>OZ010795.1:307468054-309868054 GCA_963932465.1 Maratus speciosus
CTTCTAATTTTCAAAAAATATATACGTTTTCTAACGTAACTCAATTTTATCGTAGTGAGTGCTATATTTACAAGTCTATAAATCTTATACAGGGCTTAAAAAAATAAATAAAAAAATAACACCATTTCAAAGATGGATGGTATCTGATTAAATTTGGTTTCAATTTACCTAATGCGTTTGATAAATTATTCATTTGATATCTAAACTTTGGATTCGATAACGGTGAAGTTTCATTAGAGTATTATAGAAATTTTGCAAATTGTTTCATAATCGATTATTTACACATGATTTTATAAGATTTTCTTAAATAGCATTTTTATTCTGCCATGATTTTTATGAATGGCGCATTCTCACAAACTTTGACTTTCATGTCCCTGAATGAAATTTTTTATTTTGATACACTTTTTTGTGTTTTTTTTTTCTTTACTTTCATAGGCTGGGAAACATCCCATTGCATGATTGCATAACAATATTAACGAGATAAATAATTTTTGGACGATGTTGGAGGTCCAAATACCAGGAAAAGATCAATACCGTCCCGTGTCCCTGATGCTGATTTTAAGTTTGGAGCTATTTCTATAAATTGTTTCAATAAAAGTAATTCGGTGTAATATATTTTCGAAACCGGGACATGTGTTTTATATAAATATGCAGTAAAAATTAACCAGCACACATTTTTACTGTTGATATTATTTTTTGAAGTATGTCCCTGAGTTTTTCATCCTTACCGTCTCTCTTACTAAACTTATACAGAAAATCACTTCAGATGCAGCCACACACACACACACACGCATACCGTCCTACCCGCCCTCGTCAATAACTAAACTTTTTACCGACGTTTGGAATACCCACCGAAATTTTATTAATAGCATTTAAATATTGTTATAGAATGTTAAGATATGCAAAATATATATATGAACACCAAAAAAATTCCATTCGAAGAAAATTTGTATTTTTTAGAGCGAAAAGTTTGTGGGAGTAAAGTAAAATTATTTAGAGTAACTCGAGTGTTACTCGTTTTGAAATTTAACACACTCAACCCGAGTAATTTAATCTCGAACTAAGATGTCCTGGGTGGTTACTCTATTATTCAATGAATTGCCTGACAAAGTGTATAATGTTATTGAAGCGTTTGAAGGACAATGCCAATTTTTCGAAAGGATGTTTTCAGCAATAGGGATGAAATCGTTATGATTTCGAGTTATTCATGCTTAATCATCTGCTATTGTTAATTAAAATAGTACTTAATTGACGCTATTATTAGTTATGGGTAGTAATAAATGATTATTATTGACAAGTAGTAAATAATTGACTTATTGACTGCGGTTAGTTAATGATTGATTAATACGATTTAATTAATGTCGTCTTTGAAAGAAAATTGACTCTTTTTTTAATAAATTTTGTGTACAAATATTAAATTTTGTTTAAAATATTAAAATATATGTCATTGGCTGTAACAAATTCTTTAGGTAAGTCTTTTGAAGACGGTTGCTTGTTTAATTCGGTTCAATAATTGTAGAATGGTGTCTTTTTTATGCGACATGAAAGGATGTTTCATACGGAGGGGGGGGGGGGGGGGGGCTTTGCTGGTTGGTGAAAATATATCGAAAATATAATATTTGCAATGGAGATGAAAGCGTTATGATATAAAGATATTCATGCTTAATAATTTACTTACATTTGATTAAAATGGTACTTAATTGACGCTATTGGTACGTAGAAAAATGTAAGTAATTGGTGAATATTTTTAATTGACAAATGTTAATCTGTAGTAGTTAACCACTGATTAATATTATTTAAATTATGTTACCTATAAATAAAAAAAAAAAGTAACTTATGCAAAAAATATTCTTTTGTTTTTAAATTAGTAAAATATTAATAAACTCGAACAGAATTTTAGCCAGATCTTTTGTTTACAGTTGCTTGCTTAATTTGCTTAATTTCATCATGTCAGGATTTTTCGGAAATCGTAAATTTCATGGCGAAAAATCTGATACTATAAAATAGATGTAAAACTTTTTTATTGAGTTTAATTTTATTTAATTCAATAATTTATTCAATTTTTTGGCTTATACTGTGTTTTTTACAGCCAAACAGCTCAGGGGTCCGATGAGGTTGGGAGGGGAGGGGGGATCAGTTTTAACTTTGAGCTTTTTAACTTTGAAATTTGCAATTTGAGAAAAATCCTGACGTGATGGTTTAAAATGAAGGTCATTTTCGGATTCAGCGCTAAAAAATACATAAGAATCAATTTTCAAAAGCTAAAAATCATGGCACAACCCAAAATTTGAAAGGCAGTGTAATCTAGCGGCATTTAAAAATAAGTATATTTTTTAAAGAATTAAGGCTGTTGTTTTTCGTCCGTTTATTTAACAAAAATTCTGTTATTTTTATCCTCTTATATGTTCAGTACAAATTGTATATTTTGCAGTAATATGTCAGAATGATTAAAGATTTCAAATTTATATTGCAATGCTAATTTTACTTTCAACCATTTCTTTAATATATCTGACGAAATTATATTTCTAGTAAATTTATGAATTACCCCTAATTTGCAGCAAAAATATTCTCCAACTTTAAACAGCTATTACTCGGTCAATTTTAATCGTAGAATAACGGGACTCTTTTTGATTTACTAGTCAATGTAACAGGAAAATTTTACTAAATATAACTTATAGGACCGGGGACCGTATAAAATTTTAGATTCTGTAATTCTTCACTAAATTATTTTTTCGCTTCAAACTTTTTTTATCTTAACTCTGAACCTAATTTTGACCACTTTTGTAATCGGAAGTATGCATCTAGGACCAACGGTTGCAAAAATAAAGGTCGGTTAGGTTATACGTGGACACCCTGTATATATATAACGACTTCTGTAAAGATTTCTGCTTAAATTTCACCCATAGGTTTAACATTTTCTTTCAAGTTTCTCTGTGTGACTTGTATAAGCTCTTAAGAAAATTATTGTTAAACTTTTTATTATTTGTTTTTTTTTTTCTGGTAAAATTTTATTAAAATAATACATGATTTTATTATATATTCAGATAAACTTCAACTTTAAAAATAAATATTAGAAAATCGACAGTTTTTCTTGTTCTTGTCGACATGCATCGATTATCTAACGAATGTTTAAATATTTGTAACAGATAAAGCGAAACATTATGATAAAGGAATACGACATTTTAAATTATTATTATTATTATTAATACAATTAAAGGGTTTATTTATTTTCTTTCAAAAAAAAATGTAAGAATATTTTCAACTTTATCATATTCTCAGTAAAAAGTTCAGAAATAAAAGGATTATCAGAAAGGGAACCGATTCATTAGGACGCTACTTCAATCAAGCGAAAAGACCCGCTCACTAATGCTAATCCTATGAGCGAAATTTATAAAGATATCTCGTTCGCATTTCAATATTTTTAAATGTTTTTTTTTTTTTTTTTTTTTTTTTTTTTGCATTGGGTATCTCAAATCGATCTGTACAAAGACAGTTTTTCAATTTTTCGATTTTGTTTACAGGTATTTTTAATAAGGACACTTTCATTTTCGGAACCAGTTTTGAAAATGAAAGCATCCTCATAAAAAAAAGAAGAAAAAGAAAAGTGCGCAGTTAAACTGATGGCATTGAGCTCACAGGCTATTCACACTAATTGTTATTATAGTCTTATTTCAAAGAATAATGCCCCTCAAAAAATAAATGAATAGGGATTAGACCAGTTTCCCCCCTATATACTTAACCAATGAACCTCCAAATCAAATGAAGGAAGCGCCATATCGGAATAAACTAGTATATCAAATTTGAAGTAGATTGAATAATTCTGCATGAAAAACTCATTTATCTAAATTAAGAGGTGACTAGCCTCCGTCCCCTATTATACTTAATCAATAATCCTCCAAATCTAATCAAGGCACCTTCTTAACATAATATACCGGTATATCAACTTTGGAGCTAATCGAATAACTCTGCATAAAAAACTCATTTATCTAAATTAAGGGGGGAGTGGTCTTGACCCCTTTTCTCCATTTATACTTAACTACTGAACCTCCAAATCTAATCAGGGAAGCTCATTAACACAATAAAACGGCATACCAAATTTGGAGCAAATCGAACAATTCTATATAAACCCATTTATCTAAATTAAGTGGGGCTAGTCCCCTTTTCCCCCTTTATACTTAAGTAATGAACTCCCAAATCTAATCAGGGAAGTTCCTTAACATAATAAACCGGTATACCAAATTTGTAGCAAATCGAATATTTCTGCATGAAAAACCCATTTATTTAAATTTGGTGGGGGATCAGCCCCCTTTTCCCCCTATATCCTTAAGCAATGAACCCCCAAATCTAATCAAAGCAGCTCCTTAACATGATAAACTGGTATACCAAATTTGGTGCAAATTGAACAATTCTACATGAAAAACCCATTTATCTAAATTAAGGGGGGTAGCCTCCCCTTTCCCCCCTTTATACTTAAGTAATGAACTTTCAGCGAAGCTCCTCAACATAATAAACCGATATACCAAATTTGGAGCAAATCGAATATTTCTGCATGAAAAACCCATTTATCTAAATTAAGGGGGTGACTAACCCCTCTTTTCCCTCCTTTATCCTTAAACAATGAACCCCCAAAACTAATCAGGGAAGCGCCTTATCAAAATGAACTGGTATACCAAATTTGGAGCAAATCGAACAATTCTACATGAAAAACCCATTTATATAAATTAAGGGGGGTAGCCCCACTACCCCCTTTATACTTAAGTAATGGACTTCCAAATTAATCAGGGAAGCTCCTTATCAGAATAAACGGGTATACCAAATTTGAAGCAAATCGGATAATTCTGCATGAAAAACCCATTTATCTAAATTAAGGGGGGGCACTAACCCCCCCTTTCCCCTTTATCCTTAAACAATGAACCCCCATAACTAATCAGGGAAGCGTCTTATCAAAATGAGCCTGGAAAATAAAATTGAAGCAAATCGGATATTTCTATCAGGAGTTATCGCGTTACTTACGTCCATACGTACATACAATACAGAACAGGCGGGCACATAGGCTCTCAGGCTTTGACAGCCTGTGAGCTAAAAATAAATAAAAATATAATAAAAAATAAAAAACGGCCTTTGTACAGATCGATTTCAGCTATCTAATGCAGAGAAAAAAAATCATTTAAAAAGTATTGAAATGCAAACAAGATACCTTTATAAATTTCTTCCATTGGATTAGTAGTAGCAAGCGGGTCATTTCGTGTGAATGAAGTAGCCCTCCCACATGTTTATGTGAGCATGAATGAGATCGGTTTCATTACGCATTAATTATCAAAGCTTATTTAAAATGTTTATTTAGAGTATAAAGAATAGATATCTTTCTATAAAGAAAGAATAGAAGATATTACCTTTAAGGTTTTTGAAATGCTCAATGCAATACCATCATAGTTAAGTCTTAAGGTTGGTTGGTTGTGTTTATGACGGCCAATTATCAACACGAGTGATATAGACCCTAAGGGGGGAGTGCCCTTCGTGGGGGTCTTTCTAAGGGAACCTAAACCGTATTAACGCTTGTTAAGTCTTAAGGCTGTTCTCAAATCCAAAAAGGGCAAGTTTATGACATAAGTTTTAATTTATTTTTGTTCGGAAATGCATGAAACTAGCAATTTTTGTTGATCAAAAACAATATAATCGAACTGTTTTTTTCGTTTTTTTTGCAAACGCAATAGATCTTTCAGAAAATAGTGTCAAAGTGGACATTTTGAACCGAAGTTCCCGAAGAAAGCAGAAAACCAGCCAGCGAAGGGAGAAAAACGTCTTTGTTACGCGATCAAAATCGTTTATAACTCAATAGGTAATTTATTTAACAAAAAATGGAAAACACAGTTCGTTTCCAAATCGCTTCCATAGTTAGGCCTTTAATTTTATATTTTTCCGTTAAAAAATGAATTTGTAAATGTGTCAAAACTGTTTGCGCTTGTTGAGCAGTTGAGAGCCTTAATAAAATATCGACACGACTCCCCTCCAAATGAAAATATGTAGAACCAATAAGATAAAATTTTCAACCCCATATAAACATTCCTGGCCGATGGTCAATCCGAAATATTTGCTTTTTTTTTTTTTTTTTTTTTTTTTTTTTTTGCCAGTTATTATCATTATGCGGCAATGGTATGTAACAAGCTCTTCTGCCCCCGGCGCCAAATGGAGTTCCTGTGGTGCTGGGAGAGAGACACCCTGTATTTTTGACAATAGAAAATATTATTCGACCTTGGCTTCCTATATAAAAAATAGTTTGTTGTGGCGTGGTCTACCATTTCTTAAAGTTTGCCAGTTCTTCCTTTTTTTTTTTTTTTTTTTTTTTTTTTTTTTTTTTTTTTTTTTTATCACTCTATATTGTTTAATTTTTATGGCGTTTGTGTCATTATTCATTAATATTATAAAATTACGATCAAAATCTTCTATCCTAAAATCAAATTTGGAGTTATTTGTATTTCGGAATTTCATATTTTAATATTACCCCATATATGTGTTATTAAAACAAAATGCTAATTAAACTTTTTATTGTTTAATTTTATTTTTCTGGTATTGACTAAATAAACATCGTCGGTTTAATACTGATGCTTTCAAAAGTTTGACATTGAATTTTTTACCAACAAAATACGAACTCATATGGCATTTTTAAGATAAGAAATTATATTAAAAGTATTTTTTAATTTGCTACTAAAAATATATTTAAAAGGTTTCGTATTTTTTTTTTCATTAGAAAAATCGCGTTTTTTAAAGTTAAATATTTTATAATATACATATATATATATATATGTATATATATATATATGTATATATATCAGGCCTTTATTATGAAAGTTTAAGTCTAATTTTAATTATCTGCTTAAATTTTAATACAGAATGTTATAAAATCAACATTTACAATTGTTATTGGGGCATATTTTAAAAAAAGGAAGTGTATTCTGAAATCAATTATACGTATTGCAATAGAATATGTGCATTCTTTGCGAGAGAAAAATACGTTAATACATAACAAAAACATTAATGGATTAACTCATAATACAATACATTGCATTGAATGTTACTTTCCCCCTATCTGAAACACGGAGTAAGATACAACTGTTCTCATGATCATGGCTATTTACGTTTCCTGCCCATTTCTAGGAAATTTTAAGTCTGGCATTCCAGTGTGAGTGGCCACGGCCAGATGTCGTCAAGGTATGGGGTACAATCGCTCTAGGCAAAAGAGCGGTTAGTTTTAGCCCGAAGACATATATTTGGAAAAGGGTTTTGGTCAGGAGAAAATAATATTTTGCCTTTTTCTACCTTTACAGAAGATATTCTTCGAAATTCTTTTAAAGAAAGGAAAATAAAATAGGAATCATAACCTTTATTTTTTATGAAATGCATATAAATTTTACTGTAATTACTCAGATTTTAAAATAATATGAATAATTTTACATAACTTTTTTTTTATTTATTTAATAGCCAACATCAGCAATTTTCATATATATACATTTATCATTTTATTTTTCATTTAAAATCTCGAAATATTTTCAACTCAATCATAAAAATTCCATGCATTTTAATTCAGATTCCATACAACTGATGATTTCTTATTAATAATATCTATAACAGTAATTATCTATGATAAAAAACGCGTTACATATCCCTTAAATCAGCTGTTCACACATATATAATCAGATATATATCTAATATATAAACAAGGAGGAAAAATCGACATGAATTAAAGGTTGGTTGGTTGTGTTTATGACGGCCAATTATCAACACGAGGGATATATGACCTAAGAGGGGGGGGGGTACCCTTCGTGGGGGGGTCTTTCTAAGGGAACCTAACCCGTATTAAGGCTTGGAAATCCAAGGTTCGAAGAAAACCACGAAAACTCCGAACGATTAGGCCGACGGGTGCGATTGGGTTCGAACCCAGCACTTCCCGTCTACCAGCTTCGAGAGCAGAACCTCTCGGCCACTAGTGGGGCCCGATATGAATTAAAATACATTAATGTTTTACTATATACCTATTAATACTGAGGTTTTCAAGAGCGTGGGCCAAAAAGCTTTTTCAGATGAAAGAAAATGAAAAAAAAAAAAATAGGTTTTCGTGAAACACACAATTTTTAGCAACTGTTTTATTTTTATTCTGTTGAAAGTTAGCGTGGTAAAACTTTTTTACACGTACAGAACAAAGTAAAATTTGCGAAATTATTACATTTTATCAAGGAATTTCGAATCGATTTTAAGCGAAATATAAATTCATTACTACTTTCAAGTGACCGCAATGTAAAAGCAAATTAGTATTAATTTATTATGTCGCAATTTTAACCCTATCAACATAAGGTAGACACTGTGATTTAAGCGTACACAGGGCCAGTATTATGAATCGGCAAACGGGACATTGGTCCATGATCCCATAAGCTTGAAAGGGGGGGGGGGGGGGTATCAATTGGCAGAATTGAAAGAAATTAGCTCTTGAGTTCCATTGTTTACATACTTTTATATCGTACAATAACAAGATAGGTAACTCTTAATCACCACTACTGTGTTCCAGAAACTAATACCTTTCTTGAAACTACCTCGCAATGCCCAAGAAAGGTATAACGCGACTTATGGGTTAATTCTATATCATGAAAATCACGTCTAAAAAATGTCCAATCATACATGCAATTAAACGTTATATAAGCGTGTTCCAATGTTTTATTTATTTTTTCCTTTTTGCACTGCAATTGCAAACTCGCGCCTTTTTGCACCTTCACTAAGACATTTTTACATCTAAACATGTGTAATTTTTAAATAGTACTATTTCGGGTGCCATGGAATTTATCAGTTTTTTTTTTTTTTTTTTTTTTAACTTATACATATACATCCTTAATTAAAATTAATTCTTAAGCGAAAACATATTTTTCTTCACTGCTCTATAGCGAAAATCTTTACCAATTTTAAGAATCTTTTTAATAAAAAAAAATTGAAATAAAATTCCATTTTCTGAAATTTGAGTTTAAATATAAATGCAAATTTTGTGCATTTATGAATAAAATTAACTCCGTGAATAGGCCGGTACAAAGTTTAAATTGTACCATTCGAGTAGAATTACAAACGTTTCACGTACTACACAACACAAGAATGGAGACCCAAACAGTGTTTATACCCAGGGTTCACGTGTTATTGCGGTAGCGAATTAAAAAATTAGCAGAAAAGAAAATCGGAAATTGTACGTCAAATGTGGCAAATGACGTATTATAGCTAGTTTTGTAAACATTCAGATTTTGATGCAATAGCTGTTGCACTCTCATGAAAAAATACATGAATATAAAATTTATTATATACATTAAATCCAATAATACGGAAATGATATGATTTCATCTTAAATCTGACGTAATCACCATGGCAAAATTGAATCATGACCTATCAGAGGATATGAGGGAATTAATTACGTATGACAGGATTTAATAGAAGGAAGAAAACTTTTATTAATATCTTTTAAATTTTTGATTCGGTTTTCAAAAAATGTGAAATAACTCGACACAATTCTGCAACGATTATACATACTAAATTTTTAACCATTCGGTTGTGTAGTTTCTGCGCTGTTATATGCGGTCAGGCGGACGAGCCAGATGGCGATTATAGGTGCTACATATTTATATAATTACGAACGCATCTAAAAAAAGAAGATTTAAAATAAGTATAAAAACTGCAGCCTCCCAAAATCTTGTGGTTTCTCTTGACATTAGATACTGAGATAATACGACTGGGAAATGTTCACATATGCATACATTTGTGCCTGTGTGTGAAAATTTCTATGAAATTCATGAAATACGGGAAATGTTAAAAGAAGGGATTGAAGATTTAGTGGATATCCACAATTCACATATGTATAAATTGGGCACTCTTGTTCGCAGTTTCTTCATTTACTTGTTTATTGTGAGAACCTCAAAGTAGTAATTCTCTGATTATATTTATATACTATATAAGGATATATCAATCAATAGAAAGAAGTCATATAGTATCTGTGTATATGAGCTCACTGAAGTTTTCGTGCTTGGAACCCTACATTACTAAATTAGGCACTGAATATAACGTTCTATGCATGGGAATTCCTTATTCTTTTCCGCCATTTTTCAGGAAATATTTGTAAGCTTTTTTAAATGCACATGGTCATACAATGATACTATGCGTTCGTAGATTACGCATTCTTACCCTACTATATACGGCGACATAGGTCAAGAGAACAGTGGGTCGTGTTATAGAATATTTCACAAGTATTAATCATATTTTCAGATAGAGGGAGAGTGGATTAGGTGTGAAAGGACTCTTTCACAAGTCAAAGAAGAGTTTTTTGTCGATTCAGTCTCATACAATTAAATATATATATATATATATATATATATAATTTAAACAGAAATATGCATTTTAAAAGAATTATAAAAGATGCATAAACAATGTTATAATATTAGCAAATTTTTTATAACATCGTAAAAAGATACTTTCTTCTAAATGCAAAATCATAATAAATGTATTTCTGGTTAAAAATAGTTTGTAACATTTCAGTATCGTTTCTGTATTTTTAAAATGTTTTTTTTTTTATTTCAACTATTTGTAAATAAATATTTCTTATTGATAAACAGAAATTGTACCAAAATAAACTAAAACTATATTGAAAGTAACAAAATGTTAAACTTAAATGTTTGAAAGCATTTTTTTCTTTTGGGGAGAAGGTTCAATTTTAAGAACCCTGATAATTGTTTCATATATGCATTTCTTTTATGTAATTAGACTTATAAACATATTTTAATCATGTATCTATAATTTTTTTTTCAGTGCATAAAACAGAAAAATAAACAGGTGCAATAATTTATTAGTATGAATTAAAAAAAGAAGAAAATAGAAATAAAAGTTTTAATAAAATTAAGAATAGATGCAGTACTTGTTTATCTTAGAAAATAAAAATATGATGGAGCTATCAAAAATAGAATAGCGCACTCGGAAAAGAGAACGTGCAAAAGAAAAATAATAGTGTGAGCTCGAAAAATGGCATGACACTGCATGGCGCTGAATATACCTAAAACAATTTATAATTCCAATAATAAAATCACTTTGTCTATTTTTTAGTATATTAAATTAATAATTTCTATTTCAAAATTCCGACTTTATTGCAATGCAATTCATTTTGACATTTTTGTAAAAAGAAGAAATAAAAATAAACGGAAACACAATAAACATTCTTAATATTTTTTAAATTATTAAATTTCTTAAGTTTGTTGAATTATGATTTTTTTAAGTATGTTTTAAGCTTGACTGTAGGCAGCTTTTTAGCAAAATTTGTTAATCCATTTATAGATTTTATACACGTCGAAAGCTTTTTTTTATTCTTTGAAATTGTTCAAACTGATTTTTTAAATAAAATATGACCAAGTGAAACGTACACATAGCTGCTAACTTGTACGGATTTTTGTTACCCATAAAATTTACCTATACCCCTAAAAAATACCCCTAAGACTATTACCTCATTAAAGTGTAAGTAATCGTTAAACTTCATAGATTGTATTAGGCAAAATTTACTATTGAATTTTAGTGGTAACAAAAATCCGTACGAGTTGACAGCTATGCGTGTATACAGTATATACTGTAATATTAATTAAAAAAATTACATAAAAGAATTGCACTATTCTTTCCTATTACGAAATATTAACCCATTTACACACGAAACAATATAAATAGTCTAGCATATATTTTCGAATAGTATTCCATAACGAAATTGAAACTTTATGAATAACTAAAAAATATTATAAATAATATAAATATAACACAAATTTAATTGACAAGTAATCTAATTACTCTCTAAAACCGCTGAAATAATCAGAAAAAATACTTCTGTAATTAACGAAATCCTTATCGATTGTTTCGGATATTAACATCTGATTTGGTGCTGATACAAAAGTATTGCTTTTAATAAATTTCAAAACTTTATTTGAATACATTTTTATATTTTAAAATTAAAATGATTTTTGGAGTTGCTAGTGTGCAATCTAAAAACATGTTAATTATAAGAAATCTATTACAGTTAAAAAGTAAGATTCTGCCAACGTTCTGTAACCGCATTGTCCAGTTAAATCCCCTAATAAAAAATTTTTAAAATGTTGGATTTTCTTTTAATTTTTTTTTTTTTTTGTAATGAAATAGTTGGTTAGATATATATACATGCAAATTATTCTGCAATTGGTCGTAGCTGTGAGGCATTTTTATACATTGTGTGTGTGTGTGTGGGGGGGGGGGGGGAGTTCTTGATTTTTTATGCGAATCTTAAATGTTCGAAAATCAGTAGTAGATGTACTGTATTCATCGAAGAACCATAAATTTTTGTCTGAGATGCATGGCGGCTACCCAACAAGTGTACAAGAATTAGAAAAGAATCTTTCATTTAAGTCGCTTGTTCATTCCACATAAAATCCATTTTCTCTTACCCCTATACCTAGATTCATGGAATTCGGATTGGAGCAAGAATTGATCTTTCGTAAAAGTTTATTACCAATAAGAATTAAAATATTTTTTCCAATAACTCTTCCCCCCTCCCTGAGTCTATAATTAAAAAGGAACTGCATATTAGAATAAGACTTTAAATAGTTACCTTGTTTTGACAATTGAAGAAATCAGATGATAAAGGTGGTAAGTTACACAATCATCATTTTTTTTCAAAATGATAGGAAATGATAGGAATTTTGAAAAAAATAGGAATCATAATCTTTTATTTATTTTTCAAAATTCATGCAAATTTTACTACAATTACTCAGATAAATAATAATAATAATAATAATAATGATAATAAATAATAATACCTTATAACGTTTTCTGTTTAATCGCTAATAACAACAACATTGCATATGTATGCATTGATTATTTACAAATAACTCTTAAATTTTCAGTCACAGTAACAAAATTTTCAAACACAGTTATAAAAACTTCAGATATTTAATTCAGATTCTTTGAGAACTGAGCAATTTTTTTATTATTATTATTTATATATACAAGAATTATCTGTTTTATAAAATTCACTATATATCACTTAAATCAGTCGTCAAACGAGCCATAAAAAAGAATATGCTAACCATCAGTTAGCTGTATAATCAAAGATATATCTAATTTATAAACAGGAAAAAAAAACCTGAATAAAAATACATGTATTAAAATACTGCAGTTTTCAAAAGTGTCGTCAAATACGTTTTTTAAGATAATACAAAATGAATAATAATAAAAAAAAATCCAGATCTATATAGTATTTTTAACAACTGATAAAAATCTTTTAAAATCAGATTCTTAAAACTCTCATGGTGTGGAAAATTTAATTAAGCAAAATCTTTTTTACAAGTTTGCAAAAGTATTACATTTCTTATAGAAATTCAGAGTCCACTGGTAATCGAAATATAAATATCTAATGACATTTTCAAAAACATATGATGTAAAAACAGAAAAGTATTAATTTGTTATGCCGCACTTTAAAGGGACTACACTGTAAAAAAAAAATAATAAATAAATAAAAATAATAATAATAAAAATACGACCAGTTTTCCTGTAGGAATCGGAAAAATAGTTGCCCTTATCGTACCGGAAAAATTTCCGACCGAGCTCGGAGAAAAATCCGTAAAATCGGAATAAAGTCCGTAAAATACCGTTTTATTGACTATTTCCTTTTTTATTCGGATTTTATTCCGAGCTGGGTCGGAAAATTTTCCGGTACGATAAGGGCAACTATTTTTCCGATTCCTACAGGAAAACTTGTCTGATTTTTTTTTTTTTTTTTTTTTTACAGTGTACTTCACTCACGCGGAACCACACGCTCGCTAATGTTATTCCTATAAGAGAATTTTTTTAAATATCTCGCTTGCATTTTAATATTTGTACATTATTATTGTTGTTATTATTATTATTATTATTATTATTTTGCATTGGATAGCTGCATAACTTTGTACAGCACTGGAGAAGTTATTTAGAATACCTTTAATTTTCAAACTAGTTCCGAAAGTGAAAGTATCCTATTAAAAAAGAACTGCAAACAAAATCGAAAAAGTAAAAAATGGGCTTTCTAGAGATTGACTTCAGTTATTCAATGTAAAAAAAGAAATCTTTTTAAAATATTGAAATGCAAACGAGATATTAAAAAAAGAATAACGTTAGCGAGCGTGTGTTTTCGCTTGAGTGAATAGCCTCTTAACGCTATCAATATAGTTTATTAAAATTAAACTGATTATAAGTATTCATCGGGAGGGCTAGATTGAGACATAGGTAATCAGGGCTCTGGTAAAAGTATTCATAAACTTGAGGTCTCTCAAATCTATACACTGTAAAAAAAAAAAAAAAAAAAAAAAAAAAATGCGATCAGTTTTCCAGTAGGAATCGGAAAAATAATTGCCCTTATCGTACCGGAAAATTTTCCGACCCAGCTCGGAATAAAATCCTTAAAATCGGAGTAAAATCCGTAAAATACCGTTTTATGAACTATTTCTCTTTTTTACGGATTTTATTCCGAGTTAGGTCGGAAAAGTTTCCGGTACGATAAGGCCAGCTATTTTTCCGATTCCTACAGGAAAACTGGTCGGATTTTTTTTACAGTGTATGCTTTAACACTATCAAAATAGGCTATTGAACTGGATCTGAATTATCAGGGGTAGAGATTAAGGCATGTTCTATAATCCAATAAGTTAGAAGGAGAGGAATCAATGGACAAAATTTTTAAAAAATTGGTTGTCTAGTTTCAGTATTTACATAGTTTTATATCGTACAATACAAAGACAATTAACCAATAATTACCGTTGTTAGGTCTCAAGGACACATATGCCTATATATTTCATAAAAAAAAAAAAAAAAAAAAAAAAAAAAAAAAAGAAAGAAAATGCGTTTTGATATTTTTTGTTTGTTTGTTTGTTTGTTTTTGCATTTGACAGCTGAAATTGATATTTACATTAGGCCCATTTTTACTTTTTTTTTTATAACGACACTTTCACTTTCGGAACCCGTTCCGAAAATAAAAGTAACTTAATAAAAAAATAAAAAAAAAATTGCACCCAAAATAAAAATAAAATAAAATGGGCGAATATAGAGACTATTCAATTAAAAATAATAATAAAAAGCCGAAATGCACCCGATATACTTGAAAAGAACCTCCCAAAGCGTTGGCATTAGCTCGCGAGTGTCTTCGTCTGAAGAAACGGGAAACTGAATAAAATTTTGGCAATTGAAAACCTGCTTTCGCCTGCCCTTTATCTAATATAAGCAGACATAGGTAGAATGTCCCACTGCAAGTCATTAATTAAGCCTTTGACAGGAACAAGCATGTGCAACTCGGTAGTAACAAGCCATACAGTATAAACTTCGGAATCGTTTGCGTTGAAAAAGCTGAAATGATCATAAATGAATTTTCGAATCCAACTAGAATAGACCAGCAAATCAAAAAAAATTCATATTTTAAACAAACATTTTTTCAAAATAATACACGATTTTAGTGTATATTCAGATAAATTTCAACTTAAAAAAATGTATATATATTATACTGTATTAGAAAATCGATATTTTTTTCTTGTTTCTTTTTTTCTGTTTCTTAAATTTTTTTTTTAAAGATGCATCAATTATCAAAACGATGTTTAAATACGTGTTACAGGTAAAGCGAAACATTATAACAAAGGAACAAAACCCTTTTAAAAAACCATTATTAATAATAAAATTAATGAGTTCTTGTTATTTTCTTTGGAAAAAAATATTTAATAATATTTCTAGCTTTATTGTACTCTCAGTAAAAATTTTAGAAAATAAAAGATTATCAGAATAAAACATATGAATTAATGCCGCTCTACTTGTTTATGTGAGTATCAACCAGATCAGTTACATTAAGAATTAATTATCAGACTTTATTTAAACAGTTCATTTAGTTTTCTATACAGAATATTACCTTTAAGATTTTTCAAATGCTTAATCTAATACCGGCGCGGTATAGTTAAGCTTTAATAAAATATCTAAACTCTCCTATCCCTTCCTCTATAGGAAGAAAAGTCGAACAAACTAAATTTTTCAACCTCCTATAAATATTCTGCTCCGACGTTTAATCTGAAATTTCTACGTAGTTTTTTTTTTTTTTTTTTTTTTTTTTTTTTTTTTTTTTTTTTTTTGGGGGGGGGGGGATTGAAATTACAACCTATTTTATGTTGATCAAAACTGTTTAATTTATGACAAATTCTTGAATTCCATTTTATTTATAAAAGAGGATATTGACAAGCATTCTTATACAGAAACTATTAAATAGGTTTTTCCCCCTTTTTTATAAAATGGCAGAGAATCTTTCAGAGAGTTTTACCATGCATTTTGAGCTATATTTCCGGAAGTGACAGTCGCGGATAAAAGTCGCCATGATCAAACAATCGTTTATAACTCAAGGTGTAATTCATTTATCGAAAAATAAAAAAAAAGCTGTTCAATTCCAAATCAATTCAATAAATATACCTACCCGGGTCATGCTTTAATGTTTAAAAATAAATATGTAAATTTGTCAAATGAGGGATGGGGGGGGGGGGGGGTATTTTTAGAACACTCTTGCACCGATAAAACTGAAAGAGTCAGACACACATATGCACAGAAACAAATAAATAAATAAAATCGTAGAAAAGAGAATATCGTGAGGTATTTTGTGTTTGCAGTTCAGGCTTTCGCCCTTTTCAAAAATTAATGTAACTTTAAAGAATCTGTAATTGTTTACACAGGAATAAAAATATATAAATAAATAAAATTAAAATCTGACAAATTTGAAAAGTATGAAACTTTAAATAGAATTATATAAAACAGCAGTTTGTTTCGTTATGTAAAGTCTATACGTTTTTTTTTTTTTTTAATCTTCCCATAGTTTTGACATTACTAAGTAGGATTTTCAATTGTTTTATAGTCGTTATCGAACAATCCTGTGATAACATTCATTACAAAATACATCGTTAACAAAACAGAATTGGAATTATAATTCGATTTTTTAACACAGCAAGGTAGGCTCAAATAAAATTGATTTAAGTGTACTAAATTGGTGATTTTTTTTAAAAAGGAATTTATTAAAAAAATATTTCTATTACAAGTTAAAAAAGAAAAAAAAAAAAAAAAAAAAAAGCTGCGACGAGCAAGTATAAGGTTTGACGTACCGATACCTCCACCTACCGATTTATCAAATATCTCAAAACCTCTCAATCTTCAAATTTAGCATAGCCCCTTTTCTTCAATGGCTGCATTGAAGAGATCCTTTAAGAGGCTACTGCAGTCAGGCGAAAACACCCGTTCGCTAATGTTAATCCAATGGGAGAAATTTTTTAAGTTAAGATAATTTCGTTTGCATTTTAATATTTTTAAGTGTTTTTTCAATAGATAGCTGAGGTCGATCTGTACACAGGCCATTTTTTACTTTTTCGATTTTCTTTGCAGATATTTTTATGATGATGCTTTCACTTTCTAAGCCAGTTCCGAAAGTGAAAGGGTCCTAATTAAAAATACCTGAAAACAAAAGCGAAAAAGTAAAAAACGGCCGATGTAGAGATCGATCTAAGCTATCTAATGAAAAAAAAAATCATTCACAAATATTAAAATATGCAAACGAGATATATTAAAAAATATCTCCCATCGCGCCTGACTGACAGTTTTCGCCTGACTGAAGTAGCCTCTTGCAGGGTTTAATTTGCGTCGGAGAAAAACCGGAGCCCAAATCTGGCACTTCTCTGTTTTCAGTAAATATTTAAACATTAGTCGAAATTCACCAGAGCTCATAAATGCAGGGTTCCGGAGCGCATTTCCCCCAACCATGATTTGCCATCTCGTAATTCCGAAAAACCGAAGCCTAAATTACCCTTTCCTTTCCTTCCAATCTCCAAGTTTTTGCATTACTTTTTTTATCAAAACACTTATGTGTGACATTAGGAGATGGAGATAAAACGTACTCAATTTTTATATCAATTTTTGGATTTGGAGCTCAATCTGTCTTACATTCGAAATTTTATTTATTCATGTATAGAAAAAAAAATTCCTCTTTCAAAATTACGTATTATATTCTATTTCGAATCATTTTGATCAGAATGAAAGGAAAACAGAAATCGTGTTTTTCTATTCTGGTGATAGTTGCAAGTTTATGTCGGCCTTGCATTGATACGGCTCCACTCAAGAGACTGAAAAATGAATTTGCTTTCAGTTCGATTTTCTTTTATTACAGTAGGATAATGTTTAATTGGATGGATTTTTTTCTTAATTATCATTTATTATTATTATTACTATTATTATTATTATTATTATTATTATTTAGATATCTAACCTGAAAAGAATATTTTCTGTTTTTATCCAACGAGCATCAGTTTTTTTTTTTTGTTGTTGTTGTTTGTTTGAGGTTTATTGTCTCCTATTACGTAAGTATAAAAATTACTTTAGTGATTTTTCTATTTACTTTGTATCATGAACGCTGTCCATGTTAAGCCTCTGCTTTGCACATTTTACGAAGTTACTTTCATTTGTAAATAGATACGGGGCATTCTCACAATCTTTTGACCTTTATGTCCCTGAATAATAATTTTTATTTTAGTACATGTTCTTGTGTTTTTTTTTATTTATTTCATATACTGGGGAACATCCCATTGCATGATTGCACAACAATATTAACGAGATAAATATGTTTTGGACGATGTTGGGGGTCCAAACACCTGGAAAACTCATCTACCGTCCCGTGTCCCTGATGCTGATTTTTAAGTTTGGAGCTGTCTGGATAAAATTGTTTCAATAAAAATAATTCAATGTAATTTTTTTTCTGAAACTCGAACTATTGTTTTATATAAATAAGTAGCTAAAAATTAGCCTGCACGCGTTTTTAGGGTTGTTATTATTTTTTAAACTCTGTCCCTGGGTTTTAGATTCCTTACAATCCCTCTTCTAAAATTATACAGAAAATCCCTTCAGATGCAACCACAGAATTTTTTTTCAAGTTTTTTCTCATGCAGAAGTATGCTAGAAAAATAATGACTAAAATTCTTTAGTAGGAAATTTACTGTAGAATTTAAATCAGCATTTAAATATCAATTTCAAGCATCGTGGCTTTATTGGTAGTCACACCGTCCCCAAAGGTTTATTCCAGCACTTTTCGAGGTAAATTATTTTTTTTTTAATTTATTTAATGCGATGTAAATAACTGTTGCTAAAAATCAATGAACATTTTGGATAACACTTAGTCTTAACATGATCTGCCTAAAATATGTGGTAATTTTCCTTGCTGTTCCATCCTTACCGTCCCCTTTTTTCCCATTTCGTTCTTATTTTCCTATACCATTCCCCATTTTTACACTACGCACTACCGTCCCTTCTTTAACACCCCTTTAAGACAATGTTATATCAAAAATTTGTACTAAAAACACTACATTTTCATTATTTCTTATTTGAATGTCCTGTGGGTACTATGCAAATTCATTATAAGTAAAAATTTAGAAGAAAATAAAAAGTTTTAGTGGTAAAATGGTAAGGAAAATTAAACTCGCAAGTTGAACTCAAACCTCAGTTAAATAAAAAAATTTTCGCTGCTGATCATTTTTTCTTTATTTTGAATCATTAAGGCATTCGTCTATCAGATTAAAACTTTATTTTAGCAAATTTAATTTCACCAGATTTTTATTCCCGAAAGTCAAAAGATTGTGAAAATGCCCCATACAATTGCCATTGTGATATCGTACCTTCGCCACACATTTTCGACGGGGAAAGCAACAGGCATTTCCGAGGAGGACAATGGTCTTTGGTGTAAAGGCATGCAGGGGAAATTCCTGGCATACTTCTGCCCTTGGGATCTGCTCAACAGGGTATTTCAACTTTTCCAAGAAATAGGGGTGGCTGGACAATGTGTGGGAATTCGTCCCTAAAGTGAAAGTAAAAAGAGACTCATGCAGAAGCTAGTGTGGAGGCTGATAGTAGACTGGGTGACACTGATGAAGTGAGGTGTTTTTTTAACAACGGAAGAGATGCGAGTAAAAATCGTTTTTACTCAGGTTGGCTATGAGAAGTATAGAACTGTTAATAAAAAGTGAGAGTGTCTACCTATGAATAGTAAAGTTTGTTATTACATTTTTCAAATCTATTTTAGTTGTTCTATTAAAGAACTTTGGTAAGAAACATGTATTATTTTTCAACGATCATCTCACAAGAGCTTAGTGAACCAAAAAGCTCTGGCCCACTACATCACAGCTATAGTATTATAAATGGTGGCAGCTTACGGATTAATTAGGTCTAGCATAAATTAGACTGGACCCACGTGAACTTGATGTACAGAAGGAAACTGTGTAGAAACAAGGACAGTCGGTGATGAAATCTTGTGTTTGACGAGAAAGATTTTCAAGTGTATCCGGTGAGGAACTGTGAAATCTGGAGTATCGAATGTGTTAGCTGGTATGTAACAAGGACTAAGGATTCGACGATATAGAAAATTTCTTCAGTAAACATCCAGTGCAGTGGATAGTAGACTATTTCATCGATCGCCCTTAGGAATCCATGGAGACAGCTTGTGTGTAAATTTCCCGGCGGAAATCAAGTTAGATCCGGAGATACGGCAATACCTAAAAAAAAAAAAAAAAAAAAAAAAAAAAAAAAAAAAAAAAAAAAAAAGTGCAGGAAAGCCTTGGAGCAGTGTGGAGAAAGGTCTACATTTGAAGGTAAGCCCTTTTATGAAATTTTCCAGAGAGGTCTGTTAGGATTTAATATTGTATATGTCTGTTCTTGGTAATTTGTATATGTTTAATAGATAAAAAGTCTAGGGTAGCTATTAATTTGGGATCGAAATTTTTAGTTAGAATTTTTATATTAAACGGGTTTCTTATGGTCTGTACGGTAATTCATTTGGTTTTGAAAATTTAATATTTATGTATTTCATAATTAACTTGAGGATAGTAAATTACGGTTGATTAATAAAAGAATATTAATCATTAAAATTAATCATAGTTGTGGATGTAACTTTTAGTTATAAAGTTGGGGCATATACAGCTTTTGGTTATTACAGCAATAAAGTTATTTGAAATTTTATGGGTATGCTGTAGGAAATAGCAGGATTAGTTGTTTTTATACAAATTGTATTTATATAGTGCTGTGGGTATCAAAATAATTTTGAGGATTTACTCAGTTTTAAAGGATATAACAAGTGCACGAAAATTTTCGGTAGGAAAATTGTATTATTGTTTTATGCATTGAAATATATCTAGAGGATAAAATTCTATTCCTTATTGTAATTTTTATTGTGTTTTACAAATTGTATATATTTGTGTATTGTTGTGATTAGTATATTTTGGGGGAAAACAATGGAAGAATTTCTAGGGAAATATAGTAAAAACATCTTGCTTTTGCTGGCAGAGGAATTTGAGACCAACGTGTCGGCAACTGATAAGAAAAAAACTATAATTCAGGCTATTTTAGCAGCATCGGATTATAATGAGAGTTTTGCTAAAATCGAATTTAGAATGTATTCTTAAGGAGGATGCAGAACGAAAAGAAATGGAACGGGAAAAATTAGCTTTGGAACGGGAAGACGAAGAGCGCGAAAAAACAAGACAATTTGAGTTAGAAAAATTAAGAATTCAAAATTCTTCGGAAACTGTTAGTCTTTCGTCTAGTGATATGAATGTAGGTTTGCATAGGAATCCAAAAATTAATTTGAAAGAATTAGTTCCACGTTTTGATTGTAAATTAATTGACATCACTCTTTTCTTTATGATCTTTGAAAAACAGGCGGAAAAAGCTAAAATTTCGCAGGAGGATATGGTTAGCCAATTAATTCCCTTATTGCCATCAGATATCGCGGAAATTATAGTGAAGCAACCAGCAGAATTAGGAGATGATTTTCAACATGTAAAAAAAGTTTTATTAAATCGTTTTAGATTGGGAACAGGTGCTTTAAAACAGAAGTTTGAAAATCATCAAAGGAAACCTGGAGCGTTATGGGTAGACTTGGTATATGAATTAAGAGGTTATTTGGATAATTGGTTGGAATCATTAGAAATAAAGGATTTCGAGTCTTTAAAAGAGCTCATGCTCACAGAGCAAGTAAAAAAACGCGTTCCTTTTGAAGTAAAAGAAAAATTTATGGATGAATGGGATGAAATGAAAGAGGCTTCGAAACTTGCTGATAAATGTGACAAATATGAGAGTATTAGAAGTAGTTTCAGGAAATCAGAAAAAAAATCTTGGGAAAAAAAACCTTATTCAGAGATGCAAAGAAGCAATTTAAATCCGAAAATTAGGGGTGAAGTAAAAGCTAAATCGGAGTTAGAGAATAAAACGGAAAAATTTAAAAATGATAAACTTAAACAAGACCAGGCTTTTGAGAGGAAAAGGCAGATTAGGTGTTTTTTTTTGTAATCAACCAGGGCACATAAAACCAGATTGTGCGGAATGGTTAAAAAAGAAAAATGAGTTCAATACAGTTAATCATTTAGGTAATGATGTTGATTTAGGGGATTGTTTTAAACCTTATCTAAAAAAAGCTCTAATAAACGGGGTTGAAAGACACTATTTGAGGGACACGGGAGCAGGGATTGATCTATGCGATAGAAATTGGGTTAAAACAGAGGATTTTACTGGAGATATAACTTGGGTACGTCAACCTCTTGATAATGAATGTAAATGTTTACCATTAGCATGGGTGACTATAAAAGGGGATTTTGGTTGCATCACCACTAAGGCGGCGATTAAACCATCGGAGTCGGAGCAAGGTTACTATCTCTTAGGTAATAAAACTGCGGAGCTTATTGAGCAAAATAAAGGAAGTGGTGTTCCTATAAATATGGTGGTTACCCGTAGTAAGACGAATTCTTTAAAAAAAGGAATGGAGCAACGGGATGTTGATAAGGAAATGTCGTTTGTTGATCAGGCAAAGTTAGAAGAGCAACCAGGTAGGGTAGATAAAATTGGGGATTGCTCACAGAACAAAGAAACGCAGGTAGTTCAAATGGATGAGAATAGACAGGATGAAAGTCAAAACGAAGATCTTATGTTATTACCGAAATGGGAGGTGAAAGATAATGTGGGATTGAATAAAATTACAGCGAAAGATTTCAGCTTAGCTCAGAAACAGTGCTTATCTTTAAAAACATTATGGGAAAAGGCAAATAATGTAGAAGAAAAGGAATTTAAAATAATGGGAAATAAATTAGTAAGAGTTTCACATTCAAATAGTGGGGATGAGAAATTACAATTATGTTTGCCATTAGAATTTAGAGAGAAAATAATGAAGATGTGTCATGAGGAAGTTGCGGGACATTTAGGGGCAACTAAAACAAAAGATAGGGTAATTAAATGCTATTTTTGGCCAAATTGTTACAAGGAAATTGAGGCATTTGTAAGAACTTGCGATCTGTGTCAAAAGGTTGGTAAAAATAGAGATAAAAAAAGCTCCCTTGAAGCTCGTGCCGATAATTTCAGAAGTTTTCTCCAGGATAAATATTGATGGTGTAGGCCCTTTGAGTTTAAGCGAGAAAAATAATAGATACTTGATTACTTCAATTTGTGTTGCGTCAAAATATCCAGATGCGATTCCAGTAGAAGATTTAACTTCTCCGTCAGTGATTGAGGGGCTAATACAAATATTTTCTAGGACTGGTTATCCAAAAGAGGTACAATGTGATTTGGGTAGGTCATTTACAAGTGAGTTGGCATCGGAATTTTTTGATAGGTTTGGTATTAAGGTTGTACATAGTTCAGTTTGCCACCCAGAATCGAATAGCGTTGAACGGATGCATGGTAGTTTAAAAAAGGTTATAAAGACATTATGTTTGGAGGCAGGAAAAGATTGGGAAGCAGTCTTGCCAATGGCTTTATTTGCTTTGAGGACTGTAAGTCATGAAAGCACGGGATTTAGCCCTGCTGAGCTTGTACATGGTAAGAATTTACGAATGCCACATACTCTTGTATATGAAAATTGGATGGAAAAGGAGACGGTAAATCAGAATGTAGTGGACTATATTTTGAACTTAAGTAATAGATTGAAACATTGTCAAGAATTAGCGTGTAAAAGAATGAAAGAGTGTCAGGAGAAGCGAAAACAATGGTATGATAAGAATGCGGTGTATAGAAAATTTAATGTTGGAGACAAAGTGTTAGTTCTGGCTACTTCGAAACCAAGTAAAATGGCGGTTAATTGGATAGGACCGGGAACTATTACTAGCGTAATATCTCAAACTAATTATACGATCGATATTCCGGAAAAGAGAAATAAGTCTACTATTTATCATGTTAATTTAATTAAACCATATTATAGTAGACCTGAATTTGTAAATTTGTTGATTGATGAGGAGTGTGAGGAAATTGAGGATCAAGCGGAAATTCCTTATCCCATTGCGGATCCCACTCAATTAGACTTTTGGGAATTAGTAAAAGAAAGTAATTTGGAAAAACGTGTTTCTACAGAGCAAATAGGAGATTTCAGGACAATGATTGAGCGTCATATGAAAGTTTTTCTACGGACCCTGGGAGTACCCCGTTAGTTAAAATGGACATTGTTTTAACGGATGATGTGCCGGTAAGATCAAAACCATATCGTATGTCGCCGAGGCAATTAGAGATTATGCGTGAAGAGATTCGGAGGCTTTTAGATTTGGGTGTGATTGAAGTCGGGCAATCAGATTATGCTTCGCCTATGAATTTAGTTGAGAGTGCGTGTAAAGACGCTCGCCCTTGTGTGGACTATAGGAAATTAAATGCAAAGACCAGAACTGAATTTTTCCCTTTGCCAAACATTGAAGAGGTTGTTGAGAAAGTGAGTACGGCGCCTTTTATTACTATTATGGATCTGACGAAAGGTTATTTTCAGATTCCTCTCACGGAAGAAGCTCAGAGATATGCGGCTTTTGTAACACCATTTGGGACCTTTTTACCTAAAGTCATGATGTTTGGACTTTTAAATTCAGCATATTATTTTTGTAAATTGATTGCCATAGTTTTATATGGGTTAGAGTCATTTGCGGTTCCGTATATCGATGATATAGCTATATTTTCTTTGACATGGGAACAGCATTTAAAAGATGTGGAAGCGGTTCTTAAGCGGTTAAAAGAAGCAACTCTAACGGTGAAACCATCCAAATGCCAATTCGCGCAAGATCACGTAAAATTTCTGGGACACGAAGTTGGGTCAGGAAAAAGGTCTCCTAGTGAAGCTAAATTGCAGGCTATTAAAGATTTTCCAATTCCGACGACGAAAACACAGCTAAGAGCATATCTGGGAATGGTAGGGTATTACGCGAGGTACATAAAGAATTATGCTACCATAGCAGTGCCGTTAACAGATGCTTTAAAAGGGAAAATAAAAAAAGAAAAAATCATATGGGACGAGAAGTGTAATAATGCATTTGAAGAATTAATGTTAAAATTAATGAAAAGTCCTGTGTTATATGCGCCTGATTTTAACCAGAAATTCATTGTGCAAACAGATGCGAGTTTGTATGGGGCAGGAATTGTTTTATCTCAAATTATTGCAGGTGAAGAGCATCCAATTTTGTATCTTAGCAAAAAATTTTCTCGTGCGGAGCAAAATTATAGCACGATAGAAAGAGAATTAGCGGCTATAGTATATGGATTAAAAAAGTTAAATTATTATTTGGATGGGCAAAAATTTGAAATACAAACCGATCATAATCCATTAGTGTACTTAAAGAAAATGGTTGGTACAAACTCTCGTTTGACACGTTGGGCTCTATTTTTGCAGCCATTAAATTTTGAAATTACACATAAGCCAGGAAAATTACATGGAAATGCAGATGGTCTAAGTAGGAAGATTTAGAATCAGAGTTAGATTTTCTGTTTGGAATTTAGTGTTCAAAATTTTAATACTTGTAATTAGGGCGTTTTATTAAGATATTGTGCTGTATGTAAAAATTTAGTTACCTAGATTGTGTTATAGTGTTTTTTTTCTTTTTTGAGTTAGTATTACATTCAAATATTTTAAATTTAAATTAATTGTTCTAGCATCAAAAATGTATATTATTTTTATTCTTTTGATTGATTATGTGTAAGGAAAATTCTAAAAATTTCATATTTTGGTATGTCCTTTGAAACTGAGAGTGGGTATTCTTGAATTTAAGTAGAACTTTCATAATTGGGTCAAAAGTCTAAATAATATTTTATTGCTGATTTAATGGTGTGCTTGACCTCTCGGGAAATCTATTAAAAGGGCTTATTATGTGAATTCCTGCCAAATATTTCCTGTGGAAATCTCTTTTGGGGGGAGGTGTTGTGATATCGTACCTTCGCCACACATTTTCGACGGGGAAAGCAACAGGCATTTCCGAGGAGGACAATGGTCTTTGGTGTAAAGGCATGCAGGGGAAATTCCTGGCATACTTCTGCCCTTGGGATCTGCTCAACAGGGTATTTCAACTTTTCCAAGAAATAGGGGTGGCTGGACAATGTGTGGGAATTCGTCCCTAAAGTGAAAGTAAAAAGAGACTCATGCAGAAGCTAGTGTGGAGGCTGATAGTAGACTGGGTGACACTGATGAAGTGAGGTGTTTTTTTAACAACGGAAGAGATGCGAGTAAAAATCGTTTTTACTCAGGTTGGCTATGAGAAGTATAGAACTGTTAATAAAAAGTGAGAGTGTCTACCTATGAATAGTGAAGTTTATTACATTTTTCAAATCTATTTTAGTTGTTCTAATAAAGAACTTTGGTAAGAAACATGTATTATTTTTCAACGATCATCTCACAAGAGCTTAGTGAACCAAAAAGCTCTGGCCCACTACATCACACCATGTATTGTTATTCTATCAGAAAGCAATCGAGCAGTGTTTCCCCTTTGTCTATAAAAGCATCTAATCTTTAAAATAATGGCGTCAATTTTTTAATTTAATCTGATTTTCAGGGACTCACCACAAAAGATTGTTATGCGGAAATAATCGATTATAGTTTAATGTATGCAAGTTTTATAGGAAATTGAAAACATTGTTCTATTCTTCAGCATATAAATATTAATTTCTGTAAATTTCATTTATCTTTTCATAAAAAAATGCATAGCTACGAACTATCTCTTTTTTTATATGTTAACACTATGTCCGAATCATAATCCTTACCATATTTAATCGTAGAATTAACAAAAAATCGCAATTAACATTATAATTAGGCAAAGATTGCTATTCGGAAGAAGTGGGGAAAATGGAATAGTGGACAGCTAAATTATATGCTGACAGATATATTTAAATTTTTTTATTTTGCTACAGAAGAGAAAAAATGCCTTAAATTTTGCAAATAATGTACAAATTATAAATATGCAGATTGGAATAAAATGTTTATTTTGCTAAAGAAAAAATGCTTCAAATTTCGTAAATAATGTACAAAATATAAATATGCAGATTGGATTGACAAGGGGAGGGAGTGGGAACGGTACAGTTGTTAGTACCAGCACCGCAAAATATAAGGACTCCGGTACTTTTTTTGTTAGAAATTAAGCCCTGCTCTTAAGAGGCTACTTCACTCGTGCGAAAATACCCGATCGCTAATGTTAATTCTGTGTAACAATTTTTTTAAAGTATCGCATTTGCATTTCAATATTTTAAAATGTTTTTGTGTTGGATAGCTGAGGCCGATCTTTACAAAGAAATTTTTTCACTTTTTCTATTATGTATAAAGGTTTAAAAAAAAAAAAATTATTATTAGGATAACTTCACTTTCGAAAACGGTTCCGTAAATCCAAGTATCCTAATATAGTTATATTTCAACAAATAGTAAATTGACTGACTTAAATAAGCACTTCATATTTTAAAAAGTAGAATTTCTGAATGCGCCTTACGCAGATTTCTATGCATAAAACAATATAGAATTTAATCAATCTCAGTGCTATTAGGAAAAGAAAAATATTTAGAGTTCAAAATAGATTGGAAAAAAAGAAGATGTGCGTAAATATTTCTTTTAAAAAAAGTTTTGATTTAAGCAATGTGTTAAGGCTTTTTCTTTTCTTCTTTGAGTATTTAATTTAGTTTATTTATTGCAATGACCTTTTTTTTAAGCATTCAAATATCATATACTATTCATTTCTCGAAAATTATTCTCTTTATTACAGAGAGAGTGTAAATTAAATTTTGATCGTAAACAAAGCGAATTCAGGAATTCAAAAAAATTAATTTGATAATGAGAGCATACATAAATTGAGTAATTCAACACAAAATCTACGCACATTGTTTGAATCATAATAATGCAAAATTACTTGCAAAGCAATTAATATAAATTTGGAAGTGAGATCAGGATATTAATTTTAAAAAAAATGTCATTTATCGCTTTATTTTCTGAATTTAAAATACTTTCTCATTTCTTTATTGCAAGTCTTGCGAGATAATTATAATGAAATGAAAATGTCATTGGAATAAATTTAAAATATTATATAAGTTAGAGATTCAAAATTGGGATTATTACATACATCATTGACTCTATGAGTTATATCTCTTTTTAAATATTATTGTAAGTATTTCTTTAGAAGGAACCATATATTAAAAAATCTAGATAGTCTTAATTTTTAAAAGAAGAATGATTTTAAAATCTCAAAGTATAGGATTCTCTCTATAGAACTTCCCCCCCCCAAATTTCCAATACGCGCATGCACTTTCTTTAGAACCCAACTTTAGAACTCTTAATGATTTACACTTTGCACATGTTTTACTAACCCGCCCCGAAACATAATAGACAACAGATCTCTGCACGAATTCCAAGATAAGCAAACTTGTATCAAAGTTGTATATCCAGTTGATTCAACTGAAAAGGCATACTGAGTAAAACAACTCATAATATAAGAAAGCTTCCGTTATTTTATTAAAAGAAAATTTTTCCTTTTATTTTGATCTTCAAAGTTATTATAGGGGAACTGCAGCAGTGAAATATTTCAAAAGCTAAAATGTAGAAATGCTAATAAAAGTAAAAAATAAAGAGTGTTAAATACCCTATTAAATTTTGCAGTTTAAATCTATTAAATTACGGTTAAACGTTGAGAAAACAATTTAGATGACAAAACAATTAGGGGAGGCAGGGGTGATTAGGATAACTTTTTTTGACAATTTGAACTTTGACAATTAATTGCCAGAGAATGAAGTGGACTATATACTAATGATATGTATAAGTTTACTCAGTGCGTACTGGTCTCTTGAAATGTGTAATAAATTATTTTAAATGTATCATATTACCAGGTAAAAAGTGTCTTTTTCAGGTGAAAATGCCTGTTTGATCCCAATTACCCTCATGAAATGGGAAATTGGGATCAGGGACGAAACTAGCCTTTTTTGCACCCGGTGCAAACATGGATTCCCCCCCCCCTCCCCCCTCTTCCGCAAAGTATATTTACAAAAAGAATTTTACTGATTTTCTAATAGCCGACTTATTTTAAAGTTTAAAATATGTAATACTGAATTACGTAATCTACAATGGCAGATCCAAGGGGAAGGTCACGGGGATCTTGAACCCTCCCTCTGAACACCAACAAAAATATTCTAAAGATCATTAAAATGCAATACACAGTAGAGTTCCAATTATCCGAGTCCCGCTTAACCGAGTTCCCGCTTTAACCGAGTTATTTTCTTCTGATGGACTGATGGCTTCCATTATTATGAAACAGCCATTTTAAATGAAGTGTTAGGTGAAGATGAAAGAGCAGCCGTAAAAAGTTAGAACTCTGATTTGCTGGTCAGAATGGGGGGGGGGGGATGGCATTTTTTTTTTATTTTGGCCATTTTTTGAAAGGTTAAGAGCAGCCGTAAAAAGTTAGAACTTTGATTTTCTGGTCAGAATGAGTAAAAAATGGCCCATTTTTTCCAGAAAAAAATATGCCCCCCCCCCCCTCCTATTCTATGAAACAGCCATTATAATGGAAGACATCAGTCCATCAAATGAAAATGATCCATTCCAAAGGTATAATCCTTCATTTGGCGCCCCTTCGTTCTGGCGCTCAGAGCACCCCCCCCCCTCCTCCCCTTAGTTTCGGCCCTGATTGGGATCCTTGTTATTTTCTCTCATGCCTTACAAGATACAGTCATGGGTATTAAATGGGATTAAAAGATCTCTGTGTGCACAGCTGTGTGCGCATCTTACAGCAAGATATTTTTGGTTTTACAACTACAACTATTCTCAGAGATACAGTATTGGAAAGATAAAAATGGTGGAAAAAAACATTTTAGAAGGGATTTTGTTCTATGCGAAAAATCTTTTTAAAATATCCACTTTGAAAGCATTTCTTGAGCTGAGCTATTCAATGTCATAGTGCGTGAATAAGAACACCAGCTTTACATTCATCCAAAATTAAAAATAACTTCCTGTATGTGCCAAAAGGTAGCCATTTTGGATTTAGGCACAGAGAAATATTTCTCATAACATAAGTTTATCACATATAAAAGAAAAACAAATAAAATTTTAACATTTTTTCAGTTGATAAACCAATCCCATGTTTATGTATGTACGTGTTTGATTATTTCCCCCCCCCCCTTTTTTTTTTACACTCACAAACTTTAAAATAAAACTTATATTTTAACTTAACTATTTTTGTGTAAGAAAACATATATTTTAATCATATAAGAAACTAATTTTGAATTACATTTGAATACGCAATTAAACCTTAAATTTTAAGCAAAGTATTATTGTGATTAAAATGTTAGAACTATTTAAATCACGTTTTTTTTATTAGAAAAGTTTGGATTTATTTTAATTTTTTGCTTGCATTTTTACACAGAATGACATAAAAACAACATTAAAAATTGTTATTAATACATATTTTTTTAAAAGAAAGATATTCTGAGCTTAATTATACATATTGAACTGGAACATTAAGAGCCAAAAAAGTGTTAATATATTTAGCATATAATAAAATTAATTAGAATAAATGGAAAATATTATGTTCTTTAATATTTTTATAAAAAATTGCATTTTAAATTTAAGAACTTCACTGTTCAATTTTCCACGCCAGTATATTATCTTATGTATATAACATTTATACTTAAAAATTTACATCCATAAATATTTATATCGCTTTCCAGGAATTTTAAATCTATAAATTATCTTTTATTTTCAGATATTTTTTTTTAAATCGAAACCATAATATATTTAGTGAAAAAATACTTTTCATTGGTGTATTTATTTGTAAACGTAGATTTCATATAACTTGGTAAACACAAGTATTAGTTACTTTTTTTTTAATCCTTGACATTGTTTTGTCAGCTTAAACTATCAACACATCGTTTTTTATCATAAGAAATAAAAGAATTATAAACACATATTAACATTTGAATTAAAATAAAATGTATTCAATGGAATATTAGTTTTTTAAATAAAAACGCATATAAATTTGTTAAAATTCGATTTGCTACAGATATTTTTTTCTTCTTCATTGAGCGAATAACATTTTATTTAACCATCAGAATGGGTCTATCCTGCTAGAAATACCGGACCTATAGTTCGAAGAAATACTGCGATAAAAGAAAGAATGTCTTTAAAACCCGTTTTCCACTCATTCTGTCCTTGTATGCTCGACTTGAATAGTTTGCGGAAATATAGTCTGGTCAGTAATCAGTCACCGGTCATTAACAAAAGCAGCAAATAGAATTATCCCCAGATGTCTTGTCTTGCCTTGCGGCGGCGTGTTAGGGGGGAAAAAAGTATTTCCAAGTGGTTAGAGAAACAGCTTTGAAGAACATATGAATCTTGCGTTTTTAAATATGTTATAGTTAATAACAAACAAATATAGATAATAACAAGAAATTTAAATATGTTATAGAAAATAATCAAATAATCATTAATAATAATAAACATTATATATATATATATATTATGTGGTGTTTATGTATTCATATTATTGGTCATTGTCATTATCCTTCAATGGTATTTTTGTACAGAAAGTTTAATAGATATATATATATCGCGGTTTTTGTTGGTGGTCGGTAATGTTTAATTAAGGGTTATATATATATATATATATATATATATATATATATTAGATTTATCGTGTTTTCAGTAAAAGAGTTTAGAAAAAAAGATTATCTTACGGAATATACGCATGGAAACTATTAATTCATTTACCATTTCTTATTTATGTAAGCACCAACTAGATCGGCTGTATTATGAATTAATCGACGATAGTTTATTCAAATAGTGCATTCAGCTTTCATTAAAGAATATTACCTTTAAGATTTTTGAAATGTTTAATCTAATGCTGGCAGAAAGGAGCATAGAAAAAATATCCCATTATTTTGTTTGTTATTGTTGTTTATTCATATGATAAGTTTAATGCATCAGGGCCGAAAGTAAGGGGGGGGCAGAGGGGGCATGTGCCCCGGGCGCCACAGGCAAGGGGCGCCAAATGAAAGATTATACCTTTGGAATCGATCATTTTCTTCTGATGGACTCATGGCTTTCATTTATTATGAAAGCCATCAGTCCATCAGAAGAAAATAACTCGGTTAAAGCGGAAACTCGGTTAAGCGGGACTTGGATAATCGGATCTCTACTGTATAAGCAAACACTGTAAATAGCCGGTAATACATGTGAATTCTTTTATGTGAACGAACTATAATTGCAACAAACGTCACATTCAATTTTTGTAGTTCAATATTACATATTTTATGATTACATATTTTAAATTTTAAAATAAGTCGGCCATTAGAAAATTAGTAAAATTCTCTTTGTAAATATACTTTGAGGAAGAAGGGGGGGCGGGAGGGGGCGCCAAAATTCATCTTTGCCCCGGGCGCAAAAAAGGCTAGTTTCGGCCCTGTAATGCATATAGAAATTCTGGATAGATAAGAGACAATTTTTAACTGCACAATAAACACTCTGGACTGGCATTTAACCCGCAATTTCTAGATGGTTTTTTAATATTATTAAAGTTACCCACTATTTAAGAATCATTTAATATTCTTAAATCAAAATTGACAGCTTTATGACGCATTCCCGAATTCGTTTTTGTATGTAAACGCATGCGATTGGCAGCTGCTCTTTTTCAGAAACTAGGAAATCTAATTTTTTTTTTCCATTTTTCGATAAAAGCAGAGGATTATTCAGAAAAGGCTGTTAAAGTTGGCATTTTGAACTAAATTTTCAGACAAGGCAGCCAAACGTCGTTATGGGATAAAAATCGTTTAACTCGAGGTGTTTTTTATTTATCGGAAAAAAAAATTACAATTCCATATCGCTTCAATAACCATGCCCGCAAGTATTGACACTTTTATGTTCAAACATGAGTCAGAAAGTTTCTCGTTATTAAGCGGATTTTTTTTAATAGGCTTAAATGTTTAGAAAGCATGTTTTAGTATACTAAGGAGGCTTTGCCCCCTACTGTCATCTACGAGCTACGCTCGCCAATCCCCATTGAGACACCGCAAACTGTAGAAACACGTTAATTTGATCGGCTGTAAAAAGCTTGCAGAAACTGAACTATAATTTAAAAAATCAGTGGCGATCTCCTTGTAAATAGATTTCTATTCACTTCTTTTTGATTGCGGAATTTTAAGGCGGGATCAGCTGCTGTTAAACAACTACTGATTGTTTTCATGTTTGATTAAATAAGATGAGTTAAAAATTTGAAAAAAAAGGGAGGAGGGTAATATAAAATGAACTATGTAAACAGTCTTATCCTCCTGGTATTTTTCTAACAACGATATAAGAAAATTGTTTTAAATAAGACATTTTAAATGTATCGCTTTATATCTGATATAATTTTCACAAAAGTTTTCTTTCTCTTTTTAATATTCACGTGAAAATACTTTTGTTGTTAGAAAGAAAATATTTGCGCTTTCTTAAAATTCACAACAACAGTTAAAAATATTATCTCCAAATATGAAATAAATGGCTCGTGTGAATATATTTTTAAATTTAAACAGTTTTACAATATTATTATTTTGTCATTTTAAATAGGAGATAATTTCCTCCAATTAAGATACTTAACACAGATTAATAGATTTATTATCTTAAAATTTTCTTTCTCTTTTAATATTCACATGTACTAAATATAGATTTTATGACGTAATTTTCAATATTTTCCTGCTTTTAATACATAATCATTTAATTCTAATTTGAAAGTTTTTTCCCCTGTTTATAATAGTCCCATGTAAATATATTTTTGTTTTGAAGGAAATATTATTGTTTGCGCTGTTTTACAATTGACAACAATTTAAAATTGTAATCTTTTCTAAAACATGTAAAAAATAGTTTCTCAAAAAGCTGCAAATTTGGATTTTAATGGAAATTAGCCCTAAAAAAATTAGCCAAATAATAAAAAAAAATAAATGCAGTCGGCACACCGGAAACTTCTAATGTAGTATATCCTTAGAAAAAAGGATTAAATTCTTATGTATAGTTTTTGCTAATGTAAAACTTCTTTAATAGAACGATTTTGACCAACTTTAACATTAAATATCGCTTAAAATAAAATTTTTATTTAAAAACGTATTTATTATTTATTATTTATTATTTAAAAATGTATTTATCAAACATTGCTCTATAATACTACCATTTTATATTTTTGTGTGCAGTACTTTTCTTAATACTACCAAAGTAAGACCCCATGTCACGAAAAATTCATTTACTGCGGCGGTGACAGCGTTAGTTACCTTCTTTTAGAACACAGAGAAACATGACAATAAAAGAATAGGACTGAGAAACATTAGAAAATGTAACACACGAACTTGTCTGCTATTATTTCACACGTACTTTTCATTCATTCTATTTTACACTGAGAAATGGACTTTTATTATAAAGTTTTAAAATAGTTCTTGAACATATATCTATATATATATATATATATATATATATAATATTTTTGTTTCTGATGAGGTGGAGGGGCGAGACAGGGCCGAAACTAGCCTTTTTTGCGCCCGGGGGAAACATGAATTTTGGAGCCCCTCCCCCTTTCTTCCTCAAAGTATATTTACAAAGAGAATTTTACTAATTTTCTAATGACCGACTTATTTTAAAATTAAAAATATGTAATCATAAAATATGTAATATTGAACTACAAAAATTGAATGTGACGTTTGTTGCAATTATAATTCGTTCACATAAAAGAATTCGCATGTATTACCGGCTATTTACAGTGTTTGCTTATACAGTAGAGTTCCGATTATCCGAGTCCCGCTTAACCGAGTTTCCGCTTTAACCGAGTTATTTTCTTCTGATGGACTGATGGCTTTCATAATAAATGAAAGCCATGAGTCCATCAGAAGAAAATGATCGATTCCAAAGGTATAATCCTTCATTTGGCGCCCCTTGCCTGTGGCGCCCGGGGCACATGCCCCCTCTGCCCCCCCCCCCCTTAGTTTCGGCCCTGGGGCGAGATAAGGTGGGTGCTGTTTATGTTTTTCCTTCTGTTTTTAGGTAGATTTCGTATGAAATACTACCTATTACATTCTCCCCTATGTTGGAATTTCTGAAAAATTTTTGCAGATCTACAACGATCATGACCCCTAGAACCCAAAATACCCTCAGTAAAAAAACTTTATTTATCTATCTATCTATCTATCTATCTATCTATCTATCTATCTATCTATATCACTTTCTTCTGGACACGGTAACTTCCACAATTCTGCACAAATCTCTTCCAAACTGATACATAAAATCAAGGGGTATAAAATCTCGGTCAAGTTCGTTAATGTGCAAAATCGGACCAAGGGGATGGAAATAGGTAGGGGTTTTGTGAAAACCGAAAAAACCCAAAAACTTCTTAATTTTTCTACATATGAAATCAGTTTAAAGTTTTTATTACTTCTAAAAATAGAGCTAAAAATTTATGTATCACAGATTTTTGATCCACTTAAAAATGGGCTCAAGGGGTGTAAAAAATAGGATTTTTGGGAGAAAAAAAATCACAACTTCGTCAATTCTCAAGATATCGAATCCAATTAATTTTATTATAAATCTCCTTAATATTATCTACAACTTTTATATTCTCAAGTTTTTGATAGGACCAATTCCTAACGCAAAAAAAAAAAAAAAAAAAAAAAAAAAAAAAACGAAAACAAAAAAAAAGGGGGGGGGGGGGCTGAAGAAGAAAAAAATCCATAACTCCGTCAATTCACAAGATATAAAATCCCCATGAATTTATCATATATCTTCTTAATATTGTCTACAACATTTATATACACAACTTTTTGATAGGACCAATCCTTACAGCAAAAACAAATTAAAAATACATAGCGGTTCAAGAAAAAAATCATCTTATTAAGGGTGTATTCAAATCCAAACTGCTTATTTTCTGACTCATTTTTAAATTCATTTTTGCTCTCAAACGCATCCAATTGGTAGATTCTCTTATTCAGAAACTATGTAATGTACCGCAATGATCGCTTTTTTGATAGAGGCAGAATATATTTCAAAAAATGATGTCAAAGTGGGCATTTTGAACAGAATTTCCCGAAGCGATTGTGTTAGAAACGAAAAATATTGTCCTACTGAGAAAATAATTGTTCATAAATCAAGTTTTAAGTAATTGAACGAAAAATAAAAACACAGGTCGCTTACAGGCCCGTAGCCAGACGTTGCTTCCAGGTCGGGCAAATGTTTTTCCAAGAAGGGCAAAATTATTTCTCCATTTTTTAAAACTTTTACAATCCTTTAAAAATATATATTACGTATTCAGATTCAGTATAAGTTTATAGCTCTTCCCAAAGTATTTGAAAAGTGATATTCTTTCATCTTGCTATCAACCCATAAATTAATTTTTGTAAATATGGTTAGGATAATATGGATTTCCACAAAAATGTTGGATGTTGTTGAAGATTTATACAACAGCGTCACCAGCCAGTTGCCTGTGGACACATCCCTTCCCCCACCGTTGTCCGCCGAAAAATCTGGACACTTGCATTTTTATGTTTATTAATAATACAATATTCCAAGAAATTCATTTACAGTAAAACCTGTAAAAATGGATTCGCAAAGGATCGAAAAAATATTCCGTTTTAGAAAGTTTCCATCATATGAGGTATAACTGTAGTGCTGAATTTAGGCACTTTTCTCCGGGAGAGATTACTGATGCTCCCGAGTGGTAGACAGAATGAAGCTTTTAGGGTGGGAATTGCACTTGTACAGCTTTAATAAGCACAACATTAGAAAGCTTCAGGGAGTAACATTTCGATGCTCAGGGGAGAACCCTCATATCGGGTCCCTGAATTGCTTATTTATTATATGTTATTCCTTTCAACAGGACCATGAAATGCTCTCATGTAAGACTGGATTTTGTTATAGACAGGTTCCATTTACACAGGTTTTGCAGTATTTATGGAATTTTATATGATTTAAAATTTAATATAAAGAAGGCCTTTGTAATTACGTTGATATATTCGTCACTTATGTACAAAGCAGGTAAGCCTCTCACAACTAAATATTAATATATTTTCACGGATTTTTTACACATGCTTTAAAACCATAATATGTGTTTATAACTGATAACATTTTCAAACAGTTTGTACAATACAAAAAAAAAAAATAGGCCTGCAAGTACAGTTAGATTTCGAAGTTAAGTACTAATTTCACCAACAAAAACTAAATCTAGATGAGAGATAAACCCAGTTTAACAATTTTATCTGGTCGCTTTTGTCGAGTTTTTAATTTCATTTTTCTGTAACAGTTGGTTTTATCAGAATCATGTTAATACGATAATTTTTTCTTCAACCCCGATTTTTTTCACCCCTTGAGAATATTTTTAGTAATATCATCCATTAGTAGATTTCATCTTATCAAAAACTTGTTACTACAAAAGTTATAGATAATATTAAGAAGATTTATATAATAAATTTAAACCGTGTGGTGATTGTTTCATTAAATAAACCACACACTGGGTTTTTAATTTTAACGTTCTTTTTATTGATGCACGCGCACGTTTAATAATACAAGCCTATATACAGCACCTCTGAGGATTGTCAAAAATGTTCATCACGCCAATGATACTTTTTTTATTGCCTTAGGGGTAGATTAGCGGAGATGTGAATTCTTTTCTTTTACAACACCTCCCTTTTTTATTTTAATTTATTTTATTAATTTATAATTTATTTAATTATTTTTTTGTGTGTGTGTGTAAGAATTGATCCTATCATACACTTGTCAATACAAAAGTTGTAGATAATATTAAGAAGATTTATAATAAATTTAAGTAGATTTCATATCTTGTAAATTGACGAAGTTAGGATTTTTTTCTTCTTAAAACCCTATTTTTTTTCGCTCCTTGAGGTCATTTTTAATGATATCAAAAATCTGTCATACACAAATTTTTGCCCCTTTTCCTAGAAGTAATAATAAGGTTAAAAGTTTTCGATGTATCACAATTAAGAAATTATGGGTTTTTTCTGATTTCACAAAAATCCTTTCCATATCCATTTTCTGCCCCTTGATTTCATGTATCAGTTTAGAAGAAATTTGTGCAAAATTATGGAAGTTATCGTGTCTATAAAAAAAGTCATACATATATATAGATAGGTAGATAGATAGATGGATAAAGTTTTCAACTTGGTGGTGGTTTGGGGTTCTAGATGTCATGATCGCCATAGATCTGCAAAAAGTTTTCAGAAATTACGACATAGGGGAGAATGATATAGATAGCATTTCTTACGAAATCTTTCTAAAATAGGGGTGCACAACCTTTTTTAGAGAATGGCCAGTTACAAAAAGTCTGGGTTGTCAAGGGCAACATCAGTAACACAGAAAGAATTTTATTTTAATGAGGTGGAAGGGAATCTGGCCTATAATTGTCTGAGCGAAGCGAAGGCTAATACTCAGCGAAATATTACTGTCCGGACACTTTACTACTACGATGGATATTAACGCCATGTCCTACTAAAAAAGAAGCCTAATAAAAACCTTTCGTCAAGCATAACTCAAAAAATATTTGTCGGATTTCGTTTCTGATTGCACCAGAAGGTACCTACGAGAGTCGCCTACTGAATGCACCTACTATGAAAAATAAGTTCCAAACCGTTTAAAAATTATATAGAAAAAACTCTTAAAAAAGCACAATTTATCTGCATACGTCACAGAAATTTGGTGTGCGTCAGTTTCACCGGTGAATGTTTTCGTAGACAACTGGTTTGAACACATGGAGCAAATAAAAAAAAAAATACGCACGCAGTAATATTGAATAGATCAGTTTCAACCACGTGATCACAAACCTTGCAACAACCCGTGGCAACCACTTTTGGTGGGCAAACAAATAATAATACAGTATTCCATACCACGGTGACCGTTTTTAGCCTGTTGTATAAAATCTGGCATGTTGTATGACATACAATTGTGGATGATTAAAACAAAAGACATGAGTGTTTATTGATCCGGAGGTTATCTTTCTCTGGATGTCTGTCTGTCTATCATACAGCATGCAATTTTCTTGTAAAGGATATTATTATGCAGTAAAACCTCCATAACGGACACACCCGATTAGTGGACACCTCTATTTAGCGGGCATTTTTCGATTACCAACCCTTAAATAACTGTACATTTTTTACTCTCAGTAGCGAACACCTCCAAATAGAGGACAAATTCTGCCTTTCCGAGGTGTTCGCTATTCAGAAGTTTTACTGGTAAAACCTCCATAGCGGACACACCCGATTAGCGGATACCTCTATTTAGCGGACATTTTTTCGATTACCAACTCTTAAATAACTGTACATGTTTTACTCTCAGTAGCAGTCACCTCTAAATGGAGGACAAATTCTGCATTCTCGGGGTGTCTGCTATTCAGAGGTTTTACTGTATATAATATTGATAATTATTTTACAGGGCCGCACAAAAGAATAAGAATATATGAAACGAATATAAACTAAATTCGGGATTGGTAGATCGCTGAAGTAATTTTAGATTGTTGTTACAGTCATCCGCAGCATGTTTTTAGAGTTTCGTCCATCTAAGGAAACCCTACTTGTCTCACTCCTTTGTCTGTCTGTTTGTCCGTCTGTCACAGAGCCCGTTCTCAGAAACTACATATGTCGCAGACTTGAAAATTTGCATACTTATAGCTGAACACCACACATCAAACGGCAAATAATAAAATTTTGAAAAAGTCTAATATTTAACCCTCTGGGCTCTAACTTGTGTATTTTAAGCAATTTTTCTAACTCAGCCCCTAATTTAATTAACCCTAGATCTACCGGGAATTTTATTCAAGTTTTAATAAAACGTTCTACACCAGAATTTTTATTTAAAACTATTTAACTTATTTATTTACCTTATTTTTGTCTGGTTTATATACTTAGTTTATTTTAAAGAAATTTCTGGTTTGAATGAATATTTTGTATGTACCTGTCGGGTCCAATGGACCCGTCTGGTAGACGGAGGGTTAAGTTGGAGACATGAAATTTTGCATACTTATAGCTGGACACTTGCGATAACACGATAAATCATAAAATTTTGAAAAAGTCATATTTAACCCTCCGGTCTCTAACTTCTGTATTTTAAGCAATTTTTCTAACTCAGCCCCTAATTAAGTTGGAGACATGACATTTTGCATACTTATAGCTGAACACCTCACATCTAACGACAAATAATAAAACTTTGAAAAAGTCTATTACTTAATCCTCTGGGCTCTAACTTGTGTATTTTAAGCAATTTTTCTAACTCAGCCCCTTATTAAGTTGGAGACATGACATTTTGCATACTTATAGCTGAACACCTCACATCAAACGACAAATAATAAAATTTTGAAAAAAATCTAATATTTAACCTCTAATATTTTGTCTCGCGCAATTTTTAAATTTAAACTGTTTTGCAATACTATTTTTTGTTCATGTTGCATAATAAGTGTAATGTGACGTAATTTGTTCTATTTCAGATTTCTAACGCATGTTAATGAATTTATTTTACAATATCCTTTCTCTTTTAAAATTCACATGTAAATATAGTTTTTATGGCGTAATTTCCAATAAGTGCCTGCTTTTTATACCTAATTATTTAACTGTAATTTGAAGGTTTTTTTCTGTTTATAATAGTAGCGTGTAAATAATTTTTTTTTTTGAAGCAAACATTATTGTTTGCGCTATTTATACAGTTGGCAACAGTTTAAATTAATACCATTTTCTAAAATATGTGAAAAATATCTGTCAAAATGCTGAATATTTGAATTTAAAATAGAAATAAAACCTCAAAAAATGAGTCAAATTAAAAAAAATTAATGAAATCTGCAGACCGGGATCTTCTATTGAATAAAATGATCTAAAAATGATTAAATTCCCATGTATAGCTTTTGCTCTTATAAATTTTTTAATGGAACGATTTTGTCTAACTTTAGCATTAAATATCTCTTAAAATAATTCTTCGATTTGAAAACTGTATGCATTAGTATGTTGATCAAACATTTCGCTATAATACCACCGATTTTCATATATTTGTATGCAATAGTTTTCTTAATATTAACGAAGAAAGACCTCCGGTCACAAAAAATTCAAAACCGGCGGCGGCGGCGGCGGCGGTGACAGCGTTAGTTACTTTTCATAGAATAGAGAGATATATAAAAATGAAAACTTGTCTATCTGTCTGTTTGTAATTCTATAAAAAATCCACTATTTGGAAGCCAAAATTGTGAAGAGATACGTACATATGTATTAAAACATGGCCGAGACAACTAAAGTAATCCGGAATCGAAATCACTTATAGTTAATTTTTAATTAATAAAAAACCACCAATTTAGCAGCAATTTCTTATCAAATTTAAACATTTTTCGTTATATCAGTTGCCAACAATTAAAAAACACAATAAAATTATTACTACAACAATTAATTTTCTACTGCAAGATTTCCACGTGAAAAATGAAAATGAAATACATAGTTTGCCGAATTTAAAAAAAGGTGAATATTACGTCATAACTTTTCTATTGCAAGATATTCACGTGAAATATGAAAATGAAATAAATGGTTTGACGAATTTAAATGAAAGTGAATATAACTTCATAACTTTTCTATTTCAAGTTTTCCACGTGAAAGAGGAAAAGATTACGTCGTACTGGAAATATAAAGGGCATGGTGGATATAGTATAACGTCATATGAGTGTGAAAAATGTATTGAAGCATAATAAAAAACCGATTAGGGAAATATTGGCGTATTTTAACATTATTGCTCCAATTATAAATTGAAATAAGTTCATTTATAGCTGTATTCTTTTGCGTCTGTTATATACATTTATATATAGCGTTTTCATATGATTCATTCAACAACATTTCGACTGCTTTTTTTAATGTTTGTTTTGTGTTGTATGTTAAATTTTGAAATTGATTTTTCAGAACAAACATCCTTCAAATTCTGGGCAACGCCGGCACTTTAGCTTGTAACAGAAAAATGGCTTTTGTATCTGTACATCTAATGCTAATATTATAAAGCGTTATAATATTATAAAGTATATAATATTATTAATGCTTGTACGTTTGTGAGGTGTTATCTCTGAAACTACATAGCCAACTTAAAAAAATGTTGGTGGCCATCTCTGCTCCGAAAAAAAGACTATTTTATGTCAGTGCAAGAACCTATATCGCTGCAGGAGCAAAAAAGTTCTAAAATTGTGATTTCTGCGATATTGATTGGGTTAGAAACTTTAAATTTGGTGCGGTAGTTACTTTTAAGATGTAAATACACGTAATGAACGCTCTCTAAAAGGTTCAATTTGACGGATAAACGTAAAAATTTCTAGAAAGGTTCTAAACTATGATTTATTTGGAATACTGAAATTTTTGGGATACTGTTGGGGTTAGAAACTAGAACTTTGGCATGGTAGTAATTAATAAGATGTAAATGCTCGTTGTAGAACGAATTCTAAAAAATAGAAAGACTAAACAAAGCGGAAAAAGATCTAAAGATGATCTCAGTAACGAAGAACATGGAACTGTTAGGAATATAAACATGAAAATTGACATGGCTGTATTTATCATGACGTAAATTCTCGCAATAGAACAATTTCTAAAAATGTCGCTATAAAAACAGTGCAGAAACAAAAAACTTTCAAAAATTTTCTATTTCTCTGTTACTGCTGAGCCCAAAATCTTGAAATTTTGCTTCGGGTTAGTTTTAAAATATACAATTGTCTCTATGAATGGTTTCTAAAAAATTTAAAATGATGAAATTAACGGAAAGCGATCTCAATTACCATTAATTTGGAATTATTAGGTACAGCAACTTTAAGTATTTCATAATGCTGCATTTCCTCCGCAAAACATGCGATTTAAATGCAACAAAAATGATAGAGACCCACCTAGCATTAAATAAATTGTGTAAATATTGAATAAAGACCTGTATGAAACAGTGAGTAGGTTGCCCGAAAGTACTTGTTAAAGTGTTCCTTCTCTAGGCTTTTCTCACTCTCGCCAAGGCCACTAACAGAGGGAAGTGCCGTTTTAAATGTGATATGAATTTTTTATCCGATTCATTTTTCTAGACATTTTATCATAAGGTCATATTCTCAATTATCATTAGTAGATTTTTTATATATTAACTTATTCTGGTGAAATTTTGTAATCGGGTTCATATTGGAGTATGTTAGCTTGCATGATTTGCTGAATAAATATGTATGGATTTGTAAATTACTTCAAATGACACTTTGACAGCTCAAAAGTTATGCAGACGATATATTCAGAGCTTGTGTCATACTTTATGTTGTAATCATTGCAGAATTCGTTTATTTAATACATGCTAAATACAGCTCAACTTGTGCAGAATATGTTTGAAAACAAAACAATACAGCGTATGTAGTGGCCAGCATACACTCATCATTTAAATCCGATCGAGCATATCTAAAACACACTCTAACGAAGCATTGAATGCCACTTTTGATGTATTCGGTACTTTGATACTATATTAGATTTTGAGAAGAGAATTCCTTAAATGTTATCGACAACCTCATTGCATCCGTGGAAAACAGATATTGTACAATATTAACTACTCCGGGGGAGCACACACCATATAAAGTATAGTTTATTCTTTTTAAACATCATATATTTGTCATTTAAAGTTACTCAAATTGGTGCGGATCGTCTGATTATGCTCTTGACATCATTTTATACAGTTAAAATTCCGATATAAGTAAATTAGTGTTTCATTTTCTATTTTACTTTTAATATATTGCGTATTTTCAATTTTATATCCATGCATGGCTGTCTTGAATGGTTTGATTTCCCATTTTTTTTAACATTGTATACGAATTTATATACAAGATTTTGTAATTCTACAATTCTTTTATTTTCATCATTTCAATTTTTCGCAGTATATGGACAATTAAAGATAACCTCTCATTTTCTTTGCTTCCACATGTTATTATTAAATCTATGTTCTCAGTAATATCGCTCAGACTAATCCCTCTGAGGGAAGTCCTAGTCATATAAAAAATGAGGATTTCAGATGGAGGAAAAGTTTTACCTCTCTAGATTCCCCTACCCAGTCAATATACCCAATTCAGCTGGCTATTTTTCCGCGCCCGATCAATGAAATTCGCGATTTTTTCACACCTTATTACCGAAATTCGTGATTTTGTCCCCCCCCCCAATTAACAAAATTCGAGGTTCTTAACCGAATCTGATGAAATTTAGAATTTTTTGCGTGGTAAATTGACAAAATTCCCGATTTTTTTTCTCGCGATAAACTGACGAAATTCTCGATTTTTACGCAGCCGATCACCAAAATGTGAGATTTTTGCGCGCCCGATCATCAAAATTAGCGTTTCTTAACTGTCTGACGAAATTTGCAGTATTTTTCCGCGGCAAATTGACTAAATTTGCAATTTTTTTCTCCCGGTAAACGGAGGAAACTCCGGATTTTTCCTCAGCCGATCAACGAAACTTGCAATTTTTCTGCGCCTCATCGACAAAATTAATGATTTTTCCGTGCACGATCAACGATATTCGCGCATTTTCCGTGCCCGATCAACGAAATTTGCGATTTTCCGCTCCCGATCGGCGAGACTCGCGATTTTTCCGCTCCCAAATGGCGAAAATCGCGATTTTCCTGTCTCGATCAACGAAAGTCGCAATGTTTCCGTGCCCGATCGACGAAACTCGATTTTTCCATGCCTGATCCACGAAATACACCGTCTTTTCATACCCGATTGGCGAAATTCGTTTAGCGACTGAGGGAATATGCAACTTGGGAATTTCCTATGCTGAATATATGGTATCGGCCGGCTGATTAACGAAGTTCGCGATTTTAAATTGACTGACGAAATTTGTAATTTTTTCCCGTGACAAATTGATGAAATTCACGTTTTTTTTTCTTTCGACCTATGGAGCAAAGATTACTATTTTTTTCCAGTTATAAATAGACGAAATTCGCGAGACACAAGTTAACAAATTGAAGGCCAGTTTTGGCCGGCGGGCCGCAGGCTGTGCATCCCTAACCTAAAAGTCTTCTTACAAGCGTCTTTCCACTAAATATCACTAGTTTCCCACGAATCTTGTGCATAATCTTTGAAATCATTATATTTATGACTCATAAAAATTTCAAAGAGTTAAGGCAATAAGAACTATTTTTTTTTTTTTTTTTTTTTTTTTTTTTTTTTTTTTTTCAATATTAAATGTCTGATGAGAAAAAAAAAATCCGCGCAGTTTAAAATTCCGAATCCGCTGTTTTTTGTTGAAATACTGAAAAATATATAACATTCTTTAAAGAGCGCACATTTTACTTTAAAATGTCGCATTCGGTATAAATATTGCGGAGCCACCGATATGACGTTCATTTTGATTTTTTTTTTCAGTATAAATTTTTAAAAAATCGGATTAAAGATCTAAACTAATACAAATTTAAGGTGAATATCATCACATCACGGGCGACAACGGGCTGCTCAGCAAATATCACACAAATAAAAACTATCATGATAATATATTTTTATATAATTCACTATTATGGTTTCTATTCGAACTCTCTATTCTCTAACACAATCACGAAAAGATTTTTATGCTTAAATTCCATAAAGTTACAATTATTTTGATTCTGACCCCACGATAGCAAATAGCGTTTTCTGTTTTCTATAAAGGCAGTATATTTCAGGGGAAAAAATGCAAAATGGGGATATAAGCCAATTTTTGAGGCTAGGAAATGTCATCTGAGACACTATTGTTTAACCCTTTATCTACTGACGGTACGTATGAGTACCACTCACTTTAAACTTTCATCCCATAGTGAATATTACTAATATTCTAATGGTACTTTGCAAAAACACTCTTTTAACTTCACTTTTTCAGGATACATGGTAGCAGTAGTTCTAGGTTTTTTTATTTTAGAGAGGAAGGAGGCTATCTTTGACACAGTCGATGTATTTTGCGCCGACATTTTGTACAGATTGTCACGCTCGTCTTTTTATTGCTGCAAACATAGTAAAAAATATAAGATAAGTGTTGGATTTTTTTTATGTGTTCATTATGACCTTAGAATACAGTTTGGCTTGCTATTTTAGGCGAACGGTGTATGTATTTGATTTAACAGTTGAATTACCCGATGGTATTTATAAGTACCGTCAGTACACTGGGTGTTGGAGAAAAACTTCTTGTTTACTAAATGAGAAAATGAATATTAAATTCACAATATATATCTTTAATTTTTACTTAATAGGTGCTAAAATACAAAATGTTAAAATATTTTTAAAACAATCAAGATGTTAAAACATTGGAGTCATTTTGATGTTAAAATCCCAGCGCTTTCGACTAAACCATTAGTCAAAAACGCTCGCAAGGTACATGAATAACCACTCGCAAATTATTTGAAAGAATTAAGGAGCATATGACAGATATAAAAAAGGGTAAACTATCCACAGATCTGTCCCGGTTAAGTCAAGATAAAAATATTGATATCCTATTTAAAGAAGTCAAAATCATTGCACATGCATCACATTATAATATTTGTATAATCAGAGAGTCTTTGGAAATTTTGGCAAGAGGAAAGCGTATCTGTAATGATGTTCTATCCTATAATATACCAAGAATTTAATTTAACATACTAGGTGTAACTGGTGAATTTGGTTTTGATTAACCATTTCCCCCCCCCTTCCCTCCCTCTCTTTTTCAGGTTAGCTACTCCTCTATTTCTTTCCTTCCCACTCTCCTGTTTGTGGTTCGTTGGTTTCGCCCTTTGGTATTTAACCAGCAGTTGTCTTTCATCCAGCAGTGATTTTCCCTGATGACGACTAATGGTTTAGTCGAAAGCGCTCGGATTTTAACATCAAAATGACTCCAATGTTTTAACATCTTGATTGTTTTTAAAATGTTTTAACATTTTCTATTTTAGCACGTATTAAGTAAAAATTAAAGATATATATTGTGAATTTAATATTTATTTTCTCATTTATTTTATTAAGGTGAATCTGTCGTTCAAATTGAAATATAGTTTTTCTATATTTATTTATTCTTGTTTACTTTTTGCCTGTATAGTTATCCATCGTTTTCATGTGCTGTAAAATGTAATTACTAAAATGTAGTATAGTAATGATTTCCCTGGTATTTCTTTTCTGTTTCATTGTTATTTTTTATAGGAAATCGAAAAGTTGTGGCACCGGCTCGTTTTTGCTGTGCTAGAAATGGCATATGTAAATTCATATATTGCATATGTGGAGATTAGAAGTCTGCACGGGCCCGGGCTTGGCCCGAGGCCCGTACCCGGCCCGGCCCGCGGGATGGAAGGGAATTTTCTAACGGTCCGGGCCGGTAGAATTAGAACAATTTTTTCACCGGACCGGGCCGACAGACAAAATAAACGGGCCGGGCCGGCAAAAAAAATTGAACGGGCCTGCAGGGCCGGGCCGGGCTGATAAAAAAAATCAATCGGGCCTATCGGCCCGATATAAGAATTTGAGAGAAGCAGATAAAATACGAGCCATTTTCAATGAATATGACTTTTTCGAGTAATATAAATGTGCGTTACGAGCCGATGCGAGTTTAACAACATCAATACAGAAATGTAACATCGGCATCGTACAGTTATGTGATGCCTGATCCCGGGTTTAATTTTTTCGGCAGACTTGTGCCGGGACAGAACTGGTCTTAATCGTTCTCAGGATATGTAGGACTGGCATGTTTTGTAAAAGTATTAATAGCGATAATGAATTTCTGTTAACAGTATCTTTGGAAATGTACCTTAAGGTGGTTCTCATATTTACTGCTCAACAATGCGAAACTTTTAGACACATTTTCTGACTCATTTTTAACTATAAAGGCATAAAATTGACAGGCCTGAGTATTGAAGGCATTTGGAATCGAATAGCGTTTCCATTTTTGATAAATTACGTACAGAGATAACAGACTCTTGTCACGTGACTGTACGTTTTTCTCCTTTCCTGTGCTATCGCTTCCGGAAATTCGATTCAAAACGCTAACTTTGGCAGTATTTTCTGAAAGATATATTACTTTTAGCTAAGAAAAAAACGGCATTTACATGTTTTCTGAATAAGAATACCTTCCAAACTCAACCGTTTCCGAAAAGAAATTAATTCATAAATGTGTCAAAATGTAGCTCCTTTGGATTTGAGAAAAGCCTTAAGAATGACAGAAATATTTTCACAAATCTACTTTTTATTATACAGCTTCAAAAGTTATCATGTTTTTTAACCCTTTATTCTAAACTACATTGATCTTTTAATAAACCCTTATTTAAATTTTGAAACGTCTGTAGATACGTTGACTAAAACACTGTGAGTAATCGTTAATATTTACTATTGTGTGTTTTCTATTTTGCGAGCACATAGTAATTTAAAATATACTGTCAAATGTTCCGATAAATTTGCATGTAGTATTCATTAAAAGAATCTTAATTGTATGTCCAGAGAAAACGGAATTTTTTGTAGAAATTGAGTCGGGCCGGGCCGGGCTCGAGCCGAAATTTCAGTTTTTACACCGGGCCCGGACCTGGAAATTCCGGCCCGTGCAGACCTCTAGTGGAGATGGGATAGAACATGTTTTCCGTGGAATATAGACGTCGCATAACTAAAGGACTGCTAACAAGATCGAATCCTAAAAAATCAAAAATAGTTTTTTTAACCCTTTCAGGGGCAAAGCATTTTCAATTCTTAAGTATTGAAATAAAGGATTGGCACCGGAATTTGTTAAAACATTTATTTGTAAATAAGAAAAAGACTATATTTGACACACTTATTAAATTGAAAATATTTTCTGGTGCCATTTGAAATGCGGGTTTTCTGTTACGGTATTTTAGTCATAGTGTACTGACGGTACTTTAAAGTACCACTTTAATTAATTACCTCTAAGTGATTAAATTTCTCACGCGTGAGTATTTTTTTTTATGTTTATCCTTTAATTTTCATTGTACTAACTGAAAAAAAAATTACATGAAAAAAATTGCAGTAGATCATAATGCAGTAGATAAAGGGTTAAAACTCAAGATTCGATGCATTTGTCAAAAAATGAAAAATGCTATTTTATTCTAAACTACTTCAATAATCTTGTCTGCAAATGTCATGCATTTACATTTAAAAATAAGTCCGCGACCACATTATAATGTTTCACAAAGTCGAGTGAACAAAAATATTTTTTGCAAACAGCCGTACGTGATTATTGACTGCAAACAGCAGCTATAAATTAAGGAAATACCAAAATAAAAATGAGTATTTCATAGCTTTAAAATAATAATGCTCGTTTAGTATTTTTGTTAATTTTTCAATTTATCTTTCCGCTTCGTAATCTTACATTTATTTCTCCTTTTTCATATAGAAACTATGTAACATTTGGATACTTATATCGCACATATAGGGAAAAAGGAAGAAAACAACTAAAAAGTAGAATAAATAAGGTGATATCTTTATTTAAAAAAAAGGTTGGGGGAAGCACCATTAAGAAAAAAAAAAAAAAAAAACTTTTGTACTCATAAAAAAGATAATTTAATTCAACAATATTCTCATCGCTAAATTACATTTAAATCATTTAATTAATATAAAATATTATATTCAAATAGTCATATATGAAATTTTAAATGATTATAAAGCCCCTTTGCTCTGAAAAACACTTCCTAGATATTGCAATTCTGTGTGATAATGATTTTACAAACTTTTATGAGTTGCAAAAGTGTCAAGAAAGCTGTCAAAGAACATTTCCCACTTTTGTTGAAAAGCTCCCAAAAGCAATATAGTGAAGTTAACAATGACAAAACCACATGATTGCAATGCATGATAGTTGCCTGTTTTGTGGAACTGAAAATCCAAGCATTTGGTTTCAACCTTACCTAATTTCAATAAATTTTACGTATGACAGTTGTACAAAGAAAACAATTTTCGCGGACATCAGAACCAGTTTGAGAAAAAGAGTTAAGAGGATAATCTCTAAACCTTAGTATTGTTGAAGTTTGAATCTTTGGGGAGGCGGTAATGTAAATTTCTACAAAGCAACAAAACGAAAAATGTCCTATAGATCTTGGAATGAAAGAAAAAAAAATACCTTTACAATTGAATTTTTTGTTTAAATTGTGTTGTTTGAATTGGGAAGTTTTAGGGATGGGTGTCAGTTAGGTTATTGTCTATTTTAAAAATAGTTTTTTTTTTAAATGAGGCAAAAAAAAGTTTGGAAATTTAATGTGGCGATCAGGGCTCAGTTAATGTGTCTAGTCAATTGTGCTAGGTCGGGCAAATATTTTTCCAGGTCGGGCATTGCCCGACCTCGCCCCCACCTAGCTACGGGCCTGGTCGCTTATAAATGTCTTCAAAAATCACGTGAGCAAGTTTCATATTTTTTCTATTAAAAATGAATCGGAAAATGTGCCAGAAAATTTAGAGTTGTTGAGCATGGAAAAGTACTTTTTTGAATACCTCCCTAACATGATTCTGATAAAACCATCTGTTATTAAAAAAAATGAAATAAACACTCGTCAAAAGCGTCCAGATAAAATTGTTAAAATGGATAAATCTCTAATCATGATTTAGTTTTTATTGGCGAAATTAGTATACTTAACTTCGAAATATACCTCCGTCTGTAGGCCGGGCCGGCAGGGATATTTTAACCTATCATGTATTTATCTTAATACAATAGGTTTTGCCTGTATAAATTTTTGTGTGTACGGAGAGAAGTTTTAAACCCATTAAATGCCCTTCTAAGCTTCTCTTTAAAAAATAAAGCATTAAAAAATTTTGTCACTAAAATTCGAAAACTTATTAATCCTGTTCAAAATCTAAATATTTTTCTTCTTAATTTTTCATGTTATTGCCTTAATTCTGCTTTATCCAGACCCCAATTTGGTGTAAAATTCCAGTTCAGGAAAGTCTCCACAATGTAAAGATACCCTTTGTTCATCGTTACTCTCCCCCCTCACGCTTATTTCTTTTCTTTTTCTATCGCTGTAGATACTGATATTTTATCTCCCTCCCCTCAAAGTCCACTCTTAACCCCTTGGGGATGAGCGACCGGTATTCGTTCTGCGTATGGTGCTCAGAATCAGTGATTATTCTCAACAGAAAATATTAATTGTAAATTGTGCCTTATTTAATCCGAGCATTTTCCCGATTCAATGAGGCACAAATTTGTGTTTTAAAAAACTGGTGATAAAAGATTAAAAATTCAGTAAAAGACGTTCGTTCCTAAGGGGTTAATAAAAATATTGGAGTTATTAAATGGAGTTTTCCTTTTGCTTACTATAACATATCTGTATTTATATCTAAAACTTTCGCTCTTTTCATGGCTGGAATGACTAAAAGCTTGGATTCCGCTTACTTATATTTAAAAAGGTTGTACACAAATTCTGTGTTAAACGTGGAAAGTTCAAATTGGGGCAGTAATAAAGACTATTGACCCACATATTTACAGATTATAAAACATTTACAAATATTTTTAGAAAAATGCAGATGAGCTAATGAAGTTGCTTGGGAAAATACATAATTTCTTTGCATCGCGTGAAAGCTTTCGTAACGCTGAACTCAAAAATATATTTCTTTTAATTTTAGGTATTATATTTGCAGAGAATGTAGTTCAAAAATATGCCCCCCCCCCCATATATTTCCGTACTATTTATGTACTGAAACTAAAATTATGAAAAAATTAGAGGTAGTAGGCGTTGACTTAAACCTTGCAGGAAAATTATAGCGATTACCCTAGGTCACATAGTTTTTGAGAAAAGCGCATTTTCCCGTTAGACACAAATTTTGATTTGCGGGCATTCAGCAAAAATGTTGGGAAGCGCTGGCGGTACCTATCGTACCAGAAGTATAATAGCATTGTTGATAACGATTTTAGAAAAAAAAATCGTCGGTAATTAGCCGAGATATTAACCCTTAAAGCCACGAGCGGTTTGGGTATATATAATGACAGGGTCGGCGTACTCTATGTACTATCGACTTTTAAATCCTAGATAACAACTTTTAATGATTAATTTGTGTAATGCAATGCCCAGTAGCAGTATAAAATCAATAAACTTCAAATTGTTAAAAACAGACTAATTTAATTAGAATTAATCACATAAATACTATGAAATTCTATGGACTAGTTCGCATTGAGTAGATCTCTCAATGCGCCTCCCGTGTCTTTAAATTTATTTAAAACATATCTGGAAAAACATGGCATGGACTAAAGCGGCGTTGCTACTTTGCGACTTCCTTTCGAAGCGCGCTTAACAAAATTCCAAGTTTAAACTTTGAACAAGGATTTTGTTTTAGCTAAACTGTAAAAAGAAAAAATTATTAGGACGCTAAATTTAGTTTAACCAAAAATCCATTTAATCATTACTTCATATAATCAAATGAAGTTTAAATATGCACTACTTTTATTGTCAGTACCGAATTAAGTTCCTCATAAACAGATAACATAAGATTTAAATAAGAGTTATACACAATAGCAATGTTTGACATTATTTAGGCTTTATATCTCTTTAAATTTTTATGGTATACCCATTCATACTTTTTCTAGTATATATACAGCTATACCAAACCCTACGTTGTGCAGTTTTTTACAAAGTCTTATTTTTCCTTCAGTAACAGTTTTTTCAAAAATACAGTTAATAATTCATATATTTGTTGTACGGAACCCTCTGAGAGCCAGTAATACTCGCACTTGACCGTTTATTTCTCTTTAGTTTTTGTTAGAAACAAACCATTCTTAAATAAACATAAAAAATATTTTTCAAATTTGTACAGATACAACAATATTTATTATTAAATTAAAAGTGCACCACATGAACCTTTCGCACTGCAATATTTAGGATTATTTGTGTAATATGTTTTCATTCATTTTTAATCAAACAAGCGGATGTGAATCGATATGTGAATGTACGATATAAAAATCCTGTTTAAACACTTCGAATGGTACCTTATTCATCGTAGCACGTTTTGTATGTGCATAAAAATATAATGTTCGCATTCGAAATACTATATAGTGACTGTGTATTATTAAATTGTAACCTTTGTGTAAGCTAATATAATGTTACACATTCTGTTCGAATATTTCGCAACTGAAAAAAACTTTAAAGGAAAAATAATAATGAAAAATTTCAATTGCAAAATACCTTTAATAATTTAAAATTTTCCCAATTATTCTACCTGGATTTTTATCTTAGACTTAAAGTTTTCTGTAATTTCCTGTGGTAACTAGTTTTTATTTATTTATTTTTTTTTTTTTCGAGAAAGGGGGCAGACAAAGATTCTGATTAAGTGGTTTTTAGAGAGCCGAGAATTTTTCATTATTTTTAGTTTCATTATCCTCTTAATAAATAAGAATTTTTTATTTCTAAAATCATTGTATATTCAACATTTGCTTTATTAATATAATTAAGATATACTAACTACAATAAAAAAATTAATTACGACATTAAGATTTCATACAGTTATTATGTAGTCCATATTTAGTTATTTAATTTTTTTCACACTTACAATAATTCAAATTAATCTTTAAATATAGTAAGTAAAATTTTACTTAAAAAAATAAATTTAACAAAGATATGAAAAACATATCCGGTAGTTTTCACCACAATTTTCAAATATGTAGATTTTCTACTACTCCGAGTGCTACACGACTAAAATAAGGTGAAAACTGCAAATCGTGATAAGAATATACCGATTGGTCAGTATCTACTTTATACTAATACAATGCATTTTAGAGGGGGGGGGGGGGGCATCGCGTAAAGTCGTGGGAATTCAAGATGGCGGCTGTTATTCAAAATGGCGTCATTTTCTGAATTTTCTTACTATCCATCATATAAATGTGTGTTTCAGGTCGATTTCGATGTTTTTAACGTCAAAAATTTCGTTTTTATACTTTCCGTTATAGTTGAATGAGTTTATGAATTCAAATTGTTTGTTTGTTTGTCTGTCTGCCTGCTTGCCATTCCATGACCTAACTCGCTTAAATATCGCTGCTCGCTTAAATTCACTCAGATTTTCATGTAATTTATATATGTTACTGAAGTTTACAATAACATGTTCCGAATAGAAACTGAAGTGTATAAGTTTTATAGGGGTTTTATAGTCCGTTTACAGGGCCCTCAAAATAATTCCATTATGTTATTGTCGATTAGTGTGGGTGCTACGATTGAGAAAACTGCAAATCGTGAGAAGAATATGGGGCATTCTCACAATCTTTTGACTTTTGGTGAAAAAAATCTGGCGAAATTAAACTTGCTAAAATAACATTTTAATCTGATAGACGAATGCCTTAATGATTCAAAATAAAGAAAAAATGGTCAGCAGCGAAAAATATTTTATTTAACTGAGGTTTAAATTAAACTTGCGAGTTTAATTTTCATTACCACTTTACCCCTATAACTTTTTATTTTCTTCTAAATTTTTACTTATGATGAATTTGCATAGTACCCACAGGACATTCAAATAAGAAATAATAAAAATGTAGTACTTTTAATAACAATTATAATTTTAATAACAATAATAATTTTTGTATAACATTGTCTTAAAGGGGTGTTAAAGAAGGCACGGTAAGGTAAAAAAAGGGGGATGGTATAGGAAAAAAGGGACGAAAGGGTAAAAAAAAAGGACGGTAAGGGTGGAACGGTAAGGAAAATTACCACCTATTTTTAGGAAAATCATTTTAAGACTAAGTGATAGCCACAATGTTCATTGATTTTTAGAAACAGTTGTTAACATTGGATTAAATTAATTTTTTTATTATTATTTACCTCGAAAGGTGCAGGAATAAACCTTGGGGACGGTAAGACTACCAATAAAGGCACGATCTTGAAATTCATATTTAAATGCTGATTTAAATTCTGCAGTAAATTTCCTGTCAATGAATTTTAGACGTTCTTTCTCTAGCATGCTTCTGCATGAGAAAAAATTTGAAAACAATTCTGTGGCTGCATCTGAAGTGATTTTCTGTATGAGTTTAGCAAGAGGGAAAGGATGAAAAACCCAGGGACAGACTTCAAAAAATAATATGAACCGTAAAAATGTGTGCAGGTTAATTTTTTGCTACATATTTAGATAAAACAATTGTCCCAGTTTTGGAAAAAAATTACATAGAATTACTTCTATTGAAACAATTTTATACAGACAGCTCCCAACTTAAAAATCAGCATCAGGGACAAGGGACGGTAGATGAGTTTTTCTGGTATTTGAATAACCAACATCGTCCAAAACTTATTTATCGCGTTGATATTGTTATGCAATCATGCAATGGGATGTTCCCCAGTATATGAAATAAAAAAAAACACAAAAAAGTGTATTAAAATAAAAATTATTATTCAGGGACATGAAAGACAAAATATTGTGAGAATGCCCCATATACCGATTGGTGAGTATCTACTTTATAGGCATCGCGACAATTCGTAGGAATTCAAGATGGCGGCTGTTATTCAAAATGGCGTCATTTTCTGGAATTCTTGCAATTTTCATACTATTTATCGTATAAAAGTGTGTTTGATGTAAAATGTATGTGCAAAATCTGTAAAAATAAGTGCGGCTGTAGAAAGGTTGGACTTTCTTGCACATTATTGTGCAACTGCAAAAACTAACATGAGAAATATGATGATACAAAGTAAAGTTTTTATATTCTCTAACTTTAAATGTAACATGAAATTTTTTTAATATCTTGTATAATAAAGGGAATTTTTCATTAACACATACTGGACAATTGCACCATAAACTACAATGAATAAAGACACACGACCTTGCTTAATGGTACACAAAACACGAACTTTAATAAGCTAAAAGTTAAATTCTACGTTTCGAGCTCTTTCTATAGCCATCTTCCGGGAAAATATGATGGTATAATGGTTTTTCATTCTAAAAATGTCGAAATTGATATCATAGACACTTTTATATGATCTATAGGAATAAAAATGGAAATAATTTTGAATAACAGCCGCAATCTTGAATTCCTATGAATTTGCATGGTGCCTCAACTTCTAATACGCATTGTATTAATAAGAAGTAGATACTGGCCATTCGGGATATCTTTAAAACAAAATGCAGTTTTTTTATACCTAGCAGCTCCACTAATAACAGTTGATTTAATTGATGATCTTTATAGAATTTATACACGAGTTACAAACACGCTTATTCTTTTTTTGGTGTGTCACTGTAAATAAACGATAAATACTATGCACACTTTATTCTATAGTAAGTATCTTGTAGTGCATCTCACTTATGTATGTCAATTTGAATTTATTTCTGGAAGTATAACATGATTCAAATGCATTGCAAAGGTTTTCCCCCCATAGACAATAACGTAATGGAATTCTTTCGAGGGCCCTGTAAACCGACTATAAAACCTATACTCTTGAATTTTTATTCGGAACATGTTATTGTAAACTTCAATTACATACATAAATTACATGACAATCTCAGTGAATTTAAGCGAGTAGTGATATTTAAGCGAGTTAGAGCACGGAATGGCAAGCGGACAGACAGTCAAACAAACAGACAAACTGAAATCATAAACGCATTCAGCCATGGCGAAAGTATTAAAAACGAAAGTTTTGAAGTTAAAAACATCAAAATCGACCTGAAACACACATTTATATAATGGATAGTAAGAAAATTCAGAAAATGACGCCATTTTGAATAACAGTCGCCATCTTGAATTCCTACTACTTATCTGGAGTATCTTATATGGACTGTATTAATATAAAGTAGATACTAAAGAAGATACTAAAGAAGAATATACCAATCGGTATATTCTTCTCACTATTTGCAGTTTTCTCAACCGTAGAACCTGGTTTAATAGACAATAACGTAATGGAATTCTTTTGAGGACTCTGTAAACGGACTATAAAACCTATATAGTTAATTTTTATTCGGAACATGTTATTGTAAACTTCAATAACATATATAAATTAAATCACAATCTGAGAGAATTTAAGCGAGTAGCGATATTTACGCGAGTTAGAGCATAGTAAGGCGAGCAGACAGACAGACAAACTGATTAAACTATGGCGGAAAGTATTAAAAACGAAATTTTTGACGTTAAAAACATCTAAATTGACCTGAAACACACATTTGTATGATGGATAATAAGAAAATTCAGGAAATGACGCCATTTTGAATAACAGCCGCCATCTTGAATTTTTACGACTTTACGGGATGCCTCCCCCTCTGAAATTCATTGTATTAATATAAAGTAGATACTCACCAATCGGTATATTCTTATCACGATTTGCAGTTTTCTCAACCGTAGCACCCGGACTATACTATTGAAAATGTACTTAAATGTGGAAAAAATAATCGATATTGTAATACTGTCTACCGAAGAAACCAATACACTCAGAAGTTACCTTGATTGAAATTTAGCCGCTTTAGTGAGTAACCAGTAAGAAACACTCTGAACTGTCCTACACTTCATTTTGAGTAACTAAAGTTGTTAAAGTACCAACGTACTGAATAACCAATTTAAATTTGACGAACTTTTACAAGTGACTAAATTGTATTAGGAAATCTTCACGGTGCAGCGCTGTTGAAATTATGACTAGGACAGTTATAACATTTCATAATAACATAACATTAATTTAAATAATTTATTTTTGTCTTGTTAAACAATTTACTATATCTAAAAATATTTAAACTTGACAATGAAAATCTTTTAACACCTTGAGGGGCAAGCAATTACGTTTGTGAAATGCTGAATTCCCACCGGAATCTTTGAAAAATTCTATTTCAAAATAAGTGAAAGCAATTTTACGGCCTTTTTTCCACCAAAGTTAGAAAAGTGAAATTCAATAAAATCTTTCTGGTGTAAAACTTCATTAATTGTAGGTGGTATATAATATATAACGGTGTCCCTCAAGGGGTTAAATAGAACAATAAAAAATTAAACTTAACCAGAATCACGTTTGCGTGATTGGAGTCACACACAAAAAAATATATATGGTTAAAAAATGATTATTTGTGATAATTTCTTTCATTAATTTTTAATCAAAGAGGTTGATATGAAACTATATGTGAACGTGCGATATGAAAAGTGTATTTAAACCTTTCGAATACCTCATTCATCAATACTGTGAGTTTTGTGTGTGCATAAAAATAGAATGTCTGCATTGGAAATACTATGTAGTGACTATGTATTATTAAACTCTAAGCTTTGCGTTAACTAATATAAGTTTACAAATTCTGTTCCAGTATTTCAAAGCTGAAAAATTTAAAAAAAAATAAAAATGACAAATTAAGGTTGCAAAATACCTTTAATTATTTAAACTTTTCACTTTTATCCTACATGGAAATTTTACGGTGAACATAAAGTTTTCTGTAATTTCTTGTAGTAACAAATTTTTTTCAGAGAAGGGGGCTGACGAAGGTTCTGGTTAAGTGACTTTTACATAGCCGAGAAAATTTCATATTTTTAGTTTCATTATGTTCTTAATGCATATTAAAATTTTATTTTTAAAATCATTCTTTATTCAGTCTTTTTTTATTTATTTAATATGTTGCATATATACAGAAAATGCAAGTTACACAAAGTTTTACTTAAATAAATAAGTTTAACAAAGGCATGAAATGCATATCCGGCAGTTTTCACAACGACTTACAAATATATAGATTTTCTTCTATAGAAAATTTATTTAAATGGTGAACAATGATCAATATTACAATACTGTATTCCGAAGAAACCAGTACACACAGAATTTACCTTGTTTGGAACTTAGCAGCTTTAATGAGTAACCACTAAGAAACACGCTGAACTGTCCTACCCTTTATTTTGAGTAACTAAAGTTGTTAAAGTACCAACGTATTTAATAACCAATTTAAATATGAAGAACTTTTTCAAGTTACTAAATTGTATTAGGAAATCTCGACGGTGCAGCTCAGTTCAAATTATGACTAGGACAGTAATAACATTTAATAATAACATAACATTAATTTAAATAATTTATTTTTCTCTAGTTAAACAATTTACTATATCTAAAAATATTTAAACTTATAATGACAATGAAAATTGTTTAAATAGAACAATAAAAAATGAAATTTACCCGGAATCACGTTTGCGTGATTGGAGTCACACACAGAAAAATATATATGGTTAAAAAAGGATTATTTTTGATAATTTCTTTCATTAATTTTTAATCGAAGAGGTTGATATGAAACTATATGTGAACGTGCGATATGAAAAGTGTATTTAAACCCTTCAAATGATAACTCATTCATCAATACCGTGTGTTTTGTGTGTGGATAAAAATAAAATGTCTGCATTGGAAATACTATGTAGTGACTGTGTATTATTAAACTCTAATCTTTGCGTTAACTAATATAAGTTTACAAATTCTGTTCGAATATTTCACAGCTGAATTAAAAAATAAAAATAAAAATAGAAATGACAAATTAAGGTTGAAAAATACCTTTAATAAATTACATTTTCACATTTATCCTACCTGGATTTTTTCGGGAGACATAAAGTTTTGTGTAATTTCCTGTGGTAACAAGTTTTATTTATTTATTTATTTTCTTTCAAGGAAGGGAGCTAACGAGGGTGCTGATTAAGTGATTTTTAGATAGCAGGAGAAATTTTCATGTATTTAGTTTCTTCTTACTATACATATTAATAATTTTTTTGTAAAATCTTCCTTTAATAAGCCTTTATTTTATCAACTTAATTAGGATTTACTAACTACAATAAAGTAACTAAACTAACTACAGCATTAAGATTTCATACTGCTATTACACAACCTAAATATATATACATTTTTTTTTGTATACATAAAAAAATTCAAGTTAATTTTTAAATACGTGTATAGCATGTAAAGTTTTACTTAAAAAAAGTTTAACAAAAGGTATGAAATGCATATCCGGCAGTTTTCACAACGACTTACGGATATATAGATTTTCTTCTATCGAAAAATTACTTAAATGGTGAAAAATAATCAATATTGCAATACTGCAAACCGAAGAAACCAATACACACAGAATTTGCCTTGATTGGAACTTAGCCGCTTTAATGAGTAACCACTAAGAAACACTCTGAACTGTCCTACCGTTCATTTTGAGTAACTAAAGTTGTTAAAGTACCAACGTACTTAATAACCAATTTAAATTTGAAGAACATTTTCAAGTTACTAAATAGTATTAGGAAATCTTCACGGTGCAGCTCTGTTCAAATTATGACTAGGACAGTAATAATATTTAATAATATCATAACATTAATTTAAATAATTTATTTTTGTCTTGTTAAGCAATTTACTATATCTAAAAATATTTAAATTTATAATGACAATGAAAATCGTTTAAACAGAACAAAAAAAATGAAATTAACCCGGAATCACGTTTGCGTGAACGGAGTCACACACACAAAAATATATATGGTTAAAAAGGGAGTATTTGCGATAATTTCTTTCATTATACATATTAAAATTTTATTTCTAAAATCTTCCTTTATTAAGCCCGTGTTTTATCAACTTAATTAAGATTTACTAACTACAATAAAGTAACTAAACAAACTACAGGATTAAGATTTCATACTACTATTACACAACCTATATATATGTGTATATATAATTTTTTTTATTATTATTATCTTTTTTTATTGCATACATAAAAAAAAATTAAGTTAATTTTTAAATACGTGTATAGCATGTAAAGTTTTACTTAAAAATTTTTAAAAAAAAGTTATGAAATGCATACCCGGCAGGTTTCACAAAAACGTACAAATATATAGATTTTCTTCTATTGAAAAATTACTTAAATGGTGAAAAAGAATCAATATTACAATACTGCAAACCGAAGAAACCAATACACACAGAATTTGCCTTGATTGGAACTTAACCGCTTTAATGAGTAACCAACAGGAAACTCTCTTAACTATCCCACTCTTCATTTTGAGTAACTAAAGTTGTTAAAGTACCAACGTACTTAATAACAAATTTAAATTTGATAAATTTTACACGTTACTACATTGTGTTAGGAAATCTTCACGGGGCAGCGCTGTGCAAATTATGACAAGAACAGTCGTAGCATTTAATAATAATATAATATTAATTTAAATTAATTTAGCTGTGACTAGTTAAATCATTTACTACATATCAAAATATTTAAACTTATAAAGACAAAGAAAAACATTTAAAAAGAACAATAAAAAAATTTATTTACCCAGAATCACGTTTATGTTATTAGAGTAATACAAAAACATATGATTCAAAAAGATTATTTGTGTTACGTTTTTCCATTAACTTTTAATCAAGCAGGCTGATACGAAACATTTGTGATTGTGCGATACGAAAAATCTGTTTAAACCTTTCGAATGATACTTCAGTCATCGTTCTGTGTTTTGTATGCGCATAAAAAAGGGAATGTTCGCTTTCGAAATACTATATGACTGTGTATTATTAAATTCTAAGCTTTGTGTTAACTAAATTGAAGTTTACAGATTCTGTTCGAATATTTTGTAGCTGAAACAATTTTAAAAGAAAAATAATAATGATAAATTAAGGTTGCAAAATACCTTTAATAATTCAAATTTTTCATATTTATCCTACCTGGAATTTTTACGGTAAACAAAGTTTTCTGTAATTTCCTGTGGTAACAAGTTTTTTTTTTTCCAGGGAATAGGGCTGACGAAGTTTCTGATAAAGAGATTTTTAGATAGCAGAGGAAATTTCATATTTTTAGTTTCATTATGTTCTTAATACACATTAAATTTTTTGTAAATCATTCTTCATTCCGTCTTTGATTAATTAACTTAATTAAGATTTACTAACTACAACAAAGTAGCTAACTACAGCATTAAGATTTCATGTTTTTCTTATACAATCTATATTTATTTAATTTTTTGCATTCATAAAAAAATGTAAGTTAATTTTTTAACATAGTACGTAAAATTTTACTTAAACAAATAAGCTTAACAAAGGCATGAAAAAATATCCGGCAGTTTTCACAACGAGTTACAAATGTATAGATTTTCTTCTATTGAAAATGTACTTAAATGGTGAAAAATGATCAATATTACGATACTATATACCGAAGAAACCAATACACACAGAAATTGCCTTAATTGGAATTTAGCCGCTTTAATGAGTAACCGCTAGGAAACTACCTGAACTGCCCTATCCTTCATTTTGAGTAACTAATGTTGTTAAAGTACCAACGTACTGAATAACCAATTTTAATTTGAACTTTTACAAGTTACTAAATTGTTAGGAAATCTTCACGGTGCAGTGCTTTTCAAATTATGACTAGGACAGTCATAACATTTAATAATAACATAACATTAATTAAAATTAATTTATTTTTATCTAGTTAAACAATTTATTATATATAAAAAAAATTAAATTTGTAATGACACTGAAAAACGGTTAAAAAGAGCAATAAAAAAAATATAATTTACCGGAATCACGTTTGCGTGATTGGAGTAACACACACACACACAGAGAAAAAAATTATATGGTTCAAAAAGAACTATTTGTGATACTTTCTTTCATTAAGTTTTAATCAAAGAGGTAGATATGAAACGATATGTGAATGTATATGAAAAATGTGTATAAACTTTTCGAGTGATACCTGATCCATCGTTGTTCGATTTGTATGTGCATAAAGAAATAATGTTAGCATTCGAAATACTATATAGTGACTGGGTATTATTAAATTCTTATGTCTGTTTTAACTAATATATGTTTACAGATTGTATTCGAATATTTCGCACTTGAAACAAACTTTAAAAGAAAAATAATAATGATAAATTAAGATTGCAAAATACCTTTAATAATTAAAAATTTTCACATTTATCCTACCTGGATTTTTGTGGTAGAAATAAAGTTTTCTGTAATTTCATGTGGTAACCAGTTTTTTTTTTTTTTTTTTTTGCAGGGAAGAGGCCTAACAAAGGTTCTGATTAAGGGATTTTTAGATAGTCGAGAAATTTTCATATTTTTAGAGATTTACTAACTACAATAAAGTAACTATAAAGTAACTAACTACAGCATTAAGATTTCATATTGTTATTATGTAACCTTTATTTATTTTTTCTCACAGATATAAAAAAATTAAGTTAATTTTTAAATACGTGTATAGTACGCAAAGTTTTACTTACAAGAAAAAAAAGTTTAACAAAGGTATGAAATGCATATTCGACAGTTTTCACAACGAATTACAAATATATAGTTTTTCTTCTATTGAAAATGTACTTAAATGGAGAAAAAGAATCAATATTACAGTAACTGTATGCCGAAGAAACCAATACACACAGAAATTGCCTTGATTGGAATTTAGCCGCTTTAATGAGTAACCACTAAGAAACACTCTGAACAGCCCTACCCTTCATTTTGAGTAACTAAAGTTGTTATAGTACCAACGTACTGAATAACCAGTTTAAATTTGATGAACCTTTACATATTTCTAAACTCAATTAGGAAAACTTCTCGGTGCAGCACTGCGCAATTTATGACTAGCCTAGTCGTAACATTTAATAGCATACTATTGATTTAAATTAATTTAACTGTAATTATTTAAATCATTAACTATATATCAAAATATTTAAACCTGTAACGACAATGAAAAATGTTAAAAATACCTGGAATCATGTTTGTGTGATTAGGGTAATACAAAAAAAAGTTATATGATTCGAAAAGGATTATTTGTGTTACGTTTTTTCCATTAATTTTTAATTAAACGGGCTGATACGAAGCGATTTGTGAATTACGATATGAAAAATCTGTTTAAACCCTTCGAATGATACCTCATTCATCTTTGTGTGTTTTGTATGTGCATAGAGATGGAATGTTTTCTTTCGAAATTAATAAAAAAAAATTATATCATATAAAAACAATGTGCGACTCCTGTTTAATTGTCTACATAAGTTTAAATGATCCTTTTTTATTTCCATTTCCGTGGCCATATATCTAAAAACGCCAAAAAATAAATATTATTATATATTTATATTAATTCAGCATGAAATTCCTATTATCTATGAAGCGTAAATCACAGAGGTATTTTTTAACAGTCAGAGCCTGGTCTGATTTTTAAGATAGGCGGTGAACACTTAAAAAAGGTGATTTTTAAAAGAACGAATTTCACTCTGATTGGTTTAATAATCATCTACATAAAATGTATGACGTCTGAAAGAATGACTATTTTTAAAACTGAGGACATTGTTTTCTGCTAAATTAAAATACCAAAATTTCGTCCTATTGAGGAAAGTTACAGAAAACTGAGATTGGTAAGCAGCCAAAGACATTTAAAAAAAATCTCATAAATTTTGTAATTGGTATAACGGAATCAGGCAAGGAAAAAAGCATATCAAAAATAAATATTTTTATTAAATTAATATGTCTCTATTTAAAATATTTATGTATTTATAAGTCTATATATATAGTTTTTTATTATTATATTATATTAGCTAAATTGCTGTTCATAACGTGGTTTTTCTAAATTTTGTTGATCATGCATGGTTTTGGAAGGGAGTTCTTAAGCATTATCGTTATAGGCCTGACTAGTGTCCGGGCATGTAGAGCAGCTATCCGGGCCTCCCCATTTGAGGGGTGCACCATGGTAGAAATCAGGATTTTCATTAAGGGTTGGGTTGATTTTTGACTGCCAATTATCTACACGAGGGATATAGGCCCGGGTGGAGTGCCCTCCGTGGGGGTCTTTCTAAGGGAACCTAATCCGTATTAACGCATGGAAGATCCACGGCTCGAAGAAAACCACGAAAACTCCGAACGATTAGGCCGACGGGCGCGATTGGGATCGAACCCAGCACCTCCCGTCTACCAGCTTCGAGAGCAGAACCTCTCGGCCACTGGTGGGGCGGATTTTCATTAAGAGGATGCTAAATGGTTAAAATTTGCCAAAAGTTATCAATATTCTTTTTCAGAAAAAACACTTTAAAATATTTAGGAAGGGAGTATAATCTCCTTTCCTCCCTTGGTTCCTTTAGCCCCTACCCCTTCCCCACACAAAAAAAGAATGAGCTACGTCATCAGAAAACTAATGATTAAAATTGTGTTATATAGTAGTCAATAATTTTCAAGTGAAATTATTTATTGATATTTTCCTCTTTAAAGGAGCATGTTAAAACAATTTATGATAACCAGTGGAGGAGGGTTGGTTGTCTTTAACCCATCTTATGACTTACACAGATAAGGAAAGGGAAAGTTCGCAAACATTTATATCATAAAACAATCCATCATTTTTTCTACAGTTATCCACTTATTTTCCTACTAATATTTTTCTTAAACTTGAGGCGTCTTGTGATGATACCCTGTATACAGATGTGAGTACTTCCTGGTATAAAATTTATATATATATACTAAAAAAGAAAAAATGATGTTTAATCTAGTCACTTGAGCATAGTATTCACGAACAATTTCTATGGATAGACAGAATATTGGATCTTCAAAATGATATTTGCCCTGGGTACTTACATAGTCTAAGCCCGGCTATGGATTTGCTACAATTTACAAGTCTTTTTAGCTTAGTCGAAAAATAAGAATATATATATATAAATTTTCCTTTTAAAATATATATTATATAAATATTTCAACGAACGCACCCAATATATAAAATTATATTGGGTGCGTTCGTTAATTAAGAAAATTGTTTAAATCGTTTCAAAATAACGACCTTTTGAAAATCTGAATAACAAGCATTAAGGTCATTGAGGGTATACGTTTAGTTCATTACAAATATGTGATGGATTTCATAGATTAAATTAATATAATTTGCAGTTGTTTACTTTGGTGTCAGATACACTAAAATAATTTCATTGGTATTCATTGAATGGTTTGGGTTCGAATCTCACTTGTGCATCATAAATGAATGATGCCTTAGCATCATCATACTTTACATTCTTGTGTCGTCACAACAATACCCCGCCTCCCCCCCCCCAAAAAAAAAAAAAAAAAAAAAAAAAAACTAGAACGAAATTTGGGCATTTAGATTCGAAAATAATGGCCATTTGAAAATTTAAATAACACTAGAGTTAATGGAGCTATATTTTGAAACCATCATTTATATTATTATATATGACCATCGAATTATATTATTTTAAAATTATTTGATTTCAATAAAAGTCTTTTTCTTTCTTAGGCGAGACATTAAAATTTTTTGATGTCCTTGAACATAGGAAATACATTATAGCCCGTGGGGATTTTTTAATCTATGATTTCAATATTTTTTTAACAACTTTGTTAAAAAAAAAGGTAACCTATTGTTCTGACTGCGAAGTAGACATCTGCACTGGCCTATGCTGGAACGGCAGATTAAAGACAATTTTTAACGGGCATGGCCGAATTAAAAATTATGGGCCTGGCCCGTTCATATCGGACCTATAAAATGATTAAATGGGACGAGTAACCCGATATAGAAAGTTAAAAATATCAAACTAAGCCGATAAAATATTAACAATTTTAAATGAACGTGACCGGTGTGAGGATAAGTATAAAATGTGCTGCACAATTGGATGCTTGATTGCAATTTCGGTTTCAGTTTCTGCCGAAAACGTAAGCTTTGCCCAAAATTCTTTTTCGGCAAAAATGTTGCCAAAAATGCGGCTGGACCGACACTCCACCAAAACTATCTGTATTCCAAAAATATAATTTTTTTCTTCGGAAGTTTGCGACGTTACACATTGAGCTGTATCGGCTCAAATGAGACATTCTGTATTTATTTATTACTATGAACTTCACTGTTTATAATTAGCAGTCATTTCTGACTCAAAAGGCAAGTGCAAATTATGAAGCAAGCAATGCATATATGACGCTTTTCCCGTGCTGATTAAAAGCTGCAGACTTAATAGTAATAGAAATTTTATTGTTTGAAATCGTAGAAGTGTTTCGAGTACACTTTGAGAAAGTTTTATTATAACGGATGATCATTTACAAAAATTATTATAAAAGATAAATCGAAGCATGTAACCAAAAACGTTTTTTAATTAGACGAAATTCGTAGAATTGGAATATTATTCTATGTCGTAGATGAATTAATTGCATCTTATTTTATATTAAAATAAAAAAATTTGGATAGATGAGCAGAGAGCCAATTTGAACAACACATATAATTAATTAGACGTATTATTAATAAATAATTCTTCATATTTATGTGTACAGAAAACATGTTCAGCGTAGAGATCGATATCGGGCAGTTACATCATGTCTGAAACTGGGTTTAATTTTTTCTGTAGGATCGAGGCAGGCCAGGATCAGACTTACATTTTTTAGCTCACAGGCTATCAAAGCCTGAGAGCTAATGGGCCCGCCCGTTCTGTATGTATGTATGTACGTACGTACGTATGTATGTACGTAACGCGATAACTCTTGATAGAAACATCCGATTTGCTTCAAAATTTTTTCCTAGGTTCACTGTGATAAGGCGCTTCCCTGATTAGTTTTGGGAGTTCATTGGTTAAGGATAAAGGGGGGGGGACGGGGTTAGCCCACCCCACCTCCCCTTAATTCAGATAAATGGGTTTTTCATGCAGAATGATTCGATTTGCTCCGAATTTGGTATAGCAGTTTATTATGTTAAGGAACTTCCCTTATTAGTTTTGGGGGTTCATTGGTTAAGGATAAAGGGGGGAAAACGGGGTTAGTCCACTCCCCCTTAATTCAGATAAATGGGTTTTTCATGCAGAATTATTCGATTTGCTCCGAATTTGGTATACCGGTTTATTATGTTAAGGAACTTCCCTGATAAGTTTTGGGGGTTCATTGGTTAAGGATAAAGGGGGGGGGAAACAGGGTTAGTCTACCCCCTTAATTCAGATAAATGTGTTTTTCATGCAGAATGATTCGATTTGCTCCGAATTTGGTATACCGGTTCATTATGTTAAGGAACTTCCCTGATTAGTTTTGGGGTTCATTGGTTAAGGGTAAAGGGGGAAAAGGGAGGTTAGCCCGCCCCTCTTAATTTAGATAAATGGGTTTTTCATGCAGAATGATTCGATTTCCTCCGAAGTTGGCCGGTTTATTATGTTAAGGAGCTTCCCTGATTCGTTTTGGCGATTCATTGGTTAAGGATAAAGGGGGTTCGTCCACCCCCTTAATTTAGATAAATGTTTTTTTTTTTGCAAGATTATTCGATTTGCTCCAAATTTGGTATACCGGTTTATTATGATAAGGAGCTTCCCTGATTAGATTTGGAGGTTCACTGGTTAAGTATAAAGGGGGAAACGGGGGCTAATTCCCCTTCAGTTATTTTTTTGAGTGGCATTATTCTTTAAAATAAGAGTATAATATACAATTAGTGTGAATAGTCTGTGAGCTCAATGCCATCAGTTTAGCTGGGCACTTTTCTTTTTTATTTTTTAGCTCAGAGGCTATCAAAGCCTGAGAACTAATGTGCCCGCCCGTTCTGTATGTATGTATGTATGTATGTACGTACGTATGTATGTATGTACGTAACGCGATAACTCTTGATAGAAACATCCGATTTGCTTCAAAATTTTTTCCTATGTTCACTGTGATGAGGCGCTTCCCTGATTAGTTTTGGGAGTTCATTGGTTAAGGATAAAGGGGGGGGGACGGGGTTAGTCCACCCCAACCCCCCTTAATTCAGATAAATGGGTTTTTTATGCAGAATGATTCGATTTGCTCCGAATTTGGTATACCGGTTTATTATGTTAAGGAACTTCCATGATTAGTTTTGGGAGTTCATTGGTTAAGGATAAAGAGGGAAAAACGGGGTTAGTCCACCCCCCTTAATTCAGATAAATGTGTTTTTCATGCAGAATGATTCGATTTGCTCCGAATTTAGTATAGCGGTTTCTTATTTTAAAAAACTTCCCTGATTAGTTTTGGGGGTACATTGGTTAAGGGTAAAGAGGGAAAAATGGGGTTAGTCCACCCCCCTTAATTCAGATAAATGGGTTTTTCATGCAGAATCATTCAATTTGCTCCGAATTTGGTATACCGGTTTATTATGTTAAGGAACTTCCCTGATTAGTTTTGGGGGTTCATTGGTTAAGGATAAAGGGGGAAAAGGGGGGTTAGTCCACCCCCTTAATTGACATAAATGGGTTTTTCATGCAGAATCATTCGATTTGCTCCGAATTTGGTATACTGGTTTATTATGTAAAGGAACTTCCCTGATTGGTTTTGGGAGTTCATTGGTTAAGGATAAAGGGGGAAAAACGGGGTTAGTCCACTCCCCCTTACTTCAGATAAATGGGTTTTTCATGCAGAATTATTCGATTTGCTCCGAATTTGGTATACCGGTTTATTATGTTAAGGAACTTCCCTGATTAGTTTAGGGAGTTCATTGGTTAAGGATAAAGGGGAAAAACGGGGTTAGTCCACCCCCCTTAATTCAGATAAATGTGTTTTTCATGCAGAATGATTCGATTTGCTCCGAATTTGGTATACCGGTTTATTATGTTAAGGAACTTCCCTGCTTAGTTTTGGGGTTCATTGGTTAAGGGTAAAGGGGGAAAAGGGAGGTTACCCCGCCCCTCTTAATTTAGATAAATGGGTTTTTCATGCAGAATGATTCGATTTCCTCCGAAGTTGGTATACCGGTTTATTATGTTAAGGAGCTTCCCTGATTCGTTTTGGCGATTCATTGGTTAAGGATAAAGGGGGGTTAGTCCACCCCTTAATTTAGATAAATGGTTTTTTTTTTTTTTTTTTTTTTGCAAGATTATTCGATTTGCTCCAAATTTGGTATACCGGTTTATTATGATAAGGAGCTTCCCTGATTAGATTTGGAGGTTCACTGGTTAAGTATAAAGGGGGAAACGGGGGCTAATTTCCCTTCACTTATTTTTTTGAGTGGCATTATTCTTTAAAATAAGAGTATAATATACAATTAGTGTGAATAGTCTGTGAGCTCAATGCCATCAGTTTAGCTGGGCACTTTTCTTTTTTATTTTCTACATACTACGTCTGCGAGGACGGCCGGTAATAAAATTAAGAGGCTACTTCAGTCATGTGAAAATACCCGTTCTTCAATAATAATCCAATTGGAGAAACATTTTAAGGTATCTCGTTTGCATTTCAATATTTTTAAATGGGTTTTTTGCATTGGATAGCTAAATGTTCGATCTCTACAAAGGCTGTTCTGCACTTTTTCGATTTTGTTTGCAGTTATTTTTAAGTAGAACAACTTCACTTTCGGAACCGGCTTCGAAAGTGAAAGCATCCCCATAAAAAAGCCTGAAAACGAAATAGAAAACGTAAAAAACGGCCTTTGTAGAGATCGACCTCAGCTATTCAATTAAAGAAAATCATATCATTTAAAAGTATTTAAATACTAACGAGATATCTTCAAACATTTCTCCTTTGGATTAACCTTAGCGAGTGGGTAATATCGCGTGACTAAAGTAGCCTCAAGACAAGCAATTTGTTTTCTAAAAAGAATAGTAGTAATAATCAACTTTTGATAAAGGAAATTCGGAAATATACCTTAATAAGTTAGAGAAAAATATTTTTTTAAATCTCCCTTTTTTATCTTTTTTTTAGCTTGAAAATATAGGATGCTTTAAAAAATCTTTTTCTTTCATTTTGAACATATTAATGTTTTTAATGAATCTTTATTCGAATTTAGAGACCAATGAGTCTAAGTGATAATTAATGTTGCTATTCTGTATGCTCTGGCTTCAAACGTATAATAGTCTAAAATGTATACTATTAAATTTTGCCATAAACATATATTCAGTATACTAGAAAAGAATCTTAATTGTACGTTAAGAAAAATCGGATTTTTTTAAATCAAAATTCACTCTGGTTTGATTTCTTTGACTTTTGCTTTTTTTTTTTTTTTTGACCGGGCCGGGCCTAATTATTTCTCTTTCTGGTCGGGTGGGGCTCGGGCCAGTATATCCCGGCACGTGCAGACCTCTACTGGGAAGAAAAGTGATGTTTGAAACTAACAATTTGCTCAATTAATAACAGGTTTAAACACTTTTTTTTTCTTGCATTTACTGAATTTTTTAATTTATGTCAGAACTTTATTCCGCGAGAAGTTTACGCTGTAAAGCTATGGTAACTAGAATCGTGAATTTAATATTTAAATTTTTATTATATTTAAAAAACTACACAGACAGATATTTTTCTACCAAAAAAGTAGATAAATAGCGAGGAAAAACTTACATAGCAAACCTGAATAACAGGCGGAACAAAACACACATGGGCTGCCAGCATTGGAATATTGTCGCTTTAGCGAGTAACCGCTAAATAGAGAGGAAAATCTTATATAGCAAACCTGTATTACCGAAGGAACCAAACACACAAGGGTTGCCATTATTGGACTATTACCGTTTTACCGAGTAATCGTTAGGAAACTCCCTGGGTTTGAGGCTGCATTTTTACACACTGCCAGATGGCGTTACACAGATTTTAGATTTTACATAACACACGGTGTGTATGAATGACTGTGGAATAACGCTTTTCTGAGTAACTTCGAAAAAAGTGGTGCAATGCATAGAAAAATGCTTCAGGAACGTCATGGTATGCTTAAACAAATCGAGTACCCGGCAAAAGTTACTCGAATTGAAATTGGTTACTCCTTACGTTGGTGTTTAAACCACTTTAGGTACTCAAAAGGGAGGGTAGGAGAGTGCACACACACACACACTCACACACGCACGCACATATATATATATATATATATATATATATATATATATATATATTTACGATTTTCCTCATGTAGAATACGCTAGCGAAAGAATGTCTAAAATTCTTTAACAGGAAATTTACTGCAGAATTTAAGTCAGCATTTAAATATCAATTTAAAGCATCGTGGCTTTATTGCTAGTCTTACCGTCCCTAAGATTTATTCCTGCACTTTTAGCGGTAAATAAATCAATAATAATAATAATTTAATACAGTGTTAACAACTGTTTCTAAAAATCAATGAACATTGTGGCTATCACTTAGTCTTAACATGATTTGTCTAAAATAGGTAGAAATTTTCCTTATCATTCCATCTTTACTTTCCCTTTTTTCCCATTTCGTACCTTTTTACTTTCTTCTATCATCAATAGAAGAAAGTAAATATAGTAATCGAAATTTTTTTCGACTTCCGGTTGTCGACGGATTTACACGTTTTAGGGGTCAAAGATCCCCCAAAACATGTTTTTAGAAAATGTTTGTCTGTCCGTCTGTCCGTGTGTCTGTCGCCATTGTACCGTAAAAAAGTGTATGAAGATATGTATAGAAATGAACCGAATTTTTATTTTAAATTTTTGGCTATGGCAAGCAGGTCCTTCCTTAATTTGGAAAAAAGTCGCCGGTAGGGGCGCTGTAATAGCGATTTTTGTGCGATATTGAATATTGTACCATCTAAAAGTGTATGAAGTTATGCATAGAATTGAAATAAACATTTTTTTAAGTCCTTGGCTATGGCAAGCAGGTCCTTCCTTAATTTGGAAAAAAATCGCCGGTAGGGGGCGCTGTAATAGCGATTTTGAATATTGTACCATCGAAAAATGTCTTGAAGTTATGCATAGAAATGAGCCAAATTTTTATTTTCAGTTTTTGGTTTAGTAAGCAGTTCTTCCCTGAATTTGGAAAATAATAGCCGGTAGGGGGCGCTGTAATAGAGAGTTTTGTTTGATTTTTGTGCCATTTTGTATATTGTACCATCGAAAAGAGTGTGAAGTTATGCATAGAGTTAAATTAAAATTGTTGTGTTTGTGTTTGGTCATGGCACAAAGGTCCTCCCTGAATTTGGAAAAATTCCGCCGGAAGGGGGCGCTATAATTGCGATGCCTGTACGATTTTCATTATTGTACCATCGAAAAGTGTATGATGTTATGCATATAACTGAACCAAATTTTTTGTGTATATTTCTCCTTGAGCAAGTTCTCCCTGAATCTGAAAAAAATCTGCCGGAAGGGGGGGGGGCTGTAATAGCGATGTCTGCGCCATTTTCATTATTGTACCATCGAAAACTATAAAATTATGCATAGAATTGAATCAAATTTTTTGTGTATGTGTAAGGCTATGGTCCGTATGTCCTCCCTGAACTTGAAAAAATTCCCCCAGAAGGGGGCGCTGTAATTGCGATGTCTGTGCCACTTTCATTACTGTACCATCGAAAATGGTATGAAGTTATGCATAGAATTGAATCAATTTTTTGGTGTATGTTTCTGGCTATGGCAAGCAAGTCCTCCATGAATTTGAAAAAAAAAATCTGCCAGAAGGGGGGGGGGGGCACCGTAACAGCGATGCTTGTGCCATTTTCTTTATTGTGTCATCGAAAAGTGTATAAAATTATGCATATAATTGAACCAAATTTTTTGTGCATGTTTTCGGCTTTGGCCAATTGCTCCTCCCTGGAATTTGGAAATATTGCGCGGTAAAGGGGCTCTGTGACAGCAATTTTTGTATACTTTTCTTGATATTTCGTTGTTCTATTGTCTATCGGTGTTTCGTGCAGCGACGGGAACTCGCTTCCTGCTAATCTGGCTATTCGCAAACAGCTGATAACAACAGAACAAGAAAAAACGATTAATTTTAACAAATATCATGATATAGATTAACTCGTTTTTTGCCCGTTTAATTGACTGAAGCAGAAATTTAAGGTGAAAATCATAGTTGGTATAGTATTGAACTAATAATATTGAAGTAATAATATGTGTAACTATTTTTTGAAATAATAAGATGTATAAGATAGAAGAAAGTTTTGGGATTGGCACATCCAACTAGTTTCCTATACCGTCCCCTTTTTTACCTTACCGTCCCTTCTTTAATACCCCTTTCAGACAATGTCATACCAAAATTTTGTACTAAAAATTCTACCTAGTTATTATTTCTAATTTAATGTCCTGTGGGTACTATGCAAATCCGTTATAAGTAAAAATTTCGAAGAAAATAAAAAGTTTTAGTGGTAAAATGGTAATAAAAATTAAACTCGTAAAGTTTAATTTTTCATAAAGTAAGTTTAACATAAAACTCAGTTAAATAAAACATTTTTCGCTGCTGACCATTATTCATTTATTTTGAATCATTAAGACATTCGTCTATCAGATTAAAATGTTATTTTAGCAAGTTTAATTCCGGCAGATTTTTTTCCGCAAAAGTCAAGAGATTGTGAGAATGCCCCAAATAAGAAAGATAATGCACCTCATATTCATGTTTTCGCTGTTTGTAATTGAATTGGATAATTGCCATAGAACTTCTGCAATTCCGTTTAAAATAAATTTTTTTAAATACATAATGTATTAAGGTTAGCAATAAATATAATCAATAAGAATGTATTTGTTAAAAAAACACAACCTTGCTCATTGGTACACGAAAATCAAGAACTTTAATACGAACTTGTATAATTAAAAATAAAATCTAAAATCTACGTTTCAATCTGCTTCTTCTGTCGTCCTCAGGATAAAATATGAGGGTGCAATAACTAAAAGTTCAGAGATGAAGGCCTCCTCTTCAAGAGACAATTTGTCTAGCTTTGAACAATGATATGAGCGCTGAAATTGCAGCGGCGCCATCTAGTAAGTACACTGGAAATAATTAAAGAAATAAGTTCGAAATTAAACAAAAGTTCGATTGAAGAACAACGAGTGTTGTCATATTTGCCTGACGGAAAGAACTACAATCAAACAAGTACGTGGAAAAACCCCCCTCATTCTAAGTTTACTAAAATGATTTAAATTCGTATTTTTAAAACCGAATGTACCTCCATGAATTAGATCTCAGCATTGAAATTGTATTTTTGTGAATAGGTACCTCTGAAATCGAAGCCTAGGTGCGTGTCAACGACGATGTCAATAACGACAGCGATCCGTTTTTTATACTAATTTCAATTGCTAAAATGTGCAAAAAATAACTTTAAAACCAGTAAAAATACGTTTATTTCGACTTAACCGAGTCAATAAAAAGTAATAATAATAATAATAATAATAATAATAATAATATTCTACAAATACTCCGTCTATGAAACGCCATAATTAAATTTTCACATATTGCTTCATATTATACTTTCATGATGTTTATTTTATTTCTATTTTCATAATCATTGAGTAGCTCGACCCAAAATTTTTTTAGTGAATTTTTACGCGTTACAATGTCTATCATTTATTTCTCTTATAATGGATGGATAGTATAGACTAGAGCTTTCTTTTTTTTTACTTCCATTTAACGTGTTTTAAAAAGGACTCGGGTACCGGCGAAACATGTGAAGAGTCGATATAAGCGTATTTTTACTGGTTTTAAAATTTTCATTTACACATTTTACAATTGAAATTAATATATTGCACAAGGTGTTAATTTCCCATATGTAACTATTTACCCAATTTTTGTTTTAACTTTTCAAAGGATTATTTATAATTTTTTTTTCAAACGTAATTCAACATTTAGGACGAAAATGTACGAAATTTAAGGACTATATATTTCCTCCTTTTCCTTTGTTTTCATTTCCTATGACATCTAAACCTTAGTATCACATTGGATGCATCGGGTTAAGATTTAATGCTAAATAAAAACAACATTTAGTTCTTCCTTGTACGCACTCGGAAGACTGAACAGAGCGTGCGCCAGTGTTTTGAAAACAAAATCGCTTTTTTGATTATTTTTCAAGAAAGACCTCGTCGAGTTATATACATAAACATAAATTAAACTTTCAGCCCCAGGTGATTCTGGAACTACTTTGGATTATCCTCATGCAAATTTTCGGACACATGTGCATGGTAGATTTTGCTAGTCATCGCCGAAATAGACACAAAGACGTACAGACAGAGGCGAACTTCTTTCATAATTTTATATTAATATAATGGGCTGTTTCAAAATATTCTTCAAAAATACCATACATTTTTACAAGTAAGTACACATTGTTTTAGGCATAATACATTTTCAAATACGTATTTAGACATACATAAATTTAAGAAATTGTATTATTAAATGATTAATATATTATTGAATTTATTAGTTTATACATAAATTTTCTTAAAGTGTATGAAAACACAACATTTAAAAGATTTAATTATAAGTTATATTAAAATCCTTTTGTTTAACATATATTTAGAAAAGTATTGATCTTTCACGGAATTCATTGGCTAGAGTTATATATGCAAACGTTAGTTTAGAAGCGTTCTGATATTATTTTTAATGAGTCGTATTTAGTAAATTAAGTATTTAAATTGTATTAGTATTTAGGCGTGTAAATCACCCTTAAGTATAGTTAAGTGAGCTCGCTTTATTTGAACCTTGAAAATATATCGCATCTTACTTCGGTACAAAGAAAGGCAGTATAGTACTTATGTTTTCACATGAGTTATCACGTTAAGATTTATAAATAAATGATACTATAAATTTCGAATTTTCCAAAAAATATAATATGAACATAATATTTTCATTATAGCATGAAGTTACATTTAGGATACTTAATTCTATTCAAGATCCAAAATTACTTTGCAAAAGTTTATTACTTTTGGATAATTGAGTGGAAAAATATATTTACAATTATTAATAATAACACTAAATTCACTGTAATACTTTCATATTTACTTGCACTTACTTATAATTAATTTCAAGAAAATAGTGAATATAACATATCCATGTTTTATAGTTTAATTTATGGAGGAATCAATATGTATTGAGATTGCTGAGATTTTAATGTTATCCGCGTACTTCGTGGTTAATTAAATTAATTGTTAGTTTTTCACTGTTGAATTTCATGTTTAAAATAAATATAATATCAAAACATGCTATAATGTAAATGCAATATGTTTTTCAATTATTGTAACATATTTATATACAAAACTATGCTACTATTACTTTGATATTTTACTTAGTTTATTCTTTTTATTATAAATACAAGTCATAAAGAAAAATGAATAATTTTTATGCATTTTAACTGTAAATAATAATAATAATAATAATAAATAAATAATGCAATAAGCATAAATGTTAGAATTTTTTATAAATTAATTTGAGAATTAAGAAATCTACAAATTGACTAAATAAAATTATATTAATTTGCTCACAAACGCATTTTCTACCCACTTCTGGTAGTGACAAACGTATTTAAATACTTTAATTCAAAAGTTCCTAAATGAATTCAGTAACAGCAATGCTTTCAAAACTTAGACTTTATTAAAAATATGATCCACATTATAATTATATATGGATTAATTATGCTCGAAATATTGAATTTTTAGTTTGCATTGATAACAAAGTGTAAAACCAGCAGACTGACGAAGTGTCCAAGCTGGAGCTCGAACACGGGGCAATAGTATAGAACACCAACGTTCGGCCTACTGATCCACTCGGACGATTTTCTGCAAATATCTTTATCCAAAGAAATAATAGTATCAGTTGTTTTGCTGTGGAACTCTTCATCATTATGATTATATGCAAAATTTATGATTTCACGAAGATTCATAAAAAATTTGGTATATGTGTTAATACTGGAAATTTTAGGTGATTCTATAATCTCTTCCATATCCCTTTCCGCATCACTCTTCTCTTCCTGTCTCCTATGTTCCATCATTTTCTGTATGAATCAAATGTAACAGTAACTGCCAAATCTTTGTCCAGACATACAAACTTACTGGCGTTCGTATTAGTTATGCTTGCTGTTCTAAGAATATTATCTAAAATTTACCTGACATTATTGTCTTAATTTATATGTTAGTTTTGGAAAAGGATTAAGTGTTGAAGAGTTTAAATAACATTTTGTTGACATATTAAGTAAACTTGTTTGATCTGCCTCATATTTTAATTTGAAAATATGCATAAAATTGTACCAGAAACTTATAATTTTTTTTCTCTTGACTTTTGAGCGGCCGTTGTTCAGAATTCCTTATTTAGAGGTTCGTATTAATATTAGTGCTACGGAATGTGTTTTGTTCCATCAATATGTGGCCGGTATTCGGAGAGTGTCGTAGTTTAGAGGTGACCGTTCAAGAAGGTTTCACTGTATATCATTCCAACGATGCTGGGATTATTCTAATCCTATGAATATTGTGGCTCATGACGATATTCCACCTCACGCTGCGGATACGTATCTTTTCCAACATATCAAAGTGAGAAGTGCCAAACTGAGTATTGTCCAAATTGTTCAGTTTGTCGAACGCTGGTGTGCAATACCAATGACCGTGATCGCCCTGCGCAGATATTTTGTCAGTCTGTTGGCTTTGCACTTTGTCTGTTGTCTTTGCAAAAATAAATCATGCTACTGAAATATGCGAAGATTAATGTACCTACATATAAAATTTGTGAATGGTAGATTCAGTAATATATGTTTACACAATTTATCTTTAAGATAAAATTTCCATGATTTAAAAATGTGTATATACTATTTTTGTGTATTGATATATAAATAGAGAAGTGCGCATAAACGAATGCCAAAAACAAAACACTCTAAAAACTACATTTTTAAAACTGAGTAAAAAATACTCAAATCTGAGTATGTCGCATAGTCAAAATGGCTCCAAAACAAAATTACTCAAGTTTGAAACATGTATATACTCATTTCTGACAACATGGACAGACTCAAATATGAGCACATAACGCTTTATTCCCATAAACTTACCATAAACCGCTGTTTCGTTGGTCTAAAGTGTCTGAAAACTCATAGAATATGTTTAAAAAACCATACTTGTCACAACATCTGCAAGGTATAAGAAGAGTAAGAAAAATAAACGTTCCTTGCAATATTTCGTGTACTTCACTCGTATGAGTAAATAGCAAAGCGCAAAGCGATTTAATTTTCAAACAGCAAAAGAAACATTCTAATGTTGATAAAAATGTTAATTTATAATAATATTAAGAAGAAGAAGAAAAATAATACTATTTTTTAATTGCCTTTTCTAAATAAAAGTAATCTTAAACATTATGCCAATATAAAGAAACAAAAAATATTTAGTTATGACACTCAAACAATTATTAATTTTTGGAGCATTCACATGCTGCCAGTAATTATAATTAATCAATTGTTAACATAAGCGTACAAGCCATCTTTCACCAGCAGCTGTATCACGTCTCATCTAATAAATACTTGAGAGGCCTATTATAGTAAGATAAAGAAATGACAGCTGTTCCAGTAAAGATCCAATAAGTAATGTAGGGGGGGAAAATCTTCTGCGGAATGATCTTTTTATATAGAGAAGGCAGACTATTTTGAGAATTCATTAATTGTTTTGCATAGGCACTTTTTAAGACAATAAAAATAATTGTTTTTAGTAAAAAATATAAAGAAAATATGCTATTACCATATTAAGGGACGATTTATATTTTCAGCAGTTTTCTTTATTTTAAAAATTATGATTCAAATGTATGAACTCACTGCATTTCAATGATGAAACAAAAGTATATTTTGAAAAAAAAAAATAGCCGCATATTTAATTAAAATTTTCAAAAAGTATTTTAATTTTTTAATTTTTTTAAAAAGTGTATACCACATTTTGAAATATTAATATTTTTGTCCATTAAAAAAATATATATACATATTTTTTTAAAATGTGTATTACACGAGAGTGCTCATGAATGTTTTAGATACATCAAATATTAACTTTAATATAATTTTTTATTGATGTATATAGTGTAAAACGATAAAATTTAAAACACCTTCCAAAACTTTTTCCTCATATACAAAAAACTTGAAGGCTAAATCCATGCGTAATATTTATTACATACATAATGAAGAACATGTACAAAAAAGTTTAAATTTCTATCTCAAATACAAAAAAAAAAACCATTAGCATTTTTAAAACATGAAGGTGGGGGAAAATACAAACATAGAGAAAAAGCCATATAAAGATTTAATTAGTGTGGCCTGGATGTTTTAACCAAATTTAGAATATCTCGCTATATAATTACAGTACGTGTAAAAATGAAGTGTCAAACTATCCACAATTAAACAGGATTTCATTTCATATTTAAAAAACATCGTTTTATTATTAATTTTGCTTGTTATAAAACGAAAAATTCTCATACAATTTACGCAAAACGTGTTTTCTATACAAATTCGAGCACGAGAAACTCATCTAACTAGGTTTCGAATTCGAGAAAATTCGCTTTGATAGATTAAAACAAACTCAGCACTGAAAATGTTGCTATATATCGAAAATGGCTCTAAAGATTTTCACAAAACGTGGCGCATATACTAAACCGAGCACTAGAAAAAGATCTAACTAGGTCCCGAATTCAAGAAAATTTGTTTTTACAGGGTAAAACAAGATCTTAGCCGAAACTTCTGCCTGCTATAAATCGAAACATTCTCATGCATTTTACATGAAACGTGTTTTCTGTACTAATTAGAGCACGAGGAACACATCTAGCTAGGTTTTGAATTCGAGAAAATTCGTTTTTATCGATTAAAACAAACTCATCACTGAAAATGTTCCTATATATCGAAAACGGCTCTAACGATTTTCGTAAAATTTGACGCCTATTCTAATTCGAGCTCAAGAAATCGATTTAGCTAAGTCGTTAATTCTCGAAAAATCGTTTTCTGTGGTTAAAATAAGTTCATTACTCAAAAAAGTGGTATTAATCTAAAAAAATTCTGACGATTTTTATGAAATATACTCTTTTCTAGTATGAGAAAACCTTCCAACTTAGTCTCGACTTAGGTAGAAAAAAAACGTAATTTTAAGCAATATTTTTATATTTACTCATCCGTAATTGGAATCCTCGCCAACACAATGAAAGGTAATCTCGAAAGTGGCATTAAAAGATTGCCTTCTACACTTAATCGAGCACTAGATAACGGCTTAAGATCAAAAGTACGGTAAAATTTCTTTTAACTGACTAGAACAAAAAATTTTGATTGATTGTAATTATTGATTATGATTACATTTCGTGAATTTAAATATTTTCATAAACATTAGTAATATTTCTTGATAAATAACTGTGCTTATGCTTTTGCTAAGTTAAAAACAACTGTCATATTGTTACAAACATCTGTATAATTTGTTGCCATGGCGATATACCCTGGCGCAAAATTAGCAACAATTTAAAAAGCAAAATCATTTTTCTGTGTCAATCTTTCCACATAGCTCATTTTTGTCACCAAACATTGACTTAGACAAAGTATCTTGTTAATAACCATTTAATTTATAAAACATGGAGTATAGCACTCAGGATATGCTTGAAAATCGTATGCATATAAAAATAGTTTATTTTCATATGTGACAATCTAAATTTCCGGCTATATGCAAAGTTTTCTTTTCTTTTCCTTTTTTTACTTTAAAATATATTATTTACGTACTCGAATAAATGCTTCGGAATAAAAAAATTAAATTTTATATTTCTTCCCCCGACTGAATAAATGACAATATATTTAAAAGAAAACAAGTAATTTTTCTATTTAAAAGTGAAATATCTCAACTTTTGCCCATCTATGACATCATTTTCTCTAACTTTTAGTTTCTGACCGTACTAAGATTTGAAGCCGTAACTACAAACGTTAACTCAATGACTTATTGATATTCTACTAATATTTAGTAGCTATCACTTTTGTATGTTTACTGAAAAAAGTAAATCTTTCTAATACTGTGAAGTTAGAACTAAAGTATTCATTTTTCTTTAGTTAGTATAATTGCAAATTCATTATGTTTGCAGGACGCCCCCCCCCCCCCCCCAAAAAAAAAAAAAAAAAAAAAAAAAAAAAAAAAAAAAAAAACGAGAATTCAACTTTAACGAAAAAGAATGCCGAGTCCGATTAGAAATACTGAAATTGAAAATGATATTTCAACGTCTAGGCCAATGCGTGCTGCTAAAGAAAGAAGCAGACAAAAGATAGCAGATAACTGTATTGCCTTAATGAATCAGGATTCCAAGAATTAGATCAATTGTGTACACTAAAAAGACGGAAAATTGTTGGCAAAACAAACAAAAGCCTTATTCAACCCATACGTGAAATGCAGCATTGTTACATTCAGCACATAGCAAATGAAATAAATAAGCGACAAGATCAAGATTTAGAAGAACAATGACGCGTAATATAAGACGCCTGCAAATTTTAGTAAAGAAAGGAATCCGAACAGGGAAGTGCGCAGTTAACAAAGAAGCAACATACCATAAATTAGGTTATTTTAACACTGAATGTATTCATTGCAAAGCAATTTATTTTCCAGAAGAACGTGTGTCTAATCAAATTAACCAGGACTCATTTGGCGACTGCTGCTTACATGGGCGAATTGAGCTTGACTTCCCCATTTTTCCAAATGAATTGGTGCGTCTCTTTTTAAAATGCCATCCATTTGCTGAAAATTTCCACAATAAAATTTGCAATTTAAATTCATGCTTTGCTTTGGCTTCATTTAAGGCACATGATGAACAATTAACAGCCATGGTATTTACAGATTTGTTGCCGGCGGACATGTTTATCATACGATGAATATGGCTGCTCATCCAACACAAAACAGTGAAGGCGAATTCGAACGACCGCAATATGGCCATATGTACTTTTTAAGTTCAGAAGGTGCTGTTAACGAAAGACATGAATTCCTCTCAACCATGGAATCAGAAGAAATTTAATGGAACTTTTAGAGCATATTATTTGGTCTCAAAATATGTTTGCACAATCATTTATGATGATGCGAGAAGTTGAAGAAGAAGTGAATCGACATGCTAAAGCAGAAGGAATAAAAACTCCATATGTCAAACTTCTGTTTACAATGCAAGAAAATGCTGATTACAGAAGATTCAATGTTCCTAACACTCACCGCCGATCAAAGCATTCCAGATAACGAAATGGTGGTACATCAAAGTGGACAAAAATTGTCAATTTGCGTAATATTGATAAACGGATATAACCATTCACGTATCCACTATTTTACTCCAAAGGAACACTTGGCTATTCTGTGGATCTACAATTTCAAACACCTTATACAAGTCGTCAACATCTTACTCGACTAGAATTAGCACAATATAGAATTGCTTTTTGACTTGAACTTACTAAATACCTTCCTCCAGAAACAGCTACTGTAGGTGCAGATTTGCGCAAAATACACTTCAACGCTTTGCATTTTGATGGTCGGCTTTTCCAACAATACCTCGTTGATACATACATCAGAGTAGAGCGCGATCGCATCAATGGATCAATGCTAATAATAAAAAAAAAAATTTGCTGACCAATATTCTGACGTTACCCACATTATTAAGGCACTCGCTGAAAAGAAAAAGTGCTGTTGTTGGTGAAAAGATAATAAAGCCATCTTCATTCATTGGATCTCCGCGATACTATGTTGAACAGTTCGAAGATGAGATGGCCGTTGTCTAGAGATATGGATCGCCAGATTTCTTTATCACTGTGACATCAAATCCTGAATGGCCTGAAATTAAAGAGGCATCAAGAGTTGTCTTCAAAATGGAATAATACATGAGCAACCTACTCAAGGTAGACCTGATCTCATCGCTAGAATTTGTAAAATTAAATTCGATGACATTATTGAAGAATTGGACAAAAAAAAAGTATTTGGAAAGGTTGCCACTTACGTTTATACAATAGAATTTCAGAAACGTGGCCTCTCACATAAGCATCTGCCGCTGATTATGGCTCCTGAAGATAGAATTGGTAACACAGATTAACTTGATGACCTGATTTCAGCGGAAATTCCCATTAATATTGATTCTGAATTACGAAATCTGGTGCTAAAATGGATGATTCACAATCCGTGTGGGAACCAAACCCAAATGCACCGTGTATGATTAATAAAAATGGGTACATGAAATGTCGCTTCAACTATCCTAAAATGTTTAACGGAATCGCTTCTTTAGCGGATGACGTAAAACCAAATTATCGACGTAGATATAATCCAGAGTTGGGCCAACATAATTTTGAATTTTCGCACGAGCATGCTGTTTATCGAAAGGATATAAATGTTTGCAAAATAACAAGAGATAACCGTCACGTAGCTCCATACAATGCTTATCTGTTGAAGAGATACAAGTTTCATATAAACGTTGAATATATAGGAAATATTTGTGCTGTAAAATATCTCAACAAATATATCTACAAAGGGCATAATTGTGCAACAATAAAGATCGTTGAAAACCAAAGAAAACTTATGTACAATGAAGTAGACACCTATATTGAAGGTCGATGTATCACTCCACCAGAAGCATGTTGGCGATTATTTGGCAACGAGATTCAAAAGAAAAGCCATTCTGTTCAACACTTAGATATCTATTTACCAGGTCAATTTCGAATTGCAAACATTGATCTAGCACAAGAAGATTTAATAGATACGGGTCAGAAAGGTTCAACATTAGGGGTATATTTCCGACATAATCGAGGCCTAAAACAAATAGAAGAAAATAATCTTCTGAACGAAAATTCTCAAGAAGTTATGTATCACTACTATTGGCAAATTCCTGAATGTTTCAAATGGGATGGAAAATACAGCAAATGGATTCAGAGAAGTCGCCGTTTACGTATTATTGGTCGAATACATAACGTAAATTTCATCTCCCAGCCAGAACTCTACCACTTACGAATGTTGCTGTACCATGTTAAGAATGCAACAAGCATCGAATATAATCTAACAGTTGATGGCATTACATATGCATCATATAAACAAGTTTGTTTAGTTCGTGGACTAACTTATGATGACCAACAGTGGATTGAAAGTCTGCGAGAATCTGATATGTCGAAGATGCCTAAAGTCATGAGAACGCTGGTTACACAAATTCTCATTTTTGGATCTCCTGAAAATCCAAGACGCATATGGGAAATGTTTAAGAAAGTTTTGGCTGAAGACTTCATCCGAGAAACAGGACGGATGGTTAATTCTGTCGAAGAAGCGCTTAAGCGTGCTTATCGAATTATCGCATTCAAGTTAAATACAGAAGCTACTGAAGGTAGGGATTTCCTATACTGGGTTCATCAACTTGGTATGGACGATATTGATGGATAGGAGAACGTGCTAAATGAAGAAACTATGAACACCAACGAGTCTATTTCTATTGCAGAACATATGTATCAACTTCTTAAAGGGAGACAAATTGAAATCGTTGATACCATCTTACATTCAGCAAACGTTTCAACCCCTCGATCAAAATGTTTCTTTATTGATGGAACTGGAGTATTGGAAAGACTTTTGTATACAAAACTCTTTATTCCATCCTTTCAGGACAAAAGCATAAAGTAAAGTGCATGGCATTCACTGGGATTGCTTCTATTCTGCTACCTGATGGAAGTACTTCACACAAGACTTTTGGATTTAAAGTTCCATTGACATCGGATTCAATTTCCAACATCAAACCTAGATCCGCTAAAGCAGTCTAATTCAGCAAAGTTGATGTATTTTTGATGGATGAAGCTCCTATGCTGCCAAAATACGGACTTCACAACATAGATCAATTGCTGCGCTCTATTGGAAATCCAATTTTCCCATATGGGGGAAAGATTATGGTCCTACGAGGGGACTTCCGTCAATGTCTATCCGTCCAACTACGAGCAAACAGAAGTGAAATATTGTATTTATCAATCATAAAAAGTGAACTGTGGCACCACTTCAATTCAATTCCATTAACGGATAACATGCGCGTTGATCCGAAACAAAGAGAATTTGCAAAATATCTTTTGAAACTTGGAAATGGGGAGCTACCTGAGAACGCGATGGGTGAAATCGAACTACCCGTATATATACTTTCAAATGGTCATCTCATTGATGAAGTCTTTGGAAACTGCTTAAAGAAAGGAAGTTATGAAGAAATGAAGGATCGAGCTATCCTTGCGCCATTAAATAAAGATGTCAGCAAGATTAACGCCGAAATTATTGAAAAGCCTCCTGAAGAGTATAAAATCTACCACAGCTACGATTCCATCAAAGATCAACCTGAAGGAGCAGTCCAGTGTACGACGGAATTTCTCAATTCCATCGAAATAGCTGATTTGACACCTCACGAGTTAAAGCTTAAAAATAACGCAATAATCATACTATTACGCAATTTACATGTTTCAGAAGGTCTCAGCCTCGGGCTAAGGTCAATGGAAGAAGGCTAATTGTTAAAGATCTTTGCAATAACATAATCAAAGCAAAAATAATCACATGAGAATATTCAGGTATCGAAGTACATATTCCGCGAATAACTCTCGATTCAAGAAGATGTCATCATTGATGTACGATGCAAAGGCATCAATTTCCTGTGTGGCCAGCATTTGCAATAACTATACATAAAACTCAAGGTCAGACCTTCGAATTTGTTGGCGTCGACTTACGGACACCTGTCTTTATGCATGGAATGCTCTACGTTGCTTTTTCAAGGGTTAAGAGGCAAAACAACTTAAAGGTACTTCTACCTACAGAAAATCCTCATCACACTCATAATGGAATATGGAAAGAAGTATTGAATACACCAACGACCAATCAATTTAGTTTTTAAAGACTGCAGAAATACGCAAAAATATAGTTTACTAGAAAGTACTAAGAAAGGGATATAGATTTATAAATAAATAAAAAGCTCAAAAAACGAATATTTAGTATGTGTTATTATTATTTTTAGAAAGTAGAAATGACATGTTCATGTAGAAATAAATACGCTTAAAATAAATAAATAAAATTTTTTCAATGCAATATGATCGCAGAATAAAAAAATCACCGAGTGATGCTCGGTGTACCAGGTACTATATATTTATGTATGGAATGGGGATGCTATTGTATGTATATACATTTATTAAGCTATATGAGTATGATTCTTTTGCATTATAAAGTAAAGTCATAATATGTTATTGTATCAAAAATAAATCAATTTTTTTTATTAAATAGGGGAGACCAGGGACGGTTGACCATACAGGAAGCTTGACCCACCCATCAATTTTCATATTTAAAAGAATTTCAGAGTTTTATCAAAAGGTGTCAAACAAAGCTACTGGAATGCTCAAACAAGAGTCTTCGCTTCATAGAGATAATCAAAATAGGTGTGAGAAAAATCAATTGTGATGCATTTTCAACATAAAAGTTGCATTTTTTAGAAATATTTTGTAAGCCTTTTTCAGATAAATTATGTCATAGAAAGTTAAGTAAGTAGGTTTAAAATAATGCAGGAATATCGAGCTTTAATTCTGGGTATAAAGATTGTACGGTAAGTTAAGCTTATTATAACAATGTGCTATTATTCAGAAAAGGTCTATGTAGGGAGACTTGACCCAGCCAATGTGAGGGAGGGTTAACCAGGTGTTCAAGGTTCCCTTAATTAAGTGGTTTTGGAAATCTTTTAATTAAACACTGTGCTTAATGAAAAATTAATGGATATAAATAAAAAATAAGTTAAAGCCACTGTAAAATGGTGTGATCGAAAGAAAATGTTTAAAACTGATTAAAGATGTGAAAAATTACTAGAAAATGGGAAAGTTAATAGGAACTCTTTTCCATTTAAATCTTACTTACAATAGGTAAATAGAAACGGTGGGGAAGACTAGAAAGGATGATAGCAGCAGTCTTAACCCTTTCAGGGGCAGTATTTTTTTTAATAAAAACACTTAATTTTAATTCCGAAACATCACAATGGCGCCAGAATTTTGCTAAAATCTTTTCCATTTAATATATATGTGAAATGCAGCCTTTTTTTTATTTCGAAATAAATTTGTTCGTAAATTCCAGTGTCAGTCATTTATTTCAACATTTTAGCACTAAACGTACTTTGCCTCTTAAAGGTTTAAAACATGTTAAATATATTTTAAGTGCTCATGCGGCTGCAAAAGAACATAGCATCGATCAAAAAACTTTAGGAAAGTATATAGACAAATTTCACCAGGGAGAATACAGTGAGATGAAGCCAAATTATGTGACAACTAGAGTTGCCAGGTCAAGTGTCACAAAAAATAGGACAAGGGACAAAAAAAAAAAAAAAAAAAAGCGGACAGTCGCTCCTAAATCTGGACATAATAACATGAAATACTATGAAAACGGAACCTGTCTCTAACAGAATACTGCATTAAATATTAAAATTTCATTTTCCTTGTTTTACAATTATACTGCTCAGAAAAAATCCTTTTTAAAACATTTTTTTTATCCTCTGACTTGCGATTGCGTCTCAACAGATTAGTTTACGCATCATATTTTTTAAAAATATTTTTTTTATAATAATTAAAGCACGTAGCATAAAGTTATTTTGCTTTTTTTGTAACTGATTTTATTTCTCTTCACAAATATTGAAGTATAAAACAAAGTGGGCCAAACCTCCCATATATTGGGTCAACTCTCCCGTATGTGGTGAGCCTTGACCCATTATTTTTTTCATGATTAAAATCAATCATTTTGCAAATTTCTTATATGTTACACATGCAGCAATTTTATTTTGATAACTGATTGTATAATGAATAAAATGATATATAAAACTTTATTTTACGTTCAATATTTAAAAGGTAAAAAATCATTTTGTTAAAAGTGGGTCAACCCTCCCTAGTCTATCCTATAACATAAATATTTTTTTTTCGTTTCAGTCACAGCTACTTATATGGGATTTAATTGAGTCTAAAATATTTTGCTTGTAGTAAAGTAACATACACATATCCTAGACTAATTATTAAGATATTCTCTGATGATGAGCCTGGGAGGCTTGAAAGTATTAAATTTTTAAATAAAATGTATATTTTAAAATTGTAACATTTTTTTCATTACATTAGTCGCCCGTTAAGTAAGATTGTGGACCTTTCTAATGTTCACATTATATATTTTAACATAGACACCTTTTTAATTTCAATTATAAAATGATAAATAATATGTAGTCTAAACTTTCTTTAAATAAGTATTATAAAATAAACTCAAAAGTTTTTTCATTCTCGCCTTTTTTATATATAGTGGTGTTCTACGTAAATTAATGTTTATTCTAAGAACTTGATAAATTTAATATTTAAAGTATACTTTATAAGTACATTGTATATTTATTCTTATTTTAATGTTAGACACAAAAATAATAATGCTAATCATCTCTAAAATCTAAATTTTATATAAAAGTTTAATAGCAAAAAAGTGAAGAAAATATTTTTGCTTTGATAAATTAATGATTTTTACATATTTATTTATTTATTTATTTATATATTTGTTTATTTATTTTAATTTATAGAGATACAACAGTTTAGAGAAGGTAGAAAAAAATATTTCCAGACCTGCATTTGGACTACTTTAATACATACAAACAAAAATATTATCAACAATTATCTGACATGCTATTAAAAAAACAACTGTCTCAACAATAGATTCAGATTTATAGTTTTCAACAAGTATACTGTAATTTGTAGAAAGAAAATATTGAATGTAAACATGTATTTATAGAATGATAAATTCTGAGAGAGTTTTATCTGCTTCAACAATTTAAGATCAAAAACTAATACGAAAGTGTAATAAAAACATTTATTTAATGTTTTATATTTTTATGTTTTATTTTGTAAAATTTATAAAATTTATATATATACATATGTACGAAAACGCAAAACACAATAAATATTAAATGCATTTATACGCATCGCAAATATTTGAAATAAATATGAATTAAAACTCTCTTATGTGTTTTTTATTTTATATTTTAAGATAACATGCTAGAATTATTATGCATGTAAACATATCTTCAATTTTATTACTTTAGAATAAAATTGCCATAGGAATTATTATGAAATTTTCATATTAAATAAAAAAAAACTGTTTTGAAATAAAGATTCTTTTTTACGTATGACAAAATGATTTTTACAAAACAAAACAGATATTTCTATAATAAAAAAAAAAAAAAAAAAAAAAAAAAAAAAAAAAAAAAAAACTATACTTTGCATGTGGAAGACTGTAATAACAGTCCTGAGTATAGCAAACGGTTGAAAGATGGGACTGTAATCGTAGTTGCGTGATTAATACACTCTAAAAAAATTGTTCGTGAGAAAACGTAAAAATTACTGGCAGCACAGTGGAGCACCCATGTGATATGAAAAAAATATTCTGTTATTTCACGGAATTTCCGTCTTTTGTTAGGAGGAATTCATAATATTTTGAACTTAAATTCGCAAGGTTTCGATGATTTGAGGGAAAAAGGACATACATAAAGATTCCGTTTATAATACGAAATATGTCTGGCAGTGCAGTTGCCGGAACACCTATGTAATTTGACAAAAATGCAGATTAAATTAGAGGATTTAACTTAAGTTTTACGTTAGATCGGGAAAATATCAGTATTTTGAGGGAAGATGGGTAAGTTAATGTGGATATTTTTGTATTTTAACCGAAAAAGAGCAACGGGAAACAATCTTCAATTAACGGATTTTTTTTTTTTAGATATTATTCAAAATGCATGCGCGAAAAATTTGTTCAATTATTCACGCTTTTTTCTAATTACAAAAACGAAAAGTATCTATTAAAACTTTCTGGTTAGAATACGGAATTTCATTAAAAAAAAGTGGGCAAGATTTCGCGCCAGATTTTTACCTGGGATAAATAATCTGAAATGTTATCAATTTCTTCTTCTAATAATCGTAAAATTTCAGATCTTGACGGTACTTATGCATAGAGGATAGCGGCATTTCTTTAAATAAAAATGCCCTCCTTCTTATGAATTGCCTTGTAGTAATTAAAAATCAAGTAATTAAGTTGATTCGCATGCGAAATTACTCCACCTTTCCGCTAATAAAAAAAAAAAAAAACTGAAAATTCCGACCACCTACAAAGTACTATAATACACACATTAAAAAAAAAAAAAAAAAAAAAAAAAAAAAAAAAAAAAAAAAGTTCTACGTCATAGGCTATGCAATATAACCTCTAATTGTATAAAATTTTACAACATTTATCTGCAACTTATTTTATTGGCGAGCAGTGATAAAATGTTAATAGAACAGCTATTCAAAAAAATAGCGCTGCGGCATTGAAATAACATTTGGTAGTCTCGTATTTTATTTGTCAATTATGTCTTTAAATGAATTTGCAATGTACATACAATAATACATTTCCTATATGCCTCCGTTTACTGACTAAAATCAGTCTGAATTCCTTAAATATAAGTATTTTCGTCCTTGACTAAAACATCCGTGGGTTATATATTACAAAATGGGAGAATTTGAAAACAAAAATTTTGAAAATTTAAATCGTTTCAAAGCTTCTGATTTTTTTTAAATGTTGGTTGAACAGCTGAATATGGGAATTTATATGTAAAAATATTAAAGTTTGAAGAGCTGAAGTTCATTTTTATGTAATTATAATTATGTGTCATGTTCTTGGCATATGTATGCCAGGATAATGAAAATTTCATTCTAAAACATTTTTCACATTCATGATCTTTTAGGTAGCTTTCTTTACAAAAAAGCTACCTATTGCAGCCGTTCGGAGGAAAGCGATTTAAAAAAAATTTTGGTATATTTTCATCGATCATGACCCCCAGACCCCGAAACCACCCTCCGTTCAAAATTGATATATATATATATATATCTGACCTATGTCACACTGTAACTCCCGTAATTATGAACCGATTTCGATGTAATTCGGTGTGTACATAGTACATACCAATGTCTCAGCCGAGTTCGTTGGCCAGCTTCATCCGCCGTTTTGTTTCAAAATGGCGGCCATTTAAAATTTTTAAAAAAATTTAAAACTTGAAATGTGGTACCAAAAAATTAAAAATGGAAAAATATTTTTTTCTTATGTATTTGACCTTTATACAAAGATTCCGGAGCAGTTTTTGTTTCGTCTATATCTTAAAAAATGGCTGAGTTATAGCATTTTGAATTTCTAGCGTGGCTGACAATTTGAAACGTCCTGAATTTTGTCACGCGATAAAAGGCGTATTTATGAACCGATTTGGATGTAATTCAGTGTGTACATAGTACATACCAATCTCTCGACCGAGTTTGTTGGCCAGCTTCATCCGCCGTTTTGTTTAAAAATGGCGGCCATTTAAAAATTTAAAAAACATTTTAAACTTGAAATGTGGTAACAAAAAATTAAAAATGGAAAAATATTTTTTTCTTATGTATTTGACCTTTATACAAAGATTCCGGAGCAGTTTTTGTTTCGTCTATATCTTAAAAAATGGCTGAGTTATAGCATTTTGAATTTCTAGCGTGGCTGATATTTTGAAACGTCCTGAATTTTGTCACGCGATAAAAGGCGTATTTATGAACCGATTTGGATGTAATTCAGTGTGTAGATAGTACATACCAATCTCCCGACCGAGTTTGTTGGCCAGCTTCATCCGCCATTTTGTTTCAAAATGTCGGCCATTTAAAATTTTTTTAAAAATTTAAAATTTGAAATGTGGTACCAAAAAATTGAAAATGGAAAAACATTTTTTCTTATGTATTTGACCTTTATACAAAGATTTCGGAGCAGTTTTTGTTTCGTCTATATCTTAAAAAATGGCTGAGTTATAGCATTTTGAATTTCTAGCGTGGCTGACATTTTGAAACGTCCTGAACTTTGTCACGCGATAAAAGGCGTATTTATGAACCGATTTGGGCTTCATCCGCCATCTTGTTTAAAAATGGTGGCCATTTAAATTTTTAAGAAAAATTTAAATTTGAAATGTGGTACCAAAAAATTAAAAATTGAAAAAATATTTTCTTCTTATGTGTTTGACCTTGATAAAAAGATTCGGGAGCAGTTTTTGTTTCGTCTATATCTTAAGAAATGGCTGAGTTATAGCATTTTGAATTTCTAGCGTGGCTGACATTTTGAAACATCCTGATTTTTCTCACGTAATAACAGGCGTATTTATGTACCGACTTGGATGTACTTTGGTGTGTACATAGTACATACAAATATCTCGACCGAGTTCGTTGGCCGGCTTCATCCGCCATCTTGTTTCAAAATGGCGGCCATTTAAAAAAGTTAAAAAATAAAAAAAATTAAATGAGATACCAAAAAATTGGAAAGTGAAAAAGATTTTTTTTTGTATGTGTTTGACCTTAATACAAAGATTCCGGAACAGTTTTTCTTTCGTCTATATCTAAAAAAAATGGCTGAGTAATAGCATTTTGAATTTCTCTTGTGGCTGACATTTTAAAACGACCTGATTTTTGTCACGCGATAACAGGCGTAATTATGAACCTATTTGGATGTAACTTGGTCTGTACATAGTACATACCAATGTCTCGAACGAGTTCGTTGGCCAGCTTCATTCGCCATCTTGTTTCAAAAGGGTTGCCATTTAAAAAAAATTAATTTAAAATTCAAAATGAGGTATTAAACAATTGGAAAATGAAAAAGATTTTTTTATGTGTTTGGCCTTGATAGAAAGATTCCGGAGCAGTTTTTGTTTCTGAAAATTTGTTCTTTTGTTTATATCTTAAAAAATGGTTGAATTATAGCACTTTGAATTTCTAGCATGGCTAACATTTTGAAACGATCTTGTATTGTCACGCGATAACACACGTATTCGCCTATTTCGATGTAAGAAGGCATGTGGATAGTATACATCAACACCTCGACCAAGTTCGCAGGCCAGATTCATCAGCCATCTTGTTTCAAAATGGCGACCATTAAATTAAAAAAAAAATATATATATTTAAAGTGAGGTGCAAAAAAATTAGAAATTGAAAAAGGTTTCTTTCTTAAGTATTTGACCTTGATATAAGGATTCAGGAGCATTTTTTGTTTGTCTTAACCTTAAAAAATGGCTCAGATATAGCAGTTTCATTTTCTATTGTGGGTGACATTTTGAAAAATCTGATTTTTTGCATGCGACACCACTCCTATATATTAACCGATTCCGATATGAGTGAGCATGTGCACAGCAATTACTAAGGTCTCGACCAAGTTCACTGCTTAGCCTCATCCACCATGTTGTCTTAAAATGACAGGCACTTTAAGAAATTGCCGGATTTGGCAGCCAAATATATGTTACTTTAAAGAAAAGCAGCTTGGATAAAGCTGACTAATTTCGCGAAATTCTCATTCATTATATTGATAAAAATTAGTATTGAATCTCCTATATTCGGTTTCCACTAAATTGAGCTTCGTGTGTTTGAATGATATAATTTGGCTTTTTTTAAATAAGGATTATGAAAGCTACCTCTTCCTCCCGGCACTGGCCGGAAGGACTTTTTTATTTTTGATCTAACATTTCAATTCTATTTAAAGGAACATGTTTCCTCTATAGTACCTGAAAGTCAGTATAATGTCGAGTTTTATTTGTAATTTATAGAAGCCATGAAAATAATAACATAATAAATAATAACATAATAAAAATCTACTAAATTTTTACAAAGCCTTTAAACATATTATTTTTAAATAAATATCTAAAAGATCTTGCTGGTTGCAATGATTATACTACTTGAACTATATCAAGAACAAATATAATTACTCCGCAGCGCCATCTTTATACCTCATAAAGAACTAAAATGAGCAGGCCCGGACAATGACATTCATTTTCAGTGACAATCTTTTTTAATTATGGAAAATTATTTGTAAAATACAGAAATTGTTACCTTCCAAATATATGTGTTATATAAGGTATAATTATTAATGATTAAGAAATATATATATATAAAAAAACTAGAAAAATATATTTGTACATAATAGCAAAAAAAGCCTTTTACTTTGCACCCATCACAGTGTGACATGCCAGGAAAATGACAATCTGAAATTTTAAGTCTTTTAATTGCTTTATTTTTGTGTTATTATGAATAAATATGTATTGAAAATACTTCTAAGAGTATTTTTATTAGAATGTGAAAAAGAAAATTGCATTATATAACATTAAATAGAAATTTTATTGTGCGGACTGCAATTTCCGTATTTTGTGATACTGACCTCTGTATACTTACTTGCGTTTTTAGGTAATATCGTAACTCCTTTCACAGTAAATTTAGATAATTTTTAGAACTTAGTTATGAAAGCATCATTTGACGGGAACTGAAAATTCTTGAGTATGAAGAAGATAAAAATATCGTTATTGACAATTAATTTTTTAAACAAAAAACTTAGTTTTGATATTACTTTAAAGTTTGAATTAACTTTTTCGATTACTTAAAAAAATTGAATAATAGATTTATTAAATACTTTTCTTTTGGAAATTTATATTGGTTTGTAGTATTTAGTACACATTTTCTTAAAGGAGTATATAAATTATAGGTATTAAAATTATATATGTACCTATTACATATCTATCTATCCGTCTATATTAATTTCATAAATCTATTTCCCTCTATCTTTAGAAATGAATAAATATGTAACGTATTGCAATAGTTGCGTTTCCCCTTTATGTTATCTATAAATATTTGCTCTGTTTATATTCTCGTTTTGCAATTTACATAAATTAAAGCTTAACTTTAGGCAATTAGAAACAATTAAAATATAAGTATTTTCCTTTAATGCATATCATTTAAGTAATATTAACTCTCTGATTCTTGGAAACTAGCTGTGACTATTTGAAATAACACTTTACATGCAGAGTGGAAACATTAGTTTTAAATATATAGAACCGTAGTAATTACAATTGTGTACTAAAATGAAAATAGATTCTAATTTGAGTTAATATATTATAAATTAAACTAGAATTATAGTTTTAACTCAGAAAATAGCGAGAAACTATTTGCTATTTGAAATGATACGGAAATTCGCACTCACTAACAATAAACTCAATAATTTTTAGTAATTTCATTTACTGTAATCACTTTGTTAAATGTTGGTAATAAATTGTTTTAAATGGTTGAGTTCTCTTTAGTTCAACAAGCATTAATATCTTTTACGTAATGAGATTTTAACAACTCAATTAAATAAAGGTTACAGATGAATATCTATAACGTTGTTAATTGTAATCGAAAAGCTCTTTTCAGATTACTTAAAAAATAAATTTTTGACTAATAGATTTCCTAGAAGATTTTATTTTCAAATTTATATATATTTTTATAGTATAATATACATATGCATCATAAAGGGGTCCTGCTGTCAGAATTCTACCTTATTTGTAGGTATCTGTTATGAAATATGTTCAAGAAATATATCTTTCTTTAAAAAAATATTTTTGTAAAAATATTTAAAAATTTGAATTAAAAAAAATAATGATTCAAATTTTTAACTTATTTTGTATATAACTTATCTTGATATAACTCACGAAGTGCTTGTTCAGTTTCATTACTTTTTTCCCTATCTTGCGCCGAATAAATTTGTAGTAAATTACTTTTCAGGATTTATAAAAAAAATATTACTTATAAAATTGAAAAAAAAAAAAAAAAAAACAGAAGACATTATATTGTGATTATAATTCCGAGGAATATATTTAAAAAAATTCTCATGAAATTAAAAATCTAGAAGACAACTATTAAAAACTTAACATAAAATATCTCTAAAAATGTAAGCAAAAAGTAGTAAAATTGCATGCAAATATCTCGCAATATAAGGTAAAGTACCCAGTCGTTGACACTGGACCAATAGTTGACAGTTTTGTAGAAACAGTAGTGTAACAAGAAAACGTCACAGGTAGGAACATGAGAGACACAGAATTTTTAAAATCTATCACCTTGCGGCAAAACTGATAACTAAAACTATAAACAGTCGAACCCAATTCCAATATGGCGGAAGACAACAAAGAAGCATGTGTGCAAAGTTGAATTTTTCGAATTTATCTTAAGAAAAGTGATAAGGATAGCACGTTACAGTAAGTATTAAAACCCGTAATTTATCTTAATTTCTGGTTATGTTTTGATTAATATTGATTGTTTCGATGTCCAAGAATTGTACTGGAATAAAATTGATGCATTTTGTGCAAAATAGCGGGAGTGAGTGTGAGTGTCAACTATTGAATATGAAAAGAAACAGATTTTCAAAAGTTGACACCCAGTGTCAACTACGCGCTCATGGTGGGGTTTTGTTAATCTAATTCAGTGCAATGAAAATAAGCTGGAATCTACCAGATAAATTCATGATTGACCTTTGTAAAACTAAAAATCCATTTAAACCAATACATTATACAGGGTGTTAATTATTGTTATTAGGGAGTGTCAACTACTAAAATTAATTATTTTTTTTAGATGTCACCTACGAAGGGAAATTTTAGGAATTACACGAAAGAGAGCATAAGAGCTGCCGTAGAATACGTTAAAGTCAACAAAGCTGGGTACAAAACAGCGGCTAAAAAAATTAACGTGCCTAGAATAACTCTGAAATACAAAGTTGAGGGTAAAACCCCAATGAAAAGGTAAAAAATCGGCCGTTAGTGCTTGATTTTGCACTCGATCTTTCATTTTTGTTATTTGAGATTAATTAAGTAAGTGGTTTTATGTTATAATTTCAGATTTATTGGACTTTTTTTTTTTTTTCATTTAAACTTCTGATCTTTCATTAAAACTTCTGATTTCTTTAAAATTTTTTGCTAATTAACGGTTCTTATCATTATGTCTTCATATGGGGCAATTAATATAGTAATATAATAATAAAGAGTATTTATTATTATTAATTTAGGCCCCTCCGCAGTCAGTGTCAATTACTAGTTCACGAAGGTGCCAACTACTAAACTCTCACTTTCACGATGGTGTCAACTTCTGGACAAAAATTATGTTTTCATATCCCCTAGTAATTTTTACAAAACGTATTCATTTCGAGACATTAAACGGTATGATTTTGTGGAAAAATGTTCAAACCCCCTAGTAATGATCAAACTGTTTCCCTTAATTGAAAATTGCACGAACCAAAGGCGACGAACGCCGAAAAATTCCTTAAGGTGTCAACTACTGGGTACTTTACCTTAGTTTAAATATATTCTTTTAAACACGACAAATTTTGAAAAAAATCTGTGATAAATGCACTTAATTTTTTAGATACAGGCGTTTCAGGACGGAAGGCAAAACAGACAAATTGTTATATCTGCTAATATAATCATCGCGCAAATATGTGGTTTGCTCTTTTTATAATTTATTTAAATTTGTAGTATTTTATAAGCCAGAAAAAATGAATTAAGAAGGAAGGTTATTTTTGTCCGTGTAACTGATCAGTTGGATTTAAAAAAATTCTAACACCTCAGTGCCACATGATCCGTTAGAAAACATAGTGTAATTGTGTTGTCTACGCCGATAACAGCAGATTCTTATCAATATTAAAGCTAAGGAAACAAAGTAATTGGAAGTTTTTAAAAGCATGAAATTTATTTTGTTAGATACAAAGATAATATCATATCGCGAGGTGGTTCGCCTACGGATGCACAAAACTTCGACCTTACACCTATAACGCTCATTCAAATGTGCGGTTTTGACATATTCACAAAATATTACGCACTGAGCCACAAAATTCAAGGTTCCAAAATGAGTTAAAATTGCAATATCCAAAATATAAAGACGCCAAAAGACTACTAGATTTGAGAATTGATAATGAATTAAATGATTCATAATTATTAAATTAATTGAGTAACTAACCCTGCACTTTACCTCAATCTGGCTCCTGACGGCTAAAGGAAAATAAGTTGAATCTGATGTGAATCAATAAGAACTAAAAGATGTTCTTAAAACTCCATCAACAACTATTAAATGCACTTGGCCTTTCGAAATATCTGAGTCTTTCTTCGTCAGGCGCAAAGAAAAGTTCTTCTACTATGAAAGTAGAAGCCAGACTGAAAGGACAGATAAGGAAAAAGAAACAAGCTGAAGAAACAGCCAATTGGAAAGTAGCAATCAACTGTCAACAGGAAAGCAGGAGAGTATAGTAAAAAATAATAATAATAATAATAAATTAACAACAGAGTAGAATGGGAATACGGAAGCAAATTGGAAAAATAAAATTACATGAAAATGAAATTATATAAAATTAAAATAAATTATAATAATATAAAAACACACAGATATTTTAAAATATGGGAACATTTGAAAAAATATATATCTATAAAATATAAACTAATATTAATGAATACAAAAATAAATTATGTGGTAGAACTGAAAAGGTTTTTCCAAGCTGCAGAGAGCATTGTGGAATCAGATTTATCATTGACAATAACTTCACAATTAAGATAAATAGCTAAATTTTCACGAAAGGGCAATTCAGAGCTATTTATTGGCATTAAAGATAATTTTAGCACTTTGAAAATTAAAACTATGACCGGAGTGCTTGGCAATAGAATATTTAGGATTTTCTTCATTATTTACATAACGAGAGTGTTCTTTTAAGCGTATTTCAAGATTCCTTGTAGTTTGACCAATATAAGTTAAATCACTGCCATTACAAGGGACATTATAAATTTCCCATTGACTAAAATCAGGAACATGAGATTTAGTTGAGGGATTTGAATTTATTGACAGGTTTAAAGATAGAGTTAAAATCGAAACGTCTTAAAACTTTAGCAAATTAGAAACATTAAGGAGGATAAAAGGGGAGGACAACCAAATAATCATGTTTGATTTTGACAGATTTGGAAAGAATAGATTTATTAGACGGTCTATTGAATTTCTCAACAGTATTATTGATAACAGAAGGAATGAAAACTATGTTGACAGCAATATGTTTTAAGTTATTAAGTTCATCCATAACGGATGTGGCGTCGGAATAAATTTTGAGAAGGCCGAATCATATGTGAAAAAAATGCCGATTTTTTGGTAGACAGGATGATTTGAGAGATCATGAAGTGGGTTAGAGACAGAAGCAAGTTTTCTATAAACACAATGTTTCGAAAGAAGAATCACATTTAGTAACTAAAACATCAAGGAAAGAAAGTATATTACAATTTTCTGACTCAAAAGTAAACTGAATATATGGGTGGTTATAATTGACGGTTTGAAGAATGGTAGAAATATCAACTAAAACAAAGTTATCATCGACATAACGCATCCAACATTAAAAATTTTCCAGATTAACCAGATTTAATATATTTTCCTCAAAATAGTGCATATAAATATCACAAAGAATTGGAGATAAAAGATTACCCATGCTTAAGCCGTCTGATTGTTTGAAAAATTTATTATTAAATTCAAATGTAGTTTGAATGATGAAAATTTTAGTTAAATTAAGAAAATCTTGGACTTTAAAAACTTATCAATGAAATTCACGTAATCTTGTTTCCGAGCAAAAAACTAGTCTGTTTTTTATATTTTATTTATTTTTAATTTTGCCTGTTCACATATTTTAATATATGTGTGTGTTTCCATTTTATTATAATTTATTATAGTTTTATTTAATTTTATTTCAATGTAATTTTATTTCGCAATTTGCATCCTTATCCCCATTCTAATCTGTGTTCTTTTCTTTTGATTATACTCTTCTGCTTTCCTAATGGCTGTTGACTTTTATATTCCAATTGGATTTTTCTACAGCTTGTTTCCTCTTCTTTATCTTTCATTTCAGTCTTGCTGCTGCTTTCATAATAGAAGCACCTCTTCTTTGCGCCTGACGAGGAAAGACTCAGATATTTCGAAAGGCCTAGCGCATTTAAAAGTTTTTGATGGTGTTTAAGAAGATATTTTAGTTCTTCCTGAAGTCTAATTTCGTCTGTAATAACGGAATGTATTTTTATTCTATATATATGAAACTGACAGATGTGTGTAATTGTCATAAAAATTGTATACTTAATGAAACATCTGCGAATATACCAGGCAAAAATTAAATCATAAATAAAGGTACTTTAGCTGGATTAAAAAGTAATTTTAGATGGGAAAATCTATTATGATTGTATCTGCGTTATCATTAAATGCCATTTGCAAAAGATGTATTTACTTTTATCGGAATAAGAAACTTTTCAGATAAGATAAATAATAATGAAATTATATTAGACAGGGAATGAAAAGGTTTTTTATTAATGACTATTTATCAGAAATAAATAGATGTAATTTAGGAAATAAATTCATTTTGAGTATATTAAATTACAAATATATGATTTTTGTCATAAGAATGTTACCGAAAATTTCGAACGCCAAACACTCTTAATGATAAAAATTTATTTTAAACAATTCGTTTCATTTATATTTCAAAATGAATATAAAACTTTTAACAATATAAAATAAATGTATTACGTACGAAAATATGGCAATTGTTGCTTTAAAGTCCAAAAATTGCGTTAATAAAAATATTACATCTCATTTACATCAATATAATTTTTTAATTCTATAATATTTTTGAAAACGTTTAAGAACCTTTTGTCAGTAACCTATTAGTGCCTGAACATTTTTCTCAACTCACTATTGTGCTAAATTATAGTACATAGTCTAAAATAAACGTAATATATATACAGGGTGTTCCAAAAAGGACCACCTATTTTTAAAAATGAATAATTAACAAACGAATAGAGTTATTAAAAAAATTCTTGCAGGAAACGGATGTGTAAAGTCTGGAATTTTGTTTAGAACTTTTTATTATAATAGTTCAAAATCTGACCGACAGATGGCGCTACAGCACATTTTGATTGCTATATGAACAAAAGGAGCATGCGTGAAGACCAGACAGAAGTAGACATGGTCAATGAAAGTTCAGTAGTAACCATTTCAAGGGAAAGAGTAGTTGTCGTTGCGAAAATTCTTCAAAATGGTGTATTCGTTGGCGATATAGCCACCAACATGTGCTATAGTGCCATTTTTCGGTCATATTTTGAACTATTATAATAAAAAGTTCTAAACAAAATTCCAGACTTCACACATCCGTTTCCTGCAAGAATTTTTTTAATAACTCTATTCGTTTGTTAATGATTCATTTTTAAAAATAGGTGGTCCTTTTTGGACACCCTGCATATATATATATATATATTAACTTTCTGTACAATAATACCATTGAAAAGAAATGAAAATGACCAATAATTATGAAATCACAAACCCCACATAAAGCAAATATAATTTAAAATGCATAGTCCAATGTACTCCCTTAATGAGGATTAAAATTGAAGAAAAAATAAAATAAAGAAAAAAAAATCACGATTATGGATACAGAAAAATAAATTAAAAAATGAAATGCTTATGTAGTAAATTACGTTATGAAGGGCACAGAATTCACATATATTAGTAAAACAGTCGTTTACTGTAGAGAATAAAGCTAAATCTGAATAATTTATTCTCTGTATGCCCTAATGACTGCACGACACTGAAAGGGTATGGGTTTTCTCCATTACTCTCTATGTATTAAATCTATGTTTTTCGCTATTTATTTTATTACATAAAGGTTATATACCATTCGGGTTATTATTTGAGTTTAACAATTTCTTTATTATTATTTTAAGTTCTAGGGTGCAGGGCTCTGCCCAAGAACCAGACCCCTTCCACCCCAAACTTAGGCACTGGCGTAGTAAAAATTCATAATATACCGTTATGTTTTGTACTAATTTATTATTTGACATCCTGAGGTTACTTATATGTATTTGTATATATACCATAGTAAATGGTGATTACTGACATGTGAATATTTTTTAATTATAAATTAAATGATAAAAGTTTTTGAGGTATTTTCTCCGTTACTGTCTATGCATTAAATTTAAGTTTTATGTCATTTATTTTGTTACAAAATGTTTATTTAACATTCGGGTTATAATTTGGCTATAAAAATTTCTTTATTATTACTATGGGTGCTGGGCTCGGCTTAAGAACACTCGACACAAGATCCCCTTCCCACCCTTAGCAATTGGCATAGTAAACATCTGTATAGTAAAAATTTATCAGTTTTAGTCAAGAATTACTAACTAGCAGGAATGGCCGAACTAAGCTCGGTCAAAATTAGCTTAGTGTTTATCTCGTTATATTATTACCACTAAATCATTCTTGTTGTTTTAGATGCAATTAGCTTGACCCTGAGCAATAGTGACCCAAAATGACCCACTAATCGAATTTTTTCGAACATGCGACATAACACAATGCTTTTCTTGACCCTGGTTGGTTGGTTGTTTTTTGACGGCCGATTATCTACGCTTGGGATATAGGCCCTAGGGGGGAGTGCTCTTCGTGGGGGGTCTTTCTGAGGGAACCTAACCCGTATTTACGCATGGAAATCCACTTTCTCGAGCCTGAAAACGATGGAATACAAAATTTAGTGAAATCGTCAGTCGTTTTCGACATAAAATAAGCTTGACCCACGTTATTAAAAAATGAAACACTAACCGAAATTTATCGAACATGTGGCCTATTCCAATTTTCTTTTTGTACTGTGAAACGATATAATAAAAAAAAAAAAAAATGTCAAAATCGTTTGAACCTTTTTGAGATACAGTTAGCTTGACCCCGACCCATTATCACCAAAATGATCCACTAATAGAATTTTCTTGAGCATGCGACCAAGCCCAATGGATTTATCTTGTCCAGAAACTGTCTAATACAAAGTTTTGTCAAAATCCTTTGAGCCGTTTTTTAGATACAGTTAGTATGATCCTGACCCATTAGGAGCCAAAATGACCCACTCATCGAATTTTCTTAAACATGCGACCTAGCCCAATGGTCTTCTCGAGCCCGGAAACGGTATTATACAAAATTTACTCAAAATGTTTTGCACCGCTTTTTAAATACAATTAGCTTGACTCTGACCCATTGTGACTCACTAATCGAATTTTCTTTAACATGCGACTTAGCCCTAAGGTCTTCTCGAGCATGAAAACGATAGAATACAAAATTTAGTTAAAATCGTTTAAGCTTATTTTAGATACAATAAGCTTGACCCTGACCATTGTGATCCAAAATGACCCACTAATCGAATTTTCTCGAACATGTGACTTAGCCCAATCCTCTTCTCATGCCCAGAAACTGTATAATACAAAATTTGTTCAAAATGTTTTGAGCATTTTTTTAGATTCAATTAGATTGACCCTAACCTATTGTGACCCAAAATGACCCACTAATCGAATTTTCTCGAACATGTGACTTAGCCCAACTGACAGAAACAATATATTATAAAATTTTGTGAAAATGTCTTGAGCCGTTTTTTAGATTCAATTAGCTTGATCTCGACCCATTGTGACCCAAAATGACTCGCTAATCTAATTTTCTAGAACAAGCGACCTAACCCAATGGTCTTCTTGAGCCCGAAAACGATAGAATACAAAATTTTGTCAAAACCGTTTAAGCCGTTTTTAGATACAATTAGCTTAACATTGACATCATTGTGACCCGAAATGACCCACTAATTGAATTCTCTTGAACACGTGACTTAGTCCAATGGTTATTTCATACTCAGAAACGGTATATTATAAAATTTTGTGAAAATGTCTTGAGCCGTTTTTTAGATTCAATTAGCTTGACCCATACGCATTGTGATCCAAAATCACCCACTAATCGAATTTTCTCGAACATGTGACTTAGCCCAATGGTCACCTCATGCCCAGAAACGATATATTACAAAATTTTGTGAGCCGTTTTTTAGGTATAATTAGCTTGACCATGACCCATACTGACACATAATACGTGACCCATCCCAATGGTCTTTTCGTGTCCGAAAAGGATAGATTACAAAATTTTGTCAAAATCGTTAGAGCCGTTATCCAGATAAACTTAGCTTCACCCACGGTGACCCAAAGACGACCCACTAATCGAATTTTCTGGAACATGATACTTAGCCCAATGGTCTTCCTGTAATCCAAAATATAGAATTTTGTGAAAACCGTTAGAGCCGTTTTTTAGATAAATATAACTACCCACAGTGACCCAAAAATGACCCACAAATCAAAATTTTTCGAACATGTGACCTAGCCCAATGGTCTTCACGTACCCGAAAATGGTTGGATACAAAATTTAGTCAAAGCCGATTAAGCCGTTTTTTAGATATAATTAGCTTGACTCTCACTCATAATGTCACATAATGACCCACTAATCAAATTTTCTCGAACACCTGACCCAGCCCAATGTTCTCTTCGTGTCCGAAAACGACAGATTACAAAATTTCGTCAAAATGGTTAGAGTCGTTATCTAGATAAACTTAGATAGATAAACCCACGGTGACCCAAAAACGACCCATTAATCGAACTTTCTAGAATATATGACTTAGCCCAATGGTCTTCCCGTAATTCAAAACTGAAGAATATAGAGTTTAATAAAAATCGATAGAGCCATTTTTTAGATAAAAATAGCTTGACCCACACTGACCCAAATATGATCCACAAATCGAAATTTCTAGAACATGTGACCAAGCCCAATAGTCTCCTTGTACCCGAAAATGGTTGGATACAAAATTTAGTCAAAATCGATTGAGCCGTTCTTTAGGTATAATTAGCTTGACTGTGACCCATTATGACCCAAAATGACCCACTATTCTAATTTTCTCGATCACAAGACCCATCACAATGGTCTTTTCGTGCTCGAAAATGGTTAGATACAAAATTTAGTCAAAATCGATTAAGCCGTTCTCTAGATATAATTAGCTGTACCCTGAGCAATTATGACCCAAAATGACCCACTAATCAAATTTTCTCGAACACGAGACCCATCCCGATGGTCTTGTCGTACCCGAAAACAGTAGGGTGCAAAATTTCGTCAAAATTGCTCGAGTCGTTTTCTAGATAAACATAGCTTGACCCACGGTGACCCCAAAACGACCCATTAATCGAATTTTCTAGAATATGTGACTTAGCTCAATGGTCTTCCAGTAATTCAAAACTGAAGATTATAGAGTTTAATAAAAATCGATAGAGACGTTTTTTAGATAAAAATAGCTTGACCCACAGTGACCCAAATATGACCCACAAATCGACATTTCTCGAGCATGTGACCTAGCCCAATAGTCTCCTCGTACCCGTAAATGGTTGGATACAAAATTTAGTCAAAATCGATTGAGCCGTTCTTTGGGTATAATTAGCTTGACATTTACCCATTATGACCCAAAATGGCCCACTAATCGAATTTTCTCGAACACGTGATCCATCCAAGTGGTCTTTTCGTGCTCGAAAACGGTAGTGTGCAAAATTTAATCAAAATCGTTAGAGAACACTCATAAAATTCAACTCTGTACCTTTTTACTTCAATTTTGAGCAACTTTCAAAGCTGGTAGACGGAATGTGCTGGGTTTGAACTCCAATCGCGCCCGTCGGGCTAATCTTTCGGAGTTTTCCCTGGTTTTCATCGAACCTTGGATTTCCTTGAGTAAAAAAAAAAAAAAAAAAAAACCCAGGGATGCACCACCCCGCTTCGGTCTCATATCCGGAATGTAGATAATGGGCCGTCATAAAACAATACCAGCACAATAAATTCTGCACAAAATGAAACCAAAGATTTCACTTACTATAGCGAAAAAGTTGTAAGTAAACAAAAACAAAACACTGAAATTTTTTAATAATAATCATTGTTATTGGCATATTTTATGTATTATTTTATTATTTATACAAATAAAAAGGCAAAATTTTGCAGTATTCGAAGGTGTGGTTGTTGTTTTTTGTCTTTTGTAATTGACTCGCGTATAAGTCGACCCCCAAATTTACTTGCAGTAACTTGTCAGACATTTTTCTACTTATACACGAATATGTATGGTATATATGCATTAGTAAACATATTAGTATATGTCAAGGAATGGTATAAATTTTTACTAAGCCAACAGCTAAGGGTGGGGAGAAGTGGCAGTCTTATTCTTGAGCGCCCCCCCCCCCCCCCTTATAGTAATAACATTGAAATTTCCATAGCCAAATGATAATCTGAATGATGTATAACAATTTTGTAACAAAATAAATGGCATAAAAGAAAGATTTAATACATAGACAGTAACGGAGACACCCTTTACGCTTTCTTGCCTAGCGTGCCAAAAATGGGAAGGTATATAAGGATACAAATTCGAACAAAAATGTAGAAATCTGAAAAAAATGCAAAATAAGTATTCTAAAATAATGTGTGGTCTTATAAATAATAACACTTATAACATAATTGATAAAAAAATAAAAGAAATATCTTACCTTTTCTTACGCGCTTTTTATCACAAGAAAATCCAACTTTGTGCTACAACAAACATTTATTTCCCTTTTTTATTCTTAAAAATCCGCAACCATTTATGAATAAAAGTTGACAACAAAAATAATATATTTTACAAAGTTTTGAAATGCTATCATAATTCTATTTGTAATGGGATTTTTTTAAGCGCCCCAAATTTAGGACTCCAGGCACAACTAGGTAACGTTAACCAGTCAAACATTGGGGGGCATTGAGATTAAATTTTGGCTGAAACTTGCAGACAGAAATATACATAAAACGCTAAATCATTTAAAGACAAATGGATGCAGTACATAGAACATTTTTTTGCAAATTTTCTATTATCAGATTTTAATAATACAATAAATGAATACGCTAAAGATGTATAAATTAATTTTAATTAAAGATTTCGAACTTAATTACTATTTCAATGGAAAATGTATTTTCATTTCTCCGTTTCGCAAAGAAAAATATCTTAGTGTTTACTCTGTGAATTACAAGTTTCATTTTCCAGATAAATTAACCTGTTTAAAATATTTATTGTAAGATACAGTTATACATATATATATTTTTTTTTGTTTGTTTTTAGACGTAATGTATAGCATAAAATTGAAACTGAAATAGTATACAGTAGTAATTGTAGATAAAAGACAACCCCTTTAGCAAAAACAAATATATATATTTTGATACATATGTATTAAGTTGAACATCGAGAGAAGCTAGTATTTAACTAATTAATATATATATATATATATATATACATATATATAGATTGTTGTATGAATATTTTTTAAAAGTAATATGATATCATTTTTTTTTTTAAATATTTTATAATTCTTATATTAAATCCGTTCCAACACGGAAAGATATGCGATGTTATATATTTATTTAAATACTTTTAAAAAAACTATAATTATACTTTTAGCAAGATGTGTTTATACATTATTTAACTTATCAAATGAAGTCTGAAAAAGTACGCTGTCGTATGTATATTTAACTAACAAGTTATATATATATACACTACATAGCCAATAATCACCGGACACTTTCAATTTTAGACATTTTGTCGAATATCTTAAAATATATTTGTCGGATTCTTCTGGACATAAGGTTGACCTCATATTTGTCTACGTCGATTTAATAAGGAGGACAATTTGGGGAACAACAAAAAATTAAAAAAAAATATATATGGATCACCTTGTAAATTAAAATGCACGAAATGATCTATCGCTGTAGAATACAAATATGTAGACACTGTACAATATATCTATTTACTGTGTGTCCGAAATATGGTTGATGATTTTAAAATTCAATAACTTGCAAACGGTGACAGATAATTTAAAATTCTTGCAGGAGAGTTATGTATGATATCAGAATATTTTATACTGTGATTCTTTACTTTAGTTCGAATTTCAAGGAATAGATGGCGATGAGAGCAATAGGTGGTCAGTGAAGACACTATTTTTAGTACTTCAGGATGCATTCAGTTCATTTTAATCTCCTTTTTTCGCATGGAAGAGGGGAGAGGCCAAAAAGTCGAGCCTGGATTTCGCGGTTATTGCTTGCAACGCCATCTATCGATGCTATTTGTAACTAAAACTCAGAATCGCTGCATACAATCTGCTGAGATCTTACATAGCACTCCTGCAAGAATTTTTTAAATATCTGTCACCGTTTGAAAGTTACTAAATTTTGAAATCATCGGTCAATTTTGTGACACACGGTATTTGTGAAAGAATAGCAAGTATATTCATGGAGATATAGCAATTTCTCTTAAAAGTTCACTTTTTTGCATCTTTTTAGCTTAAATCATGTAGGGTTTTGATCCAAATTTAACACCAGTTTTAGAAAAATGAGATACTTGTAGTAGAAACAATATAATGCAATTGGAATATAACTATATTAAATATTTTATAAAATATGAGTAGTTGTATAAAATAATTTTTATCTGACCATGCAAAAATGATAACAAGTATTTTCTTTCTTTTTTTTTTTTTTTACATGATTTAATAGTAAATTCTATGGAGCAACTCATAAAAATTTAGCCGAATATCGTGAAAATTCAGAAATATATCAGTATTAGAGTGAGCTAATATTTTGTTGCTCTCTAAAAGCAGCTGAATGATAATGGGATTTCTTCAAATTGTAAATTTTAATTGTAATTTTTTTTTTCATTTTTTCATTGGTGCTTTAGGTCTTCTTGGATAAACACCAGAACGAGTCTATTCCATGGAAAAAAAGAAGTATCAATAGCGAATTATATGTTCCTAATCTTCTCGTTGATATTCACTAAATACTAACTTTTTTCAGGAAGTCTTTTTATAAACTAGTTGGATGTGCCAATCCCAAAACTTTCTTCTATCTTATACATCTCAATATTTCAAAACCTAGTTACACATGTTAATACTTCAATATTATTAGTTCAATACTATACCAACTTTGATTTTCATCTTAAATTTCTGCTCAAGTCAATTAAACGGACTAAAAACGAGTTAATCTATATCATGATATTTGTTAAAATTATTAATTGTTCCTTATTCTGTCGTTATCAGCTGTTTGCGAATAGCCGGCATAGCAGGAAGCGAGTTCCCGCCGCTGCATGAGCCGCCGCTGCACAATAGAACTGCGAAAAATCAAGAAAAGTATACAAAAATCGCTAGCACGGAGCCCCTTTACCGCGCAATATTTCCAAATTCAAGGAGAACCTGTTGGCCAAAGCCAAAAACAAGCACAAATATTTTGGTTCAATTGTATACATAATTTTATACGCTGTTCGATGGTGCAATAATGAAAATGGCACAGAGATCGGAATTATAGCGCCCCCTTCTTTCGGAATTTTTCCAAGTTCAGGGAGGACTTGTTTGCCATAGCCAGAAACATGCACAAAAATTTTGGTTCAATTATATGGATAACTTCATACACTTTTCGATGGTACAATAATGAAAATGGTACAGACATCGCAATTATAGTGCCCCCTTCCGGCAGAATTTTTCCAAATTCAGGGAGGACCTTCGTGACATGACCAAAAATAAACACATAAAATTTGGTTCAATTCTATGCATAACTTCATACACTTTTCGGCGGTACAATATTCAAAATGGCACAAAATTGTACAAAAATCGCTATTACAGCGCCCTCTACGAGCGATTTTTTTACAAATTAAGGGAGGACCTCCTTGCCATAGCCAAGAACTTAAAATTTTTTTTTGGTTCAATTCTATGCATAACTTCATACACTTTTCTATGGTGCAATATTCAAAATCGCACAAAAATCGTTATTACAGCGCCCCCTAACGGCGAATTTTTTGCAAATTCATGGAGGATCTGCTTGCCATATCCAAAAACTTAAAATAAAAATTTGATTTAATTCTATGCATAACTTCATACACTTTTGGACGGTACAATATTCAAAATCGCACAAAAATCGCTATTACAGCGAACCCTACCGGCGAATTTTTTCCAAATTCAGGAAGGACCTGCTTGCCATAGCCAAAAACTTGAAATAAAAATTTGGTTCAATTCTATGCATAACTTCATACACTTTTCGATGGTACAATATTCAAAATCGCACAAAAATCGCTATTACAGCGCCCCCTACCGGCGAATTTTTTCCAAATTCAGGGAGGACCTGACTGTCATATCCAAAAACTTAAACTAAAAATTTGGTTCAATTCTATGCATAACTCCATACACTTTTGGATGGTACAATATTCAAAATCGCACAAAAATTGTTATATCAGCGGCCCCTACCGGCGAATTTTTTCCAAATTCCTGGAGGACCTGCTTGCCATAGCCAAAAACTTATAATAAAATTTTGGTTTAATTCTATACATAACTTCATACACTTTTTGATGGTACAATGGCGACAGACAGACGGACAGACGGACAGACGGACAGACGGACGGAAGGACAGACGGACAGACGGACAGACGGACAGACGGACACACAGACAGACAGACATTTTCTATAAACATGTTTTTTGGAATCTCTGACCCCTAAAACATGCAAATCCGTCGAAAACCGGAAGTCGAAAAAAATTTCGATTACAATACTTTCTTCTATTGAAGATAGAAGAAAGTAAAAATGATAATTTGTGGAAAATCCGTTATCATTGCTTTTAGAGAGTAACTGAAAATCAGCTCACTCTATCGCGGAAAATTTTCTGAAATTTCACAATATATCACTGTATTTTTTTATGAGTTGCTTCATACAGTTTACTATTAAATTATGTAAATATATATATATATATATATGTTATCGTTCGAGCATGCGCAGATAAAATTTATTTCATACAACTGCTCATATTTCCTAAAATATTTTATATATTTATATTCCAATTGTACTATTTTTTTTTCAACTACATTTATCTAATTTTTCAAAAACTGGCGTTAAATTTGGTCGAAAATCTTGTATTATATAAGCTAAAATCACACCTTTTTTTTTACTTTAAAAAAAAAAAAAAAATCGGAATATCTAACATGAATTTACGGTTATTATTACACAAATCAGTAAAATTGTTGTTAAGTATCCACATATTTTTTTTTTATTTATTGCCTTAGTGGGACATTCAAGGGTCCGATGTACAGTCGTGGAAAAAAAAAAAAAAAAAAAAAAAAAAAAAAAAGTAAACACTTCTACTAACTCCTCAACAAATTATCGTAGAAGAAAGTTACTGGTACCGAACGATTGGAAATAAAGTCTACTTTTAAATGATGTATATAGAATTTGCTTAGGGGGCCATCTACATATTAAAACGAACCATAACTTTGTTTTTTTTCAATAGAAGTACACAATTCTGGCAGCATAAATGAACTCTACACCCTTCGATTAGCCAAAAACAAATTTTTATGCAACTCGTAGCATAATTTTCCGAGAAATTATTTATTTTAAAACGAGCGTATTTTAAGGGCTGTATCCAAATTGAAGTTCTGTACTTGATTGTTAACCGAGAGAGCCCCCTTCTTGATCAAGGCACCTGAAGCGCCACTCAAGGAGTCAATGAAGCCTGTTAGATTACAGGATAGCAGAATAAATTTCAAAATATCTACTCACTTCTATCATAGACGGCCCCGTAAACCAACATTTTGCCGTTTTTTAGGCATAATTTAAAACTACTTGGATGAAAATTGTGAAATTTTGGATTTCCATAAAGCAGGACTTAATAAATCTAAATCCATCAAAAAAATTGTAGGTTGCAATTCATAATTTTTTCGAATATTAATTTCATAATTCAAATTCATATCATAAAATTATAAAAATTGCAAATTCAGCGTATTTATGTTTGGGTATATTAGTATTATTGCTACAAAAAAAAAAAAAAAAGCACATAAGGAGCATAATTCTAGAAGATATAAATAAAAATATGAAAATGCAATTTGCACTAAGCACTAAATTTTGAATGTTTATAATTCAAAAACTTATCACTCAAATGACTTGAAATTCGGTCTAGGCATAGTTTGAACGGAAGATTTGAAATGTCGCGTTAAAATTGGGTATTGCTATTGAAAAAAATGAAGTTTCGATTCGTTTTAATATGTAGATGGCCCCCTAAGAAAATTTTATATACATCATTTAAAAGTAGACTTTATTTCCAATCGTTCGGTACCGGTAAATTTTGTCTACGATAATTTGTTGAGGAGTTAGTAGGGGGTGATTACTTTTTTTTTCCCCACGCCTGTACACTCTATTTGTTCCTCCTGGAGTGACCCCGGCACGTGGGGATTCGTTAACAACCGACAAAAGCAAATAATAATAATAATAATAATAATAATAAAATGTACAAAAAATCTCTGCCGTCCGGAGCACAGGCTGCTCCCACTTGTTAAGGGGAAGATAAACAGAGTGGGTGATATTAATGGTAACATTACAATGACGCTGGGTATTCTCGGTTGAGCACTGCTACTAAGCGACAGAGAGCAAGGATAGCGAAACGTAGAGTGTGCTGGATCACGCGAGAAAGTCCGGTTAATGATTCAGGTGTTGCCACAATGTTGGTGTGTAGTGTACTGAGTTGTAGCACCATGCAGGTTTATGAAGTTAGAATTGTTAATTCCATTTTGTATTTATAAATCCTATTTAATTTGCCTATAATAATGGATCTTGTTAAAATATTAGAAAGCTAATTTTTGGGAAGGATGGTTGGTGGAGTATTTAATATACCAGGCTTGGGTAAGCGTGCAGTGATAGTAGCTATGATCTTAAGTGGCGATCCTGCCGCACTCGCAGAAGGGGTTGGCTGCTCCAAAGAAATGTTTCAAGTATTCTTTGAATGGCTCATCGCCAGAGAGGAATACTGTAGTTGCTGTTGAGAGAAGGTATATTTCTCTTGAGACTATAGGTTTAAAATCGTAGGTGTATCTTCCATTAGTAGGCGCATCCCAATAATTTTGCCACGACTTTGCATATAAGAGAGAACAACTTAATTTTTAATTCAAGGACAAATGAGTCATAGTTATGTGCGCGAAGATTGCCTTTAGGCATGAAAGGCTAACACTGTATAGCCTGGTGAAGGGAGGTTGTTGGGAAGAAATCCAATCTATTGCCCGCAGAATCACATGAAATCCTGCTTGGAATACAGTGCTATTATCCCCAATTCTACAGGCTCATTCATAGACCACAACATCTTTCCGCAAGACGCAGAATGTTGAAGCCACGCGCGTTTCTGTGCGGTATCCATCAGTGTAAACGATTGGGACTCTTGAGGGTACAAATAAGTGTTTAGAATGGTTGACTTGCAGAACTGATGTTTATTTTGTAGTATGCAAGAACCAGCTGCTAACATTCTATTGTATGTCTATTTGTGAAAATTGTTCGTTTTGTGTTTGTTTTTGATCGATGTGAAGGATTCCGTTTTTGGTTTGTTTGTAATTTAGTGTTATTTTATGGAAGAGACACCTGTAGCTGTGTATTCTGAAACGATAGATCATTCGTACATTTTAATTTCCTGGTTGAGTCCAAATATTATTATTTTATTTTTATTTTTTTTGACCCCCTAATTGTCCCCCTTATCAAATCGACGTTGATAAATATAATATGAGGTTAAACATATTTTTTTTTTATTCTAAAGGTCTTGAAGAATCCGACTAGTATATTTTTAAATATTCGACAAACTGTCTAAAATTGAAAGTATCCGGAGATTAATGGCTAGATAGTATATATTATATTAAGTTAAAAAAAGAAGCATTTTAAATCAAATGTATGAATTTTTTTTTCTTGAAAACTACACTGCATCATGTGCTTATGTTTTTTATGGAAATTGACTGTCGTAGCAATCATCAGCGTATCTTCCTAACACAATAAAGTATGAGTTGGAACGTTTATCTTCATTTTAGCGAGTAAAATATCTGACTAAATCTTCCATACATATAAAATGTGAAAAAAGAGTAATATTTAATGATATTACAAAAAGGTTCATGAAAATGTGTAATATAAAGCTTTCTTATCTACGACTAGAAAAAAAAAAAATAACATTTTTTATCTTCCGAAACCTCAGAAGTTAAGAAATTTCAGAGCTTTAAAGAGGCATTTCCGAAATAAGAGTTTTGTAATTTTTATTCACTATCATTATGCATTCATGCTTGCAATGCAAAATGAGCCCGTTTAATAAAGTACTATTTTCTTCATTTAAGCCGTAAGATTGTAATGAATATATTACACTTAAAATCCAAATAAAAATGTTAGAATCTTTAAAATATTGTATCCAGAGTCAAATATTTTCCCAATAAAGTGAATGTGTTTTGATACTACAAATTAAAGATTACGAATTCAGTGAATACTGTATGATAATAGAAGTCGTTTTTTGAACTAAAACATTAAGTGCTTGTGAAATTTTACTTTGAAGATTTCAAATTCTACAAAAATAATTTTGAAATATTTAAATTTGTAAAAATAGTTTTTTTTTCTTACTAGGGGCTCTGCCCTCTTCGAGCTAAGATTGCCAATCACTGTACAAACATGTTGTCGAAAAATAAACGCGATTTGCTCTATTTTAAAAAAGAATATGGATGATTCAATTTATTTTACAACCAGTCACGAAAATCTGTAATCAAGTTTTAACTTATTTCTCATTGATCAGGAGAATTTACGGCCGAATAAATTGCTGTTAAGACAACTAACCGCTGTCTTCGTGATGGATTAAAAAAGTGGATGTAAACATTTCAAAATGAGCTTACATAAAATTGTTAAGTAACCATTGTCGCTGCCTCCCTGGATTTTATAACGACGACAAAAAGTTGTTCTGTATATATTGTTTTCAATATAACGTAATTTTCAAAAACATATTATTTCTAACTTTAGTATTCAAAGGAAAATACATTTTTTAATTTAAAAGTAAATATATTTTTTAAATTGCAACCGTTTGGCATTATTATTATTATTTTAGAATCTTAAATATGGTGTAATGTTTCCCTTTACTGCTTTTGAAGCATAATAATTTAATTATTATTTTAAAGTATTATTCTGCTTCTAATGTTCACGTATAAATACATTTTTATGATATAATTTTCCCCATTCCTTGTTTTTAACACGTGGTCATTTAATTATTATTTTTAAGTTTTATTTCTGAAATAATGATTTGTAAACTAATACTATTTGCGCTGTTTTATATTTTGGCTTCATTATAAAAGTGAATTTTTCTGAATACGAAATAAATCTCGATTGAATTGATGAAATTGTAAATAGAAAAAAAAAAAAAAAAACACGAAAAGAATTAGTCAAATAATAATAATAAAAAAAGGAATATTTCACAGTGCACACCAAAAGCTTGTGAAGCAGATTCCTTAAAAAGGTGATTAAATTGTTGCGCATAGTTTTTCATATATATATTTTTTACAGAGCTATTTTTCCTAAGTTCAGCATTAAATAGATCTCAAAACAATTATTCGATCTAAAACTGCTTGTTGCAGCTAGTTTTTCGAATATTTCTCTATAAAATTTCCAATATGTATATTCTTATGTGTAATAGATTCTTAATATTAGCCAGAAGGATCTCCAAACACAGAAAATTCATTTACGAGCAGCGTTAGTTAATTACTATTTTTTTATAGAGATGTATTATATTCTGATATATTTTCAACACAATTTTAGTTCAAAAGAGAAATAAATCCAATTCTTATAGAATGCTTTGTAGTAATAGATTAATAAATTCATTACCTTAGAATGCTTTGTAGAAATAATGTGATTTAAATATTTGACTTTTTGATTAAGAACCATTATTTTGAAATTCAGACAAAGAAGTGATATTTTGGTAATTGTATATTTTAATTGGCTTGATTTTTTTATGCTGAAATAGATCATATTTAATGAATATTGTGAAATTTTGAAGCACTGAAAATATTTCCTGTTTCCTGTAGAAAATGTCAAATTTCAAGATGATGAATCCCTTTTTTCATGAAAAATGAAATGCCAGTATGTTTGGATTGCTATATCTCTGGAACTCAACAACATCCCAAAATTCTTTTGTCACAAACTATTAGTATACTATTAGTATTCACTACATGCTTAGTAAAATTTACTTGGTTCCACAGGGCATTGTTTATTTTCATTGTTATGCTGCCACAAAATGCAATCAAAATGACGTTTTTGTCCGCTCTCTGCAGTTATTATCTTATTTATGCAATAGTAAAGCAACACTTTTCTTATAGAATATAAAAATATACTATTAGGACAAGCTAAGTAATTTAGAACTTTACCTGGATATCGATGCTGTTAGCAAATATAATCTGTTAAATATTCAAATGTTTCAAAATCTGCAACTTTTGAATTACTCCTATCTCAAAACAGAATCACAGTTGCATAAAACAAAGCATATCAAGTGGTAGTTGAACATATGTTCTTTTCGTTTTGTAAAAAAAAAAAAAAAAAAAGAAAGAAAAAAAAAAAAAAAAAAAGAAAGAAAGAAGTGAAAGCCATCATCTTTAAATGTTCAGTTTTAAATGAAAGTTTTGTATTTTAAATAAAATGAATGAAATGATTATATTTTAAATGAAATTAATGAAATACGAAAAAAAAAAAAAAAAAAAAAAAAAGCGACTGGAAAATGTTTGGCGATTTATCACCTGCGTCCCGCTAACATAAAAATAGCGAATTTTGGATTTCGATATTAGAATCTTTCGATTTCGCAAATGATTGTTCAAGTAAATTGAATTATGAATAAAAGTAACATGATAGATTTCTTTGCATACATTTAACATACATACAGGTCGCCAAATTAGTTTAACATAGTAACCATTTTTAAAGTATGAAAAAATAATCTGTTATGATTAAAATTTGAGTTGCCATCATTAGAGAAATGTACTTAAATTAGAAAAAAAAAATAATTTCTCGAAAACTAATTCGAATTTAAAAATTCTAGGACCAGTTTTGAGATCTGGGGATCAGTACAAATTTTTGTGTTAATTTCATCACAAAGTATTCCATATTTTAGGAGAATTCACCATGAAACATAATCAGTTGTTTAATCAGTGTCGTTTCATAAATTCGTTTCATTTCAGTCGTTTCATAATATCCGTTTAATAAATTTGTTTCACGAGAATTATATATATAGGGTATATATATATATATATATATATATATATATATATATATATATATATTATATATATATAATGGTAAAATTCTAAAGATGAACAATATATGAACATATATATTTCCTCAAATATAATAAATTTAAGGTTTGTTTAATTTGCTCTAATGCATTAAAATTCACGAGAAACTTTTTTATGGGAATTTTTTAAATTAAGTCTATACCACTTTTTAACTAATATACAAAATATTTTACAGTGTCTATAAAATATTTCATAAATGTTTTAAATAGAAATAAAGTAGCTTTACATTGTCAATTAGTTATTTTCAATTAGAAACGTAAGTGGGTGATAATTTACGCATTTACAAAGGAATATATTGTATTTAAATGTAAAGTTTTGAAACATTATAGTTTTGATATAGTTTAAGCAAGTTTCGAAACATGTTCTTGTAACGTGTTATTTGATTTAGAACTTTAATTATGATCATTAATCACTAATCAAAATGAATTCAGTTAACTTCAACATTTTGATAGATTTTGCTTTGGCAGGAAGTAGGAATCGAACAAACTTACGAAACATAATTCTTTCTAAATAGTAAATGCTAAGTCAATGATAAAGGGATTGATATTTAGAATTGAAGAGATATTAACTGATGTCACCCTTACTGCCATTTAGATTTAATATTATTATTTGGCACATTAAATATTCTTAGTCATGTGAATGAAATATACATATACTTAACATAAATGTATGTTTTTTCTTAGGAGTCGGTAAATAAGCAAATGCATTATGAGAGAGAAATATATCAATGAAAAATAAATATAGTAGGATTCCTGAGATTACTGACATAAAAATGTTAACTTAGAATATAAATACTAAATTTTATTTACGCACGCTAAGCTCTGTTTTGATTTTGCACGCTTCGCCCAGTTTTGATTTTATATTTTTAAACTAAAGACCCCTGTCGTCCGCGTTTTAAATGTGCCTAAAATCAGTGCTGAATGAATATACATAATGAAGTGAAAATCTTCTCAGGCGTGCCTAATATATTAATAAAAATTCTTTGTTTCTAAATTTGTACTAAATAGTAATAATTATTTGTTACAAAAATTACGTTATTAAAATTTCTTTATTTTCCACATAAAGTCGTTAAAGAAGGAAAAAAAGATTTTATTGTACAAACACTTTGACATGTTTTACTAATAAATATACTATTACCGAAGCCTGTGAATAATAAAGTGTTAAAATATTGATATTTAGTTTTGTTAGCAGTTTTTTCTTCTAACCTTCTTTTTTTAAGCATTTTACACCTAAATTGTATTATATTAAAACGAAAAATTTACTGTTACAGCTAAAATGTTAGGGTATTAAAATTTTGTACCCAAACAGAAAATAAATTTCTCTTATAAGTGTAAATAAGCATATGCAGTGTTAACCTTAAGGAAAAATGTTTTGTTTTAAAAATATTATTTTCCCCATACATCTCAACACTTCTAAAGCAAATTTATGCTGTATAATTATCTATATTTTTGTATATTTTGTTAATGAGTGAAATTAAGTGCGTTTTTTAAACAAAATGAGCGTAAAAGGAATTTTATATTGAAAAACAACGAAATTCGGCAAAAGTTACATTTCGTTATGATTTTTTGTTAAGTCTCGTTATTTTTTTAAATGTTTTTTTTCAAAGGGTTAATATTCATATTTTTTAAGCAGTTCACCTATCTAGAATTGATAATGAACTTATATTTGATTAGATATTTTTTAATACGTTTAAAGAAAATAAATATTCGGATTTTTAAATATTGTAGAAATCGCGAAAATCGTGAAAGGATATTAAGGAAACGAATTTATTGAAAGTGTTAATAGTATAAACATTTTTTCAAACCAAATATTTCGTTATACAGTTCCTTACAAATAGATGAGGTTATGAATATTTTATCTTCCTTTATGAAGCCGATGCACAGTTTTTAAATTCGCAGAATAGAGACAATTGCAAAACTAACTTTAGCTTACGATTTTTTTTCAAAAGGTTATTAATCATATTTTTCAAAATTAAATGTAGATTGCAATATGGGAATTAACGTTGATATTGATTGGTCTTTTTAGTTTATCCGCAGCTTGATCATACTCGCTGACACAGGTTATTAAATATAGTAGAAATATAGCGAAATGACGGGCGTACTGAAAATAAATCTTCTCAAAGGAATTTATTAGCGTATCCTGCATTCGATAGAGGAAAAATATGTTTTAATTTCTTATATTTGGATTTACAATATTTGGTTGAGTTCGGTGTATGGAAAAAATTATCAATAAAAAATTTCGATGATTCGTATATTTATATGTATTTTTTTAAGGGTCAATGGTTCAAACAAATTGAGGCGTTGAGAATATGTTAATTATACAAGATTTAAGAATATACCATCCGTTTTTCCATTTATTGTACTGGGGAGTCCGTAGGTAGTTAACAAAAACAGTAAAAAAAAAAAAAAAAGTCGATCGTATACTTTCAATTTTCTCTGCTTGTGTAATTCAGAAAAATCCCGAATGAGCATGCGCGGAACTGTTTGCCGCTTTTCAGAAAAAAAATGCGCTTTAGACAAGTTTTTAGCTCACAGGCTATCAAAGCCTAAGAGCTAATGTGCCCGCCGGTTCAGTATGTATGTAGATACGTATGTATGTATGTATGCACGTAACGCGATAACTCTTGATAGAAACATCCGATTTGCTTCAAATTTTGTTTCCAAGGTTCATTCTGATACGTCGCTTCCCTGATTAGTTTTGAAGGTTCATTGGTTAAGCATAAAGGGGGAAAAGGGGGCCAGTTCCCCCTTAATTTAGATAAGTGGGTTTTTCATGTAGAATTATTCGATTTGCTCCAAATTTGGTATACCGGTTTCTTATGTTAAGAAGCTTCCTTGATTAGATTTGGAGATTCATTAGTTAAGTATAAAGGGGGGCAAGACCCCCCCCCCCCCCTTTTAATTTAGATAAATGAGTTTTTCATCCAGAGTTATTCGATTCGCTCCAAATTTTGTATACCGGTTTATTATGTTAAGAAGCTGCCTTGATTAAATTTGGGGATCGTTAGTTAAGTGTAAAGGGGGGCAAGACCCCTCCTCTTAATTTAGATAAATGAGTTTTTCATCCAGAGTTATTCGATTCGCTCCAAAATTTGTATACCGGTTTATTATGTTAAGAAGCTCCCTTGATTAGATTTGGAGTTTTATTGGTTAAGTATAAAGTAGGGGTAGTCCCTCCTTAATTTAGATGAATGGGTTTTCCATGCAGAATTATTCGATTTGCTTCAAATATGAGATACCGTTTTATTCCTATATGGCGCTTCCCTGATTAGATTTGGAGGTTCATTGGTTAAGTACAAAGGGGGAAAACGGGGGCTAAACCTCCTTCATTTGTTTTTTGAGGGGCATTATTCTTTGAAATAAGAATTAAAATTTGTAATTAGTGTGATAGTCTGTGAACTCAATGCCATCAGTTTAACTAGGCACTTTTATTTATTTATTAATTAATAACTCGGCTAATTAAAAAAAAAAATAAAACTCTGAACCTTAGTTGAAACAGGACCTGCATTGTATTACACACACCGAAGTTTTTAGGATTCTAGGTGTGCTAAATTTTGCTAGCCATCGCAGGCAAATACGCACTGAGAGAATGACAGAACGAAACTTTTTTTATATTATTACATATATTCATTTAATTTTTGTAATATATATTGATTATATTCAAAATAAACTGCATGTAAAACAATGGTATTTTTTTTCAATAACCACAATATCAAAACACAGTTTATCAGTTCAGTAGATTGTTTTAGGATTAGTGTTTTAATAATATATTTTATCGTTTATGTGTGGAATGTAATTTAAAAGTACATTGTAATGTTCGTAATTATGCAATTCAATTTTGTGGAAATATAATTAAGAGTTTAAGCTAATATCCAAAGCATAACTAACAAATCAGTTAAATTTACTGTTTCACAAGTTTCGTAATGTAGATTAAAATTTCACAACACGATATCATCATTTTTTCATACTAAATTCATTTCATTCAAACTAATTAATATGTATAATATTCTTAGAAGTTTCTTTTACTATTTACGTTACGTTTATTCTCTAAGATGATAGAAAATTTGACAAACATTAAATGTTCACCCTTATTATTTATACATTTAATTACATAATTCCTTATAATAAAGTAAGTAATCAACTGTAAGTATTAAAAAATAATAATAAATGTAAAAAATAATAATATATAAAAATCTTTATCTGTTCACTTTAGAGGTTTTAATAAGACATTTTAATTTAATATTTTCAAACAATGCAAAATATATATCATATTTTACAGAATACAATGATAAAGTATTGAATAAAATACTTAAATCTGCCTCACAAAAAATGCATCATTGCAAGCTGAAAACAAGTAAGAAAAATCATGCGATAAGCATAGATTATGAAACTCTTTCCTACACTTCCTGAGTGCTTTAACAAAAATTCGTTATTTAGGGAAATAAGGTATATGAGAGAACTGAGTAAACATTTTAGAAAACGCATAAAACATTTGAAAAACTGATTTTTGCAGTTACCGTCCATAGCAAATATATATTTCAATTCTTTTGAACAGCCCTATACTTAATCTGTAGGTTGATATGTATACCATATAATGGGAAATTTAGTTTAGTAAGAAAACGCATAATAGGATGAAATTTTTCTTTCAGAAATTTATACTAATAGATGGGAACATAGTACTTTACTTTTGTACAACCCTGTAGTTAACCTAGTACCTTTATTACACGCCACTATTTTGCTGAAGTTTAATTCAAAGTAAAACACTCTTAAAACTACTGAAATCACATTTCCAGAAGTTATCATTTATAGATGGTCATGTATCCAATTTTTTGCCTGACCCTGTATATCATTTTATCTATTTTCTACAAACAATTCTTAGTAAACTAATTGCAGTTCAGCTTAAAAATGGATAACTTATTTAAAAACCACCTTTAAGCAATTTGCAATCATACCCAGTAACCATTACGAATTCTTTTGTGTAGCCCTGTATATGAATTAAAGCATTTATACAGAGAAAATACTATGCATAAATTTAGTGAAAGATAAAGGCACATAACATAATTAAAAAATGCATTTACAGTAATCATCTCTACTTTACAGAATTTTGGATACAATATACTATATGATATGAAATATTTGTGTGTCCCTGTAATTGCTATGCACTTCGTATTATACATGAAATAAATTATAGTAAACCTCAGCGATGTATATAAATTATATTCTATATGAAATTCTTTAACATAATTAAAATATGCCGCAAACTATCCCCCACATATCATTATGTAACGGAATTCTTTTGTGTGGAACCGTAAATGAATAATAAATATTCTTTGCTCGGCATATTCTACAGAATGCACATTTTAGTGCACTTCATTAATGCATATCAATTTTATTGTGTTTGAAATTGTGTAACAACATTAAAAATAATTTGAAACGATTTTTCCTATAGGGCACAATGTAACGGGAAATTTTTGAATGTCCCTGTAATCGAACTAAACATGCTAGAAACTTCAATTGAAATAGGGAACATGCTATGGTAAACATAAATAACATCCAAAAATTTCAAGGCAATCCGAGTATATTTACGGAAATTAGAGCACGGACAGACCGTCAGACAAACTGAATGCATAAACACTTTTCAAATTTGTTGTAAAGTGTTAAAAAAAGTCATTTTCATCAACCTAAGAAACAGATATTTAAAAAAAGTTAAAACAGTGTAAATTGGTAATATGCAAACATTAATGATAATATATATATATATATATATATATATTTACTGCTTCAATTGAGGAACTAGATAGGTAATTGGAAGTTTCTATCTATGGAAATGCAATGTATAGTACAAAGTGAACAATTTTCTTATTATCGAGAGATAAGGTGTATATTAAACTCACAAGAGATAAACGAACCCTATCAGTCTCAGATTTAATAAAATAATAATGTATATTAATCAAATGTAACACCACAAACATTTTTATTTTTTTTTTTTTGTTGTTGTTGTCGCTCTGTTAATAGAGTAACTTGAGGTCTGATGCCGTGTCACGTAATTTTCATATGTGCGGGCGATATAGGGAAACACTGCTCATTTGTAAGGAAGAGGGTTCCCTAGAGATACTTTTACTATTTGCATTTTTTTTTTTTTTTATTGTAAGTGGCACCTTTTTATTGCTATGTCATCTTGAAACTTCTGGTAAGTATCCAAAATTTTTACGTGACTTTTTATTTTCCAATATAAATTTTAGTTTATACACCAGATGAATAAATTTTATGTTTTAAGATATTTTTGGATCCTGGCCTTTCTGCAAAGCATAAATGGTGGCCGATTCCCACTTCTTCAAGTCAGTGGGGGCACCAGCGTCTTGCACAATACTTTGGGGTGAGTCGACGAAAATGTTTGGGGGTGAGATGTCGGTTGTTTTCCCTTGGGGTAAGAAGCCGGTTATTTTCCGTTGCTGTCAAATGTTTGTTTTTTCTTCATTGTTTAAATTAATCTTGGCTGTTAACTAACTTGTCAGCAACTTTAATCAGATAATTTAAATTGGTTATTAAATCGTGATTTTAATCAATTGGGTAAAAAAAAAATCCTTGATTAAAATTGTAAATTTTCTAAATATTTAAAATGACGTAGGAATATTAAAATCTAAGCTGAACATAATTTGAAAGGTTTCTATATGCATTCTGCATTATAAATAAACTTTATTGTCCTTATAAATAATTGTTTAATAATTATTATTTAAATCATTGTTAAAAATTTTATGTTATATGCAGTCCTAAATAATTTTATTAAATGTATATATCGCTCGTATATAATATAGTTTTAGATAACTATGGGTTTCTGTCACGAGCTACTACCGCCAACCTCCATCAAAACACCACAGAATGTAAAAACCAGCTAATTGGATCTGCTTTGAAAGATTACGGAAGATCAAATCGTAATTAAACGACTAGTAGCGATCTTTTGTAACCAGGTTTCCATTCATTGCCCTTTGGCTGAGGGATTTTAAAACAAAATGAATTGCTATCGTGATATATTAAATAAGATCAATCCAACAATTTAAAATTAGTTTGTATAAAATAGCTCAGTAAACAATTGTATAAAGACGTTATAAGAAATTTATTTTAAATTACACATTTTAAAGGTATCGCTTTAAATATGACGTAATTTTCAACAATGCTTTTTTTTCTCATTTTATTATCCAAATAAAAATAATTTTAAAATCCTATAAAAGCCAAACTAAATCATTGTGATAATAGCAACTGCAAATATATTTTCCAGAGTGTCATTCTCGTTCACTTAAATCAACAGAGTGCAGTAAAACCTCGGGAAACTGCGATGGGATCAAGTTAATTCAGTGAAACTGTTGATTATATAAAAGATGCTCAACTTTTCTAAACAAATGTGAAGTTTGTGGCAGACCTGAGATATTGCTAAACAGAATAAAGAGACATATTTACAAAGAAAAAAAAAACATTAACAAAGTAACATTAGAAAACATTATCAAAAATGCTTGACTCTAAATCACTTTATCACAGCGACTTTACCGTAGTTAAACTTGTTATAATGCTTAAGATAGGCATACTTAAGACCCATAAATCTTCTAAATGTTAAGTAAAGCATAATATATTAAATAAATATTATTAAATTATATTAAATTAATATTATTAAATAAATATTAACATAACATATAATAATTATATAACAAATAAATGTTAGTTTGTTCTTTTATTATTTTGCCAACGTTTGTTACATTCATGTTTTTGTAATTTCCTAATATTAAATAAGTTAACAACTTTAGTATGTCTAAAATATTAAAGTTACTTGTATTCGTTCCATTATGTTTTATACTGCTTCAGAAAAAAATATTGTTTAAATTGAAACTTTATAAGGCATCTTACACCTAGATAATAGGACATCTTACTCATATCTATGGGTAAGATGCCGAAATGAAAGTGTTTACAAAATTAAAATTTTCGATGCTTTCTACAACATCTGTAAAATGAGAGAAGATTTTAAATCATACATAAGAGTCTAAACTTTAACATGAAATCAATGAATAAAAAATATAAATAACAGTCAAAAAATAAGTCAAATTATAAATTAAGTCAAAAAATAGGGTATCTTCACCCCATCTACCCTAACTATGTAAAGAAATTTTCTTCTGTAGGGCATTTATTTAATATCATAAATACGTAAAAATATTAAATACCTAATAATTAGTATTATCATACACTGGCCTCCAAAAGTTAAGGTGCAGGGACTGGATGCTTTCGATTGTACACGGTTTGTTGAATATCTACCAACATTATTGGCGAATTGTTCTTGAATTTCTGGGATGTAAAGAACATGTTTGATTTCATATTTCTCGGTGAAGATTTATCGGCTGTACAATTAGGGGGCTAATAATAAATTTAATAATTAAATAATATTTGCAATCTCCTATGTAACAGAAAAGGTTGGAAGTGGATTGACACTGTGGTAAATGACTATTTGGGTCCTGTTCAACGTTTGTATGCATTTGTGTAAGCATAGCACTCATATTCGTGAAGATGTTAACGTTTATGTGAAAAATTCAAAAGTTTTTTGTTTAGGGGAGACTAGGGAGAGTTGGCCATACGGAAGGCTTGAACCCACCCATCAGTTTTCATATTTAAAATAATTTCAGAGTTTTATCAATAGGTGTCAACCAAAGCTACCGGAATGTTCAAATAACATTCTTTAACACTAATAACATTCTAATTTTCTTTTTTCTTTTTCTTTTCTTTTTTCTTTTCTTTTTTTTTTTTTTTTTTTTTTTTTTTTTTTTCAAACAGATAATCGAAATGGGTATGGAAAAAATATATTGTGGGAATTTTTAACCTAAAAGTTGTGTTTTTTAGAAATATTTTGTGAGCTTTTTTTTCAAATAAAATATATCACAAAAATTTAAGTAAGTAGGTTTTAAGTAATTCAGAAATATCGAGCTTTCATTCCAGGTATAAAGATTATACAGTAAGCTATGCTTAACATAACAATGTGCTATCCTTTAGAAAAAGGCTATGTGGGGTGGATTGACCCAGGCAATGTGAGGGAGAGTTGAACAGGTGTTCAAGCCTCCCTTAACACATTCACGACGGAAAACGATAATTCTCGTTTTCAATCAAAAAACATCAAAGACCAAGGGCGTAGCTTCTACCTTACCGAAAATGCATTTATGTCATGTTGTCCATATTTTTTTTTAGATTGTAAGACATTTCATATTAAGTTCGTTCTTTGAAAGACATTTACCGATGCAATGAATTGGGAAACCTATCTAGACAATAATTTACAAAAGACTTTCAGCACAAAGAAATATTCTATTTTTTTTTTTTTTTTAATTCAGTTTTGATAAAAAATTGCCCAACGGCAATGTGTTAATTAGGGGATTTTGAAAATATTTTTATTATACACTGTGCATAATGAAAGATTAATGGTTATATATAAAAATAAATGTAAATTTATTCTGCAAAGGTACAGTAAAATAGGGTAATGGAAAAGAAAGTGTTTAAAACTGATTAAAGAAAGATGTAAAAATTGCTATTTCCAATGCACGAAAAACGTTAATGAAAAATAAGTGGGGAAGTTGTTAGGGACTTTCTTTCCATTTAAATATTACTTACAATAGGTAAATATAATCAGTGGAAAAGACTAGAAAGTACGAAAGCAGCAGTCTTAACAGTGTCAGGGGCAATGGTATGTACATGAATCCACTTTATTTTAATTCTCAAACTGCACGATGGCACCATAATTTTGCTAAAATCGTTTCAATTTATTCTGTATATGAAATATAGCCTTTTTCACATATCCAAATAAATTTGTTGGAATATTGCGGTTCCAGTAATTTATTTCAACATTTTAGTACTGAAAGTACTTTATCTCTGAAAGGGTTAAAATATGTTAATGATAAGCTAAGTACTCATACGGCCGCAAAAGAACATGGCATGGATAGAAAAACTTTAGGAAGGTGTGTAGGCAAATTTCAACATAATGAATAGAGTAAGATGAAGCCAAACTATGTGGCAACTAGAGTTGTCAGGTCGAATGTCACAAAAACGTGGGATAGTGGCTACTAAATCCGGACATTATAATGCATGAAACCCTATGGAAACTGATCCTGTCTCTTGCGGAATACTGTCTTAAATTTTAAAACTTCAGTTTCCCTGTTGTAGAATTTTACCTGCTGGGACAAAATCCTGCTTTATAACAAAAAAATTTCTCCTCTAACGTGCGATTGTGCCTAAACAGGTTTGTTGAAGCATCATATTTTCAAAAATATTTTTTTAATAATAATTAAAGCATGTAGCATAAAGTGATTTTGCCTTTTTTAAACTGATTTTATTTGTCTTCACAAATATTTCAATATAAAACAAAGTGGGTCAAGCCTCCCACATAGTGGGTCAACCCTCCGATATCTGGGAAGCCTTGACCCATTATTTGCTCATTATTAAAATCAATCAATTTCAAATTTCTTATATATTACACTTATGTAGAAATTTTACTTTGATAACTGATTGTATAACGAATAAAATTATATATAAAACTTTATTCTACGTTCAATATATAAAAAATAAAAAAGTCACTTTTTAAAAAGTAGGTCAACCTTCCCTAGTCTCCCCTATAGCATACAGAGTTTCAACCAAACTTAACACAACTTTCTAAAAATCTGACAAAGAACAGTAGGAACAGTGTACTGCAATTAAAACATGAATATATTGAATATTTGATGAGATATGGACACTTGTATGATATAATTTTTAACTGTACATGCGTGTAAGATTTCAAAATTTTTATTTCATAATTTGTTAGCCAGCTATTTTGGGTAACTTCTGTAAAAACTCCAGTCAAATATTGTGAAAACTCAGAAAGATATAGTGAGTGGATTGAAAAGTTGTGGAAAAACACTCATAATAAAGCTATTTTTAGAGAGCAACTCACTTTGTCGCCCCTTATCTTTGTGAAATTTCTCAATATTTTACTGGACATTTTAGATAAATTGCCCTATATAGCTGGCTACCGAATTATGAAATAAAAAAATTTAAATCTTCCACGCATGCGCAGTTAAAAATTATTTCAAACAAGTACCCATATCTCATCAAATATTCAATATATTCATGTTTTAATTAAATTGTACTGTTGCTATTGTTCTTTGTCAGATTTTCGGAAAGTTGTGTTAAATTTGGATTAAAACTCTGTATGCTATAAACAAAAAACTTTTGAATTTTCCACAAAAACGTTAACATCTTTACGAATATAAATGATATAGTTACACAAATGCACACATACGCTGAATGACCCAAATAGTCATTTAACACAATGAAAAACCATTTCCAGCATTTTCTGTTGCATAGCTGATTGCAAATATTATTTTATTATTAAATTTATTATTAGCCCCCTAATTCTCGGCCCGACTAAATCTTCATCGAGAAATATGAAATCAAACATGTTCTTTACATCCCAGATGTTCAAAAACAATTCGTCAATGATGTTGGTAGATATTCAACAAACTGTGTGCTATCGAAAGCATCCAGTCCATGTACCTTAACTTTTGGAGGCCAGTGTACTATAGATATGTTTTCAGTATCACTGTAAAAACGTAAATTGCCTGTGTCCTCGCTTTGCGACAATGTATGTAATGCACTTCATTACGTTAAAATGTAATGTATTTTATTCACATCAAAATGTCATATTTAAAATATATATTATATATTTTTTGAAAAGTATATTTTACAGTATGGTGTGGGTATTAACAAATATTTGTAAAACAATAAAAATCTTTAGAATTTAAATTATCACGCTAAGAAGGTAAACATAAGTTCACTAAAATATTTAAATCTATTAACTTAATAAAATAAACTTTTTATCCACAAATGCTTGTCACATAAACTTACTCAAGTGTTTTGTTGACAGGCGAAATATTTATTTCCAGAGGAATACTCTTATTGAAGACCCAACATTAATTAAACCCTCATGCTGGCACTACAATCGTTTCACATTCTTCTATGATCAAATATTTATCTCTTGAAATAACACAACAGGCATGTGTGGTCGAGGATGAAAAGCGAAAACAACTATCAAATCATTTGTACAGAACAATTCACTTAAACTAAGAAAATAAAATATGGGTGCGTAAAGAACGCTTTCAGAAATGTTTAAATAAAGATTTAAGTAAATAATCTAATTTCAAATTATGACTGCTGTAATATGGTTGTACACTAGTAGAATTTTTTTTTATCCCAATAATCATATAAAAAGTGACTGGTACTAATGAAATTGTGATAATCTTTACCTTTTAATGTTATTCTTACATTTTGCTTAGTGTGTCGTCTACATGTAGAAATTTTTCCAAACACTAAAATTTTCCTTACAAACAAATAATTTTGAATTTATATTTCTTTGTTTAGTGTTATCTTCAGATGTCACAATTTACATTTTTCTAGGAATGTTAAAATCGCATACAGTCCTATATTTAGATTTCAAAAATTCTCTATAAAAATTATATGTTATATTTCTTTTTCTAATTGCCCCGCACTATAATTTTGACCATAAAATCGTTGTAAAAAATATAAAACAAAATAAAAATATAATGAGTGTTATTGAACAGAAATTTTATTAATTTAAAATTTTAAGATTCTGCTTATTGAAATGAAAATGAAAATGAAAATCACCATGACTGCATTTATGAAATACATAAGATATGCATTTTAATATATCATATCTAAAAATATTCAAATTTATTCATTGACCACAGTCCATACTTGACATCTATTGTCACGCCATATAACAGCATTTTTGCATCTCTAAAATAACTTTAATGTATTTTATTAAATGCATATTGAATATTGTTTAATAATTATAATAACCTTTTATTATCATTTAATATTAATGTTCATTGCAATTAGCAGAATCTATATTAGTGGACATTGTGACAAATATTGTTCTTTCCTTTTACTCTTGTATTTTTTAATTTTTCCATGTAGGAAATGCTCTTCTTTTAAATAAATTTAACAAAGCGATTGTGAATAATAATAACAAGAACAACAAAGAAATCAATCTACAAATGTATTATGTGCTAGACTTACACTATAAATTTGAGGAAAATCGAAAATGATAGGTTTTTGACGGAATAAACCGGTAAAATCACGGTTTTTACCACTGTCATGTCAAAAACCAGTTTTTGACATCAAAAACCCAACCCTGCATATTGGAGCGTTCTTTTCAGAATTATTTTCATCAGAATTTTTTCATATGATACTTGAGGTCGATATATAACGTTGTGCGTTTTTAATTTTTCGAATTTCCTTGCATTTTTTTAAACGAAGATACTTCTTTAAATTTCAGAACAGGTTCCAAACAGTTTTCCAAAAATGAAAATGTCGGAACATTACAAAAAATAATAATAAATAAATAAATAAACAAATAAAAGTAATAAAATACAATAGAGATATTTGCCATAGATTTAATATTACCTTGCGAATACCTTCGTGTGACTAATTTAGTCTCATAATTCATGAAACTCTGACTTTAAACGCCTCAATACTACAACTACCGTAAAATCTTTGAAAATGAAATTTGTATATACGGATTCAGGTCTTTAAAGAAAAAAAAATATTTTTTCAAGAGATATAATATGAAAAATTATACCTGCTGAGATGGAAACCTGTTTAAAGCGGAATATATTTCGGACTTCAAGGTTTTAATGAATCAGTATTTCACAAAGCTGATTACGTAGTTCAGCATTACGTACATTTAAAATTTTCAAATTCCGGCTATTAGAGATTTATTAAAATTCTCGTAGTAAATTTTGTTTTCAGGGGGGGGGGGAGGGGGGGGGGGCGCCAAAATTCATGTTTGTCACGAGTTCAAAAAAGACTAGTTTTGGCCCTGAAACACAATATTTACTGCTACCAATAATTAGAAGTTGACATACACGATTAAATTCCGGGAAAACATTTGTATAATCGGATCAGAACTATGTTTTTCACGTTTTTTAAGAAAATTGAAAAAAAAATGTCCAATTTTTTAAATGACGTACTGCGATTGCTATTGAGTGTATACAAAAGTTGTAAACATGGAAGTTGTAGAAAATTTTATCCTGTTTCATATTCTAATTGACGAATTATATGCTACGACAATGGGTCTCGAGGTATTTCAAAAAAGTTAAAAAGGTCCCAAAATTTTGTTGTTTTTTGGCCACAGAAAATTTATCCTTAAACAATTTTGCAACAAAACTTGGTTTTTCCATGTTGGCATCATTATAAACAATTCAGGAAAAAAAATCTTCTACCCGACCTTTCGCAAGGTTTTTTTTTTTTTTTTTTTGTACATTTCTCTGGACTATATATGTTTCTACATAAATTTGTATTCACTATTTATTTAAGTAAATATATCATCTGCAGTATTCATTACATCTTAATTTTTCATCACACTGATATCGTTCATTTTCAAGAAACTTCATGTCTCCTTCAAAGCAATCATCATTATCGTTATTGTTATTAATTGTTATTTTCACGAGTTTGTCAAAAATTTCTTTGTCGTCATTTTCACCATCGGACTCAAAGGTGATATTCAATAAACGATGAACTATTAGTAATTAAATGTCTCTATACACTAATTTTATTTTTAAAGATAAAGTAATTCGAATGTTGCATATTTTTACAAAAAAAAAAGCGGTGGGACTAACATTAATAACGCATTTGATATGGAAAACATAATTTTCAATTGCATTGCATCAAAGAAATTCATCATATACCTTTAAAATTGTTAGATGCAATGCTCAAATTAACTTTTAGATGACGAAGAAATGTCTAAGCTTATAAATTGTTGAAATGATTATTTTTTAAATCCTATTTACTTTACGTTTCTGGAAAAAGTTCTTATTTTATAACAGATGAAGTTTTTGTATTGCATTATATAAATTATTTCGCATATTTAAGCTTGTCTTGGTTCATTATGAATTAATTTGCAAAAATAGCTGCGAAATCGTTTAGTTTCGCATAACGGTTACAATAAATAACTAAAAATAAATTTTAATTAATCCTTTTATTGCACCCCTGACAAATGTGATTATACAGTGTTACCTATGAAGTCTACACAATAGTATTGCTTAAGAATAGCGTATGATTTTCTAAGGTATACCCATAAGTACATAAAATTTACCAATATATTAACAGATATGGATAATCTGTGTATCCGTAATTTAATATTTTATGCCCCGACGGTACATTAAAGTACCATTAAAATAACTTCTTATAAAATTAATTTAATACGCCGTTTAGTAGTAATACAATTTAGAATGAGTTATAGATACTTTACTTCATCTTAGTCCAGAAACATTATCGGTTACACAAAACATAATTATTTTTAAAGGATGTTTTATTTTGCCTTTTCTTCTTTTCAGCTTTTTTGCTGCTCAGAGATTGGGTGGGGGGGGAGGGGTGTTTCCCTTCTGAAATATTTCTATATTTCTATTGTAAGAACATTATTTTTGAATGTTTCCTAATTGTACAAAATAGTAACAAAAATATTTTAAATAAAATATTTGATTGTAATTATAAATATCGTACAAAATCCCTAGAAATTTGAACTTAATAATTTAATTTTAATTGCCAATATCCATCTAAAATGTACTAAATGGTTGTGTAAATCTTCTAATGTAGTTTCAAAAATTAGTGAAAAATGCTTTTCATGATGACATTTTCATGAGTTCTTAATTTGAGACATAAAGGGTAAAGTAATAACGGCATGTCATTCAATATAATACAGATAATTAGAGAAGTAATTATGCATGCAAAAAATTTCAAAATATGTAATTATTAAAAAAATACTGTGTGATTTTAAATAACAACATGCAATGTTACATACTTGTACATGTGTTAAAGTTTTAAAAATACATACTTTTTTCTTCGACATAATTTTTAGCTTTTATACAAAATCGTCTTTGTGTGTCCAAAACGAAAAAAATTTTGAATTACACTCTGTGAAGAAAATCCATTTTCACTTCATTCAAAGCGACATCATCCATTTCTATAAATGATTAACCTTACCTGCGTTCGTCACAACCATATGGCGTAACATGAGATCAATATTCGCTGATGATTAAAAGAAAACTTATTTAGAATGATAGAGGAAAGATATATCACAATAAGCGTTATTGTTTCTTTTTCACAGTAGTTGATTTACATTTATTATTCTTTATATTTATATATTACGGAACATTTTAATAAAGTGCATTTATGATCTTTCTCTTATACAGGGTGTTTCCGAATTCCGCCGATAAATTCAAAGGTGTGATAGAGGCATCAAGAGAATGAAAAATTTCCATAGAACATGGAGTTGCAAACCACTTGTTCAATCACAAATGCAAGGTATTTCAACATAACTGAACAGAATGCACGGTTATAATTTTAAGAAAATCAAAAATACTGCAATGAAAAGGTAACGGTATGTACCTCGTTAAAAATGAAATGTGACAACATCACGAAAAGTTAAGGAAAAACAATGTGATCACACAATCGAATATACCTTATAAACTGGTAGTAGCAATTCCAAATATCAAGAGCATACTGCTGGCTCGTATAATTTGAAACTTCTGCCACTTTTTTAAAATATCACAAAAATAACAAAATTGATCATGTCTATTAAAAGTTTCACTATAATATACTTCAGTTTTTTTAAAGTTATTACCGGCAACAGAAGTACAGTTAGGATATAACACTCTGCATTTTTCATTAAATTGGTAGTTTGTGACACCATGTTCGATTGAAGTATTTGTTTCTCTTGATGCCTACTTTCACCACTCTAAATGTGTTTGTCGATTTTGACAACACACTATATATAAAGTATAGGAATTCATAAGAAATCAAAAATATCAAATCATAATATTTAACTCTTTTATATTTATTCGTAGCCTTACTTGTGTTTATGTTTTAAATTGTATTGTTTGTTGCCTTCGTACTTTATGTGACTGCTACTGTTTAGGCGGAAAACATCAAAGCGATAAGCTATTTCATGCAGAAAATATGAAACACACTGCAGTAGTTATGCTCTATTTCTGTGTCAAAATATACAGGCTATAAAAGTTGAATATCCCAAATTTACAAGGCTATTAAAAGAAAACAATAAAAAGTTTTACCTTCTTGTTCACCGAAAATAATAGAACAACAGTTGAAAGTTAAAATCCAATACAGTTATATGTGTTTAATGTGAGCCTATCCTGAAAAACGAACGATATATAGGCCGTACGATAACTCATACCGCACTTTTCTCAGCATGTTTCTTTTATTTCTTAAAGATCAATTATCTGTTCCACCGACAAAAATTGACAATGACGAACTTAAGACATGCGTATGTGCACCCATTCATAGAGTCATGCCGGATACGCTGAAAAAAGTTTGGAATGATTTATCGTGCCGTTTCGATATCGTTCATTTTTTCTGAAAGGGCTCAAAATGAACACTTATAACCGTTTTGAATTTAAACTTTCAACTGCTATTTTTGATTCCCGATGAGCATGGTTGTACTTTTTGATTTCTTTTAATAGCCCTATAAATATGGGATTCTTATTTATGTACATCCTATATAACTGTCAGTTATGCGACCCTCTCCAATAACAGCTCTTTAACATGTGATAGTTGCGTTAACGCTGAAACAAGATATTGGTGTTGATTATGACGACCAATTATCAACACGGGGGATATAGGCCTAAAGGGCGGTTGCCCTCCGTTGGGGTCTTACTAATTGAACCTAACCCGTATTTACGCAAGGAAATCCAAGGTTCAAAACAAACCACTGAAAACTCCGAACGATTAGGCCAACGGGCGAATTTGTGTTCTAACCCAGCACCTTCCTGCTAGCAGCTTTGAGAGCAGAACCTCTGGGCCACTAGTGGGGCACTGAAACGATAATACCGTACAATTTGTCTTTGCATATTAAGCGGAAATTATTGATTTCTAATATTCAATATATTTCCATAACATATACACTTCTAAAGTTTATTAAATTCTAAACAATAGTGTGGTCTGCTCTCTTAATGGCATTATCACTCTATTTATAACAAAGCTATTATCAATTGCATCAGGAAAATATTTTGTAAGTCAACATATAATGTGACACGTAAGGAAAAATAATACAATAATTACTTATATGCTTTCTTGTTCTCATAATTGATATACATAATAGTTATCTCTCTCATACTCTTTTAAGTATTATAGTATCTGTGTTTTATTTTCAGGTGTTAATTTATTGTTGAAGAAAAAAGAGATTTTTCTAAAGTTTATTAAATTCTAAACAATAGTCTGGGCTGCTTTCTTAATGGCATTATCACTCTGTTTACAACAAAGCTATTATCAATTGCAATCAGGAAAATATTTTTTTTTATCAACATATAATGTGACACGGAAAGAAAAATAATGTAATAAATACTTATATGCATCACTGTTCTCATAATTGATATACAATAATGTTATCGCTCTCATACTGTTTTTTTAAGTATTAAAGTGTCTGTGTTTTATTTCCAAGTGATTATTTTTGAAACTATATTTCCAATTTGATAGAAGAAAGGTTATTAATATATTTTAACAATCCGATATAATGTCCTTATCTTCTTTACGCTGCTTTGCAAAAGTTATCTTCAATCGCAGTTGTTTTAATTCAAGTCAGGACTATAATTTAATTTTGAATCAACCAGAAAAACGATGCCTTACAAAAAAAGACAATAAATGATTTTTTTTTCAGCTGAGTTATCGTCAACTGCAATCAAATATATAATTTTGAATTAACACGTAAGATACAATATTGCAAGAAAATGCACTTAAAAAAATATATATATATACACCTCTTAAAAGTTAACATCTGCGATCACACTGTAACAGAAATATGTCGTAATATTCTGTTACAATTCCAAATAAAGAAATAGGCCCTGTACAACATTACTATGGCTTTATGTAAGAATGGCATTTATTTTCGTGACAATTAAAACTTTCTGCAAATATTTCGAAAGCTTTTTGTTCTATAGAATGTAACGTTTTTAAACAAATGTATCACAATCTTTCTAGAACATGACCCATTGCAGTCAAAATATTAATTTTACAGTTAACTAATGGACATAGAAATTTTTTGTAAGATATGAACATTTGTATAAAATAAATTTTGACTGCGCATGCACATATGGTAGCAAATGTTTTCATGCTTTGGTAGTCAGCTGTATAGTGCAGATTATACAAAATGTTCCTTAGTGTAATCGGAAATTCAGTTAGGACTACCGATATAATGCGATGCATTTTTGTTAAATTCCAAAAGTAGCTGATTGATTAGTATTTCCTACAAATTGTCAATCATCTTACACTGCCACCAATAATTTCCTGACTTTTCATAATAGGCCAGCTTTTTTAGTTGCCCTATATAGCTGATTACAAATTTATGAAAAAAAGTTTTTTAAATCGTACGAAACATTTGTCATATAAAATGAGCATACCTCATACAGTTTTCAGTATATTATTTGAGTGGCAACCCGCTGAAATACATTTACATTGCATGGCACATTTCGATTTTTTTGGATGGAAAATTTATGAGTATTGTTTTACATTTAAAATATATTCTATTATTATTATGATATCGTTAATTGTACTCATTACTAAATTTAATTGAGAAATCACATTTACAATGGATGTGAACAAATAATACACCTCGTCGACTAACTGAGTTTTGATGAAAAATTTTACTTGCCATAAAAGTATAATTTTTTTTTGAAAGATTTAGTCTTATGATTTGGTCAAATCTTATAACCTTTTTTTAGGATTGTTCTTTTTCTACAGTTTTATGTAACGAAGTAATCTCTGAATGTGTTAAGAAAATATTTGAATCATTTTTAAATTTACAATGTTCAAGCATTATATTTCTGCTGGTAGTCTTTTGTTAGTTTCTCAAACATTTTAAAATATATTATTAATAATAAAAAGAAATGTATATCTACGTAACACCAAATCAAAATCTCAAATAAATATATTAAAATTTTTCTCGTGGAATTTTTGGAACATCGGATTACCTTTTATCTAGAAAATAAACTTGCTTGTTTCTTTCTTGTACGATAAAAACAAAAACAGATCTTTGGTTTTTCAAAAGAGATACTTTACACTTAAAAAAATTGAATTTGGTGTTAGTGAAGCGAATAAAAGCATATTCTCGTTTTAATTTTTCACTGTGCTTCCATGTATGAATCGTTGTTTGCTTTTTATACTAAAAAAAATAAAATTACTTTTCGTAAAAAAATCTTTTAGATAAAGGGTTATTTAAAAGCTTTTATTCTGGAAGGAGGAAGATAATGTATTGAAGAATTCAAAGTAAATGTTTCTTTTTCTTTTTCTTTTTGTGTGTGTGTTTAAAATAATGTTAAAATAATATTCTTCCACAATTTTAATATAAAAACATGCAAGATAACTTTTGAAACGAGTTTCTGTATATTTAAATAATCTCTAATTCTAATACATTATAAATTTGTGTATGCAATAATAATATTTTGAGATTCTTATATTTGTATAAATTAAATAATCTATTGTGATCTTATGAGTAAAAAAAAAAAAAAAAAAAAAAAAAAGAAAAAAAGAAATAATGTTATGTTTAAAATATGAAATAAAAGAAGAAATTTTAATAATGGTAACTCTTACCGAAATGCAAGTAGCTTTTTATGGAATAAAATTAAATAATACTACTTTTCTTGTATGAATATATTTTTAAAAATTGTAAAGATTTATACTTGCTGTCTTACGTTTGTATTTAACTTAAAAGTTAATGACAAGTTTGCAGAATTTTGAACAAATATTTTTGTTATGTTGATTAATTTATTTTTTTTTAAATATGTGCAATAAGAAATGTAATAAACCTAAATAATAATTTTGAATAGCATACAAATGTGTAATATATAATCATGTTCCCCAAAGTTTCATAAATTTAAGATATTAAGAAGTATTTTGCAGTAAATATAAAATAACATGAAACATGTTTCAATAAAAATAATATAGTTTTTATTCAATAGATTAAGTAAATATATCTGGTTAAGTGTTTACAGAGACATGGGTGGGATTAATTTTCCTAGTTTGATTGGAAACAATATGATTTAAATTCGTTTTATGGCTTTTTCGCAGTTTGCACACATACGAGTCATAGTAATATTTAGGTAAATATGTATTCTACTTACTAGGGATTTATGAACAGATAAATTTATGAATCCACATAATGGATTTTTTTTTAACTGAAGATCCACATGTGAAACATTTAGTCATGTATACAAGTTTTTAGTAAAACTTTAGTCAAGAAAAACTTACCATTTCGAATTTTTGCTAATTGATATAATTGTTCATACGGTATCATGAAAAATATTCGATCATTTGAGATAGGCTTATTACAAAACAATCAATATTTTCTATTAAAATATTAGTGCAACATATTCACCAGTTGATTAATTAATACAATAAAAATTAACACAGGAGTTATTGCGTCGTTTTTAGAGTACTATTAATTGCATTCCGTGTTTTGCCGCTAGTGTCCACTGCAAAGTAATTGCAATCGAAACAGTTTTAATTATTTCATCATTATTCTTGAATAGAGTTACAAAATTGCTGCTTAAAGAAATTGTACAGTTTTTGCGCCTTCTTTCAAATGATGGGAAGAGTACATTTTCCATACTCTCATGACTTATATATTTCAACAGGTTTAAAATTTATTTTAGAAATAAACACACTTCAAAACAATTATGTACCGCTACTCCATAAAATTGGTAGCAACCTTGATGCCCTCATTTTATTGAGTAACTTAACTGATATAACTGGTTTTACGTTACACTGATGTGTAATATTACGCCAGTTACATCAGTTTAAACTACACCATTATATAAGTTGCACTAGCCGCCCTTGGAAATCTGTTTGGTCTCCCTTATTGCATGATAAGCGTTGTATTATGTTACTTTCCGCTACAATTATATTTGCTCAATCCTTCGCCAAATCAGAAGATACTGATTTCTGATAAAGAAATCAAAAACGCTATATATGTTAGCCGAGCGCAGGTGATAAAATGCCACACATTTTTCCCGTCATTGTTTTTTTTTTTTTCGTATTTCATTAATTTCATTTAAATTGCAATCCTTTCACTCATTTTATTTAAAATATATAACTTTAATTTAAAACTAAAACATTTAAAATTTATGATTTTCCCTTATTTATAATTTTTAAAGTAGAAAGAAATGAAGAAAAGAAAAAAATAATAATACCATAAACTATGACATTTAGTTTCTACATCAAATCATTGTTTTCATTTAACACGCGAAAAATAAAACACGGTAACCGACGAGTTAAAAAATGCTATTGGCGAAATTTGCACCCGCCTAACATAAAAGAGCATGAATCCTTTGCGATTACAGAAATTTTATGTAGTTTTTTTCGAAAAAGTATATTTTTATTAAAAATGGCCTGCTTGCAGATGAGCGCGTAATTGTTTACGACTGTCACGTTTCTTCTACTATTATAATATAGATAAAGTGATGGCAATGGAACAATGTTTTGTGATTTATCACCAGCGTCCGACTAACATAAAGGTATAAATTGCCCCTTCGCATATAAAAAGCAAAGCGGTCATTCCGGAACTGTTGATGACAGTTACATGACTCAGGCTATTATTATAGGTACTAGCCTATCCACTAGCCAACCAGTTTGGTCTCCCTTAAATTACTGTTAAGCATTGTATCACTTTACTTTTATTCATATTTAAATTTGCTTGCTCAATCTTTAGCCAAATCGGAAGATTCTGATAGAGAAATCAAGATCTCGGTGCCTTTATGTTAGTTTGGTGCTGGCGATAAATCGCCAAACATTGTTCTAGTTGCATTATTTCGTATTTTAATAATTTCAATTAAAAATTAATCTTTCACTCATTTTTTTTAAATACATGACTTTAATTTAAAACTGAAACTTTTAAAATTTACACAACTATATATATAATAGTATTAATATATTCATGATATATATGACTATAAATATAATAGTTATAATAGTAGCAAACGTTTCGCGAAGCTGAATGGCGAAACGTTTACACATTGTATTTTTAATTGTTTTTAAGTATATTCTCTATAAATTTTATTTTTTAACGGTGCTCAAGTCTGTCTTAGTTTATTTTATTTGGTGTTTTAAAAGTGCGAATGTCTGTTAAATGTTTTATTATAATATACTTCAGTTTTCTGAATGTTATTGTTGTCAACCCAAATTGAGTTAGAATGAAGTACCCTGTATTTGTGACTAAATAAGTGGTTTGCGAACATATGTTCCTATGAGAGTTTTCGTCCTTGTTGTATGCCTGATATGCCAAGTTGTTTTGTAAACTTTATTTTTAATCATCCTGTATAGTTTCATATTTATAATAGTGACTGTGTGAAAATACATAAATATCTATTACTGCTGTGTTTAAACTCGGAAATTACTGGTCACTTCTGTCAACTTCATTTGCAATATAGTGCATTATCTCTTAAATATTTCACATTTAAATATTAAAATACATTTCCAGATACTTAGTTATAAATTAATGTTAAATAAAACGAGAATCCAAGAAAATGATGTGCTTTGAATTAGCAGGATGCAGCTGTTTGCATTTTATTTTACGTTAATCCTTTAATACAAATATTATTCAAGAAATAAATTTCCAAATTGCTTAATTCCAATGTAAATTTGATAATGTATGTATAAACAAAAATATAAAAATGTCTGTACATATATAAATTTATATAAACTATTAAACCTTATGTTTAAGTTAAAGTTTAAACCAATTAATATTGATGTAAAAAGATTTTTGTGGAAAGAAACAGATTTTACTGGATATTAAAATATACTGCATATTTTTATACTTGAAAATACATGTGCATAAAACTTATTACTACTGCAAATAATAATATTAATACAAATTGAATGAATCACGATGTATTGTTTTATTATATTATACTATCAGATCTACCCGGCTTCGCTCGTGTCAATAATAATGGTCCACCCGGGTAAAATACATTGAAATGAAATAATACGGCAGTGACAATAACTGAGATCGGTGCATTACCGTCCACGAATCATTAAAAGACCGATAAGAAATATAAGTAAAATAGTTTTAATTGCGTCTACTATTAACTATACCATAATAATGTATATTCCAAACAAATGTCATAACATATATTAAAGTACAATTATTTGCTTAAAAAGCGTCATTTAAATAACAAAAAACATTAAAAATATTAAAAATTTACATGTTTCGACTCTTTCATTGAGTCATCTTCAGAATATATTTATATATATATATATATATATATATATATAAACTACAAACACAATGCCAATTGTGACATTATACTGATGATGGCAATGGCCTAACCCATAAATATTGCCTTTACTAAATTTTTTTTAACTTATGATCATCATACAATTTCGATTTTCACACTGTCGAATAGAAAAAGCTTCTGTCAAATGAAATTTATTTGAAAATTGTATCTCAATTTTTTCATGTGAATGGATTTTAAAGTAATTTTCAATCATGGATATTTTTGATTTGCATGCAGCCAGGGATAAGATTTCCGCATTTTTTCACACCAGTATTTTGTTAGAGTAAATGATATTTCATTTAATCGGGACACTCTCTTGATTTAACAGAACAACATTTTCTTTAAGAATATACCGGTGTGCAAAAACGTGGAAATCTCATCCCTACATGCAGCCCAATTACGAAAGATATACCTGTTTGCTCTTAATGCAATATTATAAAGTAAAGACATTGATGAACTATGAGTAACTCTAGCATCATATTGTTGGTGACAATAACCTAACCCAACCATAAATTTAACTTTTACTGAAATTTGACCTTTAAACATCGCACATTTGATTATTCTAAAATCTAATAGAATACAAAAAGTACTTTCAGTAATTTTTTTTGAAAAGCTTATCTCAATTTACGGATTGTTTATCCATTTTAAATTAATTTTCAATCACGGATATATTTTTAAACATACCTGTAATCCAATTCAGAAAGATGTATTCGTTTGCTATTAATGCAATATTATGAAGAAAAGACATATCTATGAGTAACGCCTAGCACCATATTGTTGGTGGCAGCAACCTAACCGTACCATAAATTACGCTTTTACTGCAATTTGATCTCTAAACATCATGCGTCCCATTATTTCAACGTCTAACAAAAAAGTCTGTCAGTCATGAAATTTTGTTTAAAAAAGAAAAAAAAGCTTACCCTAAAAAATAGTAGCTATAATTTCTATTTAATATAAATCGTACAAAAATCGTATTTTATATAACCGTATTCGATACAAATCGTAGAATGTTATCACTGCATTTCAGGTATTAAAAAATTTATATAAATGATATAATTAAAGATTACAAAGAAATAGGGAATAAATTGTAGCATCCAGTTTTTAGAGCCAGTTTGAAATTATATTGATGACATTGACGTCATATCTAGCAAACGATTTTTTTTTACTATTATCATTTTGCTTATTTGATTCTTGATATTGAAACGACTTCATTAAAATAGATTTTTTAACTTTTCTGTCATTGCTAAAAAAATATTTTAATTAGCATTTAAACAATAGAAATTTATTTTGAGGTAAATTCGTTTTTTGAAAAGAAATATGCATTTCTTTTAAACCTTATATTAAAAATATGACGAAAAATAACTGATTCTTTTAAGTAGAATCACGAATACAATTTCTTACATCATAATACATATAACAAATAATCTGTCATAATAATATATTTTAGTAACTCAAAACTTTTTATTCATAGCTACTAACCGAAATAATAAATAAAAGTTATGCAATCTTTTTGCAGATTCTCAAGTATTTGTTGTATAAAAAAAATGCTAATATTGTATAATTTTGCATAAGTTTTCTGTCCAACAAATGACATTTTTATTAAATTAATGCAGGAATCGTTCTGCAGACGTTGCTTAAAGAACACGATCTGCATATTAATATTCACTTGAGTGAAATAGAATTTTATATTATATATACAGAAGCAAAACGGTCCTTTGCGTATTGACGCTTTTTAACGAAAGAAAAGAGTGTAAATTAATTATGTGTTTTATTCTGCAAAATTAAATCTACGAGACCACTGGGAACTGAATTGTATTAATGTTTTAGATGGTGAACGCTTTACATTCTACTATTGTAAAGGAGTTTTGTCACGTAAAAGATTTTCAAATATGTTATAGAATGTATTTTGCATATTGTAGAGAAGTATTGTTTTGAGCTCTTGTAAAATATGACTAATCAATAGATTACATTTAACATTCATGTATGGATAGGAATGAATCTGGATATTTAAGAACAAGATAGATAAAATTAATTTGGAATATTAAAATAAATAGTATAGTTTTTTAAAATTATTATTAAAGAAGAAATATACAAAAATTTCGAATAATAAAGAAATATGTTTATGATATCTGAAAAAGTAAGAATGATAAGTTTTTGTAATTTTCTGTCTTAAGTAAATGAAATGATTGCTGAGACAAAAAAATATATTTGACGGAATATAAATTACTCTAAGTAAAGACAAATATGGAATTTCGATTTTAAATATTAAACGGCAAATAGTTATTTTGGATCCTAATACAAAAAATTGCGCAATAATACACCCAGATAGAACTATACAGCTGAGATAAAACTTGACAAATAAAATTTAATTAAGGACTTACGAAAAATAAACATGCGACTATACATTGCTAAAAATAATTATTTTCATTAGCATATGCAAGAAAGAAATTTATTTTCTACTAAAATATATTTTTAAATATATATATGCATATCTTTGAAACATTTAATTAAAGATATTATGAAAAATAACGGATTAATTTACATAGAATTACGAATACAACTTCTTACATCATAATGCAACAAATAAACAGCCATAATAATAGTATTTAATAAATTAAGTTTTCTTCATGCTTAAATACTAAAATAGCAATTAAAAGTTATACAATATTACAGAATCTCAAGTAATTTTTATGAAAAAATATACTAATACTGTACACTTTTCTATATGTATTCTGTCACAAAACGCCATATTTTATTAAATTAATGCGCAAATCGTTAAGCAGGGGTTGCTTAAACTATACCATCGGCATAATAATAATAAGTCGGATAAACATAATTGCATTTCCTGTATACACAGACAAAATGGTTCTTTGTGTATTGTTGCTTTTTAAAGCAGAAAACTGTATGCATCAATTATGTATTTTATTCAGCCATATTAAATATACGAGACCAGTGGGAACTGAATTTTATTAATGTTTTACATCGTGAGCACTTTACAAATTACTATTGTGAAATAAGTTTTCATTTAAAAATTTCTAAATATTTCATCGTTAATAGAATGTACTTAAGATATTGTAGCGAGAGATTGTTTTGGGTTATTGTAAAATGAGGTAAATAAGTATATAACATTTAATATTCAAATATCGATAGAATAATGGATTTTAGTAAACTTTTTATTCATAGCTACATACTCAAATATAAAATAAAAGTTGTGCAATCTCTTTGCAGAGTCTCAAGCATTTGTAAAAAAAATGCTAATACTGTATAATTTTGTATCTGTATTCTGAAAAAAGAAAAAAGAAAAAAAAAAGACTTTTTTATTAAATTAATGCATGAATCTTTCAGCAGGTGTTTCTTAAACAACACGATCGGCATATTAATATTAACTTGAATGAAATATAATTTTATGTTCTATATAGAGAAGCAAAACGGTCCTATTGGTCCTATACGGTGTATTGTCGCTTTTTAACGAAGGAAAAGAGTGAACATTAATTTTGTACGTTATTCTGTGAAATTAAATCTACGAGCCCACTCGGAGCTGAATTTTATTAATGTTTTAGATCCTAAAAACTTTGCATATTACTACTTTTAAGTAGTTTTTGCAGGTAAAATATATTCAAATATTTCATAGAATGCATTTTGTATATTGTTGAGATATGTTGTTTTAAGTTCTTGTAAAAGAAGTTTAATCAATATATTACATTTAATATTCAGATATGGATAGGAATGAATCTGGATCTTTAAGGACAAGAGATAGGTAAAATTAAATTGGAATATTAAAATAAATCGTACAGTCTTTTTTTATAAAAAAAATTATGATTAAAGAAGGAATATACAAAAATTTCGAATAATAAAGAGATATGTTTGTGATATCTGAAAAAGTAAGAATGATGAGTTTTCGTAATTTTCTCTTTTAAATAAATCAGATGATTGCTGAGACAATATATATATATATATATATATATATTTGACGGAATATAAATTACTCTAAGTAAAGACTCATATGGAATTTCGATTTTAAATATAAAACAGCAAATATTTATTTTGGATCCTAATACAAAAAGTTGCGCAGACTAAGGACTTACGAAAGATTAAGAACTTGCGAAAAATAAAGATGCGACTATACATTGCTAAAAATAATTATTTTAATTAGCATATGCAAGAAGGAAATTTATTTTCTACTTTTTTTTTTTTTTTTTTTTTTTTTTTTTTTTTTTTTTTTTTTTTAATAGATATGGGGCATTCTCAGAATCTTTTGAAATTCGGGAAAAATATTCTGGCGAAATTAAATTTGCTAAAATAACATTTTAATTTGATAGATGAATGCCTTAGTCATTCAAAATAAAGAAAAAATGGTCAGCAGCGAAAAATGTTTTATTTAACTGAGGTTTAAGTGAAAATTGCGAGTTTAATTTTTCTTACCATTTTAACATATAACTTTTTATTTTCTTCTAAATTTTTACTTATAATGAATTTTCATAGTACCCACAGGACATTCAAATAAGAAATTATGACAATGTAGTATTTTTAGTAAAACATTTTGGTATAACATTGTCTTAAAAGGGTGTTAAAGAAGGAATGGTAATGTAAAAAAAGAGGATGGTATAGGAAAAAAGGGACAAAATGGGAACAAAAGGGACGGTAAGGATGGAAGGGCAAGGAAAATTACCATCTATTTTAGGCAGATCATGTTACGACTAAGTTGTAGTCAAAATGTTCATTGATTTTTAGAAACAGTTATTTACATTGGATTAAATAAAAAAAAATAATTTACCTCGAAAAGTGCAGGAATAAACCTTGGGGACGGTGATAATTTCAATAAAGCCACGATGCTTGAAATTGATATTTAAATGCTGATTTAAATTCCACTGTAAATTTCCTGCAAAAAAAAAAAAAAAAAAAAAAAAAAAAAAAAAATTAGACATTATATCTCTAGCATACTTCTGCATGATAAAAAACATGAAAAAAATTCTGTGGCTGTATCTGAAGTGATTTTCGGTATAATTTTAGAAGAGGGATGGTAAAAATTCTAAAACCTAGGGACAGAGTTTAAAAAATAATAACAACCCTAAAAATGTGTGCAGGCTAATTTTTAGCTATTTATTTATATAGAACATAGTTCCACTTTCAGAAAAAAATTACATTGGATTATTTTTATTGAAACAATTTTATCCAGACAGCTCCAAACTTAAAAGTCAACATCAGGGATACTGGCCGGTACAGGAGTTTTCCAGGTGTTTGGACCCCAACATCGATCAAAACTTATTTATCTCATAAATAGTGTTGTGCAATCATGCAATGGGCTGTTCCTAAGTATATGAAGTAAAAAAAAAAAAAAACACATAAAAGTGTATTAAAATAAAAATTACTATTCAGGAACCTGAATGTCAAAAGATTGTGAGAATGCCCCATATATGCATTTCTTTGAAACTTTTAATTAAAGATATTATGAAAAATTACGGATTACTTTACATAGACTTACGAATAGAACTTCTTACATCATAATGCAACAAATAAACAGCCATAATAATAGTATTTAATAAACTAAGTTTTCTTCATGCTTGAATACTAAAATAGCAATTAAAAGTTATACAATATTACAGAATCTCAAGTAATTCTTGTGAAATAATATACCAATACTGTACCTTTTTGTATATGTATTCTGTCAAAAAAAACCTTATTTTATTAATTTAATGCGCAAATCGTTAAGCAGGGGTTCGTTAAACTATACCATCGGCATATCAATAATAAGTTGGATAAACAGAATGGCATTTTTTGTATACAGAAACAAAATGGTTCTTTGTGTATTGTTGCTTTTTAAAGCAGAAAACTGTATGCATTAATTGCGTATTTTATTCAGCCATATACGAGAATATAAATATACGAGACCAATGGGAACTGAAATTTATTAATGTTTTACATTTTTAACACTTTACAAATTACTATTGTTAGATAGTTTTGTCATTTAAAAATTTCTAAATATTTCATCGTTAATAGAATGTACTTAGTATATTATAGCGAGAGATTTTTTGGGGTTATTGTAAAACGAGGTAAATAAGTATATAACATTTAATATTCAAATATCAATAGAATAATAGATATTAGTAAACTCAGAGTCTCAAGCATTTGTAAAAATATGATAATATAAAATTATACAATTTTGTATATGTATTCTGTAAAAAAAAATAACTCTTTTATTAAATTAATACATGAGTCATTCAGCAGGCGTTGCTTTAACAACACGATCTGCATATTAATATTTACTTGAATGAAATATAATTTTATATTCTACATAGAGAAGCAAAACGGTCCTTTGTGTACTGTCACTTTTTAACGAAGGAAAAGAGTGAACATTAATTATGCATGATATTCTGCCAAATTAAATCTACGAGACCACTGAGAACTGAATTGTATTAATATTTTAGGTCATAAAAACTTTACATATTACTATTTTTAACTAGTTTTGGCACGTAAAATATATTCAAATATTTCATAGAATGCATTTTGCATATTGTTGAGATATATTGTTTTAAGTTCTTGTAAAAGGAGGTTAATCAATATATTACAGTTAACATTCAAATATGGATAGGATTGAATCTGGATCTTTAAAAATAAAGATAGATAAAATTAATTTGGAATATTAAAATAAATCGTATAATATTTATTATTATTATTATTATTAAAGAAGAAATATACAAATATTTCGAATAATAAAGAAATATATTTGCGATATCTCAAAAAGTAAGAATGATTAGTTTTGTAATTTTCTGTTGAGATTATTGCTGAGACAAAAGCATATATTTGACGGAATATACATTACTCTAAGGAAACACACATATTGAGCTTCGATTTTAAATATTAAACAGCAAATATTTATTTTGCATCCTAATGCAAACAAAAATGAGCAATAACACTTCCAGAAATAATTATAGGGCAAAGATAAGATTGGCAGATAAAATTTAATTTAGGGCTTACCAAAAATTTAAAATGCGAGGATAAATTGATAAAAATAATTATTTTAATTAGCATATCTAAGAGAGAAATTTATTTTATACTAAAAAATTTTTTAAAGAAATTTTTATTTCTTTGAAGACTTTAACTAAAGATATTATGATTAATAACGGATTACTTTAAACAGAATTAAGAATACAACTTCTTACATCATAATACAACAAATAAACATCCATAATAATAGTATTTAATAGAATGTACTTAGTATATAATGAGAGAGATTGTTTTGGATTCGTGTAAAACAAGGAAAGTCATTATCTAACATTTAACTTTCAAATATGTATGGGAAATAATCTAAGCTTTAACGACAATGAACAGCTAAAGTTAATTTGGAATGTGACAGGAATCGTATAGAGTTTTTCGTAAAGAAAAAATATTTAAATAATTTCAATAACAATGAAATAAATTGTGATAACTCAAAAATTAAGAATAATCAACTTTTCGAAATATTTCTTCATGAAATAATAGCTGAGACAAAAACATCTAATTCAGTTATCTGCAGGAAAATAAATTACTCTAAGTAAACACATATATTGAATTTAGATTTTAAATATTTGTGCGTGTATTTACTTTCATTATGGACTGTAACTAGTTCCAATAAATGAAAAATATATACGGAGAAAAGTTAAATAATACAAAGAGAGTTAACCAACAAAACAGTTCTTTTATATATACATATATACAGGAAATTGTATGGACTGACACCATAGTCAGTTATAGAACACTGCGATGTTGTTTTCGTGGACAATACCACTTGAATCAAAACATAATCTGTATAATTATGCTACATCTATACTATAATAGTCGTTATTATAAGCAATAAAGACGCCATGGTCATTTTTTGCTAACGGAATAGCTCAGTAATGCGGGTTTTTCTCCATAAAAACATTCGACGTGCGAATAACAGAACAAAACGATAAAAGACTGCCGTTGCCAAACGGCAAACACAAAAGTCTGGTGGAACGCACAAGGGTGCGTTCAAAACAATGTCAAGGCAAGCCGTAGCACGCCGGCCTCCATTGACATGTGCCAACATTCAATAAAACAATATAAAGTGTATATATTATAGAACTTACACACCACATTCAAATATTACAATATATAAACTTCAATACTATGCATATAACACTAAATAAGAAATAGATAAATGATAATAAAAAATACAATAGGGATAAGTTGCAATGACAATACTACCTTTTCAATACAATAATAAAGAAAATTTAAGGAAAAAAAAATTAGGGTATTTCTTAAAACAAATGGGTCATCAATCAACGAGTAAGACACATAATTTAGAAATCGACCTAACGAAAACGTTTGAGGCAGTTTTTACTTTCGCTACTCTAACATTACCATCCTTCCCTGGCATAACCTCTAGAATTCGTCCCAACATCCATTTACAAGGAGGTAAATTGTCCTCTTTTATAATTACCATTGCTCCTGGTTTGATGTTATCGCTCTTTACCTGCCATTTTGAACGATTTTGGAGATGACTTAAGTAATTTAATTGCCAAAATTATTTGAACAAATTTAGTTACTCTTTGCCATCGAGATAATCTGGATTTGCTGATATCAATTAATTGAGGTCCTGGAATAGCGTCTAGTGGCCGACCAATTAGGAAATGGCCAGGTGTCAATGCATTAAAATCATTCATGTCGGTCGATAACGGAGTTAAGGGACGCGAATTTAGTACCCCTTCGATTTGGGTGGTGACTGTTTGGAATTCTTCCATAGTCAATCTAGCAACTTTTAATGTCCGTTTAAGATAATACTTGAAATATTTTACACAAGCCTCCCATAAACCACCGAAGTTGGTCGATCTAGCAGGAATGAACTTCCGTTCAATAGTTTCTGAAGTAAGGTAATAAGCTAATTTTCCATCCGGTCTACGAACTAACTCATGAAGTTTGCGTACTTCTGAATTAGCACCCTTAAAATTTGTAGCATTATCTGTAACAATCGAAGAGCATTTTCCTCGCCTAGAAAAAAAAAAAAAAAAGTTTAAGTGCTGCGATAAACGCGTCCGATGTTAGGCCTGTGACCATTTCTAAATGAATAGCCTTTGTCACTAAGCAAATAAAGATCGTGACATAAATCTTATGAAAAATCCCATTTCTCTGATTTTTATATTTAATCTCAAAAGGACCGCAAAAATCGGTTCCTATATGGTTGAAAGTAAAATTCGGAGTTACCCTTTCTGATGGGAGAACACCCATGATTTGTTTGGCAGTAACTGGGTTGCTCCTGAAACAGACAACGCAGTCATGCACTACTTTTCGTGCTAAATTTTTCTCACTTACGTGCCAAAACCTCATACGTACGTAATGTATCAAACTTTGGGGACCAATATGAAAATATTTCCTATGAAAATACTCAAATATGAGTTTTGTGATCTTATGGCCTTTCGGCAAAATGATTTGGTGCTTATTATCAAAGTTTAAATCTGAATTTTCCAATCTGCCTCCAACTCTTAAGATATTATTTTGATCCAAAAAGGGGCATAAACATTTAATTTTACTGGAATGAGGAACCCTTGACTTCCGTTTTAAACTGTTAATCTCTTCCGGATATTCTGCATTTTGTACTAACTTGATTAAAGAAGTTTCCGAATCCCTTATTTCTGAGGTGTTGAGGCTGCCTCGGCGCCGGTCTACTGATTTACACTTACAATTGTGAAAAAAACTATAAATATAAGCCAATATACGAAGAATACTGAAATAATTGCTCTTCAAACTTAGAAGAAAATCTACTGCTTCAAGATTCCTGAAAAGAGAAAGGGAAATATTAGAATCAATGTCATTTTTACATTTTGATTTAGTCTCTACTAAATAGTCCTTTTCTGGAACAGAAATAAGTTCGTTGGGAATTGACAAGTCGTCAGCTGCTAGAAATTGTGGTCCCTTAAACCACATAGGATTCTCTATAATAGAATTAACAGTCGCATCTCGCGTTAAGAGATCAGCAGGGTTGTCCTTGCTGGAGCAGTGATACCATGAGTTAGAATCAGTTAGTGCATTGATCTTTATCACACGGTTTGCCACAAACCGTTTCCATCGCTTTGATGAGCCTTTGATCCAGTATAATGTTATTTTGGAATCGGTCCAATAGTACACTGTCGATGTGATTTTTTGATCTAGGATTGGTTTTACTTTATTGGTCAGTCTTGCACTTAGTAAGGCTCCGAGAAGTTCCAACCGAGGCAGAGTTATCTCTTTTATCGGTGCAACACGACTCTTTGAAGTCACGAGATTGACTTCCACACCACTCTCTCTCTTTATTCTCAGATAAATTGCAGAGCCATACGCTATTTTACTAGCATCACAAAAGGCGTGTATTTCTACAGCTATTACTTGATTCAAGCAACCAAGACTTTTCCTCGGAATTTTTAATTCTGCTAAATTTGGAAGTTCTTCGAACCACTCTAACCATTTTTCGTGCACATTAGTTGGTAACTGTTCATCCCATGCTGTCTTCTTTAGCCATAGTTCTTGGAACAAGCATTTTATTCTAATGGTGAATGGCGTCAGCATGCCTAACGGATCGAAGATTTTATCAACTGCTTGCAATAGTAGACGTTTTGAGCTTTTTTGCGATGACAAGAATTCTATTAAACTTTTGACTTCGAATGTCAGACAACCTTCTTCTGTTTTCCAGGAAATTCCTAATACCTTTCTCAGATTGCTTCCTAGGCATATTGCAGCATGTTCTGCTTGAATATTTAAACATTCCTTTTGCCCTCACTTCAATAACGCTTCATCATTGGTTATCCATTTTCGTAGAATCATTCCTGCTTCAGACATTATTTTGTTAGCATTCAGGGAAGCATCAAGAGCGTCTTGCAGTGTATCTTCGTCAGATATAAAATCATCCACATAAATATATTTATCGAGTAGGTGAACAGTTCTTGGGTGTAGGTTCGTAAACCGCTTGATATGCTCCTTTATGGTAGCTGATAGGAGGAATGGAGAGGCATTGACTCCAAAAATAACACGTTTAAATCTGAAGACCTCGAAAGATTTTAAATCATCATCATACCGCAGAAAACGGACACAATGGCGATTTTTTTCAGCGAGTGAGATTTGAAGGAACGCCTTCTCGATATCAGAAGAAAATGCAATTTCATATAATCTGAAGTGGATTAAAATATCAAATAGAAGTGGATTTAAGTTGATGCCTGGCCATAAGCAATCATTAAGGGACAAATCATTGTTATCATGAGAGCTGGCATCGAAGACGATTCGGACCTTTGTAGTAAGTTTATCTTCTTTACAGACCGCATGATGGGGCAAATAGTAGACAGCCTTGTCTAAAACAGGTTCATTTCCTTCAACCTGCTCAATAAGTCCTTGATTTAGGTAATCATTGATTATCTCAGAATACTGACGAAAAAAGTTCAAGATTTCTATAAAATTTTCCTTTTAAACCTTCCAAACGCTGTTTCGCAATGTTAAAGTTATCATTTAATTCCTTCCAGCCCCTTTTCCAGGGCAACTGAACTTCATATCGACCGTCTACAAATTTTACAGTTTTGTCGAAAATTTGTTGCGCTTGATTAGTGTCCGATTTTCGGATCATGCGTTATGCCAATAGATTCCAATTCCCAAAATTGTCTTAAATTATCATTAATTTCATCGAAATCTCTAATAAAATGGCACATAGCAGAATTATTTGTAGTTTCCCTGTCATCTAGTGTACCGTTTGGAATCCATCCAAAAACTGAGTCTTGCAAAATTAACTTATCACTAATCTTAACTGAATTATGTTTTAAAATTCTGTAAAATAATTCAGATCGAAGTAAACCATGAATTTTTCCCGGTTTGAAAAACGTTGAGTCAGCGATTTCCATAAGATTTTGTAAATTAATGTTCGATATATTTAATTGCTTTGATGGAATTACATCTGTGATTTTAGGAACAATTAAGAAATCTATATTCTCCTTGAAACTTTCACTCACATTGGAAATAACACCGGAAATTTTATTTTTTATATTATGTAAAGAACCATTCAAACCGCTTAGTGGAACATTAATTAACCTTTTGTTTAATTTCAAAGCATCTGCGCATTCTGTAGTCAAAATATTGACATTGGACGCTGAATCTAGCACCATTCTGTATTTCCTTCTATTTCCAAATTTATCTTCAATAAAAACAAAGCAAGTACTTAATAAAATTGATCTATTTTTCGTACTCACATTATTTAAAGCTTTCAACGATTCTTTATTTACCGAATTGCATTCTTTCGTTTCTGTGGAAGTGAGGGGTGAAAGTCCAAGGTTATTTCATCCTTTGATTTGTTTTCTCTTTTATTTATTTTTTTTGAGTGGCAGGTGGATAATTTTTCTCATTAGAAGAGGCATGCTTGCGACATAGTAAACTGTGGTGCAAATCTGAACAAAAACAACAGCGTGATTTTGATACACATTTCGCAAGCAAATGCGTTGGAGATAAATAATTTATGCAAAGACTAAATCTTTTTGCTACTGAATATCTGTCATATTCATTCATTTTTAAGAACATATTACATTTAAAATTAGAATGATTGATAGAATGGCAAAGAAGAGATTTATTTTTTGTACGGGAATCGTTATTTATGAGCATACTTTTTGCCCTTTGATTTCTTTCACTTGAAAATTGTTTAGGTTTCGTATTTGAATTACTCTGCAAATCCACTAATACTAAGCAGCGCTTTTGCAGAAAGGCAATGAATTCCTCCCATTCGGGAAATTCGCTGGTTGTTAAGGATAACTCAAATTCTCTTTTCGTTTGTTTGTCTAGTTTTTTAAGTATAATATTTATCAACATGATTTCTTAAAATTGATTAAGTTCCAAACCAATAGTATAAGAGCGCGAATGTGTTTTTGACATCCCTCAACAACAGCCCTTAAACTTTTGGCTCAATCTTGCGATAAACTTTCCATTGCTAATATTTCATTGAAATGAGAATTTACAATAAAACGTTTATTTTAAAGCGATTCATAGAAATCATCATCTGTAACTACATCTAAAGCACTATGACTAAGGGTAGATGTTAAATAATACAGTTTCTCTGTGCTACTTAATTTATTATTCGAATCAGTTAAAGTCATAAACTGATCTTTAAATGTGTACCAATCTTGATAATTTCCCGAAAATTTTGGTAATGGTATATCAAGCAATTTATAATTTATACTTGAATTTTCGAAATTTGAATTACTAACATGAGATGCATTTTCAGTATTATTACTATTAGAGAGTAAGAATTTTCTAAGCCTTACCTCTAATTTTTCTGCTTCATCTTCTATTTCTGTAAAGGCTGCTAGATGATCATTGAGATCCGTATCATCTTCTATAATTTCAAAATATTTCACCTTTAAGTCGTCAAGATTCGAGACAATTTTTCGAATATTGTCAAATTTAACTTGATATTCCCAAATGTCTTTTTTATCTTCATCATCTAGAAATGTTTGTATTCTAGTCAATTGACCCTTATAGGCTCCCCTCTTACGATTTAAAGTTTTTAGCTTGTTTTTATCAGTCATCTTTTAACTGATTATCAATGACTAATACTCCGAGAATAGTACCAGTTCTTAACTCCAAACGACTGGACCACTTATGTGCGTGTATATACTTTGATTATGGACTGTAACTAGTTCAAATAAATCGAAAATATATACGAAGATAGTCAAATAATACGAAGAGAGTTAAACAACAAAACAGTTCTTTTATATATACATATATACAGGAAATTGTATCGACTGACACCATAGTCAGTTATGGAACACTGCAATGTTGTTTCCGTGGACAATACCACTTGAATCAAAACATAATATGTATAATTATGCTACATCTATACTATAATAGTCGTTATTATAAACAATAAAGACCCCATGGTCACTTTTTGCTAACGAAATAGCTCAGTAATGCGGGTTTTTCTCCATAAAGACATTCGACGTGCGAACAACAGAACAAAACGATAAAAGACTGCCGTTGCCAAACGACAAACACAAAAGTCTGGTGGAACGCACAATGGTGCGTTTAAAACAATGTCAAGGCAAGCCGTAACAATATTAAACAGCAAACATTTAATTTGGATTCTAAAAAACAAAAATAATACACAACAGCAACCCCAGATACAATTATTGAGCAAAGATAAAACTTGACAAATAAAAAGTAATTATGGACTTGGCAAATATAAAGATGAAAAAAAAATGTATATTTTATTAACTAATGTATTAACTTTTTACATAAAAAAAGCAAAAAAAAGTAAAATGATTAATTCTCACATAGATTCATTCAAATTCATTATTTAAAAATTCAGTTCCAAAGTTATAGAACATCAAACCTGTCTTTAAATCTTTGTCGAATTTGTATTCGAATAACTTGACGTAAAATATATTATCATCTTGTTCGGATTTTATGAAAATGGTTAACTAACGGTATGCGTGGTCTCCCGGGATATTGTTAATTTCATATTCAGACTTATTTACTAATAAAAATTCATACCTGTGCAATTTTTCCAAATTTTCTTTGGACTCAATTTAGATTATGCGGGAACTCTCCGATAGCACGAGTTCTCACAGAGCGCACCGATATTCTTCCTCGAGTTTTTTCACAAAATTTAATTTAAGATTCGCCGTTCACTAATACTCCCAGCATCATATATTTCCTATAGACGCTATTCAGATTTGCACCACTGAGATTACAAGAAACGCCACCCACTTAATTTTTAGGATATTTCACATTTTCCCGAAAACCTTCACTAATCTTTTTTTTTTTTTTTTTTTTTTTTTTTTTTTTTAAGCGCTGACGAACTCGAGGTGGTTCATATGCGTAACGACGTCTGCTGGTAACGACTTGAGACTTGATATCAAATTGAAAGTTCCAGTTTCAACCTCCTTGCGATCCCCCGAACGAAGGGGGCCCTATTGGTAGGCACACAGATTGTCTCAGGCAGGATACCATGCTGATGGCCAGCTGATAGCTAACCATACGAATGCGGCCTGCAGCCTGACACTAGTGTAAATTTAAAAATAAAGTTTGCGGTCATCTAGGCATGAATATTTGCTAACATTTCAAAGGAGAAATTTTAGAGCAGGAACTTTCCATCTGTCGTCCCCAAGGTCAGGAAGTAAATGCATTAACTACTCGTAGCCGAGACTTGCTGGAGGGTGGGTTCTATGAGATCATAAGAGGAAGGCGTTTCCACTATTCACGGTTTATCGTTGTAAATTTTTTATTTGGGAAATAGAAATTTTTTGAACTGACTTAAAAAGTTTTTCAATTGTTTTATGCATGTGTATTTAAAATTTAATTTATTATTTAAATGAATGGAATAATTTTATTGGATATTATTTAGTTAAAGCAAGCGAACTGATTTGTATTAGAAATTTAAGAATGATTAAGTATGTAATAAGATATGTAAATTTTAGAGGTTTTGTTCAGTTAATACAATATTTTTTAAAATATAATTACATATGTAAGTTTAAGAAATATATATCTTTAACATGGAAAAACTAGCCTAAAAATAACATGTTGATAATTAATAACTTTTAATTAGAATAACATTTCATTTTGTGGCATTTAATTATTTAAAGTAGAATATATTTTTAGTGATTATGTACCCATATCTATTCTTTTCTTATCAATATTTTTTAATTTTAAAATAAAATAGAAATATTATATTTATATCTAACGTAAAGCGATGAAAGTCTGCGCACATTTCAAAAGAATAATAATAAAAAATCCAAATATTAATATTTTGCTAAACTATGCTTGAATAATTTTGACATCATTTGATTTTTATGCATTTCCATTGTTATTTTCTTGTTATACTGTAATTTAATAAAACAGCAGTAATAAAACCAAGACTATTATTTTGCGCAATCTCTCCTTACAGGTTAGGAGAGAATGCGCACATGGGTAGTAGAGATTGCGCACATAGGTAGAAGAGATTGTTATTAATAATAACTTTAATTAAATTGTTAATGATAATAATTACACTTAATCGACATAGTTGAAAGGTTTTTGTAAGTAAATATTATTGTATTAGGAGTGAATATTTCAACCAAATGTTTAAATAATAAATAAAAGAAAGAATTTTAACAATAGTTTAAAATTTTAATTTAAGAGGATTAAAATATCAGAAAAAGCAAGCCCTACTAAGATTACAGAATAACATTAATCTAGTTGATAACATGTTTAACTTGAAAATTACTTCATTTCCATTTTCAAAGTTTTATTATATTTTGTTTTCTAACCTAAATTTTCGTCGTCCACAATCGATGCACTTATTGTTTTAAATCGTACATCTTTCGTGCAATCACCTGCAGCAAGCAATACATTGAATCCAGTCAGTTGTCGAAGTTGCCTCCTGGTACAGTTCCAGACATTCAGTTCACTCATCCTCATTGACCTTCGTTTGTTTTTCTTGAGTTTCTTATCCCACTTTTTGTGGAAGCACCTTATCTCCAGCTGTTTTTTTTCTTTTGTAGCTGCATCCTTCTTAAGTCTTCTTTCATGTATATTTTGTGGATCAGTAACATTAGTTGCACTCTGTTTCCTTTTGATTTTGATGGCATTACACTACTTGTAATGGGTGAAAGCTTTTCCAAAATATTGTATTAGAAAAATTATTTTAGTTAACAAAATAATTTATTGGCAAATTAATAGTTCATAAATTAAAAATATATATAAATATTTAATTAAATTATTAACAGATATATTACTAGTTTATTAACTTATTAACAAAAATAATTACATAAAATTAATTTAATAACAACTGTATTATTAATTTTATAATAAAATTTTAATCTGCAAATGTATTTTTTTTAATTAATTTGTTGCCAAATTTATTTTTAATAATTATGTGTTTTTCCGAAATTATTTCAAAATTGATTAATTCATACGTTTTACACGTAATTTGCAATTCATACAAATTTATCAATAAGCTGCGTATTTTTCCTAGCACTAAAACTTATGGGAAAATGCGCCATCTCTACTAAGTAGACTATGCGCAAACTCTCCTACTTTGGTAGGAGAATTATGAGGCCATTTAAATATGGCCACTTCTAAAATGAATTGTTGGTGTTCGCATACTTAGTCCAGGTAAGTACTTTATAAGAAATCGTTTAAGTTCAAAATATTTTGTATTACTGACGTTCATAAAAATTCTGACTTACAGTCATGAAAATTTAAGCACTTACTTTAGAAAAACAAAACAAAATAGCACTGCTACTCCGCGCGAACTCTCCTCGCTTTACGTTATATATATATTTATATTTTTAGATAAGGGAAATTTCTGAATCTTTCTTTTAAATTTTAATGCTAAAAAGATTAGTACAATTTTAAATACTTTTATAGCCTGTCAAAAAAAAAAAAAAAACTAAATAAAAATAAATTATTATTCAATTTTAAATAAAATAAGAAGCTCAGTTGCTGCTTTTACAATGAATATATAATTACAAAATAAGTTAAATTAATATATGATTTTTTTTTTTTTTTTTTTTTTTTTTTTTTTTTGTGTGTGTGTGTGTGTGTACTGCGATTGAATTTATAATGAATAATAACGTTAACGATCGCTTTCAAACATTATTTTTATTATTCAAAGAATTTTAGGTGATTTTTAACCCATTAATGCCTGAATTATTTTTTCAACTCAATATTATACTTAATTACAGTAAATCGTGTAAATCGAACGTAAGAAAAAAATATGTTTGAAAAAATATTTATTTAACCTTTAAAAATCTAAACGTACTAATTTTGGAACACTAGGCAAGAAAGGGTAGGGGTTTTCTCCGTTACTGTCTATGGATTAAATATATGTTTTACGTCATTTATTTTATTACAAAAAGATTATATATCATTCATTTTATTATTTTACTATAAAAATTTCTTTATTATTACTATAACTGGGGGAGGGAATGGGCTCAGACCAAGAATAAGACCATCTTCCTCCCTAACCTTAGGAATTGGCATAAGAAAAATTTATAACTATTTGGGAAAATGCAAACTGAAATTGTGTATTGTCATACCGATTTGACTATAAAATATGTGAGATAAAATACATATATCCTGTTATTTAATAATTGTATTGATGGATAATAATTTTATAAGTCTTTGAAAATGAAAATCGTTAAATATTTTTCATAAAGAACTGGTAATATATATATATATATATATGGGGCATTCTCACAGATTTTGACTTTCATGTCCGTGGATAATAATTTTTTATTTAATACACTTTTTTGTGTTTTTTTATTTCATTTACTAATGAACATCCCATTCCATGACTACATAACAATATTAACGATATAAATAAGTTCTGGACGATGTTTGAGGTCCAATACCAGGAAAACTCATCTACCGTCCGGTGTCCATGATGACGATTTTTAAGTTTGGAGTTGTCTGCATAAAATTGTTTCAATAAAAATAATTCGATGTATTTTTTTTTTCAAACTGGAACTATTGTTTTATATAAATATGTATCTAAAAATTAACCTGCACATATTTTTAGGGTAATTATTATTTTTTAAATACTGTCCCTGTGTTTTAGATTCCTTACCATCCCTCTTCTAAAATTATGCAGAAAATCCCTTCAGATGTAGCCACAGAATTTTTTTCAAGTTTTTTCCCATGCAGAATTATGCTAAAGAAATAATGCCTAAAATTCTTTGGCAGGAAATTTACTGTAGAATTTAAATCAGCATTTAAATATCAATTTCAAGCATCGTGGCTTTATTGGTAGTCTCACCGTTCCCAAGGTTTATTCCTGCACTTTTCGAGGTAAATTAAAAATAATAACAATAATTTTATCCAATGTTAACAACTGTTTCTAAAAATCAATGAACATTGTGGCTATCACATAGCCTTAACATTATTTTCCTAAAAATAGATGGTAATTTTCCTTACCGTTCCATCCTTACCGTCCCTTTTTTTTTACAATTTCGCCCCTTTTTTAGCACCCCTTTAAGACAATGTTATACAAAAATTCTGTATTAAAAGTACTACATTGTTAATATTTCTTATTTGAATGTCCTGTGGGTACTACGCAAATTCATTATATGTAAAAATTTAGAAGAAAATAAAAAAGTTATAGGAGTAAAACGGTAAGGAAAATTAAACTCGCAAGTTTAACTTAAACCACAGTTATATATATATATATATATATATACACTGCTCAAAACAATTAAAGGATATTGCAGTTTTAGGTGGATTTTGTATCTGGTAAACTGTTTAGCTGATTGATACATGGTCGACAGACATAGTAGGTTATATGAGAATAAATTACACATGTTTGGCAGAAAAAAATGCATTTTATTGGGCATTTGTGTACTAAAGGAAAAAAACACAATTTGTGCATATGAGAAAAAAAGAATAAGAAAAGGTGTTTTCTTCAAAGAAAATCATTTTCAGTAGGGGGTATGGTTTCCACGGGCGGCCAGCAACGTTGAACACCTTTGAGGCATGGACTCAATGAGGCTATTAATGACGAGTTGGGGTATTCTGCCCCACTCTTCCAGAAGATCTCTTTCCAGTTCTTGGAGAGTTTGTGGGGGTTGTTGGCGGCCAGAAACTCGTCTTCCTAGAGCGTCCCAAACGTGCTCGATTGGATCCATGTCTGGAGAACACGCTGGCCATTCCATTCGAACGATTCCTTCCTCGAAAAGGAAATCCTCCACCAGGTTTGCACGATGTGGCCTGCAGTTATCGTCCATTAAAATGAAGTTATCTCCAATTGCTGCAGCGTAAGGGACTACAATAGGTCTGAGGATCTCATCCCTATATCGGCGACCAGTCAGAGCTCCATCTCGAATGATGTAGAGGTCAGTGCGCCCGTCAATGGAGATGCCACCATACACCAACACTCCTCCACCGCCAAATCTGACACTTTCGTGCACGAACGCAGGATTATTCCTACTGCCACGGTCCCTCCAGATGAAAATACGCCTATTATCCGGATGCACAGAAAAACGGGACTCGTCAGAAAACAGAATATTGCTCCATTCATTTCTCCTCCAGTTGACATGCTCGGCTGCCCACTCCCTGCGGTCGCGACGATGCCTTGATGTTAATCTAACACATACCATCGGTCGGCGAGCATACAGACCTACAGCATGGAGCCAGTTTCGGACAGTCTGAGTTGAAATCGTGGTGCCTGTAGCCGAGCGAAGGTGTTGTTGGAGAAGAGTAGCGTTCATGGTTCGGTGTCTCCGAGCTGTTAACGCTAAATACCGATCTTCATTGGGCGTTGTTGCCCGTCTACGACCTTGCCCTGGTCTTCGGCCTGCACATCCACTCTCCAAAAAACGGTTCCAGATCCTGGAAATGACACTTTGTGACACTCCAATGGCTTGCGCTACTTCGGCTTGAGTTTGCCCCCCTTCTAACTTACCAACAATTCTCAAAGCTTCTGAATCAAATAACTTCGCTGAGACATCGTACTCATCGAAACAAAGTAATCACTGAATGCCGATCATGCTTGTCTTCATTCTCTTTTATCCAGTTGAAAGTCAAATTTCATTCGCTGCCGCTGAAGCGACGTTTTTGACGTCGAACTCAAAATTTGCATACTCCACAGTTTGAAAACCAGAAAAATTTGCATTTGTGATTCTCTTCTTCTATTTTCGGCAAAAAAAAATTTCGTTTATATCTTTATTTTATATAAAACTTCAAATATCCTTTAATTGTTTTGAGCAGTGTATATATATAAATCGCTGCTGACCATTTTTTCTTTATTTTGAATTCTTTATTTTGAATCATTAAGGCATATATATATATATATGGGACATTCTCACAATCTTTTGACTTTTGGGAGAAAAATTCTGTCGAAATTGCTAAAATAACATTTTAATCTGATAGACGAATGCCTTAAGGACTTCCTTACCGTTCCATCCTTAGCGTCCCTTTTTTTACAAGTTCGCGGCCATGCAGTCTGTCTCCATTGGATGTTTTCTTTTTGTTCATGGTTTTGTTAGTAAGATTTTTCCATGGTTATTTTGTTAATTTTTCTCTGTAGTTCAGGAGTTTTGGAATTAGATCTATAGTATGTGTTTTTGTATTATATATATATATATATATATATATTTCATTTTGACTTGTTTGGAAAATTCAGTATTCCCGTTCCTCAGGGGTTAGAGCATATTGCTTAAAGTGCTATTTTATATTAAATTTTTAAGTAGTCGCGAAATAAAAAGAACAATAATTTGTATGCTTTAAGAAGTAATAAATTAATTATTTTATTATTAAAATATATTTAGATAAAATTGCAAATGTAAATTAAGACAATACTTTAGTAAAATAATAAAAATGACATTTTTGGGTTGATATTTTGTGAATGATCTGTATAAAGTACACGGATAAAACCTAGCTTTTTCATATCTTAGTATTATATAAACATTCTGAATGTATAAAATGGGTAAGAAAAGGAGAAAATTTTATTTCAAAGGAATGAAATTCCGCAATGAATCATCTTGAAAGAAGTAGTATTAATCGTTTTAAAGCAGGAAAATTTTATTTAATTAATACATGTAGTACATAATAATAATACGACATTTTTGTATAATTATTTGAAATACTATTTTACTAATAATGTTATATATATATATCAATATATGATTATTAGTAAGTATTTTAATAATATATTAAAAACGTATAGTGTTTCATTTGTAATTCATTTCATTTAAGAAATCAAGTTAATGGTTTTCTTCTTTTTTTTCTGTTCAACTATCCAAAAGAGAAAATGGATAATGAAAGATTCATATAATATACAAATCGATTGAAAAAAGGAAAAATAAATGCTGATTTTTTTTAAAAATCTATTCTCTGATACTCAATTTTACCCGCCATCCAGACACCCGGTGTGTCAGAGGGCGTCCAACTTTCACATCCGAAATAGGAACCTCCATTTTTTATTGGAGATTCAAATTCCAAGGGAGAAAAACCTAAATTTTGTATTTAACATTCCTTAAGGATCATCGTACATGACGATATACCTGAGCAACATGCGGCGTTAAACAGCACGCCGAGTGGTGAGAGGGAAGAGCATTCACGTTAATGAAGCATCTCGAAGAGAACAGGAAGCTACTAGCTCCAAGTAGTTGTTCTTGGGTAATGCATAACATAATCCATTCACTATTTAATACGTGATTTTGTCACATTGCTAAAAAAAACGTAGAACCAACAGAGTGAAAAATGTCCAAGCCGCGAATTAAACCCGGAAACCTTGGAATAGTGTTCCAAGTGCTCTGCCATTTAACCTACAAGGACGATACTCAGCTTAGTATCTCTCACTCACATATGTTTCAAAGGCTGCAAATTTAGCACAAATCTGCAGTACAAGTATCTGTGCTGTACTTGCAGCCTTTCCAAAATATGTGATTGAGAGATACTAAGCTGAGTATCGTCCTCGTAGATTAAATGAGCAGTTGGAACACTATTCCAACTGATCCGGTTCTGATTCGAGTCTTGGACATTTTTTCACTCTGTTGGTCCTACGCTTAGTTAGCAATGTGATAAATCGCGTATTAAAAATTTAATAATTTAGAGCGTAATTTCACTGTTGAAAATTCATTGAAATAGTAATTAAAATTATATAGTGCATTCATTCAGAATTTAATCATTATCCCGTTCCTACTCAAAATATATCTAGCAAAGCAGCTTTTTATTTTGATTGATTATTTTTTTTCGAATTTTAAAATCAGAAAATTGGTGGAAAATGGGCTTTCCTACTCAGAGGGCGAATATTACAGCATTTTACTCGATTACAGAGCCATCCACGATTATCCGAAATAACTGTTAAATACAAAAGTTACATATTTTGTCCCGTACAATCCGAATATGCAATAAAAAGTGGGTTGTTCTTTATCAAGATTTAAAAGTTGTATCACTCCGAACCCCTGTAGATCGGGAAGGGGGAAGTCAACTTTGGTATCACTGCATAGCTTTTTTGATAATATTTAACAAACGTTTTCCGTTTTCAATCCGATGTGTATTTCTCCAAGTATTAGGTAGGTCTCCAGGTACTCTATTTCTATCTTTTCTAGTCTTTTCTGATACCCTATATATGCAAATATTTCAAATTAATGTGAAATCAACGTGAATATTTTAATGACATATTTTATTTTGTATTAAGAGTATTTTCAGATTTTAAATATGTTGTTTTAAAAATTTCTAACTTTCTTTGTAAAACATAATTTCTTTCAACATTCAATAAAACATTATTTTTAACTTGTAAACTGATTTTGTAACACATTTTCTGATGTGCTATGTTTTATATATATATATATATATATATATATATATATATATATAATTTGTTATGCAAATCATTCTACTTATTTTATTTCAAATTGAATTCTCGACATTTTATTTCGATATGTATTTCATATAAAAATGCAGCTTTGTAATAGGTTTTAGGTATACGAATTGTGATTCTCAGCACACGTAGCTATCGATATGACAATTATTAATGTATGCACTGTTTAGAAAAAAGATATTTTATAAGGTCAACATGAACTCACTGACGTTAACATAAGTGATATTCATAAGGTACTTAAAAAATATAAAAATATTAGTTCTTTTCTATTTCTATTTTTATTTTAACTAAATAAAACTGCTTGATAATATCTTTACATGCAAAAAAGTTTTCAAAAACGAAAATAAAAATTTAAATCAACGATTCACTGTTCTGGTTCACAGGATAAAATAAATGTATAAGTCCCTTGTGAAGCACCACCTCATTAAACTTTAGATAAAATTAACATTTCTATTAAAAAATGTATACAGTGAAACAAAAATTAATTGATGATACTAAATTTGACATCAGTAATCCAGAGTTTCTCTATTCAGGAGATTAAACTAATTTACATCAAGCAATATATTTAAAAAAACCGATGATAAATGTTCCACATACGAGAAAACTCTCCACCTACGTTAGCAAGTTTCTTTTACATCAGGAGTTAATACAACTTACACAAGCCTTAGCATAATAAACACTACTAAAAATGCATTAAAGAAGATATATTTAAAAATCCTTTCACAACAATTCAGAGTTACAATTTTCACTAAAAGTAGAAATTCCTTAAGAGTCCGTAAACTTAATTCACACATACTTTACAAAACCACTTTCCATATGTCAAAAACTCATTATAGTAAATGTTTGATAGAAAAGAGTGAAACTAAAAATCGAATTCCACTGTACCCCATAAACTACATTGTACCTTACTACCATTTACTTTTCAAAACTGAAATAATGGTAAGCATTTTTTTTTCTTGTAACTCAATTAGAAAACTTCATATCATTAATAGATTTCAATATAAAAAAAAAAAAAAACGAACTTGTATGCAAATGATATTCTTTGATTTCTGCGTATGTACTATTTCTACCTAGTTAAGTGCAAAAAAATAATCTTCGCGCTTATGATTTTTTTTTTTATTATTTATTAGCTGATTTAACAGTATACATTCTAAAATATTAGTATATATAAACGCATCAATATCCTTAATTCACACAATAACTTATTAATCATATTATATACCCATTAAAAAATTAAAATAATCGTGAATATGTAAAACGTTATAAACAGAAATGGATACAAAATCGCTACAATTAATTTTTTCATCTCAGTACAATCTCTTTTTTTATATATGAATGTGTGACTTTTTTCATATAATACTCTTCTGAAAGATGAAGTTTATTGTATAAAATTATTTCTTGTTTTTAGTTTAAGTATATTGAGGCTTTATTCTTTCTCATTCAAGTTTTAACTTTATTGTAAAACGCCATTTGTGGTTGGTTAAAATTAAAGTATTTAAATAAATATATTTTCTTACATAGTATTTTTTAAAATGCGTTGAATGAATATTTATTAAAAGTATGTTTTTATTAGAATTGAAATAAAAATTCTTCTTTAGATATTGAAAGTGGTTTATTAAGGTAAAAATATACATTAATATGCCTCGTGAAATTTAATTAATATTCGTATTAACCAGTTTTTCGTTCTTTATAAGTGCGAAAAAAATGAAAATTGTCGTTTTGATTTTAGAAATAAGTAATTCTTAACTGTTTTTTTTTTCTTGTTTTATAGCATTTGATTCTAAATAAACGAATATTTTTTTCTTTTCTATTCTTAATGAAAAATATTATTAAAAAAAATGCGGTTAAAGCAGGTTGCATTTTCAAATGCTTTGTTATTTAATTTGTAGTTGAAATTAATTTATTTTTGACTTATTAGTTGACTATCGTGAACTTTATTACTTGTGTTTAACGATATATCAAACATTTTATTTATACATATCATTTACATCATTGAACCATATTTTGTTTTTGGTTGAACATTATTTGGTTGATTATTGGCGTTCTATTAACTGCAGCCATAATAAGGTGAAATTTAGTTCTAACATTTAGCGATCCTGTTTAATCATGTTTTTACTTTTTGGAACGAGACTTAATAATTTGGTTGCAGCTGCTACCGTCCACAAACTTCGTTCAGTACAGTAAAAATGTTTAACAGTTTAGGTTCTTTATAAAGTAATTGAACATGAAATTTATCTATTGCAAAAAAGTTTTTCAGATGTTAAGGTTTAGAATTACAAAAATTTAAATGTTTTTTTTTTCAATCATTAAAGGTGATTTAAATGTTTAATTTTTTTTATTACATTTTCTTAATTCTGAAAAAAATATGTCATTTGTATACTATTATATATCTTCTTAACCCTCCGAGCGTCTTGCAAAAGGGTAAAATTGTAATGTTGTTTTCTTTACATTTTATTTTAAATGCTAAGAAAATATGATTTTTTCAACATTATAAAAAAAAACTCAATTATAAATATGAATGTAATCCTTGAGAGTATTAATCATTCTTCATTGTATTTAAAATTCATTAAATCTATAGAATTATATTATCATAAATATTACTTGTATTGCTGTGAAACCTGGAGCTTAGTGACCGGAATATTACGTCCCAAACACTTAGAGGGTTAATAAGTGGTAAGAATTAATTAATAGTGTTGGAAGTTGTATTTACATTTTTACTGCGTTCCTCAGAGACGTGAACAGATTTAAATTCAATTAAAGATTATTCTTTTTTTTTTAATAGTTTTCCTTTATGTTGTGTCTAATTTACCATATTCTAAAAAATTAACTATACATAGATACATAACTAAACTTTTTTTTAAAAATAACTTTATAAAAAACAAGTTATGATTTTGAAAAAAATATCAGGATTTCAGTGTCGAGCGGATGCATTATAATAGGCAACACAACATTGTGAAATTACAGTTATGGTATTTCCTACAACATTTAAGCTAAAACTTGTGATTTAAACAGGTAAAAAATCTTGATGAGGAATAAATATTAACTGCAGAAAGTTCATTTAACGGCCGAGATTATTTGGCATAGAAATGCAGGAGGAATAAAAAAATTGTTTACTTAAACATAACAAGAAGACAAAAGCACACAAATCGATGTATAGGTGAGTGATACTCGTTTTCACATATCACCTAACAGTCATAGACACAACTATTATGTCGTATGCTATTTATCTTATAAATGTTTTAAATATTTTGCACATTATAAATAGCTGAAAGGAGATATTTTACGTGAAAGAAAAATCAATAATTTAAATTAATAATATTATATACACATATGAAATTTCTAACTTAAATACTATATGCTGAGCAAGTGAAGGTCAAAGCTGAATAAAATTTCTCTAATTGAGTGAAAAATACGTATGCCATTATTCAATTCTGAGACTGTGGCTATACGTGCCAATTCTCTTACAAACCGTTAAGTGGGTAGACTTAGCGGCCGAAATGATATCCTGCTTGATCAAATTCACGCATATGATGGAATCACAAATCGGATCTGAATTTTTTTACCGATATGAACCTTTTTAGCAGCTTTGTACCTATGAAAATGCATTAACTTGGAGATTCTTATTGTCATGAACAATAATTATATCATATATACATATGTGTTCGTATTTTGTATGTACTGTATATGCTGCATGTATTACATCAATGCAAAAAACGAACATTATGTTGCTTCTTTGTATAAAAATAAATTAGACTTGAAGAGAATAAGTTTTGAAGTATTTAAATAAACTGTATTGGTTTTAAAATACGCTTACTTTTAAAAACCTAATTAAAATATACACTGAAAAAAGCATTATGCAACATAATCCTCAAAACGCTGTTGATAAATTAGAATGCATTTTCGTAATATAAATTATTTCTTAAATTAAAAAAAAAGACAAAAGCGTTGAAAATAATCAATGAAATCACAAATCATTTTTTTTAAATGAATAGTTTTTAAAATTTAAAATAAAGACAAAAATGTTGTGAAATACATAAATTTTGTAACGAAAAAAACAAAACAAAACAATACAAAAAAAAAATGAATTAAAATATAATCAAAATATTTTGATGGATTAGAATATTATAGAGAATATTAAAATTCATCAGTTATTAGTGACGCACGTTCCAGTACTAATGTATGGGAATAAAATTCTTAGGCGTTTCAATAATTCAATCATTCTTGTATATTTTTATGCCTGTATGTAAATAACAGATAATACACTTTTAATTTACACTATACAAAGTTTATCGCAAAGTGTCGTTGTATTCTATTTACTGCGAAGGGTTTAATTTATTAAAATTGATAGATTCTTATCTCAGTAAGCGATATGCAACAAATCAGAACGACGCTCATTTTTCCTCCAGGTTGATTATATTTATAATGGATTGATCACATCGGAAATAAAAGCAAGGGATCTGCTGATTAATATTTAAAACAAAAGGTTTGCTTTATAGTTTTTAAAATATAATTTTAAGGATTCTGAGTAAAATAAGGGAAGATTGTGTTAATAAAAGTACTGCTCATGTTAGCTGTCTAAATAAATTTCTTCGCTATAATTATCCAAAAGAAAAATTATATTTCGATTTCAGCTATTTGTGTACGTTTAAATTTTTTTTCTTGTAACATACTACGAGTAATATGCATTTCGAAAACTCTTCAGTTTTTGTAATTCGTAATTTTGATAAAAATATTTATGTAACAGTTTTACTTAATGGATATTATGCGTACATAAAAGTAAATGCGTCATGTATACTTGCGATACGGGAATATACATAGCTTATATAATAACTAAACCACACTTCTTTCGAGTTGACGATGTGCTCTAAAGAGTGCAAAATAATTTCTCAAAGATTAACAATGCATTTTATGTCTTAAATGGAAGGATAGGTTTTATGTTTTTAACACGCACGTGATAAAGGAGCGACTCTTAATGGTGCATAATTCGGAAAACTTCACATTGAATGATCCTGGATCTGTACATTTTTTGCCTATTAAACACTTAAATCGTCAAAACATTTGTTGTAAAATTAATGTTTTTAATTGTGAAGATGCACTATCTTGGCTGTATAGTGTATATCTCACGCACAAACAATTAGAAGAGTAAAACATACCTGATCGATGAAATTCTGAAAGACCAAATTCAAACTTTACAAATCGTTAAAATGGGTGCATAATTAACATTTGATTCGAGACAATCGAAGCATTAAAATACGTTTTATCAGGAATGACAATTCAGCTTAAGGTTTCACAGACACGCAGGTATGTGACATAGAAAATCTCACACATAGAAAACCTCGCATTTCCTCAAATCTCTAATTTCAATCATGATTTGAAGCACGATCAAATATTGTTGATGCTGCACTGACAACTGCTTACCAAACACGTTTTATGGGACAACACAAAATTCTATACTGCCTTCTGAATCTTCACAATTCCTTACTAGTCATCATGTGAACTTGCTTTCATTGCAATTTCTCACAAATAATAACGAGTGTAACTTGTTTTATAATATCCCACGCAAATGAGGTTTATGTATTTAGAGTTTCTTTTAAAATAATAGTAAATACTTTTGTAAAATGTGTCACAAAATGAGTCCGATTTTAATTGAACATACTGGAAACTAATTAGACATTAATGAATAATAGTTAAATATTTGAAATGAGTTTTAAAACACAATAACATTCTTTCAATTGTTGAAAATAAAATCCCTCACATTAAAATAAAATATATATACAGTAAGTCATCCATTTATTTTATACAAATATTGATTGATACGAAAGTTATCATGATTGAAATTTATAAAATATTTATTGAAAACTGAATAGATTTCTAAATATAATGTAAAGTTCATAGTCGTTTTCTTTAGAACTTCGTACAATAATCCTTTGACAGAATCTCTATAATAATAGCCTAAGTCATGTGACTGTCATCAATAGTTCCGGGCTGACCGCTTTGCTTTTTATATGTCAGGTGACCATTTTTTACACTTTTTATTTTTCGCGTGGTAAATTAAAATAAAAAGTGTTTTGATATTGAAATTAAAACGCATGATTTTTCGTATTATTTATTATTTTTCTTTTCTTTTTCTTAAAAGAAAAGGGGAAAAAAGTGAAAGTCATGAATTTCAAATTAAAATTATGTATTTTAAATAAAATGAGTGAATTATTATACTTTAGATTAATTTAATGAAATATGAAAAAAAGCGATTGGAAAGACAATGTTTGATGATTTATCACTTGCGTCTGACTAGCATAAAAGGTACTACTTAGTTACACCGTCGACCCATTTCGCCAAATTATATAAATCTCCAAACCACTCGCCAAATTATACAAATTGGCATAATTTTTATTTTAAATAGCGAAAGAACAAATAAATTAGTATAACAATAATAAAAACACAAATAAAACGTCGATATAAAAGTAACTTGATGATGTAAACAAGTGTAACATGCTTAAAAACAAGCGAATATGCCATTTACGATCAACCATTATTGATATTTAATCTTATAGTTTGGCGACATATTTTTGGTCGACGGGATAACCAAGTAGTACTTTTAAATACGGAGTTCTTGATTTCTCTACTAGAAACTTCTGATTTGGCGAAGTATTGAGAAAGTAAATTAAATTTTGGATAAAAGTAACGTGTTACAATGCTTAGCACACATCTAACGGAGACCAAACTGGTCTCCAAGGGCGGCTAGTTATTAATATTTTTAGCTATTATATATCACGAAAATGATGCAAAACAATTAAAATTGAAATATTGTAAAGAAAAAAAAATCAATGAGATGAATGGTTTTATCATAGACATGTAAAGCTGATAAAGTTTAAAGTTTATACATATAAAGGATAAATAAATAAATTATTTATTATACATAAATGTAGCTAGTCATAAAAAAAAACTTTGCCGATATATAGAGCTCTAGCGGCCGGTCCGTTCAACCGATTGAGTTGAGATTTCAGATATAGTTATTCTGCGGTATGAGCTCGGGATTCTATGAACGACAACAAAATGGTGCTCACGGTTACGATTATAGGTACAGAAACTCGAATTTTACCAATGGCAACGCCCATTTTTTCCCGTCACAAAATACTCAGCACATGCGAAAACCCTAAAGAGCGTTGGGATGATACGTGTATCGCATGAAACGAAAGCGTTATGCATGCACGAAAACAGCTCTGCGAACGGCCAAAGAAAACACGATCGGGGCGCACGGAGGAAATTTGAATATGACAGAGAGTCAATACACCAATGAATGATTACAACACATATCGGAGAAAAGAAAACTTTTATTTGGATTACACATTTTCCACATGGGTGCCAAAACAGACAATTACTCATTGCATGCGGGCGACTGTGGACGATACAGTCGAACGTAACATAGCATGAGGGAAGTTTGCAAACTCACGTTTCAAAGAGTCTTTGAAATCCGTCAAAGTTTGCGGATTGTACATGTACACTCTAGATTTGAGATATCCCCAGAACAAGAAATCCACAGGAGTGAGGTCTGGGGATCGTGAAACCCACGGAAATGGAAAATGGCGTGAGATGACATGGTCACCAAAATGTTGTTCCAGGACCCTGCGAACAGACTTCGCTATATGTGGAGGTGTACCATCTTGTATCCTAAAGATGTTATTTAATGTATTTCACTGCAGCAATTTTGCAGTATGGCTGTATAGCAGGAGCCTGTCACATAGCAAGTTACAAATCCCGTTGTTGTCGCTTCCTCAAAGAAGTACAGCCCGAGAACAATTGTGCCTGCAATGCCGCATCACACGGTAACTTTGATGTCGTATAAAGGTACTAGACCTACAGCGTGCGGATTCATGTCTGCCCAGTGCGCAAAATGTTTGGTATTGATATTGCCAGTTAAGATGAAATGTGTCTCGTCCGTCCACAATATGCGAAGAGGCCAGTCGTTATCGCCCTCATATCGGATAAGAAATTCATTTGCAAAATAGATACGTTGTTGATGGTCACCCACGTCCAACATCTGGACGCGCTTGTATCGGTATCGAACCATGCGGATTACAGAGTGCAGTAGCTTTAGGTCTGTTTATTTTGGTATAACCAATACACGAGCTGCACCTCTTGCATTTTGCATGTGTCCTGAAGTCACTATGTGATGCATGTCCATAACGGTATCCCCAGGAACAGATGGACGTCCGGATCACGGTCTGTCACAGATACAGCCAGTTTCTTCGAATTTTTTCTACTAAATCCCGAAGAGCTTGCGAGATACATAGGCCACGTATTTGGCGATGGTTTCGACGGTAACCATGAAAGGTTCCCGCAGCATTCATCCCATTTTTATATTAGAGCTTTACCAATTCACCACGAACTTTCCCTGGCAGAGTCATTTCGTCGGCATATGCGCTTCCGACTGAAGAACTAACATTTCCAACCGACTTTTTATCCATTTTCTACACTGAATATCTGGCGAAGGGCGTTCTGTGTTTGGTTTCTTGCCTCTGTCATATGCAAATTTCCTCTGTGCGCTCCGATCGTGTTTTTTGTGCATGCATAACGCGTCCGTTTATTGCGATACACCTACCGTTCCAATGCTCTTTAGGGTTTTCTCATGCGATGACCATTTTACGAAGAATAGAAAATGGGCGTTGCCATTCGAAAATTTCGAGTACCTATAACCGTAACTGGGCGCGCCAGATTGTTGTCGTTCACAGAATCCCGAGCACGTACCTGTGAATAACTATATTTGAAATCTCATCTCGATCGGTTGAACGGACCGGCCGCTGGAATTCCATATATTGGAAAATATTTTTTATGACCACCCTGTATTTTTAATGAAAAAATATCACCATGAATCTATTTTTTAATAGTATTAATATGACATAAAAAATGGAAACGTTTATTATAAAATATGAATTCTTAAAGAAAAGACTGCATAAGATAGCCATTTTGCCTTCTTTTTCCATTCGAGATCATATTCTTCAAGGATATGGGATTTAGAATAATTTTCCCTGATTAAATCCTCTTTCTTACAGAATGTACCAAATGATATTATTATCAGTGTGCAATATATTTTAGGGATATTTGCAATAATCATTTAAATGTGTCAAATATAAAGTTTATCACTTATTAAAGTTATATATAACACAAACAAAATGTAAACTGTCATCTTTCTTTATTTAAAAAAAAAAAAAATACACATAAACACAAGGTACTTTTCTGCATACCATTTTACATTTTGCGAAACCAAGTGTGGCTAATATGTTTATATATATATATATATATATATATATATATATATATATATATATATATGATATAATTTACTGTCACTTTTTGTGACTTCCGACGACTCTCGATAATGCAGTTTAGTAATTAATACCAGTAGCTTTGCCAACCCTCCGTTATCATATGACAACCGGAGTGCCGTCGTGGTGGCCTAATTGAAGACAGGTTCAAGAAAACATTATAGAAATTTCCCCTTCAAGAATAATAGAGGCATCATGAGTTGAAAGTGGTTTATTTGATAGGAATATATCGTAAACAATTCCAGTAACATATTCATCAGCTCTCGACAACATCGTTGATCCACTTCATAATAAATTTAAGATGTTAAAATAGTAGTTTCTCCACATTACAAGTCTAACCACCAAGTGACGAGGATTATTTAGACAAACGAAAAAGCGTACAAAATATGAGCTCCTAGTCTTTGCAACGCTATAAATACCCAGAAAAACAGGACGCGAATGAATACATTAAGAGTGGAGAACCACTCCAGTAGAGAGGTGGGGAGGAATGGGACAGGAGACAAGCCACGATTCGATGGAAAGGGGTGACGAACGCGTGACGTCGAATGATCTCTTTCGAACCGGCGTCAGAAAAACTGCGTAAACAAACTGCTGGCGGGAAACTGATGGAACAAATAGAATAATAGTGCAAACGATAATTTAAAACATTCGAAGAAAAAGAATTTAGTATCAGAAATAAACTGAAAAAAAGTATTTTAATGGATTTTGAAGAATAGATTTAAGGTTTTTAGAATAATAAAATAATACTCATTTAAAGCATGGGGAAAAATAAGAGATATTTAAGATAGTATTAAAGCAAGTAAAAAAGGTAGCTATTAAGAATTTAAAATAATTTTACTAAGAATAAAGGGCGAAAATTTTTATTATTACATATCCCCCCACTCATAAAGACTGGATGAACTGGTAGGTCCTAAGACCTGCAAGTTCATAGAAGGTAAATGTTACATAGACTTGGATTACAATTTCGTCACTTGGAGTAAACCCTAAAGAACAAACTTTCTAAAAATATATAAATGCTAAGTTAAATTTAAAATTTAGAAATTATAACGCGAACTACTGGAATTGGTAATTAAATATAAGGACAAGATATTAATCTTGTTTACAATTCAAAATGATATAAAATAAAAAGTTAATATAAGAAAGGAGAATAATTATTTAACATAGTTTTAGTATTTACATAATAAATGTATGGCCATTCATGGCTCATATTCACGTGCAAAGCATTCATGAACTCAGTTGTAAAGACTTGAACGTAGTATTTTATAATATAAAAATATGCTAATGAAATTATTGACAAAAGTCTTCAAAATATAAGTTCAAATTTAGATTCAGAAATATAATGTTCATTTGAATCTACTTATCTTTACATTAGCAATTCAATTTCTCCAATCTACCTTCACTTTCAGTTCAATAAATAAAGTTAATATATTACAATAAATAAATAATAATAACTTAATAATATCAAAATTAACAATAATATTACCAATAAAAATTATTTAAACTACAGTTTAAATAAACCTATTTATAGCATCATTAATTGTATTGGCATGCCTGCATCGATGCATAATCCTTTCGTGGTCCGAGATGCGAGAAATTTTTATTTTTTCGGGCATTCGTCTAAGTCGAAACTTTTTTATAATCTGAAATTTCTAAACTCTGAAATTTCTAACTCATAAATTAATTACTCATAACTAATAAACGATCTAACTCATAACAACTAAAACCAATTTAAAATCTGAAATTCTCATAAACTAACAAAAATTCTTAAATTCCAAAACTAAGCATAAGTAAGAGATTATTATTATTTTTTTTTACTTTTTAACTTTACTTATCTTATGTTTTGTTCACTAGCTAGCTACAAAGTAATTATCTTCCAATTATCTCATTCTAATCATATCATATATAATAATATCAACTTCTAGGAATAACTTACAATGAGTAATTGTACTTCATACTAATCGGGTTATCGCAACTCATAGCATAAATACTCCCTCAAGTAATGTTCCATGTTAAGATACATCTCAGTAATCAATAATATTCTTCATTATGATCTTTTTCTCTCAATATCAAATAATGCATAGTATAATAAAAAATAATAATAATACAATAATTTCAACAACAGTAAATAATATTGAAAAGTATCAAACAATGTCCTTTAATTAATCTTTAAAGTATCTTATTGATATCTCATCCTTATAACAGTGAATGAGGTATGAAATATACTCAAATATTAGACACAGCAAAAAATAACAATAATGAATAAGAAGTGTTTGTGAAACAACTATCAATTCAGCATGTTATGCAACGATCTTGTTTTCAATCAAACAAGAAAACTATAGTTGCTGAATGAAAATGAAACCTTGTAGCATACTTAGAAAGGTTGTTAAAAATCCAGATTATTGAACTATAGTAATTAACTTTAATTCTGGATTCAAATTCAATTTAAATTTAATTCTAATCCAATTAATTTTATTTATTTAGTTAATTTGGTTTAAGTTATTAATATAATTCGATTAATTTCAATATAAGAAATTCTCAAATCAAATCAACCAATTTACGCCATCATAAACAGTTAACTCGAGTAAACAATCTCAGCAGTAATATTCCTGTCGCGATTCAAGAACATACTGTTATATAGAAAAGAATTGCTTATTCACTTATAATGTATTTATTTAATTTAGTTAAATTACTTATAATTATAAACTTAAGACGCGGCTATGGATTTAACATTAGTTTTCTAGGGTTTTTCATGGGATAACTTTAATTGATCTGGAGAATAATATTTTCGTAATTTAGCTACATGGACAATCTCCGTATTTCTGTTTTGAATTTTCCTATCTATCTCAAAGTTAACATCATATAATTTATTAAGGATTCGATATGGGACAAGTTTTTAGTGGCCCTTAAGAATAATTTATAATTATATACTTTCTAGTGCAAAACTTAAATTTAAAAACAATAAAATAGTTTTCAAGAACAAAATAAAATATAAATAATTCTCTTTTCAGGTTAAACTTTTTGGAATAGTAAACTTTAAACACAACACAACAATTTCTCAACAAAAACATTCAAGAAACCCAAGCTTGTTTTTAAGACAAGAACATTTTTGAATATTTATCATCAGATATCTTCAATCATCAAGAAAAGTTATTAAACTTGAGTAGGTGCAATAGATCTTGGCATTAGAAATTTTATCAAAATATGGTGCAAACAAGGTCACTTTACTATATTTAATCTTTTATATATATATATATATATATATATTAATTGTCAAAATCCCAGTAAAAGGTTCACTCAATCCCATCTTTTCCCACTGAATTTATTTAAATTATAAGAAATTGGGGATAAACTAATCTTAACCAGAAATTCTATTCAATAAAAACATAGACACTTAAACATCATAGTTATAATTTTTTAAAGTTAGACTAATTCTTTATAATTCATAATTTTTTTTCAAAAATGTTAATTGCATGCTATCTTTTACTTTAATTTATTTCACTCATGGTGTTACTCGATTTTTTAACAATTCTAGATCTTAATTGAATATAGAAGGGACAACACATTTATATAAAAATGCAATAGTATAAACATAATTAAATATATATATATAACTTTAAATTAAATAAACAATGTAAATATATTTTTTTTCTCAATAACAACTAAAGTATAATTCATTCCTAACAACAATAATAATAATAACAATATTGTAAATAAAATAAAAATCTACTAAAATATTGTAAACATTAATAAATAATATAACAATTCTCACCCACAGATAGGTAGTTTTCAAAGATGACTTCTGGACGGAGAGCTAGAATTTTATTAAAAAAGAAAAATCGTGCATTAAAAATAATGCGAGAACTAATATTGCCACTTGGGGGTTTCTGGAATTCGTGGACATATTTTACTCATTCTTGTTGAGATTAGATGAAAAGCTAAGTGACATTCATAGTCAGAATTTTACTGACAATGTACTTCAATGATGAAAAGCATCCTTCCACATAATCATTCTATGTGATAATCGCTGAAATAACTCACATACCGAAGTGCCCTCTATTAATAATTGATTACAAGTCACATTTATCCTACCGGCTTTGTATGATATAATTTACTGTCACTTTTCGTGACATTCCGACGACTCTCGAGATATCGAAGATAATACAGTTTAGTAATTAATACCAGTAGCTTTGCCAACCCTCCGTTATCATATGACAACCGGAGTGCAGTCGTGGTGGCCTAATGGAAGACAGGTTCAAGAAAACATTGTAGAAATTTCCCCTTCAAGAATAATAGAGGCATCATGAGTTGAACGTGGTTTATTTGATAGGAATATATCGTAAACAATTCCAGTAACATATTCATCAGCTCTCGACGACATCGTTGATCCACTTCATAATAAATTTAAGATGTTAAAATAGTAGTTTCTCCACATTACAAGTCTAACCACCAAGTGACGAGGATTATTTAGACAAACGAAAAAGCGTACAAAATATGAGCTCCTAGTCTTTGCAACGCTATAAATACCCAGAAAAACAGGACGCGAATGAGTACATTAAGAGTGGAGAACCACTCCAGTAGAGAGGTGGGGAGGAATGGGACAGGAGACAAGCCACGATTCGATGGAAAGGGGTGACGAACGCGTGACGTCGAATGATCTCTTTCGAACCGGCGTCAGAAAAACTGCGTAAACAAACTGTTGGCGGGAAACTGATGGAACAAATAGAATAATAGTGCAAACGATATTTTAAAACATTCGAAGAAAAAGAATTTAGTATCAGAAATAAACTGAAAAAGTATTTTAATGGATTTTGACGAATAGATTTAAGGTTTTTAGAATAATAAAAGAATACGCATTTAAAGCATGGGAAAAAATAAGAGATATTTAAAGCAAGTAAAAAAGGTAGCTATTAAGAATTTGGAATAATTTTACTAAGAATAAAGGGTGAAAATTTTTATTATTACATATATTTATATATATATATACATATATGTGTTTGTGTGTGTGTGTATTTATGGACCTGTAATAAACATAATATAAAACTCAAGAAATACAGTTCTTTTGAAAACATTCATCATATTAATCAATATTTCTCAAAAATGTATCATGCTAAGATTTAAAAGTCGGATGTGTTAATCCCAAAACTTTCTTCGATTTGGTACAAGTTAATAATTCAAAATTCGCTATCAAAGTGCGAAAATTAAATGACAATCTATGCTCATCATGTGGGTTGTTATGGTAAATAGGTACGTGTAATTGGATGCATTTATCAAGAAGATATAAGTATCGGTTTGTTTCAAACAAATCATTGAATTTTGGAAACTAACCTCTTAGATGTCCGCAACCCCAGTTTCCAACCCAAAGAATATAAAATCAACACCACTTGTTCAATAAACTTCAAAATCTAAGAAGTATCTGTTTACGTGAAAATATAACAGAATATTAGATTAATTGCATGCATTAGTTTTTGAGATACAGTTTTTGCGGAAATCGCAAAAAATTCAGAATAGCAAATCCACATTTTGTGCGATTTGCACTAAAACCTAATCAGTAACAGCTTACGTTAATGCCTAACCGAATCTGAAGTTTGATGAAAATCCGTGCTTTAGTTCCTCAGATAGAGGTATTGCAGAAATCGTACAAAATGCAGCACATCAGCGCCATTTGTTGGGTCATATACACAAAAAGCTAATCAGCACGAGTTTATGTCATGGTCTTACGGAATCTGAAGTTTTATTAAATAACCTACATTAGTTCTTGAGATAGAGTTATTGCTGAAATCGTGAAAATTGTAACAGAGCAGCGCTACCTGTTGGGATATATACACCAAAGTCTAATAAGCAACAACTTAAGCCAACTTGTAACTGAATCTAAAGTCCGACGAAAATGAGAGCGTTAGCTCTTGAGATAGAGCCATATCTTAAATCGAGGAAAATCCAGCATAACAGCGAAGCTTGTAGAGAGATTTACACAAAAAAACAAATAAGAATAATTTTATATCAAGGTCTAACTGAATCAATTTTTTTCTGAAATTCCAAGCAATAAACCTTGAGATATAGCGCCCACAAAAGTTTTGTCACGTACAGACAGACACAGTCAGAGACTCACAGACAAACTCACAGGCAGAGTGACAGACAGACATTCTCTAAACACCATAAATTCGTGATTAGAACCTCCTAAAACATATAAATCCATCGAAAATCAGAAATCGAAATTTTTTACAAATCCAATACTTTCTTCTTTAAAAGACAGAAGAAAGTAAAAATAGGCAAAATTTTGGGATTGAAGGTCAATGTATGACACAAAATGAATTCGAAACATGTATTTGTTTTTAAATCACTTTAATTGACAAGTTTTGTCAATTCTATTTTTATTGTAAAGATTTATTCAATTCCTCTAACAAATAAATATCAGTTAAATTTTATAAATGCCCTTTACAGATTATTAAATGTTTGTCATTCTGTTTATGTCTCTTAACTAAATCTCTAAGAATGAAAAAATCAAGTACCAAAAACTATTTATTTATATCATATTACCTTTGATATAAAATCGTCCTGAAATAAAACGATTCATTAAAAAGGATGTAGTTTATTTTAATTTATATTGTATAACCATTTGAAAAACTTAAAATGGAATTCATTAGAATAGTCATTAGGAAACATTTTAAATCTTAGTACTTTATTATCTCTGGCTTTTTTTATGAATACAGAGACGAGATAAAATTAAAATTGAATGCGGAAACAAGAGCCTAACAAAAGGTAAAGGAATGAATAATATTATCGCTGATTTGTCTGCGATAGAATGTTTAATGAACATTCGAGTAATTTGACTATTTTTCTTACTTCATTCTTAATAATTACTATCTATGTTATAGCGACTGATTTAAATAGTAATTTAGTATGTGAGAATGTTTGATTACATTTTCACATTTTCACAGATACATTTTTAAGAAATCGAAATTTATAGTAATAAAACTAAAATATAATTGTTTTTATGCTCCTTATAATGTAGTTTTTTGATTTGAGGTGCCGTGTTTTAAATTACCAAAAGTATTTGTCTACTTTAATATCATAGAATGAATAATTCTTTAGATGTATGTTTGTAATAGATTAGATTTAAATATACGTACAGCACTACACTTTTTCAAATCGAAACGTTTTATTACAATATATAGTAATTTCAGTTGCATTTAATTGCGTTTTATTAATGAAATATTCCCAGGATAGTTCAGTTCTATTGAAATATTCCCATACTAGCAGACCAGGCCGACTTTCCTGGGCCCGTAATGAATGAACCTCATAATTGTATGATTTTATAACTTCAATTCCCTTTTGTCTGAATTCATATTTTTTAATATAAAAAATCGCAAGAAAAATTTTAAATTGAGGGTACGTGCTATTTTGCGTTAGGTGATTTTTGGGGTCTATGCGTACCGAAAGCGAGAGAAACTGCGACAAAACACTCAGATTTTTACTGGTTTCGTTTGCATTTTCAGACATTTTATTTTGTAAAAAATATTTCTGCCCTTCCGAACGTTTCAAAATTTTTGGGAGATGTAAATCTGGTCTATTTAGATGCTTCGATAAACATTGTGTTAAAATAAGGACATTGAGTAAAATAAGAAATTACGAAATTTGCTTAAATTACTATTCGAAATTAGTGGTAAGTTCAACCTCCCACCGACAGGGAACGCAATATGTTCTATACAAACATTATGCTACGAAATAGTGGTCAAAAATGTAAACTGTTATATTTCTTAATGCAAAATGATATATGCACAGTCCATTTAAAAAAAATAAAATTACCGTTGGATTTTGCAAATATGTATTTTTACGAGAATCGACTAATGGTAACGATATTGAATGATCAGAAGCAAATAGTTTATATGGATTTCAATCTCTCATCGACTTCACCTTATTTTCATTTGCATCTCTTTCTATAAAACAATGTGAAAGAGAAAGAACAATGATAACAAAATTTCATGTTTGAAAAATCTCCCATCATCATTTTCTTCAAAAATATTATTTTTTAACACTGGGTACACAAATCATTGATATTGTCTGAATTGTGTTTGCTTGCCATACATTTTTAAAAATATAATAAAGATTTCTGGTGTTATATTATGCAGTCTTAAGTTGTTGAAATTAGTCACGGTTTTTATTTAAAAACATTTAATAAATTGTAATATGATTACTGCCGTTAGATTCATAATACAATATTAAGTCAAATGTGCGATTATGGTGAATTAAAAAATGAATAATAGTTTTAAAGTTTTATTATAATAATAGATAATATGTTCCTAAAATTTTCAGTTTGTTGAACAAGTATTTTCATAATATTTGATCATGACAACACGTAATTCATTATAACTGTTAACTGGGGCAACATAAGCATACACTTTAAATATTCAACAAATGCTTTATAATTATTTATTTCAATATTATAATATCCACAGGGAAATGAACATTTGAATATTTCTTGTACTACTGGTGCCATTCTGTATACAACCTTGTTCCGTGACTGCATTTAAACAATGCAAAACATGTATCTCAATTCCCAATGTATCGAAATTCATCTTAAGTCAGTTGTTGCACACTCTTTGCATAAAATAGCATATATTTAAATACAAAATGTCCTCAATATTGTAGGCTACAAATGACTAAGCTCTCTTAGGATATTTGAGTCATAATTCACCCCGTTCATATTTTCTGACCATTCCTGTTATGCATATTAATAGATCAACTAAATCACTGCCGTGTAGACATGGTCGTTATTATATTGAATAATAACTTGATGTGTCATTGATATTGAAATACATATAGATTGTTCAAAAGCGGATTTCCGTCCTTTAAAATATGAAAGATATTTATATAAAAAATAATATATTTTTTCATTCCATCAAGGTTTGTAACATGAATAGATACATCAAAATCGCGAAATGCAGAAAATTTGGTATAATATTTATGAAAATAGTTTCGTCTGTACGGATTATATGAGATATCAAAGAACACGAAGGCCCCGTTAGAAATTTTGCATTCCATGAAGATTTCAATGCATTTTCTGGTTATTTGATACAAAACTTCAATTTTACGCCATATTTTCTATGTAAACATAAAAATATCTATGTATTAGACCCATAAAGGTTGCTTGCGCGATAAAATGTGACACACATTACGTTTATCATTAATTATGGTGACAATATTTTGTAAAATAATTTACCAATTAAAATTCTCTTAAAATGTCTCCTTTGAAGATTTTAATATATTGAAATAAAAATCAACCAGAATCTGTAAAATATTTAAACAGTGTGCTTATAAGTTTTATTTATATTCTTACTTGTTCCTGTTGTGCATTTCTCTAAAAGTTTAAGGGATAACGGTGTTTTCTAAAGTTATACAGACGATGATTTTTAGTACATATTAGTGACATTTAGTACAAAGTAAAATTAAATGTAAAAACATCATATTACAAAATCCGTAAGGACTATTTTACTTTGTACCATATCAATTTTATCAAAATTTAGAAAAAAATACTGAGTTATTGAAAAGCGACAATAATGCAATCATCTATAAATATATACAGGGCGGTCATAAAAAAAGTTTGCCGATATATGGAACTCTAGCGGTCGGTACATTTAACCGATCGAATTGAGATTTCAGATATAGTTATTCAGAGGTATGAGCTCGGGTTTCTGTGAACAGTAACAAATTGGCGCTCACGGTTACGATTATAGGTACAGAAACGCGAAATTTTCGAATGCAAAGCCCATTTGTTTTCATCGCAAAATGCTCAGCGCATGCGAAAACCTTAAATAGTTCTGGAGTTGTACGTATATCGCAATAAACGGACACGTTATGCAGGCAGAAAAAACAGCTCTGTAAATGGCAAAAAAAAAAAAATAAATAAATAAATAAATAAAAAATAAATAAAAAATAAATAAAAAGATCGGGACGCACGGAGGAAATTTGCATATGACAGAGGTAAGAATCCGTTCAGTTTTCTACGCTGACTACCCGACGAACGGTGTTCTGTGATTGGTGTCCTGCCTCTGTCATATGCAAATTTCCTCCGTGTGCCCCGATCGTTTTTTTTTTTTTTTTGGCCGTTCGCAGAGCTGTTTTTTGTGAGTGCATATCGCACCCGTTTATTGCGACATGCGTACCGTTCCAGCGCCATTCAGGGTTTTGGCATGCGCTGAGCATTTTGCGACGAAAAAAAATGGGCGTTGCCATTCGAAAATTTCGTATTTCTGTACCTATAACCGTAACCGTGAGCGCCAATTTGATGCCGTTCACATAATTCCGAGCTCATACCTCTGGATAGCTATATCTGAAATCTCATCTCGATCGGTTAAACGGACCTGCCGCTAGAGTTCAATATATCAGCAAAGTTTTTTATGACCACCCTGTATATATATATTAAAGTACGAACACAGTATAATACATACAAATAATACATACACAGTATAATACATACATAGTAATACATACAAATACTCATGTGCATACAAAGTGTTTCTACTTTTATTGCTAATATTTATTCGTAAATCACTAAAATGACTATGTGCTATATCCATTATACATGTAGAGACATAAAGTTTGAAGACTGGTCTGAGAATACAAAATGTATTAAACATTTTTGTACAGCGAACTAAAATTGTTCGAAATATGACCCTTGGGCATCAACACACGGCTGCCAGCGTTTTTTCCATTATTCATAGGCTCCCTGGAAGTCTTCGCCCGCAAGCCTGTTGAGACACCTCGTCGAAGCTGCATGCATCGCTGGAATCGTGTCGAATCGTTTCCCTTTCAGGTCTTTCTTGATCCGGGGAACAAAAAAGTCTCTGGAACCAAGGTTTGAGCTGTAGGGGGGGGGGGGGGGCTTGCGGCAGTATTGCCACGTTAAACTTAGCCAAAACGTCGGCGGCGGCAAGCGATATGTGAGAGGGCGCATTGTCGTGGTGAAATAGCGAATCATTTCCGATGTCTGGGCGGACGCGCCGGACTCCATCCTTCAAATGGTGGTCCATTCCAGCGTAAAACTTACCTGACCCGGCATATCAGCCCAGACGTCAGAGACGATTGCATTGTTCTCCACGACAATGCGACCTCTGACACGTTACTCGCAGCCGCCAAAGGTTTGGCTAAGTTTAACGTGGCAATCTTGCCACAAGGCCCCCTAAAGCCCCTACTTCGCTCCCAGTGACTTTTTTGTTCCTCTAGATCAAAAAAAGACCTGAAAGGGAAGCAATTTGACACGTTTCCAGCGATCCACGATTCCAGCTTCGACGAGGTCCTTTAACAGCCTTGCGCGAAGACTTCCAGGGAGCCTATGAATAATGGGAAAAATGCTGGCAGCGGTGTGTTGATGCTCATGGGTCATATTTCGAAGAATTTTAGTTCGATGTAAAAAATTTTAATAAATTTTGTATTCGCGAACCAGTCTTGAAACTTTGTGAACACACCATATATACAAAAAACCACACAAAATGCAACACCAAGAAGGACTAGAGATATCACAGCGAAATTTATTTGGTAGATAACATGTTGTACAAAGATCAAACGATTAAAATTACAGCCTCTTGGATGATGACAAATTCAGTAGTTAGTGCAGCCGCCATTGTTGGCTATAACCGCTGCCACACGCCTCGGCATAGAATCAAAGAGGCTTTTAATGTCTCCTTGGGGTACAGCAGCCCATGCGGCTTCCATATATTGACAAAGTTGATCTGGCGTAGTGCGAGCATGGGCCACATGTTTTCGATTGGCGATATATCGGAGGAACAAGCAGGCCAAGGAAGCAATTTAATCTGATGGGTGAAGAAGAACTCTTGAACATTGCATGCCACGTGTGGTCGTGCATTATCCTGTTGGAATATGGCTGATGACAAGTGCTGAATGTATGGGTGGACTACGGGCTCCAACACCAAATAGATGTATCGCTGGCTGTTCAGTGTACCGACAATGCGCACTAGAGGAGTGCTGCAGTGAAATACAAAACCACCTCAAGCCATGCTACAGGGTGCAGGACCAGTGTGGCGGTACAAAACGCAACAGTTCACCAACCTCTCACCACGGTGTCTCCAAACTCGAATCCCACCATCGTGATGTTGCAGGCAGAAGCGGGATTCGTCAATAAACACAATGTCGTTCCATTCCGTTGTCCATGTCCTGCCGTTCCTCGCACTATTGCCGGCGCAAACGCCTTTGGTTTCCAGTCAAGTGTAAACGAAGCAATGGACCTCTTGAGGATATTCCACTATGCTGCAAAAGGCGTAGAATGATAGGAGCGGGCACCGAATGATGCGTAGCAGACTGAATCTGTTGCGCTAAGGTGCGTGTTATGGCTGTGCAATCCATCACTGCCGTGCGCACAATTCGCCTGTCATCACCGGGAGTGGTTCAACGAGGTGGATGCGATCGGTCCTGTTGGTCCGTCGTTCCCTCCTGCATCTAGCGATTACAGATCCGCATCACAGTTGCTTGGTTTCGTCAAACCCGTTGACCGATTTCTCTGAAGGATAATCCGCAATCCCTATAGGCGTCTATTCTTCCTCGGTCGAATTCAGAAACTTGGTCAAAAGACGATCGATGTCTTCCACGAGGCATATGTAAACAGCTTACGCAGAAAAAATGCACGAAAAAAAAATTGCCGTACTTCAAATCGCAATCTGTTCTCCCCTTATATAGAGCTTGAGGGTGGCGCTACGGTCGCCCGTGATGTGCGTCTGCGCTGCAATGCTAATTATTTGCATATTTCATCGTTGAAAATGCATTATGTAATGATGTAAATTTGATGTATGAATGATGTAAATTTCACATGATTTGCATGCTTCCTTCAGGGTGTTGATTTTTGTGTGGCCAGCAGTGCATATATCAATCAAAGTTATTAATGTCAAACATATTCTTGTTTTATTACTTTCTATAAATACAATGGACGATATGCATCTAAATTTTTATGGTATCCAAATGCATTGAACACCTTTTGAAGGCGTCTTTTATAAAGCGCACAAAAAAAAAAAAACTAGATGGAAAATTGCCTATGTAATATTAATGATATATCGATTTAGTTAAATCATGCAAGTAATAGAACGTTTACCGTCAACGCCCCCTAGATATTTGAGAAAGCCTTAACATGAGTTACAAAATATTCACACAAATCAGGCAAAACAATGAAAAAGTTCATAAAGCAAGCATTTTATGCAAGCTGAAAAAAAAAAAATCTGAATGAAAATTGAATGAAGGAGTTGAAATATGACAACACCATTTTTCCTGAAAAAGTTTCTGCACTGATTAATCGTATCAAAAGAGTATTTTTCTACTCCATATTTCACGGACAAATATGCATTTTCTATTTTATCAAACATAACATTTAAATTAGCTTTTATAGCCATAAAAAAATCCTAAGCTAAATAAATGTATGCTTCTCTTCCAAAAAATGTTAATAGTGAAGTCTAAAGAAAATGTGCATATTAATTTAAAAACAAAATCTATGATTTTCATAAAATGACATTTCATTGATTGTTGCCATTTGCAATGATGATTACTTCCACTGGTACTGAGAAAACAGCCTTAATATCAAGAATATAAAAATGACAAAAACAATTTGAATGAAATAGATATTTAAAAAGATATAATTTTTATAATTCTTGGAACCTCGTCTCAGATGATGTTCCTTAAAAAGGAATATCTCTATTTTAGTTCACGAAAGTTTAATCAGCACACTTGTTATAAATCATTATTTAAAAAAAAATCAAACTGATTGTATCTGAGCGAAATATGCTGGCTGGTAGTCGGCCCAGTTAACTCAAACAGTAAAGCATTGGCCTTGTAAGCCAAGAATCTGGGTTCGATTCCCAGCCTGGGAATTTTTTTGCTCAGTTGGAAATATTAATTCCGTATGACAATTGTTATAGTTTCGGTAAACTGATGTTATTTTTATTTCGGTGAGACTTTGAAAAGTAAAATATTCTTATCTAAAACAACCCGCTCTGATTTAAAAAAAAAAAAAAAATACTTTTTTAGAGTTACCTGTGGGGCACATATTTTTTTATTCAGTTTTCTTGACTGGTACCACTTTTATGAAATAATAAAATTTGTTTTATACAATAACATATTAATTAAGGCAAAAACAAGCGGAATTTTGAAATTTCAAAAAAGTGGTGAGAATCAATAGACCTGAAGGGGAAAAAATAAGTAGCCCCTGACAACATTGACTTTTTTAATCATGGACCCTGGTTTCAGAGTTAAATAACGTTTCTTTAAAAATAATGTGTACATTTTAATTTCAGAAATCAAAACAGTTTACTATGATCCCAATTGAATGTCACCATTTACATCCATGTTTCTTTCAACTGGTACTAAGATTAAACGACTAAAAAAGGGATAAAGTAAAAAACAATATTCTTACATTCAGAGGTCTTGATGCAAGACGAAAATGAGTCTCATATAAAAAAAAATAATTATAAAAATGCGTTTTAATTTGTGGAGGAAAAAAAAAAACTTCTGATTGTCATCCTCGCTGATTTTTATTCCACTGAGATTTAGTGATCATCAAAATTTTACGTTATTTATCACTATCTGCTTTCGAAACCTGGACGGACCGGGAAAAAATAAAAAGATGGCACCGCAATAATATAAAAGTAAAATTCAATAAGTTTAATGAATCGAAATGTGGAAAGGAATAGGCTCATGGCCCTGAAGTCATCTGACGATCAGTGTAATTTCCAGCTTAATCTTCGCCTTGTGGGCTTGTGGAGAGGGACGCGGAATTCGAGGAAGTCGGAGTTCCTCGGGCCCTTCCGATGTCCTTTTACTTTCTTTTAACACTGACCACTTTTCGACATTTGACCCAACCGGAAAAAAGCTGAAAAGACGTCATCTGACAACTTACACATGACACTGAAAATAATTGAAAACATTGATTTCAGTGGAGATTTTTCAATTCCTACTATTAGTTCACTCTCTCCCTATATTTATTTATTTATTTATTAATTTACATATATATATATATATATATATATATACATATATATCTTATTGAAATTTTCAATTCTTAATAAAATACTTATTATTCATTCAATCAAGTTGGAATATTTTTTCTAAAACTTGTACTGGATGACAATTGATGTCAATACAGTTTTTTCAAATATTAATCCATTAATTAAATTTTAATTAATTAATTTTAGTTTTACATGGGAGACAAAATGGCAGCGATTGGTTATTGAAGCTTTTAATGCATCTTCATATCTATAAGGGGGGTTACAATAGGGGGTACCCAGTTCTGTCGCCAAATTTGGCGGCCAAAATGAGTTATCAAAAGCGATACCAACTTGGCGATATCTCTAATATTTCGCCAAATTCCCATAGAGTCCCATTGTAAACCTACTTGTTTATAGAAAATCAACAAATTGAGATATTTTAATGCAACAAAAATTAATATTAGCTTAAGGGATTATATTAAATTTTTCTTTGATGACCTAAGTAGGAATTGACTTTAAAAACAAAATTTTTATATTACTTATTTTATTATTTTACTCAAGAATATTTTAAACTAATTTAAATTCACACATCAAAAAATAAAATTATGATGTATTGAAGGTATTCAGGAATTATTTACAACATTATTTCTCAAAAGAATAATAAATTATAATATATATTTACAATTTTATGGAAAGGTTATGTATCTTTTTCTGACATTAAATTTTGTATACGCTTCTTCGATATTATAGTAAATTACAGATGATTTGTGTCTTTTTTTCAGTATATTTTGAAAAAGTAGAAGCCCAGAGCAGTAGATTTGTAGAAAACCAGTAGCGTAGTGTTCAGAACGCCTGTCTGTCACGCTATAGGTGGCAAGTTCTGCTGCCGGCAGGGCAAGGTTCACCCAACCTTTCATCCCTTCAGGTTCGAGAAAATGAGTACCAAGCTTGCTGTGGAACTAAACACCGAGGGTCTCGCAATGGGTTGACAACCTGGCCTTGGCACATGCTGCATAGCACCTTGGGGCATATGGTCAAGTAAACAGAGTTGGGCACTGCAGGCCCTGATCGTACAACCACAGGTTTTTTTTTTTTTTTTTTTTTTTGGTAAAGTATTTGCATGTATGATTTTGATACGAGAATAGTCTGAAATAAAGGATTTTGGAGGCATTTTTTGTGTGTCGCTTTTTTTTTAAATGTCTTCAACGATTTATTAGAACATAATAGTATAGTCTCAGATTAATTTTTATTTGTAAATAAATCTAAATGCGTGTTTCTGTTTTCCTTCTTCAGAGATTCTAAAAAGGTCTTGAATTAAATATAATACATTATGTATTTTCGATAATTTGTATTCTGTATTCAGTTCTGTAAACAATATTTTTTTAAAAGAAGTAAAATAACGTTAAATAATAATAGGTTTTATTTATTTTTTCATGTAATTTTTCATTATTTCAAAAGCAACAACCATAAAAAATACAGAAAATATTTTAATACATTTTATTCAACATGTCTCTAAAAGTAACGTAAGTAAATCATTTTTTGCAGATTTTGCTTTTAAAGTTCATTTATCTTTACTCAAGTATATTTTAATTCAATTAAGTGTATTTTGGGCAAAATAAGTAAATGTTTAAAATACCATCGGTTAAAACATCTCTCTCTCTCTCTATATATATATATATACATATAGATTTTTTTTTTTTTTTTTTTTTTTTTTTTTTTTTTTTTTTTTTTTTGTTCATATGTCATAGATTACGTTTTGTATGTTTTGCTAATTTTTAAAAAAATCTAAAGCTTATTAAACGTAACTTGAACTTTTGAACGAAAATCGCTTTATAGAAGCTTTCAATATGCGGATACTAAATTACAGCCCATTCAGTTAAGAAATATTTTGAAATAAAAAAAGTCCTTCCAGCCAGTGCCGGGAGGAAGAGGTAACTTTCATATTCCTTATTTTTTTAAAAACTAGCTTATGTTACTCAAACACACGAAGTTCAGTTTAGTGGAAACCGATTACAGAAGATTCAATACTAATTTTTATCAGTACTAAATCATTATGAATTGGAATTTCGCGAAATTAGTCAGCTTTTCCCTAGCTGCTTTTATTTAATGTAAATTATATTTGGTTGCCAAATTCGGAGACATCTTGAAGTTCCTGCTATTTTAAGACAACATGGTGTATGAGGATAACCAGTGAACTTGGTCGAAACCTTAGTAATTCCTGTACACATGCTCACCCACATGGGAATCGGTTGATATACAGGAGTGCTGTCGCAGGCAAAAAAATCAGATTTTTCAAAATGTCACCCACATAAAGAAATTCTAACTGCTATATCAGAGCCATTTTTTAAGATAAAACAAAACAAAAAATGTTCCGGAATCCTTATATCAAGGTCAAATACTTAAGAAAGAAATGTTTTTCAATTTCTATTTTTTTTGCACTTTACTTTAAATATATTTTTTTTAATTTAATGCCCGCCATTTTGAAACAAGATGGCGGATGAGGCTGGCCAGCCATGTTGGTCGAAGCATTGCCACATACTATCCACATGCCTTCTAACATCCAAATAGGTTAATAAATACGTGTGTTATAGCGTGACAAATGTCAGATCGTTTCAAAATGTCATTCATGCTAGAAATTCAAAGTGCTATAACTCAACCATTTTTGAAGATATAGGCGAAACAAAAACTACTCCGGAATCTTTGTATCAAGGTCAAACACATAAAAAGATCTTTTTCATTTTTCAATTTTTTGATACCTTATTTTTAAATTTAAATAAAAAAAAAATTAAATGTTCCCTTTTGAAACAAGATGGCGAAGGAAGCTGGCCAACGAACTCGGTCGAGACATTGGTATGTACTATGTACACACCAAGTTAAATCCAAATCGGTTCATAAATACGCCTGTTATCGCATGACAAAAATCAGGTAGTTTCAAAATGTCAACCACAATAGAAATTCAAAATGCTATAACTCAGCTATTTTTTTAGATATAGACAAAACAAAAACTGTTTGGGAATCTTTGCATTAAGGTCAAACACATAAGAAAAAAAATCTTTTCCATTTTCCAATTTTTTAGCACCTTATTTTAAATTTTAAATTTTTGAATTTTTTTAAATGGCCGCCATTTTGAAACAAGATGGCGGATGAAGCTGGACAACGAACTCGCTCGAGACATTGGTATGTACTATGTACACATGAAGATACGTCCATATCGATTCATAAATACGCTTGTTATCGCGTGACAAAAAATCAGGTCGTTTCAAAATGTCAGCCACGCTAGAAATTCAAAAGGCTATAACTCAGTCATTTTTTTAAGATATAGACAAAACAAAAACTGCTCGTTAATATTTGTATCAAGGTCAAATACATAAGAAAAAAATATTTTTCAATTTTTAATTTTTTGGTACCGCATTTCAAATTTTAAATTTAAAAAAAAAATTTAAATGGCCGCCATTTTGAAACAAGATGGCGGATGAAGCTGGCCAACGAACTCAGTCGAGACATTGGTATGTACTACGTACACACCGAGTTTCAAACAAATCGGTTCATAAATACGAGAGTTACAGTGTGACAAAGATCAGATATATATATATATATATATATATATATATTAATATTACAAAATTTAAATTTTTGAGCCAAGTTTAAAGTATTTTATGTAAATTTTTAACTTTCCGGCACTGATCTTTAGTAACTATCATAAGCTATCGTGTACCAGTACCACTACACATTTGTAATTTTGGAGACACACTCGTTTTTATTGCCGTCACTTCTAAATCCTGTCGGACTTTTCTTTTCTCTGTGACATTTTGACGGCAAGTAGTTGGTATTGTCGAAAAAAAATGAGGGTTTCCATTCCTGCTCAACACAGGTGGCAGCCGACTGGGTTTAAAATAATAAAGAAAAATGAAGAATTAACATAAGGCAGTCGCTTGAAACATTATTCACTTTATTTGCACATAATTTACCATATATAGTGGACACTGGATCCACTACGGCAATATTACCCCTCAAATTTGTTAAAGAACTAAATGCTAAAATTGAAACTATACCTACAGTTATTATTGGTCAGGCAAAAGGGATGTTAAAATTAAATTAAAAATGTAAAATTTCTCTAAAAGTGGGTAAAATTACCAAATGTGTTAACTTTTTAGTGTGTAATACTAATTTGGAGTATGCTATTTTGGGTTTAAGGGAATGTTCTAAATTTAATTTAACTATAGATTGTAGAAATTGTACTGTAAAACAAGGAAGGAAAATTATAAATAAGAGTATATCCATACATAATGAGAAATCTCTTCATTTTCATACTGTAGATATGAATAAAGTACAACAAGAGAATGATTTGGTAACAATTGATTGTGATGAGAAGTTGAAGTTATATAATGATGATAATGTAATAACCGCTAATGAGAGTAGTGAAACTTTGAATTTATGTAAGAATGATAACGAATTACCATCTAGTTGTGAAAATTATATGACTACTCAGGACTTTTTTGAGAATGATAGAAATGATTATAATGTGCAACCTGATTATGGACAGTTCATAACTTCTCAAAATTTTCGCGATGTTAATAATTCTGATTCAGATTTAATTGGGGATTTAAATTTAATTCAAAATGATGATTTAAGGGGGATAGTTCAAAATTATAGGGATATTTTTGCAAAACATAAATATGATGTGGGTAGGATTAATATTGAGCCACAACGCGTTCTTCTAAAATCTGACCTACCTGTATCTTTGAGGCCCTACAGAACTTCCCCCTTAGAAGAAAAAGAAATAAAAAGTCAAATCCAATCTTTATTAGCGGCTGGACTCATAAAAGAAAGTAATAGCCCATATTCTGCCCCTATCACTTTAGCTATGAAAAAAGAAGAAGGTAAAAAGACCCGATTATGTATAGACTATAGGAAACTAAATTCAATAATTAAAAATGATGCAGAACCCTTACCCGTATCGATGAAATTTTAGATAAATTGAGTAGTGCTCAGTACTTTTCAACTTTAGACTTAGCCTCTGGCTACTGGCACATATTAATACATCCAGCTGATACCAAAAAGTTAGCTTTTGCTAGCAACTTTTGCCTCTTCGAATGGCTAGTTCTTCCGTTCGGTATAAAAACAGGCCCCCCAATATTCAATAGAACTATTAGAAGGATCCTTAACAAATATAAAATAAATTTCGCGTGTCACTATTTTGATGATATTATAATTTTCTCCTCCTCTCTAGAAGAACACTTAAATCACTTAACTCAAATCTTTGAAATCTGTAAATTAGAAAATATTAAACTTAAACTTTCTAAATGTAAATTAAGCCAAAATAAAATTAATTTCTTAGGCTACGAAGTCACCAATGGGACTTTAACTCCAGCTAATGCAAATATTGAGACCATTACAATATTAATACCCCCATCTAATGTTAAAGAATTACAACGATTTTTAGGTTCTATTAATGTATACCATAAATTCATAGACAAATATGCTGAAAATAGATACCCCCTTAATAAATTACTTAGAAAAAACACAATATGGGAATGGAACTTAGAATGTCAGGACTCTTTTGAAAAACTAAAAAATGCCTTAATTGTAAAACCAATCCTCAAAATTTATGACCCAAAATTGCCCCTCCATATGTTTATAGATGCCTCTCAGGTAGCGGTGGGTGCAGTTCTAAAACAACCTGATAAAGATAATTTCTTGCATCCTATTGCTTACCATTCTAGAATTTTGAAGAGTTATGAGCAAAACTATTTTATAACCGAGCTAGAGTGTTTAGCAATTATAGATACTCTTGATAAATTCTATCATTATTTCCATGGAGTCAAATTTACAATAGTTTTCAACATTACCAGGTATGACCTTGGGGCGCCACGAGGATATTACTTGTTTTTGGGATTAAGTAGACACTCTATGCAGGCATAGGATGTGTATTTGATTTTGGGAATTTTCAGATTGATGTTGAAAAATAAAAATAAATATTTTTAATTTTATATCAAGTTTATATCAAAATAAACTATATTTATTTTATTCCATTTTTGCCAATTGTTTACAAAAATAGTAAAAATTGATAATATTATTATAATAATATAAACCTAGAAAATTGATAATTGTGATGAGATTTTGTAGTGATTGTGTAGCAATAGAAAATTAAGTACATAAACAAATTATCTTTAATTCCTATTTATTTTCTTTATTTTACCATTCTAAGTTTATCAAATGCACGTCTATTCATCGTGAGTATCAGAGAGATAAATTATTGTAAGGAAATACTGGTTGAGAGTCCACTTTCTAAATATTTAGAGTTAAATTTATTTGGACTTTGGAATTATTATTATTTTTTTTAATGTTTCGACTGGCAAAAATACTTTCTTTATAAGTAAGAAATAAGAAAATAATTTAATTGCTATGTATTATTTTTATCCTCAACCATTATTTTCCGTGTCAATAAGTAAACAATCTGTGATATTTTCTTAGAATATAATATTGTTATTAAGTATTATTATTGTTATTATTCAAGTATACTGTTGAGTATTTTTATTATTATGATTATGAATTGAAAGTATTATATTATTTATTGAAAGATTCATTATTTATTAAAGAAAAATGAAGAATTAACATAAGGCAGTCGCTTGAAACATTATTCACTTTATTTCCACACTCACGATTGAATCTAGGAAAGATGCTCACTCCTGCCATGGTAAAAAGAATAAAGTCTATTCTTCCTGTCACAATTAGTTTAAAAACACTCCATCTCTTGACTGCGTTCTAGTCTTAATCCGTTAACATCTAACATCTATCACCCATTACGATACCGTTGCTTCCTCATTCTACACACATAATAAACAGTATTCATCCAACATTTTACTACCTACATCGAGCAATCACATTGAATATCCAGTCTGCTACGACTGCAATCCACTACGTTCACCTCTACATGCTAAAAACTGAAAAACTTCTAAGCTCACAGCCCATCTACTCCTATATGCTATATGCTATATCTTTCTCTCTGGTTCCCGGCATCCGTATTTATACTCTGCTGAAAAGATTGTTCTAGAAAATTCTTATATCCTCGCCCCAGCTATCTAAAGCATAAACAAATGTTAAAATCTGTAGTCGAGATTATGCAAAAATAACCCTTTTTTCCCTCTTCAGACGATAAAAGAAATGAATTTATGTCTGCAAAGTTTTAATCTTTGAAATATTTTAATTACACCTGGATATTTTAAATAAAAGAATAAATTGAAATAAGTAGGTTTTTTCTTTAAGACAGAATAATATTTTAGCAGTTAAATAAAGATTTAAGGGGAATATGATATACCGGGTTTAATAGCGGAATTTAATAGGAATTTAAATAATAAAAGTTTTATTAAAGAAATATAAATGAGCCATTTTTAGATTTACGCAATTTGGAATAAATATGAATTAAGATCTTCGAGATTAATAGACTAGGGTTTTAATTTAATAAGCCGGTATAATATACGGAATATTACTGAAAAAGGAAAATTTACATAAAATACTTTAAACTTGGCTCAAAAATTTAAATTTTGTAATATATATATGGATATATATATATATATATATATATATATATATATATATATATATATCAACTTTTGAACGGAGGGTGGTTTCGGGGTCTGGCGGTCATGAGATCGATGAAAATATACCAAAATTTTTTTTAAATCGCTTTCCTCCGAACGGTTGCAATACGTAGCTTTTTGTAATGAAAGCTACCTAAAAAACTATCTGTTGCAATATGTTTTGCAGCGGTTAAAACTGATTATTGCACCAGGATTTCAAAAATTTAACCTGCATTATTCCCAACCTTCTGAACGGAATGACATTGTTTTTGGTATCTAAATATAAATTTACTAAATAATCCAAATATTATGACGAAATTGGATTTTAGCATTGAAAATGTTAATGTTTGCTACAATTGTTGTATGTAGACAAAATTTGTGCATAAAATTAACTTGTAGGCATTGTTTCTAACAGATTGCTAGAATAAAAATTTTATATCGAAGACTAGTATTTGAAAATAGTCCCGAACGTTTGACTGTATATGAAATCATCGATAGCGATAATTAAAGGGGTAAGGGATCAGTAATATTCAATTTATTTTTTTGAAAGTAAAGATTATTAAATTATATTTTATACTTTTCAAGTAAAGGGGCATTTGGAGATCGAGAAAATGGAAGAAAAAGAAATCTCGATGGAAAAAAAAAATTGCAACATATTTTCTAGCAATCAATCCACTGTTTTATAAACCCAAGCCAGTCGTTTCAATACTTATACAATATATTTCGTATAATGAGGAAATGTATCTATTTCTATATACAAACAAAAGTGTATATAAATAACAATAATGTTGTAGGTATAAAAAAAATGTTTATAAATAAATAAATATATATATATATATGTATATAATCAGGCTATTTTTCGTAGCTGTTTATATCATTTAGGAAAAAAATGTCACAATCTGAAGCCCAAATTCCACTAAGCTTCTTAAAAAAGCCAAGTCTCCTATATTGAAAAAATACCTTATATTCTTCATAAATAAGAAGGAAATGATTACTTTTGCCTTTTAATAAATTTAGTGTATTATGAGTATTCATTAAAAAAACTAGTCTTGGAGATATATTTCTCTCATAACTATTGTCCTGTGCAGAATGCCGTAGGATATTTAGTTAATGTTAATGATGTATTTGTAAATTAATCATTTAAACAAATTATGATGTAAATTCAGTTTCGAATTCTTAAATTTATGCTTTTCTCAAACATACTCTCGTGACATATATTTTTAAAATAATATTTCTTCGTGAAGTCACCATTATGTAAAACAATTTTGTCTTTAAACATGTACAGTTAACAATAAACTCAGTTAATAAAAGCAATTTAAACTTATGAGATTTTAAATATGTTATGATTTTTCTTTTCTTCTTCAAAGCGCTTAAGTAACATTATGATGTATTTCAGAAACTAACATTCCAAAAAAAAATATTTTTTTGTCTTTATTAATTAAAGCATTTAAAATTTTCTGTGACATTTTATAAGCATTCATTAGTGTATTTTACAGTAGGATAAGAATTTTTTTTCTTTAATAAAAAGTTGTAATTTTCTATTTTACTAATTGTATTTAATGGAAACTTAACTATTACAATACTATTCGCAGATATTTTCTACTTTCAGTTCTATATACACTGTAAAATATCTGAAGCATTAGCTGCTTAGTCACTCCACCGCTGTTATAGAATATCTCTGAATGCTCCATAGTATAGTCAAGTATTCGTTTTATACAAAAGCGATGGGGTGACTACGCTTATGCAGCGAACGATGCAGATTTTTAACAGTGCAGCTATTTGAATTCCAACCTTTAAAAAAATACTTTATCAATGTATAATAAATTATTCCATAATTTTAAAATTATGTAAAATACGATATACATTTAGCGACATATTATTAAACCATACATTAGCTTAACATAATAGACACAAATACATTTATATTATTATAATTTTAATAATTTTTAATAATTAATTTAATAATAATAATAAATATTAATAATAATTTAATATTTTTCATTATAATTTTAAATTTTGTAATGTGCTCTATTGAGTATAATTATATATTAAAAATTTTTGGCAGAATATCTTATTTAATAAAATCTCATGTTTATTTAACCTGATGGCAAAATAATAATCACAAATCCAAACTGAAATATTAAATAATAAGAGATTTAAATTTCCTCCGCATTCTCAAATTTCTAATATGCAAATCTTTGAGAAACTTTCCTTAACAACATTCATTACTTACCGGTCAATTTGTTTGAACACTTTGTTTAATTCTTCCTGCATTTAAGCAGAACAACTGTCAAAGAATGTTAGTTTAAGTGATTTAAATTTGATTATTAATTGACAAATTCCTTTTGAAGTTAGTAACACTAAAGGTTCCTGAATTTAATAATATTTTCATATTTCGCATTTACGTAAAATGAACAGTAATGGAAACGTAATGAGATTTAACGTTCTATCATTCTGTAATTTAAAGCTTTTAAGAAATGATAACAAATTATATGTTTTAGTCTCAAATTTAAGCGTAAGATAATAATGCATAATATATTATAATTTTATGCTACTTTGATTTAAGTTTGCATGTAAAATAAATACTTTCCCTCCTATATTTTATTACTCTGCATGGCTGTGTATGTAGCATAATACAAATAATATGTCCATTCTTAAATAGCGTTATTTTTTTAAGCATGATGTAAAAATGGTCAAAATGTTAATATCCTTTTCAACATATTTCAATATTTAATGTTTCATATAGTTTATTTCTCCATAAAAGTGTTTGTGATAAAACATTTTACATAAGTACAACTCAATGTAATTGTATCAGTATTGGTATCATTCTAAATAACTTTATACTTATTAAGGGGTCTCAGCTTTTAAAGCCTCAAAATTTTCGAAATTATTTATTTATTTTTTTTTTTTGGATGATAAATTCTTATCTTTTCTGAACAGTTTGGTATAATTGATTCCTTGAAATTCCCATTAGAACAGAAGATATGGTTCTTATAATTATAGCCGGTCAATAGCTGATGCTTTTTCGAAACTTTGAACTCATTTTTCTCCAAATGACGTTTTGGGGCATAACGGGCACAATATCTCAATAAAAAAGAAAAGTGCCCAGCTAAACTGATGGCATTGAGCTCACAGACTATTCACACTAATTGTATATTATACTCTTATTTTAAAGAATAATGCCACTCAAAAAATAAGTGAAGGGGAATTAGCCCCCGTTTCCCCCTTTATACTTAACCAGTGAACCTCCAAATCTAATCAGGGAAGCTCCTTATCATAATAAACCGGTATAACAAATTTGGAGCAAATCGAATAATCTTGCAAAAAAAAACCATTTATCTAAATTAAGGGGGTGGACTAACCCCCCTTTATCCTTAACCAATTAATTGCCAAAACGAATCAGGGAAGCTCCTTAACATAATAAACTGGTATACCAACTTCGGAGCAAATCGAATCATTCTGCATGAAAAACCCATTTATCTAAATTAAGAGGGGCGGGCTAATCTCCCTTTTCCCCCTTTACCCTTAACCAATGAACCCCAAAACTAATCAGGGAAGTTCCTTAACATAATAAACCTGTATACCAAATTCGGAGCAAATCGAAACATTCTGCATGAAAAACACATTTATCTGAATTAAGGGGGGTGAACTAACCCTGTTTTTCCCCCTTTTATCCTTAACCACTGAACCCCCAAAACTAATCAGGGAAGTTCCTTAACATAATAAACCGGTATACCAAATTCGGAGCAAATCGAATCATTCTGCATGAAAAACACATTTATCTGAATTAAGGGAGGTGGATTAACCCCGTTTTTCCTCCTTTATCCTTAACCAATGAACCCCCAAAACTAATCAGGGAAGTTCCTTAACATAATAAACCGGTATATCAAATTCGGAGCAAATCGAATCATTCTGCATGAAAATCCCATTTATCTGAATTAAGGGGGGGGGGTGGACTAACCCCGTTTTTCCCCCTTTATCCTTAACCAATGAACTCCAAAAACTAATCAGGGAAGCGCCTTATCACAGTGAACCTAGGAAAAAATTTTGAAGCAAATCGGATGTTTCTATCAAGAGTTATCGCGTTACGTACATACCTACGTTAGGTATGGGACTTAAGTATAGGGTAAAAAAAAAAAAAAACTTTTCTGTTTTAATGTGTAATAGTGAAAACTTTTTTCCTTTTTGGATGTCTAAACTTTTGGCTGAAAAGGTTTTTTTAAATTAAGTTGTTTTCTGGTTCCTCAAGGAGGTCAAAGTTTTGAAATTTCAGTATAAAGTAACTTAAAGTAAACAATGTAGCTGTTCGCTCATATCTACTTTTATTTAGCAAATACTATCCAGAAGTCACCACGAGGAGGTGGTTAAATATCGACTTCCACCCTTCTCACCTCCCTTTGTTATGAATTAATTCAACTGGATATTCAACCTACTGTCTTTTTAGGCAAACTTTGTCATTACATTGTGGGAATTCAACTTTCCCAAGATTAAGCCATCTTTTGCTTAATATTTAAAGGCGGATGTCCAAGCTCGCGGGACAATTTTGACACACGTTTCCACTGTTTGAGTATGACAAGGAAAATCTAAAATTCAGGTGTATCCCTTATTTTTTGTACTTTTTTAAAGTTCTTCATTCGATCAGTCCGTCAAGATAGGATCAATGTTTTTATAGTCTATAATTTCAATATGTTCGCATTTTTTCAAGTCGCTTTCCTACTGGTCCAGAAAATCCTTTCGTACCCGTAGTTTTTTCAGCAAGATGTTGAAATAAGTATCTAAGAAAAAAGTTCATTTGCATGTTATAATCAAATTATCCATTATAAGGTTTTTAGGGTATTGCTTCCGATGTTTTAACAACTCCAGATTTGCATCCTGCATTAAAGGTGTTTCTGTTTCACCCAATAACTTTCAAACTTGAAATGCCAGTATTATTATTTTGAAAATACACCAAAATTGCAGTGGCTATATCAGTATAAGAAGAAGGTGTCAATGAAATATGACAAATATATTTTTATCCTGGTTTTTGAACTAAGACCAGGTGTTCGTCCTTAATTATTCTTAGTTATACCTTTTTTCCCTCTGCTTCAGTTATCATAGTGTTATCCTTTCTGCCATCAAAATACTAACCTTCTAAAATTAACTCATTTCGTCTTTCCTGTTCTTTCAAATTCTTCCTTTTCTTTTCTCTTTGTCGTCTTTAAGTCCTTCTTTCAGTTACCTTTTCTTTATTATCATCAGAAATGCCCAATCTTCTAAGGTGCCATTTGCAATAATATTTGTAGTTCTGTCTAATACTCCGGTTCTTTCACCTTGTTAATTATCAAATTCAGGTTTAGAAAAACAACCGATTGAACTATTTCCTTCCGAACTATTTTTTTACACTTGACGATCATTCAATCAAAACATCATTTTTTTTTTTGTTTTAAAATAACTTTTTTCCTTGATATTTCCTTTTCCAGTCTTGCTACACATTTTTTGTAGTTTTTATATCTATTGATCCTATTGCCATCACCCCATCTCTGTTTGGTCTTTGAGAAAGTGGCGTTCTTGTTCTGATACACGATAATATTTAGTGCTTTTACACAAAGAAATGTTTTTTGCAGGATTACCTAACATTTTGCAATTTTATATTGGATGTGGGATTATTCTTTCTAATCTTAATATTTTTCTTCAAATTTTGACATTTCTCGCGCTAGTCTCTAATCATTTTTTATTATTTGTGTATCAGAAACCGTTGGAATTGAAGGTCTCAGCAATATACTTTTAATTGTATCATCAACAGCTTTAGATATTTTAGAAATAGTGTGTACCAGATTCCAGCTGTCAGATTTTAAGTTAAATTGAACCCAAATATAATGTTTCATAACATCTTCATATGTTCTTCAAAGATGACAGTCTAATGTTAATTGTTTTGGTTCACGAAATACAAGACACTTCAACAATTATCTAGATTTAGGTACGTTAACAGACTTTGTCATTTTTGACATCGAATGTTTGTTGAAAAATAATTAAAGAAACTGTTAACACACATTAAATCGGACTACCTTGTTATGTGTTGCAGCCATATAAATCAGAGACAATGAAAGCCGACGCCCACGACGCTGGCTTCTACAAAAGTCAAATAAAGTGGGGCTAAATTTTCTAAGGCACTCAAACCAAATTATTCTCTTTATTACAGGACATTAACACTTAATTAATTTAATTTTGCAAAATATAAATTTAACAATAAGCGTAAAAAACTTTTTATGCAATTATTGGCTTTTTCGTTTTTTATGGAAAATCAGGCGCTTTGAGGAACCGGAAAATATCATTTTAAAATTAAAAGAAAAATATTTTCTTTTTATGGAGTTAAAAAAGAAAAAAAATAATCGCTATTAGAATATAAAATTCGATACATCGTTTTTTAGTTCCACCCTAACGTACGTACGTACATACATACATACATACATACATACAGAACGGGCGGGCACATTAGCTCTCAGGCTTTGATAGTCTGTGAGCTAACATAGGGCGACCATTTCTGTGGACCCGCCCAATCAACGAAATCTAAACTGTATTACTGTATTCGTTAGTGCTGGCTTTTGTCGCAAAGTTTTTCGTTTGTTCCACTTCCATTCCCTCGTTATAACGAATTTTTATAATTTAAGGGCACATAAAGAAAGTCGCCTATGAATAAATACGTGTCGCGAAATGAGATGCGTAATTCTTGAGTGCTGTGTAAATGTCGGTTTGGACTCACAAAATTATCACAAAGGAAAATATTCTTGCTTTCATTGGCATTTTGTTAGTGTCTGGATATAACAAACTACCTAACAGAAGATTCTATTGGGCTCTTTCAACTGATATGCACGACAATTTAATTTCTCAATCGTTGAGAAAAGCTACTTTTGATGTGATTTTGAGATCAGTACATTTTGCAAATAACATGGAAATGGACGATGATAGGTTATATAAAGTCCGCGCCCTTTTTGAGCACTTCAACAGAGCATGCAAAGATTTAGATATCCCAGAATATCTCACAGTAGATGAGTCCATAGTTTCCTATTATGGACTTAGACAATAAGGCATAAAGCTAAATATGAACAAAGATTTTACCAATGAAACCATTGGATAGTCAAATCAGGGCAGAAACACGCCCAATGTAAAAAGTGTGGCGAAAGAAATGGCTATAAGTGCGAAAAGTGTAATCAACCCCTTCATCCCAAATGCCATAAAAGTTATCATGTTGTTTATTATGCATAAATATTCAGTTTAATAAAAATATGTTACTATTTTTTTAAAGGTAATTACAATTTTTAAATCTTTTTTCCTAAGTTTTAGAATTTGAAAATTATATATTTTACAATATTTTCCTTTGTAAATTGAATTGCAATTAAATTTTTTAAATATAATTTTAATTTTTAAAAACCCTTATTATGCATGTATAAGAAATATTTTACTAGTATATAAATCTAGAATCTCTTATTATAATTATTATTATTATTATTGCAATCAATCAGTAAATTCAAAATTTGCTTTAAAAAGTGATTTCATACTACGCAAACGCCGGTTGGTACAAAGATCTACCATTTAAAAAAAGTTAGTAATTACAACGGAAAAAATTAAATTTATGTACGATGTACTTAATAGACATAGAATGAACAAATATGAACAAAATTTTCAAAATTGATCGATTATTTAGAAGTCGGCATTAATGGGTTAAAAACACTCAGAGACTCACAAAAAAGAAAATCCCTGCCGGATAGGCCTACAGGCGAAGGCAGATTTCGAAGTTAAGTACTGATTTCACCAACAGAAACTAAATCATGATTAGAGATAAACCTACTTTAACAATTTTATCTGGCCACTTTTGACCATTTTTTATTTTCATTTTTATATAAGAACTGGTTTTGTCAGAGTCATGTTAAGGCAGTATACAAGATTTTTTTTTTTTTTTTTTTTTTTTTTTTTTTTTTTTTTTTTCCCGTGCTCATCAACTTGAAATTTTCTGACACATTTTCAGATTTATTTTTAAAAGGAATAACATGAAACTTGCTGATGTGATTATTTAAGAGATTTATAAGTGACCTATGTTTTTATTTTTCATTCAATTAATTAGAATTTGATTTATAAACAATTATTTTCTCAGTAGGACAATATTTTTCGTTTCCAACTCAATCGCTTCAAGAAATTCGCTTCAAAATGCCACCCTTGACATCGTTTTTTCAAATATATTCTGCCTCTATATAAAATTCGACCTTTACAATACATTTTATAGTTTCTGAATAAGAGAACTTACTAATTGGATGCGTTTGAAAGCAAAAATTAATTTAAAAATGAGTCAGAAATTAAGCAGAAGAGTGGGTCGAAAAAACTAAAATATTTATAATCGAAATGTAATAGCGCAAAAAAAGTTGCCTTTTGTAATACAGATTAAATTCGCAAAATATTACATCGATCAGTTAAGTTAATATATTTTACCGCTGGAAGGGGGCAAACGTTTCAAAAAATCGCAGAAAATATAGAAATCATTTTTTTTTTAATTATCAGAAACGTATCAATACAATTTCTAATAGATCGCAATAGCTCGAAAAAGATATGAGAAATGTCCCAGTGAAGTTCATTATTATGAAATCCCATATTTTACTGCCACAAAGGGACCATATTTTAAAAATAACTGCAAAAATTTAAATTTTTCATCTTTTCTAAATTTTTAAAATTTCTATAATATGTCTAGAAGTAAATGAATTTAATTTATATCTCTTAATATGTCATAAATTTTTATAACTATTTGTAATAGACTGGAAAAAATGGAAATCATTCATTTTTCTTGATGGTCGCTTCATCTACTGATGTTTTACTTCATAACAGCAGTTCATGCACCAAAAATTATATAAAATGAACAATGTACTTTAGTACTTTATTAATTAAAATACAGACATGTTTAACCGAAATGGTTTAAATAAACTTAAAAGGAAGAAATATTTAATATAAATGAATTTTATAATATGATATGCTTTCATGTGAAGCCATTATTCCTCGAGAAGTCAAAATTGATCAACGCTTCAGCGATTTAGAAGCGCCTCAGTGTTAATTTCACGCATCTTTCTACTGATTGAGTGGAACGAGGGAAGTTATAACTAGAAACCAGGAATTCTGCTTTTTCCGAATTTAGTGCCCCCCCCCCCACCCCTATGAAAAGAAAAATATGTATATATAAATAGAACAAAAAAATATTTAAATTTTAAGACTGAAAGCACGCAATTTGACTTTATGTAAAATGACGTCATTCGCATCCGCTTAAGAATTCCACATTTACGATCCACTCTTAAACATCTACAGTAAAGTAAGCATAGGACGTCACTATTGCAAAATAATACACATAGGCAGCAAAAAGATTCTACATTTAAAGAAACTCGACAAAAAAAAAAACGGCTGCCTAATGATTCATAGGCTTTCATTTCTTTGTAACATTAATATAGATACTTAAAAGTAAATATAGTTTATAATAGCTCCATGCTGTAATAGAAATCATTCGTTTATATTTTTAGGGTTTCGTTCATCTAACGAAACCCAATCCGTTTCACTCCTCTATTTGTCTGTCTGTCTGTCTGACTGATTATCACACAGCCCGTTCTCAGAAACTATATATGTTGGAGACTTGAAATTTTGCATACTTATAGCTGGGCACCTCAGATCAAACGAGAAATCATAAAATTTTGAAAAAGTCGTAATTAACAGGCTTATTAATTAAAAACTCCAAATTTTCGTCTCATTAACGAAGAAACGGCATAAAATGAACGCAGGTACGAACAGGCTTTCGAAATATTTTCACTTCTCCTCCGTGTTGCCACACATCTGCGCTTCGAGATGCGAAATTGCAGGTTTACCAGAGCGCACTTTAAGCTAAAAAGTGTACAGGATATTTTAAAATCGTTTTGCATCTCAGAAAGTATTGGCATTAGAAATTTTATTTTACACAGACAGACGCAGAAAAAAAAATCTACTTTCAGTAGGTATAAAAATCGTTTCTCTGCGACGTATATAACAGAAAAAATCCTGTAAAAATCGATCGATAAAAATTTAATTTTCTTCCATTACAAAAGGAGGTGTTGATAGGTTTGATTTCCGACGGCTGGGATAAATTTTTCTCTCCAGACAAATGGCACCTGATCAGGTGATTTTTCATAGTAAGCTATCTGAATACGAAATTTAAACTTTTTAAATATTTAATTTTTAGATTAAATTTTTATACATCCCGACATGAAAGTTTCCGCTGATTCCATACATGCCCATTTCAAAATCCCATCTTAATTGCCTGCTGAGATATTAATTATTTTTAATTAATTGCTTTTATTTTTATCAAATGCGTAGATTAATATGAATGCACGCGCTTTTTAAACCGCGATTTCATTTAAATTAGTAAATCTAACATGGCGATCTGTTCAATCTTAAAGATAGTTCATAACACATATGAAAAATTTACATAAATCTTGGCGCGTGAAATTTCTGGTAGGGGAGGATTGTTGGAGGGGCACTAATTTCACTGATTGGTTTATTTCTATTATATACTTTCTTTAAAAGGCCATCATTGTAGTATTCTTCTGAAAGATGTCTGATTTTTAAAAATACAGAATAAATGTTACATATGCCAGATAAAGATTTCAGAAGTATTGATAACACTATTTTCGAATAGTGATTTCAGCAAATATATTAAATTCTTGGTTAAGACCGCCCCCCCCCGACCCATCTATGTACCAATAGGTTGTGTCAAAGAGTTTCGTACAGATACACTATTTTTAACAATAGAGTGCGCTGCCTGGTGGTGGAATGTGGAACAAGTAGACCGCGATTTCATTTAAGCAGGAATTCCAACAAATCGATCTGTTTGAAACTTTAAGAAAATTTATAACAAATATAAAAAATGATAAAAAAAGAATAGAGCGTTACATTCCGGTTGGAGGAGGGAAAGGGGAAGGGCCATGAACAAATTTAGGCAGTATAACAGGACATTTTGTATTGTTTAGCGTGCGGTTTTTTGATGGCGTGATGAGATAGCTATTATTTATTCAATATCAAAAATTTTATAAGGGATCATACCACTATTTTCGAATAGTAGTTTAAGCAAATATCTTAAATTCTTGGTAAAGAATCCACTCCCTCAAGTAGCATATCTCTAGATATGTTGTTTAACGGAGTTACGTCAGATACAGTTTTGTTAAGAATAGTGTGAGCTCCTTCGTGGTGGAATGTGGAACTGACATACCACGATTTTATTTAAAGTAGGAAATCTAACAAGCGATCTGTTTGAAACTTTAAGATAATTTATAACACATAAAAAGTTTATGAAATTTGGCACGTAAAATTTCGGGCAGGTGGGGTGAGTGGGAGGAGCAATATATATATATATATATATATATATATATATATTTAACCTTTGCGTTACATACCTTTTCAGGTGCGGTTTTTTGACAGAGTCCTCAGCTACATGGTAATTATTAAATGCAAATATGTCAAAAGATAAGTTACCACTATTTCCGAATAGCAATTTCAACAAATACCTTAAATTCTTGCTGAATACCGCCCCCCCCCCCAATTAATATATCTACTAGTAGGTTATGTAAAGGAGTTTTTGGAATACGCTTTTGTTAAGAATAGAGGGCGCTCCCTGGTGGTGGAATTTGGAACTAACAGACCGCGATTTCATTTAATGTAGGAAATCTAACAATGCGATATGTTTTAAACGTTAAGATACTTTATAACACATGATAAAAAAGAGAAGAATAAAAAGAAGAATGGTGCGTCGCATTTCGAGGAGATGGCGGTTGAGGGAGATGCGCGAACAAAAATAGGAAATATAGCTGGACGATCTGTTTGAAACTTTAATACAGCTCATAAAACATTAACAAAATTTTTAAATCAGGCCTCGACAAAAATCATGGTGACCATCTCAACACTCTGAACCCCACAAGGGGGGCACCTTTCTAAATTTAGCAGATACCTGTCATGTGATAATTCGTAGCATTTCGGGAGGGCTTGGGACACGAACAAAATTAGGATATATAACAAGGCAAATCTTTTTAACTCTTTAAGATAGTTTAGGATGGGTTACCAAAATTTAGAAGGTTTTTCATGGCGATAAATGTACTGGACGTTTTGAAATAATGTCTTTTGATAGGAATATTAAACGAAACCCTCTGTTCTATCTAGGATCACACTTGCCCACTTGTTTCAAATTAGCACTCATTTTAATTACATTTTCTATCGGTTGTTATGAGAAAATTGCAACAAAAATACATAATTAATATTTTAGGACTGTTTTTCCATTACTTTCTACAGAAATGGAGTACTTCCGTTTCCAATATTAAGCAAATGGCTTTAAAAACTACAAAAGGTTAATATTTCAAAAATAAATGGAGATGCAACTTTTAAACAAATTGCATTAAAATGTACTTTTTTTCCCCAATCCGGTGATGTAAAATTGAAAATGTGCGATACTTAGAAGTTTTAAAAATTGCTATAGACAGTGGCGTAGACAAGCCCCCCCCCCCCCCCCGAAAGTAGACCTGGTTTACTGAATCATGGATACAAATGAAACAGTAAAAACTGCTAAGACAGAATCACAAAGGATCTATAAAAAATTCCGCTTTAGAGAGGTGTTCGTCTTAGAAGGTATAATTCAAAGGTATGTCTTTTTGGGGACTATGAACTTTTCCGTTTTAGACAGGTTTCCGTTATAAACACTTTCCGTTTTCACAGTGTCCCTTAAAACTGCTAAAACGTACTCACTTCCCAAACTTTTTTTCTTTCACATACTCCTTTCTTAGGTTTTTCATTTCGGAGTACCCCCATTTCTCATAAACACGTCCCCCTTCCCCACCTCCACTCAAGGAGGTAACGTAGACATGCTTTTTTCCATTAGTAATCTTCTTATCACAACCATATAATAAATCGATGCAAATTACATTGATATTCCTAACATTTTTGTGACTTCCGCCATTACCGATATTATTTTCACATATCCCAGCAGACACGCCACGTACCTCCAGGTCTATGCTACCGCAGGTTGGAAACCGCTGCTATAACACCACCTCTGAAGAGCATAAATCTATTACAGGAAAATCTGTGAAGATGACCTATCTCAAATGAAAACATTTCAAGGTTCGACGAAAACAACACTATATATTTGTGTTTGCTAACGTTTGAAACCTATGTGAAATGAAACTTGTTCCAATTCTGAATCCTTCTTGGCAGGTTTTCTGAAAACACGGAATCCTCTCAAAAAAAAAAAAAAAAAAAAAAAAAAAAACATTTTAATGTCCCGAGACGGAAGGATAGCTATACAAGTATACCTGCTATTCCGTTTACACAAATTTACTGTAACTAGATTAAACGTAAAACTTCTTTATCTTGGACTTCGATGCGGTTCTGTTGTTGACACTTATGGGAAAGAACGAGTTTATAGGAACGCAATAACGGTACATTGGTTGAGTTTCGTGTCCCTTATCTTTGTTCACATTATAACGGACAATATTAACAATTACTTTAAATCTGCTGCCTGCAATTAATAAAAGTAACTTTATTTTTGGACTGGTTATTTGTTACCACTTTCAAAATACACTGGCGAGAAAAATTAAAGGAACAACCATAAAAAGGTGCTTTATGTTAATTCTATTAAGGGAACTTCCAGAAAGGTAACTCAATGTCAACATTATCACGTAGTCCAATGGGATTAACATTCGCTTCAAAAATATATGCAAATTTTTCAGCCTTAGCCCGTTCTTTCGTTTCACGTGTGAAAAGGAGCGCACGCGGGTAATTTGAAGCCTAATTTTAAGAATTATACGTGTAATTAGGTAAAACTTTGCTTCTAGTGGAATATGTTGTCCAGAAGACATTTGACCGATTTTGAGAAATTGCGTGCGATAGGGAGAATGGAAGCAGGACAGACACTCTTAGGGGTCTGCAAAGACTTATAAATAGCCAAAAGCGTCATGTCAAGAATCTGTAAACGGTTTAAAGACACTGGTATAATGTCCACAGACAACCAGGTCAAGGTAGAAAACGCACCACAATACGCTCTCAGGACTGTAATTTGCCAACGATTGCTAAAAGAAATAGGCAATTGACGTCAGTTCAGATTGCAGGAAGTTTGCTGCAGCAACAAGAACTCGACTATCCTGGTTTACTGAGAGTAACAGGCTGCAAGCAAGGAAACCTATGATTTGTGTTCCACTAACACCGGTAGCGAAATGCGCCCGGTTAATGTGGTGCAGAGATCATCGTCATTGGAGTACCACGGACTGGAGCCGAGTTCTCTTTACCGATGAATCCCGATTTTGTTGAGAGAGTTACTACAGACGTGTTACCCTATGGAGGGAGAAAATCACATGCAATAAGGCTGCAAACATCCGTGAAAGGCATCGATATAAAGGTCGTGGAATCGTGGTATGGACGGACATAATTTTGAGTGGCCGCAGTGACCGACTCATTTTTATCAGTGCAACTGTGAATGCTGAAATATATAGAGATGAGATTCTTGACCCTCCTGTCAAGTTGTTTAATGGTGCAATCGGAAGATTCGGAATTTTATTACTATTAATGTTCTAGAAGGTCGCTTCACCCTTCTACGGAACGTCTAAGTATCCCTTCCAGAGCTGCATAAATCCGACCCGTCCGAAGCTTACTGCTGAACTTGGAGAATGTTCTAAAACTGTTTTGAACCATCTAAAATAAATTGGCTGGGAAGTACAAAAACAGAAACCACCATGAACCATTTTTTATACATTCTAATACTTCCAAAATGGTGCTAATCCATCACAAATAAACTTATTACAAAAATTTAACTTCCTTAAAGACGACCAGCTATCGCAACTATTAAATCGAATATGGTATCAAAAGTGGCGAGACATGAAACATGGAAACCGAAAAGAACTATGGCTGAATAAGACAATTGTAACAAAACTGCTTTTTCCAGCATGAACTATATTTGATGTGTGTGCTTCTTTCATTACTAGTTTCTGTAGCTGAAAATGCAAGATCTTTTTCTTAAAGTTAAAACCTTCCCATATAGCATTTTAGTTTGCAGAAAATTTGCAACAGTTTTGCTTTGAAAACCTGCAAAGTTGCAGTAAACTCAGCATGACAAGACTGAAAGTTCATAACAAGACTGCAGCAAGATAACGCAAACGCCGAAGTCACCACACTTTGAACTTGCAGATAACTTGTCGTGCAAGTTAAATTCATACTGTATCAAATTTATTGCAAACTAACGGCAAACAAGTAATTAAAAATACTGCTGACTTACTGCAAAGTAGTAATCTTTCCATGTCACACTATAAGTTTAACCCCTTCGAAGGGGTCCATAGACCTGATCAAGTCTATTGATGCGAAAGCGTCGTCAGAAGGTGCATGCATCGGTTTTATCATCACAAACAAGTTTAGGTAATATTTGTACTATTCATTTCGAGCATTTTTTGGTATTTAATAAGTATAGTGCTTAGAAAAAGCAGTGCCAACCGAATAAAATTACTGCAATTTCTGTGTATGTGCTGATTCTCTATTCGCTCAACAGAGGGATTTTTTGCTTTCGTCACTTTCGTGAATTAAAGACTGTCTTGCATCAGTTTCACAACAAACTACTCATGCAAGTGGGTGATGGTATACCTTGCGGGAGATTTGCAGCGAATTTCTCAATTCAAATTTGTCACGGCAAGATAATATCAGAAAAAATAAACTTGCTGCTAATGTTCAAGCTATCTAGATTATCTCAAAAACTCCCATGGGGAGCGCGGCGGATTGCATGAATGGCTAATGCGATTGACACTTATGTGAAATCATTATCCAATATCTATTACAGCACAAGTTCTTAATTCAATGGCAAGAAATTAAACATGAAAATTACTGTTTTAAACTTAACCACTTGATCCCAACTTTATTGTAGGCAAATGTTATGTAATATGGAACTTGATTTAACCCATTCGCTGCCAAAACTATAAAGTAATAATTTTCAAATTTTTTGTTAAAAGTCGTTTGCTACCACAAATTCAGAAAGGTAAATTTCGCTTTACTAATGCAGCGAAATTTCTACCAATAAATGAGGCAATTTTTTAAACTCTAAAACAGTGGTGACAAAGTAATTAATAAATTAAAGTCACGAGTATACTCGTGGATGACAGCGAATGTGTTAATTAAATTTAACTTTTCAGTATGCTCTCAGCTTTTTACATCATAGTGAATATTTTTCATTGGTAAATATTAATGTAACTTCAATGTATTATTAGTTGCAGTTATAGAGATTGGCCTTACATTTTTTATCCATGCTTTTTTTTTTTAAATTAAGAAATTGAATAAGGATATACCTAAATTCTTAAAGTTACTCGAAATACTTCTATTATACATACACAGTCAAGACAAGATTCAAAGGGAGTGGTAAAAAGTTCCATTTTAGACAGGCTTCCATAGAAAGAAATGTAATTAATTATGCTTTTAAGATTCACAACCTCAATAAGATCTGTTGTTCGTTTCGCAGGGGTTCTGAAACTCTTCCGTTTGAGACAGGATTCCATTATAGAAAGATTCCCTTTTCACGGGTTTCACTATGTTTCACTAGAGAACAATGAAAATCCCCTTTCAGACAGGTTTTCAATTTAATTGTATCGCAATTCATATTAAGACCATGTGACGCTTCCGTTAAAGACAGGATTCTGTTATAGACAATTACTATTTTGACAAGTTTTATTCTATTCATATGGCATAAATAAGTATATTTATATAAGTACAAAACATGTATTTATATAAATACACTTGTAAAAATGGAACCTGCCTACAACGGAATTCTGTCTTAAAGAGAAATGTTCCGTGCTACGGAAAGGAATACTATAAAAATACACCTAATAACACAAAAACCTGTGTAAAATGGAATTTTCGAGCAATATTTACGATTTGATCTTGACAGGTTTTACTATATATAAATATATATATATAATACATATATGTACTATATATACTATATATATACTATATATATTATATACCTGAAGGAAAAATTTTGGACCCCCAACCCCCCCCCGAAACGAAATCCTGGCTACGCCACTGGCTATAGAGTATTTAATTGTACTATTATTTATCTGCTTTGTTTTACGGCTGGCTTATGCACGTAATGTAATTTTTTGGAGACGACAGAAAATAAGCTGAGAGAAAGAAATAGCATACCGGGGGCTAATAGCTGATATATTTAATCGAAATTACCAGAGTTGTCAGTCGATAGAGAAACCGTAACAGATGGTTACGTTAGTTTACAGTTATACCAGTAGACTAAATCCATGCAATTTCAAACTTCAAAATTAATATCAGCAGTGATAAAGCGACTATTCGACACTATTCGAATCCCCAGAACTTCGTGCTGTGGAAATTTTCTTCATGTCTGGGGTCCTGATGTTCTCTATTTCATATACTATCATTCCAATGAGGCTATTTTCATGATTTTCGAAGTAGTTGTTTCGTGAAATTACAGTAATTATAATCTTATGCAGATGATTTGGTAATTAACGGATGTTACTAACTATGGTACATAAATTCTTGAAAACATGAGGGATTCATTTTAATTGCGCAGCAACTGATGCAGTTCACTTTCAGGATGTACTCAAACAGTATGAGAAGTTAAGAAGTGGATTTGTCTATTGCAATGTGGAGTCTCAAAATTTGGTTAGCAGTAGTGATCCAACTTGCGTAATATATTAGTCCAGGGACTCATCGAAATATGTCAATTGAACACACATTGACAAAGAGCTTGAAATTTTTCAGCTAAATACTTTTGTTCAATTGAAAAATCATGTTTACCAGATCTAGGTGATCAGATTAAATTAGCTTAAACTTTGTAATTGGCAGTGATTCGCAAATAACAGAAATCAACCAATTGGGACACAATATGAAAGAGGACCTTTCTTTTGTCATCAAGATGTTCGAAAATATGTCTCACAGGAAGCTCATTGAAGTGAAGGCAAGGAAGCCGCTAAAGTGAGTTTGTAAAACTTGTTCTCAAGTATTCATACCTGTAATCAAAATGTGTCCTACATACATTTTTGGCACTTTTATTAGAAATACTAAAAACTTTAAAATGACTCGTTATGTATTATAATTAAGAAGTTATGGGGGATTTTCGTTTTTTACAAAACCTCTCCCTGTTTCTACCCCCTTGGTCCAATTTTGCCCATTAAGGACCTTGACCGAGATTTTGTGACCCTTGATTTTATGTATCACTTTGGAAAAGATTTGTGCAGAATTATGGATGTTATCGTGTCCCTAAGAAAGTAATATATAGATAGATATATAGATATCAATTTTCTAATTTGGGTCTTGGTCAACGTCGAAACACGTGAGCTCGCAACTAAAAATATATAAAAATACAAAAAGTTGTTTTTTCAAAAAATCATTTTAAACATAAAATTGCTGAAATTCAAAAACAAAGTTATTTATGAAGTATCTCATTCAATTCAACTACATTAGAGAAGTAATAGTCGTCATCATTCTCAGCAACAACTGTTTTCATTCCGCTGATGGGTGCAGATCTCACTCAGATTTGCCCATTCTTTACTGTCTAATACTTCAGTTATCGAAGTAGAACAGTCCAGCTTTCTGATTTCATCACACCATCTTAGCTGATGTCGTCTTCTTGATCGGTTTATACCAGTGGGATACATATGCAGGGTATTTTTCCCATGTATTAGAAATGCACAGGGCACATTTCAAAAATATGCAAATGTTGTAACAGTAATATCAGCAAGCATACCTTTTTTTAAAAATATTATAATTTTGTTTTCTGAATTCCATTAATCTTTATCCAAGGGCACATTCATGTAATTTAAATTTGTTTGCTAAAATAAATGAGTACATTTAAACTTCCTATCGCAAAACAGAAATATATTCTAATACATATTTCAAATTTTTGCCAGAGAAATACATACGCTTCCATGTCGGAACTATACGTAAAGTGAATATAAGCTTCTAAAACGTCACTGTAAATTATTAAAGATTGATTAATTCCACCCTTGATAAAGTATACGGGAGTGTCAATTTAATGTAATGTCAGTGTACTTTAAAATAAATATTTTCATATACGTGTTCGTGTCAAAGTTATTTTCCTGTTTATAACGGTTTAGATCATTTATTAAGGGTGTAGGATACCTTTAAACATTGAAAAATTGAGATTTTTTTTAAATACACATTTTGATTCCGTAATCATTTCTGAACAATACGCAAAAAAAGGCATTAAAAAATTCCCATTAGTTTACTAATTATGGCTATTTTATTAAGATCACATATTAAGATTACATAGGATAATTAAATTTTGCGTTGCGTTTATTCAAAACGCTGAATTTTGAGACTACGCGCAGTGTTACTAAAAAACTATGCATGGCAATCAAAAGAAATTTTTACCTCATATTCATTTCTGCATCATCTACAACTTAAAATCAGAAAAAAATTAGATTTTTTTTTCTGTTTTTGTACTTTGAAAATATTTTTTTAAGTGAAAATTTTTATTTTTTTGTTATTTTTTTAATTTAGTCTTTTTTTTTTTCAAATATTCTGGTTTTAGCATAAATGTAACACTATTATGTACTTATTTTCATCAAAATTTTCTCTTTATAGGCTTATTTTTAGATTTTATCATGCTCGCAAGATTTTTTTACTCTTATCATCATATATTTTAACTTATCATTTCAATATCTACCCTATATATATAAAATCCTAATGAAACGAATTTATGAAACGAATATATGAAACGTCTGAAATGTAACGATTCTTTGAATCGACTGATTAAACAATTGATTATGTTTCACGGTGATTTCTCCTAAAAAAAGGAATACTTTGCGATGAAATTAACACCAAAAATCAATATTGATCCGCAGATTTCAAAACAGGTATTAGAATTTGTAAATTCGAATTAGTTTTCGAAATATTAATTTTTTTCTAATTTTATATACATTTTTCTAATGATGGCAACTCAAATTTTAATCAAACAGATATTTTTTTTTCAGATTTTAGAAAAGGTTACTATTTTAAACTAATTTGGCGAGAAGTTTGGCCTCCTTTAAATGTATGCTAAGAAATGTATCATGTTACTTTTATTAATAATTCAATTTGTATTTCATTATCATTTTATTTAATACAAACAGAAACATTTAAAATAAATGACTTTCACTTCTTTATTTTTTTTTAAACGAAATGAAAAGAAAAATATTAGGCACAGATGTCATATACGCACCGGGGTACCTAATCGGCGCCAAAATGGCATTATTTTGGTTGACATGGTAACTCGGCTATTGTTGTTTATTTAATAACTAGCAAACCCCGCGGCTTTGCTCGCGTAATATTTGAAATATGCCAAGTGATATTTATATGTCTAATTTTTATTAAAAGGTACTAACTAAATTTTTATTTTATTAAAAGGTAATATTTTATTTTATTAAAAGTTTTTTCTATTAAAAGGTACTTATTACTTTTAGGAATAATTCAAAAATTACTATTTAAAACACAGTTTGATTAAACATCCTTATTACACTTCAATGGCAGAAAAGAGACTTAAATTAATAAAATGAAATAAAACTAAATAAATGATAATTTAGAAAATATTTTGAAACTTTTATGCTCAATTAATACGCTCATTTCAGTATTCATTTGAAGTTTTGAATTTTTTAGAAACCATCTTCTTACATCTTAAAATTAACCATCATGTCAAATTCCAAGTCCTACCACCTCTCTCAACATAAAGGGCTATGTTGAAACAGGAACTGTCACCATTAATTTGCCAACATTAATTTTGAAATCGGTTTGTTATTTCCTAATATTCCACAGAAACGTAATTTAAAAAGCTTTTAAAGCCCTTTTTTAGAACGTTTGTTGTTCCTGTGAACCCCAGGTGGTAGAATCACCGGCATAAAATATAGCCTGTGTAGGATAAGAGACTGTTATCATTGATTTCCAACTATTACCTTTATAATCGGTTTATATTCCCTGAAATTGAATAGAATCGTAATTTAGAACTTTTTTAGAATGCTTTTCGTACCTCCCCTTCGCTTCACCCCTTTTTAATTCCAATTTATTTTCGACATTCCTTCGAGGGCATTTATATTTTATAAGTAACTACCATGTCATATTTAAAGTTTCTAACCTTTTCAGTATCACAGAAATCGCAATTTAGAAAGTTTTTAGCTCCTGCAACCCTTTGGTGGTAGTGGAACAGACATAAAATATAGCTTATGTTTGAGCAGGTTCTATCACCAAAATTTGTCATCATTATTTTTTTTACCGGTTTGGTAATTCTTAAGTTTGCTTAAAAATTGTAATTTATAACGCTTTTCACTCACTTCATTTTTTTTAATTTGGAATTTTCTTTCGACTGTTCTTAGAAAGCAGTTGCATCTTGTAAGTAAATACCATGCCATACTTCAAAGTTTTAGACCCCTCAGTTGTTCAAAAAACGCAAATTAGAACATGTTTTGCTTTTGCAACCCTCAGATGGTAGTGACAGCAACATAAAATATAACCTATGTTATAGCAGGAACTGTCACCATTGATTTGCAACCATTACTTTTGAAATAGCTTTGGTATTTCCTTAGATTGAGTAGAAATCGCAATTTAGAACGTTTTTAGGACGCTTTTCGCGCATTTTCACCCCTTTTTAAATTTCCAATTTTTTCGAAACTGTTCTTAAAGATCATTTATATCTAATAAATATGTACCTTGCCTAATTTTAAGTTGCTAGCCCCTACCGGTCACAAAAACCGAAATTTAGAATGCTTTTTTGCTCCTGCAACCCCCTTTGGGGTAGTGACACCGACATAAAACATAGAAGGAGCAAGCGTTGTCACCATCATTATGACACCAATATTTTTTAAATCGGTTTGGTATTTCCTGAGATTGTGTAGATACTACCATTTAGAACGTTTTTTAGAACGCTTTTTGTGCATTTTCACCCCTTTTAAATTTCGAATTGTTTAATAACTGTTCTTAGACATCATTTATATCTTATAAGTAACTAATATTAAAAATTTCATATTTCTAGGCCCTTCAGTAACGCTAAAATCGCATTTTTAGAACGTTTTTCGCTCCTACAGCCCCTTTGGGGTAGTGGCACCGACATAAGATATAGCCTATGTTCTAAGTTGGGCTCACACCATCATTTTGATACCATTACTTTTGGAATCGGTTCGGTAGTTCCAGAGCTTACGTCCTACAAATAAACAATTTTTTCCTCTTTATAATAGGAGTATAGATAGATAAGTGTTTATTTACTTCATTTTATTTTTTTAAATTACATAATTTTTTTGTTCTATAGTTAATTATTTTTTTGGTTATTTTCCTTTAAAAATAAAAAGATAATAAAAAATAATTAAAAAATGCGGTACTACTTTGTTATTTAATCGACCCATTTCGCCAAATTATATAAATTGCCAAACCACTCACCAAATTATACAAATTGACATAATTTTTATTTTAAATAACGAAAGAACAAAGAAAATAGTATAACATTAATAAATATATAAATAAAACGTCGAAATAAAAATCACTTGATGACGTAAAGACGTGTAACTTGCTTAAAGTCAAGTGAATGTGACATTTATCAACCATTATTGGCATTTAATCTTATAGTTTGGTGATAGATTTTTGGTCGACGTTAACTAAGTAGTTACTAAGTAGTACTAAAAATACATATGTAACTGGTATTCGAAAACGAGGATTTCGCCAAATTTTCTTTAAAAAAATCACGCCAAACTGGGTGCGCGAATGGCATCTGGCCAAATCTTAAATGATGTAACAAACATTTAATTCCAACTTCAAAGCAATGTTATAATTTACCACTCGAAAAATAAAAAAAAATGCTAACTGGAGAGTTGAAAAATAGTTATTGGCGAGATTTGCACCCGGCTAGCGTAACAGCACCAATAATTCTTTGCGACAATGCTTTTATGTAGTATTATTCGAAAAAAAAATTGATTTTTTTAAATCGGAATGGAAAACTTTTGGCACAGATGCAACATACGGTCCAATATTGGCGCTATTTTTTTCTGACGCCAATGTCATATACGCAACGGGTACTTAACTGGCGCCATAGTATCGTTATTTTGCTTGATTTGATAAGCAGGTTGTTGTTGTTTATGCTGTAGATCTTTTCCCCAAATTAGAGTCGGAAAAAAAATCGCGCCAATATGGGGCCGTATATGATATCTGGGCCAAACATTCATATGAAAAGCGAAGGGGTGAGAGCGTATTTATTTATGGTAGTTACATGACTTGTACTATTATAATATAGATGAAATGATGGCGATAGAATAATATTTGGCGATTATCACCTGTACCTGGCCAATATTAAAGTACCAAATTGGCATCAGGAATATAAAAAGCGAAGTCGTTCGCCCGGAACTCTTGATGATAGTCACATGACTTAGGCTATTGTTATAGAAATTGTTTTAAAATACCGGGAGACAAAGACTCTGTACACTTAATTCCTTTTATTTTTAGCTTCTTTTCAAACGTTTAACTGATCTTATTTAATCAAACACGAAAACAACCATTGGATGTCTTAACAGCAACTGATTCGGCCTTAAATTTTTGAAATCAAATGAAATTGAATGGAAACCCGTTTACAGAGAGATCTGCACAGCTTTTTTCAGTATAATTCAATCTTCTATAATATTTTTTAAACCGATCAGATTAGCGTGTTTTTCGATTCTGCGGTGTCTGAACGGGGGTTGGCGAGCGTAGGTTACAGGGGGCAGAGCCCCCTAGTTTATTTATAAATTTACAAGTATATATATATATATATATATATATATATATATATGTATATATTTAAATTCAAATTTAAATATGAGCTTTATATTTAAATGAAGATTGATTTTTATTTTTGACTTATTACACAAGTTATGAAGCTTGGAACATAATGAGATTTTTTACTTTTCGACGTGTTGAAAGGTATCCTACCCCTTTAATACTTAATTATGTAGTTGGAGGCAAATGCTTGTTACAAATAAAATTTTCCTTTCTCCTACAGTTTGTCCTATCTCAAACATTCATAAAAGTTACTATGTTTCCATAATATTAAAATTCCGTATATTTTATAATATTTTTAGATGTAATTTGAACTTCTCCCTTTGTGATTATTTAAATAATAATTCTTGGTTAATTTATAGTAGATCATTTATTTTCTTACAGAAAAGAGATTTTACTTAGAATTAAAAAAAGTGTTATGTTAAAATCATTTTTAATTAAAAATTTAAGTTTTGTTGCTTTTTTCATGGCATATTTCTGAAATGTTGAAGAGGAAATTTTTAGTAAAAGCATAGTAAGTTACATAGATTGATGAATCGGAAATAAACTGTTTTTTTTAATTTTTTTTTCGCAATAATCACTGCAAGAAAATTACAATCATAATGATCGAAAATCAGTAATTTTACATATGCTTTGCAGTGTTACAAAAATCATAATTATTCGTCTGAAGTTTCACAAATGTAATTCTTTTTAATTTTTTTAATTACTTAATTTATATCCAAAATATCCTTATTAAGTATTTTAAAAACTCATTTATGTGAGCTCGTTTTGCGTTCGCTTTCATCTTTTCCATTTTCACTTCCGTTTCCAAATACCGTGTTCATTTCGCAGAAAAAAAGGAAAAAAAAATCACATTTATTCCCGGTACTTTTTCAGTTATAACGACATCTTTGGTTTAAAAAAAATCTCATTACAAAATAGTTCTACAAATTCGGCAGATATTTTTTTTCTTTTGGAATCTTTAGAAACATACAGAGATATCCTTTGACAGAACATTTTGTGCTTGCGGGGTCGTTTCTGTATATACCCAAACAAACATTTCCCATACATATTTTCGATACAATGGAATATACTATTTCACGTTTTATAAGAATGAGAGGCTGGTGCTCATTTTATTATATATAGGTTATTCCAGGAACTACTATTCAGTATTAAATGTTTAAAAATATAAATTCCAGAAAGTATACCCGCAATGATTATAACTGGGAACCATTAGTTCGTTTCATGGACATTCGTTTAATATTTAATCATACAAATTCGAATTCCGTTTGCAAAAACAGCCACAGCATGCTTCCCAACCGTTTTACGTTGCCAAAGTCATAAAACTACGTTATGTTCGACAGTTTTTCACTTAAAAATATAAAACCACACTAATTTTAGAATGTACGTGTCCGAATGTGACCTGCAACAGTGGGTTCATTTGGAAAGAATTACGTTCAAAAATATAAAATAATTCAACACGTCTTCCAGGTAGAATCGACGTTGTTATAAAGGGTGTGAGATAATATGGGCGGTCATGTGGTATTGAACGTTTTCAAACTAACGAAATTAAAAATTTCTCAAATGCAAATATATTATGTAGAGATTTTTTACGTTTGACAAAACATCTTTTCCAAACAAAACTATTTTCAAATTTAAAGTACGAATGTAAAAATAATATATATATATATATATATATATATATATATTGTGCTTCAATTAAAGTTTACAGTTTGTGGTAATGCTTGAAATAACTATTGGAATTTTTTAACTATATATATATATATATATACTAGGGGGCTCTGCCCCCTGCAAGCTACGCTCGAGAACCCCCGTTCATATACAGCAGAATCTAAAAACACGCTAATCTGATGGGTTTTTAAAATATTGGAGAAGATTGAATTATACTGAAAAAAGCTGTGCAGATCTCCCTGTAAACGGGTTTCAATTCAATTCCCTTTTATTGCAAAAATTTAAGGGCGAATCAGTTGCTGTTAAGACATCAAATGGTTATTTTCGTTTTTGATTAAAGAGGATCATTTAAACATTTGAAAAGAAGCTAAAATAAAATGAATCAAGCATACAGAGTCTTTGTCTCCCGGTATTTTAAAACAATATCTATAACAATAGCCTAAGTCATGTGACTATCATAAACAGTTCGAGGAGGACCACTTCGCTTTTTATACTCTAAGTGCCATTTTGGTACTTTAATGTTAGCCAGACACAGGTGATAAGTAGCCAAAAATTATTCTATCGCCATCATTTCATCTATATTATAATAGTTCAAGTGATCAACTGCCATAAACAAATACGGTCTGATCTCTTCACCGTTCATATGAAAGTTTGGCACAGATGTCATATACGTCCCATACTAAAGCGATTTTTTAACAACGCCAATTGGGGGAACGCATCAACAGCATAAACAACAACATCCGGCATACCATATCAAGCGAAATAACGATACTTTGGAGCCAGTTAAGTGCCCGTTCCGTATATGACATTGATGTCAGAAAAAATCGCGCCAATACGGGACCTTAAGTTTTCCATTTTGATTAAAGAATGAAAATATTTTTTGAATAAAACTATATAAAATTTGCCATGGTTCAACGAATTCTTGGTACTGTTATGCTAGCCGGATGCAAATCTCGCCAATAACATTTTTTGCATCTCGCCAGTTAGCATTTATTTATTCGAATGGTAATATTTGTCCAGATGTCATATACACACCGCAGGTTTGGCGTGATTTTATTTTTTACGAAAATTTGGCGAAAACCATTTTTCAAATACCAGTTACATTTGCATTTTTTGTATTACTTAGTTATCCCGCCGACCAAAAATCTATCGCCAAACTATAAGATTAAATGCCCATAATGGTTGATCGTAAATGTCACATTCACTTGACTTTAAGCAAGTTACATGTGTTTACGTCATCAAGTGATTTTTATTTCGACTTTTTATTTGTATATTTATTAATGTTATACTTATTTATTTGTTCTTTCGTTATTTAAAATAAAAATTATGCCAATTTGTATAATTTGGCGAATGTTTTGGCGATTTATACAACTAGGCAAAATTGATCGACGGAATAACTAAGTAGTACCGTAATTTTGAATTATTTTCTATTATTTTATAAATGAAATAAAAAAAAATAATTAATAATTATAGAATAATGTAATTTACATAATTTATAAAAAGAAATAAAATAAATAAACATTTATTACCAAATAAACAATAATAGCCGGGTTGCCATGTCAACCTTTTCTGAAATATGAAAAAAAAAATCTGTCTGATTAAAATTTGAGTGGCCATCATTAGAAAAATGTATATAAAATTAGAAAAAAAAACAGTTTTGAGATCTGCGTATCAATGCTGATTTTTGGTATCAATTTCAGCGCAAAGTATTCCATATTTTAGGAGAAATCGCTTGAAACACAATAAGTTGTTTAATCAGTCAGTTCTTATATCCGTTTCATAAATTCGTTTCATATATCTGTTTCATAAGGATTTTATTTATATAAGTTAGATATATAAAATGAAACTTTAATGAAATACCGATTTCACAATCCAAGCTTTCAATCTTATTGTATTATACTATTAAAGTTGGATAATCTCTATGTTGAATTTTGTAAATTTCTATATTGACACTAGAATTACCGAGGCAGGTCATCGGTGACCCAAGGCGTGATTTTTTGCTCGTATCTGTGTTGTTTTTCAAAATAAAACTTTGAAATTTTTGGCTTTTCCTAAATGCTCAGTATAATTACTTAACACGAATTTAGTTGAAATCCAACAATTTTTTTATTTGTATGTTGTTATACATAGTATTACCACGCTGGGTTATGGCTGATGCAAACAAAATAATGGATTTTTCTTTTATCTTTAAAGTGCTTTCAATTCTATATTTTTCAATAAAATAAGATTAATGTAAGGAGATGTATCGCTCTTGCTTTTACAAAAGGAGGGAAAAGGGGTATGGGCGTTATCACACATCTGATATGCACATGCTAGACAAATGTGTGAGCTTTTATCGGATTTCAAGGTATGTTACAAAGTTGTAGAATGTTTTTATAATCCGTTATACCTTCTAATTTCGCAGAAATATAGTAACGGTTTCGTAATGGTTGTCTTTCGAGTGAGATAATTTTTATATTGCGAAGTGAAATTTCAGAAAATGATTCTAGCAAGGAAATTACATCTGGTGATGATGACAATTTTGACATAAATCACTCAACAAATTTTGGTAAAAATGCCCATAAAATCGCATCGTTGGGATACAGTTAAAGTGACAGTTAGCTGGATGAAAATAGCTGTGTAAATGCTGTGGAGGAAGTGATGAAACAGCAATAAATAGTACGGGATTGAAGAAGTCATGAAACAAACCGTTGAATTTTAAGAAATTAAAGAAAGGTAGAAAATAAATTACCTCTTCAAAGTGATTTGGAAGAAGCCAAATATAGAACTATGTGGAAGATAGAGCCACAGTGTTCAATACTTTCTGGTGGATTACTTACTCAAAATCTAGCGGTTCAAGTTCTAGCGGCCATAAATGCGTGGATAGTTTTTAAAGATATAACAGGTTCTTATATAAGCAGAAGTTTTTATATTCTACAATTAGCAGAGAAGTTCAAAGATAAAGATAATGCAAAAAAGAAAAAAAAAAAAAAACCTAAGGTTATCCGCCTATGTATCACCCTAGAAGTTTAAAATAAATGAAAAATTTTCCAGATAAAGCAATCCTAAGACAGCAAAATAAATACTGTGCGTGGAAACTGTTTATAATATGTCTGCGGATTATGGAAAGCAAACTTAAAAAAAATACAATAGAATTTTGTGTGAATTGGTTATATGGAAAATAGAATAATGCAAATTAAAAAATCACGAAGCTGTATATATTTAATTTATTGTGTTTTACTATCTAATTAATCTGTAAGAACATTATTATAGGATTTAAATTGATAATTTATATGTATATATATATATATATGTGTGTGTGTGTGTGTGTGTGTGTGTGTGTGTCTGCGTATATATTATTTGAAAGAACTGTCAAAATCTCAAAGTATATGAGTCAAATATGTTACATAAAGTATATTATGAAATTTGAAATAAAGATTTTCTTTGGTGGTATCGATTCAGCAAATTTCATATTATGTAATAGTCTGGTATCTAAAAATTATTAATGATTGCTTAAAAATCATCGTATAAGTCATAAAACCTTATTGCATGTCTGTATCTTCCATACCAAACCATAATAACATCGCTGAAAGCCATGGGTCAGCTATGAGCCACACCGGATGTTCTAAGTATGTAAGTACATTTAAATGTGCATGTATGTAGGGGAGCTAGGGGATGTATGGGACAAGGGATGGATGGGACAAGGGATGGATGGGACATTCTCAATATTTCAGGCAATAAACATTTATTTTAAATTGCTTCCTAACCCCATTTACCTCTACCACAGTGTGCTTCAGAACTAAAAGTAGGACCACATTGCTGTTTTCATTTTCCTTCAAAGTTGCATTTTCTGAAATCTCTGCTTAAATGTAAGGTTTTTAATTTGAAGATGTGAAATATCTTATACAATATAAAAAATTAAGCTATGTTGTAGTTATTTATTTTAAGGTTTAATATCAATAATTAAAATGAATGAATAGTAACCGTTGTGCCAAAATAATTTTTGAGGTAAAATGGCTGAGAAGGGACATTATGCATCATGGGGATGATTGGGACATTTCAAATGGGGATGAATGGGACATTCTCACTCCTCCCTTGATATATTGAAAATTTTATTTATTAATTAAATAGTATTATATAGGATGCTAAATCAATAATTTACGTCAATTAATAGTATTAAATAGTATTATAAGAGTTGTTATTGTTTAAAATTTCTGAGTGTTACTTATTGTATTGTAATAATTATTAATGAATTATAAAAAAAATTGGTACTAAAACTTAATCAAAATAGATAAAATTGATAAAAATAGTATATGTGTATTGATCAAATGGGGGAAATTATATTGAATTTTGAAATGTTGCACAAATAAATCCCCACCCCTAACATATTGGGTCAATCGGAAAGTCGGGTCGTGTTGGGAAAATGCAATCATTTAATTATTAGACATTGATTCCGATATCTAATGTCTAATAATTATCATGCAGAATTTACCGGTACGAATTGATTTTCCCTACACGACATGACTTTCCGATCGACACAATATATTACGTTCTGCATGTTTCTACGATACATTTAATTAATATTAATTAATAAGTTATGATTGAAAATTATTAGCTATGCTGTATTTAAAAGACATTTTGCACTTTCATTTCAAATCTAAAATGCCTCATAAGTGGAAAATAAGAACAGATTGATAGCCGAAGCCCGCATTAAAAGTTAAAACTGCAATAAAAGAAGTTATTGAAAGAAAAACATATCGATTCGCGCTGTAAAATCATGTATTACAAATATAATTTTCATATAAGGTTATAATTATAAATTTTAATTTGGTAAAATTGAATACAGGGAGGAAAATCTTTGTGTCCCATCCATCCCTATTAGTGTTCAATTCATCGCTGCTGTGGGTATGATTGGAACAGGGAGGAACGTTTTTTTGGTTTCATAATATTTTTATGAATAAATCATTATCTAGAATAAATATTGTTCATATATGTTGGCAAATACTTAATGTATGAAATGTGATATATAATATTGATAGTAACTTAAATAAAAAAAAAAAAAAAAAAAAAAAAAAAAAAAAAAAAAAATTGTGAAAATATCCCATTATCCCACACCTCCCCTACATTTGTACAAATTTGTACACATTTGTACATTTGTACAAATGTACATTTACATGTATGTAGTTGATTGAAAAGCCATTTTAAAACTATTTGAAGACTATTTTGAAGAATAATTATTAATGTTATCAGCTATTTAATGTTACGAGTCTATAGCTCTCTAATATTCAACAGTTGTTTTATTTATCAGTTCAATAGTATGTTTTAGTTATTTGAAATCATTTAATCAATGTAAACATTGGTATGAGTAATAAATGGAAGATATAACTATTAGTTTTGAAATAGATTACAATTTAAAAGAAAAGAAAATATGACTGTTTGATTTTTTATGCGTCGAATCATAATAATAAACAAAATTTACATATTATTGAATACAATAACGATATCAGAATTTAGGCATCTTTATTCTCCGAAACTGCAGGATTTTATGAAATAATATTTTAGAGTTAATGTTACTGTTTTTAGTATCTATTCATTGAATTATTATCCAGATTTTTTTTAACAAATGTTTATTACATTTATCCATAAAACATGTTTAAAATATTATCGATTTTGAATCCATCTTTAATTATACAAGGAAAATGGATAAATATGAATACTTAAGGAAAAATTTAATTTTAAATGTAATTAAGGAAGTCTAAATGGATATTGAATTTGAGTTATATTCTCATATTTATTTTTAAATTTATACATTACATTAAATCAAATATTTCATTTTCTCTTTTTGTAAAAATTAAACTGAAGTTTTAATTGCATTTAATGTAAAATAGTTAATTTTTTTTATAAAATTATTTCGAATATAAGAAGTTTATTTTCTAGTAAAAGTACTCAGCGATTACAAAAAACTTTATACTGATTACAAACTATATATATATATATATATATTCAATTGTTTGTACAAGAAGTATCGTTAAATGTATTTTTAACAAACAAATGTAGTCCAATAAACTTTAATTTTGAATTTTATTATCAATTAATTTCTCTTACGTAGTTAAATATGTAGCAGAAAGTTTATAGTTCTTTTCTTTAATTACCTATCCTAATCACGTAGAACAAAATGTAAAACTTTCAATATATTTCTGTAAATTTAATCAAAATTCTGAATTTTTTTAAATTTTAAATCACGGTGTTTACACACTTGTATAATGTAATTTTGTGCTGTTAATGCACATGGGATCTTGGACTTTGAACGCCTTTTCACTTAAGAGACAAGTGTTAAGGTCCAGGAAAACTTAACATTACATAAAATATCGGTAAATTACATTTCTAATCTAATAAAAAAACGATTTTTTTCGGTACTAAATATATATATTTTTAAAATTATTTAAATTCAAAATATTGCATATTATTGTTGCGAAAACTATACTAAATATTTTCCGAAATATATAACAAATTTGCACAAGTTAATTAAACATTCCCATTTTTTAGATGAATATTATTTTATATCTTACTCAAAAATATTTGCCAGAAAAGTGTAATATTGTAAAAAAACAAAATGGTTTACGATATTGCTAGCCAATTACAAAATCTATTACAATACAGAATTCAAAGATATAAATTATGATTTAGAATTTTATCGAAATCAGCATGGTGAATAAAATTAATATTAACTTTTCAATTTCCCTGCGCTCACGTGGTGATTGATCGCTTTTTCTTTATGATGAATTAGTAGGGTGTGTCAGTTTAATGTGATATAACCTTTGCAGGAAACTAATATATTTTATCTGGCTGTTTCTGTTATGGCCTTTTTTTATTTCATTGGTTGTATTAATAAATTGCGGTACAAAAACATTGCTATATATCCATGCTTCTTTCCACAAAATTTATTCTCTAATTTTGACTAACAGCCAATTAAATCGTTGCAACACTTTAATTATTTATTGGAATCTTTTATTTTACTCGAACTGTTTTTAGGTGCGTTCGTAATTATATAAACGCGTAACACCTACACTGTAAAAAAAAAAAAAAAAAAAAAAAAAAAAAAAAAAAAAAAAAAAAAAAAAATGGTAACGTTCCATGTAAAATCCAGGAACGTTTCGCCTTTTCTCAGGTTTTCAGAATAATTTAGCTCTTTACTGTGAAATTCTGGTTTTCTTATCTGAAACGTTCCTGAACAAAAGTTGGAAACAGCAAAACGCTGCGGCCGCCATTTATTTTTTTTTTTTTGCTATAATCCGTTGCTCGTGCGCGAGTGTCGAAAGCGAATTCCTTAAATGAATGTAAAAAAATCAATATGGAATGCAAATAAATCAATAGACGACATAATCCTTTACGTCTCTATTCCAAGACCATTCAGATGAAAATACAATACCTCTGTGACATCGCTAAGAGATTATCTCTCGTACTTGTCTGTGGAATGTTTAACGAGCAGACCGTGTAAAAAAAATACAACTATTATTTGGATCTTCATTAACCAGGGGACCATCAAACATGATTCTCACCGATTTTGATTAATTTAAAGTATGTTTTAGAGATCTTATCTCTAATTATTCTTGTGAAAGGATTTCTTCAAATGGGCCTTAGATTTTCAGAAATTAGATGCCGAGATTTAGCATACGTTTCAAATACCCATTAGTTTGCAGCTCTCAATGTATCTTTCGTGGTGTGGGCGCACAAGGCTCGCACGCCACCCGTACGGCCCGAGTTCGTCTCTTGACTTTTTTTTTTCTTTTTTAATTAATTTTATATTTTAACACTTTACAATTTGATTTAAATTTGATATATATTTGACACTTTGAATTGCTGCAAATTTGATTTTTTTTTTTTTTTTTTTTCGGAAAAAATATAAAATTACGTTTAGGATTTTTTTTTTCATGAAAATTTATATGTATTTTATCTAACTTGTAAACTAACATAATTACTGACGAAAATCCAAAATAATTTATGTCTAGATTTTTTTTTCTAATTATTATTTACATTTATATATTTTTATATTTTAAGCAAAGTTCAGAAACAATATATCATATATATATTTACTTTATTGAATTTTAACTGAAAATTTATTTTTTCGTGTAAATTGTAAATAATAATTTTGATGTCAATTTCAAAATATTTTTTCGTTCCAACAAATAATGATAATAAAGCGAAAATTGTCAACTGGAAATGTAAAAATCGTCTGCGGATCCCGCATGCTGTGAAATGTCAATAATGTTTTGCTGTCAACAGAAATATTCCTGGGATTTCGCAGGAAACTTACTGTCATTTCTGTAGAATGTTTTTAGCATATACAGTAAAGTTCCAGTCATTTTCAAGAAATGTTTCTTGGGAATAATAGGCAACTCAGCTGCCCATTTTTTCCCAGGAACGTTGCGGAATTTTTTTTTACAGTGTATAATCGTCGTTAAGTCCGTCTGTCTGCTCGTACGTCCAAGTGCATATAACAGATCAAAAACTACCGAATCGAATGTTCTGAAATTTTAAATATACAAGGTGGAACCCGTCGAATTTCGACGAAAAAAAATGTTTAACGAGGAACTGGTTAATTATATTAAAATAAACCTACAAAATTAGTTACAATAAAAAATGCATCTTATACTGGCTAGTCTAACTCTCAAACAAATATTATTTTAGCCTAAAATTAACAAATTACTCTTTCTATAAAACTTCGTTGTCCACATTATTAAAATTAAACTTTATTTGTATATGTTAATCAGTAAAACATAATAAAGATAAATTATTATGATGAAGTTATCAACTGAGGCTCTTATGCTTGGTATTCCGGAATGAAAAACATCAAAATGTATTCTACTATGACCCGATCATATAATTTTCCCGAGTGAAATTTACACCCGACATCATTTTCAGCTTCTCAAAATTTACATACACACCTCTCACATCCGTATTCACCATTTAAAAAAATAGTATTTTAACTTGATCATTTCAAAATCATTTTAAATTAAAACTTGAAGTCACGATTGTCAGCAAAATCTTTGCATGTGAATAATCGCACTTTTAATAGATTATGATAGATTATTATTAGATCTCAAAACCGAAGAGTAAAAATTAACGTAGTTTATGTTTTTTAGACGCATTTGTGTTAAAATGTTTAGTTTTATCTAAGAAAATGATAATTTTCTTTAAATATGACGTCATATCCACCTACTTAAGCTCCTCCTAATGTCTCAAACTTAGTATCAGTACACATGCAGAAAAGAAAATACGGAAACTTATGAGGAAAAATGCGTATTTTCAAGCGCAATACGTCATTTCACGATCAAAATATTTTGGCGCATCATGTCACTAATGGGATTTTGGGCCACTAAACCCTATACAACAAAATTTAAACCTTGCAATTAAAAAAAAAAAAAAAAAAAAAAAAAAATGTTTGAAAATGACAAAACATATTTCAGCTTTAAGAATTAAAATAAATGCTTTTTAATATGTAAAATGACGTCATTTGCACCCGCTAAATCATTCCAGTTTTACGATCCAGTCATAAACAACATTAAACAACATCTATAGAAAAGTAATCATATGCCGTCATTATCGTGAATAATACACAAACACCGCATAAAGCATAATGTTGTCATTCAAGAAGCAAATCGGGTATTTAATGATCGGTATGCCTTCATTTGTTAGTTTATGATAGCGCCATGTTTTATCGGAAATCATTCATTTATATATATATTTTTTTTTTCAAAATTCGGAAATAATAAAATACGGATAGATAAAACCGCATTCTTCCAGGTATTTGATGCGAATTAAGTGAACCCGCGAGAAAGTAAGTCACACAAATAAAAGGAAAGTCTTGTATCGTGTGTAAAGTAGGTTTGCAATGAGCTAAAAATCATTTAATTGATAAATAAAAACGAAATAAAACTACATGTAACCGGGTTTATAACAGACGATATTATTGACATAGCACGTCTTTTAATTTCAATTTATTTTTTCAGTTTTTATGAGAAAATGGCAACAAAAATATATTGTAATCTATTATTTTATTATTTTCCCTTCACTTTCAACAGAAATGGAGTACTTCAGTTGCCACGATTACCAAAAAAGATATTAAAAACTAAAAAAAAAAAAAATAAAATAATAATAATATCTCAAAAATAAATTGAGATGCAGCTTTCAAACAAATTGCATTTAAAAGTTTTTTTTTTTTTTTTTTTTTTTGCCTATACGATGGTGTAATAAACGGTCAAGTGCGAGCATTATTCGCGCACAGAGGTTTCCGTAGAATAAATATATGAATTTTTAATTGTATTATTAAAAAAAAAAAGTTGTAATAGAATACTGAGACTTTTTTAAAAACTATATAACGTAGGGTTGGGTATAACAGAATATATTACAAAAGTGTAATCGGGTATACCATGAAAGTTTAAAGAGATATATGGAACAATATCAAATATAGCTATTCATATAACTCTTTTTATAATATTATCCTAATCTGTTTATGATGAACTTAATTCGGTACTGAAAATAAAAGCGGTGCATAGTTAAACTTCATTTGGCATTTCATGAAACTAAATTCAGCGTAGTAATAACCTTTATTTTTACAGTTTATCTAAAACAAAACCTTTGTTCAAAGTTTAAATTTGGCATTGTGCTAAGCGCGCTTGGAATTGAGGTCTCAAAGTTGCAACGCCGCCTTGGTCAGTGCCGCATTTATCCAGATAGGTGTTTAATTAACTTTTAAAGTCACTCGAGGCGTATTGAGAGATACAATCAATGCAAACTATCGCGAATCTCACAGTATTTATGAAATTCATTCTAATTAAATATTTCGAGGGCGATGCCCTTAAAAAACGGACACCTAATTTTAATTCCAAAACAGACAAATGGCACCAAGAATATTTCATTAAAATTTTCATTTTATCATGTACGTAAAAATAAGCAAGTTCGCATTTTCTAATAGATTCGTTTATAAATTCTGGTGTCAGTTCATTATTTTATAAGTTTATAAATAGAATTACTCCGTGCCGGAAAGGATTAAGTGGTCGCAGGTCTCTTAAAGCTTCAAAATTTAAGAAATTTTTATTTTTTTAGATGTTAAACTCTTATCTTTTCTGAATATTTTAATATAATTGTTTTCTTGAAATTTCCATTTGAACAGAAGTTTTGGCTTTTAGAATTATACCCGCTCAATAGCTGAAGCGACGTTTCCGAAACTTTAAAGTCATTATTTTCCAAATGGCGTTTTTGGGTATAACGCGCAGGATACCTCAAAAACTTCTGAATATTTTTTCATGAAATTTTCAAAACATATATCCCATGTTATTCTGTATAAACGGAACCTAAAATTTCCTTTTTATTGTTCAAAAAAATATTTTTTGGGGTGATTTTACTGTTGAAATTTTGAAAATTTTGTGCTAGCTAAATGCAGCATTGCATTAAAAATATAAAAATGCTTTAAATACAAATTTATTTAAGTTTAGGGAAATTATTACAATCTGAAGTATAAGAAAGCACCAAATTTTTCATTCTAGTTACAATATTTATTTTGTAATCCTGCGCGTAAACTGTTATGCCAATTTTTTGTGCGACAAATGTCTAGCAGTTTGGAGCCCCTATAAATACTAATTCTGTGTCTTGCAATTTTTTAAATACATGAAACGAAAGAACATACTTATATCTTTCATTCCAATTAAAATTGTGTTTTAAAATCATATACATTTTAAGACATTAAATGTTGAAAATTGTCTTTTTTTCATTTTTTCCACTTTTTAGAGTCCCGAGACCCCTTTAATTAGTATGTTTTTAACAACTGACGTTTATTGCTTTTATACTGTTACTGGACATTACATTACACATATATATCATTAAAAGTCGTTAACTAGGCATAGCGTACGCCGCCCCGTTCTTGTGTATGTCCAAACTGACCGTACCTTTAAGGGTTAATATCTCAGCTAATTACCGATGATTATTTTCGAAAATCATTATCAACAATGCTTTTATTCTTCTGCAACGATAGGTATATTCAGCGATGCTCAACAATTTCTCTGAATGCCCGTAAATCGAAATTTGTGTGTAATAGGAAAATGCTAATTACTCAAAAACTATGTGACCTAGATTATTCGCTATAATTTTCTGGCAAGGTTTATATTAACGTCTACTACCTCTAATTTTTTCATAATTTTAGTTTCAGTAGATTCGGAATTAGATGGGGGGGGGCATATTTTTGTGCTACATTTTCAACAATTTCTTTGAAAATATAATACCTAAAATTAAAAGGAATGTATTTTTGAGTTCAGCGTTACAAAAGCTTTCAAAGGATACCCTACATGATATACAAAGAAAAGATTTTTTTTTTTCAAGTAGCATAATTAGCCCCTCTACTTTTTTACTAAATATATTTATGAATGTTTATTAATCTGAAAATATGTGGGTCAATGGTCTTTATTACTTCCCCGAATTTGAACTTCTACGTTCCATAGTTTACGATTAAAATGGCTGTGACAGACAGACAGGCAGACGGACAGACACAGGAGTGATCTTATAATAGTTCCGTTTTTACTTTATAAGTACGGAAACCTAAAAATTGAAAATGTGCGATGTTCAGAAGTTTTAAATATTGCAGTAGCGAAAACTGCAAAAGAGAATTTTCAATTCAAATTTCAAAATGTTGCCATTCGCAAAATAACGTATGCGTTACGCACAGATATGTTTGTGCTTTATAATATAGATATATAATTGTTGCAGTATTTTGTCGAGTCATTTAAAATTTTATGAAAATCAGACGTATAGTTTAATTACAGGAACAGTCAAAATTTTTCCGTTACATTATGGCCAATGGGGGAAAAATATTCCATGTGCATTTTAATGATGTTACAGCCTTTCAAACAGAATGAAATTAAAATGCACTTATTAAGTGCAGTAAAATATACATTCAGTACAATTTGCGGTGCAAAAAATATTTATAAAACTAGCTATAGTACGAACGTACCTCATTTGACAAGTTTGATGTGATATTTCCATCTTCTATTATGTAATGATAGATTTTATAATCGATTTTTTGCTGATTTCGCGAAACGCTTTAATTGTAAAAGTTTCTACTCTTGTGTGTTTCCAAAGATAATGCAGCACCTAATCGTTTTTAGAACTCATGTATAAATCAATAAATTAATTTTAATGTAGTTTTCTGATTGCCCGCCACATGTGATGTATCGCCAAGATTTCTGTAACTCGTATAATTGTTTACGAGTGAAAACAACCATGGATTTCTTTAGGCGCTAAGACAAGCTCGCTAAAAAAAATTCATATGGCTGTGAAATGGGAACAACGTAGCATTTTAAAAGCTAACAAGTCGGAAATTCTACGTTAAGCATGGCAAATGAGGTGTGTTTGTACTATAACCAGCTTTATAAATATTCAGATCTCGGTGCAACAGATGTTTCGTTCTTAGCAAAAATGCATGAATAAAATATTCATTACGATTATATATATTAAATTCAGTAATACAGAAATAATATGACTCAATCTTAAATACGACGTAATCACTATGCAGCCATATAGCCATTACCTATCATGGGATATCACTGAATTCGTTATGTATGTGATTTAATAAAGAAACCTTTTATTAATATAATTTTAGTTTTAATTCGATTTTCGTAAAATTTGAAATGACTCGACAAAATTCTGCAACGCTTATACATAATAAATTTCAAACTATTCCGTTAAGTATTTTTTCGATGTTATATGCGGACAGATGAACGGACCAGATGACGACTATACACTGTTAAAAAAATAAATAAATAAAATCTGTAAAGTTAGTAAAGTTTTTATAGGAAACTGGGATTCCTAGAGCTTTTACGTAACGGCTGTTACAGGAATTTTTGTTGGTGACGTTACATAAAAAGTGCTAGGAATCCCAGTGTCCTAGAAAAACTTTAGTAACTTTACAGATTTTTTTATACAGTGTGCGTATTACAAACGCACCTAAGAAGTAGAAAATAACATAAAAAAATAAAAGTTAAAACCTGAAGTTAGTACTTTTATAAGTACTAACTTCAGTATCTAATACTGAATTTAGTATTAGATTAATTGATAATTGATTAATTGATTTAATTGATACACTGTAAAAAAAAAAAATCTGTGAAGTTACTAAAGTTTTTCTAGGAAACTGGGATTCCTAGAACTTTTCATGTAACGACAACAACAAAATTTCATGTAACAGACACACTTTTGTGCCGAAAATAAAAAAATCTGTAAGGTTACTAAGAATTTTTTTGGAAACTGGGATTCCGAGAACTTTTCATGTAACTGCAGCCAGGGTTACAAATAAAATTTTAGTAAGATTACTGAAATTTTAGCAGATTCATTTGTAAAGTTAGAGAATTTTGTAGCTTTACAAAAACTAGTTTTGTAGATTTGCAGCTTTTTTCGTACAGTTACAGGAGAAAGTTTAGTAAGCATGTAACTTTACATCTGTACACTGTAAAAAAAAATCTGTGAAGTTACTAAAGTTTTTCTAGGAAACTGGGATTCCTAGAACTTTTCATGTAACGACAACAACAAAATTTCATGTAACAGACACACTTTTGTGCCGAAAATAAAAAAATCTGTAAGGTTACTAAGAATTTTTTTGGAAACTGGGATTCCGAGAACTTTTCATGTAACTGCAGCCAGGGTTACAAATAAAATTTTAGTAAGATTACTGAAATTTTAGCAGATTCATTTGTAAAGTTAGAGAATTTTGTAGCTTTACAAAAACTAGTTTTGTAGATTTGCAGCTTTTTTCGTACAGTTACAGGAGAAAGTTTAGTAAGCATGTAACTTTACATCTGTACACTGTAAAAAAAAATCTGTGAAGTTACTAAAGTTTTTCTAGGAAACTGGGATTCCTAGAACTTTTCATGTAACGACAACAACAAAATTTCATGTAACAGACACACTTTTGCGCCGAAAATCAAAAAATCTGTAAGGTTACTAAGAATTTTTTTGGAAACTGGGATTCCGAGAACTTTTCATGTAACTGCAGCCAGGGTTACAAATAAAAGTTTAGTAAGATTACTGAAATTTTAGCAGATTCATTTGTAAAGTTACAGATTTTTGTAGCTTTACAAAAACTAGTTTTGTAGATTTGCAGCTTTTTTCGTACAGTTACAGTTGAAAGTTTAGTAAGCATGTAACTTTACATCTGTAGACCTACAGATTTTTTTTTTTACAGTGTAGAACTACAGATTTTTTTTTAGAGTGTAGGATAATTTCGTACTTTTATAAGTTAAAGCTGATAAAAGTTGTAAATAACAATTTATCAGGGTATTATTTTAAAAAATAGCCAATTATATGAATTAATAATTTAATATTGATTAATTTTATGTTTTACTTTTAAAGATCAAATTAGATATCCTAAAAATAAAAGTAAAATAGTGTTTAAATTTCTTATTTTTTGTTTTCTATTTGATTTAATCCGAACGTAAATAAAGAAAGATTTTTTAATAATCGGTCTCTATGCTCATTCCAAATTAACGAATCGTAACGGAAATGTTTGGAATAAAAATACAAAAAAAAAAAGAAAAAAAAACTATCAAATCCATTCTTTATCTTTTGCGTGATTTTCACTATAGATATTGAATGCTTATAAAAGGATTAAAAAAAATCTATATTTACTTTTATACTTATTCAGTAGTAATTTGTCACAGTTACATTTTTTATAAAGTATACTTTAACGTACGTACAGTCAATGGAAAGAAAAGTAAACACCCCTTTCCAACTCTGCAAAAAATTTATCGTAGAAGAATGTTACTGGTACCACACGATTAGAAATAAAGTCTACTTTTAAAGGATATATATAAAATGTACTTAGTGGACCATCTACATATTAAAACGATAAATAACTTTGTTTTTTTCAATAGCAGTACACAATTCTGACAGCCTAAATGAACTCTACGCCCTTCGATTAGCCTAAAAACAAATTTTTATGCAATTCGAACGATAAGTTTCAGAGAAATTATTTTTTTAAAACGATCGTTTTTTAGAGGCTGTATCCAAATTGATGTCCGGTAATCGATTGTTGACCGACACAGCCCCCTTCTTAATGAAGGCATTTTAAGAGCCACTCAAGCAGTCATTGAAGACTGTTAGATTACAGGATAGCATAAGAAATTTCAAAATATCTAGTCACTTCTATCATAGACCGCCCCTTAAACCATCATTTTCCGTTTTTTAAGCATAATTACTTAAAACTACTTGGAATAAAAATGTGACATTTTGGATTTCCATAAATTAGGTCTTAATAAATCTAAATCCGTCAAAAAAAATGTATGTTGCAATTCATATTTATTTCGAATATTAATTTCATAATTCATAATTCGTATCATAAAATTATAAAAATTGCAAATTCAACGTATTTATGTTTGGGTATTTCAGTATTATTGCTACACAAAAAATTAGCACATTAGGAGTATAATTTCAGGAGATATTAATAAAAGTATGAAAATATAATTTAATATTAGAAGCACTAAATTTTGAATGTTTATAATTCAAAAACTTATCATTCAAGTGACTTGAAATTTGGTGTCTAGGTTTAGGTTGAACGGAAGATTTGAAATATTTTGTTAAAAATTTTATATTGCCACTGAAAAAAATGATGTTTGGGTTCGTTTTAATATGTAGATGGTCCCCTAAGCAAATTTTTATACATCATTTAAAAGTAGACTTTATTTCCAATCGTTCGGTACCAGTAACTTTCTTCTACGATAATGTATTGAGGAGTTAGTAGGGGGTGTTTACTTTTTTTTTCCCTCGGCTGTACAAATATCATTTAACCCCTGAGGTATGATTGGATGTATTATATCCCGCATAATGTAAACAAGATTCGCACGATAAACTAGTAAAAAGAAATATATTTTTAGCTGCGGTGGGGAAATGTTGAAAAATTGCTTTTCCTTATTTTAAAATAAAATTTTTCGATTATTCCGATGAGATTTCAATATTAAGGAGATATTATTGCTTGCCCTTCAAAGGGTTAAACGTTCATATCCGCATATTATCAGCGATTTTGTAACATGGAATCTTTTAGATGTTACATGATACTTATATATATATTGAACGAAATTTTTAACAAATCACAGTTAATCTTCCCGTTTGTGCCATACTTTTTTTACAAATTGGTAAATTTAATATTTCTATGTAAATTATCTCAGTGTTAGTCAGGGAATTCGTTATCTAATTTCTAATACAAGTGCAACAAATATAAATTATTTTTATGTTGAAAATAGAGATATGGATGTGTACGTGGGAATAAATTCAAGCATATAAACCTATCATGCACTTTTCTTCTCATTGAGAAAATGGCTGTTTATTATTTGTTATTACATTAAAAAGTTGAACATATCTACATTCATATCAAATATTCAGATCGAAAAAATCTTATTCTTAAAAAAGATATGAGTCACTAAATGTCCGTTGCATGCTTAATGGAACGAAACTATATCTTTTATATAACTATTTTTTTTGTTATTCAATGTCAGATTTAAAATATTTCTTCTTATTTTTTATATGTAATGTTCTGTACAAGATTTCTGTACACGAAGTAATATATTTTCTCAGATAAACTAAACTTCGATCCTTAATCAAAATTATGATCCGTCAAATTTAACATTGTAGAAATCAAATGCTTTTAATATTTATTTCCCAAGAGAAAAATCTATTATAACCTAACATTGTACAATTTTGTTCAGCATATATATGCGTTTTTGAATATAAACTTTTCCAATTTCAAAGCGGGCATCAGATGATTGATCAGTTCTACATTATGATGAATTAGACGGGTGTGTCAAATCAATGTGAAGTGACCTTTACGTGAAACTAAAAGGTTTTAGGCGTATTTGTAATATGTATTTTTTTCATACCTTGAATGTAGCAGTTACTCAAAACTTAAAATTTTAATACAGATATTTAGGTTTTTTATACAAATTTTCTTATTTTTTGACTGACAGAAGTATCCATTCAGTGAAGCAATTTATTTGCTTTCTTATTGTTACAATGTGAAAAAAATGTGTATTTATCTTATATATTTTAAAATAATATTTACATAAAATAAAATAATATTTACATGTTCATTTCATTTTGCCCGAACAGAAATAATTATTTATTATCTACATATTTTTTTTTCTATGTTCTGTATTGGATTTTAAAGTCTAATACCAGAAGACATTTATTCTTTAAAAAGAAAAAAATAAATAAATACAATCAACGTACTCGTCAGAAAGCAAAGAATGCATCATAAACATTCATTGTATTGTAAAACTGAGCAAATAACCTTTCCTTCTTCACAATAATGTACTTTTCCCTATTTTTTAGCTCTAAAAGTAAGATACAAGGGCGACTGGTCCCTGATTTACTAGATTTTATGAAAAATACATTTTTTTCACACAAATATAATAAATAACGAATTAAGAATTATTATTTAGAATTTAAACTTCACACATTTTTATATTTTTACATACAAAAACATTCCATTTTTATCGACCTTGAAACAGTAGTCTTAGACAATATCAACTCAAATATGTATTTTTAGATTTGTAATTTTTTTGTTACTAATTTCGATAAAAATATGGCAATTACATTTTTTGTCTTTTTCTCTATTCTACTCAATTTTATATACTACAGTCACAATAATTTTAATGTTATAAAAACATTTGTACATATGAAAAAATAAATTACGACAATGATGATTTTTTATAAAGCAGCCAAATGCTTTTACATCTACAAGTAAACAGCTCTCAACTAAACGAAAAGAACCCTTTAAAATCGGTTCAGCTGAATGACAATGTTTGTTTTTAAAAATATTTTGATAATTTCTACCTACTTATATCAATATTGAACATGCTAGAATGTGAATATGTACTAGCATAAAACGACATGACTGTGACAAAAAAATTCTTATCCTGAATATGCAGGGTGTCCATTGTCAACGGTGTCCAATGGTTAATACCTAAACCGTTAATCATAGACATATAATTCCAATCACAAAAATGTTTTAAATGAGAAAAAGGGGTATTTAAAAAGCGATAGGTGTCAATAAAATCATTTCTGAAAGAAAAAAAAAAAAAAAAAAAAAAAAAAAACGACATTAAAATTTTTATACGCTCGTACGGTCCTGTAAGTTATTTTTAGTAAAAGTTTCCTGTTACACTGACAAGTAAGACACAACAATTCCCGTTATTCTACGATTAAAATTGTGTAATAGCTGTTTAAAGTTGGAGCATATTTTTGCTGCAAATTAGGGGTCATTCACAAATTTAGTAGAAATATAATTTCGTCATCTATATTAATAAAACGGTTGATAGTATAATTAACAATGCAATATAAATTTGAAATCTTTAATCATTCTGGCACATAATGCAAAATATACAATTTGTAATAAATATAATAAGAAAAAGATAACCAAGAATTTTTGTTAAATGTAATGATAAAAGATAACAACCTCAATTCTTTACAAAATGAGACATATTTTAAAATGTTGTTAGATCACACTAGCCTGCAAATGTTGGTTTATGTCATACTTTGTAGCTTTTGATAATTCATTCTTATGCATTCTGTACTGTTCAATCCGAAATTGAACTTCATTTTTTACCATTACATAAAGATTTTTTGAAAATCGTAAATTTTAAAGTAAAAGAAAAAAAAAAGCGAAAATTTGATATTATAAAATTGATGTTATTGTTTTCTTTTTAAATTTTGATAATTGATACCTATGTATTTTTTACTGATAAATCGGAAAATGACCTTCATTTTTAACCATCACGTCACGATGTTTCGCAAATTGTAAATTACAATGTTAAAAAGTTAAAAGTTAAAATTGAACCTCCTCACTCATCTCATCGGACCCCTCTACTGTTAAGCTGTGAGAATCCCAATGTAAGCCAAAAAAATTAATAAATTTTATAATTAAATTACATTAAATTACATTAAATAAATAAAAAAATGTTTACATCTGTTTTATACTATCAGATTCTCGCTATATTTCAACTTTGACATTTACGATTTGCAAAAAAAAATCTAATGTGATGGTTAAGAATGAAGGTCATTTTCAGATTCAGTGCTAAAAATTAAATAAGTGTTATAAGAGCACAACCACCAAAGTCGTGTGTTATCTAATCTAAAACTTTTTCTTAAACTTCTTTGTGGTAATTTATCCGTTTTTTTTTTTTTTTTTTTTTTTTTTTTTTTTTTTTTTTAAAGTATAAATGGTAACAACCGAAAATCTAAATAATAGTTGATTGTCATCGCATTTACGTCCGTATGTAAAATGTAAACTCGATGAGTTATTTGAAAACGAATTACAGTTCGATTACAAATTTTGAACTGAAAAAAAGATACACACGATCGCTGAAATTAAATGAAATCTAATAAAAATAACATTTTTTTTAAAATTGAAATCATGAAAAGAAACAGTCTAAAATTCTTACAAAATAAAACAAATTTCAAAATAATTGTTTTAGCCTACCTGAAACTTAATAAAAGTTAACTCAATCGTAATACTTGTACGATTTTTTTCAAAGTGCAGATACAGATGAAATAATTCTTCGAATACCTTAAGTTTTTGGTATATGACTCTTCAGAGCATGACGAACACATTTGTGATCAGATGAAATATAGAGGTATAAGTCATGCATTTTTAAAGTTTCATAACTCAGTCAATTTTAATGTTATATGAAGGGGGCTGTTTTTTGTCATACTTGTCAGTGTAATAGGGAAATTTTACTAAAGATAACATAGAGGATCTGGAGACCGCATAAAAATTTTAAATTCGTAATTTTTGTAAGAAATGTTTTTATTGACCCAAATCGCTTTTAAAATATTTCTTTACCTCATTTAAAACATTTTTGTAATTGAGACTGTGGGTTTAGGATGACTGATGGTTTAGGAAATAGCCATTGGGCACCGTTAAGAGTGGACACCCTGTATATAGAAAGTTTTAAATAATGAGGTTTTTAATAATATACATTTAAATGAATAAATACGAAATGTTAAAGAGCACTCTTTGAAAATATTTTTTTTTTCCTTTTTTTTTTTTTTTTTTTTTTTAGCTCTAAATAACACGGACTTATATTCGGCGTAACACCATAATTTTTTCACACACACACGGCTACTTTTTCACGATTAATTTTATATTCCATTTACAACAGGTTTAAAAAAAAAAATATTCCCTTTTGAGTAGTTTCATCGTGCAGATGTTGTACAATAAATGGAATTTTACGGATAAAATAAAAATATATTCATCACTGGCAACCATACAAACAATGTAATTTTCTATTAAAAGTAATATACGTAATGATTATTATTTTCTAAAAGTAAATTATAATTTACTTCATAATTTCTCAATCTTGGAAAAGATTAGCCTAATTTATATTTCAAAGTATTAAAACTAATGTGTAGGATTATGTTTTTTTTTTGTTTTTTTTTTTATTTTTTTTATTTTAGAGCGTAGAGAGAATGATTGTTTATGTCCACATTATGATGATACAGAATGATGTATTAATCTTTATATGACAATTTTATGGAAATAAAAATCCTTATATGAATTTCTAAGTTAATATCTATATTTATTTAATAGTTTTTCCTTGTGGTACTCTTTGAGTTACACAACAATTCAATAGTTTAATGCTCCATTTTACAAATTTAATTTTTTAATAGCCGTTTTCATTCAATTTCAATTAAAAACACCAGCCTGCAACGATTCATTTTTTAACTTTTCATAATTGATTTCTAGGTATTTATATCTCTGAATGCGAAAATGACCCTCATATATAACACTTACTTCAAGATTTGTCGCAAGTCGTACAGTTCATTGATGAAATGTAAAAAAAGAAGCGGAAATATGATACTATAATATAGTTGTGATGGTTGTGTTTAACTTTTGTATATATATTTTTAGTACTGAATCAAAAAATTACCTACATTTTTAACCAACATGATTTTTCGAAAATCGTAAACTTCAATGTTAAAAAACAGCGGAAATCTGTGAACACCTAATGTAAAGAAGCTAAATGTTTTAAATACATCTGCGAAAATTTTCCAGTCTCATCAACCGACAAAAAAAAAAAGAGGACACCGAGATGAACACCGTAGAGAATATAAAAGGAAAAGCGAGAGGTAGAGCATCAGCGGCTCAGAGAGGATTCTACGCATGGGATAAAATTGCAAGCGTTTTAAAATCACAATGTTTTAATTGTTTAGCTGAAAAAATTCGTAGTATGGGCCAATAAATATAAAAAAATTCTCTCTATTCTAAAAAAAGGAAACTAAAGCTGTCCCCGCCACCGCTGGTTTTGAATTATTTGGCAACTGAGATCTTTCTTCGTTAATATTAAGATAACTGTTGCATACAAAAATATGAAAATCTGTAGTATTACAGATAAATGTTTCATAAACACACTGATGCAGACAGTTTTCAAATCTAAGAATTATTTTAAGAGATATTTAATGTTAAATTTGGTCAAAATCATTCCATTAAAAAAATTTTATAGGAGCAAAAACTATACATAGGAATTAAATCATTTTTAGATGATTTTTGACATTGGAAGTTCCCGGTGTGCAGACTGCATTTATTTTTTGACGCATTTTTTGAGGGTTTATTTCCATTTTAAATTCAAATTTTCAGCATTTATAGAGATATTTTTTTATAAATTTTAGAAATGGTTATTATTTTAAATTTGTGCCGAAATTGTAAAAACTCCTTTTATAATATTTCTTTAAACTAAAAATTTATTTACACGTGACTATTATTAACAGAAAAAAAAACCCCATATAGAATTAAAATTAAATGATTACGCGTTAAAAGCAGTAAAATATTAAAAATTACGTCATAAAAATTGCTTAAACACGTGAATATTTAAAAAGAAAAAAACCAACTTTAAATCAATTAATTATTTAATATGTGTTGAAAACAGTAAATATGGGTGGAATTCCGTCCTATTTCAAATAGCCAAATAATATTGCCAAACAGTTTAAATTAAAATATATATTTATACGGACACGTGAGATTTATTTCATGTTTCGAGATAATCTTTTAAACTACTGTTGTCGCAGACAGCGCAAATAATAATATTTCCTTTCTAACAACTGAAATATTTTCAGCTGAATCTCTCTATTCTAAAAAAAAAAAAAAACGTATCCAATGCTGTCACCGCTGCCATCTCCAGTTTTGAGTTTTGTGTAACCAGAGGTATTTCTTCGTTAATATTAAGAAAAATACTACATACAAAAATATGAAAATCGGTGGTGCTATAGAGAACTGTTTTATAAACACGCTGATGCGGACAGTTTTCAAATGGACGGATTATTTTAAGGGGTCAGGTAACCTTTGAAGCGTCCAGAAATCGATTTTTTTTTAAAAACAGCTTATAATTAAATATGATTCTTTAAGAACATTTAAAAGAAAACCCCATACAAAAATTCGCATTATAAGAGAAGTTATATCTAAAAAACTTTGACCTTTTGCTATATGCTCAACGGGTGATTCAATCTTTAAAGCCAATTCTCTCAAAACAGCGATTTTGATCATTGCGCGTACGATTTCTGAAAAACGGTTACCTAGAATTTCAGGAAATTTTTTGGTCGATGTATTAAATGCACAGAAACACAAAATGACCTATTATTATGTTTCTCAAGTAAGAAGTTTAGAATTCACGACTACTTTTGTATAAAACAAATCTCGATATTTCGAATTAGTTTAAATTTTTTTTTCCTCGGGATCTACAAGTTTTCCTTTTTCCACTGTAGGTCATTTAGAAAACACTTTATATATGTACTCATTAAAAAAATCTTGGCTTGTTTCAGCCATTCAAATGTGAAAAAACATGTGCGCAATGCATGCAAAAATAATTTTTCATAAAAATTGTATTTATCTTTAAAAATGAATTTAAGAATAAACTATATATGTGTATATTTTTTCTAACAACTTAATTGATAAAATAAATCATTCCTAACATTTGTTTTCAGTTTTATAATTAAAAGTTAATTCGTTAAAGAGTGACTGCAATGCTTACAGAGGTCACTTTTTCATGTACTTTATTGGTTCAAAGGGTACCTGACCCCTTAAGAGATATTTAATGTTAAATTTGGTCAAAATCGTTCCATTAAATAAGTTTTATAAGAGCAAAAACTATACATAGGAATTAAATCATTTTTAGAACATTTTATGCATTAGAATTTCCCGGTGTGCAGACTGAATTTATTTTGTTAATTTGACTCATTTTTCTGAGAGTATATTTCCATTTTAAATTCAAATTTGCAGCATTTCCAGATATATTTTTTACATATTTTAGAAATGGATATTATTTTAAGTTGGTGCCGAAATTGTAAAAACTTCTCATATATTATTTCTATAAACTAAAAATTTATTTAAACGTGACTATTATAAACAGAAAAAAACCCCTGTGTAATTAGAATTAAATGATTACGCATTAAAAGCAGTAAAATATTAAAATTTACGTCATAAAAACTGTTTAAACACGGGAATATTTAAAAAGAAAAAAAAAAAACTATAAAACAATTATTCAGTATGTGGTAAAAGCAGTAAATGTGGGTGGAATTACATCCTATTTCAAAAAGCCAAATAATATTGCCAAACAGTTTAAATTAAAATATATATGTATACGTACGCGTGGGATTTATTTCATATTTTGAGATAATCTTTTTAATTAATGTTTCCGAAGACAGCTAATAATATTTCCTTTCTAACAATTCAATTATTTCCAGGTGAATATCTCTATTTAACAAAATAGTGACTAACACTGTCATCGCCGCGGCCGGTTTTGAGTTTTTTTGTGACCGGAGGTTTTTCTTCGTTAATATTAAAAAAAGTATTGCATACAAAAATATGAAAATCGGTGGTGTTTTAGAGAGATTTTTGATAAACACGCTGATGCAGACGGTTTTTATATCGCAGGATTATTTTATGAGATATTTAATGTTAAGGTTGGTCAAAATCGTTCCATTAAAAAAGTTTTATAAGAGCAAAAACTATACATGTGAATTTAATCATGTTTAGATTTTTACACATTAAAAGTGTCCGGTGTGGAGGCTGCATTATTTTTTTTAATTTCATTCTTTTTTGAGGTTTTATTTCTATTTTAACAATTTTTCAGCATTTCGATAGGCATTTTTTACAACTTTTAGAAATGGGAAATTTTAGAAGTGGGAATTATTTAAAATTGTTACCAAATTTAAAAACAGCGCAATGAATAATATTTCCTTCAAAGTAAAAATTGGTTACACGTGACTATTATAAACAGAATAAAACGTTCAAATGACATTTCAATGATTACGTATTAAAATTAGGAAGATATTTATAATTACGTCATAAAAGCAATATTTACAAGTTAAGTTTAAAAGAAAGTTGTAAAATAATATCCATTAATATGCGTTAAAAGTGTACATGGGGCAAATTACGTCATATTTTAAATTGCCAATTCATAATATTGCCAAACAGTTTAAATGTAAAAATATATTTGCGCGAGACATTTATTTGATATTTTGAGATAATATTTTTAAACTGTTGTTGAGAATTCTAACATAGAGCAAATATTATTTCTCTTATTGCAACAGAAGTATTTTTGCGTGATTATTAAAACCAGAAAGAAAACTTTGGTGAAAATTACGTCAGATTTAAAGCGATACATTTAAAATGTCTTATTTAAAAAATACTTGTAAAATACCGAGAGACAAAGACTCTTTTTACCTAATTCATTTTATAGTTATTAGCTTATCTTTATATGTTTCATACATCTGATTTAATCAAAGACGAATATAATCCGTTAGCAGGGAGAAAATGTTATTTTACTTATAACAGGAGCAGTGTTATTTTAATTATAATTCATTATTCCGAAATTTTTTTAAAGCCGATCGAATTAGCGTGCTTTTAGACTTTGCGGTGTCTGAGCGGGGGTTGACGAGCGTAGTTCTTAGTGAGCAGAACCCCTAGTTTTACAAAAAGAAAAGTTTGGTTAAATTTACGTCAGTTCTAATACGTTTGATTTAAAATAATTTTCTTACAGCTGCAATAAAAAATACCTGGAAGCAAAGACTGTAGAAATACTTCATTTTACATTAGCTATTTTTCAGATACTTAACTAATTTTATTTTATCAAACATGAAAACAGCAATTCACAGCAGCATTTCTGGCCTTAAAATCCTTCATTAAAAGAGAAATAAATGGAAACACGTTTACAGGGATATTGCCACATGTTTTTTATTAAATTTCAAACTTCCGTAATCATTTTTAAAATATCAAATTAACAAATTTTCATACTCTCAACGGGTGTTGTAGAGCGAAGCTCGTAGGGTTAAACCCCCCTAGTATAGTAAAAAAAAAAAAAGTTTTACTTCTATTATATAATATAATATTTTCGCGATATTTCGGCTTTAAAAAAAAATTAAAAAGTGCTATTTGCAAAACATTCCGCTTTGATGGTAAAAAATGAATTTCTTTTACGAATTCAGTTTTAAAAATTATATAATAATCAACTGTTAAAAGCTAAAAAACAGAGCCATCGCATCTATTTTATAGCTTTAGATTTTTGTTAATTTTTAATTTTAACTTTGAAACTTTTAGCTTTTTAACCTGTTTAACATATAATTATTGGATTTGTGTTGCATATCAGGTAAATACATTGTTACCACTAGTGCATAATACCTTGCAGTTGACCACTTCTTTTTATTAAAGTTCAAATAAAAAGTTTGATTTTTTAAGACTCTTCTGTGAAGAAATCTGTTGTCCTATTTGTTGCTATTTAGTAAAAAAAAAAAAAAAAAAAAGCCATCTAAATTATTCTTCTACACCAAAAGTGACATACAAATTTAAAACAATTTTTTTTTTTTAATCTGCTGTATTTGGTTCTGTCTAGTATCAATAAATAAAAAAAATCAATCACCTAAATTATCCTGCTCTCTCTAAAAGTTCCAATTCTTCCTCTTTATCCACACCGTAAATAGTGTAAAATCTTTAATGTTATTTTTTTTTATTTACACTATTTCTTATTTAATAGTGGAGTAATTTATCTAAAATATCATCTTTATCATATATCAGTAACACTCTCCTTAAATCGTTATTCCCTTGAATGTTTTGCTGTTTCCTTCACCGCCAAAGAGCGAGGATTTTTAAACAAGTGGAAAAAAAAAGTTTCAGCTTTTTTTAAAGTTTCATGTTATTAATAATAATAAACGAGTATCTTGTATGCTTTAATGAAAATAGGCTCTCGAAACTAACATTTTGACTGCCCGACCATTAACAAAATATACTGGTAAGAACAGCGAAATTACAAAAAAAAAAAAAAAAAAAAAAAAAAAAATCTTCTCTTCCCCCATTTCCAGATATTCACCATTTTTTTCTCTGGGGATTGGCAATGGAAATCTAAGCGGAGAGATCATTTAATTATTATGTCTCTACAAAGTGAACATACAGCATAGAAGTATTTTAAGAAATGGATTTCTAAAGACCTTAAAGCTTTTCTACTGGAGGCTGGATGAAAAAAGATTTTTTCTTTGTGGGGTTAGAAAAAGAAAAATGTTTATTTAATTATTGTTACAAAAAAGTTTTAAATACTGAAAAACAAATAAATATTTTAAACCATTTGCGCTGGGCGGAGGAGTGCAAATGAAGGAAAATGGACATTTTTTGGAGTGGAGTGGAAATACGTTAGATGGGTATATTGTTTCAACAATATATACAAAAAGAGGATAAAAAAAATTAAATTAATATTTTAAAACTGAAAAGTATGTGCAGAAGGGGTTTGAAATTTTAATAAGATGGGTGTGGGGCAGTGTAAAGTGGATCACATACCTATGGAAAATGAACTTTCTCATACAGACAAGGAAACAACTTCATATTTTGACATCTGCCCAAACTATTATTCTGGCAAAGTATCAAGCTCCTACTCCAAATAAAATACCGTGCTCATTGACCTGTCAGCTAATGACTTTTGGAGATTTTCACGCCTTTGTAGTTGAATTCGATAAATGTTGAGGTAAAAATCAAAATATGTTAACATATATTTACAATATCAGTAAAATTTATTAAAATTGAATAAATTGCGAGTGTTTTTATGTTTATTTTTTAAACAATATTAACGATTGTTTTTTCTCTTGTGGTTGTTGTTGTCTAGGTAGCGTTTGGCTTTCTGTTTGTTTTGATGACTTGCGGAAGAAACTGCTTATCATACTGATCCCTTTTAAAAATTTGTTGAATGTAGGGCTGCTGAACACCTCTCTCAGCAGTATTGTTCACCACGTTTAGATATTTTACACAATGCCATTTTTCTTGTTGATATTGTCTTTCTAATCTTTAGGGGAAATGAATCTTAATTATCCAAACGAGAAAGGGTCTCAACTGTTCCTTTCACTCCAAAATCTATAAGGCTGACATCATCTATGTCTGAAAATAGGATCAAGATAAATCATTTCATCTGAAAAGGTTCACATGTATTTTTGTAGGAGTTTCCATGTTGTTATTCCCATCTGAGAACGACTTGTTTAATTTTTTTTCATCTCTTTCGAATAATTTTAAGTCGACTAAGGGAGCTTTAGCAGCAAGTTGAGCTTCTATCCATTATTTGCTGTACAAAGGTGAACTAAACCGACTAAATATTTGGTTATTCATTTTTTTTTCTTAGTTGACGGAAAAGTCTGGTTGACGTCGGATTAGAGATATCTTAAATGTTTACAGGAGTTTGGCAACGCAGCAAGAATGATAATTATTACTCGGTGCTCTCAAATGAATTTTGTTAGGTGGATCACACAAATAAATATGTGTCAACTAAGGCATATGGTAATGATCATCCCTAAAGACTGTAAAGTAATCTGCAGATGAAGCAACAGTTGCAGCAAAGCTACAGACAAGCTACGGTTAGATCTTTAATATCTTTAGTTTTTTGTTCTATCATCTAAAATTTGTTTATTCAATTCCTTGATCAACATTCTTAAATGTCTTAAAGAGTGCAATTTCCTAGAAACTGGATGGTGCAATGGAAGGTTAAAAACCTTTTAAAGATTAATTTCATAGAATGGTGAGGTAAAAAATGGCCGTGAATTAATATGGCTACACAATAATTCACGGTATGTTTTTCCAAACCATTCCATGAATTTTTCATACAACTAGTGTTTAGACTCTCGGTGTGTAAGCTTATGCCACATTTTTTTTCTATATATCCCACTTGTGTAATAAAAGTATAATTTACTAAAATTCTTCCTATCCGCACTCATTAATTTTACCACACAAATGAAAGTTTTAATATCATCTCTCAAAAGAAGCACTGGCAACTAATCAACATTTCTTAATTGAAAGGATTCTTTCGCCGTTCCGATGTAGGAATAGATTACAATCTGGTTTGAAATCAGGAGCTGTTGACTTAACATATTCTTGGTCATTGTGTGATGCGTCTTTAGAGACGAAGTGTACAAGGATCATGCACCACAGCTCATACAATTGAAACAATTAAACGCAGAGCTTCACGATCAGATGTCTTATAAAGATCTAAAGCACCACCAACATGAAATGAGAATAATTCTGATTTAGACAAATATTGTTTATTTTATGCATTCTAAATAATATTTTTCATTTCATTAGGTAAAATGTTATCATAATCAACATCGTATTCGGATGTGGACTCTGAGTTTTCTCAATAAGACATTTAATAAACAGCTGTTGTTGAAGTGTCTAGATCTTTCCCCTTGTTCTTCTTCCTGCTTTTTTTTTCTTTTTCATAATTCTCTCTTACTTGTCTTCATTTCACAAATAAATTTTCCATTTTTTTTATATATAAAGAAATGACAATCTTGTTAATTTTAATTAGAATCAAAGTATCAGAAAGGGTAAAAAAAAAAAAAAAGTATCACATTCAATCTTAAACTGAAGTTCTCGTATTAGTTCAGTAGCTGATGAACATCTACTTAAAAGCCATTTTCCATAATTCTTCCAAGTTTTTCAATTGCATGCGTTGTGGTATCGCAGGGAAGTTAGCTTCCACGTGTACTTCTTCATTTTTCATATGACTGGTGATTCTTATTGTCCTAATTTTTCTCAGATGATAATGAAACTCTATATTACTTGTTTTACAGTTGGTGATTGTTTTTGTTTCATGGAAAATGGACCCTTACTAATGATACCAATAAGAATGTCTTCAATATTCAGATGCGTTGCGGTTCATGTAGCCATATCATTGAACTCCTCAGGAATACCCTTTTCTTTCTAAAATAATAATAATTAATGTATTAAATGAAAATTAATTTTAAAATAATATTAGTAGTATCACAATAAAGAAGTTAACTTATATTACAACAAAACATTGTATTAAATGGCAAAATATTTTTTACATAGAAATAAACAACAAAAATTCAAGTGTTCAAAATCAAAACTTGAAGAATGAAAACAAAACTGACAGGATAAAAATATAAAATGACATGATAAAGATATGGAAAATATTTCTAGCCCCTAATCTCTTTCCTAATTATGACTGAGTTTCAAATTGTAGCTTGAAGAATTTTGCAACGCGCTTCCTTATACAACGGTAATTTGTTGTGCCACGAGTTTTGTATTGTTTTCAGAAGAATTAGATTTAAATTGATATCCAAATACTTCACACTGTAAAACAAATTCCGCAACGTTCCTGGGAAAATATGGGCAGCTGAGTTGCCCATTATTTCCAAGAAACATTTCTTGAAAATGACTGGAACTTTACTGTATATGTTAAAAACTTTCTAAATGCCAGTAAGTTTCCTGCGAAATACCAGGAATATTTCTGTTGACAGCAAAACATTACTGACATTTTACAGCATGCGGGATCCGCAGACGATTTTTACATTTCCAGTTGACAATTTTCGCTTTATTATCATTATTTGTTAGAATGAAAAAATATTTTGAAATTGACATCAAAATTATTATTTATAATTTACACGAAAAAATAAATTTTCAGTTAAAATTCAATAAAGTAAATATATATATGATATATTGTTTCTGAACTTTGCTTAAAATATAAAAATATATAAATGTAAATAATAATTAGAAAAAAAATCAAGACATAAAATATTTTGGATTTTCGTCAGTAATTATGTTAGTTTACAAGTTAGATAAAATACATATAAATTTTCATGAAAAAAAACCCTTAAACGTAATTGTATATTTTTTTCCGAAAAAAAAATCAAATTTGCAGCAATTCAAAGTGTCAAATATATATCAAATTTAAATCAAATTGTAATAAAGTGTTAAAATATAAAATTAATTAAAAAAGAAAAAAAAAAGTCAAGAGGTAGCATCGAACTCGGGCCGTACGGGTGGCGTGCGAGCCTTCTGCGTCCACACCACGAAAGACACGTTGAGAGCTGCAAACTAATGGGTATTTGAAACGTATGTTAAACCTAGGCATCTAATTTCTGAAAATCTAAGGCCCATTTGAAGAAATCCTTTCACAAGAATAATTAGAGATAAGAACTCTAAAACATACTTTAAATTAATCAAAATCGGTGAGAATCATGTTTGATGGTCCCCTGGTTAATGGAGATCCAAATAATAGGTGTATTTTTTTACACGGTCTGCTCGTTAAACATTTTACAGACAAGTACGAGAGATAATCTCTTTGCGATGTCACAGAGGTATTGTATTTTCATCTGAATTGTCTTGACAATAGAGACGTAAAGGATTATGTCGTCTATTGATTTATTTGCATTCCATATTGATTTTTTTACATTCATTTAAGGAATTCGTTTTCGACGCTCGCGCGCGTGCAACGGATTATAGCAAAATAATAATAAATGGCGGCCGCAGCGTTTTGCTGTTTCCAACTTTTGTTCAGGAACGTTTCAGATAAGAAAACCAGAATTTCACAGGAAAGAGCTAAATTATTCTGAAAACCTGAGAAAAGGCGAAACGTTCCTGGATTTTACATGGAACGTTACCATTTTTTTTTTTTTTTTTTTTTAACAGTGCAACTAAACTTTATACTAGTAAATACGTAAGTTTAAAGAAGATCAGATTTTGATTAAAATGACGTGTTTCAAATATATATTTTCAGTAATCTAGAATGCGAAATTTCGAAAATATAAAAAAGCCAAACTGGTAACCCTGTACATGTAGAGGGTTTAATTGTCTTTGTTATATTTGTTTCAAGTCACTGTTTCTAGTGTGATATGTATCTTTTGAATGTTTTTTTTTATTTTTTATTTTTTATTTTATTTTATTTTATTTATTTATTTTTTATTTATTTATTTATTTATTTATTTATTTTTTTTTACAGTAGAGATCATTTTGCGATACAAAAATTGGATTCCGTCATTTGAAACTTCCAAAAGTTTTTTTCCGATAACCGTAACTAGGAAAGATCGATTGGTTTGGGGAGCATGGAATTATTAAGAAAAAGGAACTGACATATCCTTAAAATAGTGAAGTTCCAACTGTAACCGTTTTCGCAACGTTTGATTACTGCTTCCACCACTTCAACACTTTTCAGACACTTGCACCACTTTCCAGACACTGCCACCACTAAAATTACATTGAAATTTTCTTCTTTTTTAAACGCGTTGTTATTGCAAAATTTCCGTCATAAATAATAACAGAAACAGATACCCATTTTTACTGGTGGAAATTTACTTTTGCGATTGTCAGACCCTGTGTTTCCGCCATATTGTGACAACCTAGACAACGTCCTGTTATTGTCAGTGAGAAATATTATAATACCTTTGAAAACTGACACCAGTAAAAATAAATAAAACATTTTACCATATTTGTAAGATTTTATTTCCATAGGTGATGCGTTCAAATGAAAAGAAATTATCTATTCAAATTTACTGGTGGGAAGTTTTACCTCGGCGGTAATCAGAAACTGTTGATGCGATTGAAAAAAAACGCCACCATCTTTTGACAACCTTCTCAGTTACTTCATCCGCAAATGGTAGACAGTACACTATATGTGTCCTCCTCCTAATTCATAACTCCATTCATTACAGAACCCTTTCAATAGCAAATGACATTCTGATGTTTTGCACAGTGCAATTATTTATATATCAGCAGAGTTTTCCCGTGACTAAGATATTATAATGTTCGTTGATTTGTAAAAGTTTGTATAAAACATGTCTACGGTTGAATTAACGAACCCGTTTTCTTAAAAGTTAAAAAAATATATCTTAATTATTAATATAAACATGTGCAGCGTCCTAATGACACCTTTCTAGTGGACGCAAAGAGTTTCACTAAATAAGCTGAATGACTGTACTTCAAAAGTCTTGTACTTTTGAAAATGAAGTGCTTCTTACTGATAAGAGTGCTAAGATTATTAATTTAACTTATAGTACTTCTTCAACTTCACGATTAAAATGAAATCTATGTTTTATTTTCTCCAATTCATATAATACAATAAATGCTGCTTGAGTAATTTTGGTAACATGAAAAAATTATAATCTCGAAATCTGCACATATTCAAATAAACATAATTTTAAATATATATCAAAAGAAAAGACATTAATACATTTTACATTTTAAAATTGCTGATAACCGGTCTTCTGAGATCAATAAACATACCTTCAAGAAATAAAATGTGCAAAGTTTGTTTTAACTCATAAAATTTCCACGCACTACTTCACAAAGAACTGTTTTAAAATTTTTAAAAAAGTGTTCAGCTTGTTATTGTATCTTACTTTTTTAGTTGGAACTTATTTATTTATCGAAAACAAATTAAAGACATAGCCTGTGGCTAAACATCATTATTTTATGCTTGACTGTGCGGATCACAAAAGTTTGATTTAATGGAGACAAAGAATATTAAAGCAATTTCCACACATAATAAATTTGATATTTTTCGTTCATTCTTGTTATTATTTTTGAGGTTTAAAAAAATGTATCCAATAATTTTATATACTTAAACAAAGCAAATTATGATTATAAGCTGTAAAAACATGAGTTTCATTAGAGGGTCTTTGTTTTCGAACGATAGAAGAAATGTAAATATATTTAACTGGAGGGTAAATCTAAAAAATGCTTTATACGTCTTCAGAGAAATGGATTCTTTGCATTTTAAGAGTTCTTTAAATAATTTATTACTGGTTCAGAATGTAATAAATAAAGGATGATCTATGTATATAATCAACAAAGTTTAAATTCTTTAATTTTAAGGCTTATTTATTTTTCTTTAAAGAGTTAAAAATTCTTTCTGTTCGCCAGCAATTTCTTTCTTAAATTTTTATATATCTATATACTTAATGTAAATTTTCTTATTATCATTTTTGTAACATAAATTTGAATTCGTTTCATTTAAATAATTTTATTTCATTTAAAATATATTGAATGTCTATAACCATTAGCTGGTACGTTCCCTTTGTTACTCATTGAGAGCGTAAATGCTTTCTCAGTAACTATGAAGTTTGGATATAACATACATATATTAATTTTGGTTTAATTTTCATACAGATGAAAATTAAAATCTGCTATTTATGCAATGTTTAATATAATTCATAAGCTAATATAATGCATAAGCCAATAGGCTGATGCCTTCTGCATTGACTGTTTTCTACTCATGCTTCCCTACTGGCTGTTTATTCAACTTGTCCCATTCCCTTACCTGTTTTCTGTCCATCTTGCTCTATTTGGAAAGTAGTAGGAAGTGTTCTCTCCGCCAGATGAATAAAGACTAGTTCTTTCAAATGTATTGAGCATTTATTAAAAGTTTTATGGTGTTTTGAATAAGTTACTTTCATCTTATAATTGGCAGTTACATTTAAACTATAACACATACACAACTCTTTAGATCCACATCAGGTACTGGATCTAAAAAATGGTGGTGCATTTAACTTATTAATGAAATAGAAACGGAAAGCAATAGAAATGCGCCGTTTTCTGCATTTTACTTGGGAAGCTAGTAAATTATTAGCCACGCAGATTTTAAAATTTTTATTACGAAAATCGACAACAGATGGTGTAACCAGTTATCTAAGAAATCTCAAGATAACGCACTCCGTCAGATCTGCATTTTGTGCTTCAAAACCCTCTTTCTAGCGTAAACAACTTAGACACACAACGTGCTGTGAAAAACCTTTTTATTCATTAGAACAGTGGATATTTCTTGCCTTAGAATTCCACCACCTGTACCAGATTATTATTAAAACAAGGCGCAATTTCCATAAAAAATTAATGTCTCAAAAGGATCGAAAAGGCATACAATTAAGGCTCTGTATGAAACATTTTAACGCACTGGACACTTTAATGATGATTGTCCTGGAAAAACCGGCAGCCCGCATGAGGCAGTTAAAAATTCTAATGTTGAAGACGTTCATCAAGTGATACAAGTGATACAAGTGCATACGCGAGTTTCGGTTGGCGGTGTTTCACCTCAGGCCGGAATAAAACGCATTCAGCGCACCGTATCATACGTAACAGCTTTCATCTGTTTCCATGAACATTCAGACCCTGCAAAACACTTAGTTTTGCTGCCATTAATGCACTCGAGACATCCATCAACTCTATGCTACAGCAGCTGGATGCTGACAAAATAGATGTGTCCGAAACATTTGGTTCTCCGACGAAAGCGTAATCTTTCATGGGAGGCATCGTCAATAAGTTAAACTTGGTCATTTGGGGGACAGAAAAATCCTCATCTTGCCATAGATTAATGTCTGTTTCCACCAACAGTCATGGGGGTACGCAATATTTTCAAAGGACATATTTTGTTATTTTTCTGACGGCAAACGTCTACTTCAGGGGCCTACCTGGGTATTCTACGTAAATTTGTGGTACTACAAAATGCACTGGTGGACCCTAGGAAATACCTCGTGTTTCATACAAGAAGGTGCCCGCTAGCATTTAACAGCTGGTGTCTTCAATTTATTCTACTAACATTTCAGTGATCATATTATAGCCCTAGATTATTCAAAGCATTCGGGAAGAGGTTTTGTCTTCTTGTTTTCCAAATTTGACTCCTTTTTTTCTTTTTTCTTTGGGGTATTTAAAAGACAATGAGTACCACCAACATTCACAAAATATTGCCGAGCTTGAACAGTACATGTCTGCTGCATGAGAGAGCATTCGATCCGTAACGTTGGCACAGGGTTTCTGCTGATTTTGTACTCAGACTGCGCCATGTTTTTACTGCACATGTTGGATATATTGAAAATATTGTTACTTAATATTTTATGACATTTTAAACAAGAAGTTTATATAGCATTTTTTAGGTTACCCTCTTAGCAGCGCCCTCTATTGGCAATCTTTGTAAATATATTTTAAATTATGTGTGACTGAAATTTTACTTGTTTCTTAAGTAGGATGTTGTAAACTGTGCATTTCTACTGCTTTCTGGCACGCCTCTGTTTTTGTGAGAGCATTCAAAGCTTCTGCTAATTTTGCGCTAAGACTGCGTCATGGTGCTACTGCACATGATGAATATACGGAAAATATCGTTAATATTTTATGATATTTTTAGCTACTTGTTCATATAGTTTTTTCCACTTAGCAGCGCTATCTACTGTAATTTACTGTACTTTATAAATATTCTATTAAAAAATTAAATGCGGGTAAGTAATCAGATGTTAAAATTTGTTACTTCGTCACAAGAAGTTCAAACACAGGTGATAAACATAAGTGGTATATATGACAAAGCCGTAGTCTTATTATTATTATATTACTGAGCAAGGACGCATAACTATAAGTATTCTTATAGTTTATTTTCAATACATACAACAGCCCCCAAACGCAGCTATTCAGAACAAGTCATTTCTTACAACTTATCTGATTTTACCGGCTTGCATGCAAAAGCCTCACAATCTCAGACTCTGTGTGATGCTGCCATCTCTTAACACATATCGCCACTATTATTGGGATTCTTGTTGGGATATATCATTTTCATTTGACAAGTATGCATCAAGAATTAGGCTTCAAAAATTCGAAGCTATCCCAATCAGATCGGGCAGCGGTGGCCAACCTGGTAGAGCATTATACTCGTAGCCGTTGGTCGCAGGACCCAGGCTATCTGCCGGCTAAAATTCCGTCATGTACGCTAATGGCACCTGGTGCATGTAAAATCCGTCGTGGGTGCAAAGTCATTCAAGTTACCTGTGAATTATACCTCTGGAGGTGCCTTGCCAGGTGAAGGTCTCGTCATCAGATCAAGGTTCTAAATTACGAGACAAATTTAAGTAGCAATGTGCAGGTGCCAAACGACAGGATATAGCGTTAAGTAACCGGCAAAACAAAGTATACACAAACGAGCAGTAGGCGCTGTAAATAGGATGACGATCGAGGCAACGATGTCAGGTTTATTGAGGCTTCGCGGCGATTAGGCGGTCACTCGCCCTGATGTCAGGTATTAAACACGTTAAGCTGGAGCAACCCGGCAGGTAGGGGCCTGGTCATCGGTTAGAAAGAAAGAAAAACACCCCTCCCGTTATAGTTCAAACGAACTACAAGCAATCTTGCTCTTTGACTTCTTCGAATTGGAGCACTTTTCTTTGAGTCCTCATCATTATTTTTAGTCAAGGAGTTTTCACAGATTTGTCTGTTGTATCCTCATTTTTATTACTCACAACTGTACCTGTTACAATATCATATGAAAGCTGAGATTGGCTTGGTTATATAGTATTATCATTATTAAGCTGTTCTTTTATTTTTTTCAATAATTCCAGAAAAACGGTTTTGGTTAACCCTTTCATACCTATCATAATAACTGTAATTTTTACCAATATGTCCCATATTTTCAACTTTATCTGACATCAGTTTATTATTTCGATTCATCTCTAAAACTCTCTCTGGTATTTCATAACTTATCTCTTTATTACATCTCAACCGATTACGTGACGCTTACATATTATTCCGTCACATCTATTTACTAAAACCCATCTACTCCCCAAAAATTTCATAATTTTTCCTTTTACCCATTTCTCCCCATTTTCAAAATTTTTAACAAACCTCAGTCATGAAGCTTATATCTGTGCAGGGGTTGCTGTATTTTAGGTTTTGATGGTAATGCCAAGTGAAAGGCTCTTCAACTGGCCTTTCAAACATTAATTCAGCAGGAGTGTTACCAGTCACCGAATGAAGAGTGTAAAGATTTCTAACAAAAATCGTGAAATTGACAATGTTTGTCACTTTTATCTAGATTTTTAAGACAATTTTTCATATTTTCAACATATATTCCAGGTTGTCCGTTCAAAGACGGATGATATGGTGGAATAGGCGTATGCTTAATTCCATTTTTTTTAAAGAAATTTCTCAAATTCATCACTTGTGAACACGGGACCCCTATCACTGACCAAAAGAACCGGCATGATCTATATGGATCCTTTCCCACGGTAGTTCAGATTTCTATTTCAAGGGTTCCATTTTGGGGCAATCCCTCGCAAACATCTGACATCTACTACAAGAATTTACCATTTGTTCGATTTCTTTATCCATATTTGGCGTCCAAAATAACCCCCAAGCTTTCACTTTCGTGCTCGATATACCCTGATGAACGGAATGCAGTAATTTTAATATATATTGACGGCCTTCCTCTGGAACTTTCACTCTATGTCTCCATAATAGACAATTTTCTAGACAGGAAATTTTACATTGAAAAAATAGAAGGTGAATTAAATAATGTAGATTTTTATGCAAAGGTTAATATTGATAAAACATCTTGTTGTTAAAAAGAATTTTCATATAAAAAGAAACTTAAAAATATGTTTTCTTACAATTTTGAATTTTCTAATCATCACTGTTTGCCATTTATATTTTTAACACCTAAGTTTTATAAAAATCCGATTAAATTTAGAATTATTTGTTGTACTTCTAAAAGTGTTAATAAAAATTTTAATATTGGTTTACAGAATTTATTAAAAAAATTTTATGGTTTTTTAAAATGTAAATTTAAGAATTACTGCTATTTTTGGTAGATTGATAATAGTATCGAAATTTTGGACAAACTGCCACTGACTCCTGTGAAAATGCGGGTATTCGACTTTCAAAATCTGTTCACCAATATACCTATTGATTGTTTTTATAATGTTTTAATGAATATGTTTGATTTATTTTGTTTAAACGAAGAATTAAATATTAATGGAGATTTATTTTTAAGTTTATGTCATTTTTGTTTTTATAATAATTATGTAACTTTCAACAATAATATCTTTAATCACATTTGTGGAATTGGAATGGGGACAATTATTCTAGTACAGCAGCTAATTTATTTTTTGTTTTATTATGAATTTAAGTATACAATGGAATATAATAAATCTTTAAAAGTCTTTAGGTATATTGATGATACTTTGATTTTTAATTTTGATTTTACAAACGATTGTAAGAATATAAATCCAAATTGTTTAAAATGGAATAGGGCAAACTGTGATGATTATAATGCAGAATTTTTGGATATTTCTTTTAAAATTTTTAATAACAAATTAACTTTGGATTTGTATGATAAAATAAATAGTTTTCATATTTTACAAGAAGTATTCCGAATTGGTTTTCTAATTTACATAAAAAAATTACATAAATATTATAATTAATCAATTAATTCGTTTTAACAAAATTTGGGGCACATATAGCAATTTTTATAAGCAGATTCTTAAGTTTTTGGCTAATCTTTTTTACAATAATTATTCTATAAAGGTTTTGAAGTATTATTTAAAGATTGTTTTAAAAAGTGAGTGGCAGCATTATGGATTGGCAGGATAAGCAACTTATGGTATCATCCTTCCAGAACATGCTATATGAAGCGTGAATTCTAAAGTCTTGTTTAAAGAACGAATTTAAGCAGATGTTTTGAATCAAAGGAAGTATGCAGATATGGATTTCTAGATTTTGACACTGGACCCGGAGGAAAAATTAACGGTTCGATATTATTGACAGGTGAAGGACATTATACAGGTATTACTGTTTTCATGTTTTTGAAATTTTTTTCTTGTAGGTTTGGGAGGGTGAACGTTCTTCTGCATTCAAACATGTTAATTTAATTTGTTTATATTTAAATTGCAGTAATTTTCTAAAAGACCATTTTATTAAAGAATTTTTTGTTTTTGTATTTTAAATTATGCTTTGTTTGCATAACTTTTTTATTTAAATTTGGTTTATTTTAACCTTTTTGAGTTTTGTTTCTAAAATGCAAGCTTTTAACGGTGAGGGTGGAGTTATGTCTGTCTGTCCTCCCACTGATGAAGAACAGACTGTTTTTTTGCCTGTGTTTTGTTTTTTACCTGTATTTTTGAAAGTTTTCGAGATTTTTAGCGTTAAATATTGCTGATATACACCTGCGTTTCAGAGTTATGGAGTTTTTTGCATTTTTAAAGTAGTAATGATATATATATATATATATATATATATATATACATAATATTAATTTTCTTACCGAATCATCTTACCCTTTAACCCCAAAAAGAAACAGTGTATCAATAAAAAGAAATGTAAAAAACGACAAGTTTTTTCACTAGCAATCTTTAATTATTTGAACACATCAAAAACAGCAATATCCCTCTCTGTTTCCCTAATGTACATTTTAGATTTAATGATTTATTGATTGATTTTTTTAAATTCTTGGTCAAGTTATCGTTCTAAAGATTAGATATTTAAAATTTAAGAATTTGTTTTTACATTTTAAAACTGACTTACTTTACTTTAAAACTAGTTGGATGTGCCAATCCCAAAACTTTCTTCTATCTTATACATTTTAATATTTCAAAACCTAGTTACACATGTTAATACTTCAATATTATTAGTTCAATACCATACCAACTTTGATTTTCATCTTAAATTTCTGCTCAAGTCAATTAAACGGACTAAAAACGAGTTAATCTATATCATGATATTTGTTAAAATTATTAATTTTTCCTTATTTTGTTGTTATCAGCTGTTTGCGAATAGCCGGCTTAGCAGGAAGCGAGTTCCCGCCGCTGCATGAGCCGCCGATGCACAATAGAACTACGAAAAATCAAGAAAAGTATACAAAAATCGCTAGCACAGAGCCCCTTTACCGCGCAATATTTCCAAATTCTAGGAGGACCTGTTAGCCAAAGCCAAAAACAAGCACAAAAATTTTGGTTCAATTGTATGCATAATTTTATACGTTGTTCGATGGTACAATAATGAAAATGGCACAGAGATTGGAATTATAGCACCCCTTCTGGCGGAATTTTTTCAAGTTCAGGGAGGACTTGTTTGCCATAGCCAGAAACATGCACACAAAATTTGGTTCATTTATATGGATAACTTCATACACTTTTCGATGGTACAATAATGAAAATGGTACAGACATCGCAATTATAGTGCCCCCTACCGGCAGAATTTTTCCAAATTATTGGAGGACCTTCGTGACATCACCAAAAACAAACACATAAAATGTGGTTCAATTCTATGCATAACTTTATACACTTTTCGACGGTACAATATTCAAAATGGCACAAAAATTGCACAAAAATCGCTATTACAGCGCCCTCTGCGGGCGATTTTTTTACAAATTAAGGGAGGACCTCCTTTCCATAGCCAAGAACTTAAAAAAATTTTTTGGTTCAATTCTATGCATAACTTCATACACTTTTCGATGGTACAATGTTCAAAATCGCTATTACAGCGCCCCCTACCGGTGAATTTTTTCCAAATTCAGGGAGGACCAGCTTGCCATATCCAAAAACTTAAAATAAAAATTTGGTTCAATTCTATGCATAACTTCATACACTTTTATATGGTACAATATTCAAAATCGCACAAAAATCGCATTTACAGCGCCCCCTACAGGCGAATTTTTTCCAAATTCAGGGAGGACCTGTTTGCCATATCCAAAAACTTAAAATAAAAATTTGGTTCAATTCCATGCATAACTCCATACACTTTTGGATGGTACAATATTCAAAATCGCACAAAAATTGCTAAATCAGCGCCCCCTACCGGCAAATTTTTTCCAAATTCAGGGAGGACCTGCTTGCTATATCCAAAAACTTAAAATAAAAATTTGGTTCAATTCCATGCATAACTTTATACACTTTTGGATGGTACAAAATTCAAAATCGCACAAAAATTGCTATATCAGCGCCCCCTGCCGGCGAATTTTTTCCAAATTCCAGGTGGACCTGCTTGCCATAGCCAAAAACTTAAAATAAAATTTTGGTTTAATTCTATGCATAACTTCAAACACTTTTTGATGGTACAATGGCGACAGACAGACGGACAGACGGACAGACGGACGGACGGACAGACGGACAGACGGACGGACGGACAGACGGACAGACGGACACACAGACAGACAGACATTTTCTATAAACATGTTTTTTGGAATCTCTGACCCCTAAAACATGTAAATCCGTCGAAAACCGGAAGTCGAAAAAAATTTCGATTACAATACTTTCTTCTATTGAAGATAGAAGAAAGTAAAAAGATGTATTTCTCGCACCGAAAAATTTCTTCACTGGTCTTAAATGGATAATTATGTTCCTTACTTCTTCTTTTAAGGCGAAAAAGTCTGGGACCACGATAATGCTAACCACGTATTTTTAATAGTATCACCCGTATGTGAAAGGTTAAAATGTATGCGAGTATGAAGTGTGTGAAATACAGGGTGGTTCAGAACTATATGTAAAAAATGTAAAATCAGATAGAGGGGACCTAAATAAGCAGATTTCGTATAGGAATGCGGATGCGGAAATGTAGCGTTGAGGCAGTAGAGGAGGCTTTTGAGTTAGGCGGATGAAAGCGCTTCGCTCACTTGAATAGTCATTTCCCACGCAGTTTTTGAGCATCTTGCTTCATTACACCAACACGGAGCTTGCTGACATTCATTTAATGTATGGAATATTGTTAAAAAATAAATAAATGCAAAAAATGTTTAATTACCGTTTGTAAAATTATCAAAAAGTACTCTAAATATGTACTTTAAATCTGTAGTGTATATGAATTTTAGTTTAAGAAAAGCAATAATATAATCGCTTGAATCTTCTTTAATTTTGTGAAAATTTACTGAAATTACCTAATTTACCAAAAGTGAAAAATGTTTGTGAATTGATTATTTTTATTTTCTCCTTCCATTCGTGTGTCTAACCGCGTTCTACCTTATATAAAAAAAAAGCTTTTATTGTAACGAATTTGATATAAGTTTGTGGTTTATCACAGCATTTCCATTTATTGTAACCATCAGATTTAACAGTGATCAAGCGTTATCAGTGGCGCTTCATAGAATAAGAATGCATTACACTCTATTGTTGGTAATTTTTTTTACATACGTTCAACTGTCTGAAATCTTACATTATGCTTTCCCAAACATTACGGAAACTGTATACGTTAATTATAGCCACAAAATACGTTATATATAAAAATTATTTTCATGACTTTATCATTCGCGTATAATAACTAACGAAAGATTTAGTTATATTGTCTTACTGTTCTGAGGTATTTGATTTTTTTTTTCATTATTTAAAGTCTGTATAATATGTACAGTCGTGAAAAAAAAAAAACTAAACACCCCTACTAACTCCTAAACAAATTATCGTAGACAAAAGTGACTGGTACCGAACGACTGGAAATAAAGTCTACTTTTAAATGATGTATATAAAATTTGCTTAGGTGGCCATCTAGATATTAAAACGAATCCAAACTTTATTTTTTTTCAATGGCAATACCCAATTTTAACAACATATTTCAGATTTTTGGTTCAAACAATGCCTATACACCCAATTTCAAGTCATTTGAATGAAAGTTTTTAAATTATAAGCATTCAAAATTGAGTGCTTCTAATGTTAAATTACATTTTCATATTTTTATTTATGTCTCCTGAAATTATGCTCCTAATTTGCTATTTTTTCGTGTAGCAATAATACTAATATATCCAAACATAAATACGCTGGATTTTCAATTTTAATAATTTTATGATATGAATTATGAATTATGAAATTGATATTCGAAAAAAATTTTGTATTGCAACCTACAATTTTTTTGATAGATTTATATTTATTAAGTCCTGCTTTATGTAAATCCAAAATTTCACATTTTTCTTCCAAGTAGTTTTCAAATTATGCTTAAAAAACGGCAAAATGATGGTTTAAGGGGCCGTCTATGATAGAAGTGAGTAGATATTTCGAATTTTTTTCTGTTGTCCGGTAATCTAACAGGCTTCATTGACTCTTTGAGTAACGCTTAAGGTGCCTTGATCAAGAGGGCGGCTCTCTCGGTTAAAAATCGCGTACGAAACTTCAATTTGGATACCTTAAAATACGCTCTTTTTAAAATAATTAATTTCTCGGAAACTTATAGTACGAATCCTTCTATATATATAAAAAAAGTTTTGATTTGGAAATGAACCAATGAAAATATGCGTAGATATTCCGGGTAGAACTCATACAATTTAAATGCTTAAGCCACGGCCTCCTTATCGAAATAACAGGCCTCGCAATCGCTAAGTTTCCTTTGTCCGCTGTACACGTGGTTAGAAACCACATGGTTTACCGTGACTAGCGCCATCTAACATGAGAAACAGAAATATTTTTTAATTTGTTTTTGATTTGTCTTTTACCATTTTCTTTACGATGTGCTTTGTAGTTTGCAAATGATATTTGTTAATCTTAAAATTTCCATATGTTCTAGACATTTTATTTAAAAAATGAACTTATTTTACTGTTAAACAAAAAAATGTTTACTGCTGTATTCCGTTATGTAAATAAATGATGATAATAATAATAATAATAATCAGGAAATAAAATTATTTTACCACGAATTTCTCAGTGATATTAGTTATTGAAATAAAAATGGATAGCATCTAGATCCGGAAAATGTAAAATATTTCATTTTCTCTTTTATATTTTCAAATATGTGATTTATTTTATTTCTGCTATTTCTTTTCTTTTCACAATTAATTTCACCTTACAGTATTAATTTAACATAGCTCCTTCAATTTGTTTCAATGCACAGTCTCATTTATTTATTTATTCGCCTATCATTTGTTTTATTTTTGAAGGTATGGGGGATCATTTCAGTTTAACATACTTTAGATGAAAGCTTCACTGTTTTTTCATATAAAGTTTGTATGTATTAATCTATGGAAAGTTTCATAATTGACTCCAAAGCCAATTGGCGTATGTTGGCGGGCATAGTTTGGTGCGTAATTACTTTCCTTGTTTTAACTCACATATGTTATGAAAGTTTTACTAAAATGTATCAAAGTAATTTAGGAAAGTTAAAACACGCATAGATACACACACACACACAAAAAAAGAAAAAAACACAGACTAAAGTCATAAACACTTAAAAAATTGGAAAAATAAAGTTTAATAATCACTTAAATTTATACATGTCCCTCAACTTTCCGCAAATACCATATTCTTGTCATGCTACGATTTTGGTGTTTATAAATCTTAATTTGAGTATTCTTCCTTAATCAGACCTAGAGCCAATTGGCGTAAGTGTAGTTTGGCGCAAAATTAATTTTATTTTTAAACCGTATACTTGATACCACATTATTCCATCATCGCGTTTTTGCAGTCAACTTTGACTGTGGAACAGATTACAGAACATTAGCTAATACTACATTATATAATAATAAATCGGTATTTTTCAAGTATATGGGCCTTGGCGAGAGAAGAAAATTTGGCAACGTAATTTCTGGAAGCATATTCACTGTTTCACATAAAGAAGCAATATTTTTCAATATTTGTACAATTTATTTAATATAAAAAGGCATTTATCTATTTTATATACAAATATAAACAAATCGTATATAAAAAACAATAATAATATCTAGAAACTAAATTTATACATGTAAATTCGGCACAGATGTCATATTGGCGCAATTTTTTTCTGGCGTAAATGTCATATACGCACCGGATACTTAACTGGCACCAAAGTGTCATTATTTAGCTTGATATGGTTAGATGATATGGTAACGAGGTTTTCGCAAAATTGGAGTCGGAAAAAAATCGCGCCAATATGGGGCGTATATGACATCTGTGCCGTAAATTCTTATAAAACAAGCTGACAGTTCATAAGTTTTGTTTTCATAACTGTTTATATCAATAGGCAACAAATCGCTCTTTCCGAACCCGAAATTGTGCCAAGATTAAAAAAAAAATAACCCGCAAAGTCCTATATACTGAAAATGGTACTTGTTAGTTATCCCGTCGACCAAATTACTGTCGCCAAATTGCAAGATTAAATGCCAATAATGGTTTGCCATAAAGTAATTAATTTTAAGATTAAATGCCAATAATGGCCAATAAAACCAATATTTCGACGTTTTATTTGTATTTTTATTAATGTTATACTAATTTATTTGTTTTTTCGTTATTTAAAGTAAAAAATTGTGTCAATTTGTAGAACTTGGCGAGTAGTTTGGCGATTTATATAATTTGGCGAAATTGGTCGACGGATAACTAACAAGTACCCTGAAAAAATATCAATAAAACTTATATTTAAATCTTCATTTTTGATATGTTTCATTTTTTAAAGCCAGAACATAATTGTGCGAAATATTTTTTTTACGCCTTTATTTTACTGGAATTCGAAAAATATTTTATACAATTTTGCCAATAACACCACATTTTCAATTTTTTACTATGCATTTGTTTATGGAGTATTACCAGGAGTATACACCAGGTGGCGTAACTTACGGGACAAAGTCAGCTAATAAGTTGGCAATTATCGGGGACATTTTCACCCATAGACTTTCTCCGGATTGTCAAGTCTGTTTTATGATAAGGGAGTCTTGGCATAATAAGCATGGCCATAGCCTACTATGATATAACGGCCCGCGCATTTCGCCGAAAAAGTGAAGTCGTATCCAACTTCAAACCCTGAACCAAAACTTCACAACGTGCTCTTTGTTTACATTTATTCTCTGCCCAGATAGAAGCTTGTTTCTCATCGTCGAGGTTTCAGAATCATTGATCGTATTTTCACGTAATAAATTAAATATTTATATTCTTCAATTTCCTCCGATTTAAAAGGCTATTTTACACAAATTGTAGCATTTTAGTGTTACACATACTTTTAAGATTAGCTAAATTATTTATTGTTTACCTTGATCGTTTGGTTCATTCATGAAAAATGCCGGTTCTGTTATTCTTTTTTGAATGTCCCGTATTTATATAAAAATAGCTTGGTTTCATATACACGTTTTTAAATTAAAATTTGATTTTTATCAAACTACAGTTCTCATAACTGACTTGAAGCAGCTATTTTTGATTAATTTACTGTTACCGGTAAAATATTTGTTTTTAATATCTCCCGAACCAAGAAGAAGAAGAAAAAAAGCCGATCTTCCTTAAACATTAAATATTCTTATTTTTAATCAGAGAAAGAAATGGTGATCACGGATTTAAATATCGTTGCAATATTCTATGTTATCCAAGCAATTTTGATTAAATCATGTAAGGGTATTTGTTACTTAATAAATTACATTTATAAATTATTACAAGGGATTTTATGAGTATTTTAATATATTAAAAAAAATTCTATCAGTTTTATTGTTTCAGCAGTGAAAATAGTAAATAAATGGTACTTAGTTATCCCGTCGACCAATAATCTATCGCCAAACTATAAAATTAAATGCCAATAATGCTTGATCGTAAATGTCACATTCACTTGATTGTAAGCAAGTTACACGTGTTTAAGTCATCAAGTGATTTTTATTTCGACGTTTTATTTGTATATTTATTAATGTTATACTAATTTATTTGTTCTTTCGTTATTTAAAATAAAAAATTATGTCAATTTGTATAATTTGGCGAGCGTTTTAGCGATTTATATAATTTGGCGAAATTGGTCGACGGGATAACTAAGTGGTACCAAATAAATTTGTGACATTGATGTTTTAGACTAAGCATGCGTTTTTTTATTTATATATTTTTATGTGTGTTGGTTTAACAGTTTAAAGAGAAACACATTATATTAGTTACTTAAATAAATATAACTTTACATTTACATTGATATGGACAGTTTATAATAACCCTTAACAGCTGTATTCGAATTAGCTGTCATTTCTAAGCTTGATTGGAATGTCAGCAGAATTGTAAACGTAACCATGGTGACATGACGTAATTTTGGTGTTTGTTTACATATCTACCCTTCCCAGGTTGTTTCAGTTACGGTCAGAGTCAAATTTCAATTTTGGGCAGGGTATCAGAGTCCTACGGCGAGCGACTTCATACATTAAACGCAAATCAGACTGCCTGTAGTAGTATCTAAGTATGCCTTGAGAATGGCCTTTCTTCGTTAATATTAAAAAAAACTGTCCTGTACAAAAATATGGAAATCGGTGGTATTATAAAGAAATGTTTGATAAACACGCTGATGCAGACAGTTTTCAAATCGAAGAATTACTTTCAGAGATATTTAATGCTAAATTAGGACAAAATCGTTCCATTAAAAAAGTTTTATTGGAGCAAAAACTATACATGAGAATTTAATCATTTTTAGATCATTTTATAGGTTATAAGTGCCCGGTGTGCAGATTGCATTTATTTTTTTTATTTGACTATTTTTTGAGGTTTTATTTCTATTTTAAATTCAAATTTTAAGTATTTCGAGAGATATTTTTTACAAATTTAAAAATTGTTATTAATTTAAACTGTTGCCAACTGTATAAACAGCGCAAACAATAATGTTTACTTCAAATTAAAAATTTATTTACACGAGACTATTGTAAACAGAAAAACAAAATTTAAAATTAGAATAAAATGATTACATGTTAAAAGCAGGAAAATTGCGTCATAAAAATCATATTTACACTGGAATTTTAAAAGAGAAACAAAATGTTAAAATAAAAAAATCATTACTATGCGTTAAAATCTGTAAATGGCGGAAATTACGTCATTTTTAAAATGGCCAAAAAATATGGCAAAACAATTTAAATTAAAAAATATATCTGCGCGAGACATTTACTTGATATTTTGAGATAATATTTTCAACTATTATCGTGAATTCGAAGACAGCGCAAATAATATTTCCTCCTAACAACAAAAGTATTTTCGCGTCAATATTAATAAGAGAAATAAAACTTTGGTGTAAATTACGTCAGATTTAAAACGATACATTTAAAATGAATTATTTAAAAGAACTATCTTATAGCGCTGTTAAAAAATACCGGGAGACAATGATACTGTTTACTTAATTCATTTTACATTAGCTTATTTTCGAATGTTTAACTATTTTTTTTAATTAAATACAAAAACAGCCATTGTATCTTTTAACATCAGCAGATATGGTCTTAAAAATTCCCAATCCAAGAAAAACGAATGGAAACCCGTTTACAGAGAGATCGCTACTGTTTTTTTTTTTTTTTTTTTTTTTTTTTTTTTTTTTTTTTTTTAATTCAATATTTTTAAAGCCGATCAAATTAGCGTGCTTTTTGGATTTTGGTGTCCCTGAACGGGGGTTGGCGAGCGTAGCTCGTAGGGGGCAGAGCCCCCTAGTTGCGTAAAAATTTGTTTTCAGTATAATTGAAAGGTGTAGAGTTCATTTATACTGTCAGAATTGTGTACTGCAATTGAAAAAAATAAAGTTATGGTTTGTTTTAATATATATATAGCCCAATAAGCAAATTTTATATGCATCATTTAAAAGTAGACTTTATTTCCGATCGTTCGGTACCAGTAAATTTCTTCTACGATAATTTGTTGATGAGTTAGTAGAGGGTGTTTACTTTTTTTTTCCACGACTGTACATCATTTTCTATATTATAATATTATTTTTTTATCATGTGCACTATATTTAATCTATACTTTATCTTGTTTGTTCTATTTCAAATAGAATGCTTGATATTTTCCACTGAAATTTAATAAATTATGATACCTCAGAAAATAGTACTTTAAGATTATTCTTTTACGAGGCTACAAAACTAAATTCAATATATTTATGGACGTCACACAATATCCACTAAATAACCAAAAAATTAGAGATATCCCTTATTTTAAAATAAACCAGTCCAACAGTGACGTAGAATGATGTAATAACGGACAGTTGCTTATTTAAGGAATTTTCAGCTTCTTAAGATGCAGTTAGCACGGAAGCTACTGTTAAACTGGTTAAGATGAAAGATTTAAGTTAGTTTAAACGAAGGATGATTGTCGTTGCAAGATGAGCTGGTGCCAGCGACTCTGAAACGAGGAGTTTTTTAGGATTTTCTCACCCAACAGTATGTCGCGGGAATAAAGATTTCAGGATGAAGGCATTTGAGAAAAAAAAATTAAATCGAAAAGGACCATGTTGCGATAAATAGGCTGATGAACGGTAGAGGTGAAATGCGAGTAACGCGCATACTCCGCATCAACAGAAGGGCTACAACATGACAGACTACAACCGATATAAATGCTGTTGCATAAAAAGCAAATGCCAACGCACAAGACGGACTTTAGAAGTTGAAGTCAATCAAGAGTGCATTTAGTATCGCATAACAATAGTAAAAGGCGCCTGTTGTGGGTAAAAGAACGACGAAATTGGTCACTTGAGGACCTGAAAAAAGCAGCCTATTTTGATGGATCTCCTTTCCTGCTCCATAATTCAGATGGACACGAATTCAGAACAGCACGAATTCATGACCCCTCCTGAAAAAAGACAACTCTTCAGGATGGTGAGGATGGAACCATGGTGTGAGGAATATTTTCGTATAGTACATTGTTTACCTTGATATCTGTGAGCACAGCTCTGAGCAAAAGACCTTACCTCAACATAGATTCCTATTGCGTGCACTCGTAATGGCTATAATGTCCCCTTATGGAGATGGTCACTTTCAGCAGGACAAAACTCGTTGCGACCGTGCTGGATAGGGCTTAATTTGTATTGAGGAACATCAAGCAAAGTTTAGCCTGCTTTCATGGCCAGCTCAGTCCCTGACCTCAATCCTAGGATCATTTGTGGGACGAAGTCGAATGAATATTTCAAAGTTTTGGAAACGCCACCATTCGATCTTACCCATCTTACAACTGCCATTATGTCAGTTTTGGCAAACATTCCTGAGACACGGTAACAGCAACATATTGACTCCTTTCCAAGAAGAATATCTGCTGTGATAAGATCTGATGGTGTATCCACGCATTGTTAGAGGATGCGTCTAATTTTTTGGCCACTCAGTGTATGTTTCAAGAACATTTTTAATTCGTATCTTTTGTTGTTAACGTGGTTGTTGTTTGTTTTGCTTGTCGAGAATCTCTGTCGAGTCTCTATGATGTCTTGTTCAAGAAAGGTTTACATAGTTCATACGGTAAGGCATTATGTAAATATTTCTGTAAAGTATAATTATTATAAATTTTAGGAGATCTGATAGCGTAAATTCTGTAGGTAATTAGTTTATAAAAAACATTTGGTAAGCTAGAAATCTTATATTTTATGATCATAAATTTTTCTTAAGATTTAATTTCTGTCTTTTATAATCGGCGTAAAAATTTGGATGAGTTTTGCCATATAAAATATGCGCGTTAAATACCTGAGTTATCGCTAAGGTATCATTTACTAGATTTGCCATTTATCTTAAATGCTATAAACTCTATTAATTTATCAAGATATTTCAAAGCCATTCATAAAAAAAAATATTATGCACCATTCTTTAATGAATACTGTTACATTAATTTTATGTCTATCCCATCCAATGAGCGCATCTCATAAAATCAAAATATTAAAATAAAACATAAATAAATAAATAAAACCAAATTCTATATCCAAATGCAATAAAAACACTTAAATATGAAAATAATATTCTATATTATGATAAAAAATTAAATTGTATATAATAATAATGTTTTTTTAACAAAATTTAATTTCCTTTCTTTATTTAAATCTATCATTATGTAATAACTTTGTACTTGTACAGTTATATGATAGTTATTTTCTCCAATTTAAAATTCATTATTTTTCTTTAGAGATCTAGGTTATACATAAAATATAAGAAATCGAAATGAAAATTATCCTTATGATGTGAACAATTCTTTTTTGGAATGGACAATTTCCAAATACTCATTTTTAATGTATGATACATCAGTTCCCATTTAATTTTCACTTATCAGTGATTAATATTTCACGCACCATTTGAGGTGTTTTATTAAAATACCTCTTGGAATTAATGACTTTGAACACTAGCTTTGAAGATAGAAGCGAGAAATAGAAGAAAACTTCTATAAATTTAAAAGTATGATTTATTATTAAGTTATACGGCACAGTTGTAGTGGACTTTAAAAAAAAAGAATGATGGAAAATATATCACGCACAATTAACTGTTCATATATTAATGCCTTTGAGAAAAGTATAGAAAATTTATTGTAAAAAAAAAATATTTTGAGAATGTTCTATATTATAATATAGCATTAGTTTATTTACATATTGTAATTCAATTAAAAAAAATAGTAATAATCATTTATTTAAATGTCAATAGAAACAGGATTCTGTACTCAAAAATGTTTTTGTCTACATAAAGAAAAACTAATTTAGAGACAGGCACACAGATACAGAATGATTTAATAATTTTTTTTGTATATTTATATAAAGACGGTAAAGTATGCATTTTTTCAGGAAGCTGTTTAAAATATTTAAAATAACGTTAAGATTTTTTTTAATTCTCATAATCATATTTGTATATTTCTTGATATAAACTCAATAGGTTCAAACAAACGTTACTAAATGATGACTTGCTTCTGAAAAATATTTACATTTAATTTGTACGAGGGAATGACAGTTCTTTATCTCTATATCAATTATACGATTAAAATTTAGATATATTCATCCAAAAATTTGTTCAAACTATATAATAATAGGTAATTAAATGACGTTTCTTTGCCTAATTAATGTACAAAAGCGAACACAGATTTCTTCCAGCCTTAACTGTCATGCAATATGGAAGTTTCATTAGGAATGAATTGATCATTCAGTAGGGATGAGATTTTTTTGTTTTATTTCATTTTTCAGCTACAGATTAAAGTAACTAATAAAAAATTATACGTTGTCGATATCGAAGAAACATAGAAATCAGCATGAAACAACAACTGTGGTGAATATGGTATTTACCACCAGATGAATAGTTCGAATGTGTATTCTTTACAGTCGTCTTAAATCTTTCAAGGAATCATAAAATGACATTCTTGCCTTTTGCTCTTATATCGTAAAACATATGTAGAACGATGCATTCTTAGCATTTTAGAGTACCTTAGGGTAGAACTTAACAATTCAGTAAAAAAAACAAAAAACAAAAAAAATCTTTTATGTTTTGATGCCTAACAGTTGAAATTATTTTTCTTTTTGAAAGCGTAAACTAGCAGTAAATATATATATATTCCGGTTCCTTACTGACGTGAAATATTTATAATTTCAACATGAAATAAATAAAATTAAATAAAGCAGCTTGTGAATCATATTTCCCTATATTAAGCAAATACACTCCAGAATCTAGCACGTAGAGGTTGCATTAGATGAACTTCTACCATTATTCTCCGCCTTTGTTGTATTAGCTATTCAATTCACTTTTAGTCATTTTTATCAAATGTTAGAATAAAATAGTAGTTATGTAATTTCCCTCAGAAAAAAACATATTTAGTTCAAGATCCAATTACGATTGACGCATGTTCCATGACAATCTTAAAAAACCTTCCTCTTCTTTAACACACAAAGAACATTTAGTATCCGATAGTTCTCAATTTAGCATTTTTTGTTCACTTCATTGTCCTATACGCTCATCAATACATGAGGTTTCCTCATATTATAAACAGTCTACTTTATTAAATCTGCATAATTAGAAGCTTTAAAGGTAAGATATTTCCTATTTGTCTTCTTAAAGTCATTCAGTCAATTATCTTTCTTTTTTATTATAGGAAGAACAAGCCATATCTTATAAGTGGCCGTTCGCAATAATAGTTGATGTTATATCTCATACCTAAATGCACGTTCCATATTCCATGTTTCACCGGAATACTCAGCATTGCTTTGATATGGTTCTTTATAATTTATTTGATTTTAACTATTTGTAATTATTAACTGTAAACCTGATATATAGTTTTCTGATCATTCGAATGTTATTGCACTGCTGAGGGGCAAAAACTAATCCCGAAACGTTTGCGTTTTTAATTTTATCTGTATTTATGTAATTTTCACTTGTATGTCTGATGAATTATAATATATCTCTATTTTAAAATCTTGTATATCAGACATTAAACAGTGTTTAGTTATTTTAATATTCTCTTTAGGTTGTGCTTTAACAGTTTTCTGACATTTATTTATTTAGAGGTTTTTTTTAATGTATTGAAAAGCTTAAAATATCGTTAATTCGAATGATAGGGCTTTTTTTGGCTTTTATAAGAAAATAGAGGCTTTTAGGAGACGGTAAATATCATTTGAAATTTAAAAGTAAAATGATTTGTTTTACGATGTTAAAATTAAAAAGAAATAGTACTATTAAAATATGAAAATCGGAATTTCGTTTGTAAGTCCCACCATAGTGGGACTTACAAACTATCTAATAACACTAGCACACATCAGCCGCATTATTAATATTGCCGTGATCCATACACTTTCGTAAAGTATATGTATATTTTAAAATGTCATGCCAAGTACTTTTTCGTGAAGAAAAAATAGTTATCATGGCGTATTTCGAAATCTTAGTATGTAAATTTTATTTTCAATACTTTTATCCGTGTTATTAAAAGTTCAGAAAATATTTTTCATACGTATGTAAAATATATATATATATATATATTTAATACTATGTATATTATGTATTTACTAACTAGAAACTAATTTGTAAGGTGTGCTATTATTTATAATTATAAAAAGATGCTAAATGAAACATAAAATGTATTTTTTTTTTTAAATCCTGTAACATATTTTACAGATAACAAAACTAATATCTGCTTGTTATTAGTACTTTCGTAATTTTATAAATAAGTAGCACCCATAGTGTTCGTATGGTCCGTCTCTCTGTCTGTCTGTTTGTCTGTCTGCATATAACAGAACAAAAACTATTCAACCGAATGGATTTAAATTTAAAATATATAAATGCTGTAAAATTTTGTCACGTCATTTGAAATTTTATGAAAATCGGATGTATAGTTTAATTGCAGAAACAGTCAAAAACAATCCATTACATTATAGCGTATTTGAAAAAAGTAGTTTCAAAAGCATTTTAATTATGTTACACCTTTAAGAACATAATAAAATTGATATTTCTTTATTAAGTGTAATTAAATATACATTCTGTATAATATGCGGTGCAAAGCATATTTATTAATAATTTACAGGGAAAAAAACGAATTCCGTTGCTTAATTGCATAGGGGGAAACATTTTTTGCGGAGTATTTTACTTACGATAAAATATTTCACATATAGTGTTATTGATATACGTTGCTGAGGTTTATTACAAGTTACTTGCTGTATAATAGAGCGTCAATAGTATTTACAGGGATTTACGCACAAAATATTTCGGATACTATATTGTATATTAGTTAGTGCAAGTTAGTAACTTAGTAAGTATTAGTAAGTAAGTATTAGTAAGTAAGTATTAGTTAGTAAGTGCATTTTTAGTTGATATGAGTTTTTATGTTTAACTAAATTTTAGCATATTCGATGGGTGCATAAATGCTGTAGATAATATACAGAGCACAACAAATTAATTCGTAAGATTACTGAGTATGAACGAACATAGCTTAAAAGTAGTTTTTAAATGAGTTATGCATTTTCACGCTGATCTACATTTAATATACTAAGATATATTTGTGGAATATAGATAAAATGATATACATGTTCACGCAAAGAAATTGATACTTGGCCGTCTATGGATGATAATCTCTGGGAGTGTGATTTCAGCAGATTTAAGCTTGATGTAGTCTTGATTAAAGTTCAGCTAAATAGTGGTGTGAATATAAATATAGTATGTAAAATACAGGGTGTACAAAAATATCCATGTATGCTTCAGCCTATTGGTATAAATTACGGAACGTGAAATTTCAAACTATTATGCGTTTTTAACACTTCCCACCATAGTTCAAAAGTGTTTATGAATTCGGTGTTTCTGTCCGTCTGTCTGTCTGTACGAAGTTTAACTTCCGTTAATATAATTGGCTTGCTCTGTAATTAGTATACGTTAATGAGATTTACTATGTCATGTTCTGTATTAAAAATGAAGTATGCAGCGTTCATAGCTTATTTACAGAGACGTTCAAAAGTATTCCATTACATCATGGTCTGTAGTAAATAACTCAATTATATAAATACGTAGCATCTACAGTCATCGTCTAGTCCGCCCTTCCTTCAGCATATAACTTCACAAAACCAACCCAACATTATGGTTTGAAATTTAATATATAGAATCTCTACAAAATTTTGTTGCGTCATTTCAAATTTTATGAAAATCGAATAAAATTATAAAAATATAAAATAAAACTTTCTATTATTCTATTAAATCCTATCATACGTAATAAATTCAATGATATCCCAAATACGTAATAACTCTAGGTTGACATGATGACAACGTCCTATTTAAGATAGTGCCATATTATTTCCATGTTACTGAATTTAATATATATAGTCGTAATAAATTTTATATTAATGCATTTTTTAGGATAAGCGTGCAACATCTATTACACCAAGATATGAATACTTATATATATATATATATATATATATATATTTATTTATAAACATTTGCCATGTTTGACGTTCCATTTCCGACTTGTTTTATTTTATAATAAAAAAAAATATATAACAATATTAACTATATGCGATATTATATGTGTCGAAAGATACGTAATATTATAAATAACAAATACTTAAAATGTTATATAGATTTAAATTGATGCAATTATTTACAAAATCCTTTTTCAAACATGTGCTTGTTGCTTGGATTACCACAAATGTATAGCTTAACTAGTTTTAATATCAAAAGTTCAGATGCCAAGGAAATTACTGCTTTAAATGTAATAATAGTATCCTGTTTATTATCATGTAGTAATAAGAGTAATTATATGTCATTTTATAATTATTTTACTATTTTAATTTTTTTTTATGCGTCTCAACTTCTGTATTAATTGTGTTCTTAATAATGTGAAATACTTCCAAAAATACTGGAAGGAAAACTACAAAAGCATTATTTCTTTTCCCTCTGTAAATAAATAAAAAAATATAAAAAAATCAGTAACTAGCTCATTTATGTTGCATTTTTTAAACTGAATTTATTTCCTTACAAATTTTTAACTAAAATTTTTAAATATATTTCATAGTTTGTCTGATGTTTAAGCAAACTATAAGATATCGCAACTTTAATGGTGTTTATAAATACACATTAAGTACAATATTCTGTTAGAAACATCATTTGTACTAAATATACTCTGAAATATAGATTTACGGGAATTTCCCCGCAATATTTATAAATAAATGTTGCGAGGACCCTGAAAAAAAATGTGCCTAGTTACGGTGTGTTTTATATAGAATCCAAATGTCTGTATTAAAAATATGTATAACATGCGAATAATGTATATGTGGAACATGTTTTGAGTAAAATATCAGTAAATAAGTCCCTCTTCTATTAAACAAACTTAAAATAAGACTTTTGTGTAGCAGTAGTTTTCTTAAGAGCATTTTTACAGCTAGTACATTTTTCAAAAAATTCAATCGAAGAATTTTGAGATTGATTATTTTTTTTTTGTAATTATAGTCCTTTAAGAATTCAAATTGTATGCTGCGACTAAATAAAAAAAGGAAATAAAACATATCAGATTTTTGTAAAAACTTTTAATTACACAGTAAGAAAATTTCCAATTATTAGAATTTTGTTAAATCTTTATTAATAAAAATGTGAATGTTCGTTTGTTCAAAATCGCTAATCTCCGAAAGTTCTTCACCGAATGCTTTGAAATTCACGGATTGAGTTTCATTCGAATACGGAAGTGCTGTTATATACTTATTATGAACCTCTCTCCCCCACCGCCCATTTGCCACAACCCCCACCAGGGGGCGCTTTTTAAAAAAAGTTCCAAAACCCGTCATGTGATATATCATTAGAAAGCCCTTGGACTACTGTTTCATATTATGCCCCTCGCTCTCCTCACTTTCCCCACGTGGTGGGGGGGGCATTTCTATATAAAGAATAATATAAATGTTCGTTTGTACAAAATCTTAAACCTCCGAAAGGTCTTCACCGATTGCTTTGAAATTCACGGAGTGCGTTGCATACGCCCGTGTTTTGATATATCTAACACGTACCTCTCTCCTCCCTCCTCCAATTTTCTCGCCACCACGAGGGGGCGAATTTTAATTTTTTTAGACACACGCCATGTGACATAGCATTAGAAAGCCCTTTGACTACTCTTTGATATTATGCACATCCCCCCCCCCCCTTCATCGTACTTTCCACCCGTGGAGGCACATTTCTATATGAAAAAAAAAATGTTCGTTTGTACGAAATATTAAACCTCCGATAGTTCTTCACCGATTTCTTTGAAATTCACCGATTGCGTTGAATTTGAAATCGCGCGAGTTTTTGTATTACTATTATGAACCTCGCATCCCTCTCCCCCAATTTCATCCCCCGGGGCTTTTTTAAATATTTTTCGACACCCATTATGTGGTATTTCATTAGAAAACCCTTTGACCACTCTTTGATATTATGCATCTCCCCTCACTATACCCCCCGAAGGGACAAATTACTGAAATATTTCGTCAGTATTTTTTTTATGAGATTTGTTTTTTATTTGTTTTTTTAGTTCGTGTTTTTTTCTTTCTAGCTCACAGGCTATTAAAGCCTCAGAGCTAATGTGCCCGCAGGTTCTGTATGTACGTATGTACAGTCGTGGAAAAGAAAAAGTAAACACCCCCTACTAACTCCTCAGCAAATTATCGTAGAAGAAAGTTACTGGTACCAAACGATTGGAAATAATGTCTACTTTTAAATGATGTATATAAAATTTGCTTAGGGGGCCACCTACATATTAAAACGAACCATAACTTTGTTTTTTTCAATAGCAGTACCCAATTCTGACAGCATAAATGAACTCTACACCCTTCAATTAGCCTAAAAACGAATTTTTATGCAATTCGTACCATACGTTTCCGAGAAATTAATTATTTTAAAACGAGCGTATTTTAAGGGCTGTATCCAAATTGAATTTCCGTACTGGATTGTTAACCGAGAGAGCCGCTTCCTTGATCAAGGCACCTTAAGCGGCACTCAAGCGGCAGTATAAATTTCAAAACGTCTACTCACTTCCATCATAGACGGCCCCTTAAACCATCATTTTGCCGTTTTTTAAGCATAATTTGAAAACTACTTGGAAGAAAAATGTGAAATTTTTGAATTTCCATAAAGCAGGTCTTAATAAATCTAAATCCATCAAAAAAATTTTAGGTTGCAATTCATAATTTTTTCGAATATTAATTTCATAATTCATAATTCATATCATAAAATTATAAAAATTGAAAATTCAGCTTATGTATGTTTGGGTATATTAGTATTATTACCAAAAAAAATATTAGCACATTAGGAGCATAATTTCGGGAGATATAAATAAAAATATGAAAATATAATTTAACATTAGAAGCACTAAATTTTGAATGTTTATAATTCAAAAACTTATCATTCAAATTACTTGAAATTTGGTGTCTAGGTATAGTTTGAACCGAAGATTTGAAATATCTCATTAAAATTGGGTATTGCCATTGAAAAAAAATGAAGTTAGGATTCGTTTTAATATGTAGATGACCCCTAAGAAAATTTTATATACATCATTTAAAAGTAGACTTTATTTCCAATCGTTCGGTACCAGTAACTTTCTTCGATGATGATTTGTTGAGGAGTTAGTAGGGGGTGTTTACTTTTTTTTCCCACGACTGTACGTAACGAGATAACTTTTGATAAAAATATCCGATTTGCGTCAAATTTTGTAAATAGGGTCATTCTGATAAAGTGCTTCCCTGATTAGTTTTGGTGTTTCATTGGTTGTGCAAAGGAGAACGGGGGGCTAATTCCCCTCCTTAGATAACTTGGATTCTTTAGATAACTTGGTTTTTCATGTAGAATTATTTATTTTGTTTAAAAGTTTTGTGAATAGGTTCTATCTGGTAAGGGTATCCCTGATTTGTTTTGGGGGTTCATTGATTAAGTATAAAGGGGCAAACGGAGTTACCCCCCCCCCCCTTGATTTAGATAAATGGGTTTTTCGTGCAGAATTATCCGATTTGCTTCAAATTTGGTATACCTTTTTATTCAGATAAGGCGTCTCCCTTATTAGATTTGAGGTTCACTGGTTAAGTATAAAGGGGGGAAACGGGGGTAGCCTGTCAGCACAATGCCATAAGTTTAACTAGGCACATATCTTTTTAATTCCCTCGATTTGTCAGGGATGCCACCGCACGTACTGCAATTGACAATCCGCCAGCCAATTACGATGTTGCGAAATATTCACAAGCAATATCTTTGCAACGGCACGCGGGTTGTAGTAAAAAAAAAAATAATAATGAGCAACTTCGTAGAAGCATCAATCTTTACAGGACCTTTCAAACGTGAAGATGCCTCCATTCCTCGCATTCCTTTGATTCCAATTGAAGCGCAATTTCAATTTAAGAGATTGCAACTACCTACTAGATTGGCGTTTGTAATCTCCATCAACAAAGCTTAGGGCCAAGCTTTAAATTTCTGCAGTTTAGATCTAGACATGAATTGTTTCTCACACGGGAAATTATATGTTTCGTGTTCTAGAAACGGCAAATCAAATAATCTGTATATCTGCACAGACAATGAAACAATAAAAAATATTGTATACCCACAAGTATTGTGAAATTAAACCTATTAGAAACGTGCACTTTCTCTTTTCTTTCTTTGCCATTTAGTCAGACTGAGCCACAGCAACGCATGGCCGGGTACAGCTAGTTAAAAATAAAATATTTTGTTTCTCAAATATATTTTAAATGTTCAACAATAAACTTTAAATTACATATTATTTCTATTCAATATTAAACAAATGGCTCATGTAATATTTATATCATCAAGTAGTTTCTTTGAACAACAATTTCCAAATACATGTTTTTTTTTTTTTTTCAAGATTAAATAGTGTAAAACAATTATAACATTTTCTTTAACAGTGACTTCTTGAAAAAGAATTATCCTTAAAACAGAACGTTCTTTCGAGCTTAAATAGCGCATTTTAAATTCCTTAGTTCTGTTTTCCTAAATACTACTACATTCCAAAGTATTTTTACAAACAGTACTTAAAATGAAGTTGGATTCTTGAAAAATAAATTTTTCTTAGAACGCTAGTCTGTACTTAGAGAAATTTCTTGTGTTTTACATGAGGATTTTTTTTTTATTATTAAGTTATAGAAATATATACACAAACACACACACATATATATATATATATATATATATATATGTATGTATATATATATAGTTAAATATGATTATTATTAAACGGTACACATTCTTTGAAAATTTTAATTTGATTGAAATAAATAAAAATATTTAAAATTTATACATAATTGTTTAAAAAATATATTTTCTTAGTTTGCTCTCAAAAATAAGAATTATCAGAATTATTTGGCCGCTATTCAAAGCCAAGGCTGTTATATATATATATATATATATATATATATATATATGTATGTATAACCATTAATTAAACAATACCGACCATCATCAAAAACCGCAATATTGTGAATGATTGACAACAAGTGCGCCACAAACCAACAATATAGAACAGCATGTATAAAATAAATACCTTATACCTAATTACAAGAATTAACATGGAAAAAAAAAGAAGAACATGGATTCCGAAAAAAATTGAAAAACTTATATATTGAATTACGTTTTCAAGAGTACAGAATTCAATGATATAAGCAAATCGGTTGTTTTCTGTGTGAAAAAAGCTATAAGCTGAAAAAAAAAAAATTCCCTGTAATCAAACAACCAATATAACCAAAATGACATGAAATGGGAAAAAACTACAACCCATTAAATATTTCATTTATAGCAATAGAAATCTTACAAAACATACCGAATAATTCCCAGTAGATTTTCAAAATATATTCCCGCACATGGAATCCAAAAAACATGATAAGATTAAGGTGAATAAAACAGTTAAGTTAACACAGAAATTAAAACCTATGGAATCAGTTAATTCATGTTGAAATACCGTGGTAAATATTATTAATATAATATAAATAAAAAATAATTACATTATTTATAATACCTAAAAACAATTTTAAATTGTTTAATAACCATTTTACAACATTGCCAGAAAGCAGCGTTAATTACCACCTGGTGTAAAAAATTAAAATTATTACTTTATTATAAGCTTTAAAAATATAAATTTATGGTGCTGCCATCTATTATTTTATTTTAGAAACAATTATTATTATACAAATGTCACAAAAAGAGGGACCTACTACATGCTAATGAAATTAAAATATATCAACTGCATTCCTACACACATCCTAATATAAAAAATACCATACTGTATATCATTATTCAAAAAATTTTAAATAAATTAAATGTTAATAAAATGCTAACAATATAATCTATTACCATACCATTAAACCTACACTGAGAAAGTAAAAGAAAAAATTTAACTTTATAATATATAGAATATAGCTATATGCTATAAAATAAAATAAATTATACATTATAAAAATATATAAAAGTCTTGATATTTACCATTACATATAAAAATGAACAGGAAAGAAAAAGATAATTAATTAATTAATTAATTAATTATAAAATAAATAAGTAAAAAATGGATGTTTATATAAGATTGTCAGATTCTAAAATTCCCAATAGCCTAAAGATCACAAATATAGTGTGTGAATTATCCTTATATTAGAAATAAAAAAGCTAAAAAAATATGATTGTGACAATCAAACATATAAACCGATAATTAATCATGGAATACAAAGTTGAAAATAAAACAATATTAAATAGTACAGAGGAATAATAATATAAACTATTTACTCAATTTTAATGCATACAGTATAACATTAGTTATATAAAATAAACTTATGTGCATAATAATCACTAAAAAGATGGAATACTATTATTAATTAATATGATATTGTCTTGAGTAGACTAAATTAAAAATAAGTTAATATTGAATTTGATTAAATAAGTTAAATTTAATATGAAATAAAAAAGAGGAAAACTCACCAATTACATATAAAACATCAAATCAACATCCATATAAAATACGCAATAGAAATGTAGTTATAATACAAAAGCCCCATTTTTTTTATATATAAATTAACCATTGCGTATTATCCAGAAAACACCACCCTCCTCCGTACTCTAACATCTACTCACCCAACCATCCTATAGTAATTGTTTATTATTATTTTACAAATTTTAATTTTTTATAAATATTTTATATATATATATATATATATATACATCCGTATATGAATATTGACTAAAGATCTTCAAAAAATCAACTTAAAAATATAACTTTACCGGGATTTTCATGCATAATCAAATTTACTACACACGTTTTCAAAACAATGTCTGAAAAATTCTATTCTTATAGTATTTAATTAAGTGTTACTATTTGAAGTGTTAGCAAGTTATTTTTTTAATTACTAGGGGGCTCGGCCCCCTACGAGCTACGCTCGCCAACCCCCATCCAGACACCGCAGGCTCTAAATGCACGCTAATTTGATCGGCTTTAAAAAGATTTCGAAAGATTGAATTATAATTTAAAAAACAGTGGCGATCTCCCTATAAAAGAATTTCAATTCATTTCTCTTTGATTGGGGAATTTTATCGCCAAATCCGCTGCGGTACTACTTGATTACCCGACGACCCATTTCGCCAAATTATATAAATCGCCAAACCATTCGCCAAATTATACAAATTGACATAATTTTTATTTTAAATAACGAAAGAACAAATAAATTCGTACAACATTAATAAAATACAAATAAAACGTCGAAATAAAAATAACTTGATGACGTAGACACGTGTAACAACATTTCAAAATAAGCTAATATAAAAGGAATTAAGTAAACAGAGTCTTTGTCTCCTGGTATTTTTTAACAAAGCGAAAAGAAAGTTCTTTTAAATGAGATATTTTATATTAATCGTTTTTAATCTGACGTAATTTTTACCAAGCTATTCTTTCTCTTTTAAATAATCGCGTGAAAGTACTTTTGTTAGCAATGAAATATTATTTGCGGTTTCCTAATAAAAATAGTTGAAAATATCCTCTCAAAATATTAAATAAATGTCTAGCGCAATTTCTAAATTTAAACTTTTTTGCAATATTATTTTGTGTTCATTTTATGTAATAACTATAATGTGACGTAAATATGACATAATTTCTCCTAAGACTTCTAACGCATGTTAATGAATTTATTATTTTACAATATCCTTTCTCTTTTAAAATTCACGTGTGCACTTTTTATGACGTAATTTTTAATAAGTTCCTGCTTTTTATACATAATTATTTAATTCTAATTTGAAAGTTTTTTTCCTGTTTATAATAGTCACGTGTAAATAAATTTTTAATTTGAAGCAAACATTATTGCTTGCGCTTTTTATACAGTTGGCAACAGTTTAAATTAGTACAATTTTCTGAAATCTGTAAAAAATATCTCTAGAAATGCAGAAAATTTGAATTTAAAATAGAAATAAAACCTGAAAAAATGAGTCAAAATAAAAAAAATTAATGCAATCTGCACTCCGGCAAATTCTAACGCATAAAATGATCTAAAAATGATTACGCTGCCATGTATAGTTTTTGCTGCTATAAAACATTTTTAGTGGAACGATTTTGTCCAACTTTAGCATTAAATATCTCTTAAAATAATTCTTCGATTTAAAAACTGTCTGCATCAGCGTGTTTATCAAACATTTCTGTATAAAACCACTGATTTTCATATTTTTGTATGCATTATTTTTCTCAATATTAACGAAGAAATACCTCCGGTCACAAAAAATTTAAAACCGGCGGCGGCGGCGGCGGTGACAGCGGTAGTTACTTTTTTTTAGAATAGAGAGATGTTTATGACTTCGGGAAGTATCAGATTGGGGATTAGCATGCAGTGAAAAAAATTCGCTCCGAAATCTAAGTTATTTATCATTGGTTTAGCGTGACTTTTAATAATAATATTTTCTCTGGTGCTTTATAAATTTGATTTATGCAATTATTATAACTTGCTTGGCGAGTGTGACACCTAGGCATTATTTTAAAATTAGAAATCATTGAACAATTATAAACAACACAACTCCATTCAAATTATAAATGTTTATGGCTTTTTAAAGACATCAATGAAAATGAGAGTATTTATAATTTTAAGAATGCATTTTTAATGTGTTTTTTTTTTAAGGATCTAAAACATATTATTTTTTTCATAACCTTAAGCTCGATCTTCTATGTTAATGTTTTCGAATATTAAAATATTTTCGACAAGGCAAAATATACAGTGGCGGCCACACTGTGTGGACATTTTTTTTTTTTCATGTTTTATAACTTTGTGTGCTTACGTTTATACAATATATTAATATTCACTCAAATATACAAATGTTTATAAGCCAAATTCAGGAAAATTTGATGTAAAATTTATTAATAATAATAATAATAATAATAAACAGAATCTGCATTTGAGAAAAAGTTACACATACTTTAGTCTAAAACACATACAAAATTAGTCATGAATGCTGATGCGTATTGTAATAAAAGCTTCCTAACCAATCACAATTACTGTTCTGAGAACCAATCAAAACAAGACATTAAAATGTTGTTGATCTGTAAAAGCGGTATTTTGCTTGAAAAATTTTTGTAGAAGGGTGAATACTAGTGGAACTAAAATTTTTTTTTTCTTTTTTCTTTTTTCTTTTTTAGCTCACAGGCTATCAAAGCCTGAGAGCTAATGTGCCCGCCCGTTCTGTATGTATGTATGTATGTATGTATGTATGTATGTATGTATGTATGTATGTATGTACGTACGTACGTATGTACGTAACGCGATAACTCTTGATAGAAACATCCGATTTGCTTCAAAATTTTTTCCTAGGTTCACTGTGATAAGGCGCTTCCCTGATTAGTTTTTGGAGTTCATTGGTTAAGGATAAAGGGGGAAAAACGGGGTTAGTCCACACCCCACCCCCTTAATTCAGATAAATGGTTTTTTCATGCAGAATGATTCGATCTGCTCCGAATTTGGTATACCGGTTTATTATGTTAAGGAACTTCCCTGATTAGTTTTGGGAGTTCATTGGTTAAGGATAAAGGGGGAAAAACGGGGTTAGTCCACCCCCCTTAATTCAGATAAATGTGTTTTTCATGCAGAATGATTCGATTTGCTCCCAATTTGGTATAGCGGTTTATTATCTTAAGGAACTTTCCTGATTAGTTTTGGGGGTTCATTGGTTAAGGGTAAAGGGGGGAAAACGGGGTTAGTCCACACCCCTTAATTCAGATAAATGGGTTTTTCATGCAGAATCATTCGATTTGCTCCGAATTTGGTATACCGGTTTATTATGTTAAGGAACTTCCCTGATTAGTTTTGGGGGTTCATTGGTTAAGGATAAAGGGGGAAAAACGGGGTTAGTCCACCCCCCTTAATTCAGATAAATGGGTTTTTCATGCAGAATGATTCGATTTGCACCGAATTTGGTATACCGGTTTATTATGTTAAGGAACTTCCCTGATTAGTTTTGGGGGTTCATTGGTTAAGGATAAAGGGGGAAAAGGGGGGTTAGTCCACCCCCCTTAATTCAGATAAATGGGTTTTTCATACAGAATCATTCGATTTGCTCCGAATTTGGTATACCGGTTTATTATGTTAAGGAACTTCCCTGATTAGTTTTGGGGGTTCATTGGTTAAGGATAAAGGGGGAAAAACGGGGTTAGTCCACCCCCCTTAATTCAGATAAATGTGTTTTTCATGCAGGATGATTCGATTTGCTCCGAATTTGGTATACCGGTTTATTATGTTAAGGAACTTCCCTGATTAGTTTTGGGGGTTCATTGGTTAAGGATAAAGGGGGAAAAGGAGGGTTAGTCCACCCCCCTTAATTCAGATAAATGTGTTTTTCATGCAGAATCATTCGATTTGCTCCGAATTTGGTATACCGGTTTATTATGTTAAGGAACTTCCCTGATTAGATTTGGGGGTTCATTGGTTAAGGATAAAGGAGGAAAAGGGGGGTTAGTCCACCCACCTTAATTCAGATAAATGGGTTTTTCATGCAGAATCATTCGATTTGCTCCGAATTTGGTATATCGGTTTATTATGTTAAGGAACTTCCCTGATTAGTTTTGGGGGTTCATTGGTTATGGATAAAGGGGGGAAAACAGGGTCAGTCCACCCCCCCTTAATTCAGATAAATGTGTTTTTCATGCAGAATGATTCGATTTGCTCCGAATTTGGTGTACCGGTTTATTATGTTAAGGAAATTCCCTGATTAGTTTTGGGGTTCATTGGTTAAGGGTAAAGGCGGAAAAGGGAGGTTAGCCCGCCCCTCTTAATTTAGATAAATGGGTTTTTCTTGCAGAATGATTCGATTTGCTCCGAAGTTGGTAGACCGGTTTATTATGTTAAGGAGCTTCCCTGATTCGTTTTGGCGATTAATTGGTTAAGGATAAAGGGGGGTTAGTCCACCCCCTTAATTTAGATAAATGTCCCGCCCCTCTTAATTTAGATAAATGGGTTTTTCTTGCAGAATGATTCGATTTGCTCCGAAGTTGGTAGACCGGTTTATTATGTTAAGGAGCTTCCCTGATTCGTTTTGGCGATTAATTGGTTAAGGATAAAGGGGGGGTTAGTCCACCCCCTTAATTTAGATAAATGTTTTTTTTTTTTTTTTTTTTTGCAAGGTTATTCGATTTGCTCCAAGTTTGGTATACCGGTTTATTATGATAAGGAGCTTCCCTGATTAGATTTGGAGGTTCACTGGTTAAGTATAAAGGGGGAAACGGGGGCTTATTCCCCTTCACTTATTTTTTTGAGGGGCATTATTCTTTAAAATAAGAGTATAATATACAATTAGTTTGAATAGTCTGTGAGCTCAATGCCATCAGTTTAGCTGGGCACTTTTCTTTTTTATTTTTAATATTTCTACTTTTTTTCTTAATGCAAATACTACAGTAGCGCTCAAAAGTATTTTGACAAAGATAATAATTTTCTTATTTGAAAAGAATAATAAAATACAAAAATCAATCATTTATTTTATTTAATCATGTTCAATGTTTTAATTTTAATAAATTAACAATAAATGTTAATAATCTTTAAAAAATTATATATACACTATATATATGTATATATATATATATACATCTGAATTTTGTCATGCTGTAACTCTCGAATGAATTTTTGAACCAATTTGGATGAAATTTTTCATATGTTAGTGCATACTAATGCCTCGACCGAGATCGTTGGCCAGCATCATCCACCATCTTGTTTACAAATGGCGGTAGTTTGAATTTTGTGATAACATTTGAAAATTTTTAGGTTTCCTAACTTCCAAAACATAAAAACATAAACATAAAAAGTTTTCAAAATTTCCAATGGCCGCCATTTTGAAACAAGATGGCGGATGAAGCTGGCCAACGAACTTGGCCGAGACATTAGTATGAGCTATGTCTATGAAAAATTTAATCCAAATCGGTTAAAATTTTCAAGAGTTAAAGCATGACAAAATTCAGATATATATATACACTATATTGCCATTAATGACCGGCAAATTTCAGTTTTAGACATTTTGTCGAATATTTAGAAATTTACTTGACAGATTCTTCTGGAATTTCAGGATTCAAAAGAACAGGTATGACCTCATATTTAGCAATGTCAATTTGATAAGAGGGGCAATTAGGGGACCAACAACAACAACAAAAAAAATAATACTTTGGATCACCCTGTAAAATAAAATGCACGAAATGATCTATCGCTACCGAATATAAATAAACAGACACGGTGCAATATGTATATTCTTTTGTGCAAGAATAGCATGTGTATTAGTAGAGATATAACGATTTATTTAAAAAAAAAAAAATCTTATATGTGTTTTGCTTATAACATGCAGGGTTTTCAATCAAATTTAATTCCGGTTTCAGAAAAATTGACAAAATATAGTAGAAACAATATAGTGCAATTGGAATACAAATATATTAAATATTTTAGGAAATATGAGCAGTTATATGAAATAATTTTTATCTGCGCGTGCCCGAACGATAACAAGGATCATTTTATATAATTTAATAGTCAACTTTACGGAGCAGCTTATTAAAAAAATATAGTCAAATATCGTAAAAATTCAGAAAGATATGGGAGTTAGAGTGAGCAAATTTTTAGTTGTTTTCTAAAAGCAGCTGAATGATAAGGGATTTTTCACAAATTGTAATTTTTAATTTTTATTTCTTTTTTTTCTTTTTTATTGATCATTTAGTTCTTCTTGTATAACCACCAGAACGTGCCTATACCATGATCAAAAGATGTATCAAAATCGAAGCATTTTTTCCAAATCTACTCGTTGATACTCACTAAATACTAACTTTTTTTCTGAAAGTCAGTTAATGAAAAATGACAATTTGTGTAAAATCCCTTATCATTCAGCTGCTTTTATAGAACAACTAAAAATTTGGTCACTTTAACGCCGATATCTTTCTGAATTTTTACGATATTTCACTAGATTTTTTTAATAAGTTGCTCCATAGAGTTGACTATTAAATTATGTAAAATAATCCTTGTTATCGTTCGGGCATGCGCAGATAAATATTATTTCATACAACTGCTCATATTTCCTAAAATATTTAATATATTTATATTCCAATTGCGCTATATTGTTTCTACTATATTTTGTCAATTTTTCTGCGACCGGCGTTAAATTTGGTTGAAAACCCTGCATGTTATAAGCAAAAAGCATGTAAGGATTTTTTTGATTTTTTTTTAATAAATCGCTATATCTCTATAAATATACGTGCTATTCTTACACAAAACAATACACATATTGCACAATGTCTGTTTATTTATATTCGGTAGCAGTAGATCATTTAGTGCATTTTATTTTACAGGATGATCCCAAGTATTATTTTTTTCTTCGATTTTATGTTGACCTGCAAATTACCCCCTTTAACAAATCAACATTGCTAAATGTGAGGTCATACCTCTTCTTTTTAATCCTGAAATTCCAGAAGAATCTGTCAAGTATATTTCTAAATATTCGACAAAATGTCTAAAATTGAAAGTTGCCATTCATTAATGGCCATATAGTGTATATATATATAGGGGAGAATAGGGAGGGTTGACCCACATTTTACAAAATAATTTTTTTATTTTTTAAATATTGAAGATTAAAGTTTTATATATCATTTTATTCGTTATACAATCAGTAATCTAAATAAAATTGCTACATAAGTGTAACACATAAGAAATTTTAAAAATGATTGATTGTATTCATAAAAAAAAATGGGTGAAGGCTCCCCACTTATGGGAGGGTTGGCCCACTGTATGGGAGACTTGACCCACTTTGCTTTATATTGCGCTATTTGTGAAGAGGAATAAATCAGTTTAAAGAAAGCAAAAGAACTTTATTCTACATGCTTTTATTATTATAAAAAATATTTTTTTTTAAATATGAGGCTTAAACAAACCTGTTAAGATTCAATCGCATATCAGAGGAGAAAAATTTTGTTTTCAACAAGATTTTGTCTGAGCAGGTATAATTGTACAGCAGGGAAAATGAAATTTTAACATTTAATGCAGTATTCTGTTAGAGACAGGTTCCGTTTTTATATTAAAAAGCAGAAAAACCAACGTTTAAAATGCACAAATAATATATGAAAAGCAGCAAACAGCTGTTTCGAATCTACTAGCGAGATTCTTCTTCAGTGCAAAAGGAACAGCGTGCTAGAAAAAGCAAGGCTGAGCAAAATCATAGACAGAGACGCGCTGGCTTTTATACCCTATGGGGGTGGCGAAGGCGCCGAAACAACCAATGAGAGAGAAGCAGTGGAAACGACTGGGTGGACAAGTAGCGACATCTACCGGAGAAGTAGAGAAAAGAAACCAAAAAAGGAGGAATTAAATTAACGCTTTCCAAATAGTTGGAAAATCTGGAGTACTAGATAAATCATTGACTAAAGAGTGAGAATTTTTAATGATATGGTAAGCTTCCCAAAAATCAAGATCAAGGTTAGAAGAACATTTTTGGATAATGATGGCTGAGGAAAAATCGAACCTATGTTGAGAAGACCAAGAATGTTGAGCAATAGAAGAACGTTTGAGCTCCTGATTTTTAACATAACCTTCATGCTCTTTTAAACGAAATCTAAGAGCACGTTTAGTCTGACCAATATAAGAAAGACCACACTGACAAGAGATCTGGTAAATGCCCCAATTATCTAGGCGATCAACGGGGTGTTTGAGATTTGAAAAAGGGATTTTATTAACAGGAGAAAAAATAACTTTAAAATCAAACCTTCTTAGGATTTTAGCAACTTGCTGACTGATTTTAGGAAAAAATGGTAATACAACTGAAGTATTAGAGTTGGAATTAGAATGCTTTTCAGAATGGTCGGATTTCGTCAATTTCTTATAAATAGAATCGATAATATTAGAGGAATAACCACGATCGACAGCAATAGCTTTGAGGTAATTAAGTTCAGCACTAAGTAACTGAGGAGTGGAACAAATATTAGTAGCCCGAAAAACAAAAGTATTGAAAGCAGCGAATTTCTGGTTAGGGGGATGAGAAGAATACCTGTGAGGTGGGAGACTGACAGCAAAAGGTTTACGAAAGACGGTAGTCTGAAAGCCATTTTTACAACGAATAACAAGGACATCCAGGAAAGAAAGACAGTTATTGGTCTCAATTTCAGAGGTAAATTGAATGCAGGGATCAATGGAATTCATAATAGAGAGAATATGATTAATATCCGAATTCATTTCAATCAGGACATAAACATCATCAACATAACGAACATAGAACGGAAATTTTAAGATTTCAAAAAGCTTGACCTCAAAATAGTGCATATAAATATCGCATAAAATTGGACTAAGAGGATTACCCATAGCCAAACCGTCAATCATACGGAAGAAATTACCATTGAAAACAAAAGTATTTTGCGACAAGCAAGCGCGAGTGAGAAGTATAAGTTCCTCGATTTCAAAATAAGAGAAATGGAATTCACAAAGCCTTTTCTTGAGGCAATCTAAAGCCCCCTCAACCGGAACGTTTGTAAATAATGATTTAACATCAAAAGAAACCATCATGTGACCCTGCGGCTTAAAATTATGAAGTTTTTTAACAAAATCAAAAGAATTCTTAACAGTGAAACAGTTACTGCTCAAAAGTGGGGAAAAAACAGAAACTAAATATTTGGCAAGCTTATAAGAAGCTGTACCGATACTAGAGACAATAGGTCTAAAAGGAATGTCAGGTTTATGGACCTTAGGTAAAGCATAAAACCTGGCACAATGCGCAATAGACGGAATAAGGGACTTCTTAAAGTTAGCAGGAATAATGGAAGAAGACTTAATGGCAGACTTAATAGAGTTAATTTCACTAGTGGAAGGGTCTTTGCGGATATCCACATACGGACCATCATTAATTAATTTATGGGTTTTTTCCAAATACGTAGATTTGTCGAGAAGAACAATCTGACCACCTTTGTCGGCCTTAGTAATAATTAAGTTTGGATCAGAACGCAAATTTTTCAGACATTGTTTAACAGGATGTTTAAGATTGGGTTTATAAACATTAGAATTGAAATCAACAGTATTAGCAATGAGATGCCTAATAGACTCTTTCTGAGAACAATTTCTATTAGGCATCTCATTGCTAATACTGTTGATTTCAATTCTAATGTTTATAAACCCAATCTTAAACATCCTGTTAAACAATGTCTGAAAAATTTGCGTTCTGATCCAAACTTAATTATTACTAAGGCCGACAAAGGTGGTCAGATTGTTCTTCTCGACAAATCTACGTATTTGGAAAAAACCCATAAATTAATTAATGATGGTCCGTATGTGGATATCCGCAAAGACCCTTCCACTAGTGAAATTAACTCTATTAAGTCTGCCATTAAGTCTTCTTCCATTATTCCTGCTAACTTTAAGAAGTCCCTTATTCCGTCTATTGCGCATTGTGCCAGGTTTTATGCTTTACCTAAGGTCCATAAACCTGACATTCCTTTTAGACCTATTGTCTCTAGTATCGGTACAGCTTCTTATAAGCTTGCCAAATATTTAGTTTCTGTTTTTTCCCCACTTTTGAGCAGTAACTGTTTCACTGTTAAGAATTCTTTTGATTTTGTTAAAAAACTTCATAATTTTAAGCCGCAGGGTCACATGATGGTTTCTTTTGATGTTAAATCATTATTTACAAACGTTCCGGTTGAGGGGGCTTTAGATTGCCTCAAGAAAAGGCTTTGTGAATTCCATTTCTCTTATTTTGAAATCGAGGAACTTATACTTCTCACTCGCGCTTGCTTGTCGCAAAATACTTTTGTTTTCAATGGTAATTTCTTCCGTATGATTGACGGTTTGGCTATGGGTAATCCTCTTAGTCCAATTTTATGCGATATTTATATGCACTATTTTGAGGTCAAGCTTTTTGAAATCTTAAAATTTCCGTTCTATGTTCGTTATGTTGATGATGTTTATGTCCTGATTGAAATGAATTCGGATATTAATCATATTCTCTCTATTATGAATTCCATTGATCCCTGCATTCAATTTACCTCTGAAATTGAGACCAATAACTGTCTTTCTTTCCTGGATGTCCTTGTTATTCGTTGTAAAAATGGCTTTCAGACTACCGTCTTTCGTAAACCTTTTGCTGTCAGTCTCCCACCTCACAGGTATTCTTCTCATCCCCCTAACCAGAAATTCGCTGCTTTCAATACTTTTGTTTTTCGGGCTACTAATATTTGTTCCACTCCTCAGTTACTTAGTGCTGAACTTAATTACCTCAAAGCTATTGCTGTCGATCGTGGTTATTCCTCTAATATTATCGATTCTATTTATAAGAAATTGACGAAATCCGACCATTCTGAAAAGCATTCTAATTCCAACTCTAATACTTCAGTTGTATTACCATTTTTTCCTAAAATCAGTCAGCAAGTTGCTAAAATCCTAAGAAGGTTTGATTTTAAAGTTATTTTTTCTCCTGTTAATAAAATCCCTTTTTCAAATCTCAAACACCCCGTTGATCGCCTAGATAATTGGGGCATTTACCAGATCTCTTGTCAGTGTGGTCTTTCTTATATTGGTCAGACTAAACGTGCTCTTAGATTTCGTTTAAAAGAGCATGAAGGTTATGTTAAAAATCAGGAGCTCAAACGTTCTTCTATTGCTCAACATTCTTGGTCTTCTCAACATAGGTTCGATTTTTCCTCAGCCATCATTATCCAAAAATGTTCTTCTAACCTTGATCTTGATTTTTGGGAAGCTTACCATATCATTAAAAATTCTCACTCTTTAGTCAATGATTTATCTAGTACTCCAGATTTTCCAACTATTTGGAAAGCGTTAATTTAATTCCTCCTTTTTTGGTTTCTTTTCTCTACTTCTCCGGTAGATGTCGCTACTTGTCCACCCAGTCGTTTCCACTGCTTCTCTCTCATTGGTTGTTTCGGCGCCTTCGCCACCCCCATAGGGTATAAAAGCCAGCGCGTCTCTGTCTATGATTTTGCTCAGCCTTGCTTTTTCTAGCACGCTGTTCCTTTTGCACTGAAGAAGAATCTCGCTAGTAGATTCGAAACAGCTGTTTGCTGCTTTTCATATATTATTTGTGCATTTTAAACGTTGGTTTTTCTGCTTTTTAATATTGTTGCACAAAGGCTTTATTTGCTATTTTTATCCGTTTTTATAGTCTTTCATTTTATTATGTCCGGATTTAGGAGCCACTCTCTCGCTTTTTTTATCTCCTTGTTCTATTTATTGTGACACTCAATCTGACAAATCTAGTTGTCACATAGTTTGGCTTCATCTCACTGTATTCACCCTGGTGGAATTTTTCTACATCCCTTCCTAAAGTTTTTCGATCGATACTGTGTTCTTTTGCAACCGCATGTACACTTAAATTATCATTAACAGGATTTAAACCTTTAAGTGACAAAGTACTTTCACTACTAAAATGTTGAAATAAATGTCTGGCACCAGAAGTAAGAAAAAGGCTATACTTCACATACATGTTAAATGAAAAGATTTTAGCAAAATTCTGGTGTCATTGTGATGTTTCGGAATTAAAATTAAGTGTTTTATAAACATACCACTGTTCCTCAAAGGCTTAAGAATGCTGCTTTCATCCTTTCTAGTCTTTCCAACTGTTTCTATTTACCTATTGTAAGCAATATTTAAATGGAGAAAAAGTTCCTATCAACTTTCCCATTTTCTAGCAATTTTCACATTTTTCTATAGTCAGTTTTAAACATTTTCTTTTCAATCCCACCATTTTACTGAAGATTTATAGAATAAATTTACATTATTTTATCTATATACTATTAGTTTTCATTATGCACAGTGTATAATAAAAACATTTCCGAAACCACATAATTGAGGGAGCCTTGAGCATCTGGTCAACCCTAACTCACATTGACTGGATCAAGCCTCCCTAAATATACCTTTTCTAAAGAATACCACATTGCTATGTAAAGCCTAACGTACTGTACAGTCTTTATGCCTGGAATGAAAGCTCGATATTTCTGCATTACTTTAAACCTACTTACTCAAATTTCTATGATATAATTTATTTGAAAAAAGCTTACAAAATTTTTCTAAAAACACAAATTTTAGGTTGAAATCGCCTAACAATTGTTTTTTTCCACACCTATTTCGATTATCTCTATGCATCTAAGACTGTTGTTTGAGCATTTCAGTAGCTTTCGTTGACACCTATTGATAAAACCCTGAAATTCTTTTAAATATGAAAATTGATGGGTCTGTCAAGCTTCCCGTATGTTTCAACCGTCCCTAGTCTCCCCTATATATATATATGTATATACAGGGTGCTTATAATTAAACTTCCCCTATAAACAGCATGCTGCAGCGCAAACGGGTGAACGGAATACAATGAAATTTGGTATATAGACTATAGACGAGATGTGCTCCCGGAATTTCGAAAAAAAAAAAAAGTAGTTCCAAAATGTCCATCAGAGAGCGCCTTTTCCGAAAAACATTAAATTTAACACAATAAACGACCAATACAAATTTCCATAAGCAATATTAACATTTATTGACTATTATTTTTTTATCCGTTTTGGTCGTTTATTGTGTTAAATTTAATGTTTTTTTTTCCAGAAAAGGCGCCCCCTGGTGGTCATTTTGGAACTAATTTTTATACTAATAACTATTTATATCTATATGTATATATATATATTTAGTATATATATAATTTTATTAATATTATTGATATTTATTGTTAATTTATTAAAATTAAAACACTGAATATGGTTAAATAAAATAAATGATTGTTTTTTTGTATTTTATTATTCTTTTCAATTAAGTGAATTATTATCTTTGTCAAAGTACTTTTGGGCGCTACTGTAATTTAAAACAATGTCATCAACAACAAGAACTGATTGGACACCTACAAAAAGAAGCAGAGTTATCATATTGTGAGAAAATGGTCTCTTTCTTGCTGAAATTCCAAGTGAGGTTGGTGGATCAGTCATATTTATCTGTCGTCCGAATGTTGTGCATACGTTACGAAGAAAATAAATCAGTGATTAATAAGGCTAGATCAGGCCGAAAAAAAATGAACAAGTGCTTCCGACGATAGAAAGATAAAAAGGATATTCCTCAAAGACAGAAGAAATTCAACATATGCTATTAGACGTGAAATGTGGATTTCAGTTAGTTCAAGAACAATAAGAAGAAGTTTAGCAGGTTTTGGACTGAAAAGTAGAATTCCGAGGAAAAACCGCTTTTAAATTTCCGCAACGCAAGAAACCCGTTCAGTGGGCAAAATAACACATTAATTGGTCAGAAAATCACTGGAAGCAAATAATCTGGAGCAAGGAGAATAAAATATCGCTGTTTGGTAGTGATGGGTGAAAATATGTGAGACGTAGGGTAGGGGAATAGTTGCATCCATCTTGCATTGAAGCAACAACAAATATCATGATTTGGGCCTGTATATATGCAAATGCTGTGGGTCTCAATCAAGTGATTGATGGCAATCTGAATTCAAAATAATACATAGAAACTGTCCTGGAACCAAAATTAATACCTTCCATCAGGGATCTCTTCCCCAATAAAACACCATTTATCTTTCAGCAGGATTCAGTTCCATGCCATACGTCAAAAATATACAAAGAATGGTTTAAAAATAAAAGCATACAATTATTAAACAAACCAGGTAACAAACCTGACAATTATTATTATTAATTAAACAAACCTGATTTGAATCCTATAGAAAATTTGTGGCGACGTTTGAAAATCCTTCTACAAAAAAAGCGTACATCTAATAAAACGCAACTTATTGAAGGTATAATTGATTCTTGGCATCATGTGATTAAAAAGGATGAACTCCAAATACTAGTTCTCTCAATGAAAAGACGCTGTGACGCTGCAATTAAAAACAAGCGTTATTCTACAAAATATTGAATCAGTAAGTGTAAATTTAAAATACAATGAAATCTAAGATAGAATTATTTTTTGTAAGCGTAACTGTTTTTGATCTGCAGATATTTTAATTATGTTTTTTAATTAAATTTTACATTAAATTTCCCTAAATGTAATACATAAACATTTGTATTTAAGGGACATTTATTATATTCGTCAAGCACACAAAGTTATAAAACATGAAAATTAAAAAAAAAGGTGTTCACAATTTTGGCCACCACGGTATAATTTTTATAACATATTGTGTCCATATGCCTCCATCTACTTTTATATAATCAAATGTTTCCTTCACACGAATATCTAATAAACATGCAATGCCTTATGGTAGACTTTAGGATATCTTTATTCTCTATATTGGCAATAACATGTGTTCCAGTTACATTTTGCCTAATTAAAATGAGAATTTTTTATACGAAATTTGAGAGAAAGTTTTAACTCAGCAATATCTTAAATTAAATTGTGCATTGTTGAAATAGTCATTAAAATAAGATTCACGATCCTAATTTTCGTAGTGAAATTTCCAAACCGATTTCAAAAGTAATGTTGGCAAATTTATGATTGCAGTATCTGCTCCAACATAGACTATAATTCATGTTGATTCAACTATCGCCAAAGGCGTCATAGCCTGTTAGTAGGAAATTTCGAATATAGCATGATGGTCAGCATTATAATGTAAATGCTTGGTAAGAAAGGTTTTAAAAAAATCACAATATCAATTGAAAACTGAAATGGACGAAAAAGCAAATAAAATCATAACACGAAATGCCATATTTGACCTTGATTCAATCATAAAATACACAGTATGAACTTTTAAAATCTCACTGCTAAAAGGCGACATACATGGCGACTAAAATAGTAAAATATATGATACAAATTAAAATATATATATACATTTTATTTAAAAGTTCTCAGTACTTTCGGCCTACATTTCCCGAGGCCATCATTAGAGAATATTTTAAGAACTAATTGTTGTTTATTTACACAAATACGTCACTTTGTTTTTGAAATGGGAGGGCCAATATTTATTAGAGTTGAAAGTAGAAGTAGTAGTCCCTTGTATTGAACGATTGATAATAAAGTTCATATTAGGCATTTTATGAACGTAGAATCTTCAAAATGCTTTCCTTATTAGCATTTATTTAGAATTAGTCTTAGTTCTTCTCATTTATTTAAGTCTCATTTTCGCCTATTTTTGTGAAATAATAGAGTTTAGTCAATTTAACATCTATGTCAAAGTTTTAATATATGTGTATCGTAAGTCCACCAATTCTGGTTAATATCTAAACTTTGAATCCGTGAACCCACTCTCCCATAAACTCGCAGTTGGTAGAGCTTTGACCCATAGAGCTAAATGTTACAGTAATTCTGACGCATCCCTCCAATTCGACAAGGGAAAATAATTACTGACTGTCAAAATGGATATCCTTTAAAGTGGCTTAAGTTCATTTTTATGAGAATCACGCGTCATCCTATCAATTCGAGGTGTTCCCGATAACTGCGTATCTCTGCCATTTTACAAATATCTTTCTGAAACAATTTCTAGTATTTTGAATTCTTATAATATGAGTACGATTTTCGAGTTACATAATGTTTTGAAAAATTTGATTTGAAAGTATAAATCTAGAACCCCACTCTTCCTACTTAAAGTCTTCGAGTTTATATTATCAATGTAAAGTCTGGACTCGGTATATATTGATAAAACTGATCGTATTTGCGCCAAACACCTTTCAGAGCGTAAACTTGCCTATTAATCCAGAAGTCTATAATCTGAACTTGTACATCATTCTTTGGATACCGACCATAGCCCATATTTCGCAGGTATCATAGTTAATTATTAGATCCGTCTATAATAATGTTAAAAGTATATATATGTATATATAAATATATTTAGGGTTGGTTCATTTGTAAGGAAATTACGCCTATTAATGAATTCCATTCAGTTCCACCTGAATATACAGTCTTGAAGTGAAATAAGTTTTTTATAGTTTCTTTCATTTTACATGTTAGTAATTATTGACTCTAAACATGATGTGTAGTTGTCTGATCAACTGTACGTTATTGCACTAATGAGTGACTAAAACATTGACGGACACGTCTGATTTTTTAAATATATATCAATAAAAATTTAACTTGTCTGCCTCTTTAAATGTAGTATTTTTAATAACGATTAGTATTTCACATAGCAAAAATCATTTACTGACTACAAAATGTCTACAGAATTTGTCAGCAAACAGTATTTTTTTCGATAGCAAATATGTTCGATAAAAAAAACTAGTAGTCACATAAATAAAACAATAATCTGTGGCATTTGTCGTCCTAAAAGTATTGTTTTGAAAGGTGTAATCAATACCGAAAGTATGTTTACGAAGTCTAAAAATAGAAACAAATCATAGGAATAGATCATAATTTACAGATATAATATTTTGATGTTGAACATAATATATATATATATATATTTTCATAAAAATAAAAGCTTCAAATGAAAATGCTGTAGATAACCTTCAATTAAAAAAAAATTACAATTGTGCAAATATCGTACAAGGTTTTACATTTTCTACCCTCACAAAAACATAATTTTTTTTTTTTCAATGCTCTAAGGAAAGATTCTAAAACTACTTATACGTTTCAATAAATCTAATTCCTTACATTAAGTTAAAATATTTTAGTTATTATTTATTTATTAATTTACTCATTTCCTTCTTTCAACTACACGTTTCATAATAATGAAAACGTTATTTTAAAGTTTTTAGTAATTATGAACTAATTAAAATTGAACATAAACCGTCAAAGTAGAAAAATATGAAATATTTTTAAGACGATCTAGCAAAAAATATTTTCAGAAGCTGTAACACAAACCTTAAATTTCTAGGCTTAAAATTGATTTACAGGAAACGAGACATAATTAAAAAATGAGAAATAAATCTGTTTTACGTTTAGGTAAAATGCTTTTGTGTTAATTTAACTATGCGCATATTTTCAGATGGTATTCAAACACCTAAATAATAAAACATAAAATTCACGTCAGAGTGTTATAATGTGTACGTGATCTGAACATTCAACATTCATCATTTTCTTTTCGCCCCTAAAATAATCCCGTCCTCTCACCTAAAGCACTAAAAACGATTCTCAATAAACTACCCTCTTAAAAGGTTCGTGAAGTACAGATTTAGAGAGCTACGTGATAAGATTTAACATGAAATCAGATATTTTACTCTCAAGTTTAGGAATTTCAAATAAAAGAAAAATAAAATATTAATGATTGTTCCTACTTAATCAAGTAAACAACGTATTTATAAGTTTTTTTTCATATATTTATGTATATTTTATTATTTTTATATATAATTTATATATATTTTCAATGAAATACCTAATAATTTTTCGCATCACTCAAAAAATAGAAACATATTTATAAGAAACTAGCGAACTTGCCCGGCGTTGCCCGGGTACGTCAAGAAACAGCAAGAATTGCGAAAAAGCTCTGAAAATCACAACAAGATATCGCGAAAAAATTTTAATTTGATGCACAGATTTCGTAAAGAGAAAAAAATATATATTGTGTTCGAAGATTGCAAGTTGATTCCTTTCACTTATGTGGAAAAATTGTTGCAAATCACTAAAAAACACGTACATGTTGCTATACGAAATCCGAATAAACGTTATTGAAATGACAGCAGAATGTACTTTAGGTCAAAATTGGAATGTCCATAAAGTGCAACAGATCGCGAAGAAACGTAAAAATAGCATTAAAAATCACAAAAAGTTCAAAAATCACGAAAGTCAAAATTTACTATAATTGGATAAAAGTTTCAAATCTAATTTCTTTGATTTGAGAGCTCTCTTAAAATTTATGTTTGGGAAAGCATGCTAATCATTAGATCATGTTACTTTTATTCATAATTAATTTACATGGATTCCCTTAAATATGATTAATTTAATCCCTTAAGTTATATTAGTTTTTGTTGCATTAAAATATCTCAATTTGTTGATTTTCTGTAAGCAAGTAAACCCTATTGTTTTACAGTGGATGTCTATGGGAATTTGGTGAAATATTAGAGATATCGCCAAGATGGCGACAAACTTGGTGTCATTTTACGGCAGAATGGGTTCATCCTACGGTATCATGCCCTTACAGGTATGGATGTGCATTAAATGCTGTTCAAGAATCACATAAAAAAATCGCTGTACGAATTCCGAATAAACTTTTTTTTTTTTGAAAAAGAACAAAATTTACTTTATTGGGTTAAAAGAAAGAAACCGTATTATTTTGCCTAATGTGGAAAAATCGCCCCGAAACATGAAAAATCGCTAAAAATTGCTTAAAAAATCGCATAAAAAATCTAATCAAAAAATCGAAAATCGGGCTTCGAGCTGCCCGTATGACTTCATATTTTATAGACGTACGTTTTCCCCAAATTTTGTAGCTCTACGTGCAACGGTCTCTTCAGAACACCGTCGATACGGTCCACTCACACACTACCACACAAAATTCTTTCCTCATTATTATAGATTGTATATCAGTATTACTTTATTACTATGAAGCAGTAACAATAATATTCCATTTTCAATAATATTTGAATTAAATATTAATATTCAACTGTCTATTTATAAGAAAAGTACTTTAAAATTTTTAATACGTCAAATTCAGATCCAGAGACAGAGTACCAGAAATAAACGTCTCAGTTTGACAATTCAATTTTTTATTAAGTATGATTAATTTGAAGATGCAAAGTGACGTTTTTGCCCGGTTGTTCTTACATTTTCTATATTTTAATTTTTAAAGTAGTTTATATTTTCGTCAATAATGAGGCTGCTCAGCATCGAACTATAATAATGATCAAACTAGCATGTAAAACTGCACAAAAAATATCTCAATTTGGATTATCTATTTTATTTAGCGATTGAGACATGAAAACAGAATTGATTTTTTTTAAATTTATTTATTTGAACATTCCTAATGTTTGAGACGCCCCAGGGACATCTATTGACGAAAATTTAAACTATTTTTTGTATTACAGTACATGAAATTTTAGATCCACCAGATGTAAATGTCACTCATTTCATATTTAGATATATTATAGTTAATAAATTGTTGAATTTTCAAATTTCGCCGTTTATTTCTGGTCAATCTGTACATAATTTAAACTATGTACAGTCGTGGAAAAAAAAAAGTAAACACCCCTTACTAACTCCTCAACAAATTATCGTAGAAGAAAGTTACTGGTACCGAACGATTGGAAATAAAGTATACTTTTAAATAATGTATATAAAATTTGCTTAGGGGGCCACCTACATATTAAAACGAACCATAACTTTGTTTTTTTCAATAGCAGTACCCAATTCTGACAGCATAAATGAACTCCACACCCTTCAATTAGCCTAAAAACGAATTTTTATGCAATTAGTACCATATGTTTCCGAGAAATTAATTATTTTAAAACGAGCGTATTTTAAGGGCTGTATCCAAATTGAAGTTCCGTACTGGACTGTTAACCGAGAGAGCCGCTTCCTTGATCAAGGCACCTTAATCGCCACTCAAGGAGTCAATGAAGCGTGTTAGATTACAGAACGGCAGAATAAATTTCAAAATGTCTACTCACTTCCATCATAGACGGCCCCTTAAACCATCAATGTGCCGTTTTTTAAGCATAATTAGAAAACTACGTGGAAGAAAAATGTGAAATTTTTGAATTTCCATAAAGCAGGACTTAATAAATCTAAATCCATCAAAAAAATTGTGGGTTGCAATTCATAATTTTTTCGAATATTAATTTCATAATTCATAATTTATATCATAAAATTATAAAAATTGCAAATTCAGCTTATTTATGTTTGGGTATATTAGTATTATTACCAGAAAAAAATAGCACATTAGGAGCATATTTTCGGGAGATATAAATAAAAATATGAAAATATAATTTAACATTAGAAGCACTAAATTTTGAATGTTTATAATTCAAAAACGTATCATTCAAATGACTTGAAATTTGGTGTCTAAGCATAGTTTGAACCGAAGATTAGAAATATCTCGTTAAAATTGAGTATTGCCATTGAAAAAAAATGAAGTTAGGATTCGTTTTAATATGTAGATGACCCCCTAAGAAAATTTTATATACATCATTTAAAAGTAGACTTTATTTCCAATCGTTCGGTACCAGTAACTTTCTTCTATGATGATTTGTTGAGGAGTTAGTAAGGGGTGTTTACTTTTTTTTTTTTTTTCCACGACTGTACATGTATATTTCGTATACTGCTTTAGTCGATGATAATATTCAATATATGATGCGAAAATGTATATATATATAACATATTTATGAAAATTTCAAATAGGAGAATGGTCTTTTAATATTTTTCCCTAAACAGGATTTTAAATTTAAATTTGGCTCCAGAACACAAAATATTAATGAACGTTAATAACATGAAAAAATTACGATTATACATACAACTTAAGATTATACATAAATTACATAATAAAATATTTAATTAAAGAAAATTTTTTCACATATTATAAAACATATTTATACTTATACAGTCGAACCTCTATTTAACCAAGTCGCTAAATCCCGGGAAAAAGTTCGTTATATGGAAAATTCGTTAAATAGAGAAATAAAACTACATAAATTCTTTAAACTACATAAAACAGATTTTAATTTCATAAACACTAAATATTTTTACTAAATGTAATTAATCACATTTTTTTAATAAATTATATCGATTCGTTTTATTTATTTTACCCACCAATATCCATCATCAATTCATTTTTTCTATGTGTTTCAATCTTTGAAATCTGCAAGGAAAACAAAACATTGTCCGGGAATACACTGTATTTTCTGTTTAAAGTAAATAGTTTTACATTAGAGTTAACAAATTTTAATCACATTATCGGTTTTATTATTATTATAACAAATAATTTTAACCATATATTACCATATGCATACTTAAATTTAATTTCTGAAAAACTCTGTTAATTTTGTCAGAGTATTTTCTTTTAAAAAATGCTTTCTCTCATAGTACGTCTCGCATCTTTGCAATGCACCAAAAACGCCTTCATGCGTATTCTCTTCTATCTATAATCCGCGTCGGATTGTTTCAAGTGATTTTAGCATTTCATCATACGAAGTTTTGTTAATTCCTGCATCATAATCATTTCCATCATCATCATGATATTCGTCTTCATCGCAATTCATTGCTGTACTGTTTTTATTTTTCACACTGTCGAAAATATCCAATTCGGATAGTGTTTCCGAAGTCTCAATTTCAGAATTAAGTGAAATATAATCATCAATCAGCACATCATGGTTAATTTCTTCTTTTTTTCTCACTGTATCCACATTATTTTAAGTTACTCTAAGGGATTATCGTCTTCGCCCTCCGTACTTACCGGATTCTCACTGCTGACAAAGAAGGCGCCTGGTAAAACCAGTTCAAGGCCATTGAACATCATAAAATGTGTTTAAAGAAGGAATAAGTTTGAAATGTCCAGAAATATTTTGAGAAATGGGGAGAAATAAATATCGATCACAAGAAAAAGTTCGTTAAATAGGGAATGCACTTCGCTATTTGGAGGTTATTTTACGAATAAATTCGCAAAATGTTCTTGGTGCCGAAGAAAAGTTCGCAAAATAGAGGAATTCGCAAAATAGGGGTTCGTTAAATAGAGGTCCGACTGTATTTCATTGAACATTGATAAGCTTCCTAAATTCAATATTTGTTTCTCCTTATTATAAGCTGATCTTGGATGTACAGGACATGGATTACACAATTACATCGATTACAACGATTACATGACAATTGTAATCGTAATTACGTTGCTATTCCTTCATACTCAGAACCGTGTAGCAGAAGCGTAGACCGTCCGCAAAACAATTTTTCTTCATTTTCTCGAATAATTGCAATTACTGATTAGATTAAAAATTTCCGAACAGTTCTCTGTGTCTCCATAGTAATGGTTTTGATATGCTTCAATTTATGCTGAGTCTCACGAAAAGACAAAATCACTCCAAGTTTCTTCGTTTGTTCCCGAGCTAATACCATAGAAATCGCGTTCCATATTTTATGATTTTAAAAAAGTATTTTCTCCCTATAGGATGTATAATATGAATTGGGATTAGTATGATATAAAATAAATATCTGTTTAAAAGAAATGTATTAATTTTGGGCGGAATTGATATTTCTAAAAAAAAAAGAAATTGTGAAAAATCCACATACGATATTTGGATGAACTTCATTATAAAAGAGGAAATTTGACTTTTGATTCCTTAATGATTAACTCAAAACTTTTTTAAAAAATCATAAAATACGCGAAACAAAGCTGTTAGTAAAAATATTCACGTTAATAAAATGTAGAAAATCTAATTAATAACATAAAGAGCTTACAATCTCATATTTGTTAGAACACGTCTTTGTCTGTCATGAATCAAAATTGTAGTCTTCTACTTGCCATATATGCCTCTGGTCATCGTCAAGAAAATTCACACAGACAGAAGCAGACAGATATTCCCATTTATTAATATGAATATTAAAAATAATTAGGACGGTTATGAAGTAAATTTCCATAAAAATATTATCCTTCTTCTTCAAATAAAGATATTTCTCATTCCAAAGCATTCTTATATTATAAAAACGGCTGGCCTATCTTAATGCGATATATTCCTACTATAAGGAAAATGGTCAAGTGTTATTGCGATAAAAATTCTTTTTGTAACATATGATGTGTATCGTCCGGCTTTGCCGCAAAGAAGAAAATATTTTGATCGCAGGACCATTTTACTCTTTAAAAATTAACAGCACTATATTACATTACAGGTATGTAAATGAAGAAATTGAGGTACAGTTTAGACTGTAAATCCGATCAATTATTAGTTAGAACTGAGGCCGTTTTTGCTTCAGTGGAGCAGTTTCACACTCTGTGAAACATTCTTAATCTTATCGCCATGTTTCACTTTCTAAACATCATTTTTAAACATTTTATTTACATATATGTGTGCTCGATATTCCATTTCGGAATGGGACTAACATTGTGTGATTAAACACAATATATATCTATAATATAAAGGATAAATGTATGCGTAACGCTGCAATGTTAAAAAAAAAAAAAAAAAAAAAAAAAAAAAAAAAAAAAAAATCCATGATTTGAAGATTGTTTTCAGATGCTTTTTTTCTTGTTAAAATACGAAGATTTCCACATGGATTTGCCCACGTCCCTTCAAAATACTGTTATTTTCCCGATCTAACGTAAAACTTAAGTAAAATCCTTCAATTTAATCTACATTTTCTTTAAATTCCATGTGTGTCATATTTTCCTCAAATCACAGAAACCTCGCGAATTTAAGTTGAAAATATTCGGAATTTCTCCAATCATAAGACGGTAATTTAGTGAAATAACATAAAATTTTCTTGAAATCACAGGGATGCTCCGACAACTGTGCTGACAGTAGTTTTTACGTTTTTTCAAGAAGAACTTTTTGAGATTGCGACGTCATTTTGCGAATCGCGCAACGTGCCGATGAAATTTCGGTTTTGCAATTTTAGCTACTGGATTTTTTTTAACTTCTAAAGATGGTCCATTTTCAATTTTTATATCATCGTAGATTAAAAAATTCAATTTTCATTTTCTTTTAACTGTAACTTGATTGCTTATTTATTATGGTTTTTAAAATAAGTTTCATGCATGAATTTTTTAAAACTATCTCTATCATGAGTCGGCTATATTAAGGAAGAATTAAATTTGCGTTTAAAACAATACAAATAGTTTAGCATATATCTCCGGCTAATTTTTCGCATGAAATTAAAACTTCATCAATAAATAAATACATAAAAATAATACATTGAAAACACATATGTAATCCAACAATTTAAAAATTTTCACAGCCCAATTGGAGAGAAATATGTCTTCCGAAGTACAATTTGTTTGAAATCTGTATCACAGTTTACTGATTAGGCGGTCTTAAAAAGCTGTAACGAAAATGGAAATACAATAAATAACAGAAAGTTGACTTTCTTTCTTGAAATAAATAAAAATAAGGATTACAGAAAAAAAATATATATACATAAAAATAGTGAATCAAATGCATGGTAGAATAATTTCCTGTTCTCCTTTAAAGTCTCTGTCTTACTTACGTACATTTGAACTTCGCAAAAATCTAGCATGAATGTATTGTGAGCGCCGAAATTACACAAAATGTAATAATTGCATTCTGTTTTCTTTTAACGTTCATTATGTCTTTTTGTGGATAAAAGCATTTTCACACATAATCGTTTTCTAAGGAGAATGTAATGTAATATATATATATATATATATATATATATTATGAATTATCAGCATCTTATTTAGCAGGCTCATCCGATGTTTTCAATGTTCATATTAATACTAAACGACAGAGAAATTTGGAGATCGCTTATATAATTTCAGTAAATTCGCTAGATCAGACAGTTGTTTAATTTATATTTTGTGCCTGTCATCCTGAAAGTACACTGTAAAAAAAAAAAAAAAAAAAAAAAAAAAAAAAAAAAAAATCCGACCAGGTTTCCTGTAGGAATAGGAAAAATAGTTGCCCTTATCGTACCGGAAAATTTTCCGACCCAGCTCGAAATAAAATCCGTAAAAAAAGGAAATAGTCAATAAAACGGTATTTTACGGATTTTCTTCCGATTTTACGGATTTTATTCCGAGCTGGGTCGGAAATTTTTCCGGTACGATAAGGGCAACTGTTTTTCCGATTCCTACATGAAAACTGCTCATATTTTTTTTATAGTGTAGGAAAATGCAAAACAAAATTATTTAACTTTTTCTTTCTACCTTTTCTTTTCTTTTTTGTTTTGTTTGAATAATCATATTTATTTGTGTATATATATATTTCTTTTACTTTTTTTTTAACATAGTTTTTATTTTAGAAGTATATTTTGAGAAACAAAAGAAAAATGAAAAAAAAAAAAGTACATTTTTCACATAAATTTGGTCATTTGAAATGAAAAAAAAAAAAAAAAAAAAAAAAAAAAAAAAAAGATGAAAATGACGAAATGAGATTTCATAATTTACCTATATCTATAATCTAAAATTTAATTTTAAATTTGGTTTGTCTTGATATATAGTAGCGCTCAGAAGTAGTTTGGCACCATTATATTCGCTCTTACTTTGTTTAATATAAAAAAAAATATATCAGAAAATATATTCTCTATCGTTAAGAACAATATGAATGCAGTTATTCAAAAGTCAGGTGTTTTGCCTTTTCCGTACATTATATAACATTGTCTTTATTAACTTTTATATGGGTGATCTAACAACAACTGTCTTAGGATACATACTAAATCCCGACAGATGCTGTCCAAACCGGCGGGTATTGGTTAAAAATTTTACTGATACTTTTTGTTTTTCAGATAAATGTTAGGAAAAGCAAAAAACAAACATTGTTTTGGCATTCTTTTTTAACGTCCACATTATCTTTTATTTTAGAAAATATATCACTGTATATTTTTTAATTATGTTAATAGTTTAAAATATTTGTGGCAGCTCGTTGCGTGCTGTTTTTGATGTTCTAATTAAATATATAATGTATGCATAATAATAATTCAAATAGAGATCAGTCGTTAAAAAAGCACGATTCCTTGTATGAACAGTGATTTATTTTTCTAATTTTCCATTCTTTCATAAAAATATTAAAACATTTTTCTGTACCACATATATAAAGATGTATTTTAATAAAATTTGGATGTAATTTAATACCAAATTATAATTTGAATACATTTTGTATAATTTTATGTAGCTTTCATTACAAAAAGCTACCTATGGCAGCCTTTCGGAGGAAAGCGAATTCAAAAAAATGTTGGTATATTTTCATTGATCATGACACCTAGACCCCAAAATCAGCCTCCGTTTGAATATTGATTTCTATATATATATGATCTTTGTCACTTTGTAACTCTCGTATTTATGAACCGATTTGGATGACACTTAGTGCATGCATAGTACATACAAATGTCTTGACCGAGTTCGTTGGGCAGTTTCATCAGCCGTCTTGTTTCAAAATGGCGGCAATTCAAATTTTTAGAAAAAAATTAGAATTTGAAATGTGGTGCCAAAAAATTGAAAATTAAAAAATACTTTTATCTTATGTGTTTGACCTTGATACAAAGATTCCGAAGTAGTTTTTGTTTCGTTTATATCTTAAGAAATGGCTGAGTTATAGCACGTTGCATTTCTAGTGTGGCTGACATTTTGAAACGACCTGATATCTGTCACGCGATAACAGCCGTATTTATTAACCGATTTGGATGTACCATGGTGTATACATAGTTCATACTAAAGTCTCGACCGACTTCGTTGGCCAGCTTCATCCGCCATCTTGTTTCAAAATAGCGGCCATTTATTTTTTTTTATTTAAAATTTTAAATGTGGTACCAAAAAATTGAAAATTAAAAAATATTTTTTATTCTTATGTGTTTTACCTAAATACAAAGATTCCGGTGCAGTTTTTGTTTCGTTTATATCTTAAAAAATGGCTGAGTTATAGCACTTTGAATTTCTAGCGTGGCTGACATTTTGAAATGGCCTGAATTTGTCACGCGATAACAGGCGTATTTATGAACCGATTTGGATGTATCTTGGTGTATACATAGTACATACCAATGTCTCGACGGAGTTCGTCCGCCAGCTTCATACGCCATTTTGTTTCAAAATGTCGGCCATTAAAAAAAAATAAAAAATTTAAATTTAAAATAAGGTTCCAAGAAATTGGAAAAATAAAAAAAAAGATATTTTTTAGTATGTGTTTGTCCTTAATACAAAGATTCCGGAACAGTTTTTGTTTCGTCTATATCTAAAATAAAAAGAAAAGTGCCCTGTTAAACTGACGGCATTCAGCTCACAGGCTATTCACACTAAAGGTATGTTATATTCTTATTTCAAAGAATAATGCCCACAAAAAACAAATGAAAGGGGAAATAGCCCCGTTACCCCACATTAAACTTAACCAACGAACCTCCATATCTAATCAGGGAATCACCTTAACATAATAAACCGGTATACCAAATTTGAAGCAAATCAAATAATTCTGCAAGAAAAAACCATTTCGCAAAATTATGGGGGGGGGTCTAACCCCCCCCCCCCCCCGCCCCTTATACTAAACTAATGAATCTCCAAATCTTATTAGGAAAGTTCCTTATCAGAATGAACATCGAAAAAGAAATTAAAATAAATTTTGGATAATTCTGCATGAAAATCCATTTATCTAAATTAAGGGAGGGGTCTTGCCCTCCCCCTTTTCATCTTTTCATACTTAACCTATGAACCTCCAAATCTAATAAAGGAAGTACCATGTTGGAAAAACTGGCATATGAAATTTGAAGCAATTCGATTAATTCTGCATGAAAACCCATTTATCTAAATTAAGGGGTGGGGGTCTAGCCGCCGCTCCCCTTTAAACTTAACCAATAGACCTCCAAAATTAATCAAGTCAGCTCCTTAACATAATAAACCGGTATACCAAATTTGTAGCAAATCGAATAACTCTGCATTAAAAACCCATTTATCTAAATTAAGAGGTGTCTAGCCACCCCCTTTTCCCCCAAGCTAAACTTAACCAATGAACCTCCATATCTAAACAGGGAATCATCTTAATATAATTTACATGTATACAAAATTTGGAGCAAATCGGATAATTCTCCATGAAAAACCCATTTATCTATATTAAGGGGAGGGAGGTCTAGCCCCCCTTTCCCCCCCTATACTTAACTAATGAACCTTCAAATCTAATCAAGGCAGCTTCTTATCATAATAAATCGGTATACCAAATTTGAAGCAAATCCATTAACTCAGCATGGAAAACCCATTTATCTAAATAAATGGTGGGAGCCTAGCTTCCCTTTCCCTCCTTTATGCTTAACTAATGAACCTCCAAATCTAATAAAGGCAGTTTCTTAACATAATAAACAGGTATACCAAATTTGGAGCAAATCGAAAAATTCTGCATGAAAAAACCCATTTATCTAATTTAAGGCTGTACACCCCCCCCTCTTTATACTTAACTAATGAACCTCCAAATATAATCTAGGAAGCTCCAAAACATAATAAACCGATACACCAAATTTGGAGGATATTGAGAAATTCTGCATGGAAAACCCATTTATATAAATAAAGTGGGGGGGGGGCTCTAGTCCCCCTTTCCCTCCTTTATACTTAACTAATGAACCTCCAAATCTAATCAAGGCAGCTTCTTAACATAATAAAACCGGTATACCAAATTTGGAGGCAATCGAATATTTCTGCATGAAAAACCCATTTATCTAAATTTAGAGGTGGGTACCCTTTCTCCCCTTTATACTTAACTAATGAACTTCCAAATGTAATCAGGGAAGCTCCTTAACATAGTAAACCTACATACCAAATTTGGAGCAAATTGAACAGTTATGCTTGAAAAACCAATTTATCTAAATTAAGGTGGGGGACTAGCCCCATCCCCCCCCCCTTTATACTTAACCAATGTACTCCCAAAACTAAACAGGGAAGCGCCTTATTAGTATGAACCTAGGAAAAAAAATTGAAGCAAATCGGATGTTTCTATCAAGAGATATCGCGTTACGTACATACATACGTACGTTCGTACGTACATACATACATGCATACATACATACAGAACAGGCGGGCACATTAGCTCTCAGGCTTTGATAGCTTGTTGGCTAAAAATGGCTGAGTTATAGCATTTTGAATTTCTATTGTGGCTGACATTTTGAAACGACCTGATTTTTGTCACGCAATAACAGGCGTATTTATGAACCGATTTCGATGTAACTTGGTGTTTACATAGTACATAGAAATGTCTAGACCGAGTGCGTTGGCCAACTTTATTCGCCATCTTGTTTCAAAAGGGCTGCCATTTAAAAAAATAATAATAAAATTTAAAATGAGGTATCAAAAATTGGAAAATGAAAAAGATTTTTTTTTATGTGTTTGACCTTGATACAAAGATTCCGGATCAGTTTTTGTTTCGTCTATATCTTAAAAAATGGTTGAATTATAGCACTTTTAACTTCTAGCATGGCTGACATTTTGAACTAATATAATTGACATTTATATATTAATAATTGACATTTTGAAACCATCTGATATTTGTCACGCGATAACACGTGTATTTATTAACCTATTTCGATGTAAGAAGGCATGTGGATAGTATATAGCAATGTCTTGCCGCTGGCCAGCTTTATCAGCTAACTTGTTTCAAATTGGCGGCCAGTAAATTAAAAAATATATGTATATATTTAAAGTAAGGTGCAAAAAAATTAGAAATTGATAAAGGTTTCTTTTTTAAGTATTTGACCTTGATATAAGGATTCCGGAGCATTTTTGTTTTGTCTTTATCTTAAAAAATGGCTCATGTATAGCAGTTTGAATTTCTAATGTGGGTGAGATTTTGAAAAATCTGATTTTTTGCCTGCGACAGCACTGGTATATATCAACCGATCCCGATGTGAGTGAGCATGTGCACACGAATTACTAAGGTCTCGAGCAAGTTCACTGGTTAGCCTCATTCACCATGTTGTCTTAAAATGGCGGGCGCTTCAAGATATCGCCGAATTTGGCAACCAAATATTAGTTACTTTCAATAAAACCAGATTGGATAAAGCTGACTAATTTCGTGAAATTCTCATTCATAATGATTTAGTATTAATAAAAATTAGTATTATATCTTCTATAATCGGTTTCCACTAAATTGAGCTTTGTGTGTTTGAATAATATAAGCTGGCTTTTTAAAAATAAGGAACATGAAATCTACCCCTTCCTCCCGGCACTGGGCGGAAGGACTTTTTTAATTAATAGAAATCTAGATATTTACATTGAAATAAAGAAATAAAAAATAAGTGTAAGCGAAATAAAATCTAAGAGTACTTATGTTTAAAGAAGCAATTTTAAATACCAATATAAAGGCTGAATGCATGTACAGAATTTAATCTTACAAAATATACAGAATTTCACTCTATTTCTGAATACATATGTACTTTTGAAAATAACATCAAAAAGACGTTTCAATACAACTAACGTTGTTTACTCATTTCCATTTTGAAGCTTGCTCATATATTTATATTCCTTAAAATTTGCGAAGCAGCTGTGAACTGTTCAGAAATGGTTCAAGTAAACATCCTGTTTATATAACTTTTATAAGTTTCCAAATGCGTGATAAGGTTATCTTTTAATATATATTTAAAAATATTTACAAAACTTTTCTTACATATATTTTTTATAAAATTCATAGCACATAATTCACATAAACTCCGAAGCATCTATTTATGCTTTATTAAACTTGTATATAACATTCTAAATATAAGCATGGTTGTAATTACATTATTAAAATATTTTCAGTAAAATTTTTCTTATAGATTGAAAAAAGGTTTCAAACTACATATTTAGCTTAATATATATCGTCTTAAAATGTCTTTATATATATGTGTATATAATGAAAATTATACATATATAATTTTCATACAGGTACACAGGAGTTTCCGTGTTCAAACCCACATTAAACATGCAAATGGTACAGTTATAGCTCGGGTGAATGAAACTAAAGCTGCAGTTCGCAGCCATGTTCAACAAATAAGAGTGAATTATGTCTACCAAGTATCGTCAGGATAACTTAACAGGTAAAGCATTGGCACGGCATGCCAAGTATCCAGGTTCGATTCAAAGTCTGGATATTTTTTTCGCTCTGTTGGAATAAACTTCAACTGTGCTATTCCAGCCTTTAATATTTATGAATAGTTGTAAATTACAATGCAATCTATCATGTATTGCAGTTTCTGCTGTCGTGACTTGGAAATAGACGAAGCTTTTTTTTTTTTTTTTTTTTTTTTTTTTTTTTTTTTTTTTTAAGTAAGGGAATTTAAAGTTTCGAGAGAAGATAGTAAAATTAAGTATTCTTGGCAGAAATACAAAGCCCTCGTAGTATTGTGTAACCCAGATGCGGACATTTTACACTCGTAGATGTTGCACCCATGATAGATTTAAAGAAATCAGTTGCTACTAACAGTCACGGTAATATTTTTCAGCTTCAAGCCTAGATGATAGAATCCTCTGATACGAACTTTCACCTTCATATAGTAATTTATATTTTAAATTTCTTGTGTCTGTACATTTACATCTAGCATTCAGAAGTTATTAAATCTGTTGTTCCTTCATGTTACATGCAAAGTGTATACTTACATTAGGTCCCAAATTGTACAGACATTTCGGGTTCTGGCACTTCGACATAGGTTTCTAGTCAGTTGATTTGCAACGTTAAGTTTGCCTAAAAAATTGTCTCAAATTTAACACACGGTGTAACTTGTCTATCTGAGGAGCACCATTCTTTGTTTTCTCTAACCCCCCCCCCCGCCCCCAATACCAAAAATTATCATTTTCATTTGACAAGTATGCATCAACAATTAGACTTAAAAAATTCCAAGCTTTCCAGATTAGATCGGGCAGTGGTAGCCAAGCTGGTACACTGTAAAAAAAAATTCCGCGACGTTCCTGGGAAAAAATGGGCAGCTGAGTTGCCCATTATTTCCAAGAAACATTTCTTGAAAATGACTGGAACTTTACTGTATATGTTAAAAACTTTATACAGAAATGCCAGTAAGTTTCCTGCGAAATACCAGGAATATTTCTGTTGACAGCAAAACATTACTGACATTTCACAGCATGCGGGATCCGCAGACGATTTTTACATTTCCAGTTGACAATTTTCGTTTTATTATCATTATTTGTTAGAATGAAAAAATATTTTGAAATTGACATCAAAATTATTATTTATAATTTACACGAAAAAATAAATTTTCAGTTAAAATTCAATAAAGTAAATATATATATGATATATTGTTTCTGAACTTTGCTTAAAATATAAAAATATATAAATGTAAATAATAATTAGAAAAAAAATCTAGACATAAAATATTTTGGATTTTCGTTAGTAATTATGTTAGTTTACAAGTTAGATAAAATACATATAAATTTTCATGAAAAAAAAAAAAAAACCTAAACGTAATTGTATATTTTTTCCGAAAAAAAAAATCAAATTTGCAGCAATTCAAAGTGTCAAATATATATCAAATTTAAATCAAATTGTAATAAAGTGTTAAAATATAAAATAAATTAAAAAAGAAAAAAAAAAGTCAAGAGGTAGCATCGAACTCGGGCCGTACGGGTGGCGTGCGAGCTTTCTGCGTGCACACCACGAAAGACATGTTGGGAGCTGCAAACTAATGGGTATTTGAAACGTATGCTAAACCTTGGCATCTAATTTCTGAAAATGTAAGTCCCATTTGAAGAAATCCTTTCACAAGAATAATTAGAGATAAGAACTCTAAAACATACTTTAAATTAATCAAAATTGGTGAGAATCATGTTTGATGGTCCCCTGATTAATTGAGATCCAAATAATAGGTGTATTTTTTTTACACGGTCTGCTCCTTAAACATTCCACAGACAAGTACGAGAGATAATCTCTTAGCGATGTCACGGAGGTATTGTATTTTCATCTGAATTGTCTTGACAATAGAGACGTAAAGGATTATGTGGTCTATTGATTTATTTGCATTCCATATTGATTTTTTTACATTCATTTAAGGAATTCTTTTTCGACACTCGCGCGCGAGCAACGGATTATAGCAAAAAAATAATAAATGGCGGCCGCAGCGTTTTGCTGTTTCCAACTTTTGTTCAGGAACGTTTCAGATAATAAAACCAGAATTTCACAGGAAAGAGCTAAATTATTCTGAAAACCTGAGAAAAGGCGAAACGTTCCTGGATTTTACATGGAACGTTACCATTTTTTTTTACAGTGTAGACAATTATATTCGTAGCCGTTAGTCGCAGGACCCGGGCTAATTGCCGGCTAAAATTCCGTCATGTACGCTAACGGCGCCTGGTGCATGTAAAATCCGTCGTGAGTGCAAGATCCTCTAAGTTACCTGTGGGTTATATCTCTGGAGGTGACTTGCTAGTTGAAGGTCTCGTCATCTGATCAAGGTTCTAAATTACGAGACCAACTTGAGTAGCAATGTACAGGTGCCAAACCACAGGATATAACGTTAAGTGACCGGCAAAACAAAGTATACGCAAAACGAACAGTAGACACTGCAAATAAGAGGACTATCGAGGCAAAGATGTCAGGTTTATTGCCGTTTCATGACGATTAGGCGGTCTACCGCTCCGATGCCATGTACTAAACCCGTTAAGCTGAGGCAACTCAGCAGGTAGGGACCTGGTCATCGGTTAGAAACAAAGAAAATGAACAGATAATGAGGCATTTAGGACAATTGTTACTCGTCGTGTATTTAAATTCCTGAACAAAATTTTAACGCTCCAATTTTAGGCATTCCTGTCTGTGGGATTCCCATTCACGTGATGGAAAAGGTGGTTCCATAGTAATAAATATGCTACGGAAGTCGGTAATGTATGTTAATCCGTAGAATATCCTTCCTCTGCATTTTTTTTAAAATCTGAAACAATAATGTGTTTTTGATATATGTATCATATTTTATATGAATATTCTATACGATTATTTTACATAATTATTACTATTCTATTACAGACTAATAAAAAATGAGGTAAAGAAAATGTGACCTGAACGGATCCTGGCAAATGGAAACTCGATCAACAGCCAATGCTGTGTTCCATCTTAAGTGCATCGAGGATATATATAATACGATTATAACAATTTACAAATGTATCAAAACGTTAGGTTGAAAGTAATTAAATTTTTGTAAGCGAAATTTTTGAAAAAAAAAATCCTTCGTTTTAACAAGGTATTCAGTGTTTTTCACATAAGCATATGCTTGACTACAATGCAGAAGTCAGCCAGAAAACCTCAAATATTAGAATATAACTAATTTAGAAATACTCCGAGAAACTCGACCATCAAATAGAATATTCTATAAATCCAAGTACTTCTTCCGGATATAAAACTGCTGCGATGATGTTGAAACAATCCATCCGAAAATCAACATCGGCTCATTGACTTTGTATTGTGCGAAAATGTGTAGTTTAATTCTGCTTGATCCAGCGGCGAAGATGCCAATGAAATATATTTAATACATATTAAACAAAATGATGCTATCGATATATATGTAAGGATAGTGGGAGGCAGCGGTGTTCCTCTGTCACGCAAGGTACGAGGCAGGGGCGCAGGTCGGTGACGGGACTCACTAACTTACCATAGTCGTGGGTGAATGTTTTCTAGTTTTCTGGATCTAGCAGGACGGGTCCGCGCATACACAGGATCGCTCTATTTGAGCTCTTAGTTTTCAAGTAGTCATGGGCCGTGATTGCTGTACGGAATGCAATGAAAGTTGGAGAGAAAGAGCGTGTCTGATTAAATACGCAGTCTTTTCTGGGGACCTGATTTATTCGTATTACTTACATTCTTTGAGAATTCAGGCCCCGTTGGCATGAGAACGGGGATTCGTTTACTTCTTTACGGACATCAGGCGTTAGTCTATTGCAACACTCATCCAAAGAGAAGACTGGCGTGGATATTAAGACATATTTAGATAGTCAAAATCTCCGTTCCAGGAGACAACAGGTGGTATACTTGGTGTACTTGGCATTATTATAGAATAGAATTTACAATTGCGCTAAAATTTACAATTGCGCTAACGTCATCAAAAGAATTCTTATTGAGTGTATCAAAATGATCTTTCAAAGTTATAAAGTGCTATGCGGGAAAAAGCAGCTTTGTTGTGAAACGTATGTTTTATAAATGTTGAAGCCAGCTTTCTTAAAATATATGTTGTTATTATCACAGTCAGAAGCTAATTGGCTCTTTTCGAAGTAATAGAAAGAAATGCAAAACTCCGGAAACGCATTTCTTAGGTGAATAGAGTCAAATATATGAATTTTTTCGAAAAACTTAAAAAAAAAAAAAAAAAAAAAAAAAAAAAAAAAAAAAAAAAAAAAAAAAAAAAACATTTCGACATTACTGTTCTGAAACGTGAAAAAACATTACGTGAAAAAAAAAAAACGTGAAAAACTTGAAAGAAAACGAGTGTTTATTTTGAAATATGTCGTCAGTTTAACAGACAGAAACATCTTGCTTCTCTGTATTTAGGAACATTTACAGCTTAAGAGGGAAATATTTACGAATTTTTTGTATTTAAAATTGGTATCGAAAAAATAATGTGCCATTATAATTGACACCAATTAAAACAATATTAGAAAATATATGTAGTTTTCTGAAAGAAAATATGCATTTTCTTTAAATTTTATTTTTATATACAACTTATTTTCACTGTTCAAAGGACCTTTTTCCATTAAAAATTTGGCTTCTTATTTAAAAGATGTCAAAATAATGTAACTTAGAAAATAATGCTGTATTGACGACTAGAAAAAAAATCAGGTTTCTAAATGCATGCTTTCTTTGTTATGATATTCCTTAAATTTATAGGCTTTGGGAAGATTAATGATCATAAACAGAATTTATGAAAATTTATATATATATATATATATATATATATATATATATATATATATATAGTATACATATCAATCCCCAATATTTCTTGTTCTCGTCAAGACTGGAAGGAACCCAATTACGACAAATTTGAAGATTTTTCATCAAAAACATTTTTATTAGAATTAAAATAAATGGAAAAAATCTGAAAAATATCTAGTACTGGGCCATCTATGAATAAGCATACTTCAGTTATAAATAGATATGTTAGATTTGGTTCAGTATAAAAACAAGTGCATACGTAGAAAATTCCCGCATGTATTTTAAATTACCAGCAATAATACAATGCATGAATGTGCTGTACTTACCCTCAAAATATTCGGAATGATTTTTGTATCGATTTTAGGCTATAGTTCCATAATATTTTCTTAACTGGCCATTCAAAACAGGAAAAATAGACATTTCTGCATAGTGCTATATTAAATATGACGAGCCTCTTTACACACCTCTATACAAAACTGAATGTGCAATCATAATGTAAAAGAATAAACCAGTGCGGTAATTATACACTTTTAAAATGCATACTTTTATGTTACAGCTGCAAAATACGTAAATTAATGTGTAACGACAGACTAACAATTTTAAGTAATAAATTTAAATTGTTCATTTAAAGAATGACGTATTCAGAGAATGGAATTTGCTGTTTCAGATTTTCGTTGAATAACTAATTTAACATAAATGGTTAACATAAATTTAACTGAAATTCAGTTATAGTTAATTTTACAAAGTTTATATAATTTTTATTTTCTAGGATACTTAGAAAGACTATAAAAGTAGCCGAAAACTAGACAGAGTCCTTGTTCAGTAATTAATGTTCGCAATGCATTACCTGAAAATAAAATGTCAAAAACATTCGAAACATAAAACTGAGCTTGACAAGAACACGATTATTAAAACCATTTTTTGTAGTATTTTCATATTAAGAAAATTCTTTTAACCATATAATTCATACTTTTGTGTTATGGAAAGTTATAATATTGTATACTTTACACTGCTATTGAGAAATTGAAATTTGTATTTAAAACATTTTTGAGAATGATGTTTTTTGAAATATTAATAAATGTTCTAGGATAATACATTTTTTCTAAAAAAAACTTTACAGCAGTTATTTTCCAAGAAAGGAATTCCCCCGACTAGGTAATAAACAATTTACAATTTATAAAAAAACAAAATAGTCCCTAACAATTGGCAAGATAATTGAATTATATTATTAAAATAATAATTATTATTTCAGCATTTTAAAAGAAAAGTTAAAAAAACATATATGTATGTATATATAATGAATAATATTATATATATATATATATATCAAACGTTTATGTTCCTCCCGATTCTTACAGCCTAACATTTTTAAATTAAATCAATTAGCATTGTCTTGTAATTATCCCATCTCTTTTATATCTGCATGGCTCAAATCTTAATATTCATTCTTTTCAATGTTTTTCTACTTTTTACCAGTATAGGCATATAATATGTATTTAAAAAAAAACACTAAAAAATAGAAAACACTATTATGGAGGGTGGGTTGTGAATTGCTGAAAAAATTATGAAAAACATACACAACAAAATTTATATATATAATATACGTATATGCAGATTTATATATAATAAAAAAAGGTGTGTGTGTGTGAGTGTATATTTTTCCCATACATTATGCACTGTTAAAAAAAAAAAAAAAAAAAGCATAAAAATACTATTACGGAGGGTTGAGGTTGGGAATGCTAAAAAAAGTTTCAAACCTTATATGTTTATATATGTGTAAGCCTGTGTATGTGTATGTATATATGCTTATATATTGTATGGATATATTTAAAAAAAATAAAAAATAAAAAAATACGGGATATCATGCATTTAATATCATAAATTTCTCAACAATTTTCACATATTGCTTCATAATACAAGGATATATTTCACTATCTGAATATTCCTCATTTTTTTTTTAAATTTTCACATTTAGTTACATAATACAAGGCTATATTTTACTATCTCAAAATATTCCTCACTGTTTTTTAAATGTTATTTAAATTCTCATTTTTTATATTATAATATTTTGTTTTTAAATTAGTTAATTTAATCAATTGCCCTTCTATTTATTTATTTTTACACAAATCATTATTTTATTTTTTATTAATTTATTCCTATGCTTTATATTATTTTTGTATTTACTCAGTAATTATCAAGTTTATTGCTATTTTTTCATTCTACTTCAACTAAATGTTAATCTAAGTCATTTCTGTATTTTTTCAAACAATTTCATTCTTTTTCTGGGTAAAGATGGCAGCACCAAACATCATTGTTAATCATCCAGTTCCAATTTACATTTTTCTCCTTTCTCACACCAGTTGGCACCAAAGTTATGGGTTTCAGTCAGATAATCAACTGTAGGCCCACATGTTCTAATAGTCCTAACTCTGTTTTACCATCCAGTCATGCTGCAGTTATGCTTCCTAGTATGTAATGTAGGTATTTTGCTCTATTAATTTTTAATATACTGTGTGAGGTGTATCTTTTTTAGATCTCTTGGATTTTTATTATGTATTTTCAGTTATTTTTGCGTTATAAGGAGCTAAATTTTGTCCTTTTAGGCTTAATGCCGACAAAATTTGACGAAATTACGCATCTTCTATGAATAAACTCAGAAGCTCCTCTGAAGATTCTGTGAGTTATTGATAGTTTCTTATTTTACATACTGGTTTCCTATGTTAATTTCTAATTCATTTTTAGAACTTTACCAATTTACTCATATATTTGTGATTTCAATTTTATTATATATATATATATATACCCACACAGCACACACGTAAATATTTCGTTTATTTAGAGCGGTTCACATCTAGAATACATACATGTACATCAAAATGATGTTCATTCAAAGCCGTAAGATGGATGGTTGAGCACATTATATTAATATAACATTCATATCCCAACAATCTATGGACCAACATAATATGGAGGTGGACTTAACGTTCATTCTAAAATATAAACTGGATTTTCAAAAAAAAAACAACGTCAACATGACGTTCATATATCAACACTTTATGGAGGTAGATGCAGCGCCCTCTATAAAGAGCGCTAAATCTTACATCCGATACACATTTTCGTTTGGCAACTTGAGTTTTCTGCTGTTTTGTGAACACGCCAGACGCGACGCCATTATGTTATGCAGATGTTTATGCATTTTTTGGCTGGTTTAATTTAGACTATCAAAGTGCAACTTGGTTTTTAATTCTATAAATTTTTAGTTGTATCAAGATGCAGATAAAATTTTGTATATTCAAAACAGTTAGCATTTACAACAACAACTGAATCTGATAATAGAAGTGGTGTTTATTTTAATTTAGGCTGTGTATGATGCAGTTTGAGATTCGGATTAAATATCGAGCAGGATTATATGTAAGTAAGTCCTTTGATTTTTTTTCAGGTTTTTATTTGCTATTCCATTTTGGTGCTTTTTGTAGCATTTACGATTTTTAACCTTATCTTTAAAAAACTACAAACAAATTTTTAGCCGTTTAAATTTTTGATTAACTCTCCTCACATTTTATGATCTTCTGTATCCCTATCATATAATTGACTGATCATAGTAATCTCTATACTTGACTTACATGGTTACTCATCGGTTTTACATTTTAAATGTTTTGATTTTTCAGTGAATCTTAATTTTGTATATAAAACTTTACAAAGTTTGGATTATATTTAATTTCTTATACTCCTTCTCCCATACCCTCAAACTTTATCTAATGCGAACACTATAAAATATAAAATTTTATTTTGTATAATTATAGTGCAAAAACTTTTTGGAGTGAACAATCGTTTTGGCAAAAAAAAAAAAAAAAAAAAAAAGAGAGAGAGAGAGATAGAGAATGTTTATTATCAATAAAAACTTTCAAATGGTGAATTTGTCTTGAATAAAAGAAAATATCGCTGACAAATTAGATCCTATGAAAACAAGGATAAGTTAAAAGTTTGTTAATAATAATAAATAATTTGTTAACATTGAAAATAACTTATCACTTTATTATGTTGTTAAATTACGTTATTAAAAACTTATTGTTTCATAAAAAAAGTTTCTTAATCTCAAAAGTTTATTTTCATATACATTTAGGTGCATTTCATTATTTCATTTAGGTGCATTTCTTTTACAAGTATAGCTACTATAGGTTTTTCTTATAGCATAGGTCCTCAGTTTGAATTTAATTATCTATTAAATTAAAAATTTACCCTTTTTTTCCAAAAGCATTTACTTATTATTCTTACTATTTTTGAAAATGCGATTTATGTACTAGTATGTATGATTTATGTAAAATTGGATGTACTTAATTTTATCTATTCAATGTATTTTAAGTTAAATCTGCATTTCTTGTTAGCGGTGGCATGAATATTTACATTTATTGAAAAAACATTGATACCAAAATAATAGGGGATTCTCCATTTGAAATACATGTTTAGAAAATTTCATTTAAATTGATATTTAGGTGCATTTCTTTTACAAGTATAGCTACTATAGATTTTTCTTATAGCATAGGTCCTCAGTTTAAATGTAATTATCTATTAAATAAAAAAATTATCTTTTTTTTTTTTTTTAAGCATTTACTTATTATTCTTACTACTTTTGAAAATGGGATCCATTATCAAAAAATGAAATGATTCCTGTGGAAGAGTCGTTGATTTGAGTGTAAAATAAAGTTTTTGACAAATCAATGAATTCAATAAATTCAGTATTCAAAATAGTATATTAGAAGTAATAAGAAACTATAGTAGGTCTAAATCCTAGTTTTGACATTGTTTGTTGTGTAATATGCTATTTTTTGAAACATATAATTTAGCGAGTAATGTAATCTAAAAAAAACAAAAAAAAACCTAGTTTTTAGGGAGCATCAATGTTATTTTTGACGTTACGTCCAGAAACAGTATCTCAATCAATACAAAGTATACCAGTGGAGATGAGCATCTGTTGGATCAGCTGGTGCCGGGATAGATCTTCAAATTTGAATGCTCTCAGAAAATCACATGTGTGTAGTTTTATTATATAATAAGTAACTACCATTAGTGATCTTCTGCAAGCAACTGGAATTTGTCTGGTGCCCTTAGACGGTATGCTACTTTTGCAAGGATTATGGATTCAGCATCGAAGATTTCAAAAAAGAAGATTTCAAAAAATCTGTGAGTATGGTAGGACTCCCATTGTTATGTCAAAAGAGGAGATAATAAAGTAAGTTTATTAAAGTAACCTCAATAATATTACTGGCGCTCCCTGCAAACTAGTTTTTTAATAACATTACTTGCTAAATTATATTTTCCAAAAATAGTATGTTACGCTACAAACTATGAGAACACAATATTACACAATAAGAAAAGTAAGTACAAAAATTATTGAGCTGAAAATATTTTTTTAAATGCCCATGTAATAATAAAGTAAAATTGTAAATATAATCTGAAATAAACATTTATATATTTCAGTCTGGGGCATAAATAAAATCTGCCGCTAAGTAAAAAAAAAATAGTTTGGGCCAATTTTACGTATACTCCCACCTTGTTTGTTACCAGAGCAATTACACTATTTGGTTTGATTTTAAAAGATTTAAAAAAAAGGTGGAGGGGATATGATGTTTTTATATAATAAAAGTTTTTAGTGTTTTCTTTAAGATGCAAAGAGGGTTTGTTGTTTATATTCATGTGAGACTAAGTGTTTTTGAAAGTAAAATAATAATAATTAAAAAAAAAATAAAGCGTTTGTGTTGTTTTAAGATAATAAAAATTATTTTTTTCCTTATATTTTCTTATGTTAATTATATTTATTGTCATCAGAGCAGTTACACAATATAGTTGGTATGATTTAAAATACAGTTATTACAGTTTAGCTAATATTGCCAATAATTTGTGCCTTTCACCAATAATTTTGATGCTTTAAAATATTTTTTAAATCGTAAAATTTTGATGTATAAATTTTTTGGAATTAAAAAAAAAAACAAGATGGCAGAAGAGTCTGGGTATACACATACTGTTCCATATGTGAAATTTCGCCAACCCCTTCCTCTCTCGAGCAGTCAGCCAGACTGCTTAGGCGCCGCGAAGGATCACGTGACCTTCGATAGAATTGATATTTAAAAACATTTTTTTCTTTCTTGTTCCTTTTTTAGTTTAGTTTTATTGTGAATGTGAATCTTGAACGCAGCAAGTAATAAGCTGCGTATAGGTTTTTTGTCATGGTCTTTATAGGAGAAATGATGTTTTGATTTTAAAAAGGAAAATTTATTTTCGAATATGAAATCATGCATTTTTCTTGGCTTCTTTATAGAAGAACGTAATTGCTGAAATTTTAATATGATCATCTTGGATTCCCAGTGTGGAATTTATTTAAGAAAAATCATTAAAATGTTTTCGTTGTATATATACTGTATATATGTAAAAGTGTAAATAGAATAATAAAAGTTTTAATCTTCCTGTGATTACTTATACTGAACAACACCTGCGCCACTTTCTTGTGAAATATACTTAATTATTTTAATGTGATTTTACATGAATCGTGAAGTTTTCATCAAAGCTCTCCCAACTTTGATTTAAATTAAGAAAAACGTGAAATCTCTTGAAATTCATGAAGACTATTCTTTACCATATTACATATGTATATGTACACATTACATAGATATGATGAATATAAATGTACACATTACATAGATATGATGTATATATATGTACATATTAAATATATATATGTAGTATATATACGTACATATTAGATAGATATGATGTATATATACATACATATTATGTCTAGGAGATGATCTATATGGACATAGACATCCGTTTTACATAGATATATGTCGGATCTGGATGTTCAACAAACGCTATATGGATGTATTCGGAGAGACATCTGATGGTAATATCTACGTAGATACTATTTAATATGGAACTCCTTGGATGAATTATGGACATGGTATATGGATGTACTTTACATTATATGGATGTCATATTTACCAATTTGTGTTGTGTGGGTATATATATATATACACTTCTCAAAAAAATTAGGGGAGCAGGCAAAAAAGTGAAGAGAACAGTGCAAGACAGCCATGTATGGGCCTAAAATGGATAGTACACGTTTAACAATGCACAATACAGAAAAGAAAGACGGCAAAAAATTGTAAGGGAGCTTTTATTCTTTAAAAAGATGAAAAGAACATAAAAAGATGGTTTAGGGTAAAAATTTGTTTTCGTGTAAATGATAAATAAGTATTGTTTAGAAATGAAACAAGATTTTTAATATGGCGTGTGGTCTCCTCGAACAGCTAAGACTGCTGCACACTTGTTTTCCATGGATGCGGTGAGGATATTGATAAGACTTTTGGGAATACTGTTCCACTGCTCAAGAATTGCAGTCTCCAAGTCCCGGAGTGTAAAAGGAGGCATCGGTCTCGCAGCAATGCGTAGTCTGAGTATGTCCCAAACATGCTCGATCGGATTTCGGTCAGGACAGCATGCTGGTCATTATATACGCTATATTGTTTTAGCTTCAAGCATGTTTTCCACAATACGAATTGTATGAAGTCCGGCATTATCATGCATTGAAAAAAAGAAATCACTAATTACTGCAACATAAAAAACGACATGAGGTCTCTGTATCTTGCCTGTATTACTTCGGATCGTCAAAGTGCCATTCCGAATGATATGCAGACCCGTACGTCCACCTACGCTGATTTCAGCCCATAGCATCAACCCACCTCGTCTGTAATGTGTTCTTTCACAAACGAATGTGGGATTTTTTTGAGTGCCTCTTTCTCTCCGTGCCAAAACACATCAGATGTCACATCCAGCCTCAATCGGGACTCGTCTGTAAACAGAATTTGACTCCCAGAACGTCGCTCCAAACTTGGTGTTCATTTTCCCAACTTCTTTTGGCCACACAGTGGCTTGAGTTCAACGGAATGCAGACCATTGGCTTACGTGCATAGAGACCACCCTGATAAAGCCTATTTCGGACTGTTTGGCTGGACACCCTTCGTCCTTTTGCAAGAACAACTGTGTTTTCTGATGAGTAGCATTGACCGTTCCGTCACGACGAGCTGTTAACAGGATATATCGGTCATTAGTTTCTGTGTTAGCACATTTTCGACTTTGCACTTGTGGATGACTACCATTCCATATGACTTGGAATCCATTCCACAGCCTTTCATGGACACTTCTTGCGACTCCAACAGCGTCCACTATACTTCGTTGTGTTTCCACAAATTCAACTGTCCGATAACACGCCAAGACATGAATTTGCCGTAAAACATGTTGTTGTGTCATTTTCAAGCCACCTTTTCTCAAAGCACAAGCTGAGTAATTGAATTTTACAACTGAGGCAGTTAAACAGACGTTTCGGCAAAATCCCTATTTCTGCACTTATCTCCTTTTTCTAGTTTTTGACGTCATAAACTTTAATTTACATGTGAAGTTTTCTTTATCTGTTTTCCACAGCACTTTAAATTATGGATGCTTTATTTTACGTTACTTATCGGTGTAAATATTTGCGTAATTTCGTTAAAACCATGTGCGCCCTAATTGTTTTGAACAGTGTATATATATATATATATATATATATATATCCAAAGAGCCAAAAATGAATTCCAAGTTTGTTTCTGTTTTGTTAAAATAATCAGCTGTAATATTCAATTTTCATTTTCTTATAGATAAAATTACGTTTGCCAGTTCACAATCCGCCGCAAATCAAATTTATCCTCCCACTAGTTAAAATAACTAAATATTAAATAATAATAATAATAATAATTTGCTCTGCTACTCGATAATTCCAACTTTTTAAAAATATTGTATTAAACGATGTCCTAATCATTACCTTGCAGAAACACAGTGGTAATGTAAATGACGTAATTCCACCCACCCCCCCAAAAAACATTTTCATAGATAATAATATAATATTTTGTGTAAATTGTGCCAAATTTGTATCATTTTCTCTGACTTCAATATTAACAGATCAAGATACTAAATCTGTATTTAGAATGTTTTGAATGCTTTGGACATTTTCTTAGTTTAAAGTAATCATAATAACTATTCAGTAAAATTTAAACATTTTTAATAATACAGCAAATTGTGCACAGAGTTTGGAAGAATGGCATGATTTCTGATATGAAATGAGCTGCAGTTTAAGAAAAAAATGAAAGATTTTCTTCTACGAAAATAAAATATTATATATTATAACATCATAAACATCATATTCATTAAACATCATTTCTGAACTGAACAATGTACTATTTTGTTAAATATCGTTGTTAGACCTTTAACATACTTAGTTTAAAGAAAAAGTGTAAATTAATAAAAGTGTAATAAAAGATATCTTTTACTTTTTGTATTGGAAGATACCGGGTGTTCCAAAAATGAGTGATGGATTTTAAAATTCAATAACTTCCAAACGGTGACATATATTTAAAAAAAATTCTTACAGGAGGGTTATGTATGATGTAAGGAGTTTTTGTACAGTAATTCTTGATTTTAGTTCGAATTTCAAACAATAGATGGCGCTAAGAGCAATATGCGCTCAGTTCAGATCAGATTTTTGGTACTTCGGGCTCCATTGAATATATTTTAATCTCTTTTTTGGCATGGAAGAAGAGAGACGCTGAAAAATCGATCTGCGATGCATCTGATATTGCTTGCAGCGCCATATATCGATGCTATTTGTAACTAAAACTGAGAAACGCAACATAAAAACTCTTGACATCTTTCATAACACTTCTGCAAGAATTTTTTTAATATCTGTCACCGTTTGCAAGTTATTGAATTTTAAAATTTTCACTTTCATTACACACACATTATTATTTCACACACATTATCATTTTTGGGACATCCGGTACACAAAAAGATTCTTTCTAACGAATATATTTTGTATATAACATACACTGATATATACCATATACAGTTTAAAGTAGTTTAATGACGTGCTCAAGCATTAATTTTAGCACTTTTTTTGTAAAAATGTATACCAGAGAAAAACTAGTAAAAGAAATTTTTTTAGTGGCTCTATTAATATTTTTTGCAATTTCACATGCTATTATTCTAAATAAAACACAATTTTCTCAAAGTTTCATAATTCCCTCCGAAACATAATGCAAAAATACTTGCATTCACATAAAATATCACATCCTGAAGCAAGCTACTACTTTAAAAATAAAAATTTCTATGCCACATGGCAAAAATTACTTAAAGACTAAATAATGTCTACCGAACCTACTAGTACACAGAATTATGTATATATATATATATATATATATATTAATTACGTAAGGCATTTTTTGAAAAGTATAATCAATACAGACAGCATGTTTCCGAAGTATGAAAAATAAACCATCAAGAGAAATATATATTTTACAGACATACAATTTTGATAATGAACATAATAAGACTTGCACTGATATTGTTTTTTTTTAATTTAAAAAAAACATCAAAGGGAAATTCTACATAAAACCATGCTCTAAACCATGCTAAAATATTATTTATTTAGTTGTGTGTAATTCTTTTAGTTCTTTATTTATATATAGCTTAATTGTAAATATATATACTCAATTAAAATAGTTTAATTGTTATTTAATTCTTCATTTTTGTTTCAGTTGCACATTTCATACAATGTAGAACAATATTTTTAAGCGTTCGAGAAATTATGAACAATTTAAAATTACACATTACAACATTAAACGTGATTTTTTATGAGCATTTAGCATTCGATATTTTTCAATGTTTTAATATCGACATCACCTTTCAGTGAATACTGTCAATTTACAGAAAAATGAGGCCTTGTTTAGAAAGTATAAAAAATCTATTTTTAGTTTAAATATAATAAATTTGTGATAAATTATCTAAGCGCAAATTTCGCCGATGGTATTCAAATACGGAAAGAATTAAACATAAAATCCATGCCAGAAAGTTATACTGAGTACGTGATCCATTCATCAATTTTTACATTTTCTTATTCTCACTAAAAGAATTTCCTTCTGCCTTTAACCTAAAGCAATAAAAACAACTCTCAATAAACTATCACCTTAAAAGGTTCGTGAAGCACAGATTGAGAGAGAAACGTGATAAGACTTAACATTAAAGCAGGTGCTTTAATCTTGAGTTTAGGCATTTGGAATAAAGCAAAATGAAATAGAGAACGATTGCTCTTACTCAATGAAATAAACATTCATGCAAGATTATTTATGCATGAATATTAAAAAGCATGTGGCGAAACAAAACATTTAAAAAATGTTTAATACTTTTTCTTTTTTTTTTTTTTATTACTTGTGAAAGTTTCGGATTACTCAAAAAATGCATTTTTTTTTTTAAATTAATTTTACTTCAGTACTACATTATTACTACAAAGCAGTTACCATAATATTCAAAGCTTCATAATTGCACATAAACAATGATACACAAACTACTGCAAATGTCCCTGATTAAAACAACTTTTAATTTTTCATAGAACAAATTCATATCCAGATATATTTAAAAAATACATATATCTGCGTATTTCTTATAACACTTATTTCATGATAATGTTTAATGTAAAATGCAAAAATTTATTCATGTATTTATGAAATGCGCATTTGGGATAATCTTCCTTTAAGTCATTTTGAATAAATAAAATTGTAAAATTAAATTTGGCGTCAAATCAGCAGCTATCTATTAATGATTGCTAACATATTATGAGATTTTGTTTTTAATTTAAGATAATAAAAATAATAATTTTATCGGACACCAAATTATAAAACATATTAAAAACTATATTCCATTCCACAACAGTAAGTTCCCTATTTGTTTCTTCGCATTAGAAGATTACCTTGTACCGGACTTTATTCTGATAGAAAATCTATATTTTCGAATCAAAAGAAAATCATTTCATACTCTGTATGTTCTTTTAACAATGTGATTCATTCCAATTTGTAGAACTATTTGATCGTATTTCCTCTCCTCCTCAATTTTTAATTTATTTTTTTAATTTATTTGTGCAATTTTTTTAAAACTGATTTGTAAAATTTGGCCAAAAATATATAATTTTAATTATTTTGAAAATATATCCAATTATGGCTGAAACAAGGTTTGTTTCACAAATTCCAATTTAGATTAAGTTTCGAAAAAATCAAAATGAATTTCTTTCTTCAGTTCCCGAAAAAAATTCTATCTCAATGATTTCCTTTAACAAAGAAATATATTCGGATTTCGGGATATTTAATGAATATTTATCCCATACAGGATTAATAATATTTTTGAATGGCTAGCTATATATCAAATACAAGTTAATATAAAGCAAAGTATTCATTCAAGAGGCAGTTGTGAAACATAAAAAAATAGCAGAAAAAATTCAAAAATCAACATGCGATATCCGATAAAATGTATTAAAAAATAATAAATTTTACTACATTTTAATAGAAGATTTTCTTTGGATTGCCTTTTTGAGTGCCTCAAAATAGCCACAAAAATTTCAAAATCACAAAACTATGAAAAACTACGCATTTAATATAAAATAACAGAAAATATAGTCTATTACTTGAAAGTGTATTGGTATGTAAACTCATCAATGAGGGATCAAATTTGCAGTGGACTACGTGACATACATCCCCTCAGTCAACGCTAACAGAAAATAAACGACACAGACAGGCAAACTCTTTCATTTGTTAATTTTGAGTATTAATAAAAAAGACGTACAAAAGTAAATTTTCAGAAAATGTGTTATTTTTTTTTTAATGAAAATATTTCTCATTCCAATACCTCCTTAAGAGGATAAAAATAAATACTTGTTTATCTGAATATGATAAGTTCCTACTATAAGGAGGCTGGTCAAATGTTTCTCTGTTATTATTTTTTTGCTGTTGTTAATGTTTTAGATATGCTGTGTGATATCCTGAGTATTCATTATGAAAAGGAATTATTTAGATTGCAATGGAGCGTTTATAGACCCGATATACTCTTTTTTTTAGTGCTCTAAAATTAACAGCACTATATTGCGTAACAGGCAAGTTAGCGAAAAAAAAAAGTTCATTTTAGCATGTAAATCCTACAAATTATTAGTCAGAACTGTGTCCGTTTATGTTTTATTGCAGAACATTCCTTTTCTGTGCATCATCTCAAGTTTGAGCTCTATTTTTCACCTTCATAACGCCTTTTGGAAACATTTTATTTACAGACATTGAGACATCGATAGGATTTGCTTTTTTAATTGTGCAATCAATCTCTAATTAAATGCAAAGTATTTTTAATTGTTCGAAGTTTTATAATTATATTTTGCAAAATCGCACTTGACTCTTTGTGTTTTGACATGATGCTTGGGACTAAATAAAGGGATGTATGAGGAAAAACCCGTGGCATGTGGATTTCACATACATATATATGTTATAAAGAAGTTTTATTCACAATATTCCTTATATTATTCTATTTTTTGGCATATTCATTCATTATTTACATGCATTAATAATATATATTTTTTATTCCTATTTAAAATCCCTTAAAGGGGTCTCAAGACTCTTAAAGCTTAAAAAGTTTCATTTTTTTCTTTTTCTTTTTTAGTTGCTAAACTCCTGCCAATTCCGAACATCTTTATGTAGCTGTTTACTTGAAATTTGCATTAGAACAGAAGTTATGGCTTTTAGAATTATACCCGCCCAATAGCTGAAGCGGTGTTTCGGAAACTTCGAATCAGTTTTCTCCAGAGAGCACTCATGGGCACAACGCGCACGATATCGGAAAAAAACCTCTGAATATTTTTTCATGAAACTTTCAAAACACATGTTTCATGTTAGTTTGTATAAACTGAATCTAAAATTTTCTTTTTCTTATTCAATTAAATATTTTTTTAGGTGATTGCATTGTTGACATTTTCTAAATTATGCAATGGCTACATATACAACTTCGTATTAAAAATATTGATATACTTTAAACACAAATTTATTTAGATTCAGGGTATTTATTACGATCTGAAGTATATGTAAGAAACAAAAATTTCATTCTAGTTGCAAAAATTATTTTGAAATCCTGCGCATACGCTGATGCCTATTTTATGCTCGTCAAATGTCTGATAGTTTGTAGTCCCATGTAATTGCATCTTGCGATTTTTAAATACATAAAACGAAAGAACATACTTATATCTTTCATTTCAGTTAAAAATGTGTCTTAAATTCAAATAAATTTTAAGATATTGAATATTGAAAATTATCTTTTTTTTTTTTCACTTTTTTTTTCCAATTTTAAGAGTGCTGAGATCGATTAATATAAAACGCATATACCAATACTACTTTATTCCAAAACACTAATTTAAAGCTTTAGATTCCTTCATAAACTTTATAAACCATCTTATCTATCGGATTGTAAGTGAAGTTAATTTTTATGTTAGAAGTTTTACAAAGGACATTTTCTTTTTCTTTCCCCACTTTCATTTTACGAAAAATCTATTCCTGTGCATGTCTTTTACCTCAAAAAGCTTACGACCTTAAAACTGGCATTCGTTTCTTTCAAGCCTCGTCCTCTGTCCCGATTGGTCCTAGACAATCGTTTGAGAGCGGCAACCTGTATCTAATACGTTCTTCCCGCGTGCTACGTAATAACTGTCTTATTGCGCCAGCTTGACAAAACTCAGTCGCACGGCGGCCTCTAACCGCGGAGTGGAGTTTTTCGCATATCTTCAAATGTTTTACTAGCTATCTGGTGCTTCTGATATTGTAGAATGGCGATAATTACTTAATCAACAACTTTAAAATGTCAGCGTGCTGCATACCACCGTAAGGCATTTTGGCAGACTATGGTACCTGGAAATTGTTGATATGTCCTGTTTGTCAATAAATAACAGTTCTCGCTTAAGGGTGTCGTTTTATTCGTTCGGAGAAATTAGCAATGGTGATCCTTGCCTTCCACTCTACTACTTTGGACTGCATAATTTCGCGATAGAGGTCATTCTCTATCATTTCAGTATATTTTGCAACTGCATAACTGCTGATTAGTGATCATTGCTGGTCACTCTATCATTATCTTCAACTGCATATAATTTTCGTCTGCGTTATTTTCCACAGATGACGGCATCTAAACGGATGATTATTCATTCAGTCACACGCTAATCTACCTTGAACCTTTCCAAAATACCATATACACACACACACACACATATATATATATAACCATTAATTAAACATAACCTAATACCGTCAATTATTATGATTTAAAGCTGTAAGTATTAAAAAAAATATATTATAATAATTATTATGGAAGAAAAAGAAAAAAGTGGACACCGACAAAAATTGAAAAGCTTATACATTGAATTACGTTATCAAGGGCACAGAATTCAATGATATAAGCAAAATGGTTGTTTTCTGTGGGAAAAATAAGCTAAAGCTAAAATTTATTTTCCCCTGTGCCCAAACAACCATTAAAATCAAGTGAATTGATTAAAAATGAAAGCAGAATAGAAACAAATAATATGAAATGGAAGAATCAATAAAACGTATTTAAATATTTATAGGATATAAAATATAAATAATAAACACCATACCCGTTAATATTTCAGTATTTTACAAAAATCCGTGCGCACATGGCTACCAGTATATCAAAAAGATTAAGGTGAATAAAACAGTTAAGAAATCACAGTAAATTATACCAAAGGATGCAGTTAATACATTTTGAAATAAAATTTGAAATACCTTGTTAAACACATTTAATCTAATATAAAATAAATAGATATTAATTACATTATTTAAATTGCACTATTAAATTAGTTAATAACAGTTTAACAATATCGTCAAAATTTAGCAAAAAATACCCCCTGGTGTATTAAATTATAACTGAAATGGAGGTAGAAAAATTAAAAATTAGAGCTATCTTAAAGAGACAAATTTGGTGCTGCCATCTAGTATTACTTTAATTAAACAACTATCGCAAAATAAATATTTGTAAGCATTTGAATGTATATAACTGTTCAAACAGCAAAACCAAACATATACTTATAGATAGAGAATTATAAACCTAATATAAACCACGCAATGTATTTAAAAACTATTGTTAATAAAATTTAAAAGCATACATTATATTCTATTAGCTAACTAGTTTAAACTAAACTAAGAATTTAAATAATTCTAGAACATTGATAATATATAGCATATAGCTATATGCTATAAAACAAAATAAATTCAGTAATAATTAATATAAATAATTATTAAAAATAATATAAAAATTATTTTTTAATGAATTATATATACGATATTTATAAAATGAACAGGAAATAAAAAAAAACATGTGGAAGTATATAGAAGGTTAAATGATACTTAAATTCCCATTACTTAAAAAGCACAAATATAGAGTGTGGATTATTTTCAGACATCCATAAAAATCCATAAAGTATGAATGTGGGACATTCAAAAACATTAAACCGATAATAAATATTAAAAAGAATAGAGGAATAATAATAAAAATAATTACCCAATTTTAATGCATACAGTATAACTATATTTATATTAAACATACTTGTATGTATATTATTCACTATTAGAATGGCATAGTATTAGTAATTAATATGATATTGTCCTTAGTAAATTAAAATTTAATAACAAATAATTGTAAATTAGATTAATCAATAATTAAGCTAATTATAATATTAATGAAATTCTCCAATTACATATAAAATATCAAATCAACATCCATATAAAATACATAACAAAAATATAGTAATAATACAAGAGCCCCCCCTTTTTTTTTAAATAATTTACCATTGCGTATTATCCAGACAACACTACCCTCCTCCGTACTCTAACATCTACCCACCCACCCAACCTATAATATTGTTTTTATATTATTTTACAATTTTTAATTTTTTATAGATATTTTTTTTATTTTATAATTTTTTTTTGTAATTTTGTTTACGCATGTGTTAATTTGTTTTAATAGATCATGTAAGAAAAGTACTAATTGTATATTAATGAATATATGAATTTTTTTGGAAAAACATGATTTAATGCATCATAAATTAGTTTTTTAATATTATTGTTAATTAGAGGAGAAGAACATAAACATTTTATTCTATATAAATGATTAAGTATTAGATTCCGAAATACAGAATGATGTAGACAAGATTTAAAATTTGTAAATGTATTAACTGTGAATTTAAATTCTTTACGTTTGTCATATAAATCTGTGATTGTTTTATTGTCTTTTATTGTAATTTTAAGATCTAAGAAGTTAATTGTATTGTTAGATAAAAGGTTTTCCGTTAATTCCAAATTAGCGGGATAATCAACTGGGAATCGAGTAATTGCAGATTAATCAGCATCAATTAAAATGATGTCATCAATATAACGATATAAATGTAGATTATTATTAGTAAAATTACGTTCATAATGATATAAGTATAAGTCTGAGAGTAAACTGGAAGTACAACCGCCTTGTGGTATACCGACATGCTGTAAATATAAAGTATTATCTTGCAATATATAATTATTATAGATAATGAAGTTAGTTAAAGATTTAAAATATGCAATATATATATTAGATGGTAATTCCAGTTTTTTATAATACTTTTTAAATAATGCATTTATAATTTTATGTAAATCTAATAGGTCTATATTATTAAAAAGATTTTTGAAGTCATATGTCGTTATATTATAAACACAATGAAGATTTTTTAAAATATTAACAAGTTGATAGCTATTTTTTATACAATGTGTATTATCATTGTTTGTAGTATGTACATATAATTGATTAAGAATTTTTAAGAGAAGTGTATTGGCTTTATTATTATATGTATTGCAACCAATAGTAACAGTCCTAAATTTAATAGTATATATATATATATATGTGTGTGTGTGTGTGTGTGTGTGTGTTTGTATCATAATTGCCATGACAACGCGTATGAAAATGTTCTAACGTTATTTAAAAAGTCATATTTATAATTGCTTCATAATGTATTTAGACTCGGGATTGAGAAAACTTTACTAACGTCATCGGATGGAACATATGGTAATTTCAATTTCTATTTCAATTTAAAAAAATGCTTGGTTCCGGGAGTTTTCAAAATGTTAATAATTAGAAAACTATGTACAATAGCAAGGTGCGCTTTTCACATACATGCTCAGAAACGCGTAGGATATTTGTTTAAAATGATTTTTTTAAATAAATAGTTAAAATTTTTATCAACAGGTGGCGCTATTGTACACCATCGAAAAGACCTATACCATGCATTATATAAGCAGGCGAGTTAATTGCGCAACACCTTTCCTAAGATACTGCCCAGATTTCGCTTTAATGCTCATTTATGATTAAATGATTTTTCGACGATTAAATAAATTGCATTTAAAAGGAATTTTGATACAAAATTTGACGTGTAACTGCTAAATTTAGACATACTTTCTTTGCATGACAAAGCTTTGTTAGTTAAACTGCTCTACAAAAAGGATGAATCAGCAAGTTTAGCTTCGCTTACTTATTGTACAATGCGTGGAGTTATAACTCGAAAAGGACCGATGATGGTCACAAATCTAAAAGCTATGATAAAAAGGTTTGAGAAACTGGCTCATTGAAAGATCGTCAAAGAAGCGGCAGACCCCGAAGGTTTGCTGCAGTCGTAAACGAGATAGAACACGTTTCCAACGTCACATGTGTACAAAAATCGTCCTGTGTTATTGACTCAGTTGAAAGATTCTATACACCATTACATTTCAAAGGCACCCCTTGAACTGCTATTCAGTGCTGTGCAGGCTGTTTACATCGTTTCAAGTCGGTACTTATAAGTGATGAACGCCATACTGAAAAGTTGTAACCCTTGGACATAGATTATTTCCTTTTAGTGCTATTATACCATAGTTGAACAATATTATCAATTTCAGCGCCACATGTTGGCAAAATATTTAACTAATACAATATATATTTTTCAGTTAAAAAATATCCCACATGTTTCTAAAGTTTTCTACGAAAATCGTAACTTCCCATTGCATATAGTTTATTAATTATTAACATTTCAAACTCCCGGAACTTCTGGATCATCCGGTATATAAAAAAATCGATTTAAGGGATGTGAATCTACTTAATAATTAAAAAATTTCTAACAGATTTTTTTTTAAATAAATGAACTGGTATTGAGGCAAATTCAAGTATATATTTTTGCTTTTTCTGTACATTATAAAGTATTATTATTATTAATAATTTCTTTCCTATTTTCTTTATTTTTTTGTAAATGTAAATAAAAGCAAAAAACACAGTTTCTTTTGGTATGCTTTGTTAATGTCTATATTATCTTTCATTTTTGAACAGATATTGTAGAATTACTCCTTTTTATATTATTACCTTAAAATATTTTTGGTAGATCATTATATGCTTTTTTTCATACAAGAATTAAGTATTTAATATCTACAAAATAATAATTCAAAAAGAGAGCAGATATTAAATATTTACGGTACCTGAATGACATCTGATTATTTTATTGTCTCTACATTTAAGGATGAAAAAAATTTAAAAACATTTTTTTGCACCAGATATTTCACCGCGTATTTTAATAAATTCAGGATACAATAATTTGATAAGAAATTATAATTTTAATATAATATGTATGTATTTGAAATTAATTGATAAACAGATATTGTAATTATAGATATTAAAGTGTTTAAAAGTAAGAAAGAACTAATGAGACCTTAAGAGAGATAAATCTGATAACGCATGTTTAAATAAACAATGTTATATTTAAATATACAAGCTGCATGAATGTACAGAATTATTCTTAACAAATATGGAGAAGTTCACTGCATTTCTGAATACATTTTGTAACACTTAAAGCATGTTTTCAATATATGTAATGCTGCTTACTCATTTCTATTTTGAAGCTTGCACATACATTTTTATTTCTTAGAAGTTTCAAAGCAGCAAGATGTGTTCAGGAAAATTCTGGATAAACATTGTGTTTATATCCTATTTACGATAGTTTCGAAATGATTGAAAATGTTATTTTATACATATATATATATTTACAAATATTTACAAATTTATCTTACATATATTTTATAAAGCTCTATAGCACATTGTTCACACAACATTCAAAAGCATCTATGTATGTTTTTCAGAATATGTAAAACATTGTAAATTTAAAAATTATTGTAAATATATTTTTTAAATATTTTATTCAAAAACGTTCTGACAAACTGGAAAAATATGTTCTATTTACCTTAAAAATGTTCTGTTAAAAAAAATATATATATATATATATATTTTGTATTATGAAAATAATCAATACATAGTGGTGCGTTACAATGCAGTTAATGCATGTACTATAGTTTCTGTTGCTTGACGTGTAATTAGCGGAAGCGTTTCATATAGAAAAGTTAATAAACAATTATTACTATTCTTTTCCAGACAAGTTTAAATTATCTAAATAACAAACGGCTAACAAACTGAAACGGAGACATGAAAATCAGAGTTAGACCCAACGCAAAGTGCGCACGTGGTCATATACATGACATCCACGACAATAAGCATATAATTATCAAACTTATATAAAATAACGAATAAAATCGTTCTGCTGAATGCAATCCATTTTTTTAAGTCACTTAAAAAAACTAATAGTAGGAATTGAACAAAACGAAAAAAAAAAAAAAAAAAAAAAAAAAAAAAAAAAAAAAAAAAACGCTCTTTTTAACAAAGCATTGAGAGGTTTTTATACGGTTATATGTTGGACTGCATTGCAGAAGCGGGCCACAATACCCGGTATCTGTGAATATAAATGGGAGATAAGTTAATTAATAGACCTTGAGAACCTTGACCATCAAATAGAATATGTTATGAATACATGATCTTCTTCCGGATATAAATCTGCTGCCATATTGGTCAAACCAATGGAAAGTTGAAATGTGTTCCCTGATAATAACACTGTCGAAGCCTTTGCATTCAATGAAAAAATGTGCCCATTATGGTGGATCCGGCGGCGAAGTTTTAAATAGAACATGTGTAATAGATATTAAACAGACGAAATGTATATAGATAATACTTGTAGAATTTGTTTTAATAAGCAGGAGATCAGGAACAAGGGATTATCAGTTGATGTGTGTTTGTTATCTAATAATTCCGATTCAAAATTCAAATCAACGAAATCGGCAGGCAATGTGCGTACAAGTATTACAATTATTGACAGAGATCATTCTGATTCAAGAAATCAACTTCGAGGGCGATTTCTACAAACTAGGATTTCTGAATGGTGTTCTCAAACAACTCCAATACAAAAGTGAATTTTCCATTATACGCGCGAAACTTCTCGCACTAAAATCTGTAGTTAGAGAAACAAAATCACTGTGAACATTCGTGTTATCCCAATCATTTACCGGAGACAGTGGTCGACATCTTCAAACGAGTAATTATAGAGATTACTATAATTAAATTATGAACTTAATGATCAAAATTAAATTTTTAATTATTATTTAGCGAAATGATACTAGCCGAAATTCAGAGGAATAAAAATCTAATTATTAGAAATAAATAACTAATACTTAGAAAAGAAGAGTTAAAGAACTTATTTCAAACTTAAAAGTGTGAATTAATAAAATATCTCTCTTTCAATGGCTATTGTCATTCAAAAATATTTTCTTTAAGCTATGATTACCATATTACTATTTCAAGTAGATATAACATTTGACATTATTCAATTTTTAAATTTCATTCCTGCTTTCGGAAAATATAAAAAAAAGTATTCAGTGATATGTAAACAAGATAAATAACAGAGATAGGTTATGAATTAAGGTTATAAATCAAATATCTGTAATTAAGATATGAAAAAATTCTTTCATTTTAAATTCAATGGCCTTCAAAAGTTAAGGTACTGGGACTGGATGATTTCGATTGCACATGTTTTCTCGAATATCTACAAAAATTATTGGCGAATTGTTCTTGAATTTCTGGGATGAAAAGAACATGTTTGATTTCATATTTCTTGGTGACGATCTAGTCGGAAAGACAATTAGGAGGCTAATAATAAATATAATAATAAAATAATATTTGCGATCACATATGTAACAGAAAATGCTGGAAATGGTTTGAAACTGTGTTAAATGACTATTTAGGTCTTTAAAATAGCAAGTAAAGCCTTTGTACAGGAATATTAAAAAGCAGTAAGCCAACGTTTAAAATGCACAAATAATGCGTGAAAAGCAACAAACAGCTGTTTTGAATCTTTTCCTTCTCATTCTTTTTCAGTGCGAGATACGGGAAAAAGAACAGCGTGCTAGAAAAAGCAAGGCTGAGCAAAATGATAGACAGAGACGCGCTGCCTTATATACCCTATGCGGGTAGAGAAAGCGCCAGAAACAACCAATGAGAGAGAAGCAGTGGAAACGATTGCGTGGACAAGTAGCGACATCTACCGGAGAAGGGGAGAAAAGGAAACCAAAAAAGATGAAATTATATTAATGCTTTCCAAATACTTGGAAAATCCGGAGTACTAGATAAGTTATTGACTAAAGAGTGAGAATTTTTAATAATGTGGTAAGCTTCCCAAAAATCAAGATCAAGGTTAGAAGAAGATTTTTGGATATTGGTGGCTAAGAAAAATCGAACCTATGTTGAGAAGACCAAGAATGTTGAGCAATAGAAGAACGTTTGAGCTCTCGATTTCTAACATAACCTTCATGCTCTTTTAAACGAAATCTAAGAGCACGTTTAGTCTGGCCAATATAAGAAAGGACACACTGGCAATAGATATGGTAAATACCCCAGTTATCTAGGCGATCAACGGGGTGTTTGAGATTTGAAAAAAGTAATTTTATTAAAAGGAGAAAAAATAACAATAAAAACAATCCTTCTCAAGATTTTAGCAACCTGCTGACTGATTTTAGGAAAAAAGGTAACACAACTGAAGTATTAGAGCTGGAATTAGAATGCTTTTCAGAATGGACGGGATTCGTCAACTTCTTATAAATAGAATCAATAATATTAGAGGAATAACCGCGATCAACAGCAATAGCTTTGAAGTAATTAAGTTCAGCAATACGTAACTGAGGAGTGGAACAAATATTGGTAGTCGAAAAACAAAATTATTGAAAGCAGCGAGTTTCTGGTGAGGGGGATGAGAAGAATGCCTGTGAGGTGGGAGACTGACAGCAAAAGGTTTACGAAAGACGATAGTCTGAAACCATTTTCACAAGGAATAACAAGGACATCGAGGAAAGAAAGACAGTTATTGGTCTCAATTTCAGAGGTAAATTGAATGCAGGGATCAATGAAATTCATAATAAAGAGAATATGATTAATATCCGAATTTATTTCAACCAGAACATAAAAATAATCAACATAACGGACATAGAACGGAAATTTTAAAATTTCAAGAAGTTTGACCTCAAAATAATGCATATAAATATCGCATAAAATTGTACTAAGAGGATTACCCATAGCCAAACCATCAATCATGCTGAAGAAATTACCATTGAAAACAAAAGTATTTTGCGACAAGCAAGCGCGAGTGAGAAGGATAAGTTCCTCGGTTTCAAAATAAGAGAAATGGAATTCACAAAGCCTCTTCTTGAGGCAATCTAAAGCCCTCTCATCCGGGACGTTTGTAAACAATGATTTAACATAAAAAAAACCATCATGTGACATTGCGGCTTAAAAATTATGAAGTTTTTAACAAAATCAAAAGAATTCTTAACAGTGAAACAGTTACTGCTCAAAAGTGGGGACAAAACAGAAACTAAATATTTGGCAAGTTTATAAGAAGTTGTACCGATACTAGAGACAATAGGTCTAAAAGGAATGTCAGGTTTATGGACATTAGGTAAAGCATAAAACCTGGCACAATGCGCAATAGATGGAATAAGAGACTTCTTAAAGTTAGCAGGAATAATGGATGAAGACTTGATGGCAGACTTAATAGAGTTAATTTCACGTGTGGAAGGGTCTTTGCGGATGTCCACATAAGGACCATCTTTAATTAATTTATGGGATTTTTCTAAATACGAAGATTTGTCGAGAAGAACAATCTGACGACCTTTGTCAGCCTTAGTAATGATTAAGTTCGTATCAGAACGCAAATTTTTCACACATTGTTCAACTGGGTTTTTAAGATTGGGCTTATAAACTTTAGAATTGAAATGAACAGTATTGGCAATGAGATGCCTGATGGACTCTTTTGAGAAGAAGATAGAGTGCTATGCTTAAAGGCCTTTTCAATAGGAGCAATTAGATTAGATACAGAAGGAATAGCAGAGACAGAGAAATTATTATTCAATTTGAGAGCATCGAGCTGATTGTCACTTAAAGAAACACTAGAAAGATTGACAACAACATTTTGGTTAACAACAGGCAAATTGCTGGAGTTATTAACGACAGAACTTTTACAAAGTGCATTCAATTTCTTCTTTAAAACCGAACAAAGAACTGAAGAAGCTGTGAGAACTCTACTCCATGACCTTCTATCTATAGACTCAAAATTAGATGTAGAATTAGCGAGGCTGATATGTAAGAAATATATCTCGCGCTCTATATGAGCAATTTTATGGAGAGTATCTTGAATCAATTCTCTTAAAAGAGCTAATTTAGAACGAAATAAGACCTTGTCAATTCTATTACAAGAAAAAAAATTACAACGTATAGAAATGAAATTAGGAATAACCTTCTTACGCCTACAGTCAAGTAGGGATTGTAAGTGTTCCAAAAACCTGTACTTTTTTAATCGTAAATTACAAAACCTATTGATTTGAGACATTGCGGGAAAAAAATAGAGAAAAAGAAAAAAAGAAAAAAAATCACAGAGGAATAAAGGCCCGTTAAAGCCGAATACATTAAAACAGCAATTAAAGGCTTTGTGCAGGAATATTAAAAAGCAGTATACCTACGTTTAAAATGCACAAATAATGCGTCAAAAGCAGCAAACAGTTGTTTCGAATCTGCAGCGAGATTCTTCTTCAGTGCAAGACAATTAAAAAAGAACAGCGTGCTAGAAAAAGCAAGCCTGAGCAAAATGAAAGACAGAGACGCGCTCCCTTATATACCCTATGCGGGTAGCGAAAGCACCAGAAACAACCAATGAGAGAAAAGCAGTGGAAACGACTGGGTGGACAAGTAGCGACATCTACCGGAGAAAGGGAGAAAAAGAAACCAAAAAAGAGGAAATTAAATTAATGCTTTCCAAATACTTGGAAAATCTGGAGTACTAGATAAGTCATTGACTAAAGAGTGAGATTTTTTAATAATGTGGTAAGCTTCCCAAAAAATAAGATCAAGGTTAGAAGAACATTTTTGGATAATGGTGGCTGAGGAAATATCGAACGTATGTTGAGAAGATCAAGAATGTTGAGCAATAGAAGAACGTTTGAGCTCCTGATTTTTAACATAACCTTCATGCTCTTTTACCAAATCTCTTGCCAGCGTGACCTTCCTTATATTGGCCAGACCGAACGTCCTCTTAGATTTCGTTTAAAAGAGCATGAAGCTTATGTTAAAAATAAGGAGCTCAAACATTCTTCTATTGCTCAACATTCTCGGTCTTCTCAACATAGGTTCGATTTTTTCTCCGCCACCATTATCCAAAAATGTTCTTCTAACCTTGATCTTGATTTATGGGAAGCTTACCACATTATTAAAAATTCTCACTCTTTATTCAATGACTTACCTAGTACTCCAGATTTTCCAAGTATTTGGAAAGCCTTAATTTATTTTCCTCTTTTTTGGTTTCTTTTTCTCTCCTTCTCCGGTTGATGTCGCTACTTGTCGACCCAGTCGTTTCCACTGCTTTTCTCTCATTAATTGTTTCTGGCGCTTTCGCTACCGGCATAGGGTATATAAGTCAGCGCGTCTCTGTCTATCATTTTGCTCAGCCTTGCTTCTTCTAGCACGCTGTTCTATTTTCCCTATCTTGCACTGAAGAAGAATCTCGCTTTAGATTCAAAACTGCTGTTTGCCGCTTTTCACGCATTATTTGTGCATTTTAAACGTTGGTTTACTGCTTTTTAATATTTAGGTCTTGTTTAACGTTTGTGTGCGCTTGTGTAAGCATAGCACTCATATTCGTGAAGATTTTATTGTGTCTGTCAAAAATTCGAAAGTTTTTTGCTTATAGCATGCAGCGTTTTCAACAAAATTTAACACAACTTTCCGAAAAGATGCCAAAGAATCTTAGCAACAGTATACTACAATTAAAAAATGAATATATTAAATGTTTGATGAGATATGGGCATTTTTATGAGATAATTTTTAACTGCGCATGCGCTGAAAATTTCAAAATTTTTATTTCTCATATCTCATCAAATATTCAAAATATTAATGTTTTTATTCCAGTATACTGTTGCTACTGTTACTTGTCAAGTTTTTGGAAATTTGTGTTAAATTTGGTTGAAAACGCTGTATGCTATAAACAAAAAAATACTTTTGAATTTTTATCAAAAATTTTAACATCTTCACGAATATGAGTGCTATGCTTACAGAAATGCGTACAAACGTTGAACAGGACCCAAATAGTCATTTACCACAGTGACAAACCATTTCCAGCCTTTTCTGTTACATAGGTGATCGCAAATATTATTTTATTATTAAATTTATTATTAGCCCATTAATTGCACCCCCCGATAAATCTTCACAGAGAAATATAAAATCAAACATGTTCTTTACATCTTAGAATTTCAAGAACAATTTACCAATAATGTTGGTAGATATTCGACTAAACGTGTGCAATCGAAAGCATCCAGTCCCTGTACCTCAACTTTTGGAGGCCAATGTATATCGTCATTTTCATTAGTGCAAAAGTTTCATTTACTCTCTGATGGATGTAAGTTTTAACGTTAAATAGGATATCACTTTATATATTTGCAATATAAACTGACATCAAGTCTAAAACATTGAGTACAAACATAATTTATTTACCATAAATAACTTCGTTTTCATGTCCTAATTTCAGTCAAAACAAAAAAAAAATCCAGAAAATATATTTTTTCAGGCATATTTGCTGTGAAACATACACGTTTTATCTATTATAAAGACAGTTTTTTTTTAAGAAATATAATATTACTATCACAAGCGGAAGCTAATTTGTTATTTTGAAATCAAGGAAGTTAAATGCAGAACATTGGAAACTCTTTTTTGGGTAATATGAAGTCCAAATTTTGCAACTACTTTCAGAAAACTTGAAAACAAATGTTTGGAGAAAAATAAGGTATTTTCATGAATATTTTAAACGTTACGAAGAACTTTTGAAAATGTCCCTTGCGCAGTCCATATCCGAATATATTTTAAGCAGGTGTGTTTTATATATTCAAATAACCCTGTCCATCGAATATTATATATTTGAATATACAGGTAAGAAAAGAAATATTTTCCAAATTTCATGAAATTTTTAGCAATTTTTGCATCTTATTGCTGAAATTAACTACATATGAAATTAATCAGCAATTATCCTGATTACTCAAAATAATATTATCGTTTTTAACGTCAAATATCACAAACAACTTCATGGTGCCCTTATGAGATGACCCATTTCAGGATATTTAGCCGAATTAAACTTAGATCCTTAGGAACAGAGATAATGGAAAATTTTTTTTAAATAAAACCATGAGTTTGAATTAGATATGTAGAAGACATCTTCATAATTCGGGATCGTGTTTTGCAGTTTTTCGATAATTTTTTCTTAAAACTTCATGAATTGGATTCAAAGATAATGTTTACGTTAGAGATTGACAAAAAGGGTATTTTATCTTTTCTGATAATAAATTAATAAAGAACAATTATGATATAAAATAAAGCGTACTGTTTATAGAAAGCAATGCAGATCTAACACCTCTATTCCTTTTAATTGTAACTCATTATTTTCATATAAAATTGCAGCCTACAGGTTTTACATTAAACGTGTCTTAGAAGATTGTGCGGATAAGTACGAAGGTAATGAGAATCGTTTAATAAAACAGATTGCTATTGGGAATGATTTCCATCCTCAATTCATTAATAGATTATTTGATCAAGCAAAACAGACAAGACAAAATAATGATTTAAATTTGAACAAGTTTCCTTATTGCACGTTTGAACATATCCCATTGCTTTATGAGAGAATGAGGTGTGAATTACTATAGTATAATATTAATTAAATATTTAAACGTCCAACAAAATTGAAATAATTTATTGGCAGTAAAATTGATCCAATTCCAGATTTCGAAAAAAGTAGGAATTTAGATAATCCCATTCACCACAAAACATCAAAAAAGTTTATTCTATATTTGTATGACATCTCGGAAATTTAAAGAAAAGCTAAAAGAGCACTTATCTGATATCAAGTTTAACAAACCAAGTAGAGATTTACCCAGATTGTATCAAAAATAAATATTAAGATAAACTTCGAAAAATCTAAAATAATCTTTTCAACATGTAATCGTTATTCTTCAATAATACGTGAATCCATTGATATTTTGCGTGGGAGTGACATTGTTTTTAACGATGTCCTTTGATATAATATTCCTCCGATCTTTCTACCCCTCTTTACAACTTCGCATGCGCATGCCTAGTATTTCTTTTTTTTTCTTTTTACGTATGTTTTCTAATTCAGTCGTCATCTTTCACCTTCGAAAATGAACGCGTGTGCGTTCGAAAGATCTCAAGGTTATATTAACTAATATCTTTATATGTTTTAACACCTTTCAAGAAATTTATATGTATGTTTTAATGTTTATATTAATAAGAAGGTGAAAATTTCTTCACGAGACTAGTTTTAGTGCCGCGTTTTGACTCTATTGAAATTAACTACCATCAACTTTGGCAGATATATTTACTTAAAAAAAAAACATGCATATATTTATGACATGTATAATGACAAACAGCTTTAGAAATTTTAACAGTATTTAGAGAAAAAAATTAGTCGCATGGAACATTTTTGAAAAAGTCCTTCCGACCAGTGCCGGGAGGAAGACGTAGCTTTCATATTCCTTATTTTTTAAAAGATGGCTTATATTATTCAAACACACGAAGCTCAGTTTAGTGGAAACCGATTATAGGAGATTCAGCACTAATTTTTATCAATTCTAAATCATTATGAATGAGAATTTCGCGAAATCAGTCAGCTTTATCCAAGCTGCTTTTATTTAAAGTAACTTATATTTGGTTGCGAAATTCGGCGATATCTTGAAGTTCCTGCCATTTTAAGACAATATGGTGGATGAGTCTAACGAGTGAACTTGGTCGAGACCTTAGTAATTCCTGTGCACATGCTCACGCACATCGGAATCGGCTGATATATACAAGTGCTGTCGCAGGCCAAAAAGCTCTTTTTTTCAAAATGTCACCCACATTAGAAATTGTAACTGATATATCTGAGCCATTTTTTATGATAAAGACAAAACAAAAAATGCTCCGGAATCCTTATATCATGGTCAAATACTTAAGAAGGAAACTTTTTTCAATTTCTAATTTTTTTGCACCTCACTTTAAATAAATTTTTTTATTTAATTTAATGGCATCCATTTTGAAACAAGATGAAGCTGATGAAGCTGGCCAGCGCACTTGGTCGAGACATTACGATATAGTATCCACATGCCTTCTTACATCGAAATAGGCTAATAAATACGCGCGTTATCACGTGACAAATATAAGATCTTTTCAAAATGTCAGCCATGCTAGTAATGGACTTTATTCGAAATCTGTGTTCGAGGCTGAAAAAAGTCACGTGATACCGGTAATTTACCCAAAGAATTTCTAGCTGATAAGAAGGGAGGCTACTACTGCTTTCCACATTAACTGTTTCACTGACTGGCGAGGGCTTTTCATTACGTCTACGAAACCTTCCCTTCTTTACGCTAGAAGTTTTTACCTTGACAACGTGACCAAAACGTAGATGGAATATCCTCCATTCAAAGTGCTGTCATTCAAACATTTTTAAAGATATATACGAAACAAAAACTGCTCCGGAATCTTTGTATCAATGTCAAACACATAAAAAAAAAATATTTTACATTTTTCAATTTTTTGATAACTCATTTAAAATTTAAAATTTAATTTATTTAAATGGCAACCCTTTTTAAGCAAGATGGCGAATGAAGTTGGCCAACGAACTCAGTCGAGACAGTGGTATGTACTATGTACACACCAAGTTACATTCAAATCAGTTCATAAATACGCCTGTTATCGCGTGACAAAAGTCAAATAGTTTCAAAATGTCAGCTACAATAGAAATTCTAAATGCTATAACTTAGCCATTTTTTTAGATATAGGCGAAACAAAAACTGTTCCTGAATCTTTGTATCAAGGTCAAACACATACAAAAAAATCTTTTTCATTTTTCAATTATTTGATACTTATTTTAAATTTTAAATAAAAAAAAATTAAATGGCCACCTTTTTGAAACAAGATGGCGGATGAAGCTAGCGAACGAACTCGGTCGAGACATTGGTACGTATTATGTATACTCCAAGGTAAATCCAAATCGGTTCATAAATAGGCCTGTTATCGTGTGACAAATATCAGGTCGTTTTAAAATGTCAGCCACGCTAGAAATTCAAAGTGCTATAACCCAGCCATTTGTTAAGATATAGATGAAACAAAAACTGTTCCGGAATCTTTGTATCAAGATCAAGCACATAAAAAAAAATTTCAATTTTCAAATTTTTAGTACCACATTTCGAATTTTAAATTTTTCTAAAAAATTTAAATGGCCGCCATTTTGAAACAAGATGGTGGATGAAGCTAGCCAACAAACTCGGTCGAGACATTGGTACGTATTATGTATACACCATGGTACATCTAAATCGATTCATAAATACGCCTGTTATCGATTGACAAAAATCAGGTCGTTTCAAAATGTCAGCTAAGCTAGAAATTCAAAGTGCTGTAACTCGGCCATTATTTAAGATAAAGATGAAATATAAACTGCATTGGAATCTTTGTATCAAGGTCAAACACATAAGAAGAAAATATTTTCAATTTTCAATTTTTGGTACCACACTTCAAAATTTAAATAAAAAAAAATTAAATGGGCGCCATTTTGAAACAAGATGGCGGATGAAGCTGGCCAACGAACTCGGTCGAGGCATTGTTATGCACTATGTATACACGAAGTTACATCCAAATCGGTTCATAAATACGAGAGTTACAGTGCGACAAAAATCATATATATATATATATATATTTAAATATAGCTCTAATAAAAGTGAATGATTATGAAAATTATTATGAAAAGAGGGAGCAAAACAACAATAAAAATCCATGAAAATTTATAACGAAAAAACAACAAACAAACCACTCCCTGCTCTCCAGAAAGTGGGAGGAGTGAAAAAAGCAGGTATCAAAAACAGAAATTGGATCCTCACGGGTTTCGCAAGATATGGCCAACCCACATACTCCAAAAGTATAACAATAGATTTAAACTTTCAAAAACACAACATAACAAAGCTATTTTATAAAATAATTATTAACGAATCAAAACTGCTTTAAAACAAATATAACCAACCAATTCAAAATCCAAGAAAACCGATTTAGCTTATAAAACGTAAATAAAAATTAATAAAAATTTTAATATGACTAAATCATTAGGCAATTAGAAGTAATGAACATGTGAGAAGGCCATATCCCCACCTTTACCCATGAAGACCTGAAAAAAGACTTGCTACCTTTAAAACAATCACTACGCTCCACTTCTTTCCATCAGCAGGAGTTGCAAGCAAGGCCATAATCCAAGTTAGACCAGCGTCCTAAAGACTTGTCTTTCCATTATCCTCATAACCATTAATTTTCTTTCCAAGTCACCGCAGTTTCTACTTGAAGCACATCAACATGCAGACGTTCTTAAAGACTTTAATCCACACCCTTCATATATTCAAGCAGCTACCTTGGCATCCATTACGGTGTTTGGCCGCTTAGCTGTTGCCACTTTAGAAAACTCTTCTCAAGTTGATTTACATAATGAAAAATAAACTGGTATGGAAATAAATTATTATAAAAAAGATTAGCAGTAAATTTAAAAATCTGTGAACTCAAAAATTCTCTATTACTACAAATTCTATAAAATCTATTAATTTGTCCCACAATAATGTTATTAAAAACCTTCTTACTTAAATTTGAATACCAGTGCGGCATCGATTGAGTATTAAAATTAAAAAAATCCCGTTTATCAAAAAGCTTAATTAGTATATTGCTATCTTTAATTAAAATGTCTAAATCCAAAAAATTAACATGTAAATTATCAACAGAAGCCTTATTTAATTTTAAACATGGAGGATAGGTATCGTTAATCGATACCAAAAGTTTGTCATCGAATATTATTAAATCATCGTTATACCTTAAAACTGAATAACTCTTATTACTGTTTAAAACATAATTAAATTCATAATAAAAAAGAAACAGATTTGCAGCAGAACTCGAAAAATTAGTTCCCATACCGATACCACATACCTGGTAGAAAAATGAGCTATTGAATGTAATGAAATTATTAAGAAAACAGAAATTACATAAACTCAAGAAAAAATCTCTTTTAATTCCAAGCTCCTCCTCAATACAAAACATATCAAAAATATTTTTTAGTGTATCATAAAGTAAATCTATAGGTATATTAGAAAAAAGGTACCACAAAATCATAGGTATACAAATATGTGGGCGTTATGTGCGTTGTGGGACAAATTAATAGATTTTATAGAATTTGTAGTAATAGAGAATTTTTGAGTTCACAGATTTTTAAATTTACTGCTAATCTTTTTTATAATAATTTATTTCCATACCAGTTTATTTTTCATTATGTAAATCAACTTGAGAAGAGTTTTCTAAAGTGGCAACAGCTAAGCGGCCAAACACCGTAATGGATGCCAAGGTAGCTGCTTGAATATATGAAGGGTGTGGATTAAAGTCTTTAAGAACGTCTGCATGTTGATGTGCTTCAAGTAGAAACTGCGGTGACTTGGAAAGAAAATTAATGATTATGAGAATAATGGAAAGAGAAGTCTTTAGGACGCTGGTCTAACTTGGATTATGGCCTTGCTTGCAACTCCTGCTGATGGAAAGAAGTGGAGCGTAGTGATTGTTTTAAAGGTAGCAAGTCTTTTTTCAGGTCTTCATGGGTAAAGGTGGGGATATGGCCTTCTCACATGTTCAATACTTCTAATTGCCTAATGATTTAGTCATATTAAAATTTTTATTAATTTTTATTTACGTTTTATAAGCTAAATCGGTTTTCTTGGATTTTGAATTGGTTGGTTATATTTGTTTTAAAGCAGTTTTGATTCGTTAAAAATTATTTTATAAAATAGCTTTGTTATGTTGTGTTTTTGAAAGTTTAAATCTATTGTTATACTTTTGGAGTATGTGGGTTGGCCATATCTTGCGAAACCCGTGAGGATCCAATTTCTGTTTTTGATACCTGCTTTTTTCACTCCTCCCACTTTCTGAAGAGCAGGGAGTGGTTTGTTTGTTGTTTTTTCGTTATAAATTTTCATGGATTTTTATTGTTGTTTTGCACCCTCTTTTCATAATAATTTTCATAATCATTCACTTTTATTAGAGCTATATTCACTTAGTGCATATAAGAAGCTGCGTTGCGCCTGATGCACTGGGTTATTTGTTTTTAAAAATTTTTTGAAAGCATTATATATATATATATATATCAACTTTAGAACGGAGGGTGGCTTCGGGGTCTGGGGGTCATGATCGATGAAAATATACCAAAATTTTTTGAAATCGCTTTCCTCCGAACGGTTGCAATAGGTAGCTTTTTGTAATGAAAGCTACCTAAAAGTGAAACCGACTTAATTTATTGAGGAAAACTATACTTAAGATTGAGTACAAGTAAAACATTAAAATGAAACTTCTAATCTTCTAAATGCAAATATAACCATAGCTTCTATAAGTATTTTAAGTAATTTCTGCAAATTAATGATTGATACATTTTAAATATATGTTTTGATAAACATAAAGTTCATAAGAAATCGTTCGTTGATGACAAAACATTCGTAGCGATACGAAGGAAATTTTGAAATACGCATTCCATATCAATTAAAAGCACCAATATTTTTATGCATGTTTGGTTTATTTACAAACTAGCAGACCCGCCCGGCCTTCCGCGGGTTTGTAAATAATAACCTTAAACAAAACTCATGATTGTATGATTTTATATCTTTGGAAATTCTTTTAAATGAACCTAATTTCGGAAGCGCCATTGCCTCCTGCAGAATCTAGTGTGTTCCCTACAAACTCCTTTCCTAACGAACAGGTAATCTGGGTCTCCGCGACTTATGGCAGCATTTACCGGAAGTGCCCCGCACGTGCCAGACACTATCGAAAAACAAGTTCTGCGAGCCAAACCTCGTAGGAATCATGCCCATGGAATAAAAAAAAAAAGAGTGCACCATTAATGTTAGAAAATGTCGCTAACTAATGTCTAAGATCAAATTTCATAATACAGAAATTAGATGAATTTTAATCTAAGTTGCAGGCAGCAAATCCAGTTGAACTTGGACAGTTAAAACCGAGGAAAGTATGCGCTCCCAAGCGGTGGAAGATTCCCTCTCCCCTTGTAAATTTCATGAATTACTGTTAGCATTAACGCGATATTTAATAAACAGATGGAATCCCTTATCTAAATTTATCTTTAAAGTAACGCGATTTTTAATTTACGGTTGTTGTGGAAAGACGTAAGTTGAGGCTAAAGTATGATATTAATGTTCGAATAAGGTGGTAGTTGAGGTATAAAGAAAGACCGAGCCCTGGGTCCAGGGTCTTAACTGGAATGTAGTTGGGTATAAGAGAATTTTTTAATAGGCTTAAAGTAGCTGGAAGACGATAAAACTATGCTAAAGAAAATTGCAATGGAAAAGAATAGTTTTTAAAAAATCTGAAACAAAGGCCCCAAGATGGCTATTAATATTCAAAATTGGTAGTAGCTAAAGTTTGCATTTTTTTTTTTCCTTCATGTAGTAGCTTGAGAACCTAAGAAGTTTTTAGATAAAACAGTTCGCGAATTGGACCATTTTAAGGGAGCTATAAAACGGGGCCGGGAAGGGTCCAACTGATAATTGAGAGCAGGTCCCTAACAAAACATGTTTAAATGTTTTAGTACTTAGAATTTTAGATCTTCAATTTGTCAAAATTTACTATAGAGTATGAATTAATCATTAGAATAATAATTTTAAAGAAATGCACAAAAATGGAGTAAATGCTTAAAAAAGGGCTCTAGGGCACCGATAAAAATATGAAGGGTTTGGTCTAGGGTAGGGGTGCACAACCTTTTCAAGAGAAGAGCCACTTGCAAGAATGTTTGGGTTGTCGAGGGCCACATCAGTAACACAGAGAAAATTCTATATAGGGGAGGTAGGGGGGGTAATAAGTCTTTATTCTTGATAAATAATTATTTTTTGTCTATAATAAAAATAAACAAACGGAAATAAATAATTGTATGAAGGAATGCAGGGCTTCTTCGCATCAGTATGAATAACCATTCAACACTTTATGAAGACTAACGGTTCCTTATTGACAAATGGTAACTTGAAGAAAAAAAATTGCACAAAATTTCTAAATAACTGAAACTTATTGAAAATTATATAAAAAAAATATTGAAGAATAACTTCATTTAAAATAAAAGGAAACTTATTTTTAAAATAACAAAGCCTGATGGACTAATTGTGCTATTTTTCCTGCAGATTATTAACAAAACTCGTTTTTTTTTTCGTTTGTCAATCAAGTGCAACTGATTGACGAAATTCGCGATTTTTTATCAACAACCGATTCACAGATCTCGCGGTAATTTTACATTGGCAATTGGCAAAATTGCAATCTATTCAAATAACCAATTTGCGATACCTGCGATAAATTGACGCAATTCGCGATTTTTTTCAGCGATAACTTTTCAAATTTCGCGATTTTTTTCCATAACGGATCAACGAATATTACGATTTTTTCCGCCCCCCAACGAATTATTTCGCGACCTTTTTGTTCTGCGATCGATCTTCGAAATTTGTTTGAAAAAAGTTTTTTCCATGAACGATTGACAAAATTCGCGATTTTTCTTTTAATGTGTGATTGGCGAATTTTGCGATATTTTACGTGACAGATTGATAATATTTGCAATTTTTTTCAAATGACCAATCGACGAAACGTGATTTTTTCCTGATATACACTCATGTAATTTGTGATTTTTTTCGCGCAATATATTGGCGAAAATTGCGATTTCTTTTACGCGCACAATCGATGAAATTTGCGATTTTTTCCTGAGACCAATGGATTCCTATTTCATGATATTTTTTGGGACCGACACACAAATTTTGTAATTTTTTCCATGAGCTATTCACGAAATTCGCGAATTTTTAGGAAAATTCGCAATTTTTTTTCACAAGCCATTGACAAATTTCGCAATACTTTCGAGACCAATTGACAAAATTTGTAATTTTTTTTCTATAAATTGTCAAAATTTGTAATTTTTTTTCTATAAATTGTCAAAATTCGTGATTTTTTTCCGCGACAAATTGACAAAATTGCGATTTTTCTCCAGTCGATCAACGAATTTTGCAATTTTTGTACGATCATCGACAAAATTCGTGATTTTACTGTGCCCTATTAATAAATTCGTGATTGTTAACTGATTCTGATGAAATTTGTAATTTTTTCCGCGGCGAATTGACGAAATTTGCGATTTTTTCCCGCAAGAAACTGGCGAAACTCGCGATTTTTTCCGTAGCCGACCAAGAAAGTTTGCAATTTTTCCGCAACTCCTCGAAAAAATTCGCGATTTTTCCGCATCCGATCAACGACATTCGTGTTTCTTAACTGACTCTGAAGAAATTTATAATTTTTACGCGACAAATGGATGAAATTCCACATTTTTTCTCGCGATAAACTGACGGAACTCACGATTTTTTCGCAGCCTGACAACAAAATTTGCAATTTTTACCTTTCCTCATCTACAAAATTCGCGATTTTCTATGCGCAATTAAAGAAATTTGAGACTTTTCCGCACCGAGTCGACAAAATTCGTGATTTTTCCTCCCGCGATCCACAATATTCGAGAATTTTCCGCGCCCGATAAACGAAATTTCCGATTCTTAACTAACTCTAACGAAATTTGTAATTTTCCCGCTGCAAATTGACAAAATTCAGATTTTTTCTCACGATCAACTAACGAAACTCGCGATTTTTCAGCAACCGATCAAGGATTACATAATCGACAAAATTTGCAAACGCGTCCGATCAACGATTTTTAACTGACGATTCCCGATTCTTAACTGACTCTGAAGAAATTTGCAATTTTTTCAGCGGCAAATTGACGAAATTTGCGATTTTTTCTCGCGAAAAAGTGATAAAACTCGAGGTTTATCCTCAGCTGATCAGCGAAATTTGATATTTTTCTGCGACTCATCGAAAAAAATTTCGCGATTTTTCCGAACTCGATCAACGAAATTTGCGATTCTTAATTGGCTCTGATGAAATTTGCAATTTCTTCCCCTCGCAAGTTGGCGAAATTTGCGATTTTTTCCTGCGACATATTTACAAAAAATTGCAATTTTTTCAGTTATAAATTGACGAAATTGTGTAAAAGAAAGAAGAAATTATATAAATTGTGATCGCGGGCCACAAGTTAACCTATTGCGGGCCACTTTTGGCCCGTGGGCCACAGGTTGTGCATCCCTAGTCTAGCGGGAAGAATTCAAGACTCAAATTTAAAGTTATGCAATGTGAAGGTGAGAAAATTAGAGTGTGAATGCATTGCACAAAAAAAGTTCAAGAGGTTCGGGTCTTACAGGACTCTAGTTGGCCCCAGGATGTTAACTGGAATATAGAACCAGGAGAATAACTAAATTGAAAAAGGGTTCCAAAAATGAAAATTGGATTAAGAGGGGCAGTTTATTAATAATTTATGGTGCAAAAGCATCAAGGATCCCAGTAGTAGGCCCCAAGAGGGTAGGGACTCAAGCGCCATGTAGTTTGGTTATAAAGATACCTTTTAGTAGTTGTAAAGTGATCAGAGGATGGTAGAACTATATTAAAGAAAATTGCAAGCAATTCGGTTCATTTTTAAAAAAAGCTTCAGCAAGGGACCAAGAAAGCGATTAACATTCAAAATTGGTGGTAACTTATTGTTGGTAAACATATTTTATTCCACAATCAGAAAGCTCTATCTTTTTTTTTTTTTTTTTTTTTTTTTTTTTTTTTTTTTTTTTTTTTCATTACTAGTGTTACGACAAAACATTGTGTGTATCACGTGCCCTTATGTAGTTACTTTCTCGCTTCCCATAAAGGTTATGCGATAAGTTTCATAATATTCTACACATTTTCTTTTCTTTCTTTTTTTTTTAAGAATGTGCTAATATTAAGGTGTCCTGTACTTTTTAAATGCAAAGAAATTTAACGAAAAAATTAAAAGTTTGAATTAGTGTATCTTCAAAATCATTTTATGTATAAACATGAATTTTGGATATTGGTTAAACAGATTGTGCTTTGTAATATGCTGTCATAAAAAATTTCTTAACCTTTTACAGAATTTGTCTATTGTTGAAATCAAAATCTCTCTTTTTTTTTACTCCATAAGTCATTGCGCGAATGATATCTTGAGAAAGTATATATGGATTGTCATGAAATTTGGTAAAGATATTAAACATATATGTGTGTTTAAAATGAACTACTCTTAGGCCAAAATTATTTCATTAACTATATAATATATATATATATATATATATATTTATATTTATATTTAATGAATAAATTAGTCATAACTAAAAATATTACCATTGTAATTACTTAAAAGTAATTCATTTTAAATACACATATTTCATTGAAGTCTGATTTTTTTTTCACGTAGTAGCTCTAGAACCTAAGAAATTGTTAGGAAAAAAATGGTAGTGAATCGGACTATTTTTAAGAGAGCTATAATAGGGGGCTCAAAAGAGGTCAGCTGATAGTTGAGAACAAGACCCATACATAAAAATATGTTAAATCGTTTTAGAAAACAGGGTTTTAGATCTTCAATTAGTCAAGATTAACCATAGGGTATGAATTAATCATTAGAATATAATTTGAAAGAAATGCTAAAAAAAAGGGGAAATGCTTAAAAAAGGGCCCTAGGTCCCCCCCAAAAATACGTGGGTGTTGGCCTAGGGAGAAGAGTTCAAGACTCAACTTTAAAATTACCCATTGAGAAAGTAAGAAAATTAGGTGGTGAAAAATGAATGGCACACAAATAGTTCAAGGGCCCTGTACCGGGCCCTACGGGACCCTAGACGGCCCTATGGTCTTAACTGGAACGTATAAACTGCAGAATAACATAATCCAGAAAGTATCCCAAAAATGAAAATAGGATAAAAAGGAAGCAATTTATTAATGATTTAGTCCACTAAAACTTTAAGTAGCCCTGTACGGGCCCCAAGGATGCCAGGGTCTTAACTGAAATATAGAAATGGGGTAGAACTTCACCCCCAAAATGAAGAAGATCGGATATAAATGAGGCATGTTATTATCAATTTAGTGCATAAAAACTTAATGGGGTCCCAGGATCCCCAGCCCTTAAAAAATTAAAAATCTGAGCCTCAGGTACATCAAGACCTGTCTTGGACTAATCTCGCCTAAATTTTTAGACTTCTACGTGCAGAGATTTCGCTATCCATCGTAGAAAGACAGACACACACACACACACACTGAGCGATGTGTTCTTTTATTAGTATAAATAAAACTGTGCGTTGAGTTATATATATTTAAATATAAAGTAAGAAAAAAAAATTCTAAATTTTATGAATTTTTCAGAAATTTTCACATCATATTGCTGCAATTAGCTATCTTTAACACTTGTAGTTATATTCAGTTTTAAAAAAATATGCACAGCTTTATGACATATATAATGACAAACAGCTACGGAAATTTCCAAAAAAATCAGAGGAAAAATTAATCGCCAGAAAAATTGTGAAATAATTGATACACACGAAATTTACCGTTAAGCATTTTTTCACCTATTTAGTAGTAGCACAAACATTAAAATATACCTTCTAATCGACTAATTTCAAATAGAACCATAGGTCCAAATACCTTAGTGAGTAATTTCATAAAATATATAGTTTTTACCAGGATCGGACAGATAAAAACTGCGTCCTACGCCAAGTATAGATTTTGTGCCACCCCCCCCCCCCTCCCCCTAACACGCAGTCCTGGTATCACAAACTGACAGGTATCACAAAATTTATAAAATGCAGAAACACAAATAAATTCTATCGAATAAATATTTCGCGTATATTTTGAACTTTAAAAGCTTCATTTTTATAAAAAGAAAAAGTAATAACCAACATTGAAAAACAATTCCCCGGAAAGCGACAGACGGCCAAATAAGGAATAAATAAACAAATAAGCCCTGGTTGTTAGCATAAATTTAGCATTTAAATTTCCTCTCCCTTAGGCCAACACTTTGCATGGCACTGACAGGGCCAAAACAAAAGTACGAACGAAGCAAAGTTTTGATCGAAAAGGGAAAAAAAATCAGTTATTTTGTAGAAGAAATGCATTTACAATTTTTTGTACAAATTAATGAACACATCACCAGGGTCCTATAATTAATCAAAAAATGTAAATAAAATGCGAAAAAATCATCCAACTGCAAGAATTCGACTTGGAGAGGAAACTTACACTGAACTTAATTTTTTGGGACCAAGATTTTTTTTACTGTCCTGTTATTACACTGCTGTCCTGAAATGTAACACTTTTATGAAAAAAAGTGTGCGTTTATTCACAAACATGACGTCATTTTTACTCAAAGAGTCATTTTGTATCTCTATATTTAAGAACATGAAAATATTTATTGGATGTTGAGTAGTAAACATATTTTATTCCACAATCAGAAAGCTATATCTTTTTTTTTTTTTTTTTCATTACTAGATATACGACAAAACATTGTGTGTATCACGTGCCCTTATGTAGTTACTTTCTCGCTTCCTATGCGATAAGTTTCATAATATTCTACACTTTTTTTTTTAGAATGTGCTAATATTAAGGTGTCCTGTATATTTTAAACGCAAAGAAATTTAACGAAAAAATTAAAAGTTTGAATTAGTCTATCTTCAAAATCTTTTTATGTATAAACATGAATTATGGATATTGGTTAAACAGATTGTGCTTTGTAATATGCTGTCATTAAAAACTTCTTAACCTTTTACAGAATTGGTCTATTGTTGAAATCAAAATATCTCTTTTTTTTTACTCCATAAGTCATTGCGCGCATAATATCTTGAGAAAGTATATATGGATTGTCATGAAATTTGGTAAAGATATTAAACATATATGTGTGTTTAAAATGAACTACTCTTAGGCCAAAATTACAAAATTATTTCATTAACTATATAAAAAATATTTTTGTAAAAAAAAAAAAAAAAAAAAAAAAAAAAAAAAAAAAATGTGTATATATATATATATATATATATAATGAATAAAAATAGTCATAACTAAAAATATTACCATTGTAATTACTTAAAAGTAATTCATTTTAAATACACATATTTGATCAGTATCTTTACCAAATTTACTGACTATACATACATACTTTCTCAAGATATCATGCGCGCAATGACTTAAGGAGTAAAACAACAAGAGGTATTTTGATTTCAACAATACACAAATTCTGTAAAATGTTAATAAATTTCTAATGGTAGCCTATTACAAAGTACAATCTGTTTGAACAATATCCAAAATTTCATGTTTATACATAAAATTGTTTTGAAGATAGACTAATTCAAAGTTTAAATTTTTTCGTTAAATTTCTTCGCATTTAAAAGGTACAAGACCCTTTAATTTCAATTATAAACTTAAGGTTTCATATAATATCTTATTCCAACGTAATAAAGTGTAATCTTTTCTACATAAATTCATATTACGCATAGTTATAGCAGTAACTGTATATTTAGGGACTGCATAAGAAATAGCTTTTATGGCATAGAAGTTATGCATTTAAAGAAGAAGAATATAAGGAAAAAATAGCAAAACACTTGCAACTTTATTCTTGAGAAACCATGACAAGATATCCTTCGGTTTAGACTAACTTATTAAAATAATCCAATGCCATACAGAAATATTAATATTAAATCTAACATTGTTCTTATTGTTCTTTCTTATTGTTTTTTTTTTTTTTTTTTTTTTTTTTTTTAAGAAGAAATTTTCTCGTTTCTAGTTTTCAATAAAGAGAAAAATATGCATAACCTAATTATACTGAGAATAAAAATATTTATAACAGTATTATACGTAAGGAAAATTTAAATGAAATGTCTTTTTGTATTTATATAAATGATACCCAGCTCAAACTTCCGGATAAGTTTGGTCATAGTAAAAACACTCATCCCTAATTGCACACATACTGCAGAATGAATCTTATACATCTTAGCTAAACAGAAGTTTATCTATTTGGAATAGATCCAGAAGTTGCATCATGGGAAGTAGAAACTAGTGAAAAGAACAAACAGTTTTTTTTTTAAGTTTTCTGCGCCAGGAGACAAATACTTTTACTATATTTCTTCAAGGTAGCATATAACTATTCTTTAATGTAATAGATCTATCGCTAAGTTTTTTTATTTCCTACAAATGACATGTCTCTGAATTATTTGTAACAGTGTCAAGTAAATTGTGTCAGATTTATTTATAAATAACTTAGATAATGTACATATAAGAATACCTAAATGCATGCCTAATATGTATTATCTATCTATCGACACACACGCATGCAAATATATAGATATAGATAGTTTATATATATATGTGTGTGAGTGTGTGTATACAAGGTGTTTCAAAAGTTCGGTGCAAAAATTAAATGAAAAAAATAAATAAAATAAAAAATAGGCGTTGGAGAGCCAAGCGATTTGCAGATAAATATTCAGCGTGGTATAGGATTTTGTGCGACACCAACAAAATATGAGTCCAAAATCACGAAAATAGATGGCGCTACGGTAGATAATTCCATGGAATAATCCCATATTGCTCCTACAACGCAAGATTTTTGTATAAAAAACTGTACATACGGTATTGTCTGATATTTTTATATCAAATCTTGCATTGTGTGAGCATTATGGATTTATTCCATGGAATTATCCGCAGTAGCACCCTCTATTGTCGAAATTTTGAACTACTTTTGTTGGTTTCACACAAATCCCGTACCACGCTGAATATGTATCTGCAGACCGCTTGTCTCTCCGTTACCCCGTTACCCCTTAGACTTTTTGAGCGACGTGAATTTTTCGCCCCTTAATTTTCATGAATTTCCAATACAAAAATTGACTCTAGGTCTCCTCTCTCCGGACAGACACCTCTTATTTTAATGCAAATGCTTATGAAAAGGGTTTTTGACTTCGGTTTCTCTGTCCGTCTGTCCGTCTTTCCGCGCTCTAACTCTCGTAAATATACGCGGAGCGTTCTGAAAATTTTGGGTGTTAGTGACCTCTACCATAACACGATCCCTATTTCAAATAAAGTTTCTAGCATGCTTAGTTCATGTACACGTACAGGAACAGTAAAAATAAAACCGTTAAATTACGTTAAAAATCGTTTAAAATGGTTTTTAATTATGTTACATACATTCAAACATAATAAAATTTATATGCATTTATCAAGTGTACAAAAATATGCATTTTGTAGAATATACGATGCAAAGAATAGTTATTATTCATTTACAGGGCCACACAAAATAATTCCGTTACAGAACGATAAAAGAGTGAAGGGAATTGTCTGCGGCTTATTTTAATTATGTTAAATTATTTCATGTATAATGAAATTGATATACGTCGCTGAGGTTTACTAGAACTTATTTCATGTATAATACGAAGTGCATAGCATTTACAGGGACACACAAAAGATTTCAGATACTATATTGTATCCGAAATACTGTACAGTAGCGATGATTGTTGGAAATGCGATTTTATTATGTTATGTGCTTTTATGTTTCACTATATTTATGCATAATATATGATGTGTATAAATGTTGTAATTCATATACAGGGCTACACAAAATAATTCGTAATTTTTACTGGTTATGATTGCAAATTGTTTAAAGGTGGTTCTTAAATGAGTTATGAATTTTTACGTGTAACTGCATTTGGTTTACTAAGAAATGTATGTAGAAGATAGATACAGGGTCACGAAAAATTTGGATACATGGCCGTCTATAAATGATAATTTCTGGAAATGTGATTTTAGTAGTTTTAAGAGTGTTTTACTTCGAATTAAACTTTAACTAAATAGTGACTTGTATTAAATGTACTACAACTACAAGGCACTACAAGGTTAATTACAAGGCTGTACATATATATATAAGTATGTTTTGATCTATTAGTATAAATTGCGGAAAGAGAAATTTCAACCTGTTATGCGTTTTTTTTTTTCTTTCTAAACTACATTTTCCCATTGTATAGTACGTATATCAACCTACAGATCAAATACAGGGCTGTTCAAAAGAATTACAATACATATTTGGCTATAGACGGTAACTGCAGAAATCAGTTTTACAAATGTTTAATGCGTTTTGTAAAATGTTTGCTTCGTTCTCTTATATAACTTTTTTTCTCTAAATAACAAAGTTTTGTTAAAACATTCCGGAAGTGTTGGAAAATGTTACATAATCTATGCTTAACGCATGATTTTTCTTACTTGTTAATATTTTAAATTAGAACTTTGCATGAGTTACGAAATATTATTTTTATTGTTTACGATTTCCCTATTTGTAATGTTTAATTTTAAAATCGTTATAGAAACGAAAATACGTTAAAAATAATATAGAAATTATACCATACATACATGTAAGTCATAAAACATTGTACATATAAATATTTTTCAAAGGGTTATATCTCAAAATTGAAGATCATAGTTTGAATGTTTTTTTTAAATAAATGTGACAGATATACTTTTAAAATTTATTGTTGGGAATATAAAAATGTAAAAAGAAACTATACGTTTTTTTGATCAACTCTGTCAGAAATTCAAGACATAAGCTTGATTTATTTTACGGATTTTATGAATACGAAAAACAGTTACTATTTACAGAAGAATGAAAAAAATACTTTAAGAGGAAATGCTTTATAAGTTCGTTTATTAAACAATAGAATTTATGGAACGTAGTATAAAAACTAGAACACACCGAAATGGAAAAAGGAAAGAAATAAATTGCCTCACCAGTTTGTTTAGAAATGTATTTTCTTTAGTGACGATTACGTATAATTCCATTCTGTTAAAGAACGGAATGACGTTATTTTTAAAATTTAAACAAAATTCATTTCTTAAAAGTTAAAATGTTTAAAAAATGTTTATTAAGAAAAACCTTTCTACAGGAGGTAATAATCCTAAAGCCTCTTGGATCCACATGGAATATGGTTATGCTTTTTTGATTAATTAAGAAATGTTAAGGATTTTAGCTCAGATGGTAAGTTTATATAATATTTTAGTATAAAATAACGTATTTTGATGAATAGTAGAATATGCTCGGCAAGAAATGTAAAGTGATTAATTTTTCATTTTTTTAATATATTATTCGTAGAACGGTTTTCCTGTTTTTACCTTAATTATATATTTGATATGCTAATAGAGATACTTTCTCCGTACAGTTTAGCATTAAATATTCAAAATCAATGTTTTCTAAATATTTAAATTTTATTTTGTTTTTGGAATTTGCATAGTAATATAAGATTTATTTTCCAGTATATTATAACGTACTAGTCTGACTGTTTTACTAAACTCAATATCACTAAATTAAACTTATATTTTTATATAGAAAAAAACCGGCAGTTCATCCTCTGTCAGCTTGGTGAAATATATTGGGTTATATTGCCCGCTGTAAAAAACATATGTGAAAATCCTCTCCAATTTAAAACTCTCATACTCTTTTACATTTAATGTGTTTTCTTAGATTGCCTAGCAATTAAACAAAATAGCATTTTTGGTAATTTTAAATGCCTCTAGTGAAAGTGAAAAAAATCGATATTTATAACAACTTTTGTGATTCTGGTTATTTCAGCCTTTAAGGCTGCTAGTTACTCTTCGGAATTCCCTTCGGTAATGTTATGTCTATGCACGTTTAATACATTTTTATATTCAAAATATCTCCTCCGGTAATTAATATTTTTAACTCCCTTTTTGTATACTCTTCTGAAAGGATGTCCCTTTTTTTAGTTTTCAAAATATTTTTAAAATCTGCGCTTAATTTTATATGGAGAGTTAAAATTTTACTCCTAGTTCGTTTGTTTTTAAAACATAAAATATTAAATTAAGCATAGATTTTAGAAATATTTTGAGAGATAATAAAAAAGTGACATCCTGAAAGAAAAGAACACTGAAAGAAGAAGTTAAAAATATTAATTTCCTGAATTAAAACTGCATAAAACGCCCATAGACTTAACATTACAGAGAGGAATTCGGAAGCTGAGTTACTAGCAGCCTCAAGCATGGAGATTCAGTTACGTTTGTTTTCATGCGTGAAGTGTTATTCTAATTTGGTAGTTTAGTTTTAAGACAGAATTAAACCAATGCTGAAATATTAACCATGTTTAAAAGATAAACATGTTAATTTTCCATATTTAAGAGACAGTCAAAGTAAAATTAATGCTCAAAAAAACATATCAAGCCAAATGCATTTAAAAGTACATTTATCTCAGATTCGACAGTATCAAAATTGAAATCGCGCGACGTTTAGAAGCCAAAAATAAAGCAAAAGCGAAATTTATTAGTGAGTCCGTTACTACAATCAATGTGACACCAGCATGTTTAAGGACAAGTTTTGATATCGTAATATGGGTAGATAGGTTTAAATCTAGCATTATTTAAGTGATTTTATCTTATAATATTCAGTAATCATTCAATGGGATGGAATGTATATATTCTATAAAATCCTCGATAAGGTTTAAGTGCATTTAAAATATTTCAATTATTTATGCAATATATTTTGCATAATTAGTCACATGCATATATTAAACTATTCAAATTGGTTTATTCCTATCAGAATGTGGAGCAAATTCTGCGTAAATCTATACTAATATTATAATGAGGTAAAAAATGTTTATTTGTAAGAGGTAAGCTCTGGAACTACCGAACCGATTCCAAAAGTAATGGTATCAAAATGATGGTGTTATTCCAACTTAGAACATAGGCTATATTTTATGTCGGTGCCACTACCCCAAAGGGGGTGCAGGAGCAAAAAACGTTCTAAAAATGCAATTTTTGCGTTATGGAAGGGCCTAGAATCATGAAATTTGGAATGGTAGTTACTTATATGATATAAATGATATCTAAGAACAGTTTTTAAACAATTCGAAATTATAAAAGGGGTGAAAATGCACAAAAAGTGTTCTAAAAACTTTCGAAATGGTGGTTTCTACACTATCTCAGGAAATACCAAACCGATTAAAAAAAAATAATGGTGTCAAAATTATGGTGACAACCTTTGCTCCAAGATAGGCTATGTTTTATGTCGATGCCACTACCCTAAAGAGGGTGCAGGAGCAAAAAACGTTCTAAATTACGGTTTTTGCGTTACTAAAGGGCCTAGAAATATGAAATTTGAAATACAGTCGGACCTCTATATAACAAACCTCTATTTTGCGAATTTCTCTATTTTCCGAACTTTTACTTGGAACGAAGAACATTTTGCAAATTTCTTTGTAAAATAACCTCCAAGTAGCAAAGTGCATTCTCTATTTAACGAACTTTTTATTGGGATCTAAATTTTTTTTCTCCCTATTTCGCAAAATATTGACATTTCAAACTTATTCTTTCTTTTAACACATTTTATGATGATCAATGACCAAGACCAGGTCTTACCAGGCACCAAACTCACCGAGAACAGTAAAATCACTGTGATTCTTATTTTTCATGCAAGAAGTGTAAACTTTCAATATCCCCTTTTAACTGTCAATGGAGCTGCCTCGTGTCCTTAGAGTCTCCCGTTTTCTAGATTGTTGATCATGATCAGTCGTGTTGGTAATTTCGGTTCTTGTAGCTCGAAAATGTCAAAGCGAAAGTGCTTGAGCATCAAAGAAAAAAAATATATACTCTTGATGAGGTGGATAAAGGCGTGAAGAAAAAGAATACTGCTTTAAAATTTGGTATTCCTCCAAACAGCTTATCAGCCATAATAAAAAATCGTGATTTTAATGTAAGATAATTTTTTTAACTGAAAATACAATGTATTTCCAGTTAATGTTTTGTCTCATTCTTATTTCCCTTGCAGATTTCTTTTTGATGGGTATAATAAATAAAACAAATAGATATAATTTATAAAAAAAAAGTGGGTTTAATTGCATTTTTAAATTATATTTAGTGTTTATGGACATGTTTTATGTAGTTTAAAGTGTTCTAAAAGGTGACTCTCTATTTAACGAATTTTCCATATAACGAACTTTTTTCGGGATTTAGCGACTTCGTTAAATAGAGGTTCGACTGTATTAGTTAATTATTAGATATAAAGGATTTCTAAGAACAGTTCTTAAAAAAATCGAAGTTTAAAAGAGGTGAAAATGCACAAAAAGTGTTCTAAAAAACATTCTAAATGGTGGTTTCTGAACAATCTCAGGAAATACCAAACCGATTTAAAAAATAATGGTGTCAAAATGATGGTGACAATCCTTGTTCTAACATAGTCTATGTTTTATGTTGGTGCCACTACTCAAAGGGGGTGCAGCAGCGAAAAACGTTCTAAATTACGGTTTTTGCGTTACTGAAGGGCGTAGAAATATGAAATTTGAAATATTAGTTACTTATTAGATACAAATGATTTCTAAGAACAGTTCTTAAAAAATCGAAGTTTAAAAGGGGTGAAAATGCACAAAAAGCGTTCTAAAAAACGTTCTAAATGGTGGTTTCTGCACAATCTCAGGAAATACCAAACCGATTTAAACAATAATGGTGTCAAAATGATGGTGACAACCCTTGCTCCAAGATAGGCTATGTTTCATATCGGCGCTACTACCCCATAGGGGTTGAAGGAGCAAAAGACGTTCTAAAAATGCAATTTTTGCGTTACTGAAGAGCTTAGAAATATGGAATTTGAAATATTAGTTACTTATTAGATATAAAGGATTTCCAAGAACTGTTCTTAAAAAATTCGCAATTTAAAAGGGGTGATAATGCGTGAAGGGGGTTCCAAAAAACATTCTAAATGGTGATTTCTACTCAATTTTGGGAAGTATCAAATCGATTTCAAAAGTAATGGTTGCAAACTGATGGTGACAGACCTTGCTCTAACATGGCTCTGTTTTATGTTTCTATCACTACCACCTTGGGATTGTAGGAGAAAAAAAAAAACAAACGTTCTAAATTGCGGTTTTGTGTTATCGAAGGGCCTAAAATAATGAAATTTGGAATGGTAGTTACTTATAAGATATCAATGATTTCTAAGAACATTTCCTTAAAAAAATCGAAATTTAAAACGGTTGAAAATGCGCGAAAAGCATTGAAATACATTCTAAATTGCGAGTTCTATGCAACCTCAGGAAGTACTGAACCGATTTCAAATATAATTTTGTAAAGTGATTGTGACAGCTCTTGCTCCAAGATAGGCTATATTTTATGTCTGTTTCCACTACACCAGAGGAGATGCAGGAACTAAAAACGTTCTAAAAATGCGATTTTTGAATTATGGAAGGACCTAGATTCATGAAATTTTGCATGTATGTATTTATTACATATAAATGATCTATCGTATAAAAAGCGTTCAAAAAAATGTTCTAAATGCCGATTTGTGAGCATTCTCAGGAATCAAACTGATTTCAAAAGTAATGGTAGGCAAATTGATATTGACAGCCTCTGCTCTAACATAGACGCTATTTCATGTCGGTGTCATTATACCCTGTATGTGGCAGGAGCAAAATACGTTCTAAATTTCGATTTTTGTGATCGGTAGGGGCTAGCAACTTGAAATTAGTCAAGGTACATATTTATTAGACGTAAATGATCTTTAAGAACAGTTTTGAAAAAATTGGAAATTTAAAAGGGGTGAAAATGCGCGAAAAGCGTTCTAAAAACGTTGTGAAAGCGTTTTAAATTGTAACTTCTACTGAATCTCAGAAAATTCCAAACCTATTCCAAAAGTAATGGTTACAAATTGATGGTGACAGTCCCTGCTCCAACATAGGCTATGTTTTATGTTGCTATCACCAACATATTGGGGGTGCAAGAGCAAAACATGCTCTAATTTGTGTTTTTTGCACAACTGAGGGGTCTAACATTTTGAAATATGGCATGGTATTTACTTACAAGATGCATCTGCTTTTTACAAACAGTCGAAAGAAAATTCCAAATTTAAAAGGATGAAGTGAGCGAAAAACGTTTTAAATTACAATTTTTATGCAATCTTATCGAATACGAATCCGATTTAAAAAATAATGGTGTCAAATTGTTGGTGATAGAAACTGCTCAAACATAAGCTATATTTTATGTATGTGTCACTACCACCAGAGGGTTGCAGGAGCAAAGAACTTTCTAAATTGCGATTTCTGTGATACTGAAGAGCCTAGAAACTTTAAATATGGCATGGTAGTTACTTATAAAACATAAATGCCCTCGAAGGACTGTCGAAAATAAATTCGAATTAAAAAGAGGTGAAGCGAAGGGTAGGTTCCAAAAGCGTTCTAAAAAGTCCCAAATTACGATTTCTATGCAATTTCAGGGAATATAAACCGATTATAAAAGTAATAATTGCGAATCATTGGTAACAGTCTCCTATCCTACACAGACTATATTTTATGCGGATGATTCTACAACCTGGGGTTCACAGGAACAACAAACTTTCTAAAAAGGGCCTTTAAAAGCTTTCTAAATTACGTTTCTGTGGAATATTAGGAAATACTAAACCTATTTCAAAATTAATGTTGGCAAAATAATGGTGATAGTTCCTATTTCAACATAGCCCTTTATGTTGAGAGAGGTGGTAAGACTTGGAATTTGACATGATGGTTAATTTTAAGACATATGTAAGAAGATGGTTTCTAAAAAATTCAAAACTTAAAATGAATACTGAAATAAGTGTATTAATTGAGCATAAAAGTTTCAAAATATTTTCTAAATTATCATTTATTTAGTTTTATTTCTTTTTATTAATTTAAATCCAATTTTTGCCTAATGCAGTGCAATAATGAAATTTTGTCAAACTTTGTTTTAAATAGTAATTTTTGAATTATTCCTAAAAGTATAATTTCTTTTAATAAAAATTAGACGTATAAATATCACTTGGCATATTTCAAATATGCAAAGCCGCGGGGTTTGCTAGTATTTCTATATTTCCATAAGAAATATGTTATTTTATAGCGACTGTATTTAACGAAAGGAATAATTTATTTAGAAACTTTTTTGTCTTAAAATAAATACTATGTTTCTAATTAATACTCTGTAAATAAGAAAGATATTTTAATCTTAGAATCAGATATTCCCATTTAAAAACATAAAAGTTATTTGAAAATTATTTATTTTTCACAAACATGTAAATAGCTGAAAACCAAAAGCCGTAAAATATTTATATTTTCCACATGGATGAATAAACGTTTGTTTACTGATTTTAAAATGTACATTGACTTTCCTTAGTTAACATATTCGATTAAAAAATCTTCTCAAATAGAAAGACAAATCAAACGAACAGATTTTCTCTTTTAAATAAACGGAAGTATATACCTTGTTTAGCTATTGCTTATGAAAGCTCACTTTTTTAGCTCAAAGCTTTTTGATCTAAAGTGCCCGAAGGTTCTGTATGTACGTAACGCGATATCTCTTGATAGAAATATCTGATTTACTTAATTTTATAAGAAGTTTCTTGTGAACGCTTCCTTTCTGTTATTTAATAAATAATAATAAAAAAACCTTTTATAGATTTATAAATTTTAAACATACATAAAAAAAATGTCATAAGATGCTATAAATTGGTTAACTTTATTGCTTATACAAATAATTAAGAGAAAAATGCAGGCACACGTATCAATTTTGGGTAAATAAACGCTAAACCTTTTCAAAAAGCATATTCCTACTGATCCTTACTGCAAATACGTGATCATTGTATTAGTTTGTTTTATGATCCCTACTTTTATCTTCTATAATCTTTAGCTAAGTTGTCGTCTTCAAGATGTAGTTCGTTCACTGGAGAGTGTTCTCCAGTACAGATTTAGTGAGATTCGTGATAAGACTCAACAAGTAAACACCCATTAAACACAGATACGTGCAATAGCGTAATGCCATATAAAGTGCTATATACTTTTTAATAGGCCACTATACTAATATGTTTATAGCTTTATAAAAGTAAGATATTGAAGAAAAAATATTATTACTTCTCTACTATACTTGGGCATTATTAAAAAAATAAATTATTGCATAAAAATGTCCCTTAACTTTGGTCTTGTAAAGCGCAAACATTTTAAGCATACTTTCCAGTAAATATTATGTCACGAGTTCACTTATTGAAGATTCTACGAATTAAATAAAAACATATTTCAAATCAACCTACATCATAAAAACGATTAAAAAATATTTAATTTCCGAAATAAATTTATTGCTATTGGTTATATCTTTATTCTCAAAAACAGAATATCAACAATCATGCAAATAACTAAACATTCTGACGTGAATAAAAATAAGTTAAAGTGTTACAGGTGTAGAGATTCCCCAAACTTAGCAAATTTATTCAGATGTGTAAATGTTACTTGCAACCTTTGTTAAAAAGTGCCATTTAAGCAAAGTTTGTAGAAGTACAAATTTTCAAAAATAGGTTAATTCTTTAAATACAGTAGATGTGTTAACTGTAATATATGGCAAAAAATTAAACCCTATTAAATTGTTTGTTTTAATTGAAGAAAAAAGGCTAGAGCTGATATGGAAATAGATACGGGATCTGGAATTTCTGAAGTTCTTTTAAAATGATTTCGCAGAATTTTTCCTGATTATAAATTTTTTCCTCCAGATGTTCAGTTAAAAACTGCAACTGGACAATTTTTTAAACCTAGAGGAAAATATTTATGTTGAAGTAATTGTTATTTATATAATAAAACAAAAAAAGGTAAAGTTGTATCTGATAAGAGAAGATAATTATCCATTACTATTTGGCGGAGATTAGGTATCTAAATATGATATTTTCCACATAATTTAAAAACTGTTTATGTAAATGAAATTGTAAATTATTCTGATAAATTACAAGCTTTGTTACATAATTTTGCTGATTTGTTTACTCATGAGCCTGGGGAAAAGGTTTGCAGGCAGAACTTTATCTTAAAAAAGATGCTACACCCATATTTTGCAAAGTTATTAATGTCACTTGTGCACTACGTGCAGCATCCAATAAAGAATTTCAAAGGTTACCAGATGGTAAACTTGGATTATAAACTTCAATAACATATATAAATTACATGACAATCTGAGTGAATTTAAGCGAGTATCGGTATTTAAGCACATTAGTGCATTGAATGGCAAGTGGACAGACAGAATAACAAACAGACAAACTGAATTTATAAACTCATTCAACTATGGCGGAAAGTATTAAAAACGGAATTTTCGACGTTAAAAACATCAAAATCGACCTGAAACACACATTTATATGATGGATAATAAGAAAATTCAGAAAATGACGCCATTTTGAATAACAGCCGGCATCTTGAATTCCTACAACTTTACGCGATGTCTCCCTCTCTTATATGGATTGCATTGATACAAAGTAGATTCTCACCAATCGGTATATTCTTCTCACGATTTGCAAATTTCTCAGCCGTAGCACCCGGATTAATAGACAATAACCTAATAGAACTCTTTTGAGGGTCCCTGTAAACGGACTATAAAACCTATACACTTTATTTGTATTCAGAACATGTTATTGTAAACTTCAATAACATATACAAATTACATGACAATCTGAGTGAATTTAAGCGAGTTGCAAACAGCCAGGCAGACAAACAAACAAACAAACTGAATTCATAACCTCATTTAACTATGGCGGAAAGTATTATAAATGAAACTTTTGACGTCAAAAACATTGAAATCGACCTGAAACACACATATATATGATGGGTAGTAAGAAAATTCAGAAAATGACGCCATTTTGAATAACAGCCGCCATCTAGAATTCCCACGACTTAACGAGATGCCTCCCCCTCTGAAATGCATTGTATTAATATAAAGTAGATACTCACCAATCGGTATATTCTTATAACGATTTGCCGTTTTCTCAACCGTAGCGCCCGGACTATTAGTGCTCCATACCATCCATCTACAAATGGACAGGCTGGGGGATATGTGAAAACTCTCAAACGTGGATTAAAAACCTTAGTTTCAGATCCTGGTAATTTGCATATGAAATTAAATAATTTCATTTTGCAATATAGAAAGATGATTCATGTTACAACTTGGCAGATACTTGTATGTTTATTTCTAAAACGTCATATAAGGAAAAAAACAGATTTGATAGTGCCAAATGTTACAAATTTTGCTCATGATAAACAAGATAAAAAAAAGTCCAAAGTTTAAATAAAAGAAGTTGAAATTAAGCAGAAAGGAGCTGTAAGAAATTATACTTCAGAAGCATCAATATGTCGACCAAGTGGAAAATTGGTCGAATAATAGTAAGAGAAGGAAAATTACATTATAGAGTTCAAGTTGGCTCGAATATTTGAAAAAATGTATGTTGATTAAACAACTAACTTAGGTTCAGAGATTTCTTTAGTTAACGATCCAAATTCTGAAGAAAGTGATACAGTAAATTTCAGATATGAAAATGCAATGGGGAAACAAGGTGATTCCCCACCAATACAGCCTAGAATCACAGAACTGTTACCAGTTGACTATCATGATTCAAATACCCCAGGTCCTACACCAACTGACTTTCTAGATCCTAATTCTTCCATTCATAAATCTACTGACTCTGATTGAGTTTTTCCAAAACCTTCTCTTCCTACCTGTTCTATAGTTGATGCTGCAGAATTGTTAAAATGTAATTATTCTTCTTCTCCACAGGTACTGAGAAGATTCAGTAGGTATAGAAGAGCTCCTGATCGACTTAGATATTAATTGGGGAAGAAAAGTGGTATTTGTAGTTTAAATGTGTTATGTCACATTACAACATCCCGCAATTTCTATCCCGAATTCTTGATAAATATGTATCAGAGTAAATGTGTAATTCCAGTCTGTTCTGTGATGTATTTCGTACGTATATTGACGTGATTCGTTTTCTTAAATGTTAATTAAATTTTTATTATGCATCTGTGTACCTCTTCATTTACAATTGTGCTGATTATTAATTAATCAGTTATAAAGACATGTTACATACAAATCCTTTTTCACGCTTTAATTCAACTGAAAAGCATTCACAAAACTGGTTTTTACCTTACGTTAAAGATGCATCAAATTTTCCGAAAATTTTCTTATAAATAAAAGATTTAAAATCTCTTATTTGGAAATTTTATACTAAATTATGAACGATATCTTTTGTAATAAAAATATTCCAGGGACCTTTTTTTGTAGTACGTTACAAGGCAAATATCCCATCTTTGTAAAATACAAATGACTTACGGGAATCTGTGAATATATTTATTCATTACAAAATAGAAATAAAAATGATTTAAATGGCATAGCTTATTTACAATGGAACAATGGATATTTTTATTAATTTTATGTTAAATAAATATAATTAGTTCTAATAATAATAAAGGACTTTACGTTGTAATATCGATACAAAACAAATAGGTGTTTCTATCCGACGTACAATTTATTCACAAGTTTAACATAAAACTCTACGTTTCGGTTTATTCTTTAAAACCTTCCTCAGGAGAAAAATTTTCTTTGAACAAGGTTTGAGCAAGGTTTAGTTCACTGCTTCTTAAAAGAGGGGGGGGGGAGGTGAAAAAAATTAAGTCATATTATCAGGATCTCACGAATTCCTTCATGAAAATTCCTTCATGGTAATAGTTAATACATTGTTTTGATTTTATTAGATAAAGGTTCTACACATATTTCAGTGAAATATACCTAGAATGTTAATACCTAGAATGTTAAACCAAATAGCGAGAATATTGTACGAGAGGACACCATTGCAGACAGTATCATTTCTAAGTAAAATTTCAATGGATTCACGGATTATTGAAGAGTAATGGTTAGATGTAGGAATGATAATTTTAACTTTTCCGAAGTCTAACTTAATATTTTCATTCTGATGCAATCTGGAAAAATCTGTAATTTATCCAGATTGCTTCAAAAAGAAAATTATACAGATTGCATCAGAAAGAAAATATTATGATAGATTTCGGAGCTAAAGTTATCATTCCTACATCTAGCCATTATTCTTCATTATCCAGATTGCATCAGAAAGAAAATATTAAGATTGACTTAGGAAAAGCTATAATTGTCATTCCTACATCTAACATTACTTTTCATTATTCAGATTGCATCGGAAAGAAAATATTAAGATAGACTTAGGAAAAGTTAAAATTATCATTTCTACATCTAACCATTACTCTTGAATAATCCGTAAATCCAATGAAATTTTACTTAGTAATGATACTGTCTGGAATTATGTCCTTTCGTACAATATTCCCGCTATTTGGTTTAACATTCTAGGTATTTCGAGAGATCCTGATAATATGACTTAATTTTTTGCACCTCCCCTCCCCCTTTCTTTATGAAGCAGTGAACTAAACCTCGTTTGCACATGCGTACTCTTTCATGTTGTTTTAGGAGTATTTTTCTTGTATTAGAGTCAGTCACAATTTTCCCAAAGAAAATGAACGAGGGTTCGTTCGAAAGATCTCTGGATATAATAACATATTTATAAATCTTGGCACCTTTTAAGTAATTTTATGCTTGTTTTTTAATTTTTTATATTAATAACAAGGTGAAAATTCCTTCATGGTACTAGTTAATACAGTGTTTTGTTTTATTAGATAAAGGTTCTACACATATTTCAGTGAAATATTGTCAGAATGCCCATAATTTTACTCACTATGACCGGTAGTTGAATCTAAGCTCTATATGATAAGGTTGTTATTTTATAGGGACTTGAATATAATAACATTGATCCTTTTTTATAGAAAAATAAGCATGTTTTCCAAATTTTGAATGATATTTTGAAGATATTCTAAAATTCCTATTTCAGTGCAGATAGTATAATAGTAGTATATAGCAAAAATAAAATTTAAATGCATTTAGTTGAATTGAGTGTACACTCCCTGGAGTTAGCATTAATTTGTGCTATTAATAGGGCAAAAGCCCAATTTTTTTTAATGTTATGACAATATTGCTAGGATTTTATAGTTTGAGTCATTAGATATTACAATTTAAATAAAAATAATTATATTTATTCAATGCTGCACATTAATAAATGTAGGCAGATACCTTAAGGACATTCAATGCACAAAACTAAACCATTAATATTCCATTAGTCATATAGTTAGTAAATTACACAACAGATCCGCAATAACTTTATGTTTTACTTACAGATAATACTTCAATATGATTCTTCTAATATACTCTAAAAATTTTTTTTTTTTTTTGTAATCTACAAAAGCAATTGAAAAAGCGAGACCATGTGTGCAATCAATTTATTTTTTCTCCTACAATATTTTGCGAAGTTATATTTATATTTTTTCATAACTTAGAAAATCAAAAGTCATTTTTTTGTTACATAATGCTATACTTTCATGAATTAAAAGCACTGAAAATTGCTTTGTTTCATGTGTTCTACAGTTAAAATCTCTACTGTGGACTACATATTAATAAGTACACTTAATTAGTGTTATATACACATATAAGTATGCATTTAAGTTTTAAAAAAGTAAATATATAATACAAAGTTTACTTAGCTTTTTACTGTTTATAAGAGGAATGTAATTGTTGCTAGAGTTGTCTTACTTACGAGTAGTGTTTAAATAAATGTTGTTAATTTTTGTAAATGTAAACGTTTAATTATTTACATAAACGGATGTATTAATATATATATATATATATATATATATAAAATGTTTCAATTAAGTATTTAGTGAAGTTGAGTCTCTAAAGTTGAGTTGCAATATAGAGATTCTGGTTTTAGAGTGTTATTAAGCAATTATCAAAACAATTTATATTTTTAAATGGAAACTATATACTAAACGTTTTTTTAATTAGCCTCCAAAACTATAAGTCATACGACTATGCTTCAAAATTTATACGGCCTACCCATGCACATATTTAAAAAGCTATATGTCTTAATCAATATAGTATTTAAATTTGTGTAAAAAATGCTTAAAGAGAACATATTTTTAATTTTAATATTTTTATCATATTAAAAACAAAGCTTTTGTGGTCAGAATGTTAGTAAACCACAAAAAATGCGCACTTAAGTAAAATTAAACCTAATATCAAAGTTGAAAGGTAACAATAAAACACGTCTTCTCGCGAAGAAGCCAGCTTTTCAACTGAATCTAACAAGGAGAGGGCCAACCTTGTTAATCACAGATTTTGATTATTTTAATATATGTTGTAGGGTAGAGATCCCTTAGTGTCAGGTTCAACGGAATTTATCCAATGCTCCTTAGTTCTTAACAAACAGGGGGGTCTAATAATAGTACACAACTTAAATACTTACATTGCAACTACAATGATAGGATGGTCGTAGCTCAGTTGGTACGGCGTTCGCTGGCAGATCTGTGGGCACGGGTTCGGTACCCGAACGCGCTACATTTGTTTTTCTCATTTTTTGTTTTATAAATATACTTGTAATTATAATGTAATAATTTCAATTACAAATTTTAATATCATACATTAATTATAATGTTAACAAACTTAAAGTTATCATTTTCTATTTTTAAACTGTTATTTCTCATCCTTTAAAGAGGTTTAAAAATAAATTGGATATATTATTGTATGATAAAAATTCTAAAATAGTGACAAAATCTGCTGTAGTGCCATCTAGTTATGATAAAATAAAAGAATATTCAAATAAAATAAAAATAAAAGCAGAAAGAAGATAGGTGAAAGCAAAATAATTGAAAGCACAAGCATATATATTACAAATTTATAAATTTTTAATAAGCAAAAAATCGGTTGTAATTTAATTCTGATGCTAATTTTTAATATAATTATGCTTGTTACTTTAAAAACAGAATTATAGTATTATTGCATTGACTTCCTTTGTTAAAGCAATGCGTAATTGATGTTTCTTTAAAATCACTAATTGACACAATTGCTCAATATCATTGCACCCATAAAGAATACATGAAATACATTTTAAAAGGGATTTTTTAAAAATTAACAGTTTTATGATGTTTTATACAACTATTTACTTAAATGTAAAAAATTAAATAGGTTAAAATTATAATTGATATACAATATTATAAATTTTAATTGACAATGAGATTATTAATTATACTTACAAGTATATTTATAAAACAAAAAATGAGAAAAAAAAAATGTAGCGCATTCAGGTAATGAACCCGGTCCCGTGGATCAGTCGGCAAACGCCATACGAACTGAGCTACGACGAACCTATCATTGCGGTGGTTGCAAAGTAAGTATCTAAGTTGTGTACTATTATTAGACCCCCCCCCCCCCTCCCGGTTTCTCAAGAACTAAGGAGCGTTGGGTGAAATCCGTTGAACCTGACACTAAGTGGTCTCTACCTTACAACATATATTAAAATAATCAAAATCTGTGATTAACAAGGTTGGCCCTCTCCTTGTAAGAGCCGACGGATAGGTCTCATGCTTGTGAGATAGACGTATATCGATGCACCACTTATACAGCTATTGAAAATTTTGATTTTTACAGTTGTTGAGCAAATTTTAATTTTAGCATTTTTACCAAGTTCGGGGTCAAATACTCCATTGTGTGTAGCTCCATCTATTAAAAGCTGTTCCGCGTATTGTTTGATGCATTAAACGCACTGCCACCTATTCCGCGAGTGGCGCTGTTCAATACATGAGGCGACCGCTGCCGGCTCCGAGCTGATTTGAACGCAACCACTCGCCGAATAAGAGGAATCGTACGTTTAAGGAATATTTTCAAAGAACACAGAGAATTAGGATTGGAAGAAGAAATCTCCGAGCATAGAATATCTCATGGGGAAATTTTAAACACGGTTTTTGTTATATTAATACCCATCATTGGTTTATAAATATTGTTCAATAAAATACAATAAAAATCATTTTTAAAATAAATTATTGATCAATACAGCAGCTTTTTTCTAAAATCCTTCATTACGGTTTATTAATAATATAAATAATATAGTATAGCATTAAAAAATAAATAAATATAATGAAGGAAATGCAAAGACAACCATCCACTTACTAAAGTAAGAACTTAATTCATTTCAAAGAGGATTTATTGATACGCTAATGTAAGAAAAAAATACAGTTTGTATATTAAAAACTGTTCAGTAAGTTTAAGAATTCGCCCAGTTTGTCTTTAATTTCGTAGTCAAAATTATGAATGCTTTGAAACGTACTTTTAATTTGGTGACTGATTTGCTCAAATATATATCTTAAAGTGGAACTAAAAAACGAAGTTTCGAATTTTATAAACTGTAGAGATTTTATTTTTCCTTTTTAACTCCATAAAAAGAAAAAAAAATCTTTTAATTTTAAAAAGACTTACTGGTTCTTCAAAGCGGCCGATTTTCCCTTAAAAACGAATAAATAATTACATTAAAACAAATTTAAGCTTATCAATAAATTTTAATTTGCAAAAGTAAAATAATGAAGTGTTAATGTCTTGTAATATAGAGTAAAATTTAGTTTGAATGCTATAGAAAAGATGCTAACATTTTATTTGACCTTGGTGGAAGCCAGCATAGTGGGCATTGATTTCATTGGCTCTATTTTATTTGGCTGCTAGTCATAAGACGTTAGTCCAGTTTAGCAAAGAATGGTGTTTATGTTAGTACTTTTATCGATTATTTTTTAACAAACTGTCAATTCGTATGTGACACTGTCTGCTAACATAACGAAGTTTGTTAAAGTGTCCTGTGTTTGGTGAACCAAAAGAATTTACATTAGACTGTCATCTTTTGCAAACATATATAGGTGAAATGAAATATTATTTATGGGTTCACTTTAACTTAAAATCGGACAGCTGGAATCTGGAAACCACTGTTTCTGAAATATCTAATGATGTTGTTGCTGATAGAATTAAAAGTGTATCGCTGGAATCTTCAATCCCAACGGTTCCTAATACACGAATAATAAAAATGATTAGAGACTATCATGAGAAATGTCAAAATTTGAAGAAAAATATTACGAGTAGAAAGAATAATCCCTCATTCAATGCTAAATTTTAAATTCTTAGGCAAATGGCCATATTTCTGCATATGTACTTTTCTCGTGTACATAGTACGCGTATTATACTAATGTCAAGAACGTAACTTTCTTAAAGACTTAAAGAAGGAATCTTGATGACAATAGGATTAGAATAGGGTAACTCTAGGATAGATGGCCATAGTTTTTAAAGAATGAAATAAAAATTCTTAGAATGCAAATACAAGAAATATTGATGCATATTTGAAATTGTTATACATATACTCATAATATTTTATGGAAAGAAAATTAAATATTGCAAACAAAAAGTGTTATACAAAGTTGAAATTTAAATGGCAGATGGTCATCTCTCCTTAAATCCGAGGAGAGATGGCCATCCAATACAAGAAAGAAAAAAGTTAAGTTTTATAGCAAAAAAAAATAACACATTTCATTCAGTTAACCATGAAAAAAAAATGTAGATATTTGTAAAGATGTAGTTATATGATGGAAATTAGTGAAGATTCTCGAATAAACAAAATCTGAGGTACAATTTTACTTTTCATAAAATCATACCACATGCTTGGCAAAGGTCTTGATAATTTGTATACGTTTCATGGAACTACTTCAGGTACCTTATGCATTGTATCCAGACATTATTTTTGAATGTGATATGATATTGTTTTGCACAACCAACACAGTGATCCTAATCCAATTCTATTTACTCGGAATCAGTAGAATCTGATAATTTAAATGTATTTCGTTTTCATCGTTACTGGAATTGTCATGTTTTTTTCCCTCGCGTTAATTGTAGATTTATTACATTAATTTAATTTATTTATCAACTTTATCAATATCTGTTATGAAAGTTTCCGACATTTTTCAGTATTTTCTGAAACAAATAAATCGTTAGGACTTATATTATTACTATTATTATTAAAATATTTATATCAGCTAAAATTTAAAAATTTATATCAATTAATTAATATATTTATAAACGTAAACGTTACATATTTATTTTAAATTTAATTATATTTAGTTAAAATCATCACTAAGTAGAGTTTTGAAATATTGATTAAAGGTGGCCATCTCGCCTGAAATTGAAGGACTGGTAGCCGCCCAATTTAAAGCTTCAATAACCATTGAACATCTTTGTTTTAGACTTAGAAGCAAAGATTAGAATATATACGTGCCTCAAAAGTCCGTAAAGTAAAAATATATATATAACGTACGTACTGCAAAACATTCAGATATCGAAGTAAAAAAAAAAAAAAAAAAAAAAAAAATTATATATATATATATATATATATATATATATATTTAATCAGCTTTTTAATTTACATTAAAATTACGCTTACTTTTTATAATTGAAAAACACAACTGCACGTCGCAATAAATAAACTCGTTGAACTGTTTCATACAAACAATATTTATGTTGCAACCTATGATCAAGATTTGGAGATATTTGGACTGGTCATCTCAACTCTATTGCCATATGTCTTAGAGTTACCCTATATAAAAACTACAAAGAAAATAATGCTTAGAGTAGAAAGACTAGTAATATAAATATGAATACAGAAAAAGTTATTTTAAAAGAAAAAAGTGATGTTTTGATGAATGACTTGCCAAATGCAGTTGATAATTTGGAAAGTAATCATTCAATCGGTATTTCTGCTGATTCTGAATTTGAAAATCAACCGTCTAACTAAAATCGCAATGGTACTGTAATAAAGAAAAAAATGATCTCAACAATTTCAACTGCCTGCACTTACCCTTGCAGTTGAAAAAACAGTATGAGAAAGAATAGCAAGTATTATTGTAAATACCACTTTAGAAGAAATGCGCATTATTTCTGATGTTAATAAAGAAAAAAGAACTGGCAGAATGGCTTTCAGAAGACAAATACAAAAGTAAAGGAAGAATTTCACTGAACTAAAAAGCTGTAATAAGTTAATTTTTTTAGATTTGAATTTTGATGGCAGAATAGATAACACCATGATAACTGAAGCAAAGGGGAAAAAATATACCGAAAATTAATGTTCTAACACGTGACCTTAGACAGGATGAAAATATATTAGTCATATGCCATTAGCATCTGCCCCTGCAAATAATATTTGTAAGGGAATTTTGACGTATTAAAAAAAAAAAAAAAAAAAAAAAAAAAAAGTAATATAGGCATTTCAAATTTGAAACATAGTGTGTGCGACGGAACCGCAATTCATACAGGTTCAAATCTGGAGTTGTAAAAACTTTGGTAGCAATACTGAAAAAACATTTAAAATGGATAATTTGCTTACTATATGCAAATAAACTTCCTTTTAGACAATTTATTCAATATCTTGATGAAAAATCTACGGGTCTTAAGGGATTTTCTAGAAATAAGAAAAGAACTAGAAAAATGCCAAGATAGGGAATTACAAGTTAATTTTGAGGATATAATTATGGAAAATGCAGTACTTTTGTGAGATTTGTCAAGCGGCATCAAGTGGCATATTTCCTCAAAATTGAGGGATAATAATCACAGAAAACTTGCTTATTTTCGTCAGTTAACAGCCAAAAGTATTATGTGTTTGTATGTATCCTTTAATACTCCTTCTGAAAATTTAAATGCTCTTGCTGAGTATGTTATTAAATTTTATAATGGATCAACATAAAAATAAAAGCTTCTTGCCAGTATGGATCTGATCATTTGTAGGAAATCATTAAGAGTTCAAAGTACCTCGAAGAATAGTCTAAAGACATCATCGATCTAGACATTCACAGAATTGCCGATTTTGGCAGTTATTTAAATATAGTTTTGGCAAATTCCCGTAAACATATAAGAACCCTTGGACTTCCGAGGAGAATAATATGTAGATAAAAGTCTAACAAATGTGTCAGGAGTTTTGAATTTCCTCTCCTTAACTTTGATGCTTCTGGATGCATAGATTTATTCAATTGTAATTAGTTCAGGTAACGGTATCTCCTGTCCTGACGGGCATATCGGACGAAGAACTTGAAAAATAGTACAAGGAGTGGAAACACATTATTTTCTAGGTTTTCTCCTGTCATAATCAAGTAGTGGAAAGGTGTATCGAAATTGTTCTCGGAAGCAGCGTCATTCGCCACTGGATATGAAGCGTGATATGACTTTGTCTTGGGAAAGTTAAAGTCGCGCGATGTAATACCAAAGTTTGATACTAACAAAAATTATAAGCCAATAAGTTAAATAGGTACTATAACGAAGGTAGTGAAGAAGGCTTGAAATCGACACGCAGTCACTTCCTCCTGGTGACTTCTCCATAATATATGCTTCATATATCCAGAGTTATAATAAGCTAGAAGCGACAGGAGTCGTTCGGTAGCTTCATTGCCCGAGCCATCCCTTCCCGGTTTTCGGTGTCTTTAATTTGTGCAATTTCCCTTTTAAATTTGTCCGGTTTAAATTTTTGATTTTTTTTCAACCTGGCTTTGGCTAGAGTGTCTTTCACTCAGGACGTGGCTGGGGACCTAAGAACCTAGCTTCCGCAGAAGAGTCGGAATAAGTGATAGAATAAAGAGCTGCGGACGAAGAGAGGACGCTCGCCGCGGCGGTTGACCCACCCGCCCCCCCCGAGCCGCCGACCGAGACTAATAATAAGCTAGAAGCAGCAGGAGTCGTTCGGTAGCTTCATCGCCCCGAGCCCTGCCTTCCCGGTTTTCAGTGTCTTTAATTTGTGCAATTTCCCTCTTAAATTTGTCCGGTTTCAATTTTTGAATTTTTTTTCAACCTGGATTTCGCTAGACTGTCTTTCACTCGGCACGTGGCTGGGGACCTAAGAAACTAGCCTCCGCAAAAGAATCGGAATAAGGGGAAGAATAAAGGGCTGCGGTCGAAGAGGGGCCGCTCGCCGCGGCGGTTGACCGCCCGCCCACTCCCAACCGCCGTCCGAGTGTAATAATAGGCTCTAATTAGCAGGAGTCGTTCGGTAGCTTCATCGCCCCTGGCACTCCCTTCCCGCTTTTCGGTGTTTTTAATTTTAGTAATTTCTCTTTTAAATTTGTCAAGTTTCAATTTTTAATTTTTTTTTCAAAGTTCTTTTCGCTAGAGTGTCTTTTACTCGGGACGTGGCTGGGGACCTGTGAACCTTGCTTCCTCAAAAGAGTCGGACAAGAGTAGAAGAATAAAGGACTGATAGTTGCTAAGAGTTGCGTATTTTACTTTAAGTTACTTTATACTGAAATTTTAAAAACTGACGTCTTTAAAGAACAGGAAAGAAATTAATTTTAAACAAGTAAGAAAAATCATGCGTTAAGCATAGATTATGAAACACTTTCCAGCACTTCCTGTATGCCTTAACAAAACTTCGTTATTTAGGGAAATAATGTATATAAAAAAACTAAGTAAACATTTTAGGAAACGCATAAAACATTTGAAAAACTGATTTCAGCAGTTACCATCCATATAAAATATGTATTCCGATTCTTTTGAACAGCTCTGTATTTGATCTGTAGGTTAATATGTATGCTATATAATGGGGAAATTTAGTTTAGCAAGAAAACGCATAACAGGTTGAAATTTCTTTTTCAGCAATTTATACTAATAGATGGAAACTTACTTGTATTCTTTTGTACAACCCTGTAGTTAACCTAGTAACTTTATTACTCGCCACTATCTAGCTAAAGTTTAATTCAAAGTAAAACACTCTTAAAACTACTGGAATCATATTTTCAGAAATTATCATTTATAGACGGCCATGTATCCAATTCTTTGCGTGACACTGTATATAACTTTATCTATGTTTTATAATTTTATCTACAAACATTTCCTAGTAAACAAAATGCAGCTCAGCGTAAAAATCCATAACTCATTTAAAAACCACATTTAAGTAATTTACAATCATACCCAGTAACATTTACGAATTATTTTCCGTAATCCTGTATATAAATTACAGCATTTATACACATCATATGCAATGCACAAATATAGTGAAACCTAAAATCGCATAACATAATTAAAAATGCATTTCCAGCAATCATCGCTACCGTACAATACTTCGGATAAAATATAGTATCTGAAATCTTTTGTGTGCCCCAGTAAATTCTATGTACTTCGTATTATACATGAAATAATTTATAGTAAACCACAGCGACGTATATCAATTCCATTATACATGAAATAATTTAACATAATTAAAATACACCGGAAAAAATTCTCTCAACCCGTATATCATTATGTGACGGAATTCTTTGTGTGGCCCTGTAAATGAATAATACTTATTCTTTGCAACTCATATTCTACGGAAAACATATTTTAATGCACTTGATAATTGCATATCAATTTTATTATGTTTGAAAGCATGTAACATCATTAAAAATCCTTTTAAACGATTATTTACCATAGGCTGTAATGTAACGGAAAACTTTTGACTGCCCCTGTAAATGAACTAAACATGCTACAAACTTAATTTACAATAGGGTTCGTGCTATGGTCACTAACATCCAAAAATTTCAGAACGATCCGAGTATATTTACGGGAGTTAGAGCGCGTACAGACGGACAGACGGACAGACAAACCGAATGCATAAGCACTTTTCAACTTTGTTGGAAAGTATTAAAAATACCTTTTCAGCGGATGTTTAGACATCCAAAAAGGAAAAAGTATGATATTTCCCTCTTACAAATTTTAACAAAATTTTTTTTTTACCCTAAACTTAATTTATATCCCAGTGTATATAGCTGCCTACAATTGTATGTACGTAATTGCATATCTACTATTATGTATAGGCTATTTTAGTTGCACTTTAATGAAAGATTTCGTTTTAAAAATGTCAGCACTATTTATCCATACAGTTATTGCCAGCTCTAGAGTAATAACATTTGGTCATAATGACAGTTTGACATAGATGTGTGTTTAATATTCTATATTGGGTTTAATACGTTATATGATATTAAAAATTTGCAAAATATTTGTGTTCCGTCAGTTTACAAATATCTTAGTGTTTCATTTTTTTCCTAATTAAATAATCAAGTTTTTATAAATAAAATAACATATATGTAATAACATTTTATATTTTAACATTTTTAATACCTTTTCCCTAAGCATTAAATACACATTAATTTGCCGTTTTGAAATCCTAATGCAAGGAACGTTTTCAATGATACATGATGTAATTCATACTACTTTTGCACTCTATAATCAGATAATATGTAAAAAAGTGAGTATTTGATTAAATTAAAAACAATAATTTGTTTTATAATACGTTTGAGAGCTTTAATAGAAAATACATTATATATCTAAATGATATCCAAACACATAATTAGACGAAAATATGTCCACACAATATATCTACACCTACTAAATACTATTCAAAATAAATTTTTTTATTAACTAATCACGTTAATTTAATCAAATTTCATAGCGTATAATTTAGACATAAGCTCTCTTGAGATTATAATATATTACCAAATGCTTTTCGCATAATGCCCAAGAGAATTTAAATATGTTTTAATGACATGCACCTGTGTTATCCGTTATGTGTATCGACATATTCTCTCTTATTAAGAAATATTTCATGCTTATATCATGCTTTATATAGTATATGCTTTCATGAAACGTTAGTTATAATTCTGCTGTATGTTATGGACACATTATCAATGTACGCATGTGTGGTGACGATCCATCACCACACACTAAGGTCACGCGACAATAAAGCGGTTAGTACAAATTATAGAAATATTACTCGATCTGTGTTGTGAGAAGATCAAAAGAGAGTAATATTGAATTAAGAGAATGAGAGGTGGTTAAATTTTGAATACTAAAATAAATACGTCAATAACTCATGCTCGACTTATTTAACGTACAAAATTATATTCAGGATTCAGTGAGTAGTAATTTATACGATTTTATATTTTATAAAATTAACTCTTAAAACTCCTGAATTTAATAAGCATCTGAAAAGAAAGAATAAGAATAGTGATTCAAAGTAAAGTATAGGAAATCACATATAAATTCAAATTTTATTATTTCAGGCATATATATTTCTTATATCAAAGCATAATTATTATAAACTTCATATTGATTTTGACAGCATTTCTCACAGCACAACATAGATGGGCTTCTTAGCCAAGTTATGGACACATTACTAATTATAATATTTATATTTTGTTTAGTCCATAATAATGATATTTCACTCATATTTTCACTAAAAATTTTGCCTGCAACATATTTAAACACAAAAATCCCTATACACATATATTATCAATACAAAATAATTTTATAGCCAAAATATTAAAGTAATTAAAAGTTTTTCTCACCATACACCTCAGACGAAAGGGGCGAAAGGACTCTGTACATCATGGATTGTTCCTATCCCTATGATGATATTGCTTGCACATTTCAAATTGTAAAAGTCTCTTTAACTGAGCACATTCAAGTTCATATAGTGTCTTTTAGGCTGAGCGTATATACACAATCACGGGAAAACAGGAACATTCGTTTGACTGAAGCTGGTGTGCTTTTCGGTGTAACATTCCAATTCATCAGCTAATGGTGATAGAACAATGAAGTCGTATTTCTCAGTCAGACTTCGGTCCGCATATACTACAGGGTGATGAAGAATTTATCCATCATGGGCAGTAAGAAATGTTTGCGACCTCCCAGATCAGGTTTCCTAAGAAAGTTTTGCGACCTCCGAGATCAGGTTTCCTTTTCATGTTCGCACAGGGTGACGAAGAGATATGTCTTAGTCGCCGGACTCATCCTAGAGCATCTTTTCAGGGCGAGAGATCAAGTTGGAAATCAAAATCCAAGTGTCCATTTTCTCTTCAAAAAAATTCCACCATAAGTAAAAAATGGGTGTATTTTATTAGTAGAATATGGTATTTTTTTATTCGTCGAGTGGTACTTCTCACTTACTGGTGCATCTTCTCTCTTTGCTGCGGTTCGCTGCTCGTACCCTTCTTATGGCCGTGTTCATCCTTTCCCGGCGCATAGTTAATTTTCCTCTTCAATTCCGGGGATTTTATGTCACTTGTGAACTCCCGACTCCTTTGACACACACGATGATACCCATAAATATTAGTTTTGTCAGTCCTGAAAGCGACATAAATATTTTTGACTGGCTTCATTCTTCTCATGTTTCTATGGCGTCCGTGTGTCCCACTTTAAGTTTTTATTGCCATATTTTCGTCTGAAGCATATGTGAGTTTTTATCACACAGTTAATTAGCATATAAAATAATACAAATATTTTAATTATTGGCCATTTTCCGAAATACCTAACATATTCACAAAACATATATTTTTACAAATTAAATTATACTAAAAACATATATATTCATTCATAATTATAATTTAATGACTTTTCTTTATCCTTTGCTCTTACGATTTTTGTTTCAAATTAATTTACATTATTTATTTTATAAAAGAAATATATAGCAAAATACTATTTTTACCGACTTCAAAAAAAGGAGGAGTTTATCAATTCGACGCGTATGTATGGTTTTTTTTTTTTTTTTTTTTATGTATGTTCACCGATTGCTCCGGAACTTTTTGTCCGATTTATGTGATTTTTGTTTTAATTGAAAGAGGATACTCTCGAATTGGTACCACTTCCGTTTCATCGAAATTGGTTCAGTAGTTTTTTAATAATTCAACAAAAACGAATAAAATGAAGGATTTCACCCAGATTATCTTTCATTGTTGCAACCAGTTTCTCAATCATAAGCATAAAACTATGTATTCATATACGTTAGCTCCAAGTTATCGCCAAACATGGCGCAGTTAGGTGAATTATCGCCAAATTTGGCAGCCAAAATAAGTTGCCATAAATGAAGCCAACTTGGCTGTAACTTACTAATTTGGCGATATTCCCATTCAAATTTAGTAATGGATCTTCCCCAGTCTGTTTCTTCGCATTTTCTAATCGACAGTCCTATTTAAAATTCTCAATTGGCAACTTCTACTAGATAACATTAATGATAACTTTCCTTTGGAGAGAAAATGAAAATTTCACGCATATTTTCTAACAACCTATTAACTGTCTCGGTACTACTTAGTTATCCCGTCGACCAATTTCGCCAAATTATATAAATCGCCAAACCACTCGCCAAATTATACAAATTGACATAATTTTTATTTTAAATAACGAAAGAACAAATAAATTAGTATAACATTAATAAAAATACAAATAAACCTTTGAAATAAAAATCACTTGATGACGTAAACACGTGTAACTTGCTTAAAGCCAAGTGAATGTGACATTTTGCGATCAACCATTATTGGCATTTAATCTTATAGTTTGGCGATAGATTTTTGGTCGACGCGATAACTAAGTAGTACCACTGTCTCATATACACAAGCAAGTTTTTCAATATTTATAAATTTATTTATTCTAAACAACCATTTGTCTACTTTTATATGCAAACACAAGTTGAGCCAAGATCCCTTATGCTGTTAAAGTACAGGATTAACAACAAACAAAGTAAAAAAAAGGAGTTACTCTAATTAGTATTATAGGCGGCATTGTTATGGTGCGGTGTATTTACATGGCACAGAACTTAAACATCAGTAGGCAAAGGCATAATTGCGAAAGCAAGTCAGTGAGTTACGCAGTCATGAAAACATTTGAATTGTATCAAGAAATGAGAGCAAGTAAATTTGAATCAGATTGCCCGATAAAAGCAAAAGGTGCGCGAAACTAACAGCAAACATGGTGTAAAGGAAATGCAAATATCATAAGTTGCTTCCGAAAGTTCTATATATTTTGCAGTACTATATTCACTAAAATACGTCAGTTACTATGTAGATCGATGACACTTTAACCAAGACTATTAAATGAGCATGACGATGTATTTCTAATCTTCCGTAATCGAGCTCACAGTTAAGGCTAGCGTGAAACAAAAAAAAAAAAATATCAGCAGCAATGTGGTTTAATGTAAATGTGGGTATCATAAAATATTTAATTCGCAAAACGCTTCAATGCACCAAATCATATTAGCTCAGAAACAACAATTGGCAGTGGACTCAATAACGGTAGATTACTTAATAGTTTTAAAATCTCCACTGCCCAACGTATTGCAAATGATGATGTAATAAGAAGCATAAATGCCTAAGTGAGTTAAGCTGATTTTGTCAAGAAAGATTAAATACATAACAACCAAAAATAAACAAAATACCGTCATGATGCAATGAGTTCTCAATTTCTCTATCAGAATCTTTAGATTTGGCGAAAGATTAAGCAAATAATTTAAATTATGAATAAAAGTACCATGCTGAAATGCTTAGCATACATTCATTTAAGCACATTGGCATTGCGTATACATTATACATTACATATTGGCACTTGCATAATATCTCCATATAAGAAAACATTAATGCCACCAAAAAATAATTTGTTTTTAAATTCTTGAAGCCACAAATGAATTATATATAAATTCTCATTTGATACTATAAAAATTTCATCAATGACCAGCCATTTGAGGGAACACCATTTAAGACTTTCCCGCTGTAGTCTTTTCACGATCATTTTTTGATAAGTTATTCGGTTTTCATGTACCCTAATGGCTCATGGTGCATGTAAACTCCGTCGCGGGTGCGAAGACCTCAAAGTTACCTATACCTCTGAGGTGCCTTGCCAGATAAAGGTCTCGTCATCTGATTAAGCTTCTAAATTACGAGATTAACATGAGTAGCAATGCACAGGTGCTAAACAACAAGATATAAATGTTAACTAACTGGCATAAAAAAGTTCATAATTAAGAAATAGGCACTGCCGATAGAAAAAAGAACTAGGCGCTCATCAGGTTTATTGCCGCTACGTGGCGATTATGTGGTCTCCTACGCCGATGACAGGTATAAAAAACTCGTTCATCTAGGGCAATCCGGAAGATAAGGGCCTGGTCATTGGTTAGAAAGTATAAAAAATGAGTCATTGTGTCTCTCTTCTCTATTTCATAGAGCATTTTCAGTAAGCCGAGGAACTTTTTATTGTCGGTTTCCAAAGTTCGATATTTTTTCATGCGAGCAGCATCTCCTGTCGTTCTACCCATGTCCAAATAGAGAAACAAAAATATTCAATTTAAAAATGAAGCTATTAAATCTGAAGAAGAATAAATGTAACATATATATATAAAGAATTTTCACAGAAAACCTGTGTTATTAATGTACACACTGATCTGGACAAAAGTATTTACTTATCAAAATAACATCTTTAAAAGTCCGTAATTTCCTCCAAAAGAATCATGCAAAAATTGTAATGCGAAAAAACTAAAAAGTGAAAAATAAACTTTTTTACCAAAAATAAACCGACTTCAAAAACTACTACAAAGTAAAAAATATTTTTTTTTACATAATAGTTAATAACAAATTAAATTAAGAGCATTGTATTTATCATGCGTATTATTATATTTATGTACATTAATTTGATTTTTTGGAGTCGGTGCCAGCCAAGCCAAGTTCAAAATTAAAATTGTTCATCCAATACACATCGTAACAAGATTCAGTAGAGCCGTTTAGGAAAAAAATTCCATTCTCAATCAACTTTGACACCATCCTGCATTTGAAAATCTGTCTTTGGCTGTGATTTTTTTTACATAATAGACTGTTTAAACACACTAATTTTATAATAACCCTTAATTTAGCACACATAATTACAGCTAATCTCACTTGAAAATACACGTTTATAAAATTAGATGAAATGTTTCAAAAATGGTAAAATTAAAATTTTTTAACTAAATAACAAATCGTAAAAAATCTCGTAGATATTTGGATGTGTGTCTGTTGGATAGTTATACTTAACTTCGTTTGGCTGACACCGACTCCAAAAAATCAAATTAATGTACATAAATATAATAATACGCATGATAAATACAATGCTCTTAATTTAATTTCTTATTAACTATTATGTAAAAAAAAAATATTTTTTACTTTGTAGTAGTTTTTGAAGTCGGTTTTATTTTTGGTAAAAAAGTTTATTTATTTGTTTTGCATAATGATTTAATTGAATACCAATCTGTGTGTGTAGGTCTCTACCACAGCATGAATATTATTTTCTTTAACTTGCAGATTAATCTACGACCTACCTTCCCCACACAGATAATAATGTATCCATGTTTGTGCAAAAAGAAAAATAGATTCATAAAACATTTGAATAAATATGTAAATACATATAACATAGCTTTATTTGAAAACATTACGCATATATTACATCCGTGTGCGCACATGTTGGTAACAGGCCATGTGTAAAAGAGAAGGAGGGGTTTTGAAAATTTATGCATGCCCATATTAATGTATTCAGATTTTCTAATTTTACTATTTATATATGTGATATTTCAATGTGCACCTGTAACGCATTTATCTTTAAAAAAGCATAAAGTTCTAACCAGTGGATGCATACAAATGAAAAATTTAGAAATACATAAAAAATCCTAATTGATTTATTAAAAATTTAAATCGCATTTGAAGATATATATATATATATATATGGATATAGATATACAACGATGTGAGTGTGTATCTATGCATACGAATGTATAAATTTCAAGCAAGAAATATTTGGTATTTTCTGAAAACCAAACACTGGGTACAATGTGAAGACAAATAAACAATATTAATAATAATTATAATCATAATAACAATAATAATAAAAATCACAATGTAGAATACATTTCGATGATGAATTTTAATTTACTTTAGATCTTTAAATATTTCTTATTGTCATTTTCAAATAATAGAGAATTATACATCTTCATAAAAAATGTATAAATCTACAAAGACATCAGCAAATAAAATTCAAAATATTGAAGTGTGATAATTACTATTGAAATTTCAGTACACAATAAATAAACGAGAACTTAATTTATACTATGCTGCCTAATCAAGGAATATGCATCACGAAAGTTTTTTATAATAATGTGTTCATAAAAGTTCTACTGAAATCGAATGAAATTATAAAAAAAAGACATACAATTAAATTATTTTAAATTTTAAAATTTAATGAATGAAATATTAAATTTTATTAGTTAAAATAATTCCATTTCACAAAAGGGATGTGTCCTTTAGACCATAAAATTTTAAATTTTATTTTTATGTTTTCAAAATTCCTTTCAATACGAAATCATTAATTTCAAAAGTAAAAAAGAATTTCTCGATTTATGTCACATTCGGAAGCTTTACATAATTCTTTGTTTTAAATGTGAAAAAAAAATGAACACTTTTTGTATACTAAATTCACTTTCAGTTATTTCTATTAGATTTTTTTTCCCTTAAGCTACACTTATATTTTAATTTTTAATTTAAAATAAAACACTTTTTTTAATTGTTAGAAACCTGAGATTGTTTTCAATAATCCGTTATTATAAAATTTGAGATATTGTTAGAATCTTTGGAACTTTATTGATATTTAGTTTTTAAAAATCGAGAAAAATAATTTTCTTCTTGAAAACCGCACCAATTTCAATAATTATATTCATGTTCGTAAAAAAAGCAAGATATACAAAAGAGTGGAATCTGCAGCAATTATTTTCGAAGACTTAGCGATAAAATTGCACACTGTGATATCACCCCCCGCCACCCAATAAAAAAAAAGAAAAAAAAGAAAAAGAAAAAAAATCTGTATGTAAGAAATATTTATAGTACATAAGAAGTTTTCGTTTGAGAATTAAACGAAATCATTATATAAAGTCTGTAAATATTCTTAAGGAACATCGGATTAACCATAGATAAATAATAATGAAGAATAAAAATTCATTAAACAAGGTTCAATTGTGAAATTGTGAAGCAAAATTAACGTTTATGTAAAAAAACAAAAAAAAAAAAACATTTTGAACAGATGATTTTTTAAAAACGATATATTTTTTTTTTATGTTTACTTACAAATATTTGTAATTCGTAAATAAAAATACAAATATTTATTGCTTTTTTATAAAAATATCTGCACGGATACAAAAAATGTTATATAGATGTATGTATATAAGATTTAAATTGATGATTTTTAGTTTTTAAATATTTAAAGTTACTATGTAAAAGTTTGTTCTTATTCTGAAAGTTCAGTTTAAATCAAAGAAAAGAGAAAAAAAAAGTTAAGTTGTAAAAACTATGAAAAATTGGGTTAAAATGAATATTATTCATCAATGAATATTTACGTGATTAATTTCTTCAGGTCTTAGCAAGTGGATGTTTCTTTCAAATTTGATAGTAAAGATTATTTTTATTATTGAAACCTCTAAATCACAAGTGAGATATTTTTGTGGTATAAAAAAAATCAAATTAATGTAAAATTCATAAATAATTGTCATAATTTAAGTTTAAGTTATTCATTCTTGTAAAAAAGAAAATTTCAACGAACAATTCGCTGCATTTCAAATGAAAACAAAGCAATAAGATTCCATTAAAGAGTTTCAAATTTTCTATTGATATTTTTTTATTTTTTTTCTATTTCAACAAATATTATTAATGTGGTAAGTAAAATATTTATACGAGAAATATGTTTAAAATTTCATTATTTAAAAAAAAAACTACTTTACTTTAAGAACTTAAAAAAAAAAAGATCATTATAAATTATGTTTCTTACTTTTTAGTTATTTTTATTTTTTGCAACTTTTAAAGAAATTTAAGAATACGGAATGATTTTTAAGATTCTTAAAAAGTAATATTTCAGTCTTTACTGCGTTGTATGTATAATTTAATAAGAAGAAAAGAAATCTAAAATGTGTAATTTTGTGAAGTATCCTGTAAATTTATAAATTAGTTTCACAATAAATTAATTTTTAAATTTTATCTTACATTTACAAAATAGAAAATTTAATTATCTTACATAAATAGGATAATATTTGCATTCTACAAATTGTAAACTTAAAAATGCATCGTAATTACCCCAATCACTTCACTTATTAAAAAAAAAAAAAAAAAAAAAAAAAAAACTATTATTATTTTGCACAAATATTTGATATTTCGAAATGGATAATTTTATTGTGCCGCTATTATATTTACTGAATAACCATAAGTATTTCATTAATTTTTTTTTAAACTAAATGATACGTTTTTTCTCATTAATTAAATAAGAAAACTCATTAAAGCAAATTTACAGAAACTCTTAATTAAAAACACAGAACTTAGCATTGAGTTATATATTTTTTTAGAAAGAGTTAAAGAACAAATATATATATATATATATATATATTTCAAATTTAGTATTTTTGCAAAAATAAAGAATAAATATATATTTAATAATTCATTATGGACATTTAAATGCGAATTATGTAAATATATTTATGTATGCAGATTTTTCATTTCAGATAAGCGTTATCCTTTTTCATTGAAAGAGATTTGAGGCATAATTTGTTGCTATCTAAATAAGAGGAAATATGTAAAAATATATTAAAATTATAAGTTGTAAATAATGTTTACATCGATATAATTTAGTGTTAATATTGTATTTTTCATATTCATAAAAATCTATTTTTAAAACCTAAATGCCTCAGAAAATATATATATTATTTTTCAACATGAATGGCAGAGTTGTCCAAAAATTCCTAGACACATTTTAAAATTCAATATAAAATCTAGTAATTGTTGTATAGGATTGCGGGTTATACTAAAATGCTTCTCAGTATGCTAGGATTTTGTCAAGCGAATGAAAATAATTAGTTTCTAATTTCGGTCAGAGACGACGTCCCTTTCCTTATGTTTGCTCTCAAAACTGTGGTTTTTTTTTTTTTTTTTTTTTTTTTTTTTCTGATTTCCACTTGATACTGTAACAACAAAATGACGACTGTTAATGCTATGCTGGGAGTCGTCATTTCAGTGTCGCATCATGAAATTTAATTTGAAAATCCTAAAAATCGCGTATTTGAGAGCAACAAACACAGAGGTGGCGTCAGCTATGATCGAAATTCGGAACTAATACTTTTCATACACTTGTCGAAAACTTTTCAGCCTGAATATCGTTTTAGTCCAAACCGCACTCCTGTTTAATTACATGATTTTATATTGAACTAGGGGGCTCGGCCCCCTACGAGCTATGCTCGCCAACCCCCGTTGAGGCACCGCAGTCTCTAAAAGCACTTTAATTTGATCGGCTTTAAAAAGATTTTGAAAGATTGAATTATAATTTAGAAAACAGTGACGATCTCCCTATAAACGGGTTTGTATTCATTTCTCTTCGATTGGGGAATTTTAAGGAAAAATCAGCTGCTGTTAAAAGATACAATGCTGTTTTCATCTTTGGTTTAAATAAAATCAGTTAAACATTTCAAAAAAGGCACACAAAGCTAATATAATAAGCTAATCTGCATCAAAATGCAAATATATTTTACAAATACCAGTGCCTTCTTTTGACGGAAACGACACAGAAGTTTAACGAATCTTAACTAAGCCATTTAAGCAATTTCTTTATTTTCTGCTTCACAGATTTTTCTCTTTCAAATCATATTTTTTGTTGATGACACTTCATTTTCAACTTGTAATCTTTTTTTTTTTTATATTAAATTATTAAATAGTCGAACTAAAGCAGTCTAAACGTGTTCAATAAAATTAATGTTAATCTTATTAATATAATCTCAAAATATCAAATAATGTCTCGTGCATTTTTTAAATTTAAACTGTTTTGTAATATTACTTTTTGTTTATTTTACGTAATAAGTGTAATGTGACGTAAATGTGACGTAATTTCTCCTATTTAAGACTTCTAACGCATGTTAATGAATTTATTATTTTACAATATCCTTTCTCTTTTAAAATTCACGTGTAAATATAACTTTTATGAAGTATGGTTCAATGAGATCCTGCTTTTCATACGTAATTATTTAATTTTAATTTGAAAGTTTTTTTTTTCTGTTAATAATAGTCACGTGTTAATAAATTTTTAATTTGAAGCAAACATTATTATTTACGCTGTTTATACAGTTGGCAACAGTTTAAATTAATACCACTTTCTACAATAAGTAAAAAATATCTCTCAAAATGCTGAAAATTTGAATTTAAAATAGAAATGAAACCTCAAAAAATGAGTCAAATTAAAAAAGTGAATGCAGTATGCACACCGTAAAATTCTAACATATAAAATGATCTAAAAATGAATTAATTCCCATATACAGTTTTTTCTCCTATAAAACTTTTTTAATGGAACGATTTTGTCCAAATTTAGCATTAAATATCTCTTAAAATAATTATTGGATTTGAAAACTGTCTGCATCAGCGTGTTTATCAAACATTTCTCTATAACACCGCCGATTTTCATATTTTGTATGCAGTATTTTTCTTAATATTAACGGCGAAAGACCTCCGGTCACAAAAAATTCAAAACCGGCGACGGCGGCGACGGTGACAGCTTAAGTTACTTTTTTTTTAGAATAGAGAGATTTTAAAATTTGTCCAGGAATTCTCGGATACCCTGTATTTATGAATTAAAATTGTTAACAATACATGCATAATACACAATAGATATGTAATAAGAGTTTAAATTTAGATACAAAAACATATCTTCGACAAATTTCGGAAATTAGCGAAATAATTAATAATATATAAATTGTCCAATGTGATAAAACATATGAATCTTAAAATATTGCACAGCAAGAGGAATGTGCACAAATTTGTTGATCCGATTTATATATATTTACGATTGGGAAGTACACAGTGAGATATAGTTCAGCGTGAGACAGCAGCGACTTTGACATATAGTTGTACCCTTTTCTTCAAGCTGGCGCACACACAGAACGACATCATTTTATGCAAGGCGTGGATGTAGTTTCGGCACATCAGTTACTCGTCCGACAAAATAGTAAATAATTCCTTATTTTATAGTGGTTAAAGTTACATAAACGTCTATTTTAAAGTTTTTTTTTTCCGTCAATATGACGTATAGTTACTTAACCAAACATAGCTATGTCTAATAATAGACTATTTCGAAAAAACGACATAAAATTTTTAAAGGGATGAAATTGATGTAACAGATGTGGCATACATTTTGTTACAACGTAACGAATGTACAGTCGTGGAAAAAAAAAAAAAAAGTAAACATCCCCTACTAACTTCTCAACAAATTATCGTAGAAGAAAGTTACTAGTACCGAACGTTTGGAAATAAAGTCTACTTTTAAATGATGTATATAAAATTTGTTTCAGAGGCCATCTACATATTAAAACGAACCATAACTTTGTTTCTTTCAATAGCAGTACACAATCTGACAGCATAAATGAACTCTACACCTTTCAATTAGCCTATAAACAAATTTTTATGCAATTCGTCCCATAAGTTTCCGAGAAATTAATTATTTTAAAACGAGCGTATTTTAAGGACTGTATCCAAATTGAAGTTCCGAACTCGATTGTTAACAGAGAGAGCCGCCTTCTTGATCAAGGCAAGTTTAAGCGTCAATGAAACCTGCTTGATTACAGGATAGCAGAATAAATTTAAAAAATTTACTCACTTCTATCATACACGGCCCCTTAAACCAACATTTTGCCGTTTTTTAAGCATAATTTGAAAACTACTTGGAAGAAAAATGTGAAATTTGGGATTTCCATAAAGCAGGACTTAATAAATCTAAATCCATCAAAAAAATTGTAGGTTGCAATTCATAATTTTTTTTAATATTAATTTCATAATTTATAATTCTTATCATAAAATTACAAAAATCGCAAATTCAACGTATTTATGTTTGGGTATATTATTATTATTGCTACCCAAAAAATTAGCTCATTAAGAGCATAATTTCAGGAGATATAAATAAAAATATGAAAATGTAATTTAACATTAGAAGTACTAAATTTTGAATGTCTATAATTCAAAAACGTATCATTCGAATGACTTGAAATTTGGTTTCTAGGTTTATTTTGAACCGAAGTTTTGAAATATTTCGTTAAATTTGGGTACTGCCATTGAAGAAAATGAAGTTTGGATTCGTTTTAATATGTATATGGCCCCCTAAGCAAATTTTATACACACCATTTAATAGTAGACTTTATTTCCAATCGTCAGGTACCAGTAACTTTCGTTTACGATAATTTGTTGAGGAGTTAGTAGGGGTGTTTACTTTTTTTTTTTTTCCACGACTGTACACAGTGAGACACACAGTTGTAGTACATAGTGAGACGTGTCTTATTGTGTACCGACTATGTGGTTCTGGTGTTAAACAAGTTATTTATTAATAAAATAAGGTCTCTCTCTCTCTCTCTCTCTTTCTCTGTGTCTAGATGGGCATGCGATGACTAGGAAAATTTATATGAGGCTGAAAATTTGCATGAAATTAGCCCAAGGTCTGTCATTGTCCACCCGAAGCTCATATTTTTAATATTTTGAAAATCTAGAAATATTAATTAGAAATCATAAACTGCTGAAAATTATTGATATAGTGTAAAAATGTATGATTTATGAAAATATGTACATTGTTTCACAGTGTACTACTTGTGTTACACAGTGAGACAATTTTCGATACACCCTGATGCTGCTTCTGTGCTTTTATAAATAACTTTTTAAAAATGTGTAGCGCATTTGTGTAGCTTAAAGATGTAGCAATTTTTTTAAGAATAAAAATCGTCGCCATTTCTTAAGTAATAATAATTTTCATCCCACTGTGTACTACCCTCCCCTATTTTTTTTTAATCTATATCGTTCCCTATATATATATATAGCATAGCAGCTCATCTTCCATATATCAGTAACAACATGAAGATCTGACCCAGATTTGAATATGCCATTAATTAAGGAAACAATTAACGAATGAAAAACAGTCCCTGTTTATTTTCAGAGTTACCATTAATTAAAATAAACGACAGATTTTTATACAGTTGTCATCGAAAAAAATTGCCTTGGCGTTGAATTCTAAAATTTATGCGGTTTCTAAAATCTTAAAAAAAGAACTCTGACTATTGAATCAGATCGCTGCATTTGTATCAAACTCCCAATTCTAAAGTCTCTGCCGTCAAAATCTGTGAAGTTTTACAGAAAAAAGCGACATTATTCGAAGCTGGACATCATCCTAAGGTTATGAGGTTGCCATATGTTCCCATATGGTTTTTATTTCGAGCCAAACAACTATGTGCGAACAATTCATGGAACATTCACTAATTCATTTTCACACACTATCAAATGGCGAATTAAGAATAACTATCCAAGGGATGGTGAAAATTTAAGCACATTTCTAAAGTATGAAAGTTCATAATGCAATATTAGAAAAAAAAATATGACATAATTTCGAAAGATAAAAAACAGTTCAGCATCTGTTATAATTACACATATCACTTCTAACTTATACTTAAAATAAAATGCGAATGAATTTAAAAAAAAAAACTGTATGCTTATAAATGTTTCAGAAAACAAAATTATGCAATATTCTTTTACAAATTACACTGCTTTACTAATTATGTTAACGAGTGGAAAAAATGCGCACATGTTTTAGAATACTACATTATCTAAATCTAATCGAAAACTTAATTTACAGAAAGCGATAATGATGTGATTATACGTGCTACGTTATTTATATAACATAATGTATATGAAACTAAACATATGCTGTTCCCCAAATCTTTCGACATTTATTATAATAAAAACGTAATATTGTAAAAAGAAAAAAAAAAAATAAATCATACGCTTCGGTGCATATGTTCTCTGTCAGTACAATACTATTGCTAATTACGTTTGTCGTTATTGTAGAAATTTAAATACAGACTAATGTAGAGCCCGATTCAAATATTAACATAAATTTATAAAACATAAACACATTCATGTAACATTTTATTACTATGTTAACTTGTGTTTTATCGTGATTTCATGTATAAATAAAATATTTTATGGTTTAAGTATGTAATAATATTTTTTTTCTTTAATAAAAAAAACATAATTATAAAACTTAATGTATAAACTGTATCAAACGCTCTTAGTTGATTGTAATATGAGTATCTTGTTTTGAAGAAAAAGCATAAATTTGCACAGAGTATGTTTCTTTTACTTTCGAATGATTTCATTTTTATAAAATAAATATGTATAGTTTTAATTGCAATAGTCTTTGACTAAGAACCATAACAAAAGCTCGTGAAAAATGATAAACCAATATTATATGAAAAGGAACGCAATTGAATCTGTGATTGCTGGAAAAAATTTGTCCTAGTTTTAAAAATTTACGAAAATTAGAATAACGCGTTTAGCGCTATAAATAATAATTTTTATAATTATATTTTTTTATTGCTTTTCTGTTGTTTTCAGGCTATTTGGTTTAATTAAATAACATACGATAATATATTTACAATGTTACGTTTAAATTATGTAATTGAATCTTTTCAATATTAAAAAGCTTTTTCACACAAAAAACTGTTTAAAAATCATGTAATTATTATTATAAAACATGCATACAAATTTAAGAAAAATATTCATAATAAATAAGTGATATATATATTGTTGATATATATATACAGGGTGCATAGGAAAGTCCCTTTAACCTGAAAATACTTGCGAACGGAGAGAGCTACAGCTATGCAAGTTAGGTAACGGTATAATAAAGCGACTACTCCCGATTTAATGCAAACGACAGCAGCGCCTCTAGTGGCGAAATTTGGAAGATAGCCATTGCAAATCGAAAACGAAAAGAGGTAAAGCAAAATTTCCAATTAGGAAGTTTTACAGCATCAATTAATTAGTACGAATCGATATTTGATTTACATGGATAAGTTAAATCTTCGCCTGTACACCCAAAACTGTTCGAAATCAATGCACTCCATTTTGTGTAAACGTTTGAATGGAATAACTTTAAACACGAAGAAATACGCACTATTTATTGAATAAATAAGTACTTATTTCAATACATTTTGATAACATCACACAAAAAAAGAAAACAAAAAAAGGCAAACTGTCTCACAGTGATAAAAAGTTAATTTTCAATACGTTCCGAAAGTTCCCATTGCTCAAGATACACGTTTGTATTCGTGAGGGTAATTCTTCATGCACATTTCTCAGCATGGAACGTCTATTGCAAGCCTCTTCAATACGAAAACATAGATTTAAATCCTTCCAAGGGCAGTGGCTAGACGGTCTAGCCACCTAATTTTAATTCCAAAACTGACATTTGGCGCCAAGAATATTTTAATAAAATTTTACTTTTGTAATGAAAGTGCAAATTAGCGGGTTTTTATTTTCTAAGTAATTCATTTGAATATTCTGATGTCAGTCAATTATTTCATCATTTTACGAACAGAATTCGCCTGCCCCTGAAAAGATTAAACTAAAATTTTAAATGAATTGGAAATTAAATTTTTACAGACATTACAGTACAGTACAACATCAAAATCTGCAATTGCGCACTGCTACATTTCCGAAATGTGATTATGCAAAGTAGAATCGTCGCCCATCATTTTCGGACATGTTTGGTTATACAGACGACGATTTATCTTATCCGTGTGAACCAAATGTCGTTTCGTACTAATTAATTGATGCTCTATAACTTTCTAATTGGAAATTTCGCTCTATCTCTTTTCGTTTTCGATTTGCAATGGCTATCTTTCAATTTTCGCCACTAGGGGCGCTGCTGTCGTTTGCATTATGTCGGGTGTAGTCGCTTTACTGTACCGTTACCTCACTTGCATACCTATTGCTCTCTCCGTTCGCAAGTATTTTCATGTTAAAGGGACTTTCCTATGCACCCTGTATATATATATATATATATAATAAAGCTTTTAACGTACAAAAAAAACATAAGTATTTTATTTGTAAGGCAAATTATACAAGGAGATTAATAGAAAAAATAAAGTTAATAAAATAAAGAATCGTTTTTATTAGAAAGGTTATAATTCACCAGTTTCAAATTGTAGGACAGAGATAAAGACATATGCTGATTATTTGCCTTTTCTTAAGTAAATATGTATTTCTAATATTTCAAATGAAAATCAAATTTTAAATATAGGCGCAAAGGCTCACACAGTGAATAAGATTCCATGCTGGGCTGAATGGGAAAATTTTCATGAATTAATAATGTCTTTCTAATGTCCATAACAATTGAGTCGAGTTAGAAATGAGCCCTTCTGACACATAATAAATACCCATACAGTGTGTGTCCCATACACCCATACAGTGCTACACCCATACAGTGTGTGTCTTTTTTTAAACATAAATTAAAAAAAAAAAATGTGACATGCACTTTCTAAAATAAAATATTCAGATATTACCATTGTAAAATGAACTTATAGAACTCCTTACTATCTTCAGGCCTGACAACATAACTGTTCGCTTTTCTTAAATCAATCATATTTTATACTTGTCCATCGAGGTAGGCTTTTATGATATTTTTTTTACCCTTTATCTTAGTTGTAGGGATTTTTTCCAAAGCTTAAAATATGTGTATGGATTACTAATAATGAAGAATGATTCCACAGAATTTCTCTTAAAATAAACATAATGAAAGAATATTTCACGTGAAGAAAATTCCGATTTTTTTTTTTTTTTTTTTTTACACTAGGGGGTATAATAATAATAATAATAATAATAATAATAATAATAATAATAATAATAATAATAATAATAATAATAATAAAAACAGTAGCGATCTTTCTGTAAACGGGTTTCCATACGTTTTCCTTGAATTGGGGATTTTTAAGACCAAATCTGCTGCTGTTAAGAGATACAATGGCTGTTTTCGTATTTAATTAAAAAAATTAGTTAACATTTGCAAATAAGCTAATGTAAAATGAATTAAGTAAACAGTGTCACTGCATCCCAGTATTTTTTAACAGCGCTATAAGATAGTTCTTTTAAATAATTCATTTTAAATGTATCGTTTCAATTCTGACGTAATTTACACCAAAGTTTTATTTCTCTTATTAATATTCACGTGAAAATACTTTTGTTGATAGAAGGAAATATTATTTGCGCTGTCTTCGAATTCACAATAATAGTTGAAAAGATTATCTCAAAATATCTCGCGCAAATATATTTTTCAATTTAAATTGTTTTGCCGTATTTTTTGACCATTTTAAATGTGACGTAATTTCCTCCATTTACAAGTTTTAACGCATAATAATGATTTTTTTTATTTTAAGATTTTGTTTCTCCTTTAAAATTCAAGTGTAAATATGGTTCTTATGACGTAAATTTCTGCTTTTAACATGTAATCATTTAATTCTAATTTTAAAGTTTTTTTTCTGTTTGTAATAGTCACGTGTAAATATTTTTTAATTTGAGGTATTGTTGTTTATTATTGTTAGCGCGGTTTATACAATTGGCAACAGTTTAAATTAATAACATTTTATAAAATTGTTAAAAAAATATCTCTCGAAATGCTGAAAATTTGAATTTAAAATAGAAATAAAACCTCAAAAATGAGTCAAATAAGAAAAATAAATGCAATCTGCACACCGGGAACTTATAAAGTATAAAATGATCTAAAATTATTTAAATTCTCATGTATAATTTTTGCTCCAATAAAACTTTTTTAATGGAACGATTTTGTCCAACTTTATCATTAAATAACTCTTAAAATAATTCTTCGATTTGAAAACTGTCTGCATCAGCGTGTTTATCAAATATTTCTCTATAATACTACCGATTTTCATATTTTTGTATGCAACAGTTTTTTTAATATTAATGATGAAAGGCCATGCTTAAGCATTCAAATTGGTTGCCGATCTACCCGGAATATTTACTCAGATTTTCATTGGTCCATTTCCAAATCAAAACTTTTTTTATACAAGGTGATTCATAAATATCGAAACAATAGGCTATTTCCTTAAATACTGCCCCTAGACCCATACTTCCAATTGCAAAGTTTCATAAAAAAAGGTGCAAAATTTAATAACATAAGTTGCAACTCCATGGGAGGTCTATTTGAAAAAATATGAAAATTAAATTTTTATACGGCCCCCGTAGTTTAAAAATTCCAATCAGGAAGACTTTCCTTATCCATTCCTGAATTAAACACAAAAAATTCCATCTTCATATCTGAAAAACTCGCAGAGTTATGGCCGTTTAAATAATTAATCAGGTTTTAAGGGATTAGACACAAATTGAAATGCGTGCAATCCAAGAAGCAATGTTACTTTAAGAGTTCTAGGAAACATGTACAAAATATATTTCTTGAGTTAGAATTTTGATTTTTTTTTCTTTTTTTGTGATGGTTAACCACATAATTAGCAAACAAAATCATATCCTAATATTTCTCATGAAGTTTAAAAAAAATTTAATTGATTAGTATTTTTTAAAGCGGATTTAATTTAAAATCTTTATAACTCAAAACATTATTCACCGGATTTCAATTTTCTTTTCATTTAATTAAAGAGGAAAGCATAATTTTAGTTCTGTTTCAGGATTTTTTTAAATATTAATTTTAAAAATATTAAAAATATTTATTTAAAAAATTATGTAACTTATTTTTTAAAAAAATCATATTTTCAAAAGTAAATTTTTTTTTCAGATTTGCCGAAACAAAATTTACGTAAAATAATAAAAAAATACATGTTGTTTAAATGACTTTTTAAAAATTGCACGTGAAAAAGCAACTTCTTTCTGTAGCTTAAACTTCTCATTCAGTTTAACTTTTGCCGTTTCCACCTCCTTTTTGTACTATTTAAATGTCCATAAATAAATGTTAAATGTGTATTTTGAAACAATGCTTTTTCTAACATGCCGATTAGGAGTTTTCCATATTTTAGCCCTCATAAATTCAGACTTTTTATCGTCCCGGCGAAGCCGTTAAAAAAGTCTGTAGTGTGGGGCCGGGCCGGACCAGACACGTGATTGGCGACTTTTTTCTGAAGACTCGGCCAGGCCGCGCCTAACGTATTTTTTCTTACCGAACCGAGTGTTGGTTTGATTTATGACGGTCAATTATCAAAACGAGGGATATGGGCCCGAAGGGGGGAGTGCTTTCTGTGGAGGTCTTTCTAAGAGAAAATAACCCGTATTTACGGAAGGATATACAAGGTTAGAAGAAAACCACTGAAAACTCCGAACGATTGGGCCGAAGGGCGCGATTGTGTTCAAACCCAGCACCTCCCGTCTACCAGCTTTGAGAGCAGAACCTCTCGGCCACTAGTTATACCGAACCGGGACTGACTTCCTTATTTCTAGGCCTCCCCAGGGCGAAATTTTTAGTCCCGGTCTCAGGACAACCCGTATTAAAATTATTACCTCTGATTGACCTAATCCGTGCAAAAATAACTAAAATTTGGCTCAGCCCAAAAACTATTACAACAAATGCATATATTTTTATATTGCCATTATTTTACAGTAAAACGTTAAAATTCGTATATTTAAAGGATAGTAGATTTTAAGGCAAAAAAAATTTAAAATACAGCAAAATTAGTGAAAAAAACTGCCTATGACGGAATCCTTTCTTAAACGGAAAAATCTGATTATCCACGGAAAATGAATATAATAATACCTGAGAAAAAAAAAGACTACATTTACAAGGGAACTTGTCTATAACGCTTTTTTTTTTCTTTACTATACCATTCCATCTTAAAATATTAGTATTTTTATAGCATTTATAGCATTTTTCATTGTCTCCAATACATGGAATATGGATTAACGATATTAAAGGTGAAGTGAATAATTTACATATAAATAGAGATTCATTATTAAAACAAATAATCACAGCTTTTGGCGCTTCTTTAAAAGTAATAATTATAAACATGAAAAAAGAAAAGATATAATAAGTATTTTTGTTCAGAACTCCTCCATACGAAACAACTTTTAACCATATTGATGTAAAAAACAATGTAGAAATTCAGTCAGGCCGGGACAGGCTATGAATTGAACTTTTTTCCAGGCCAGGCAGTGTCGAACTTTTTTTCCTATGAGTCGGATCGGGACCGGACCTAGATATGTCGACCCGTACAGACCTCTAGTGCAGACCACCAGCAGACCGGTCCCGATCCGACCCATAGGAAAAAAAGTTCGGCTCTGCCTGGCCTGGAAATATGTTCAAATCGTAGACTGTCCCGGCCTGACTGAATTTCTACATAGTTTTTTGAAAACAGGTTTAACTTAAAATATATACGCTGCCTATTTTATGTCCGAAGGAGAGGCAATATCTTATATCGACTTTTAATAATGTACAATTTGTGGATGATCCCTATCTTGCATTCAAAATGAGTCAAAAACTCATCGCTCAGAGGCATGGATAAATGGTGTAAGTCACGAATTTTGGATTTTGATATCTCTGCGAATTTTGAAGATATCGAGATAATTTTTTTTGTGATTAACTCAGGAATGGATAAGGAAAAATTTCCTAATTGGGAATTTTACTCCACGGGGGACGTATAAAAATTTAATTTTTGTATTTTCTCATATAAACCCCCCATGAAGTTGAAACTTATCTCATCAAAATTTGCACCTTTTTTTATGAAACTTTGTAATTGGAAGTATGTGCCTAGGGGCAATATTTAAGGAGATAGCCTATTGTTTCGATATTTATGAATCACACTGTATATAGAAGAATTATTTTACGGATGAGAAATAAGAAATTTCTTCGTTAGAGTGGAACGAAAAAAAAAGAAATATATATATAGACATAGTGTTTTCAACACTCGACTTTAAAATCCAAATCATGCATGGGTAGTAAGTACTCAGTAAGAGTTCTTTTCTTCACAAAGCGGTGAATAAACATAAAAAAAAGAAACATCTTAAAATTAGAAATATAAAAACAGGGACACAGTTAATTTCAACAATTACCTATTAAATTGCTTAAACTGAATATCACAATCGCTTCGTGAAATTCTGTTCAAAATGCCCACTTTGACATAATTTTTTGAAATATATTCTGCCTCTATCAAAAAATGGATGATTACTGTACATTATATAGTTTCTGAATAAGAGAATCTAGCAATTGGATGCATTTGAGAGCAAAAATGAATTTAAAAATGAGTAAGAAAATTAACAGTTTGGATTTGAATGCACCCTTAATAAGATGATATATTTTCTTCAACCGCTATGTACTTTTAATTTGTTTTTGCTGTAAGAATTGGCCCTATATAAAACTTGTCTATATAAATGTTGAAGACAATATTAAGAAGATATATGATAAATTCATGGAGATTTTATATCTTGTGAATTGACGGAGTTATGAAAATTTTTCTTCTTCAACACCCTTTTTTTGTTTTCGTTTTTAATATTTTTTTTTTTGGTACAAATTGGTCCTATAAAAAACTTGTGACTATAAAAGTGGTAGGTAATATTAAGGAGATGTATAATAAAATTATTGGATTTGATATCTTGAGAATTTACGAAGTAAGGAATTTTTTTCTCCCCAAAACCCTATTTTTTGCGCCCTTTGAGCCTATTTTAAATTTTATCAAAAATCTGTGATGCATGAATTTTTGGCGCTATTTTTAGAAGTAATAAAAACTTTAAACTGATTTGATATGTACAAAAATTAAGAAGTTATGAGGTTTTTTCGGTTTTCACAAAAACCCTCCCTATTTCCATCCCCTTTGTCCGCTTTTGCCCATTAACGAACTTGACCGAGATTTTATGTCCCTTGATTTTATGTATCAGTTTGAAAGAGATTTGTGCAGAATTGCGGAAGTTATCGTGTCCAGAAGAAAGTGATAACACAATTTCTTCGGGAAATTCCGTTCAAAATGCACACTTTGACATCGTTTTTTGAAATATATTCTGCCTCCATCAAAAAATTGATCATTGCGGTACATTATATAGTTTGTGAATAAGCGAATCTACCATTTAAATGCGTTTGAGAGCAAAAAGGAATTTAAAAATGAGTCAGAAAATAAGCAGTTTGAATTTGAGTGCATCCTTCATGCAATGATTTTTCCAACACAATCCACTTCGGGTAATTCGGTTCAAAATGCCTTATTCAACAACATTTTTTTTAAATATATCCTGCCTCTATCAAAAAATCGACCATTACGGTACATTATATAGTTTCTGAGTAAGAAAACGTACCATTGGAAGCCTTTGAGAGCAAAAATGAATTGTAAAATGAGTCAGAAAATACGCAGTTTGGATTTCAATACACCTTACTTAGATGATTTTTTTCTTCAACCGCTATGCATTTTTAATTTGTTTTTGCTGTAAGAATTGGTCCTATCCAAAACTTGTCTATATAGATGTTGTAGACAATATTAAGAAGATATATGATAAATTCATGGGGATTTTATACCCTTAGAATTGACGGAGTTATGTTTTTTTTACCTCTTCAAACCCCCTTTTTGTTTTCGTTTTTAATTTTTTTGCGGTGCGAATTGGTCCTATCAAAAACTTATAAATACAAAAGTTGTAGATAATATTAAGGAGATTTATAATAAAATTAATTGGAATTGATATCTTGAGAATTGCCGAAGTTATGAATTTTTTTCTCCCCAAAACCCTATTTTTTGCGCCCCTTGAGCACATTTTTAACTTTATCAAATATCTGTGATACATAAAATTTTGGCCCTATTTTTAGAAGTAATAAAAACTTTAAACTGATTTGATATGTACAAAAATTAAGAAGTTATGGGGTTTTTTCGGTTTTCACAAAACCCCTCCCTATTTCCATCCCCTCGGTCCGATTTTGCCCATTAACGAACTTGACCGAGATTTTATGCCCTTTGATTTTATGTATTAGTTTGGAAGAGATTGGTGCAGAATTACGAAAGTTATCGTGTCCACAAGAAAGTGATACATACATATATATATGTATATATAACCAATAATTAAACATAACCTACCACCATCAAAAACCGTAATATTATGAATTAAAGCTGTAAGTATACATATATAAAATAAAAAAAAAATAATTATAAGAATTATTATGGAAGAAAAAATAAGAAAGTGGACACCGACAAATAATGGAAATGCTTATATATTGAATTACGTTTTCAAGGGCACATAATTCAATGATATAAGCAAAATGGTTGTTTTCTGGGGGAAAAATAAGCTAAAGCTAAAAGTTATTTTCCCCTGTGCCCAAACAACCATTAAAATCAAGTGAATTGATTAAAAATGAAAACAGAATAGAAACAAATAATATGAAATGGAAAAACCAATAAAACCTATTTAAATATTTATAGGATATAAAATGAAATAATAAACACCATACCGATTAATATTTTAGAATAAATCCACGCGCACATGGCACCCATAATATCGTAAAGATTAAGGTGAATAAAACAGTTAAGAAATCACAGTAATTGATACCATAGGATGCAGTTAATACATATTGAAATAAATGTTAAATAACTTTTAATATAATATAAAATAATATAAATAGAAAGTAATTACATAATTAAAATGCACTATTAAATTAATTAAAAACCGTTAAACAATATCGTCAAAATTTAGCTAAAAATTCCCCCTGGTGTAGTAAATTATAACTGAAATGTAGCTGGAATAAGTAAATCTAGAACTTATCGAAAAAAAAACCACAAACTGTGGTGCTGCCATCTAGTATTACTTTTATGATTTAATTGTCAAAAGACAAACAGTTGTAAGCAATTGAATGTAACAATTGTTTTATTAACAGCAAAACCAAACATATCCTTATATATAGATAATTATAAACTGAATATAAACCACACAATGTATTTTAAAAAAACTATTGTTAATAAAATTTAAAAAGCATACAAAATATTCTATTAGCTAACTTATTTAAACTACACTAAGAATTTAAATAATTCTAGAAAATCGATAATATGTAGCATATAGCTATATGCTATAAAACAAAATAAATTCATTCATAATTTATATAAATAATTATTAAAAATATAAAAATCTTTAATAAAAACTATTATATATAAGATAATTATAAAATGAACAGGAAATAAAAAACATATGGTAGTATAAAGAAAGTGAACAGATACTTAAATTCCGATTACCTAAAAAGCACAAATATAGTGTGTGGATTATTTTATACATCCATAAAAATCCTAAAAGTATGAATGTGGGACATTCAAAAACATTAAACCGATAATAAATTTTATAACACTAAGTGAAAATAAATAAATATTAAAATATTAATGAGAATAGAGGAATAATAATAAATATAATTACCCAATTTTAATACATACAGTATAACTTTATTTATATTAAATATACTTATATGTATATTAATCACTATAAAAATGGCATACTATTAGTAATTAATATGATATTGTCCTTATTAAATTAAAATTTATAACAAATGATTGTAAATAAGATTAAACAATAATTAAGCTAATTATTAATGAAATTCACCAATTACATATAAAATATCAAATCAACATCCTTATAAAATACGTATAAAAAAAAAAATATATATATAAAGTTTTTTACTGAGGGTGGTTTTGGGTTCTAGGCGTCATGATCGGTGTAGATCTGCAAAAATTTTTCAGAAATTCCAACATAGGAACGACGCCAATAGGTAGTATTTCATACGAAATCTACCTAAAAAGAGTTTGTGTCAATAGAAAGAGCCATTTATTTACTAAGGAATGATGATCTTTCAGATACAGAAATTGAAAAATCTGACTAAGAGGACAGTGAAAGTGCATACAATCTATCAAATGCAGATGATTTCGTGCACTATTGCGACAATTGATTGCGTGGTTGCCCAATTCAATTGTCGCGCTCGTCGGCCTAACTGTTCGGAATTTTCGTGAATGCCCAATTGTTAATACTCTTGATTTGGATACAAATGTTTCAGTCGGTCCAGTTATTATTTATGTAGATAATAAGTATTTGAAGTTGAAAATGTAGATCAATTAGAAGATATGAATATATAACCATTTGACACGTCATTTAGAGAAACTTATTCATTGCCACCTGATGAAATTTCAGTCCTTATGAGTACTTTAAATTATTTTGTGATGAATAAATTACAGATAACTTAGTATATCAAGTGGCTGAGAGGTTCCGCTGGCAAAGCTCATAGATGGGGAGTGCTGGTTCGGAACCAAACGCTCTCGTCGGCCTAACTATTCGGAGTTTTGATCGAATCAGTGTTATCCTTGCGTAAATACGGGTTAGGTTCCCTTAAGAAGACCCCCACTGAGGGCATCCCTCCTTCGGGCATATATATCTCGTGTGGATATTCGAATGTCATGAACAACACCAACACCACCTTAGTGCATCAAACAAATCTCTATTCTTACCAAAAGCCTGGAACTTCAGTAAAAACAATTATACCTGACATGTACATTAAAAAATGAATAAACATTAAAAATTGTATGTATATTTTCTTTTCTTTTGCTTCCAATGATGACAAATGGCATCATGTGCTTTTCATGTACAGTTCCCGTTTAGTCCCAATGATGCCAAATTGCATCGTTAAAACAAAAACTATTAAAAAATGTTAAATAATTTGTTTTCAATTATATTTATATTTATAGTAGCTAAAAACAACCTTAATTCCAGAAATTCAGATTTTTCCTTTTGTAAATGAAAATGCGGTCTTGAAAGGGTTAAATGAACAACAACAACAACAACAACAATATATATATATATATATATATATATATATTTGTGATAAATGCATGTCATAATGCCTATAATGTACCCTTGAGTAATATTTAAATAAAATTTATAAAAAAAAAAAAGAAAAAAAAGAAAAAATTTAAAATTTTTCGAAAATTTTCAAAATTTTTCATTATTTATTTATTTATTTATTTTATTTATTTTTTTTTTTTACCTTTATATTCAAATATACAAAATTCGATGCACAAATTTATTTATATATATATATATAAACCAAATGTTTATAAAAAATATTGGGGATTTTCATTGATATGGAACGCGCAAGGGGCATTTTGCAAATTTCTAAGACGACGCGTAAAATTCCACTTTTTTCTCAAAAATAAGATTTTTATTTTTTATTTTTTTGTATTAAATGCATGCCATAATAAATGTAATGTACCTTTGAGTAATATTTAAAGTGAAATTTACAGAAAAAAATATTTTTAAGGTCCCTCGTCCTCTTAATACAAAACAATTAATTTTCAAAATTCTAATAAGATATATTAAATTTAATTTTTTCGGTGTACGGCATTTTATTTTTTAAATTCCACCAAGTGGTATTTCATGAAGTAAAAGGATATTTTAAAGATATCTCATATTCTAATATTTAACACCCAGAATCTATACGAGTTTTCAGCATGTGATTGATAAAGTAGAAAATTGTGCACCTTAAATTTCCGCATCACTTTTCTACTTTATATTGTAAAAACTACTCTATATTTTGGTAAAGATTATTTAATTAAAAAAAAAATTATCAAATTTTTCGATAATTGAAAATTTCGTAAAAAAAAATAGTCTTAGTAAATTGCATACAAAAATACAGTACTAAAAACAAAATTATTACATATAATTAAATAAATTTCTAACTGTCTTAATCGTAAGAATTCGTTTCTGAAATTACTTAATCAGGTGGTTATAATAATAAATTTAGCGCATGCTTTGACAATGATACTTGTTTTTGTGTGTAAAATTAGCTCTATTTTTAACCATTTTCGGCCTTTATAAAATGCATTTTAATACATATTTATTATTTATTAAAACTATCAGTTGTCTTATCGTATGGCTAAATATTAATGCATTGTAATACATATTTATTATTTATTAAAACTATCAATTGTCTTATTGTATGGCTAAATATTAAATTAATACATTGACTCATCATTTTAAAAGTACATTTATTCATCCATCGTAAATAAAAGTATTATGTCTTCCTTAAAAAAAAAAAAAATAAATAATATATATATATATATATATATTCATACAATATGCTACGTTTTCTTTAAGCATTAAATTTAAACATAGATACTTGGTAATTTCTAAACGATGCATACCGTAACGGAATAACTTTATTATAATGAATTTTTGAGGTATACTTCCAAAAATATTAGAGAGAAATAGCAGATTATAATAACACGTCATAAAAAATTTTAGACGTAAAATAAAAGACGTTACAACGATTAATTGCCTTTACATCATTTAGACTTATAATATTTGCATAATTTCTTCCTCAGTTTTAGACAATATATATTTCAAACAAATTAATTTTGTAAAAGAAGGTAATCTTTTTTTTTTTTTTTTTTTTTTTTTTCTAAATATTTTTTCTGAAGACTTAGACTGTCAGAAAATAAAGAAATAATATGTATGTTTTTTTTTGTTATATATATATATATTAAATATTTTTAACACTTTCCAACAAAGTTGAAAAGTGTTTATGGCTTCGGTTTGTCTGTTCATCTGGCCGCGCGTTAACTCCTGTAAATATAGTCGGATTGCCCTGAATGTTTGGATGTTATTGACGTTTACCATAGCACGTTCCTTATTTCAAATGAAGTTTGTTGCATGTTTAGTGCATTTACAGGGGCAGTTTTTCGTTACATTACGGCCTATGGGAAAAAATCGTTTAAATTTATTTTTAATGGTGTTACACGCTTTCAATTATAATAAAATTGATATGCATTATTGAAGTGCACTAAAATATGCATTCTGCAAAATATACGGTGTACAGTATATTATTCTTCATTTACAGGGAATTCAAAAGATTTCCATTACATAATGATATAGGGGTGGATGAAATTGTTTGCGGCGTATTTTAATTATGTTAAATTATTTCATTTATAATGAAATCGTTATACGTCGCTGAGGTTTACTTTAACTTATTTCATGTATAATACGGAATGCACAGTATTTAAACGGATACACACAAGATTTCAGATACTATATTGTATCCAAAGTACTATACATTAGCGATGATTGCTGGAAATGCATTTTTAAATATGATATGCGCTTTTATGTTTTATTATATTTCTACATACTATATTATGTGGATAAATGCTGTAATTCATATACAGGGCTACACAAAAGAATTCGTTATTGTTACTGGGTATGAGCACAAATTGCCTAAATGTGGTTTTTATATGAGTTATGCATTTTTACGCTGAACTGCATTTAGTTTATTAAGAAATGTTTGTAGAATATAGATAAAATGATATACATGGTGACGCAAAGAATTGGATACATGACCGTGTATAAGTGATAATTTCTGAAAATGTGTTTCAGAAGTTTTAATTAGTAGTATTAATAGTAGTGTTTTAGTTTGAATTAAATTTTAACTATATATAGTGGCGTGTAATATAGGTACTAATTTAACTACAGGGCTGTACAAATGTATTCAAGTATGTTTTCCTCTATTACTATAACTTGCTGAAAGAGAAATTTCAACCTGTTATTCATTTTCTTACTAAACTAAATTTTCGCATTATATAATATATATATCAATCTACAGATAACAAATACAGAGCTGTTCAAAAGAATTGGAATACATATTTGGCTATGGAAGGTAACTGCTGAAATCAGTTTTTTCAAATGTTTTATGCGTTTTCTAAAATGTTTATCTAGTTATCTTATATACCTTATTTCCCTAAATAACGAAGTTTTGTTAAAGACTTCAGGAAGTGCTGGAAAGTGTTTCATAAGCTATACTTAAAGTATGATTTTTCTTTCTTCTTTTATTCTTCTCTAGAATTCCGTCTTTTGAATATAGCTTGTTGAAAACATGTGATACAATCACCTTTATAATGTAGACAATATTATTTATATTTTCAAAATATTCTGTATAAATTTAAAAGAACTTTAATATATTTTTATATTAATACTGTCAATATATAATATTTGAGATTTACCATCAACTGGTACTATTTTTCTGAAATATATTCTGTTATTCAGGTGGATGTATTTTATTCAAATTAATACAGAGTGAAACAATTTCGAACATCAAGAATTTCTCTAATGAGCTGAACGCAAATTTAACACATAAAAAAATGAGACCATAAATTCTGATTTATATTCCAATTTCATTTATATTTAACATTATATCATTTTCAATACATTAAAAGTTCCTAGGGAAGATAGCATAATCTAAAAAAATGTAACAATGTATCAGTTAACAATTTAAATTATTTTTATATTCAAAAGATATACATTTCAAGCTAAGCTCAAGGGAAGTTTTTAAACACTTCACCTTATTAATTGATTAGAAATTGCTTATTAGAAATTGTTTATTAATAAATAATGTGAGTTAGAAATATTATATTATTGCTCAAACAGATGCTTTATTTAACATATTAATTACTTCCTAGTATGCAGTGTGTCCACTCTGAACGGTGTCCAATGGCTAATTTTTAAACCGCTAGACATGGGCAATAGACATATAGTTCCAATTACAAAAATGTTTTAAATCATGTAAAGAATTATTTTAAAAGCGGTTTGGGTCCATAAAAACATTTCTTTAAAAATTACGAAATTTAAATTTTCACACGGTCCCCCGGTCCTATAAGTTATATTTAGTAAATTTTCCTTTTACACTGACAAGTAATACACACAAAAAAAGTCCGGTTATCCTACGATTAAAATTGACAGAGTAATAGCTGTTTAAAGTTTGAGCATATGTTTTGTTGCAATTTGGGGGTCATTCACAAATTTAGTCGGAATATAATTTCGTCAGATATATTAAAAAAATGGTTCAGAGTAAAATTAACGTTGCAATATAAATCTGAAATCTTTAATCATTCTGTCATATTAATGCAAAATGTATACAATTTGTAATAAACATTTAAGCAGAAAGAAAAAATGGAATTTTTGTTAAATAAAATGATGCTAAATATCAGCCTCAATTCTTTAGAAAACGATACATTTTTTAAAATATTATTAGATTGCACTAACCTGCAAAAGTTGGGTTATGTCATGTTTTTTAGCTTTTGATAATTGATTCTTATGTATTCTGTACCGCTGAATCCGAAATTGACCTTCATTATTTTACTATCGTATAATAGTCCAGGGGAAATTTACCAAAAAAAGGGGTTACCTTGCAAAAGGTCGGGTAGAAGATTTTTTTCTGACTTGTATAATGATGCCAACATGTAAAAACTACGTTTTGTAACAAAATTTCTTAAGGCTAAATTTTCTGTGGTCAAAAAAAAAAAAAAAAAAAAAATTGGGACTTTTTTATATATACATATTTTTTTTTTTATAAATACCTCGGGACCCGTTACCGTAGCCTATTTTTTGTCAGTTGCAATATTAAAGGGGATAAACTTCGGTATAACTTTCATATTTACAATTTTTTTTATACACTCAATAGCAAGCGCGGCATGCCATTTAAAAATAGGAAAATATTTTCAATTTTCTTAAAAACAGCGAAAAACGTAGTTCTGCCCCGATTATTCAAATGTTTCCCACGGATTTAATCGTGTATGTCAACTTCTAAATATTGGTAGCAGTAAATTATGTGTTTCAGGTCCAAAACTAGGGTTTTTTGCACCGGTGTCAAACATGTATACCCCCCCCCCCCCCATTGAAAAAGAAAATTTACCACGATAATTTTAACAAATCTCTAAAAGCCGGGTTTTGAAAATTTTAAGTGTGTAATTATTAAATACATAATACTGAGTTACGTAATCAGCACTGTCAAATACTGATTCATTAAAACCTTGAAATCCGAACAGAAAGGAATCGAAATATATTCCGTTTGAAACACGCTTTCAGCTTAGTAGGTATAATTGTTCATATTCTTTCTCTTGAAAATATATATATATATATTTTTGTTGTTGTTGTTGTTCTTTTTTTTTTTTTTTGTTTAAAGACCGGATTCCGTAACAGATTTCATTTCCAAAGATTTTACGGTAGTTGTAGTACTGAGGCATTTGAGGTAACAGTTACATGAATTATGAGACTAAATTAGTCACACGAAGACATTCGCAAGTTAATATTAAACCTATGGTGGGTTATTTACAAATATCTCGCTTGCATTTTGATACTTTTAAATAATTTTTTTTCAAGGGATAACTGAGATTAATATCTAATGTTGTGTTTTTGCACTTTTTCGGGTTTGTTTGCAATTTTCTTTTCAATATTTTAGGACACTTTCATTTTTCGAAAACTGTTTGGAACTAATTCGGATATTTAAAGTATTCTCTTTAAATTAATGCAACCAAATTCGAAAAATTAATATATTGATACTTTTAATTTTTTTTTTTTCAAGGGATAACTGAGATTAATATCTAATGTTGTGTTTTTGTACTTTTTCGGGTTTGTTTGCAATTTTCTTTTCAATATTTTAGGACACTTTCATTTTTGGAAAACTGTTTGGAACTAATTCGGATATTTAAAGTATCCTCTTTAAATTAATGCAACCAAATTCGAAAAATTAAAAACGCAAACGTTAGCTATCGACCTCCGGTATAATGTGAAGAAAAAAAAATATTGAAATTCAAGCAATAATTCTGAAAAGAATGCTTCCATAGATTTAGCATTAGCGGGCAAATGTTTTCACGTGCGACTACGCTAGTCACGCGAAGAAACTGGAACTCAAATGTTAGACCTATGGAAGCGTTCTTTTTACAATTTCTCGCTTGCAATTTAATAGTTTTAAATGATTTTTTTTTGCTTATAATTGCTGACGTTAAGTTCTAACTGGATTAGTGCTTACTTTTTCTATTTTGGTTATTTTGGTTTTCTGTTTTGGCTACAGTTTTAATTTATTGAGTACCTTACTTTATTGTGTCGGGAAAGTGGATTTGGATGAAGTAGGTGATCAATGCGAAAACAAAAATGTTTATACGGTCTATATTCATAAATATATTGATATTTCATTTGATAAATGGTATCACTCAGATCGTTAAACAGATATAGATTCTAAATAGCCCATATTACAGAAGATTAGAATATTCCATAAAATAAATTTTACAACAACCAAAGTAAGATTTTCCCTTAGAGCTTTAAAGCAATTAATAGATAATCTTAAAGTTTAATATATTTTTGCATAATCTGTGTACATTTTTGTTGTAGCTATTTTATAATGTAAAAGTATTTCTTATATAAAAGAAGATTTATTATATATAAAGAAGATATATTTTTTGAGTCCCCCCTTTTATATGGAACTACCATCCAATGTTTTCTATCTTTAAAACACTAAAACATTAAAACATATGTTATCAATAAATGGTAAATAAAATATACCATCGTAGTGTGGAATAAAATATGTTTTTCGCAAGTTTTCACACCTATCCCATTGATACCTGGAAATATATGTTTGCATTACAAAAATTAAACAAGAATTCTTTCTTAATTAAAACTATCGTGCCAATAAGTTACTAAATATAGAAGTATTCTTTTAAACAATGCTTTGAAGTTAACATTGTATACGCTTAAATTTATTGCCTAAATATGAAAATTGTCTCATTCATCTACTACACTCTGCCCTACTTTTAAAACTATATGAATTCATTGAATATAAAATGTCTGCTGAGATGAAAATAAAGAGAATATGCAAATAATAGATAATTTACTGTTGCCAATTTTGAGAAGCCGACATACACGATTAAATCCGCGGGGGACATTTGAATATTCGGGGCAAATCCACGTTTTTCACGATTTTTAAGAAAATTGAAAATATTGTCCTATTTTTGAAATGACGTACTGCTCTTGCTATTGTGTTTATAAAAAAGTTGTAACTATGAAAGTTGTAGACAATTTTGTTCTCTTTAATTTTGTAATACCAATAATACGCTACGTTAATGAATTTCGAGATATTTCAAAAGAATAAAAAAAATTCCCAAAATTTTGTTGTTTTTTGGCCACAGAAAATTTAGCCTTAAGAGGGCCGGTCACTCAGCTTCGGAATTCTCCCCCGTAATGCTAAGTATATGGACATTTGATGCATTCGTATATTTAAAATATATTGTAGGGAAATTCATATTTTTAAAAATCTTTTTTATGTGTACTCTTCTTAAAGGATGTCTCTTTTTTTTCTTAGTTTTCAAAATATTTCTAAAATCTATGCTGAATTTAATATTTTATGTGTTAAAAGCGGGCGAACTGTGAGTAATATTTTAACACTTCATATAAAATTAAGTCTATACTATAAAAATATTTTTAAAACTAAGAAAACAAGAGACTTCTTTTAGGAAGTGTACACAAAAATAAAAGTTAAAAATATTATTTTCCCTAGGAGATATTTTAATTTTATGAATGCATCAAATGCCCATATGCTTAACATTACGGAAGAGAATTCCGAATCTGAGTGACCATCCCTCTTAAGAAAATTTGTTAGAAAACATGGTTTTTCAATGTTGGCATCATTATAAACAAGTCAGAAAAAAATCTTCTACCAGACATTTTGCAAGGTAAAATGTACGCTTCTCCTGGACTATAAAGATTTTCACGTAAATTTTAAAGTTAAAAAAGAAAAAAAAATGCGAAAATTTGATACTATTAATAAGATGTGATTGTTCTGTTTTTAACATTTAATGATTGATTTTTATGTATTTTTTACCACTGAATCCTAAAATGATCCTCCCAGAAACGGTATAATATAAACTTTGGTCAACATTTTTTTAGCATGTTTTTAGATTCAATTAGCTTGACTCTGGCCCATTGTGACCCAAAATGACACACTAATAGAATTTCCTCGAAAATGTGACTTAGCCCAATGGTCATCTCATGACCAGAAACGGCCGTACATTAAAAAATCTTGTGAAAATGTCTTAAGCAATTTTTTAGATATAACTAGCTTGACCCTGACCAATAATGCCCCATAATAACCCACTAATAGAATTTTCTGAATCACGTGACCCATCCCAATGGTCTTTTCGTTCCCGAAAACGACCGATTACAGAATTTCGTCAAAATCGTAGAGACGTTATCTAGATAAACTTAGCTGTACCCACGGAGACCCAAAAATGACCCACTAATGGAATTTTCACGAACACGAGACCCATCTCAATGGTCTTTTCGTGCCCGAAAATGGTTAGATACAAAATTTAGTCAAAATCGATTGAGCCGTTCTCTAGACATAATTAGCTTGACCTTGACCAATTACGACCCAAAATGACCCACTAATCGAGTTTCCTTGAACACGAGTCCCATCTCAATGGTCTTTTCGTGCCCGAAAACAGTAGGATGCAAAATTTCGTCAAAATCGTTAGAACAGTTATCTCTGGATAAACTTAGCTTGACCCACGGTGACCCAAAAATGACCCACTAACCGAATTTTCTCGAACATGTGACTTAGCCCAATGGTCTTCTCATAATCCAAAACTGTAGAATATAGAGTTTAATGAAAATCGTTAGAGCCGTTTCTTAGATAAAAATAGCTTGACCCACAGTGACCCAAAAATGACCCACTAATCTAATTTTCCCGAACACGTGACCACTCCCAATAGTCTTTTCATCCCCGAAAATGGTTATATACAAAATTTAGTCAAAATCGATTGAGCCGTTCTTTAGATATAATTATTTTCACCCTGACCCATTATGACACAAAATGACCCACTAATCGAATTTTCTTGAACACGAGACCCATCCCAATGGTCTTTTCGTGACCGAAAACGGTAGGATGCAAAATTTAATCAAAATCGTTAGAGCCGTTTTCAAGATAGAATTTACACACACACACACACACACACACAATTTTTGCTCGCATTATAGTATAAGATATATACCGTTAACATAATTTTTGTTAAAAGAAATCATAAAGGAAACATCTCCAATCCTGACAAAACAAAACATATGTTATTTTAGCCAATCTGAAACATAATAAATGTTAACTTAATCGTAATACTTGTACGATTTTTTTTTCAAAGCGCACATACACATGATATAAGACCTTCGAATACTTTAAGCACTTGGTATGTGACCCCTCAAAGCCAAGCCGAACTCATTTGTTTTCGGAGCAGAAAAGTGGTATAAGTCATGCATTTTTAAAGTTTCATAAATCGCTCGATTTTAGTGTTATATGAATGGGAATTTTTTTGTCTTACTAGTCAGTGTAACAAGAGTTTTTATTGAACTAAATTGCTTTTAAAGTATTTCTTTACATGATTTAAGACATTTTTGTAATTGGAACTATATGTCTATGACTAACGGTTTAGAAATTAGCCATTGGACACCGTTGAAAACGGACACACTTTACATTAACCTGAAACATACAATATATTTTCAAAAAAATAAAATAAAAATACATGTATACTACATTCTTAGTAACGTTTTAATTTGTTTTCATATTACGTTTTTATTCTTCAACTTTCAATCTTTTAACAAATTTGAAACTGCATAAAACTTTAATATAAGAAAGGTATCTAAAAGCAGTTCTTCAAAAAGGAAATAGAAAAAAAAAGTATGAAGGCAATAAAGGATCAATATTCCCGAAATCTACTAGGTGTTAAGTATTTTCTTCCATCTGTAGTTTATCAGGTATTTGACACCTGTTTTAGTAATGTGACTTTCACATCCGCCAAAACAGATGTGAATGAAATATGTACAGGCAAAATGTAAAGTAGTATAATCGGATAGTATTTTTTTTTTTTTTTTTTTTTTTTTTTTTTTTTTTATATATATATATAACATGTATATTGAAATGGACGTAAAAGTATTTTTTTTCTACATTTATAGTATAATATTAATAGGAAAAAATTCTACGTAAATCATTCAGGGAAATAAACATGCATAGATATTTTTAGTTTTACAATTTTTTGGAAAATATTTCTTTATATTGAACAGTTTCAATAATAAAGTATTCATACATGGATATTTTTTACTTAATGATATTTTTGCATCCAAATTTAGTTTCGAAATGAAATTTGCCTATCTAAAAAATGAGTATACTCTAGTTTATAAGAAATTTTATTAATAAATAATAACTAATCGTTGGGGGCCACCCCAATACTTACACATTATGTTTATACAAATATAAAATACGAAAACAAGTAATATAAAAATTTTCTTTTTAAGTCAATTCTTACTTAGGTCATCAAAGGAAAAATTAATATAATCCCTTAAGCTAATATTAGTTTTTATTGCATTAAAATATCTCAATTTGTTGATTTTCTATAAGCAAGTAGGTTTACAATTAAGTCTATGGGAATTTGGCGAAATATTAGAGATATAGCCAAGTTGGCGAAAAACTTGGCGGTATTTGGCGACAGAACAGGGTCCTCCTATGGTAATCCCCCTTATAGATATGAGGATGCATTAAATGCTGTTCAATAACCAATGGCCGCCATTTTGTCTCCCATATAAAACTAAAATTAATTAATTAAAATTTAATATTTGTTAACCCCTTAGAACCTAAGCCGGCCCATAACGGCCCTGCAACTTAACGCCTAGCTCGGCCGTTCTGGGCCGTTTGCGAAGAATTTAGGGGTGGAGGGTAATAGAAAGAGATGCGTTTCACTCCGTCCGTACGGATGTGTCTCTATTGTCGCCGACTGTTTTGTTCGGATGACATTGATGGAATATACACATGTGGTTATATTTTCCTCTTTTAGCACTTAAAAGGATTCTCCTGAGGGGAGCTTTTCTTTTTCTAAAGGTTTTAACTTCAAGAGCATGATATCATGTTTTCTGAAGTTTATTATTTATCAGCGCTAATATTTAATTACATTGTATTCAAAATGAATAAAAGTATGAGAAAGGTGAAAGGCAGTTAGAAAGAGTAGCAATATTGTTTGGGTCAGGTGATAGAGAAAATAAAAGTAATGGATTGTTAAAGAAGCAAAATGGAAATTTCACTAATTTTTTTACAATAAAAGCACACCACCCCCCCCCCCCCCCCCGATTTAGAAATTCCCGCCAAGAGAAAAGTATCTAAATTCAAAACTGGCCACCATTTTTTTTTTTTTTACAATCACGGGCGCATTTAATATTCGGGTAGACCTTAAAAAAAAGGGGGGGGGGGGCTTTACATAAAAAAAAAAGAAAAAGGGCTTTACATTTGCAAGGGAGTAATTGCGATTGAAATGATTTGCAGTAGGAATTTTTTTTTTTATATATATTTATCGATGAATTAATTACATCTTTATTTCCGTGCGATTATTGGCTCAGGATGATTATTGTCAGCGCTGTCGCATTAAGGAGTTGGTTTAAAACGCCAACTTTGAAAGTATTTTGCTTTTAATAATAAAAAAAAACATTTCATTATTTTTTTGTTTCAAATACTCATAAATATTATTGTTATTTTAAATGTTTGTATATAAATTTAGATATAACTTGTAATCGTTCAAAAGAGATTACATTTTTTTTTTTTTTTTTTTTTTTTTTTTTTTTTAACAAATGATTTAGCTATCTGTTTCAATGTAAAAAAAATTACCGAATCGGACGCAATATAGAGGTTGATGCTGCATTTGTGCATTATATTTCTTATTTAATATAATGTTTTATTTGCAGATTTTTTTCTAAAATTGTACCTAGCTACCTTTTGAAACATATTTGGATCAGGTGATAGAGATTTAGAAAATAAATACAATGGATGTTTAAAAAAGCAAAATGGAAAACACACTATTTTTACAAGAACAGTCCCCCCCCCCCCTCTCTCTCTCTCCGATTTGCAAATTCCCGCCAAGAGAAAAATATCTAAATTCAAAACTGGTCACCAATTTTTTACTATCACGGGCGCATTTAAAATTACGGCTGTCCTTTAAAAAAAAAAAAAAAAAAAAAAGCTTCTCATTTGCAAGCGATTAATTGCAATTGAACAGATTTGCAGTGGAAAAGGTTGTTTCATTTATCCATGAATTAGTTACATTTTTATTTATTTCCGAGCGATTATTGTCTCAAGATAATTATTTCAACGCTGTCGCATTGAGGAATTGGTTTAAAACGCCAACTTAAAAAGTATTTTGCTTTAACCGAAAAAAAAAAACAACAACAAAAAACAACCTTTTTTTTTTTTTTTTTCAAAAATACCCATAAATATTATTGTTATTACTATTATTACTGTAAATGTTTGTATATAAATTTAGATATAGCTTGTAATCTTTAAAAATAGATTACATTTTTTTTTAATTTAACAAATGATTTAGCTATCTGTTTTGATATAAAAAATTTAACGAATCGCATGCAATATAGAGGCTGATACTGCATTTGTGCATTATACTTCTTACATAATATAATGTTTTTTTTCTGATTTTTTTTTCTTTTATAAAATTGTACCTGGCTACTTTTTTAAACATATTTGTATCTCTTAATGTGCGAAATATCTACTAGTATAGAGTATAGTATTAGAGTATATTAGTACCAGAGTATACTAGTTTAGATGCTAGCAAATCAAATGTTTCCATTTTTTTTTTTTTTTTTTTTTTTTTTTTTTTTTTTTTTGTAAATGCAAGCATTTTTTATAAAATTATGTCAAATTTGGCGCTTTAAGCCAATCTAAGATATCAAAATCCGCGAAAGACCTGCGCTATGAAGAACATTCTAATATAACTACTTATTATTCATTTTTATCCAGAACCTTTATTAAAAGTTGAAAAACGCTTTTCGATTCCAATTCACTCCGTTAGTTATGCTTGCAGTTTTTATGCTTTTATGTCTAACAATGATTTCGCGTATGTGTGAGTAGAGAAAAACCTTTTCTTTTTTTTAGAGCAGATTTAAGGTAAATTTCAAATATAGTAAAAGCATATGAAAACGGAAACAACATTTTTCGTCTTAAGAGAATTTTACTTTTAGGAAGGTATAAGTTTAAGATATACCTTCAGGATATCCTTGAAATTTTCCCATTTACGACATGATTCCGTTATATACAAATTCCGTTTAAAGAAGCTTTATTGTAGCATGGCGATGAGATGGCCATTAAACCCTTAGCGAGATCCGAACAGACACTTACTGGAGTAGAAACCAATAGTTCACCACTAACAATTTACTTACAGTTAGAAACTTCATTCACTGGATTATTATTTCAGTTTAGTTTTGGTAATGAATGCCAATTGAAAGAAAATCTAAAATATTTCAGATAAACTCTGAGTTCTTTGAGTTATCTTTTCATTTATTAGAGACTAAGTCTTGATAATTAGTAGGAATTTTACCATTTATTATTACTGTTCATTTTTATATTAAAAATATACTGAGATGTTCCAATGTGTTACATTATTTTGATTACCTAGTACGATAAAACCTCTAGAAACGGAATCGTTTAAGGACAGGAAATAGCTTTAGTTTAGACAAGTTTGGGATTTAACAAGGGTCTTTCATTGGAACACGAATGTTTTTCTGTTTCAGACAGAATTCCGTTATAGACAGGTTTCAGATTAACAGGCTTTTGCGAAATATTGATTCATAAAATGAGTTTAGGTAAATTTTAAAACAACATAGTCACCTGAATTTATTATTACTGCTAAATGCACTTTTTTATGTTCAGGTGCTTTTATTCAGAAACTGTGAAAGCGAACAGCTTTTTCCATTTTAGGATAGATGCACGTATTCTTTTAAAAATACTGTCGAAATTGACGTTTTCAACCAAAATCCCTGATGGGAAGCAAAAGAAAAGTAGTCATGTGACAAAAATTGATTATAATACAAGTTGTAATGCATTTATCGAAGAAAAAGGAGAAATAAGAATCATTCAAAAGCCATGACTGAAATTTCGTGATTTTACTTTAAAAAATAAATTCATAAATATCACAGAAAATTTCGTAATTTTGAGAAGGGAAGAACATGTGTTTAGAATCACCTTAAAAGTACTTACTCTTAAATTCTACCGTGAGAAGTTTAGGGGAGGGCCTTTAATTACTATTTGTTTTACTTTCAGAATTTTAAACCATTAAATTGAGTATGAGTCCTCTCTAATGTAAACAAATTTTAAATTTTTTGATCTCATACTCTAATGGATGGTACCGACCTATTTACACCATAATAAAAAGAATGAGGTACAAATTTGCTGAATTATTCTGGTATTTTCATTTTATTGCCCATATAGAATGTTTGCCGAATTTTGTTTTTCCAATTATAATTTTACAAGGATTATGCGTTTTTCTGCATCATTCTTGGCCCCACCAGTGGCTGAGAGGTTCTGCTCCCAAAGCTGGTAGACGAGAGGTGCTGGGTTCGAGCCCCATTCGCGCTCGTCGGCTTAATCGTTCGGAGTTTTCCGTTGTTTTCTTTGAACCTTGGTTAACCTTGCATAAATACGAATACCTTAGAAATACCCCCAACGGAGGGTACTGCCCCTCGGACATATATCCCTCGTGTAGATAATCGGCCATCATAAATAACACCTAACACACACCTGTGTCATTCTTGCTATTTTTCGTTGTTCTGTGATTATTACCATTTTTATTATATGAATACATAATTTTCCGCGTGAGGAGGTTCGTGCGAAAATATTTTTGCACACAGGCGAATGTCAGAGAACAACATTAGAAGCCTTTCTTCCAAGCCTTATAGTTTATAAACATACGTTTCCAATAAAATAAATAGAGTAAGAATACAGTGTAAATATTTCTTACTATAGGCGGATAGGGATAAATAATTTTTTTACTAGAATTAACATTCCAAACAAATAAACAGATCACTGCTGTCCTTTCTTAGTTGTTTCCGACAGAGCAAAGGACGAAAATATCAGGGGGAGAAGAGTAAACATACATCAAGTTGACATTTCAACCACGCCTCTCCCATATACAACTATAGGAAACTCAAATGGACGGGTTCATTTTCCAAAACTGTTCCTTTTAAACGTCAGGATTTAAACGTAGTATTTTTTTCGTCTTTGTAGGTTTTAAAGAGTTAAATATTATAAATCAAATTTCGCGATATACCTCCAAGTTGGCGACAAACTTGGTGGCATTTGGCGACAAAACAGGGTCCCCCCCAATGGAAACTCTCCTTATAGGTATGGAGATGCATTAAATGCTTGACATTTACGATAATTTGTCCATTTAATCTTATAGTTTGGCGATAGTTTTTTGGTCTGCGGGATAATCGAGTAGTACCGAATTGCGTAAAAAAAACATCTTTATAACTCGAAGAATTATAATCATATTTACTAACAGTTTACTGCGTCGTATTAAGGGGGTCCGGAACACATTTTCAAACAAAAAAAATGTTTATTGAGTTAAAATTTTGAATTTTTTTGTGATGGTTAACCATATCATTTGTAAACAAAATCAAATGATAAAACTTCTCATAGCTTTTTTTTAAAAAAAAATTAATTTAAAATTTATGAAAAAAGTGGTATAACTTAAAATCATTATAACTCGAAATATTATTTGTAGAATTTAAATTGTTTTTCATTTAAATAAACAGGAATATATATATATTTTAATTTAGAGCCAGCATTTAAAAAAATATTAATTTTTAAAAAAATTAAAAATATTTAACGAAAAAATTACAAAAAAAGTGGTGCAACTTTTAAAAAAAATCATATTTTCAAAAGTAATTTTTTTTTTCAAATATGCTGGCTCAGAAATAAAACAAAATAATTGAAAAAGATATGTTCCGATTTTCAAACCTGTATCTTTAACGGTTCTCGAGTTATAAGAATTTAAATATGAGAAATGGTGAAAAAACCTATCATGAAGAAAAACGCAATTTCACAAGAACTCATTTCCTTGACAACCATAGCTTGAAATGCAGATTTTGAAAACAAAACAAAACAAAAAAAATTATATTTCCTTTTCTAATTAAGATAGAAACATGATTTAAACATCATTTTAAGCAGAAAACGGCAGAGAAATTTTTAATCAAAAAAAAAAAAAAAAAAAAAAAAAAAAAAAAAAAAAAAAAATTGAAGATTTTTGTGTCCCGCACCCCCTTAAGCGTCTCATTTCCAATTAAAATATATCTTTGAATTAAAATTTGAATGAAAAAAAGGGTCATGAAAAATCGAAGTGTGTGAAAAATATGATTACAAATATCTCGGCAAGTAATTATCCGATCGAGTACAATCATGATACAAAATTTCATTATTTTTTATTGTCTTTTATATTCACTACTTCAATCAAAAATTTTTGTATACTTTTTATCAGAACGAATATTCCGAGAGTCCGATAAAAATAATTCCGGGAAATCGAAGTTACTGATATTCAATGGGCTTCTTTCCATTAGTACTCCCTAAGTAAACAGCTAATTTCAAGCCTCTATCTCAATTTGTTCTGAAGTTAGAGCGATTACAGACACACACACCGACACCCATACACACGGACACCAAATTTTCTTTCTAAAAATATGTTTTTCGGAATCACCAGCGTCTGAAACGTGTAAATACGTCAATTTTTTTTTCGATTTTTAAAACGATTACAAAACTTACCCTATACTACGTATGATGGCTAAGTAATACAGTCGGACCTATATTTAACGAACCTCTATTTTGCGAATTTCTCTATTTTGCGAACTTTTCCTTGGAACCAAGAACATTTTGCGAATTTCTTCGTAAAATAACCTCCAAATAGCGAAGTGCATTCTCTATTTAACAAACTTTTTCTTGTAATCTAATTTTTTTTTCTTCCCATTTCTCAAAATATTTCTGGACATTTCAAAATCATTCTTTCTTTAAACACATTTTATGATGTTCAATGGCCTTGAACTAGTTTTACAAGGCGCCTTCTTTGTCAGCATTGAGAATTCGGTAAGTACGGAGGATGAAGACGTTAATCTCTTAGAGTAACTTAAAAAAATGTGGATACAGATGAGAAAAAAAGAAGAAATTAACCACGATGTGCTAATTGCTGATTGTATTTCATTTAATTCTGAAATTGAGACCTCGGAAACACTACCCGAATTGGATATTTTCGACAGTGTTAAAATTAAAAACAATACAGCAATGAATTGCGATTAAGACGAATATGATGATGATGGAAATGATCACGATGCAGGAATTAACAAAACTTCGTATGATGAAATGCTAAAATCATTTGAAACAATCCGACGTGGACTATAGTTAGAAGAAAATACGCATAAAGAGTTTTTGGTGCATTGCAAAGATGCGATAAGTATTATGAGAGAAAACACTTTTTTTAAATAGAAAACTCAGGCAAAATTAACAGAGTTTTTCGGAAACTAAATTTAAGGACGCATATGTTAATTTATGGTAAACATTATTTGTTATCATAATAATAAATACGTTAATATCATTAAAATTCGTTAATTTTAATGCATAACTATTTACTTTAACAGAAAATACAGAGTATTCCCGAATAATGTTTTGTTTTCTTTGCAGATTTCAGATTTAAACACATAGAAAAAATGAATTGATGATGGATATTGGTGGGTAAAATGAATAAAACAAATCGATATAATTTATTTAAAAAAAATGTGATTAATTACTTTTAGTAAAAATATTTAGTGTTTATGAATTTAAAATCTGTTTCATGTAGTGTAAAGTATTTTAAAAGGTGAATCTCTATTTAACGATTTTTCCATATAACGAACTTTTCTCCGGGATTTAGCGACTTCGTTAAATAGAGGTTCGACTGTATTTCAATCTTCTTTTTTTTATTATTATTCTGAGCCATTTATTTGCATTACTAATCTAGTAAATATTAAAGCTAAGTTTTACTGAATTTATTAAATGTATTTCGCTGAATACGGAAATTTTTATTATACAAAAATTGTTTTACCTTGTTGAAGATAAATACTAGATTTTTAAAAGAAACAGCTATGTATTTAAAAAAAAATTACATTTGGCATCAGTACAAATATTTTTCATTTTCTGAATATGACCCGATTTTTAACGCATAACCTATGAAAACTACCATATTTTGTTCAGTTTAGAATGCTTAAAATATAGCTGAGTTTATGAACTGAAGTTATGCAAAAATATTTGTACATTGTCGGGCTGGCTCAGATTAAAATCACACAGAAATTTCACATAATTTCAAAATAACAATTTCTCGGGGTAGCTTTTTAAATATTTTTTATTTAATCTTGGTAAGACGACACATCACAAATAAAACGGCACACAACACGTATACACAAATTAATAATAGCACGAATAACTTTCTACATGTTTCCACAACTCAAAACAGAACAGAACTAACTCGAACTCACGGCATATTCTTATTCGGCAGAGCTCACGCAAGCCGGTCACGTGATTGCCGGTAAAGTCTATATTTGAAACGGGAGGCGCGCGTTACATCCTCCCCCTCTGTTTCCGATTTACGTCTCGAAGAGGAAACAGGATACAAAAATGCTTTCTGGGTCTTCCTCTTTTTCTTAAGGGTGCAACTGGAATAGTTTCAGTTTCTTGAAATGGTGAACAGGCGGAAACATGCGCTCGGTAGGATTGTCCAGGCTAGCAATGTCATATGTCACTAGTGACTTTTGAGTCAAAACTATGTATGGCCCATCTCTCTTAGGCATAAATTTGGCTGCATTATTTTTACTTGCCTTGTTGACAGGGTGTAGGGTAACCCATACTTTATCACCAGGTGTGAAATACACTCGTCTACGATTTTGAATGTAATATTTCTTCCGCTGATCTTGTTTCATTTCAACACGCTCTTTCACACTTTTTTAAATATTTGCAAGACGTTTAAGATATGGGGTTATTTCCGGAACAAAATTGTCATTTTCCACAACAGCTCTAAAATCGTTCACCACATCATCGATTGTTCTTAATTCTCGACCAAATTGCAGATAGGCGGCAGTTTCGCCTGTTGTATCAGATTTGGCAGAGTTCATATCAAATCTAATAAAAGGAAGTTTATCAATCCAGGAAGTGCGTTCATCCCCAACAAGGATTGCTATTCAAGGTTTCAAGTCTCTATTTTTGCGTTCTACTGGATTGACCTGAGGATGGTACAAAGGTGTCAACAATTGGTCTATTCTAAGAATGTAACAAACTTGTTGTAGAACAGCGCTCACAAACTGAGGGCCGTTATCACTTATGAGTCTTCTTGGGATACCATAACGAAGGAAGATCTCTTCAATCAGAGTAGTCGCAGATTCTTGTGTAGTGGAAGTTGTTAATGCAAATAGTTCGACCCACTTTGTGGTACAATCTTCTACTACAAAAATCCAGCGATGCCCATCTTTACAAGTAGGCAATGGTCCAAAGAGTTCAATGCCGAGGGTCTCAAACCACTGAGCATAAGCAGGTGTTCGTAATAAGCAGGCTGGTTTCTGATTTGTTGCTTTATAACGCACACACTCTGGGCACTTCTTCACATATTCAGAAATGTACGCTCTCATGCCTGTCCAATAATATCTTTTAGCAATTCTCTGATAAGTTCCTGCTTCACCATAATGTCCGGCTGAGAGGTCGTCATGATGAAGTTTCAAAATGTTTTGTCTTTCTGGTACTGGAATGACCAGACGCGCTTCTTCGGCATCTGATTCGGGAGAATACCTATAAACACACATTGATTCATCAGGAATCCTCTATCAGTCAAATTGGCGAAATCGTCGCTTTTCTGTTCGTCTTCAAAAGAATCTATGATCTTTTTAAGATTTTCATCTTGCAACTGCGCTTCTCTCATATCTTTTGGACTTCTTGTTGGCATGGCTATGCTGACAAAATTGCACATTTCACACAAAGCAGATTGGTGATTACAGACAGGGCGTGACAGCATGTCAGCCCCAACATTTGATTTTCCAGATTCATATTCTATTTTCTTCTTAAGATTTTCTTTCTTAGCAGGAGTCATCCGATTAGGTGGTGCAGCAACAAGACCCGGAGCAGTATCACCTGTATTGATACGATGCTCCACAAACGGGGTTGTCTCTCCCCCTGGTTGAAAACATTTTTCATACCTTTTCAGAACATCATTAATTTTGTCCCTTTTATCGGAATTTAGATTTTTGCCTTTATGTTCACGTACAGCGTACGGACTGACTTCGACCACACTACCTGACGTATTATTTTCTTCTTCGTATTTATCTATAAAATAAAACTTTTCCTTAGGTTTATCATTAAAATACCATGTTTTTTTGGCAGTATCTAACACTATGTTTTCATTATGTAAGAAATCCATACCTAAAAGAGTTCTATTACCCTTGGCATCTAGTAATACTATGAACTCCGTTTCGAAGACTCGGCCTTCAATCTCTACGGGCACAGTGGCAGACAAAGTGTTTCAAACTACTGTAATTTCGTCAGCTAACGTTTCTTCATGAGTATGAGGGTTCAATGCAACACCAGTTTTTAAAAATAATTCATACATACGTTCTCCCACAATAGAACGATTCGCTCCAGTATCTGCACAGACTAGCACCTTCCTATTGCAGATCGTGATAGGCCCATTTGGAGCTGAAACTGCTGATGTATTTAAACTATATAGCTCAAGACGATGTGCTTGCACAGTTTGTTTTTTAACCGTAGGGGAAACAATCTGGGCATTACTTCTTTATAAATCCCAATTTACCACAACCATAGCAAACAATAAAGAATTCGCAAAATTAGGGGGAAATCTGTCTTCTTTTGGAGCCTTACTCTGCTTCCAATTATTTTCTCGGCAAGAAAATTCTTTTTTCTCTTGGGGTACAACCGGATCTCTTTTAGGAAACGTAGATCTGATAATGTCATAGGTATCTAATTTTTCGGCAAGGTCGACTGGCGAATTTAAATTTTCCCAATCGTCTAACATGTGTTGTTTGCATTCAACAGACACGCGCCTTTACATTTGATCAGCTATGATAAGATCATGAAGAGCTTCAAAAGTCGTTACAGTTAATTCTTTAAGCCAGTTTTCAAAATAAGCTCGAAGTTCGAAATAATAATCTCGCCAAGTAATTTCCTTGGCCTTGCGATGAGTAAAGAACAGCTGTCTAAACTTTTCGGCACTAATTTTAAACCTCTTTAGAAGTAAATCTTTAGTATGTGAAAACGTTGAAGCGTTTTCTTCCGATTCACGAGCGATAAGCGTAGAGATAGAAGATGGTACAATACTGAGTAAATGAGAAACCCATAGATGCTCTGGCACCTTCGAGAGCTTTAATTGACGTTCCAGGAGCACCAAAAACAAAGTTACATCCTCAGTTTCTGGCTTAAATGTAGGCAACAGTTTTTGGATATCTATCTTACTCTCCGGGTGAGACATTACACCTGCTGGATTACCACCTACCGCTCCAATGGAAACACTTTGGCTCTGAGCCTGTAACTTGAGCTTCTCAAGCTCAAAATTCATCTCAATTTTTTTAACTCTAACTCTTCCGCTCTAAGATTTTCTTCTAATTCCAGTTAAGCTGTTTCGATTCTGCTACTTTTTGTTTTTTCTCTCAGTCTCGCCTGCGCTGTTCTTCTTCGCGAGTAGAAATTTGGTTTCTGACTAATGAACTTACAAAATCAACTTCGTAAGAGGGGGAGGATTTAATTTTTTCACGCAATGTGACAACGGTCATAGAGGGTTGTACATCTAAATTAATTTCTAACGCAACCTGATATAAATCCTCTTTACGAGCTTTATTAAGTTCAGACATTTTAAACTTTAGCAAAACAACAAAACAAGTAACCCACAAATGCCAAAAATTCGTTTAAATTATTCCCCAAACGTGTGAGTTTGCCGTTACAACTCATATAAACAACACTTTAATAAAACAAAACAGTAAGGTTTAACATTAGCAAAACTCTTGACTACAAAACAAAACAATCTTTAAATCCAGGCAGGTATAAATAAAATGGATTGACATAACGCAACACTTAATCAAAACAATATTTTAACCGATATAAAACCATTTACTGAATAGTTAACATTTTCAAACAATATTCTAAATAATATCAAACACAAAATTGAATAATTAAAATTTCAACCAAAATTATTATTATATTACTAAGACTACGTAATATCATTTTCATCCAATATAACTTTAAAAGAAAAGAACTTTTATAAACAAACAATAAATGCAAAAACTTACTCATTCTGTTTTGAAAATGAATCACATTCAAGGTTTCTTTCCTCAGTAAATCAGCAACTCAAAATTAAATACTTACGTTTAGCATTTAAATAATAACAAACACTTAAATAAAAATTGTAATCAATTCTCTTCGAAACCAATAAAAAAAATTAAATAAACAAACACGTATCTTTATGAGAATTGCGATAAAATTATAAATACATTTGACTGACAGTTTATTTCCCTTATCATAAAAAGAAAAGAAAAAAATCATCGAACGTAACTGAACACTTCTTTCACTTCCACTCTCTCTCACTTTTCCCCCCCTTTTTTATGAATCGAAAAATATCTTACTTACAGCAAATTAAAAATAAAACATGCGTGAACAGAATCAAAAGTAAATTTCAGAATAATGGGTGAGGGAGGGGGAAGGGGAAATACACAACACAAACATGCCAGGAAAATAATAGAATGAATTAAAATTAATAATGTTAAGTATATGACGAATACCGATAATATTACGAAGAATCCATTCTTTTTTATTAAACAAACAATGGATCCATTCTATTTAAAAAGCGCTCACTTGTTGATAATATTTTGTAGAATAATCAAATCTTAATAGAATAAATCACTATAGGCACAAACACTGTAGGCATCGTTGTAAGAACAAATGAAGTGAAAGTCCCTTTAAAACACAAACATCCTAGAACTTTCTTAGGACATTATCGAAATATTTTGTAGAACTTTAAATTGAGAAAATAAGAACACGTATCACATATGATGGAAAGAGGATGGCAAAGATAACGAAACATTTCAGTTTCAGAATATATTTCACAGTTCGACGACAAATTCATCTGTAGAATATTAGGAACATATCACACGCAGACGAATTACTCTGTAGAATTTTAGAAACACATTTCACACACTGACAACGATCGAATCGGTAGAATATTAGGAACATATTTCACTCGCACACGACCGGTCGTGCCATTTTTTTTCAGTATGTTAGTTGAAACAACACTTCTTGAAAAAAAATATATATCATTGTTGTGTAGAATTAGGATGAGAACATTTTCCTTCGAATTCGGGGCCGAACGTTGGGTAGCCAATTGTCGGGCTAGCTCAGATTAAAATCACATAAAAATTTCACATAATTTCAAAATAACAAATTATCGGGGTAGCTTTTTAAATATTTTTTATTTAATCTTGGTAAGATTAAATCAATTGATTAAATCAATCTATTATGTGCCTTTAAAATGATTTTTGTGAATACAAAGAAGCGATTCTTTCATGAAATGTTGAAATATGGATGCATTAAAGTCTCATATTAACGTTAGAAATATGATAGAGAACTCTCGAAAAATATATGATAGCTTAATTTTTTTCTTAATATGAAGGTTTTATTTTTATTTTTGCTGCTCGAAAAAGATACATTACACTTTGAAATTAGTGTAGCATTTTATTTGAATTTTCATGATTATTTGAAGTCATTAAGTGGTAAATATTAAATATTGATTCGAATTTTCATGTTTATTTGAAGTCCTGAAATGATAAATATTATATATTGCTTCGAAATGGAAATTTCATTTTGAATAGCTTTACCTTTTGGATCGTTTTATTTTAATGAATAATTTATTAAAAAAATAATTTTAATTACAATTTTAAATTATTTTGTCTTTGGTTACTCACATTATTAAAAAAATAATAATAAAACCTTTTTTATTCTCATCATTAATCTCTAATATGTAAAATGTACACACCAATATTTTATAAATAAACTATTTTTTTTATGTGTATGCTTTCAGTAAGTGTATTTTCCAAAATCTTTTTCTTAATATGAAGGTTTTATTTTTATTTTTGTTGCTCGAAAAAGAGGCATTACAATTTGAAACTAGTGTAGCATTTTATTTGTATTTTCATGATTATTTGAAGTCATTAAGTGGTAAATATTAAATATTGCTTTGAGATGGAAATTTGATTTTGAATAACTTTTCCTTTTGAGTCGATTTATTATAATGAATAATTTATTTTAAAATAATTTTAATTGCAATTTTAAATTATTTTGTCTTTGGTTACTCACATTATTAAAAAATATTAATAAAACCTTTTTGATTCTCATCATTAATCTCTAATAAGTAAAATCTACACACCATTATTTCATAAATAAAGTATTTTTTTGTATTTGTATGCTTTCAGCAAGTGTATTTTCTAAAAACTTTTTCTTAATATGAAGGGGTTTTTTTTTTTGTTGTTGTTGTTGTTGCTCGAAAAAGAGACATTACAGTTTGAAACTAGTGTAGCGTTTTATTTGTATTTTCATGTTTATTTGAAGTCCTGAAATGATAAATATTATATATTGCTTCGAAATGGAAATTTCATTTTGAATAGCTTTACCTTTTGGATCGTTTTATTTTAATGAATAATTTATTAAAAAAATAATTTTAATTACAATTTTAAATTATTCTGTCTTTTGTTACTCACATTATTAAAGAAAAATAATAATAAAAACTTTTTGATTATCATCCTTAATCACTCATAAGTAAAATCTACACACCATTATTTTATAAATAGACTATTTTTTTTGGTGTGTATGCTTTCAGCAAGTGTATTTTCCAAAAACTTTTTCTTAATATGACGGTTTCCTTTTTATTTTTGTTGCTCGAATAAGAGACATTGCAATTTGAAACTAGTGTAGCATTTTATTTGTATTTTCATAATTGCTTGAAGTCATTAAGTGGTAAATATTAAATATTGCTTCGAAATGCACTCTCAGAAATAAAACTCTCCCTTTTGACGATTCAGAAATCACTGTGACTGCTGCTTTGTGGCGAGTCACCAAGTGCCTTTACAATGTCATTTCATTGAGACTCTCGTGTGACTCTCATCTGGAGACTCAATTTCAAAGTCATTGTGAACGTTGCATTATGATAAATCACCAAATAATGTCACATTAAAGTCACATGGTGACTTTCTGTCACATGACTTTGTCAAATGGTGACAGAGACCCTACTGTAAAGTCACCACTGTCAAAAGTGGTGAAAAGTCACCATGTGACTTTAATTTGACATTATTTGGTGATTTATCATAATGCAACGTTCACAATGACTTTGAAATTGAGTCTCCAGATGAGAGTCACACGAGAGTCTGAATGAAATGACATTGTAAAGTCACCTGGTGACTCGCCACAAAGCAGCAGTCACAGTGACCTGTCAGTGGAGTCACATATAGTAGTCATTTGAGACTCATAAAAGAGACGTATGGAATTTCCTATTTTTTGTTTCGCCGTAGTGACTGTGACTCTTGTGACCATGTGTGACCTGAATGAGATGTTATATGGACTAGCTGTTCTGCAGGAATAGTAATTATTCGAATTATATCACTTCCTTTTGAGTATTCCCGTATTTAAAAATTGGCATATTGTGACTTTTCCTTAATTTTTGATAACCAGTGTAAATAGCTCTTTTGTACTGGATCATTTTTTTCGGGGGGGGGGGGGGGGGGTTGGCGGTTTAAAATCATCATCAATATATAAACCCTCAGCGGTCGTTGCTCGACTGCATGCGACATACAGCTGAGCTCTCTCCATTTTTTTTTGCAATTTTAACCATTACAAAATTATGTGTGGCACTTTGACCCTTATGAATAGTTCATCCATTAGCAGCAATCAGAGGAAATTGTGTCCGTACAACTTCTAAGTCACGTCCAGGCCAAGTTTTAATAACTGTAACGAGTGGAGAAATTGGAGTCCAAGTTTTACCTATTCCTTTAGATTTGAGAAGATTCCTCATTTTCCTCATTTCCCTTTTTCCTCATTTGTGTTCCCAGAAGTGGGTCATCAAGTTTTAGAAACATCATTGTCGGTACCCTTTTACCCGTATTTGTATTTCCATATTGTATATGTACTAATGTCCCTGTTGTGCCATTAAAAATCCCGTCTTCTACATCTATATTGCGCGTAATCATATAAATTGCAGATATTTTCAATTTAACGACCACGGGAATGCCATTTGTTTCTTTAATTTTAAGATTTTTAGCAGATTTTAGTATTTCTTCCTTACTAGATTTTTTTTGCCAGATCCTTGAGATTTATCAAAAGCACAAACCACGATTTCTTCTGTCTGTAATTTACTTTGAAAAAATCTATTGTACTTATCACATTCTGCATTTGTTGAAAAAAAAAAGAGATTGCATTGATAGGTGGTTGATTTGATGTTGCTATTTTACGCGATTTTATTGGTGTAATATCTTTTTCCGTCATTGCACCAACTGCAATATTATTTAATGCTTCTGCAAAAGCACGATCGTTTTGTTGTCGCATGATTTCCGTTAATTTGTACATTTTAAACATGTACCAAAGATAATTGTGAAACAATGGTTTTCTATTGATTTCGATTATTTCACCTTCTTCTGGATTCGTAAATACAAATTTACCCATTACTGGTCGTAATTGCCAAAAATCAGCAAGAACAATTACGCTAACGCCACCGAAAGGAAAATTATTATGGAATATCTGCCTTAAACGATTTTCGACAAAATAAAAATCGCGTAGTTTGACCATCGAAATTTCATTATATAATCAATTTTAAATTTACAAGTTTTGCAGAGAGCTGATTGCATATATCATCACTTAATGATTTTAGAGAGTTTTGATTTAATGGGAGATGAAAAACGGAATGTAAAGTCATTCCTCTATTGTTAAATCATGCTTTACCAGTTGGTGCGCATAATAAAATCTTAATAGAAGAAGAATCTTCTCCTGGAAATGAATTAAAGTATCCTAAACCAGCTTGAACAATTGAATTAATAAGAGTACGTTTACCAACGTCTGCGTCACCTAAAACAATTTCATAAAATGGAACTTTTCCGTTTTTTATTTTAAACATTATATCCATAAAATATTTTCTTTGGTTGATATTTAAACTTCGAATAAGATCGGCATATTGATATTCACGTATTACGTATGGACTCAAAAATTTATGCTGTTCCTGTGCAACATCCTGTCCCATATCGAAAAGTATGTCAGACTGAAGCGTATCATTCATTAAAATATATTCTTCATCCATTTTCTCATCTATTGTGTTACAGAAGTCATTTTCTTCTTATTCAATTTCTCGCACCATACTTTCTAAATCTAGCGTTTCATTAATAACATATTTACTTTTATTGGCATTTATGGATCTACTATTAATATTATAATTTCCTTCTACATCTTTAGATATAATATCATCGTCTTCATTCTTGTATGGATGGAACAACATCACTTGGTCTCTAAAATAATTATACGGTTCCTGTTCGCGACCATATCTTCTGTATCTTTTTATTCTGGCTTTTGTCTGTTTTCCTATATAACCTGACCTATCCAAATGTTGTAAACACTCAGAAATTTGGGTATTTATTTCGGTTTCAATAGCTGGTTTATTTAAATCTTTCCCTTGAATTTCTTGATTATCATAAGAATTGACTGCAGAAACATATTTTTTGTCACATTTTACTTTAGAGTATGTGTATATTGCCGCAAATTCCGAGAGACATAAGTGATTTAATTCATGTGGCCTTTGTACATAATGATCTAATATACATTTGACTCCGATATCTGTCGAATCATCCGATAGTTGTTTCAGATCTGTTGGGGATTTTATCATAAAAACACGAGAATTTGTTTTGAGGTCAGAATGTAAATGGAATCGCGACTACATGCAGACAATGGCAGATTCAAAACACCGTACGCTGCTTTTTGTGCTGATATTTCTGTTTCATTTTGAAACGCATTTGCATACATACGAAGGTTTTTTTTTTTTTTTTTTTTTTTTTTTGGTAGTATTTCCTCTTTTCATGTCTTCGGAAGCATCTTTTAGCAATTTTGACATTCCTCCGTATGATTTGTTAATATAAGCAACACAATACTTGGCACATGGATACGGATCCAAAATATACTGAATTTCCATATTCGCGCGCCATGCTTCTATCATTTTGATATTGTACGCATTAATGAACATTGCATTTACATTTCGTTTAAGAAAAACTGTGGGTCTCTTTATAGATGATCTGATCTGTAAAAATTCAGTAAAAGACATAACACCAGTGTAATTTCTACCGAGATCTTTGCAATTCATGTATGTTTTGATTTCTTTAAATATTTTTTTTGTATTTTGTCAAAGTTTCTTTATCTGTATCTAAAGCTAATGGAAGGAAAATTTCAGTTGAATTCATTGGAGGATGTGGAATGCCAAATCTACATATTTTGGTACCATTTTTAGATTTTTTTGACATGTTTTTGAATGGCGATGATTTTGAAAATCTAAAACTTCATTCAAATTTTTATTATTCACGTTACACGGAGAAAACTGTTTTGTTGAAACAATTAAATTTTGGTTAATATAGCTCCAACCAAATATTTTGGTTGGAATGATTAAATTTTGGTTAGCTTAACCAAATGATTTTGTTAATTCAACAAATCATTTGGTTAGTCTAACCAAAACTTGGTCATTCCAACCAAATTATTTGTTTGGAGCTATAATAACCAAAATTTAGTTGTTTCTACAAACTAGTTTTTTTCCGTGAGTTCTCTGGCCTGTAATAAACTGATCAATAAATTCCGTTCAAGTTGACCAAATTGAATTTTCTTCCGGATCAAATACAGGGGCATTTTTCTGCCAAACGAGCATATGAACATGAGGTGATCATCGGTGTTGAAATTCAACTCGATAATAATAATCCAAAATAGTTTTATCTTCACTAATAGGACCGGAGGTGGATCTCAGTATCAAGTTGAGAAACATTCTAAATCGATAATCAAAATATTCTGCACAAGTAATAGGGTCATTACAGATAAGTTCTGCTATTGAATTAATATCTAGGTTGTATGCAACTTCATGTGAAAGAGTTTTCTGACGCAAATTCTTTTCCTAAATTACTATTAATTCAAGCCACTTTGTCTCTGCGGCAGAAAATGTCAAGAACAAAGACGGTATTCCAAACTGTCTTATCATGGCGTTTAATTTTTTTTTGCTTATTTTCCCTATAAGCTGGTGATGATCTTAGATTTTTTAAGACTTTATAGCCATCGTCGTGTTGAATAAGTCTATGAACACTCTGCGCATTCTTAAAATCGGCCGTTGTAATATTAGTTCCACATTTATTTGTTTTTTTTTACGTAAGCAAATGTTAATTTCTGAAGCAATTCTCTTATTTTGCAATAATTTATATGCGCACAATATTTTGTTTGGCTTGCTTGCTCTTCTGTCGTATATTTTTGCTTCAGAATTAGCAATATCTGAATAATTCACATGGATAGAGTCTAGAAATATCATTGCGGTTCCACAGTAAATAGATGGAAAACATAATTCTTCAACTTTTTCGTCGAGTAAAAAAGACATTGGGGATCTACCATCTCCAGGCGCATACTTAATCCCAATATTATTATCGGTTTCCGTTATTAAAGTTTCCAATATACCTGAGTTATGTGGCTCATCGTCTTCAAAATCAGAATCATCAGAGTGTAAAAAGGCTTGAATAGCACCATCCATTTCCTTTTCACTCACTTTTATTTGATTTGCAATCTGTTCTTCCAAAATGAAATCTAATGTTTCTGTTTGCAGTCGGTTTGTCCATTCGTCAGAAAGTACCACACCTTCTTCTTTATACAACTCTGTATTTGCTAAGTATTTAGCGGCTGCGTAAACTTTTGCTGGACGAATTGTTTCGAACATATAAGGACGATTATGTTTCAATCTTCTCATTAACATTAATTGGATAGTCGAAGTTTCGTTGAATTTTTTAGGTAGAACTGTGACTGTATCATTTAAAGTATTTAATATATTTATAACATTTCCATGAAGACCAATTTGTCGGTCAATACCAATACGTCGAATTAGCATAAATGACAGGCACAATGCAACCAATCGTTCTTCTAGGGGTGTCAGATCAGTCAATTCAGGTGGAATTGGTGGAAATTCAAATCCGTTTCCCAGCCATAATTTGGGAATTTTGTTTAATTTGATTGGATTCCAGCAGTTGTTACAGAAACATTATGGAGGATTGGAATTCTTCAGAAAAAGAGATTTGTTGACGATATGTTCTTTAATACTCACTTGTAAGGTATTCAAATAACGGTACGATACTGATTGCCTGAACCATAATCTCCCACAACATGAACATATGTGAGTGGTACCTTCACTAATTATATTTTTAAATTATTCCAATAAGTTACTTCAGTTAGATCTTATACTTTGCTGAAAATAGATCTTTCTATGACGATCTGCTACATGTTCATTTTCGCGATATTCTTCTCCGCTTCTCAAATTCTGCAATCGATTACGATTCTCTTTTTTTTCATTTTTGCGATATTCATCATTTTGTCTTAAATTTTGTACTCTGCTTTGATTTTTTTCATTTTATTTTTCACGATATTCATCATTTTGTCTTAAATTTGGAACTCTGCTCTCATTTTTTTTTTTCGTTTTCTTTTTTACGATATTCACCATTTTGTCTTAAATTTTGTACTCTGCTCTGATCTTTTTCCTTTTCTTTTTCACGATATTCATCATTTTGTTTTAAATTTTGTATTCTACTCTGATTTTTTTCATTTTCTTTTTCACGGTATTTATCATTTTGTCTTAAATTTTGTACTCTGCTCTGATTTTTTTCATTTTCTGTTTCACGAAATTCATCATTTTCCCAGCAATTTTGCATTCTAGAACGATTCTGTTTCTTTTCATTTTCGCGATATTCCTCATTTTCTCTTAATATTTTTATTCTACTATGAGTTTTTTCATTTTCATTTTTTGCGATATTCATCATTTTCTCTTAATTTTTTTACTCTACTGTGGTTTTTTTTATTTTCCGTTTCGCGATATTCATCATTTTCCCTGAAATTTTGTATTCTAGTAAGATTCTGTTTATTTTCCTTTTCGCGATATTCATCATTTTATCTTATATTTTGTACTCTGGTATGAGTTTTTTCATTTTCTTTTTCGCGATATTCCTCATTTTCCTTACGGCGTCTTTTAATTGCATCAGCTTTTGATCTCAAACTTTTAGATTTAGTTTTTGGCATTTCAAATCTTCATAAAATCTAATTTTGGCGGCATAGGTAAATAATAAAAAATTAATTAACACGTTCGTTTAATTTAAAAAATTATAAACTTTATTTTTCAGTTTGATAAAATTCAAAATCGTATTTCGTGCGGAAACATACACGCAAACATGTTTACACTAAGCATATAACAATCTTAAGTGTACCAAATATATTTTTCATTTTTCAGCTTGATAAAACTAGAATCCTATTTCGTGTATAAACATACATGTAATAATGTTTGCCCTAAACACACAACAGTCTTAAGTGTACCAAGTATATCATTTTTATTATATTAACTTTAAGAGTAGTTTGCTATACGGTGCTATATAGATTCTTCGGTAAAAGGATAGTTTAATAAATTATCCGATACAGTTAACACACATTTTAGAAAATTAAATAGGACAATCAATCAAAATATATGCAGCATCACTACTTCATAACTTTCTTGAATAAAATAAACGCTTGATCATTATTTAGAATATATTTTAAAAAATTTAAATTATTTCCGTGCATATTTTTAGTGCATTACTTAACGTGGCAACTCTCACTTCAGTTTATATTTTCAAACAAAATGCATTTTCAACACAAAAATAAAAAGTTTTAAAAAAGATTAAATAGTACATTTTTTTTTTTTTTTTTTTTTTTTTTTTGTATTGAAAATATTTCAGAGATTTGCAACGAGGATTTGAAACTTCAAATAATAAGCACGAAAAAAAGCATTTCACATAATTAAAAATATCTCAAACCTCGAGCAATCGAACGAATAATAAAAGAAAAAAGATATTAATCTATTCTGTAAACATCTGTTGCGACAAATAAAGGAGTAACACTTTGAATGTTTTTAAAAGAGAAAAAGGTTAAATCGCAGACAATTTATAAAAAAAAAAAAAAAAAAAAAAAAAATCATATAATCACAAACATAAATACAAAACGTTCATAATTTATTTTTTTCCAATCTGATATACCGCAGATGACAATTGAGTAATAGTACAAAAAAAAAAAAGCAACAGCGTTTTTATTTTTATTTTATTTTATTTTATTTTATTTTTTTTGTTATAATAAAAACCAATATAGTTCGAAAAAAAAAGAAACTCCAAAACTAATCAGGGAAGCGCTTTCATAGAATAAACATGTATACCAAATTTGAAGCAAACCGGATAAATCTGCAAGAAAAACTCATTCAACTAAATTAAGTGTGGGGAGGCATATGTCCCACCACTCCGTTAAAACCTTTATACTTAATCAATGAACCACTAAATCTAATCAGTGAAATTCTTTATAAGAGTAAACCGGTGTACCGAATTTAAAGCAAATCCAATAATTCTTCATGAAAAACGCATTTATCTAAATTAAGAGGGGTAGCCTCCCATTCCCCCCTTTTATATTTAACCAATAAACCTCCGAATCTTATCAAGGAATCTTTATCCACATCAGAGTAAACCGGTTTACCAAATTTAAAGCAAATCGGATAATTCTGCATGACAAACCCATTTATCTAAATTCAAGGATGGGGGGCTTAGACCCCGTTCCTCCCTTTATACTTAACCAATGAACCTCTAAATCTAAGGGAAGCGCCTTATCAGAATGAACCAATTTAAAAAATTTGATGCGAATCGCATAATTCTGCCTAAAAAGCCATTTATCTAAATTAAGGGGGTGGATAGCCCCAGTCCCCCCCCTTTATACTTAATGAACACCCAATAGTATTCAGAGAAACGCCCTATCAGAATGAACCTATTTACGAAATTTGATGCAAATTGGATAATTCTGCATGAAAAACCCATTTCTCTAAATTAAGGGGGAGGAACAGGCCCCATTCCCCCCCTTTATACTTAATCAATGAAACACCAATAGTAATCAGAGAAGCGACTTATGAGAATGAACCTATTTACAAAATTTGATGACACAAATTATTATAATTTGCTGAAACAAATTATTTTAACATGAACTTGTCATGTATATGCCAAAGTGAATATACATTTTCATTTAGAAACGGTACCTAAAGTATTCGGAGTGCAAAGTTTAAAAAATTGTACATTTTAACAAAATCAACTTTCGATATACATTTTTTTTAAATAATCAACCACATTATATCATAACAAATCACCTAAATGCGCACTAAAGCAAAGTAGAACTCATGATATTATTAGCAATATAATATAAACAACAACAAAAAAAAAGATATTCTACATATATTAATACAAAACGTACAGAGATTAATATATATACACTATATGGCCAAAGATGACCGGTCAATTGCAATTTTTGACGTTTTGTTAAATATCTAGAAAAAGAAATGAGGAATTAACCTGAAACTGCAGGTGTGTATATAGTCAAGTATAGGTCATATATTTCCGTGAAGATTTTTTCTCGAAACTCTATAGGGGACGGTCAAGAAATTGAAAAATAACGAATATCTTTTGGATAAGCCTCTAAAAACTAATGGAGCAAAAACATTTAAACTCGAGATTATTAATAAGTGGCCTATTGTAATATACTGTGTTCATTTTTATGACGATAGCATGTATACTCGTAGAGAAATTAAGGTCTTTATAAAAACAATCTCAAATTTCACGAAACTTTTTGCTTATAATTTGCAGAGTTCTTAATATAAAAAAAAGTTCTTTTCAGAAAATATGACGAACAACAGTATACACAATACTCTGCAGTCAAAATTAAAAAAATAATAAAAATTGGATGAAAAATGAGCAAGTTTACTAAAAAATGTCTCATTGTGCATACGCGAAGGCAATCAAAATATAACGTTCATAATGAGTTAGCTAAATGTATTGAGCAACTTTTGTAAAAGTCTCAAAAAGATAGTTTGTAAAGTCTGATAATAATCGTTTATAGAATAAGCTCAAAATCTGTTGTTCCCAAAATGAAGGAAAAACATGAGGTGTTGTATCCATATGTCAATTGATTAGTGCCAAATTTAGTCAACACAATATTGCAAGTACTACTGTATTTGGATAAAACCTCTCATCTTTTTGCTTCATTTTGGGAACAATGGATTGCCAGCTTATTCTATAAACGATTATTATCAGACTTTTCAAACTATGTTTTTGAGACTTTTACAGAAGTTGCTATATACATTTCATTAACACATTATACACATTATATTTTGATTGCATTCGCGCATGCGCAGTGAAACATTTTTTAGTAAACCTATTCATTTTTCATCCAATTTTTATTATGTATTAATTCTGACTGCAAAGTATTGTGTACAATGTTGTTCGTCATATTTTCTGAAAAGAACTTTTTTTTTTTATATTCAGAACTCTGCAAATTATAAGCAAAAATCTTGGCGAAATTTGGGACTGTTTTTATAAAAACCTTAATTTCTCTACGAGTATACATGCTATCCTCATAAAAATGAACACAGTATATTACAATAAGCCACTTATTAATAATCTCGAGTTTAAATGTTTTTGCTCCATTAGTTTTTAGAGGCTTATTTAAAAGATATTCGTTATTTTTCAATTTCTTGACCGTCCCCTATAGAGTTTCGAGAAAAAAACTTCACGGAAATATATGACCTATACTTGACTATTTACACACCTGCAGTTTCAGGTTAATTCCTCATTTCTTTTTCTAGATATTTAACAAACGTCAAAAATTGCAAGTGACCGGTCATCTTTGGCCAAATAGTGTATATGTATTAATCTCTGTACGTTTTGTATTAATATATGTAGAATATCTTTTTTTTTGTTTATATTATATTGCTAATAATATCATGAGTTCTACTTTGCTTTAGTGCGCATTTAGGTGATTTGTTATGATATAATGTGGTTGATTATTTTTAAAAAATGTATATCGAAAGTTGATTTTGTTAAAATGTACAATTGTTTAAACTTTGCACTCCGAATACTTTAGGTACCGTTTCTAAATAAAACTGTATATTCACTTTGGCATATACATGACAAGTTCATGTTAAAATACATTTTTATAAATTTCTTCTCTGCTTCAGCTCATAAAGATAAAAAATCAGCTATTAGTATAACGAGTTCGTATATTTATAATCAATATCTCCCCGACTGCGTTGAGTAAAGATTATTTATTCAATTTAAATTTTCATATAGAATATAAAACAAAAAGAAATATTGTACTATTTATAATAATTTTAATGCAACCTTATTAGGTAGCTTTCATTACAAAAATTCATTACATATTGCAGACGTTCGGAGGAAAGCGATTTCCAAAAAAAAAAAATTGGTATATTTTCATCGATCATGACCACCAGATCCCGAAACCACCCTTCGTTCAAAAGTTGATATACATATATCTGATCTTTGTCACACTGTAACTCTTGTATTTATTAACCGATTTGGATATAACTTCGTGTATACATAGTGCATACCGTTTCAAAATGGCGGTCAATTAATTAAAAAATAAATAAATAGAATTTGAAATATGGTACCAAAAAATTGAAAATTGAAAAATATTTTTTTCTTATGTGTTGGAACTTGATACAAAGATTCCGGAGCATTTTTTGTTTCGTCTATATCTTAAAAAAATGGCTGAGTTATAACACTTTGAATTTCTAGCTTGGGTGAAATTTTAAAACGACCTGATTTTTGTCACGCGATAACAGGCGTATTTATGAATCGATTTGGATGTACCTTGGTGTATACATAATATGTACCAAAGTCTGGACCGAGTTCGTTGGCATACTTCATCCGCCATCTTGTTTCAAAATGGCGGTCATTTAAATTCCTTAAAAATTATATAAATTTGAAATGTGGTACCAAAAAATTAAAAATTGAAAAATATTTTTTTCTCTTATGCGTTTGGCCTTGATACAAAGATTCCAGAGCTGTTTTTGTTATCGTCTATATCTTAAACAATGGCTGGGTTATAGCACTTTGAATTTCTAGCGTGGCTGACATTTTGAAACGACTTGATTTTTGTCACGCGATAACAGGCGTATTTATGAGCCAATTTGGATGTACTTTGGTGCATACATAATACGTACCAATGTCTCGACCGAGTTCGTTCGCCAGCTTCATCCACAATCTTGTTTCAAATTGCGGCCATTTAATTTTTTTTTTTTTTAATATTTAAAATTTAAACTGAGGTACCAAAAAATTGGAAAATGAAAAAGATTTTTTTGTATGTGTTTGATCTTAATACAAAAATTCCGGAACACTTTTTGTTTCGTCTATATCTTAAAAAATGGCTGAGTTATAGCATTTTGAATTTCTGTTGTAGTTGACATTTTGAAACGACCTGATTTTCGTCAAGCGATAACAGGCGTATTTATGAACCGATTTCTATGTAATCTGGTGTGTACATAGTACATACCAATATCTCGACCCAGTTCGTTTCCCAGCTTCATTCGTAATCTTGTTTCAAAAAGGCTGTCATTAAAAAAAATATATTTTAAATTTTAAATAAGTTATCAAAAAATTGAAAAATTAAAAGATTTGTTTTTATGTGTTTGACCTTGATACAAATATTCCGGAGCAGTTTTTGTTTCGCATATGTCTTAAAAAATGGTTGAATTATAGCACTTTGAATTTCTAGCATGGCTGACATTTTGAAACGATCTGATATTTGTCACGTGATAACACGCGTATTTATTAACCTATTCTGATGTAAGAAGGCATGTGGATAATATATCGTAATGTATCGACCAAGTTTGCTGGCTAGCTTCATCAGCCATCTTGTTTCAAAATGGAGCCCTTTAAATTAGCTCAGATATAGCTGTTTCAATTTCTAATGTGGGTGACATTTTGAAAAATCTGACTTTTTGCCTACGACAGCACTTACATATATCAACCGATTCCGATGTGGGTGAGCATGTGTACAGGAATTACTAAGGTCTCGACCAAGTTCACTAGTTAGCCTCATCCACCATGTTGTATTAAAATGATTGGAACTTCAGATATCGCCGAATTTGGCAACCAAATATAAGTTACTTTAAATAAAAGCAGCTTGGATAAAGCTGACTAATTTCTTGAAATTCTCATTCATAATGATATAGTATTGATAAAAATTAGTACTGAATCTCCTATAATTGGTTTCCACTAAACTGATCTTCGTGTGTTTGAATAATATAAGCTTGCTTTTTAAAAATAAGGAATATGAAAGCTATCCCTTCCTCCCGGCAGTGGCCGGAAGGACTTTTTATATTTCGCAATCGTCTACACGGAGTGAAGATAAATTTTAAAATATCATGCTCGGAAAATATTTTTAAAACAGCATTAAATGAGTAAATTACGATACAGTCTTTAAACAAATCATGGTATAGTTTTCAAACAAATTTCATTTTAAATTTACTTTTTTCCGAAAATAAGTTTGTATAAACTGAAGATGTGAAATTTTGAATTAAAAAAAAATTGTTTTAAAAGCGACATTTAATCTTTTGGTTTTGTCAATATCAAAAAGACGCCAGCATTATGAAGGGACCGTTTATCATTTATAATATAGACTAGCGAATGTTCCATTGAGAAAATAAGATAATAAAGATATTAAAGCAAGATTCTTCATCCGCTCATTATTAACATGTATTTATTGCTGTGTATTGCACGTAGATTTTATGAAGATAAAATTGCTGGTATATAATATTTTCTTAAACTTTGTACTGCATGACATAAAATATCTCAATCGGAGTTTCGCCTACCGAAAGCTATTCTAACACTCGAGTTTTAGAAATATTAAACGAGGCAGATTTAACACTATTGCACTAAGTACGAAATATTTCGTGCGGCCTCGCATTCATGAAAAGAATTTATGCACTCCACAGGGGCGCGCCGAGCCAGTGTGCAAATTGTGCAGGCGCCGAAGTTGTAAAGGCGCCAAAGATTTCAGTTGAAGAGCAAATTCTTTAAAAAATTCTTAATTTAATTAAACTAAAATATATTACATTTTCTTGACATCTGAATTATGTTTTGTAAATTTGCCTGAGACAAACTTTCTAAAAGATATTTATTTTATTATTATTATTATTTATTTCGTTTCATTCTATTTCTGCGTCTTCTAATAAGTGTTTTAGATGTTGACCTATCTAACCTTTCAATAAACAGAGGCGCACCTCATATAGATGCAAACAATGAAAGGCGCCATAATTTACATGGGTGATACATGCAGCACTATTATTTCCCCGTAGTAGAGGTAAAACATTGTGCAGTTTTATTACAACAGGGGCTAAATTGTACCTGTTTTTGTCATTTTTAAATAGCAATCTTCTTACTGCAGAATTTCTGTCGTAAATAAGATGAAACTTACTATTCGGATGCATATACATACATCTCACGGGCATAAGCATAAATCCCCAACGACTCAGAAACTATTTAAAAATAATTTGCATAAATATAAATCATAATAAACTTAAAATTACATTTTTCAGAGGATCAACCTATCTCAAAAGTTTTGTTGGTGAAGGGGACAGAAACCTTAACTACTAAATAACAAATTAATAACAAAATAATTAACACTAAATAACGATCACTGGTAACAATTAAAATAATCCCATTCAGATATTATTGATTTTAAAGGCATATTTTGAAGTGGATTTTTAATTTTAAAAATAGCTAGTAAGAGGAAAGATTCGAATGGGCCCCAGGAAAACTTTCAAAAGGCGCCACCATAGGTCCGCGGGAGGCGCGTTGGACAGCCTTAAATTAGAGAACGGAATTTCCAGGCCCGGGTTCTGCCTGTTTATATTTTCGCGGTTCGCGACCCAGCCTGCACAAAAATGAGTGAAAACTGGCCCGACTCAATTTCTACAAAAAATTCCGAATTTCTTAACATACAATTAAAATACTTTTAAAGAATACTGCATACATATTTATGAAGAAATGTTAGATTACTATGTGTTCACAAGACAAAGTACACAATAGCAACATTAATGATTACATACTTAGACTTTTCGACATTCAAATAAATATTCATTAAAAAAATTAATGTAGTTTAGAATAAAAGAAAAAAAGAGGATTAAAAACATTATAATTTTTGTAGCTATATAATAAAAAGTAGATTTTTGAAAATATTTATCTGTAAGATATATTTACAATGATTCCATTATCAGATGCTCATTATCGCTATCACTACTTTTACAAAACAAATTGCCTGCCCGACACGTCCTGGGAGCAATTAAGTCGAATTCAGGCTCTACCCCGAATAGAAAAAAAAATTCAAACCAGAACTGGTATGAGTGTACTGTTCAATGTAGAAATTTTAGAATGGAGAGACTGACGTTAGCTATGGAAAAAAATTTAATTGGTAAAATGAGGCATCACCCGTTTGTGAAAGTTTTGGCATTCCACGTCGTAAGTTTAACACTGAGTTTTGCGCTCATAGAGTAAAGTCTACTTTAGGCGGCCGAAACAATATCTTTTTTCAGCGCTCCTACAAATGATCACTTCTGTAGAAACTTTTATATATTAGACAAAAATTGTGTTTATTTTCGGAATACAGGACAAATACTTTTTACCTGTACTATCTGGTACTCTGGAGCTGTCATCTTGGCGGAAACAATTTTTGTTAAAGGGTGTGAAAATAGGCTAAATTTGGCCATAAATGTCCAAAAATTCTTACTTTGTCAAAGATTAAGAGGTTGCGGAACTTTCCCTGCACCCCCTCTTACGTCTGTGTCCAATCACATACTGAATATATGAATGCGATGATTTAAGATTTATTCATTTTAATTCAGAACATAAAATCGAAAGTACTGAAATATGAGCACTTATTAGCATTACATACACTGAGGTGACAAAAGTCATGGGATACTCTGCTAATAGCGTGTAGGTCCTCTGTTTTCTCGGCGACGTGCAGCAACACGACGTGGCATGGACTCCACGAGTCGTTGGATGTCCTCTGGAGAAATAGTGAGCCATGCAGCCTCTATACACGTCCATAATTCCGGAAGTGATGCCAGTGGAAATTTTGTGCACGAACTGATTTCTCGATTATGCCCCATAAATCTTCTATATAATTCATGTCGGACGATTGTGGGGGCCAAATCATACGCTGGAATTGTCCAGAATGTTATTCAAACCAATCGCGAACAGTTAAGGCCCGGTAACATGATGCTGGAAAATTTCATCGTTGTTTGGGTACAAGTGATCTCCCAGTAGCTGAACGTAATCATTTCATGTTAACGATCGGTCCAGTTTGGTCAGCGAACCCAGGCAATTCCATGTAAACACAGCCCACGCCACTACGGAGCCATCACCAGCTTGCACAGTGCCTTGTTGACAACTTGGGTCCATAGCTTCATGAGGTCTGCGCCACACTCGTACCCTTCCATCAGCTCTTACCAATTGAAATCGTGACTCGTCTGACCAAGCCACTTTTTTCAGCCGTCTCCGGTCCAACTGATATGGCCACGAGCCCAGGAGCGCCGCTGTTGGCGATGTCGTGCTATTAGCAATGGCACCCTAGTCCGTCTTCTGCTGAAATAGCCCATTAAAACAAAATTTCTGGACTGTCCTAACGAACACGCTCGTCAGACGTCCCATATTTATTCCTGCGGTTATGTCACGCAGTGTTGCTTGTCTGTTCACACTGACAAGTCTACGCAGACGTCGCTGGTCGAGGTCATTAAGTGCCGGCTTTCGGTCACTGCTTTGTCCATGATGGAAGGTTATGCCTGAATTTAGGTATTCTCGGCACACTCTTGACACTGGATTTCGGAATGTTGAATTTCGTAACGATTTCCGAAATGGAATGTCGCATGCTTCTAGTTCCAACTAGCATACCGCGTTCGAAATCCGTTAATTCTCGTCGTGTGGCCATAATCACATAATCAACATTTTCATACAAAGCATTTGAACACAAATTAAAGTCCTGCAATGGCACTGACCACTTACACAATTTGTAAGCGAAACTACAGCCATCTATATTTTTGCATATTTCTATCCCATGACTTTTGTCACCTCAGTGTATAACCTCAAACGCTCAAGAGACTAGAATGGCAAAAAAAAAGTTCAATTTAGACTTAATTAAGTTAGGACTGTTTCGAGCTAGAATGATCGCTGTAATATGAATGGAAAAAAAATGAAAAAAATATTTTTTAATTTCAATGCTATGCCTAACTAACCAACTCGCCCGACATTGCAAATGACAACAACCTTAAATACGCCTAAATACAATGTTGAATGATTTTATATTTTTAAGCGAAATTTTTTACACCGGATATGCCACGCACTGTCTGTTTTTTTTTTTGACTTTATATTTTTAAACGCAAATCTTTCCAAACGAGCCTAATATTGTCATCAGCACTGCCTTCTGCAGTATACAACCTCGAATTTGTACGACTTTTTATTTTTATATGAAAATTCATCCAAACGAAGCTCGAGTTGAGGCTCTTAATGCTTTCTGAGGCGTACACCGCAACTGATATCGAAGCTCAGATTTGATTTTTCGAGCAAAACCTCGAAAATGTATTTAATTTCTGGCATTTAGATATATGAAAGTTTCAATTCTGACCAAAAATTATTGATAAAATATATAAAATGCGCACCATCTCCTCTCTATTTTAAAACGCGAAATGTTATTCAATGCACATATCACTGAGACGGGAAACGATATCTTGAGAAAACGTGAACTGGGAGAAAAAAACATCTCTGGCGAATACTTGAAATGACTTAGATTTTTTTTAGATAGTAAATATTAATATTTTTTCACACCAGAGATATCATTAGATTCGGAAAAAATACCAAAAATGGTATTTAGTATTATTACCCAGGAAAAATATCAGGTACCAAGTATTAATAGGTGTTTTTTTCTTCTTTCTTTGAAATTTTTAAACTTTAGAAAAACGGGAAAACTTAGAAACTGACGTGAATCGCGGCCAAATAAAAAGGTGTTTTGTAAGAGTAAAGAAAGATACCATTGGAATCAGAAAGATAAGACGATTTTTCTTTATTTCTCTCCCCCCCCCCCCCTTTTCTTTGTAACTCGACGGGGACCCGGCCATCCCAATTTCAAAATGCATTGAAAATCGAACGCTACACTTCGGTCAGTGTGAAGAACTGCTTAACGTCTGGAGAAATCCAAAGGCATGATTGCTTTGAAGAAAGAAAGCTCGGCATTTTGCGATTATCATTATGGATTTTATTTATATTTCGACTAATTATCAAAAAATGAGAAATCTGAGCCCCAGGTTCATTTCGACCTGCCATCTTTTATCCTTATTAAAACTTTCTGATCTCTATCCGCGGTAGATTTTCTTAACCATCGACAACACATGTAGAGTCTTTTATTAATATAGGTATGCAAATTGGAGATGACAAAAAATTTCTTTTATTAGTTTCTTTTATTTATTTACTATTGTATTGTATTATTTTCTCTGGGATAATGAAATTTGACCGTTTAATGCAGAATTCTGATACAGGCAGGTTTTATTTTCGAAGGCTTTACTGTGTTTCGAATTTTATTTACATAGCTGCCAACCTTCCTTATTTTTCAAGTAATTTAAAAATGTTTAGAACCAGAAATTTTATTTAATAAAATAAATAAAATGCGAACCCTATAGAAACAAGACGCATTTATTAAATAATTTTCTGGTTCAAAAAACTTTATTTGATCTGTATGAACTCCAGCAGGATGGCATCTAATGCGTTTATAGATACTCATATTTTTTATAAAGTTTTATTTTCAGAGGTAGGGGGGGTAGGGCGCAAATTTAAATTCTGCACACAGGCGCTGGATACTGCTGGCGCGCCCCTGGAACTCCACATCATATACTCAAATTTATATGCTTACAAATGCATTTCCCGCGACTTTTGTTCGTAATCAGTTATGCATCCGAATTCTTTTGTTCGTCCTTGCGAAGGCGCCTACCTTCACATATTAATATTAAGACCTTTCCTCTTTCCCCCTTTAAAATTACATTTTTTTTTAATTCTTAAATTTAATTATCTGTCTGCATTCGGGTTCAATCTGTTTTTAGCGCTCTTCTCCCTTCATAAATTAAGCATTCAATTCTCAGTCTCTTTAATATTTTAACCGCAGCGCACTACAGTGAAAAGAAAAGAAATCATTTCCTTTTCTCGCCTAATAACTGGATTCTAATTTTCATCCTTCTGCCTTAATTTGATGATATGCAGAAATTAGTCAGACATATTACTTCTACATTTTTAGCCGTTGGTCCAGATGTTAGATAGATGTGTCATTTCAGTTATTAACCCTCTCTTTATTTTGTTTTTGTTTTTTTAACGTGCTCTTTCGGCCGCTTCAATCCCATGAGAACTTTAGCAACCCCTATAGAATGCGGTTTATGAGCTAGAATTCCTTCACAGCCATTGGCGTTAAATATTTCTTATTAATCTTTTACATTCTCCATTCAATTTCAATTATTGTACTTTGACCACATGTCTTCCTCTCTTTAATCTCGCCATATAGTGTATATATTTGGCGAAATTGTGTATGTAAGCTTGCCAACACTCCAGATTTCGAAAAAGTGTATTTTGAGTCAGACTAGCTTCTGAACTCGCATGATGTGAATAAAAAAATTGTAACGCTTCGCTCCCTTCTCCAACATTGGCCGTGTAATTCTCGGCGGTGGTGGAAACGATCCCGGTGCACAATAAAGACCTTCAGAAAATTCCTGCCTTTTATTATCTCAGCAGTTCCTTGCCTCCTTGAAATAATTAACAATTGATTTTTTTGTCTTAGAGTCATTATTCAAGCTTAACAAAATGAACCACCTGTGCAACAACAAACAACTACTTTACAAATACTGGATAACCACTTCACAAAAACTTGGTGCTTAAGGCCGGCATTGCCGAGGTTACATTTGGAGAAGCGGAGCACGTGATATATATATATTTCTTATTCAAAATAATTAATAATACTGGATTATTACAAAAAAAAACCTGTCCAATTTCTTTAACAAAAAAACTGCAAAATTCATGGACTATCAATTATGGACTATGTTCATTACAATGGCTGTTTGCACGCTTATCTAGCCTGAAATGTCCACTACCCCGGTACTGAGACGCAATAATTATGACACCTGTAGTACCCGATTAGCCAGTTTGATCTTTGAGTGTGCTATCCAAAACAGATGTCTGAAACTATTTTCTGCTATTCCAGAACAGAGGTTCAGTGATTGTTGCCGGCTATACAAAAAAAAAAAAAGAAAAAAAACTGGTTCCCGTGATCCTGAATTAAGGCGAAAATGAAAGACGCCCTCGTACAGCACTGTACCGCAGATTTCCTGGTGGTCATCGGAAAATCCATGCATCCCCTTGCCGGGGGATTCCGCCACAAAGTCCGCCAAACACCTCCTCTTTATTTCCAGCAAGAAGAGAAAGGAATAAATTATCATTCACGATGACTCAAAGTATATTTTTCTCTCGCACCCGAAGCAAGATTTTTGTTTTTTTTTTTGTGTGTGTTGGATGGATGCGCCGTTTTACAAACTTTCAGTAGTCGCAGCCTTTTTAATTATTCATCGCTTCTGTGAGTTGTGTTTTGAGACATCTGCAAATGAACGTGTGAATTTAAGCGACTGATTGATTTCGCAAAATTAACATGAACGTTGATTGCTAAAGAAAAAAAAAACTTTAAATACAAGTAAAATTCACTGGGGGCGCACACAAAATAAATAATTTTCCCTTCTCTATAAAAATATAATATAAGGTGAAAACACAAGAAATTAATTACATAAAAAAAAAAAATCATTTTTCTTGTCTTTAGTATAACAGGTAAGCTATTCTTTTTTTCCTTTTACAGTATTCAAGTCATGTTACTCCCATAACTACATTTTATGGCTCCTATGATATAGAGGCATGCTAAACTTAAGTAATTTAAAGTGGTATGAACTCTAGACAATTACATCATATAATTTTTTTAAAAAGGGCCAATGAAAGGAAATTTGAAATATTACTTTTGGTTCGTGTACCTGTATTTTCTTTAATGTATAAAATTTGATAGTTAGATGGCAAGTTTTATATATATTTACAGTGTAAATTGTAAAGTATTTTTTTTTCTTTCTTGCACTTTTAAAGGTAATGTTTGCTCTCTCCTTACCAGTTTTGTGCTTGTGCTAAAGGCAGAATTATACTTTTATGTTGATTCCTAAGTAATACAGTATAGATACTGTGTGATTACATTTTTTTTTGCTACCTTTTAACAGTGGATATTGAAAATATTAAAGTATTTCAAATAATGATGTTTTAGTTACGAGGATTGATTTTGCTATATATATATTGAGATAAAAAAAAAATATGTAAAAAAAAAAATCCTCATGACTGGATTATATTGCTCTTTTAATATATATCTATATATAAGTTTTGATGGCTTCTTACTAAAAATTAAGCATTTATTTTTATTAGTAACATGCTAAGATTTTGTATGTCTAGGGATGCACTTCATATCCAGTTCAGTTTCAAAGTTTTTTTTTTAATTTAGATAAAAGATTGTCCAAAATATTTTTTTCTTTCTTTTCACATTTCCGATTCTTATTTAATTCATTATATATATTTTTCGGTGTGACACAATGTTGCAATTCTGAGATGAGATGTTGTTTTTCTTATCTCCATTGGCCTAGGATTGCTGAACATGGTTGCTCTCGCTTAATTTCTTACTTCATTAGCGCTGGTCGCATTTTTCCCCCCTTTTTAGATATTATGCGTCTGCAACTGATATGTGTCGCATTGCATTTTATATAAAAATGTTATCTATTATGATCACAGACAAAGTTTTTATTATTTTGGTTCGTGTACTTTTAAAACTCAGCAATCCTGTTGTAATCAGGCAAGCTTTCACAATGAAAGTGAAAACTTAGTTATAAAAAAAAGGGGCATAGTGTATAAAAAAAAAGATAAATAAAATAACTTAAGGTAATTTTTTCACAGAGCTTAATGTAATTTTGACACAAAAAAAATGAGGTAAAAAAATGAAAAAGCTTAAACTGGTACTGGACTGATATTATTTTTGATTTTTTTTTCTTCTTACTTGTTGTGCTTAATATATTTCTTGTGGTAGCACTTCCTACAGGTAATTTCTTTTTATATATAACATTTTATATGTTTTTTTTTATGTGTATATTATATGTTTTTTTTTTATGTGTATATTATATGTTTTGTCAGTCATCCATATCAATAAGATATGAAAATTTTAATACTCTAGATTACTATAAATATTGGTCTTGCAACTTTTATACTTAAGGATAAGCACTAGTGACATATAAAAAAAAGTGAGAGGAATTAACCATTAATGGCAGTTAAATTTGCTCAGTATTTATTCTTTTTCAGTTGGTTGCTACTAATTTGAGAAAATTACATTTGCGATCTAGACAGTACACTGTTCTGTTTATATACATCTCTCATAGTCCAATTTACACGGATTTTATACATTTTTATTCACGTCTCATTAATTTATTTCTATAGCATATGTTAGGATCCTTCGTTTTAAAATATAGCTCGAGTCATCATATCTTAAATTTTTTCATAAAAAAAAGAGTCTCTTTTTCCTTTTGATTTCTATTTCTACTTTATAAAATTTTTATAACATGAGTCGTAAACATTTTATGCATGTGTTATATATCAGTATGCTTGTTATTGCATACACACACAATTTACACGCACACTACATTTTACAGGTGATTATATTTCTTGAGGTAAATTTTTAGTTATTGTTTCCTGTGTTGTGTAAGTGCTTTTTTCATTGCGCTATGTTCCGGAAATAGCCTAATGATTAAAGGTATATGTTTCAGTTTTGGCTAAGTGGATCGGCCGTCCACTTTCTCAAAAGTGGAATATATTACTTACATGATACAAATGTTCAATAACTCACATTAATTTACAAGGCGTTCGCGCTCTCTTTTATTATTTTTTAAATGCATAATGACGTATCTCTCGTTCTATTTGATACTCCGTACATGTTTTTTTTCTCACTCTAGCTTACTATGGGCAGATAGTGAAGTTAGATGTTTCCCTTCATCATTTTTTTAAATCTCATGTACACACTTTTATGATTTCAAGTTTAACCTGGTACTACACACACACACATATTTACATTTGCACTTTACATGGTCTTGTTTTGTAATAATTTTATGACACTCACCTTGGTTAAACATGGTCATGATTCTGTGTGCTTGTACATTTTTTTTACATACTTTCTCAACATTAGTGTACATTTTCACAAATACATAGTTTTACACTATTTTAAAGTTTGCGTATTTTTGTTGCCTTGTCATTTTTTTATTTTCGGAATGTTACTGAATTTTTTACATAATGTAATTCAATACAATATTTGCACATGCACCTTAAATGTACATGCATGAATTAATTTCTAGCTGGTATTTTTTACACATTTGTTAATTTTGTTTGTTTACGCGCGGCTGGTGACTCGTTGCTATTTTATTTATAACATAAAGTATTTTATTATAACTGACATGATATTTGATATCGTTGAAAATGCTGTTTTTATAAAATTTATTCAAATGCATAATGTGAGCTGTTAGGTACACTTTATATTTTTTTAAGAAAGGCTATTCACATATAGTCATTAAGCTAATTCTTTGGCATTGTCTCACATTTTAATATTTTTAATTAGTGAGTTAAAATCTCACAGGTGTCTTGTGACGGATACATACACTCATATATCATAAGGTATAACGCGTGGTATTTTGCTATTCGTTTTTTTTCTCTTTTCCAACCCTTTACTTGAAACATGTTTGGCTTGGCATAACTGCTACAGTTTAGCGTAGAGTTATGCAATCTGTCGTGCACTCGTACATTTTATGCACACTTCTTTTTAACTTGATACAGTAATAACTTTGGCAGATACACCTTTATTTTAATTTTTACCCTTTGTTAACCATTTATGCAACTTTTTTTTCTTTTCACAAGTAGTTCATGTGTTGGATATTTATTTATGTTACACAAAATTTTGCTCATTTAGAATACAATTTTGTCCATTCATATACATACATTACACTAGTTCATGTGTTGATTTACATATTTTGTTCATTTGCTTTTACACATTGTACTTTGCTTACGATCTATTCGACAGTATTCCTTTTTTTTTTTCCTCACAAGTAGTTCATTGAGTAATACACACTGGCTGGTTTAGAGTATAACCAGAGTTTTCACACATTACACGGAGTTCATTGCCTTTATTAACCCTTATTCATTACATTTTGGTGATTAATTCACTAATTATGTAATTGAATCTCACTCGTATGTTAGTGTTTTGGGTTATCACACACATACTGTCCGTATATTTTGTTGGCAAAATGCATAAAAATGTTAGTTCATTGAGACATTATTACAAGTAGTTCATGTGGAATTATACAATTGGTTCATGTGTTTTATTTCATTTAGTTCATGAGTTTGGGGTTTCTTTTTCCCCTCCCTTCACACACATACAGTTTTTTTTCCTGTTACTTTTTATCTTTTAAACTTTACACCATGTTTCAATATTAAAATGTTCTATCAGTTTTTTTATTTTTTTTAAATTTTAACAGAGTTGTTTTTGTTTATTTTATGTGTTTGCATAATGTCATAACATATCAATGACACCATCACTTTGTCTATGTACAAAGATTTTAAAGTACGAACTATATATGTTATTCACTTCATAATCTGCTAGCTGGAATGACCGAGCTAAGGTCGGTCAAAATTAGCTTTGTGTTTATCTCGCTATATTAACATCATCTCGCTATATTATTATCATATATATCTCACTATATTAACTGAATCACTCTAGCTGTTTTCGATGTAATTAGCTTAACACAGAGCCATAGCGATCCAATATTAAATATTAATCGAATTTTTTCGAACTTGCGACCTAACACAATGCTCTTCTTGAGTCTGAAAACGATGGAATACAAATTTTAGTGAATATCGTTCGTCGTTTTCTAGATAAATTAAGCTTGACCCACGTTGATTAAAAAATAGCCCACTAACCGACATTTATCGAACATGTGACCTATTCCAATGGTTTTGTTGTTCTGTGAAACGGTATAATAAATAAATTTGTCAATATCGTTTGAATCTTTTTGAGCTGCAGTTAGCTTGACCCCGACCCATTATCACCAAAATTACCCACTAATAGGATTTTCATGACCATGCGACCCAGGCCAATGGTTTTATCTTGTCTAGAAACAGTGTAATACAAAGTTTTGTCAAAATCGTTTGAGCCGTTTTTTAGACACAATTAGCTTGACCCTGATCCATTAGAACCCAAAATGACCCACTGATTGAATTTTCTTGAACATGTGACCCTGCCACTTGGTCTTATCATGCCCGGAAACGGTATACAAAATTTTGTCAAAATGTTTTGAAACGCCTTTTTAAATACAATTAGCTTGACCCTGACCCATTTTGACCCGAAATGACCCACTAATCCGATTTTCTTGAAAATGCAACCAAGTCCAATGGTCTTCACGAGTCCGAAAACGATAGAATACAAAATTTATCCAAAATCGTTTAAGGCGTTTTTTACATAAAATTAGCTTGACCCTGACCCATTGTTACCCAAAATTACCCACTAATCGAATTTTCTAGAACATTTGACTTATCCCAATGGTCATCTCATGCCCAGAAACTGTATATTACAAAATTTTGTGAAAATGTATTGAGCTTTTTTTTAGATTCAATTAGCTTGGCCCTGAGCCATTGTGACCCAAAATGGTCTACTAATCGAATTTTCTCGAACATGTGACTTAGCCCAATGGTCATCTCATTCGCATAAACGGTATATTGCAAAACTTTATGAAAATATCTTGAGCCGTTTTTTAGATATAATTTGCTGCGCCCTGAACCATAATTACCCATAATGACCCACTAATCGAATTTTCTCGAACACCTGACCCATCCCAATGGCCATTTTGTGCCCGAAAACGATAGATTACGAAATGTCTTCAAAATCGTTGGAACCGTTTCTAGATAAACTTAGCTTGACCCACGGTCACCCAAAAATTACCCACTAATCGAATTTTCTCGAACATGTGAATTAGCCCAATGGTCTTCTCGTAATCCAAAACTGTAGAATATAGATTTTAGTGAAAATCGTTCGATCCGTTTTTTAGATAAAAATAGCTTGACCCACATTGACCCAAAAATGACCCACAAATCGCAATTTCTCGAACATGTGGCCTAGTCCAACAGTCTTCTCGTACCCGAAAATGGTTGGATGCAAAATTTAATCAAAATCGATTGAGCCGTTCTTTAGATATAATTAGCTTGTACCTGACCCATTATGACCAAAAATGACCCACTAATCGAATTTTTCGAATACGTGACCAATCCTAATGGTCTTTTTGTGCCCCAAAACGGTAGGGTACAAAATTTAAACAAAATCGTTGGAGCCGTATTCAAGATAAAATTTATACACACGCAATTTTTGCTCGCATTATAGTTTACGATACTCTATAGAAATGATGTTGTAGTGAACCTCAGTGCTCTTTTTACATTTATTATGATTGAAATATCATGACTTCATTAAAATGCAACGAAACCGTTTTCTTTCCTATAGATCATAACGTAACGAAATTATTTAGTTCATCCTTGTAAATGAACTATAAAAGCTTCTCCTGACAAAGACTGATGTAGTGCATCTCAGTGCTTAATATCAATCTTATTATTTTTTACATATAGCAATATCAATAAAATGCACTGTAACCATTTTACCCTTCATTATATTATATAATGGAATTAATTTTTGTTTTCATTTAAACGAACTATAAACTCATATTCACTTCATATTCAATACAAAATACTCTACAGTAAACCACAATAACATATAAAATTTATATTTTGATCCAAAATTATTTCTGAGAGTTAGAGCACGTTCAGGTGGATAGAACCGAACAATAGCAGACAAACCGGATTCATAAACTCTTTTCAACTTTGTTGTAATATATTAATTAAGAGCTTTAGAAAGAGAAAGCTTTGTTTTAGAACTGCTTCTTTGAATCTTCGAAATCGACAAGTTTTTGAGTTCCTAAGATAAAGAATGCATTTAGGGATCGAGAGTAACTCTGAATGAGTTACATTATGTTTTGGTAATCCGTCTTTCAAGACCAATAAGCAATTCTTTTTTTCTTTTTGGACAATCGACAATATAATGGATGATCTAAAATTATTTTACTCTTTATACCCCAAATTATGAATTTAAATTTATCTCCTCGAAACTTTTTTCCATTACATTACTATGATACATTAGAAGATATATGCACTAAAAATAAAATATTATTATTGTTTTTTTTTAATTACGGCTAATTACTTGGTGTGGTACTTCAAAGTAGCGTTGGGTCATAACGCATGAACTAAAATCTAGACTTGAAAAAAAAAACTATATCCAAACTTTTCTTAATATTTAAAGGCCTATATCTAGTGCATAAATGTCTATGACGTATATATGATTAGATCATGATACTGTTGCATCATCAGTGAGCATTTCACCATCAGAAGAATATTATATAGATGTACTATTATTTTCCGATTGAAAACATACATGAAAGTAATTTCCAAACTTTTGCTTGTAAAAAAAACCAAATGGTAAATGATATTTTCAGATTTTTTATATAAATGCTAAAAGATATTTTTAGATTTTTTTTTTCGAAGTTATAATTTTTTTTCAGTATCGTTTCATAAAAATGTCATATTTTTTCTAAAGATAAAAAATAACATATTTTTGTTTTATTATTCATTTATTCATCACATTATAATTGCCATACATAAATTATGCAATATCCTCCCCTACATTGTGTAAAAATACGCTTGTCTAGCACACGGGAATCACTAGTAAATATAAACATTTTTATGCACAATATGTATTCAAACGATAACAATCTCGGTCAAAATCCTGTTCAAAGAAATCCCTATGGTACTCAAAAGTACCGCTTTTAAAAGTACAAAAATTGAAAATTAATTTTTTTAGGCATATCGTATTGTGAAGTGATCTATTTCAAACAAGAAAATGATATGACAGCCTTACCTTGAAAATTTAGGGTGTTTACAAGCAAAAGTTAGGAATACCATGTCAAACAAGAAAATGGAAGCAAAATTGACACTCACAGACGCCATAGGAGCTTCGTGAAGAATTTTCAGGTTACTGAAACTGCTATTGCTATCAGGTTATAGTCGAGGGAAGTATTTACAAATGTTTCCTAAAAGTACCATTCCGAATGCGTTTGGTGAGTGTGTTTTAAATGGGATCAAAAACTATGGTACTTTAAAGTAACATCGGGGCATAGAGGATCAAATACATTCTGAGTGTGCCTATCTAGATTTTTTTTAAATCTTTTTTAAGGTTTCGTACTAAAAAAGTAAAAATGGACCATCATAATATCACTCCTGTGTCTGTCTGTCTGTCAGAGCCATTTTACTCGTAAACTATGAAACGTGGAAATTTGGAGAATCAAAAATATTGACCCACATATTTACAGATTAGTAAACATTTACAAGTATTTTTAGGGGAAAATGTACAGAGGCTAATTAAGTTACTTGAAAAAAAATCTTTTCTTTGTATATGGTATAGAGTATCGTGTGAAAGCTTTCGTAAAACTGGACTCAAAAATACATTTCATTGAATTGTGGGTATTATATTTTCAGAGATATCTTCGAAAATGTAATGCAAAAATATGTTCCCCGCCATCTATTTCCGAATCTACTGAAACTAAAATTATGAAAAAAGAAGAGGTAGAAGAGGTTAATTTAAACCTTGCAGGAAAAGTATAGCGTTTTCCCTACGTCACCTAGTTTTTGAGAAAAGCGCATTTTTCCGTTACACACAAATTTCGATTTGCTGACATTCAGCAAAGGCGTTTAGGAGCACTGGAGGTACCTATCGTAGCAGACCCATAAAAACATTGTTGATAATGATTTTCTAAAAAAAAAAAAAAAAAAAAAAAAGGCTAATTGGCCGAGATATTAACCCTTAAAGACACGGACGGTTTGGACATACATAATGACAGGAGTGGCACTGTATGTACCATCGGCTTTTAAGCCCCAGATAACAATTTTTAATAATATATTTGTGTAACGCAAAGCCCAGTAGCAGTATAACAGCAATAAATGTCAAATTGTTAAAAACAGACTAATATAATTAGAATTAATCATATAAACATGGGATTCGCGACTAATTTGCATTGGGTGGCTCAATAAATCTCCCGTGTCTATAAAGGATAATAGAAAACCTATCTGAAAAAACGCGGCACTGACCGAGGCGGCGTTACAACTTTACGACTTCTTTTCGAAGCGCGCTTAGCACAATGCCAAGTTTAAACAAGGATTTTGTTTGAACAAGGATTTTGTTTTAGCTTCGCTGTAAAAAGAAAAGATCATTACTACGCTAAATTTAGTTTTATGAAATGGCAAATGAAGTTTAAATATGCACTACTTTTATTGACTGTACCGAATTAATTTCATCATAACCGGATCAGGATAAGATAAAAAAAAAAGTTATACAGAATAGCAATATTTAATATTAATTAGGCTTCATACCTCTTTGAACTTTTATTGTATAAACATTCATACTTTTCTAGTATATACATCTGTACCCAACCCTACATTGTATAGTTTTATAATTCTTTTAGCAAAGTTTTTTTTTTTTTTTTTTTTTTTTTTTTTAATAATAATACAATGAATAATTAATATTTTTTTGTACGGGACCCTTTGAGTGCGAGTAATACTCCTGCTTGATCTTTTATTTTTAAATCGAAACTAAATGATGTATCAAGAACAGTAGTATAATAAAAAAGTATACAAATTGAACATTAAAGTAATTTTAAAAAGACTAATCTGTATAGGAAAGCTTTTATTATATTTTTTATTTCTGCAACAGTGAGATTATATACCGGATTTTTTTTTTTTTTATAATGATAGATTACCTATTTAATATTAATAAAAAAAAAACTCCTTTCGAGATTCATATTTTAAAGATGAAAAAATTACATAAACATGAATTTTATAAATACTCTTTAAATATTTTAATAAACTTTTAATTTTATGTTGTTTTCTATTTCCAGAATTAAAGTACCGTGAGATAATTAGTATGCAATCTTTCGTAAATAACTATCAATTACATTTTGTTGACACTTAAGTTATTTATTCAGGATGATTAAAACCGGACTTTTTTAGTTTTATATTATAATAATGTACTTTATGCTGATAAAATACTATCTAAATTTTGCAGAAACTTTTAAGGTATGTCCCGTAGTGTCATTCAAAAATAATTTTATATATATATGTAACTTGATATAATGGCTTATGTTACTTAACAAAACACCATAGTTATAGCTTCGTTTATTTATGTATTTTGATGTGTAAAACTATAAGAATATTTCTACAGATAATTGAAAAAAATTAATTTTAATTAATAAAAAAAATGTGTCACATAACATAAATTAATTTTTTTTAAATAATTAATTGATTACTAAGAAAACTTGTATTTCACCACAGAATAAATTGAATGTGAGAAATACCATACACAGGAATAGAAGAAAAAATATATACGAAACATAAAAAAAAAAAAAAAAAAAAAAAAGTAAATATTGTTATGAGGAAAGCATAACTTGCAGGCATTTCTAATCCCAGTTTTACTTTTAAACGTTTTTTTTTTTTTTTTTTTTTTTTTTTTTTTTTTTTTGTGATAATATATGGCAAATTATTTGGAAAATATTAAATTACTAATAATAATACCACGATATGTAAACACGCAAAAATATTCCCGTAAATTTACGGGCAGAGACCGGCAGAAGAGATTCCAGTCCTTAAAAAATTCCATATCCAATTACAAATCCGTATTTTTTCTAACAGATGGACTAGAATTGTAAAAATATGTGAATTGTCCTTAATTTTTTAAGTATCTAGATGAGGACGCTTATTTAATGGATTAGACCGTTTTTCATAAAATAAGGCTGTTGTCCGTGAAAATTGAAAGGGCGAACACTCACAACAAGTTTACAGTTTTTTCTGAAAATGTAGGGGAATGTAGGGAAAAAATATAAAGGAAAAAGAAAAATGCCCAGTTAAACTGATAGCATTGAGCTATTCACATAAGTTGTACACCATACTGTTGTATAAAAGAATAATGCGCCTCAAAAAAATTAACGGGGATTAGCTCCCCTTTTCCCTTTTATACTTAATCAATAAAACTCCAAATCTAATCAGGAAAGCGTCTTATCAGAATAAAGCTATATACCAAATTTGAAGAAAATCAAATTCTTCTGCGTGAAAAATACATTTATCTAAATTAAAGAGGCAGATTACCCCTTCGTTTCCCCCTTTACACTTAACAATGAACCCCAAAACTAAGAATCTCGTCAGAATGATCGGAAAAAGAAATTGAAGCAAATCGGATATTTCTATCAAGAGTTATCGCTTTACGTACGTACATACAGAATCAGCGGGCACACTAGCTCTCAGGTTTTGAAAGCATGTGATCTTAAAAAAGAAGCAAATTTAACAAATGTAAATGCATGTCTTTCATTATAAGTGATATATTATCCTAAGTGGAGAAAATGTAATTACAAATTTAACAATTATTGCATTAAGTGAACTTGCGTGTCCAGACATGCTGACAAATGATACAATAGGAAAACTATTTAACTCAAAACTATAGAGGAGAGAAAGTAAATGTCATGTAACAACTACTACGTTTATAAGAAAAAAGCATTTTACGATCACCATCTTCATTGAAGGATAATGTTGTCATTTCATTAAAAAATAAAAAATAACATCTATTTCGACTTTGAAATTGTGAGACTTTTTTGTTTAAAGAGATTTTAACAAGGAGATGGAGATTTCATTTTTTTTTAATATTATGAAATTGAAATGCCATCATAATAAAAAATTATGAAGATACCTAAAACTGTTGTACTTTGAAAATTGTTAACTTTGTTGACTATGTAAAAGAAAAATAATGGACTTTTCGATGGATAACGAAATGCTGTATTAGTTTTCAATATGTTTATGAATTTTTCTTTATAGAATATACAATATTCCTGCACAAGAAAACCGAACAAGAAGAAAATATATTTTACGTTTTATGATTTATTGAGATTTAATCTAATTGTGATACTCTATTATATTTTGAAGATATTTATCATACTCTACGCATTGAGTATTTTTATTACATTAATATTTTATTTCTATAAGTAAATTAATGCATTGGGTACTATAATATGATATATCGAAAATACAAAAGTAAATTATTCTTATAATCTGTGTAAATGCTTTTGCGAAATAATTTCAGAGAATCAAATAACATATTATTGTAAATTTTGAAAAATGTTTATAACGTTTGTTTTATTAAATACTAAATTTCAAGTATGAAATCATTTAAAGTTTCTTAAACAAAATACTATACAAAAATTTAATTTTGCACATTAAGTGTTTTTTGATGCACAGAATTAATTGTAAAAAATATGTTGTTATTTTAAGATTAGGTTCAATATTTGATGTAGTATAATAACTTCATTTAAAATTAAATTAAAAAAAATAAAAATAAAAAGTGTAATAAAAAGCTGCGTAAAAAGCGAACTAAATAATTATTTCTCATTAAATTTAAACTATTTTTATATTACTTACCTATTTTTTTTATTTACTTGCATTGACGACTTTTAATTTGTGTTTTATTGTTAGTTGCTATCTATAAACACTGTTTTGATGAGGTCAATAGATGCCTATGAAGGTTAGTTTTGCAGTAAAGCTAGAGATCGTACCTACACAACTTCCAGGTTGTGTGATATTTAAGCGGAGCTTCAGACTATAAAATAGTCAATGAAACATCGTCTTCATTTTAAAAGACCTATCCAATTATTTGTCACTCAATGCCACCATTTTGTATTTTATGGAAGCCATTTTGAATTTTAAAAAACGAAACATAGCCTATAACCATTGGACGGTTAAGACGGTTCGATAGATACCTCATTCATTAAAATTCATCCGGCCGTTGGGATATTTCGACGGTATAAAGAAATCCATACGCGTGAAACACATAACCCTTCTTTGCAATCGGGTAAAAAGAAAGTGAGGCAAAAACATTTTCGCTTTTTGAATCAAAATAAATTTCTCACAAGATAAAGTCATTCTTCCCGACAAATCATTTTACTTTTATCATCCATGTGAAATTGCTGTCTTTATAAATAAAATAGTTGAAAATTTTATTTTGTAAAATAAATTATTATGCATAGAGCGTCTGTCTAATATCTAAATGCATTGACTATACTAATTTCAAACGCTAACAGGTGTAAATTTAAACTTTAAAACCAGTAAAAATATGTTTATTTTCACTGTTGACAGGTTTCGAGTCATTTTCAAAACAAGTAATTAAAAGTATTCCAAATTTGCACTCTCTATGACACGCCCTTATTCAGTTTTTCACGTATGCTTTCATATTATGCACGTTAATTTTTATATTTTTATTTTCATAACCATTGAGTGGCCCGAGCCATATTTTTGTCAATGACACGATGATGCATCGTTAAATCGATACGAAGAATAAATAAATCAATAAATAAACATCCAAGTGAAATATAAAAAATAACCTACATTATATGAAAGAATACGCGGAAAACTGAATGATGACGCTTTATAGACCGTGCAAATTTATATATTTGAAAAAAAATTCAGGGTGAGTCGACACATGTCAACAGTCGATATAAACGTATTTTTACTGATTTTAAAGTTTTAATTTACACCTTTTAGCATTTGAAATTAGTATATTATTGCAAGGTGTTAATTTGCTACATATTTAAATACATTGACTTTAAATATTCCTCCTTGTTTGAATGTATCACTAAAAAAAAGTGCACGATATAATGATTTGTAAATGTCAATATTTCGACAGACGATTTTGGGTTGTCTTAAATAAATTGTTTCACGAATCTTGAATATGTAACTAAGTATTTTTATTTTTGAAATTTTAATGGAAAATTTTATTTGATCAGGATTTTTGTACGTCATATATTCAAGTAGGAATTAATTTCACTTTTCATGAAACGGCGACGATAATGAAATTATAATAATCCGTTTTATCTCCCATTTTCGCTCGTTTATCCTCAAAAATTAAATAATTTATTTCCCATTATTAGACGAACTTTCTTAAAAGTTAGAAGAAAATTATATTTTGAAAGAAAAAAAAAATTAAATTATGAGTGTTTTTGTGATATCACCGGTTCCATGCAAAAGAGAAAATTTTATCTTCCATAATTCTATAATCCAGAAATAATATTTGTGAAATACTAACGCATAGAAAAAAATAATATAGCAAAAACGAAATATAAAGAATCTTCTTAAATATGTGTACAACATATAAACTAGCATTAGCTTGCTTTTAAAAGCATACTGAATATCTGTGAACAAATCCTCTCAACCAATCGAATTTCATTGGAAGTACATCACTAAATTTTTATATACACTTTTGAAAATAAGGCAGCAAATATTCCAGTTATTCGATCGTTTTTAAAGATAACGGTTACTTGACAATATCGACCATATTCTTGATCATATTTTGGTCAGAAAATAAGTTTAATTACGATCATTTACACGTTTTCAATAAACACTGCCGAAAGACTGGAAAGTTTGCTGGAAATGTTTAACAGTATAAATTGGCTTTAACATTATGTGATAATATAGCAGAAAAATATATACGACAAATTTCAATACCAGAATATTGACTACAAAAATTGTTTATCACTCACATTAAGTCTTATTTTCCGTCATTTGTAACAAAATTCTAAAAATCTGTAATTCGTCTGTTTATATATTTTTATCTTCACGTATAACGGTGATCCTGAATTTTATATTATATTTGATTTATGTTTAAAGATATTGTTTCACACGTGGTCACATTCAACCCATGTACAAAATGTTCATGTATGTGGACTTGTTTATTAGACCGGACGAAAAAAACGAAAATGTTTCTTAATCGAACCATAAATTTAAAATCGGAAAATATCTTCCGATCTCGCATCGCGTTCAAAGTTTTTGAAGATGAACAAACATTTAACATATATATAAAAAATGGTAAAACATGTAAATCTTGTCCGATTGATCTCATTTTTTGACCATAACATGGCAATGAGGTGTACGATGCAGTGTAAAATACCACACACCCCTCCTCTATCCCTTTCCGACCCCCTCAACGGAGTGAAAATGGCAATTTTCGTAGAATCAACCCAAATTACAGGAAATGTAAATATTGATCCATCAACCTGATTTTTTTGCACATAAGGCAAACTTAAGCTAAAAGAGTAAATACATACCACCGTCCAATTCCCCCGGAGGTGTGGGGTACGAGAGGTCGAAACTGTGGATCTCTTGGCCCCTCACTGTTCAAAATCTGGGTCATTTACTGCATCGTCACTTCATCGCTTTTATAGGAAACTGTAACATGACTATATTATGGGGCATTCTCATTGGTCAGAACAAAAACATTTTATAAAAATGGTGAAGTGAGTATGCAGCAATTGCTGCATATTTTTAACACTGATCCATCTAAAAACGACTCAGGACTCACCACGGGAAAGTGACTGCACCGCGAGTCCCACATACACCCTACCCAACAAAACAACAAAATTACGGGTGTGGATATTTATCCAGATCCACATGCAGATCCATGTACTGCGAATTCTGAATCTGCGTCAAATTTTAGCATGGTAGCACGAGAAACGACGGTGGCTCTTATGAAACCATCACGTGGCTCATCCCCATAAACTTTCGAGGAGGCCTGTGTTACCACCTTGACACTGCGCTCTATGGCTTGCGTATGACGCAGTATGTCTGCCAGATTCAATAGAAGAGTCAAGAGTCCGCTTTTCAAAACTGGAGATGAACTCTGCTATTTCAGCTTAAGAACTGCTTTTAGCTTTTTACAAAAAGAGGTGAGAGGTAATCTTGGTTACAGACAATTTATGATGTCATAATAATCATTGGCGTCAACATTTATGGCTCGAACAAGAAAATCTCTAATGTATTTGACCTTTGGGAAGTGTCTTTAGATTTCAGTCCCAGCTGTGGAACGTGCTGCCTATCACCTTCTCTCATTAAAAGAAGAAGGTTTTTGAATGACCTTATTCACCACTTCTAGGACTTTTGCAGGTAGCTGGCTGGTTGGGTGTTTTTGTCTGTAGTTGCTTTTAAGAGAATTGAATGCCACATTCCATAATTTGACCCATAAATCCTGCGTAATTATCAGAGATACCTGCATGACATTTCCGTTTCCATTGCTGCTGAGTCGGGTTCCTCAAACCTAGCGAATTAGGATCAAGGATCAATATCTCATTCTCGGTGGTTAATTACAGCAAATCGGTTACTGATACTATATTGTTTATTTCCTTGGAAACCCAATGAGAAATTGTCATCAACATTGCCATGATATTATGACAGTACACGTACCTTTGTGTTCCGAAATTAAGACAAGATCTTCATTAGTTGAGGGACCTAAACATATTTTTTGAATTCATCAATAAATGCAGAAGCTTACCTGCAAAAGTCCAAGAAGTGTTGTAGCAGGTCATTCAAACAAATGCTTTTTTTGCCCATCCAGAAAACCTCCTTCTTTTAATAGTAGTGCATGATACGCAGCACGTTCGAGTGCTGGGACTTCGGCGGGTACTGAAATCCAAAGACACTATTGGCAAATATGTCAGAAACTTCCATAAATTTTGACGCCAATGATTATTATCATATCATAAATTGGTCTGATACAAAGATTATCTGTCCACCTCTTATGGTAATCATTTCTTCAGCTGACGTTACAGACCTGATTTCCAATTGGAAAAAGACAGCTCTTCCTTTGGATCTGACAGACATACCAGAATGAGGTATTTTTTCAGACTTTTAGCCTCAATATTAACTTATGTACAAAATAATCAGGTCGATTGGTCAAAATTTACACCTCCTACATGGGTTAATTCCAACATGGGTTAATTCTACAAAAAATGGCTATTTTCGCATCCTTGACGCGGTTGTAAGGGGATAGGATAGGGATATGTGGCACTTTCCCCTCTTTCTACACCTCCAGACCATGCTATGTAGAAAAAAGTATTTCGATCGGACAAAATTTACACCTTTTACGATTTTACTTACATCTGTTCAATTTTTGTTCAAATTTTAAATTTTTGAACGCGATGCGCGAACCAAAGGTATTGTCCTATTACATTTTTTTTTCACTGTGTTTGTATAGACGAGTAGCAACTTTTCCGCTCTATTACGATTCGATTCGTAAACTTTTTTTCTTTTTCTCCGGTCTGTTGTTTATATAAAATGTATATGCGATATTCTGTTTGCTGGAATATTCACAAAAATTCCCAGTTATCTCGTAATGAAAATAGATTGTAATAATACACAGTATCACTTTGTTTAATAAAATACCCATAATATCGTCGTTGCTGAAGTCATATAGACATATTAGCTACTTTCATCATTCGCATGTCATCACAGTTCATTCAAATTGTTCTAAATTATGGAAGTGAATCACTAATCTTCCATTTTAGGCGGCAGTTAATGAATTTTGCGGCTGTCGTCAATTTAATCAAATACATTTGGTGTTACTTGTTAAAACTAATTTGATCGATGGTTCATTATATACTTGACGGATAAATGATAAATTTTCTCTTAAATAATTTATGCAAAGGGATACTTAATAATATGTGATCTAAGATATGCAGAAGAATATTTTTAATTAAATGTAATACAATAACCGATTTAAAAAAAAAGAAAACATAACTTGTGTAAAGTAATTTTTAATTTTTCTATACTTACTACAGATAGAACAGAATAAAAATGAAAATATAAATTAATCCATAATAAATATTTTGTTGCTAAAAATGTTTTGCTTTACAAACAAAATGTATGCTAATAAATATTCTTTGTGATTATAATTATCAAACAGTGTGATACTTCTAAATAAAAGTTTCAACAAAGATCCACAACAATATTATGGCACATAAAATATATTTTAATGCAAACTGAAATAATATAAGTATATTTGCTCTGAATTCTCATTTTTTCATTACTTAAATTTTAATATTACAAAGATAATTTTAAAGAACATTACATTAATCACCAAAGGTAAACTACAATTCATTCCAACTTTTACGACATTCTGGACGTGGATCACAAAAGATTAATTCCTGATATCGTGAATATAGCTTTCGGCTAACTTAAATTTTATAAGATACGTTTATTGTTTTTAAATAAATTCAAGAATGATTGTATACAAAACTAATTTCATTGATGTTTCGTTAAATTCCCGAAGGATAAAATAATACCTTAAAACGAATGATCAATATTTTTTTTTTTTCTGAATAAACAAGTATTTTCTTGAAACATTTCATAACGTTTCATTTTTTCTGTAATTACATAGGTATAATTGATTTTAATTCTCAGTTTCCTTACTTTAAGTTGTAGCATTTTAAAAACAACTGTAAAGTTAATTATATTCATCTTCGTAATGTAAGTAAAATTGATTCAAATCATTCGGAAAAAATATCCAATGTTAATGTTTCTCATAAATATTTTATGTAAATTGATACCAAATAATAAGCGATTCTTGATACATGTGAGATTCTATTTAATTAAATTAAATAGAATATATGATTTCTGTAAAGTTTTCTACGTCTTTGTTATATTTTTAAGAAAGAACAAATAATTTCAAGAATAAATAATAAGATAATACATAATACATTTTTTCTGGATAAAAACGGCTTGCTTATATACACATTTTAGTCTTATTATATATTATTTATGATAATAGTAACGAGATACTGTGTTGATTTTCAATTAACGTTTGAACCAAGAGGTACGCAACTAAAATGGCTCATGAATAATATTTAAATTCAAATCGAAATCGACTCAAATCATATAGATATATTAGTTTTAATTCGCATACTTCAATAATTAAATTTTAACTTAATGAAAAGAAATTTAAATTAAATTACGTTAAGCATTATAATGTAAACACTTGCGTTAAAGTTGATCTGAAGTTATGGACGTGAGGCCCTGAACTTCATTTCCAGAAGGCGTGAAATTAATTTTGCGGCTGTTATCAATTTAATCAAATACCTGTAGTGCTTCTAGATAAAACCATTGCTTCGTTAAAGTCTTGACAGATAAATCTTGAAATTTCTAATAAATTATGCATGTAAACAGACAGTAAATTATACGCGAACAACACCGTAAAATATATATAAAAGTGAATTTATTTATTTATTTCATTAGATAGAATTGTCAATAATATTTCCTAAAAAAATATCTTAAAACATTTTTAGACCCTTTTCATATTTTCTACTGAAATGAAACTTATAATAAATTTTAATTCTTATTTTCATTAATTAAATAGTCTATAAAAAATCGTTAGTGTTAATTTTATTCATATTCATAATTTAAACGTACTTCATTTAAATATTTGTGCACTTACAGATGTCAGTCACGAGTAAACTGCATTTACATGTGTCGTAAAATAAATTTTACGGCTGTCATGAATTTAATCATATATATTTGATGTTTCTAGAAAAAACTAATCTCGTACATTTTTCATTTAATTCTTTTATTCTTGTTAATAATGGATGTAAAAGGACACTTAAGCAACATTGAGAACATTTGAGCAAAATCAGAGAAGTGGAAGATTATCTTTATAAATCCCACTCAATTAAAAATTTTCTACTCACTATCCAAACATTCAACCGATTTTGTAAGTACCGGATAGTGATATACTATGAAAGCATGCATTGTTCGTTCACGATCTATTAAAAATATGTATACGTAACAGTTATCCTTAATAAGTTCAATTAACTCGAAAATTTGCTAAACTTTTTTAATGGTGTATCGTTCTTCGAGATTAAACTAATCTGATCCATGTTCCAGTAAATTCTTCACATGTGCATCATGCATTTTCTTGTAAATTGTTGATGTAAATGGACACTTAATAGTATAAGAAACATTCACTGAAACACATATAAGTCGAAGGGCATATTTCTATTAATAAAAAATCTACAGTGTTCCAAATGTGCGGAAAAATTTTCCAGTCATTAAACCGTTTTTGTAAGTAAAGGATGATTGACCATTTTATGACTTGTTCGCATTAATGAGGATCGATTTGAAAGTACATTCATGGAAAAAAAAACGTAAATACCCCTTAGTAACACTGCAAAAAAGTATTGTAGAAGAAAGTTACTGGTACCACACGATTGGTAATAAACTCTACTTGTAAGTGATGTGTATAAAAATTCCTTAGGGGGCCATCTACATAAGAAGACGAACCATAACTTTGGTTTTTGAACAGCAGTACGCAATTCTGACAGCATAAATAAACTCTACACCCTTGAATTAGTCTAAAAACACATTTTTATGCAATTCGTACAGTAAGTTTCAGATAAAAATTAATTATTTTAAAATGAGTATATTTTAGGGGCTGTATCCAAATTGAAGTTCGGTACTCGATTATTGACCGAGAACCCCCCCCCCCCCTTCTTTATCAAGGCATCTTAAGCGCCACTCAAGCAGTTATTAAAGACAGCCTGATTGCAGGGTGGCATAAAAAAAATTCAAAATATCTAGTCACATCTATCATAGACGGCCACATTAAACCATCAATTTGCCGTTTTTTATGCATAATAATAAAAAAAAAATAACTGAATAAATTAATTACTATATATATATATATATATATATATATATATATATATATATATATATATATATATATAAGCCGTTCTTTGTGTGTATGTCCTTTATACAAATCTTCAGTTTTTGGCCGATTTGCACGAAACTTCCTGTACGTACGTTTCAGACCGTGGAAAAGATCACTGTCTACTTAAAAAAATTATGAAACCAATATTTATCCCTTTTCTACTACCTTTCATAATTTAACATTATAGAAATATCTCTTTTATTTAATTTTATAATTCAATCATTTCTTTCCTGTTGCCACAACTTAAAAAACGGTGCAATAATTAAAAAAAAAATTGATAACACGCGTACTTTTTTTTATAAGCTAATAAAAATTCAGACTCAATCGCTATATTTTTGCATTTTCGAAACTGTTATCATTCTAATCAAGAAATGCACATTTTCCCCATATAAAATAAAAACTTTAATTAAATGTGTGTTCAAATGACGTAGTACATCTTCATTTGAATGTTTTTGAAGCTAAAAAATCTATTTTAATACAGGCATTTAAAAAACTAGAAAATAATTTAGGGAAAAGATAATAATAATAAAAATCGTTTGCTGATAAGGCGTCAATTTCTGATTAACTGACACTGCTTTTTAATGATGTTTTATACTGAAGTTTTTACATATATATATGAAAAATGTGCATTTTCTGTTTAGAATGACGTCGATTTCAAAAATTCAAAAAGTACAGCGTGAGAATCTGAATTATTTTATTGTGTTGCCACACATTAAAAAAAGGCAGAAATAATTTTAAAAATAGGCAAACAAATTCAGTCTCTCTCGATATATTTTTACATTTTTTAAATTGATGTCTCTCTAAGCAGAAAAGGCGCATTTGTGATATTTTAAATAAAAACTTCAAGGCTGTGTGAAAACTTAAAGCCACCATTTAATATATTTGAAATTACAATTTCACTAAAATACAGGTTTTTCTATTCCAAGAAAAGTGATCAGAGACACAAATCACTAAATACGGCTCAGCTTTGAATAAATTATAATGTCAATTTCGATAAATATGGTCTCAAACTTGCTCTAAAAACCGGTTTGCTATGATTTATTTCCTATTTCGTTATAATGTTGTTTCTTTAATTATACCATTTAGGTAATTGTTTTAATATTTTAAATGCAGTGATAATATTCTACGATTTACATCAAATACCATAATGTAAAATTTACTTTTATACGATTTATATTAAGTTGAAATTAAAACATAACAACTATTTTTTTTAGAGTTAGCTTTCTCATTTTAAACAAAGCTTAATAGATTGACGTCATTTTCATGTTAATCGCTGTGGATTTGTATTTTATGATTAGTGTGAGATTCAGTTTAAAAATTATAGGCAATGAATCTTAGGATACCCGTGTTTAAAGGTACCTGATACACTGCGCATTAACAGAAAATAAATGAAAATCGTTTTTAATTTGAAACACTAATATATTTAGTGTATTTTTCAGATTTCTCAAAAACTACATGAAAAAGCATTTTTGGTACTTTCGTATTATAACGAGCAGTTAATCGTGAATATTTTCACTATAATTCCCTTATAATCTGAATTGCACATTTCGCTCGCTGTGCTGGTCGGTTTCTCCAAATGAATCTATGATTAAATGAAATAAATCAGTGAATTTCATCCGTCATTTTAATGCAATATGGGTCTTTATCTGTAACGTCCTTCTGCGTAGATGAAAACGTTCCTAACGCCACTGCGCTATTATACTTTCTAATGTTTAAGACAAAACTTCGGTTGTTAAGTGCCATATGTTTTAGTTGATGATTCCTAAATGGATTTATTTGCATGGTCAAGATCATTCCCTTGCTAAAACATCCACTCAGGCACCCTTTAATAACAAATCAAACATATGGCGTTGTCAATATAGGGAGATATTTCTAAGAACTTTTAGGTTCATATTTTAAGGAGTTCGCGTTAAATCACAAAATTCATCATAAGTAATTAATGCTCCCTGAACCAATTTGAAGAGTTTGCTTATTTATCAATTGAGGAATTATTTTAGTTCTTTCCCCTAAAAATGCCATTAGTATTTGCAGCCATTTGGAAAGTGAGAGCTTGTACGTTTTTCAACAAAAATTATAATTTGTTTCTACTTATTACAAAATGAAATGACATTTTTTTCTCATTACATTCCGTTTTCATGATACTGTTTATATAATTATGTTAATTTCTATATTATTCCAAATTTGGTATTATCACAATATTTAACACTTTTTCGCTCTTTAAATATGATATTGTTTCCTTAAACATTTTAAATTTCAACAGTTTGAAAGACTTTTTTTTCGTAATTAGTCGAAAAACATGTTGATTGTAAGTTATTGTCAACTATTTATTCTTTTCAGATAACTTTTCTGCTTTGAATCTCTATTTAAATTTTCATTGTAAACAGCCGTTTTGGAACGTTTTTTTGACGTCGCTATATATATTTCACTTTCAAAGAACCTTATAAAATATTTTTTTCACTCTTTGTACTGAGATAACCCACTCCCATGTTACGTTAAGTAAATCGGGAAATTAATTCCCTTCATGCGTAAAACATGTATAAAATTAATTTTGTATATTTTGTTGAGTATGTTTGTTAAACTTTACACATTATTCTATTAAACGAATGTTCCAATTTAAAATCGTAATAAATAGATTCAAATGACTTTAATTCTAATTATGGTAGATCTCTATACGTAAATATGTGTCATTTTCATATGAAAGATTGGAATTACGTAAGACAAATTTATAAAAAAAAAAAAAAAAAAAAAAAAAAAAAAAAAAAAAAAAAAAAAAAAAAAAAAAAACCTATATTTAACGAATATTTTTATTAGATTTATTCTTGTTTTATAACGTTTAGATTTTCTACGTATGTACTCTTTTTAGGCGGTTTAATAACATATAATTTTCGAAAAAAAAATAGACAATTAGTAGTTTAACTAAAGCTTAAGTACGGAATGTGCTGCAAAAAGTAATGTGAAATGTAGATTACAGTATGTCCTTAATTTAAAAGTTTTATCCATATTAAAAAATGTAAAAGAATAAAACATGCTGATAAACCTAAAAATTAATAACGGGTGTTAAACGCTTATATAAATATAAATTAGATAATTAAACAATATACATTTTATAAGTTTTTTCACATTATTTGTTCAGATGCATATTACTGTTTAACTATTGTAAGGGTGTCTTAAAAGTTCATATATAATATAACAAAAGTTAAAGTTACCTTGTAAACAATAAAACATATCTTTTCAACAAACAATTGGAATTCTAGTAGTGAATATTTATTTTCATGGAAAACATGCTTTTCCCAAAACTTAATTGAATAGCTCATAAATTATAAATAATTAGTTTTAACATTGTTAAAGTTTTAAATAAAATGCGCCGTATTTGCTTTATTATTATTACTACATAAACAAGTAACCTAAAATAACTTAACTTGGAAAGTGAAGAATAATTATCACACATTTCACGTATGCTATTAAAATTTCAATAAATTCTTTAACGACGTTATTACTTATTTTGTTTTTCAATAGTAAATGTCAACATATAATAATTTCCCTTATTGCTATATTTTAAAATGATAAGAGCTTGGGAGAGCATTTTTTCTAAGTCATCCTTAAGCTCTGTTTTAATTAAATGCATTAAATATAAATTATTTTAATAAATTTATGGAGAAATGCTCTTAAAAATATTCAGATATGTCAAATGTTTTGCCTTAAATTGTGGAAAATAAATGTAAAAAAAAAATAATTCAGTATGCAATCAAAATTTCAATTACCTCAAAATTACATTAAATTTAATTTATTATACGATGTAAAATACCCATCTCAAAATCATTAAAGTATATTGACGTTGTAGAAAATTATTGCAGATGCATTAACTATTTTATTCGGTGAAGCACTATACACAGACGTGTTTAAGCTATAAATATCATGTCACACATATTTGAAAGAAATAATATATTTTATTGCGATTTTGGTACAAAGAAGAAAAGTACATAAGATGTGAACATACAAAAAACAAATAAAAAGTTTTATATTTAAAAAAAATATTAAATTTATAAATTTTTCCCTTTAACCGACAGCATTTAAGCATATGATTTAAGCATATTGATTTTATGCATATGTAATGTTTGTAAACTATTAATTTGTCATTTGACGATCTATCGTTTGTGTCTCGCACTTCCAGAAATACTCTTCCAGCATAATAACCGTTTTTTGGGTCAATAAACATGCAGTAACGCAACTGGATCGGATGTCACAAATGCTTTCTGATTTGAGCATGTTTCCATTTGACAGGTCTTAAGCCCGTGTAACAACTTTTGTTTTCATCGGCAGGTAGTAGTCGACATTCCTCATTCCTCCTGTAACACACTTCTGTTATATGTTAGCAGACTCACTACAACAGGTCGAAAAACCTTTCTTCCAGCGTTCTCCCTGTGCTCCTTTAATACAAATGCACGACATTCGGCAACTCTTTCAGAAACATAGACAATTGTTTAAACAGACTTCTTGTTGTTAAACATCGTAGGTTGTACCAGTACGCAAACATATTGCTACAGTAATTACTTACCTTTAAGAAACAACGGCAAATCTGTCTATAATTACGAGATCCGCTATTCAGAAAACCAATTGATTTAGGATAGCTATGAATGAATCAAGATAGAGAATTAACTAAACGTACTTTATTTCACAATCACAGCACAAGAAACCAACTACATTTACGTGTGGTTAATATCGTTAAAAAGGTTGCAGCGCAAGGCCATTAATCTCAGCAAAATTTCTAAAGTTGATGAGTCCGGTGATGGACCTTTAGTCCAGATTATCATCACACTGTAAAAAAAAAAAAAAAAAAAAAAAAAAAAAAAAAAAAAAAAACGGTAACGTTCCATGTAAAATCCAGGAACGTTTCGCCTTTTCTCAGGTTTTCAGAATAATTTAGCTCTTTCCTGTGAAATTCTGGTTTTCTTATCTGAAACGTTCCTGAACAAAAGTTGGAAACAGCAAAACGCTGCGGCCAACATTTATTAATTTTTTGCTATAATCCGTTGCTCGCGCGCGAGTGTCGAAAAAGAATTCGTTAAATGAATGCAAAAAAAATCAATATGGAATGCAAATAAATCAATAGGCGACATAATCCTTTACGTCTCTATTGTCAAGACAATTCAGATGAAAATACAATACCTCTGTGACATCGCTAAGAGATTATCTCTCGTACTTGTCTGTGGGATGGTAAACGAGCAGACCGTGTAAAAAAAATACACCTATTATTTGGATCTCCATTAACCAGGGGACCATCAAACATGATTCTCACCGATTTTGATTAATTTAAAGTATGTTTTAGAGTTCTTATCTCTAATTTTTCTTGTGAAAGTATTTCTTCAAATGGGCCTTAGATTTTCAGAAATTAGATGCCGAGGTTTAGCATACGTTTCAAATACCCATTCGTTTGCAGCTCTCAACGTGTCTTTCGTGGTGTGGACGCAGAGAGATCGCACGCCACCCGTACGGCCCGAGTTCGATGCTACCTCTTGACTTTTTTTTTCTTTTTTATTTAATTTTATATTTTAACACTTTATTACAATTTGATTTAAATTTGATATATATTTGACACTTTGAATTGCTGCAAATTTGAATTTTTTTTTTCGGAAAAAATATACAATTACGTTTAGGTTTTTTTTTTTTTTTTTTTCATGAAAATTTATATGTATTTTATCTAACTTGTAAACTAACATAATTACTGACGAAAATCCAAAATATTTTATGTCTAGATATTTTTTCTAATTATTAGTTACATTTATACATTTTTATATTTTAAGCAAAGTTCAGAAACAATATATCATATATATATTTACTTTATTGAATTTTAGCTGAAAATTTATTTTTTCGTGTAAATTATAAATAATAATTTTGATGTCAATTTCAAAATATTTTTTCATTCTAACAAATAATGATAATAAAGCGAAAATTGTCAACTGGAAATGTAAAAATCGTCTGCGGATCCCGCAAGCTGTGAAATGTCAGAAATGTTTTCCTGTCAACAGAAATATTCCTGGTATTTCGCAGGAAACTTACTGGCATTTTTGTAGAAAGTTTTTAACATATACAGTAAAGTTCCAGTTATTTTCATGAAATGTTTCTTGGAAATAATGGGCAACTCAGCTGCCCATTTTTTCCCAGGAACGTTGCGGAATTTTTTTTACAGTGCAATAGCAAGTTCCGATTTGGTGATTCCTCGGAATCCCCAGACTTGTTAAGTCTGTAAACGATATCTGCGTCTCGCAGGTACACACGAGAGAGACTCAGTATCTCTTGCACTATGATTGCCATCTCCCTATATGTTCCCTTGTGAGAGCTTATTTATACTTGCTCGTGATTTGAAGAGTCGTGAAAAGATCGATCTGAAGTTTCCGAAAGTGGCTATAAAGTTATGAGCACATAATTGTCAGTCTAATGCCAAATTGTGTTTAGCTACGATTTTCTGACGTCGTGTTATAACAGAGATAATATTAATGACTACTTCAGATCCTCCAGAAAGAGAACATTCGGCGGTTTTATACAGAGCCCATGCACGATGGGGAATATTAATGTTTTTTAAACGAACCAAGCTTTGAATTAACTATTGATTAGATTGGTAAGAGTTCATGACAGGTCACACATTCAAAGGTATTTAAAACATACTGCATTATAATGTGGATTTGGAAAATCAACTTTTATAGTAAGAAACATTTTAACAATAAGGCATTAAAATGACATTCATTTACCTACACATGGGTGCAAAATGGAAGGAATGATATTTTCTTTGACTAAATAATAAATATACATATATTAATCTACATACAAATCAAATATTTTTTTTGTTTTAAACTAAGTAGGAAATATAAACATTAAAAAAAATTATAAAACAACTATTAATATTACAAGCTAATAATATGCATTAAAATCAAAATGATAATATTGGATTTTCTAAAATACAGACATATTACATGTAAATTGTGTTTTCTTTGTGTTTTATAATTCCAATGCATTTTCCTGGCTTACAACTTAAAAGACTTTGAACGTAACTAGGTGAGAATACTCGTCACGCCTCACAAATGCCAGATTTTAAATCTTCTTTCAAGTTATAGTGGGGCATATGACATTTTTGGTAGACATTGCACACTATAACAAGTCAAAAATCCTCGATGAGATTTAGGTATGGACTATTTGTCGGATACTCAAATCTGGTATTTTTGTTTTCTTGAAACCACATTTTTGTATCTTTTGCAGAGTGAATTGAAGTCTTGTATTGCTGAAAAATATAGTTGAGAACGGACATTTGTTCAACTAGATTCACAAAACGTCTTTCGAACATAGGAATATAGGTGTGCATATTCAGTCATCCTTCTATTATATAAATTCTAATCTTAGGTCATTAGTTTTAAGAAGCCTCCACCTGGGCTGATAATACGTTATTTTTATTTTGAATATCATGCAAATATGAGTGATTACCATCCGAACCTTCGAAATTAATTTTTTTATGAATGAAAATTGTTTTAGAAAATTTTTTTGTTACTTCAAATGTTTTATTTAAACTGATTGTGGGCTCTTATATGACTATATATTAAAAGCGGTTCTGAGTGGTCTCCGGTTTCTTTTGAGGTTTCTAAAAGAAATGTTAATAAAATTTCTGTTACTTCCGATAACAAAATAGTATTCAAAATTGTAAATCATAGATCAATTTAATAAAATATTGATATATGAATAATGAATTTCAAAAATGTATAAAATATTTAGATTGTAATTAAGCCAAACGTTAGTTGATGTTACATATTTACAAATTCATTTCCGCTAAAAAAAAAAAAAAAAAAAAAAAAAAAAAAAAAAAAAAAAAAAAAAAAAAAAAAAAAAAAAAAAAAACATTTCTCAGACATCTTACACTAACAGATTTGAAAAGATTTTTTTTTTGAAATATGAGGGGTTAAAATGAAAGTTACTTATATATGACGATATAATTATAATCTTTTAACTAAATGTACACTATTGAATTTATTGTAAGTCATTTTACACACACAATAAAAAAATCCATTTGAATTTTATCATGCTTTGAACATTTTTTCCATGAAGGTATTAAAAAAATATTTATTTTTCGAACTTAATTTTTTTTATTTCGATTTTATTATTTTTCCAAACCTCAATATAATAATCATTGAAAATTAAACTTCAGAATCGTAGAAATATTTCTATGATAATTAATGTATTAGGTTTAAATAGTAGTTACACCATAACAAATATGTCCATTAATTTTTTCTAATAAATACAAAAAAGTAATATTGAGGACTGTCATAATTTATTCTCAATACATTTATTTTTTATTATGATTTTTATGGAATGTATATAACAAACAACAACTGAAACAAAGAAATGAACTAATGCACGTAAAATTTATGAAATTAACGAGAGTTATTATACCTAATTTATTTTTTCTAAATATAATTTTAAATAATCGAAATTTTGGTACGATTAATTTCAACTATCACTGTAACTAAACGGCACACAGTTACTCAAATTTGCATTGTAGATAAGTACTCGAATCACTAATCATCTTTTCCACTTGTCGTGAAATTCATTTTGCACCTGTCATGAATTTAATCAAATGGCTTTGATATTTCAAGATAATGCTAATCTGATGAATGATTCATTAACATCTTGACAAATAATCACAAACCTCGTACCAAATATTCTGTTAGTAAGATTATTTATTAATAAATGAACAATTTCTATCGAAACGTAGGTTTTAGCAAGAAAAGATTTAAAATAAATGATGTGAGGGGTTATTGCTGACTCGAACAAGATAAGGCGTTTTTCTTTTGTTCCAAATACAAACGATGATTTTCATCGTTGGTAAATGATGATTTTCAACCATACATTTTTCATTAACAGAAGGATAATATATGGATATGTATCGCAATTGCTTTTCACAAAAAGAGAAAAATAGGCGGGGGGGGTCCAAACATCATCCATTCACTTCCACGGCAGATGTGTGAGCTTTTGGTAATTTCAAGATATTGTATGTATGTATTGGAATGATGTAAAATGTTCTTATTTTTATTATAAGTTGGAAACTAAGGCAAAAGAATATTTTTCCTGTTGTAAAGTTCACCGGGAGAAAAAATGAGTATGTATGTGTCATTCTAGTTTTAGAGATGTTTAGTGTTGGCACAGCGCAGGAGAAGTATTTCTAATAAGGAAATAACAAAATCGCTAAATGAATTTTCAGAATATTATTCATGCGCCGAAAATACATCTGATGATGATGATGATGAGAATTTTAATATAAATAAAGAAACGACTTTTGCTGAAAATACGCATAAAATCCCATCGTATGGATCCAGTTCAAATAGCAGTTAGCTGAATGCAATGCAGTGAACCATGTACAGTAAGGAGGTGCATAGGAAAAAAAAAAAAAAAAACTTTTGAAATTCTTTTGAAGGTATCACGGAAGAGTTGTGGAATTGTCTCAGTCAATTTTAAATATGCACAAAAATTAAAAATAATCAATATGTAGCTTCCGGTTTGCATACGCACTTATCATATCCATATTCATCATTAAAAAAAAATCTATTTTCTTTGATCATTTAAAAATCATTTTTACTCAAAACTTGAAATCACGATTGTCAGCAACAGCTTTTATGTGAACAGACACACCCTTTACTTGAGATTCTAATCTCAATTCCGGAATTAGTACTTAACTTCAAAATCTACTTGTGCCTGTAGCCAAGACGGCAGGGATTTTCATAATATATAAATTATTAAAGTGGTGGAAACGATGTCCTGCTATCAGGAAGAATGTATCACGAAATTTCTTTTTAATATTATCCAAATTTTTAAAAGTGAATAAGTTAAACAAATTCTTACACGCTGCCCATGATATGCCATGGAAAATAAAAGAACAGTATCATTGAACGCATAAGACGATAAATATGCATAGTTAAGAACTAAAATGATCATAATAAATAACCAGAAAATTTAATCTGAAGTTTATGCAAAGATCTCACTCTTTTACTTCCATAAATGTAATTTAGAAATTATTTTTAAGGGCGTCATGAATGTTTATTGAATTAATTATATATAACTTTTAATTATTGCTTGTTTAATTTTTGTATTTGATTGTTTATTTTAACATTTTATTTTTTAATAATAAAAAAACAGTTTAATATGTTAATATTTACATTAAAAAAAAAAAAAAAAAAAAAAAAAAAAAAAAAAAAAAAAAAAAAAAAAAAAAAAAAAACGAATAAAATAATCAAAGTCGTTAACTTTCGAAACCCTTTATAATAAAAATCGGTCTTCTATCAGAAAATAGTCAATACGAGTAGAACAATTGTAATCAGATTTTGAAGACGAAGTTTAGCAACAATAAAAATTAATATTGTATTATATAACTAAATAAATTAATTAAATTATGAAAAATGTATGCCTCTGCTATATTTTATTTATAACATCTATTGAACAATCTCAAACGTAAGTTTTCAACATGTATTATATTTTATTGATCAATGCTGAAAATTATATTTAATGACATCATTATGAATATCTAATATCATTTGCACGGAATGTCAATGTTTAATTAGAAAGGATAAATTTAATTAATCCAGCATCATGAATTAAATAATTATCTATCGGGTAAGCTTGATCAATTTTGAAATCATCGTGTTATTCACAGTTAATCACATAATTCTCTGGAAATTTGCATAATATTTGTCTCCTTTAATAAATCTTCCATAAATTAATTTTATCAACTATTTATTATTAATGGTTCAGTAAAATAGACAATGAAATAAAATCTACAACATTTGAAAGTATGTGCTCAACATATTTATTTTTAAACAAAATATTGTTTTATTTTGAACTGAAAAAATCATTTCAAGTTCATTCAGTGTAAAAAGTAAAGAAAAGAAGTATTTAGATTTCTTTTAAGTAGAGAAATGATCAACATGTTTTGCATCTATCATTACGATCGCTGAACGAAATCATATACAAAGAGAATTCCACCGATATATTGAAAGTTTAGAAATGGAAAAAAACACAACTCGTTATTAAGCAAATCATTAGAGAGCAAATGTGACTTTTAGAATCGGGGATCTCTTTAAAAACTTTCCAGCATGGTTGAAAACTGTTTATGGCACCGGTTTGCATGTTCATGTATCCGTTTGCATGCTAACTCAAGTATATAAATTTTGGATTGTCCTGTAATTTGTATATCTTCTTTCTGTTTACTACAACTCAATTTCTTTTGTATATGAAGTGTGTAGCTCCTTAAACCGGACAATCAAAAGTAATCTGTTACATAACGTTTAATGAGAAAAATCATTTCAAGTACGTTTTAAGGATACTACACCATATCAAAAAAATTAAATTGTAATGCATTCCTCAGATGTATTAGAAAATTTTTTTTCTCTAGAATATGGATTGAAATTTTATTTATTATTCATTTACATTATCACACAAAATAATTGCGTTACATAATAATCTAGTCTACACGGATTAATCTTTTGCATTATATATTAATGATGTTACATCATTTCAAACATAATGCAATTTATATGAATTACTGAGTTAGACGATGACTTACTTACAGAAAATCATGGTGTACATTGCATTTATTGCTCATTTAAAGGGGCGCACAAAATAATTCTGTTACAGCAATGGCTATAAGAGATAATTCCAGAATGTACGTTTGGACGTTTATTTTGCGTTTTTAACTTAATCTGTAAACAGTTTAATAGTCTGTGGTGCGTATAAATTCTACAAATCATATACAGGAGTTTACGAGAACATTTCCGCTTATTGATGGAAATTGTTTAATCAGACTTTTTAATAATGCGATGCGTTTGTTTACTGAAATAAGTTTTTGACTTCAGAATTTCACAAAATTCTGCAACACATGGTTGAGGTATTTCCACTTTTTTTCAGTATTGCCAAAGAAACCGTATAGTTTCCCCTTACAAACAAGATGCTTTTAAGGCACTTGTATCGAGTATCACAAAAATGACTGATGGATTTTAGAATTCAATAACTTGCAATCGGTGACAGATAATAAAAAAATTATTTCAGGAGTGTTATTGAAAATGTCAGGAGTTTTTATGCAGTGATTCTCAGTTTTAGTTACAAATAGCATCAATAGATGGCACTGCAAGCAATAACTGCTAAAGCCAGGTTCAAATTTTCCACCTATCTGTTCCTCCATGCGAAAAAAGGAGATTAAAATGCATTGAATGAATCCCGAAGTACCAAACGTCCGGTCTGGATTGAGTACCCATTGCTCTCAGCACCATCTGTTGTTTGAAATTCAAACTAAAATCAAGAATCACTGCAAAAAATCTCCTGGCATCATACATAACACTTTTGCTACAGTTTTTTAAATATCTGTCTCCGTTTGCAAGTTATTGAATTTTAAAATCTATCAGTCATTTTTTGGGACACCCGGTAAAACCAATGGATAGTCTCAATAAAGATTGAGTTGGTTTAGTATTTCGTGATGACAATATTTGCATTATATATATATATATATATATATATACATATATGTATGTATATATATATAGACAGAGAAAGAGAGGGAGAGACAGTTGTTGGATTTTGTAGTTTTCTGAAGAAATATTTCAAAGAATAAACGAATTTGGTATGTATATATTTACTTCATAAAAATCCATATTAAAATGTATTAAATGTAAATTATAATTTTTTTCCTTGGTTTTTAACTGTAATCCCTTTTTCTTATAAATATTAATTCATTTGCATTTCTAACAGTTCACTAAATCTGTGAAAATATTTTATTTCTAGTAATTACACATTTGAATTGGAATTAAATTATTTCAATTATTCCAAACTGATAAAAAGGTGTATGTATATGAAAGACTTATTCTAATGTTTCCTCAAGATTGTTGTAGCAGTAATTGATTATAAACATATATGAGGAACGAATGATGCTTTGATTTTTAAATATGTATTTGTTACTACTACATATATTAACATATGTAATGCTTTAACCGTATTACGAATTAACTTATTAATATTATTAAATTATTTTATATAATTTACAAATGGTGAAATTAAAATTTTCTGTGTAGATTTTAAAATAAAGAATCATCATTGAAAATATAAATTACCTTTGTGACGGAACATACAGACCAGTCAACTAAAGAAATAAATATGACTTATTTAGTTGATGTTGAGGATAGCAGTGAAGTGGACAGAAATTGACTTCACACTATCGTTTTATACGGTTCAGCACCGAAATCCTGAGAGGGGGAGGCGGAAACTCAATAACTAGTTAAATTCTTACTTTAAAAGATACAGCTGCGTCAATGGTTCTGTGTCCGAAGATAAATATCTTAACTCTCTATAAAATATGACTTGGAACAATAAATATATAATTATAGATAATGGAACTTTATTTAAAATGAATCCGCTGGATTCCAATCTGCTTGATTTAGGATAATAACGAAATATCTTACCACATTTGCAAATTTCTCAAAATTGTTAACGCTTCTCTCTAGACTTGATTATTCTACGTGGACTTGAGCCTACAAAAAACCAACTATACTCCATACTACAGCCGCATTTATACTATCTAGTCGACCGTAGAACGTATAACAGGATGAAATAACCCCGGAAATCAGATTCCTTGAGATTCAACCATACTTTGATAAAGACAAATTAAATGACAGAATAGATGGCTCATTCACGCGCATATATTACAATCAAGAAAAAAATTCAAGTTATCTTTTGTCCCTCGGCTGCACTCAACGTCAGAGACTAGCTAGCAACTTACGCCACAAATTATTTAAAATATTACAAAATTATTATGGAATAACTTAAATTATAAATTAATAATTGAATGGAAACACTTCGATTACAAATGTGACCAATTTTCTCAACAAACCAAACAGATAAACTGTTAAATTACTGTAAGTTTTGAAAAATATACTTATTTTTAGTCCTTTTAAGGGGTCTCAGGACTCTTAAAGCTTTAAAATTTTCTAAATTTTAATTTTTTAGATGTTAAACTCCTATCTTTTCTGAACATTTTGATGTAATTGTTTTCTTGAAATTCCTATTAGAACTGAAGTTATGGCTTTAGCATCTATACACGTTCAATAGCTGAAGCGTCGTTTCGGAAACTTTGAAGCCATTTTTCTCCAAATGACGTTTTTGGGCATAACGCGCACGATATCTCAAAAACTTATGAATATTTTTTCATGACATTTTCAAAACATATGTTCCACGTTAGTCTGTATAAACTGAACCTAAAATTTCCTTTTTATTGTTCAAAACAATATTTTTTTAGGTGATTATACAATTGAAATTTTCTTTATTTTGCATTAACTAAATACAACTTTGTATTAAAAATATAAAAAAGCTTTAAACACAAATTTATTTAGGTTCAGGGTAATTATTACAATCTGAAGTGTAAGTAGGCACCAAAATTTTCATTCTAGTTGCAATACTTATTTTGTAATCGTGCTCGTAAGCTGGTATGCCGATTTTTTGCTCGTCAAATGTCTAACAGTTTGGAGCCTCCATTAAATGCTAATTCTGCATCTTACAATTTTTTAAATACATGAAATGAAAGAACATATTTATATATTTTATTCCAATTAAAATTGTGTCTTAAAATCAAATACATTTTAAAGTATTAAATGTTGAAAATGGTCTTTTTTTTTTTCATTTTTTACAATTTTAAGAGTTTTGAGACCCCTTAAATAAATGATGTAGATTTTGAATTCCGACATCCCGTTTTCAATAATATCGTAATGTGTAACGTAATATAGATTTATTATAATAAATTTTACACAACAATATTTCTTTCTCACTGCACGTCAAAAATTAATAATTTCTTTATAGAAATTTTACATAAAATCTGTAACTTTTAGAAGACATTTGGGTATTTATTTATTCTCCATCTTCTGTCTCTTATACGTTTTAGGTGAAAATGGAAATATTCACATGTAATAGGGAATAAATTAATTACCGGTTAATGATTTTGTTAATATATATCAACTATCTCTAAAACAGATTCAATTATACTGACGTAAAAAGCAGCATTATATTAATATATAATGAATATGCTTTCATTGAATAAAATAAATATATATATACAGTGCTTGTAAAAACTTTAAGGACAGCAAAAAATATTATTTTTTTAAATGTGTATCATAAAGTTTAAAAGCTAATAAAAAAGTTAACAAAATTCATCTGGAAATATTTTATTACGAAAATAAAGTAATAGTACAAAAACACACTATTTCTGCCTGTGCAAAAACTTTAAGGACAGCAAAATAAAAACAATACAGTAATTAAGAGACAAATACTTAATACATCGTGCTCCCACGATGACTGCAAATGACTATCTTTCATATCTTATACTATAATACGAGCAAAAATTGTGTGTGTATGTATGTGTGTGTGCAAATTTTATTTTAATAACGGCTCTAACGATTTTGACTAAATTTTGTATTTTATCATTTTCGGGCACAAGAAGACCATTGGGCTAGGTCACATGTTCGAGAAAATTTGATTAGTGGGCCATTTTGTGTCATAATGGGACAGGGTAAAGCTAATTATATCTAAAAAATGTTTCGATCGATTTTAACTAAATTTTATATCCAATTGGGCCAAGCCCAATGACTATTGGGCTAGGTCACATGTCCGAGAAATATGAATTTTGAGTTACTACAGGTCAAGCTAATTTTCTCTAAAAAACTTCTCTAACGATTTTCACTAAACTCTATATTCTACAGTTTTGGATTACGACAAGGTCATTGGGCTAAGTCACATGTCCCTATAAAATTTGATTAGTGGATCATTTTTGGGTCACCTTGTGTCAAGCTAATTTTATCTAGAAAACGATTCTATTGATTTATTCTAAATTTTGTATCCAACCGTTTTTGGGTAAGAGAAGACTATTGGTCTAAGTCACATGCTCGAAAATTTTCAATTAGTGGGTCATTTTCTGGTCACTGCGGGCCAAACTAATTTTATCTAAAAATCGGGTCTAACGATTTTCACAAAACTCTATATTCTAAAGTTTTGGATTACGAGAAGACCATTGGACCAAGTCACATGTTCGAGAAAATTCGATTAGTGGGTCATTTTTGGGTCACTGAGGATCAATCTAATTTTATCTAGAGAACTGTTCCAACGATTTTGATTAAATTTTGCATTCTAATGTTTTCGGGCTGAAGAAGACCATTGAGCTAGATCGTATGTTCGAGAAAATTCGATTAGTAGGTCATTTTAGCTCACAATGGGTCAAGGTCAAACTAATTATATCTAAAAAAACGGTTCAATCGATTTTAACAAAATTTTATATCCATCCGTTTTTGGGCTCGAGAAAAATATCTGGCTAGGTGTCATGTCCCTGAAATTTCAATTAGTGGATCATTTTTGGGTCACTACGGGTCAAACTAATTTTACCTAAAAATCGGCTCTAACGATTTTCACTAAACTCTATATTCTACAGTTTTGGATTACATGCAGAACATTGGGATAAGTCACATGTTCGAGAAAATCCGATTAGTGTGTCATTTTTGGGTCACTGTGGGTCAATCAAATTTTATCTAGAAAACGGTTCCAACGATTTTGTCTAAATCTTGTATTTTATCGTTTTCGGGCTCGAGAATACCATTGAGCTAGGTCGCATGTTCAGGAAAATTGAATTAGTGGGTAATTTTAGGTCACAATGGGTCAGGGTCAAGCTAATTGTATTTAAAAAACGGTTCAAAATATTTTGACATTTTTTTTGCATTTTTGAGACCGTTTCCGGCCATGATAAGACGATTGGGCTGTATCGCATTTTCAAGGAAATTGAATCAGTGGGTCATTTTGTGTCTTAATGGATCAGGATCAAGCTAATTCTATCTAAAAAACGGCTCAAACGATTTTGACAAAGCTTTATATTATACTGTTTCTGGGAAAGAAAAAGTCATTGGGCTTGTTCGCATGCTCAAGAAGATTCTATTAGTGTATCATTTTGGTGATAATGGTATGATGACTTTTTTTGCTAGAAGAGATGGCCGTTTGCGTTTATAAGATTGCGAGAATTAAAAAAACACCAGGTCCTATAAAAAAAACTCCAATTCGGTAAACGAAGACTTATTTTATTTTCATGATGAAGGTCGAAGGGAGAGGTACAGGGGAGAAGCAATAAGGAGCCTCTTTTAAGACGTCATCACGAGGCTAGCGAGAAAGCAGGAATGATAAGAATATACAGTTACAACTTTCTTGCTTGGCGGGCTACAATATCGCCAATCTAAAAGTATTTTTGCGCCATGCACAGGGTGTAATAGAAACATTGGCTGGTATGTTCGCCAAAAATGTACGGTAGGCTTCTACCATATTAATTGTGTAGGGGGGGGGCAGATTGTGGGCTGCATACATTCCTGAGTCATGATAGACTGAGCCTCATCTGTACATTGATACAGCTGCGGTTAAATGTAAAAATAAAAAGTGTTATCTGGAAAGGGCATAGTAACAGACAGAGTTCGTTAGGCTAAAAAGCATGAGACTGTATTTTTCTAGACCAGATGTTAGATCAAAGATACACCGCTTTACCACAAATAAATGTAGAAATGCCATACATCTGGACAAAAGGGTGTGAAGCGAAAATAATTCTAATAAGTAGATTGCATGTAAAGTGATTTTGAATGATGAGTTATATTCATGCCCAAATAAGGAAATGACCGAAGTTAAAATGCGTTTGAAACTAACAGTCAGCCGTAACGACTTTTGTACAAGGTTAAAGCGTATGTGTGAAAGAATCAGAAAGTGAAAATAGAGAGTGATTCACTGATTTTATTTTATTAAAGAGACGAGTACTTAGAATAATTTGATTTAAATGTGAAGGGCTGTTAATACAATCGATTTAGTTTTTAAATGTTGAATTTAATTTAGGGGCTGCACTGTTTGACTGTAGTGCACAAAATAAATAAGTTATTAAACAAAATTTTAATTGAAATTGTCTGGGGGGGGGGGGGGGAAATGGAATGTAAACATATATAACGAGATAATCGTTATATATATACCATCGATTGTATTAACAGCCCTTCACATTTAAATCAAATTATTCTAAGTACTCGTCTCTTTAATAAAATAAAATCAGTGAATCACTCTCTATTTTCACTTTCTGATTCTTTCACACATACGCTTTAACCTTGTACAAAAGTCGTTACGGCTGACTGTTAGTTTCAAACGCATTTTAACTTCGGTCATTTCCTTATTTGGGCATGAATATAACTCATCATTCAAAATCACTTTACATGCAATCTACTTATTAGAATTATTTTCGCTTCACACCCTTTTGTCCAGATGTATGGCATTTCTACATTTATTTGTGGTAAAGCGGTGTATCTTTGATCTAACATCTGGTCTAGAAAAATACAGTCTCATGCTTTTTAGCCTAACGAACTCTGTCTGTTACTATGCCCTTTCCAGATAACACTTTTTATTTTTACATTTAACCGCAGCTGTATCAATGTACAGATGAGGCTCAGTCTATCATGACTCAGGAATGTATGCAGCCCACAATCTGCCCCCCCCCTACACAATTAATATGGTAGAAGCCTACCGTACATTTTTGGCGAACATACCAGCCAATGTTTCTATTACACCCTGTGCATGGCGCAAAAATACTTTTAGATTGGCGATATTGTAGCCCGCCAAGCAAGAAAGTTGTAACTGTATATTCTTATCATTCCTGCTTTCTCGCTAGCCTCGTGATGACGTCTTAAAAGAGGCTCCTTATTGCTTCTCCCCTGTACCTCTCCCTTCGACCTTCATCATGAAAATAAAATAAGTCTTCGTTTACCGAATTGGAGTTTTTTTTATAGGACCTGGTGTTTTTTTAATTCTCGCAATCTTATAAACGCAAACGGCCATCTCTTCTAGCAAAAAAAGTCATCATATAAAATTGGTGCCGTGACCAGGATTTTTCTCCAGTAACAAAAAAAATGTAAGGGAGAGGTACTTGCTTCTAAGCCTTTTTTTCTGCATGGACTTCTGGCAGCGATGGATTCCTCCCGGCTGTCGCACCGTCCCCGCTACGTGGATTTCATCATGGAGTGAACTTTCGCCCTGGACGACCGCTCTTCGCCGTAAAGTATCTGTGCCTGCCTGCTTCTCTGCTTTTCCCCTTTGCCAACCCCCGGAGTTGTGGAATCAGCTGTTCGCTTCCCGTCGCCTAAGAAATCGGCCTGCCTTACATCCTTCCGTACCGAAGAATCCTGCCCGCGTGCAAACTTATCTCTCGGAGCATCCTTCCCCCGGCCCATCATCACATCATTCTTGTGAGTGCCGACAAAATCACAAAGCAACGGCAAATGTTTCCGCATAATAGCAATATTAATTATGTCATAACTTCAACAAGTTCCGCGTTGAGAAACCTTTCAAATCTGTGTGACAAATACTACAAATTATTCATCAGTTAAGTGCAGTGAAATACTGATTTCAAAGCAAAACACAAAAAAAACCCTGAAAATACATGTGTTCGTTGAAGGAACGTCCGAGCGAGTCAGCGAGTGAATGAATGAATCTCGCTCGCCAGCCTCCTCAAAATTCTCAAGAGTGTGTTGATTTTTGTTTCTTTCCTCCATACTACAACCAGTTTGTGAAATAATTTTGTGAAGTGCTCCAGTAGATAGTAACGTTCTGTTGTGAGGTTTTATAAGTTGTTCATCTTTATTCAAGAGGCAGTTTGTGATAAAAAAAAATCTCAAAAAAAAGTCATTTGCTGCAAAGAATCGTTTTAGTGATTCACTCTCACGCATACATTTCTAGCAAATGTTTATGATATTGACAAGGAGGTCATGAAGGTGCAAAAAAAAAAGTGAAAATAAATACTGCACCAGTCCCTTAAAATAGCACATTTTTAGAGTACGAAAGCATATTTTAATTCCCCCCATTTAATTGCTTTCCTTTCGCCTAATTTTCTTTTCAGTTAATTCTGGAAACCTTGTTTTAAAATTTTTAAAGTTTCATTCCATTTGTATGCTTTCTTACTCCATAAGTACTCACAAGTACTTTATAATTTATTTTATTAATATTATTGTGTTTTTGTACAGGATACGAAAACACAGTGATATTGCTATTTTTGATATTTTGTGTTGTCTATTATAATATTTATAAATATAATATAAGTAGTTTTTTTTCCCCATTGCATTGAATGTTCCAATATCTTTAGTTATTAAGATACACATTCACCTTTGCTTAACTTTTAATGCATATTAAAATATATTAATTTTTTTTCTCTCTCAAAAAGAGTTAACGAAGATTATATTTTGTCCCATATATTTTTCTGGTTCGCCTTTCGGCTTGAAAATATTTTAATTTGAGAAATATTTTTAATTTCTGTCCTTTTAGAGAAATAAGGACAGATAGCAAGTTTTTTTTTTCTCTCTGCTAAAAGGATAAAATAAGTTTTTAATTCAGTTGCTTGCTCCTACCAGTTTTATTTTGGAAGACTTACATGTTTCATTCATTTAAAAAAAAAAAATAAATAAATAAATAAAATAGGAGCTATTACGAAATTTTTTTTCAGTTTCTCTTTTGCTTAAAATAAGCAACGGTATTATTTTTACTTTGGGAAACACAATTTTGTCCCTGGATAAGTTTTCTTTCTCTCTATTTTTTTATATAAGGTTTAAAAAAAAAAAAATAATAAGACCTTTTGTTTATTTTTAAGTTGTGTATTAGTTTTTTTAATGTGATTATTTATGTGATTATTTTATTTCATTATTTTATGTGCTTTGCAGTTTTATCTGTTTATGTGTGTTATATTTAGATATGTATGCAGAATTTCAGTAACAATTTTTGATTAGAGAATTTGTGTTAGGTAAACCGTTGACCATGTCCGCTAAACAAGTTCAAATCAACATTAACCAATTTGACGGAGATCCGGATTTGCTTAAATTCTTTTTTAACCAAATTAGGTCGGTCGCTGAAATTAACAAATACAGCCCTCAGACTACCATTGCTGTACTTGTAGGCAAGTTAATTGGCCCCGCTCAAAAATTTTATGCTCAGAATCCGGAAATTCAAAAAATTAATGATCTAGATACGCTTGAAAAAGAATTTGCCGCATTTTTCTCACCCCCCAGCAAATGCGTGGCTGGCGTTGAACTTTCGAGCTTATCTCTTCTGCCAGCGGAGTCAATTAAAAACCTGGCACATCGGTTAAACGTGTTAGCCGCAACTGTCTATTCAGATATTAAAGACGAAAATGCCCGTAACACGATTAAACTTATGAAATTTATGGAAGCTGTGCCAGCTAACATACGAATAAAGTTACAAGAAGAAGGCGTGAATGAATATCGTGCTGCTGTTGAAAGAGCACAGATATTGCACGAAATTCTGCATAACGAAAAGATTCTACATTCCTTACCCTCTGTCAGTAAATCTCAAAATAACATTGAAGAGCAATTGAAGGAACTCTCGAAAAAAATAAATGCATTAACACTTGCACCGCCTGGACCCAAAACTGAAACTAAAAAAAATGACATGCAAGGTAGCCCAAAGTATAACGCAAATGCGATGCGCTATAGGAAAAATTTCAAAACGCGAAATTTCCCAAAACGTTTTTCCCCTCACAAATTTACACAAAGAAAAGTTGTGACTTGTCAACTCTGTTTCCGTAATGGCCACCAGGCACATCAGTGTTTTAAATGGAAAAGAGTTAATACACAGAGAAGGGAAAATTTTAACAGACGCAACAATTACCAGGTTCAGGAAAACTAGAACAGAGACACAATTTTTATGCTGATGATTTTGTGTCTCAACCATGTGACTTAACATCAGCAACATTTCCTATTGACCCTACATTACCAAAGATCTCTAAAGAAAGATTAGTCAATTCAACCGGGTCACAAACTTCAGATCACATTAAAATTGCAAGAAATATCACTACTCAAACAGAAAATGAAGGCGATAAAATTGTTCACATCATTTGTAGTGTTAATACGCATTCTCCATCACTCCCTCTTGTAAAGGCCACTATTGCAAACCATAAAATCACCCTATTGGCTGACTCTGGAAGTAGCATTTCGTTACTTTCACAAAATTTATTTAATGAACTTAAACCTGTATTAAAATACAAGAGACTATCAACAGCCATAAATATTAAAACCGTCAACTCAGATGTTTCTTTTTCTTCATGTATTAGAGCATCCATTAAATTAGAAAAAAAATCCTTCTCGCACCACTTTTATATAGTGGATATACCTGAATCCTCCAGTTTTGAAGGCATTCTTGGTTTTGATTTCATTAGTAAATTTAACATTATCATTGATACTTTCAATAAATGCATTCACATTAACAACAACTTGACTATTCCACTAGAAACAGCACACGCTAAGTCTAAAGTCAGTGAAAGTAATCAATGTAACACCTTATGTGATGTAGTGACAAATCAAAAAGTTTTCTTAACCCGTAAAGTCATTCTAGAACCCCAAGAGCAAACATGGTGCTCAGTTTACACAAACAATAATATCAAACATGACATAAATTATCTATTTGAATATGTGGCAGATAAAAAAGATGTAATAAGTCATGATGCCATTATTCAATTGAATAAGAAAACTAAACGCAAAAAGAAGCCTGTACAATCAAATCATTTCTTTTCTATTTCACTTAAAAATAATTCTGACACTACCATTCATCTCCCTAAACACACAAAAATTGGACATTTATCTGAAGTTGAGGAAATTCTTGACTACCCCTCTGATAATTTGGACAAGCATCATAACTCAGAACAACAGTTCCTAAATTTTATTCAGGCATCTAATGAAACATTAAAAAAGAGGAAAGAGGATTTGGCAGCTACCGATTTTGATCTTACACATTTAAGTTCTAATGAAGCAAATACAATGACTAAATTATTACTTAATTACTACCCGGCCTTTTCAAAATCATTAAATACACTTGGACATACTGATAAGATTGTACCTGAGTTGAAATTTATTAATGATTACCCTATAAAAACTCTTCCATTTCCCCTTCCTCAATCTTTGCAAAAAGGTACTTTAGAACAAATTAAAGATCTGCTTGATGCCAAAATTATTGAACGCCACTGTTCAGAATGGGCTTGCCCCATGCTTTTAGTCAAAAAGAAACCAGACGGAACTGGTAAACAAAAATTTCGTGTCGCCTTAGATCTTCGAATGGTAAATACTGTAATTCAAGGATCATCTTACCCTCTACCTAAAATTCAAACCATCATTTCAAATCTTTCTCAGTATCGATATTTTTCTTCTCTTGACTTTCATCAGGCATATCATCAAATTGATTTGCCAGAAAAATTCCAAAATCAGTTGACATTTACTACTATGTTTGGTTCTTTTAGATACAAGAGATTAGTGTTCGGATTAAAAAACAGTGCTTCTATTTTCCAAGCTTTAATGGACTCTTTGCTTGATGAGTTACAATTAGATGGTGTATATACATATCAGGATGATTTCATTGTAGGTGCAAACTCTTTTGATGAAATGTGTAATAAATTAAAAAAAATTCTTTCTATCCTAACCAAATACAACTTAACCCTGTCTCCTAGCAAGTGTACTTTTCATAAATCTAGTATTGACTATTTGGGATTTCATGTAGAAAATCAGTCAGTTTCCCCGATTCAGTCAAATATCATAAAAATAACATCTTTTCCCATACCTACAACTAAACGTCAACTAAAAAGACTCATTGGTGTCATTACATTTTATAAGAGTCTAATTCCATCCTTTTCTGAGTTAGTACAACCACTGATAAACCTAACTACTCCAAAAGTTAAATTTAAATGGACAGTTAAACATCAAGAAATCATGGACACAATACAGAAAATTTTCTTTAATTCTCCCATGGTTAGATTACCTGATTGGAACAAGACATTTTATTTAAATACAGATGCGTCAAATGTTGCTATTTCTGGTGTTTTATTACAAGAACATGATCAACAACTTTTACCAGTTGCATATTTTTCTAAATCTCTTAAGCCATCAGAAAAAAAATACCCTGCACTTAAATTAGAACTCATGGCAATTTATAAATCTGTAACCGCTTTCAAATATTATTTATATAACAGACAATTTGTAATTCTTTCTGACAGTAAACCCTTAGAAAAATATAACAAGACTACTAATCCAGCTGATATTATCTCTCGTTGGCTCATGGAGCTTTCAGAGTACTCATACACTTTTAAACATATCCCTGGTAAGAAAAATGTTCTTGCTGACTATTTATCTCGCTGTACTTTTGAAAACAATCAACAAACTCTGGATACTAACCCTGAACTTATCCATGACCCTCAACCATTACCTATTGTTGACTATGATACACCAGACAGTAATAATTCATGTTCAAGCGCCACTAACAAATATGTAAACTATCTTGTATCTGGTAAACAAACAAATCCAGATCCTTTATTAGAAATTTCAAATGAAACTTTCTGCACTGAACAAAAAAATGACACCACCTTGTCCACTGTTTACAAAGATATTCTAAAGAAAGGACCTTCTCAAAAATATCCTAATTACTTCATACACCCTGATTCGAAAGTTTTAATGTTAAAAAAAGAAAACAATCTTAATAACACTTTTTCATATCACATTGTTGTTCCTAACTCTCTTAAAAGCAAAGTTTTAACAATCTCTCATTTATCTCACTTTGGTTTTAATAAAACTTATGAGTTTCTATCATCAAGATATTTTTGGAAAGGCATGTATGTTGACACTTTAAACTTTGTAGCTTCATGTGTCAAATGTCTTCAATGTAAACATCATCAAACCCCTCCTGCACCCTTACAACCCACCTACACGCCCAGATATCCTGGCCATACTATTAGTACAGATCTCGTTGGACCTTTTTCTAATGGTAAACATATTTTAACTATTACAGATCATTTTTCAAGACATATTGAACTTTTTCCACTTAATGATACATCTGCAGCTAAAGTCGTTAAATGTTTATTCTCTTACATAACCACCTTTGGGAGACCTTCTGTTGTCTTATCAGACTTAGGACCCCAATATACATCTCAAATATATAACATTTTTAATGATACTCTAGGTATTAAGGTACTTCACAGCTCTGTTTCGAGACCACAAAGCAATGCTCTTTCGGAGAGAATAAACAAATCTATCAAATACTCTGTTAATATACTTTTACAAGAAGGTCACTCATTTGAAAATGCAATATTTATACACAAGTCGCTCTATAATGGTTCAAAACATTCAACTACATTATTCACTCCTAATCTTCTGCACTTTGGACGTGAACTTTCATTAATTTTTGACACTTTTGATCAGAATACCAATCAACCTTTTCTAGATAAACATACTGAAATACATAAACTACTTGAAGATTTACACAAAATATATGACAAGGCTTACAATAACATTAAAACAGCACAGGATAAAAGATATAAACATTACGGTCAGAAAGCTAAATTAAGAACCATTTGTCTCAAAGATATTGTGTACTTAAAGTCTGTTGATAAATTCAAACCTAAATACACTGGACCATATATTGTAACTTTCAAACATTCACCTGTGTCATTCTCGATCAAGAGATTGTATGCTGCTGATAATACAGCATTTCGGGTGCACATTGATAGGTTACTTCTTGCACCACCTCGATATGGACATTTATTCGATGCTACAAGTCACTTAAACAATCGCAACTTACCTAATGTTTATCAACCACATACATATAATTTAAGAAACAGAAAATAATATACTTCTGTTTACATTTTTTTCTTATGACAGGTATTGTGAAGCTAAGTGTACAACCAGAGGCCTAGGTTGTATGTATGTTGTTTACAACAGAACTTTGACAACATTATGGCTGGCCCATGACTGTTTTCTTCGAAGATCTCTTGTGAACAATATTTTGAATCACTTTACACTCATTTCATTTTACTGTACACTTTTTATGTTATTTACATACACGTAACTATTATTTACAGTTTAACATTTATTTTACATTTCATTCTTTTACGATTACATTTCAGTTAAAACTGATAACTAACACATTTAATAATTGCAGTTATTTAAAAAAAAAAAAAAAAAAAAAAAATTCACATGTAATTTGATAACATTTTCTTGGCAACCAGTTAGTTACCTTCTAAAGATATGACTTGTGCATTATTTAACCTGATTATGACTTTTTCATTTTTTTATGTCTCTCTTCACTCTAGGATTGTCTACCCCTTTTTGATTTGATATATACATGAAATATATATCTATTTTTTTTTTTTTTTAATTTTCCCTTTCGAATGTTTTGTTCCCGTTCAAAATTATTGCCCTTAGGGTCCAAAACTTCATTGTGTTGAGAGACAACCCCTTGGAATTGGTGTTCCAATTCACAAAAAAATCAATTTTTGCTTGTAAACCGACGTGTGCTCCTTTAGAGGACCGCTAGAGTCTTCGGAGGAGCAGGGACTCATATAAGCGGGCGCTGTATGAGTCTCAAAAACTCCCTCCTCACATAAGGCTGAAGCCCTAAGCTGACGCCATAATACTTGTGGTCTACACAAGATTCAGGGTGACACCTTTTTCATGGGCGTGCTTCAGGCACCTCTTTTTTTGTCATCCTATGCTGCATGCATGAATATTACATTTTTTTAAAACCATGTCCAATTTCTTTTAACATCATATTACAATTGATTATTAGTTTACAATTACACATTCACTTATTATTATTTACTCTTTACTTCTAGTGTTGCATTTGTGTTATATATATATATTTATTGTTAGTACTTGTATTTTTCATAAAATGATCCGAATCAGGATCAATATTTTGATGATGTGCAGCCAAGGATCTAGTTACATGCTGCTTAAATATTTGCTGTCAGAGTCGACTCAGTCAAAAAAAAATACCATGGTATGCAATTTTGAAGAAAATTTTACTGAAGATGGAGATCCATAAACTTAATTTAGAAAATATTAATTCATAAAATCTCTTAGGACTGTTGAACTATTGATGAAAGAGATTTTTTTTTGTTTTCATGACAGCAACTTGTTTTAAAAAAAAAAACTTTTATGTTTTGAAGATATATTTATATGTGTAACTATTTTTTCTTGCTGTTTTGCCCATGCACACGGGTCAACAAAAGTTTTTTTTTTGCGGTGTCCCAGGTGATATATATAACGATTATCTCGTTATATATGTTTACATTCCATTTCCCCCCCCCCCCCCAGACAATTTCAATTAAAATTTTGTTTAATAACTTATTTATTTTGTGCACTACAGTCAAACAGTGCAGCCCCTAAATTAAATTCAACATTTAAAAACTAAATCGATTGTATTAACAGCCCTTCACATTTAAATCAAATTATTCTAAGTACTCGTCTCTTTAATAAAATAAAATCAGTGAATCACTCTCTATTTTCACTTTCTGATTCTTTCACACATACGCTTTAACCTTGTACAAAAGTCGTTACGGCTGACTGTTAGTTTCAAACGCATTTTAACTTCGGTCATTTCCTTATTTGGGCATGAATATAACTCATCATTCAAAATCACTTTACATGCAATCTACTTATTAGAATTATTTTCGCTTCACACCCTTTTGTCCAGATGTATGGCATTTCTACATTTATTTGTGGTAAAGCGGTGTATCTTTGATCTAACATCTGGTCTAGAAAAATACAGTCTCATGCTTTTTAGCCTAACGAACTCTGTCTGTTACTATGCCCTTTCCAGATAACACTTTTTATTTTTACATTTAACCGCAGCTGTATCAATGTACAGATGAGGCTCAGTCTATCATGACTCAGGAATGTATGCAGCCCACAATCTGCCCCCCCCCCCTACACAATTAATATGGTAGAAGCCTACCGTACATTTTTGGCGAACATACCAGCCAATGTTTCTATTACACCCTGTGCATGGCGCAAAAATACTTTTAGATTGGCGATATTGTAGCCCGCCAAGCAAGAAAGTTGTAACTGTATATTCTTATCATTCCTGCTTTCTCGCTAGCCTCGTGATGACGTCTTAAAAGAGGCTCCTTATTGCTTCTCCCCTGTACCTCTCCCTTCGACCTTCATCATGAAAATAAAATAAGTCTTCGTTTACCGAATTGGAGTTTTTTTTATAGGACCTGGTGTTTTTTTAATTCTCGCAATCTTATAAACGCAAACGGCCATCTCTTCTAGCAAAAAAAGTCATCATAAATGGGTCAGAGTCAAACTAACTGTATCTCAAAAAGGTTCTAACGATGTGACTATTTTTTTTTTATTGTTATATCGTTTCCCAGTACGAAAAGATAACTAGAATATGTAACATTTTCTATAAATTTCTGTTAGTGGATCATTTTTGGATCAATGTGGGTTAAGCTTATTTTATCTAGAAAACGACTAACGATTTTCACTAAATTTTGTATTCCATCGTTTTCAGGCTCGAGAAGAGCATTAGGTTAGGTCGCATGTTCCAAAAAAAATCGATTACTGTTTCATTTTGTGCCACTTTGCTTTTTTGGCTCTGGGTTAAGCTAATTGGATCTAAAATAGTAAGAATGATTCAGTGGGAATAATATATCGAGATAAACACAAAGCTAATTTTTACCGAGCTTTGCTCAGTTAGTCCTGCTAGTACATTATTAAGTTTTGGAACAGTTCGGGGATGGTTTTGTACCATTCATCTTCAATCGTAGATCTGAGCTCTGAAGCTGAGAAAAATGTCTTCCATTTTTATAAACTCGTCTTGCTAGATCTCCCCGTAAGTTCTGATAGGGCTTAGATCAGGACGTATGGGGTAGACCGGAGTGAAAAACAAAAAGTTTTGCAAATGGAATCGTAATAGTGCGGAAAAGTTGCTACTCGTCAATACAAGCACAGTGAAAATTTTTTTTTTGAAATCGAAGAATATCTTCCGTTCGCGCATCGCGTTCAAAGTTTTCGAATTTGAACAAAAAATGTACAAATATACGAAAAATCGTAAAAAGGTGTAAACTTTTTCCGATCGAACACATTTTTTTGTAGCTACCATGACCTTGAGATGTAGAATGGAGGAAAAAATACCACACACTCCTCCTTTATCCCCTTCTAACCCCCCTCAAGGGGGTGAAAATAGCCAATTTTCGTGGAAAATACCGAAATTACAGGGGATGTAAATATTGACGAATCGACCTGATTTTTTTTTTTTACATAAGGCAACCTTGAGGCTAAAAGTCGAAAACAATCCCCCCCCCCTCGACAGGTCCTCTATCCGCTTTGAATCCTGTCGAGGGGGCGACTTTTTGCGGCAAATATTATGTTTTGGTTTGTTTGCCGCCCGGTCACTCGACCTCTCCATCTCGTCAGCCCCTTTCTTCTTCGGTGCACTGTAATGCTCGCTGCGCGTGCGCACCGCTGGAATTCCAAGAAACGGAGTGGGGGAGGAGCTAGCACAGTACCCGTACCTGGTAACGATTTCTGTGCGTCACTCAGTTTTGCCTCAGCGTCACTGCGTGTTTCTGCTTGTCTGGCTTGTAAAATAATATATCTCGTCTACAAAAGAAGCGCTGCTCTTGCTGAAAACTTTTCTTGTCGGCTTCGTTTAGAATCCCGTAGCTTGAATTGGATAACGGTTTCATCGATCAAAATTTAGCTTCTCTTATCATCATTATGGCGCTCACTCGAAGCGTTCATACTCGCTGCCCATTTTTTGGTGCACCAAAACCACTGCCATCCGCAATTCTTCCCACCAATGCTGACGTTGTCAAATGTTGGTATGAAGTGCAATACGCCATGTTATTGCAGTCTGGTGACTTTAAACCTGGAAGGAAGTTGAGCTTTTTAGAAGTGGCAAACACTGTAGCTCAACAGATTGAGTGACTGTATTTGAAGGCTTCGATTCCTACAGTTTGTCACACAAGAGTCGTTCAAAAGATGAAACAACTACACGATCGCTATTATTCTCTTCATAAATCATATCCAAGAGACAGACACAGCTGGGAAACAGAAGAAGTACAATGATTTCATCCATCAGTCGTATAACACATTATTTGACATATCAGATGCAAATGCGAAATGACACTAGAATGCACTTGAGGGAAAAACTTTGACAAGTGTATTTGTCCTACTCCTATAGCTGTCAGCTGCGATTGCCCTAAGGACAGGAAAATACCTACATTGGAACTGATGTTTCTTTCCGCACAAAGACACCTTAGATCAGGTAAAATAGGACCGACGGTGCATAAAAAGGAAACACAAAAACTTACATCATGGTTGCAAAGAAAGGCTCGTCATCTTGATCTGCTTAGCACACAAATGCAAAGCTTGCCTGGTTGCAGCATTGATCCTGAAAGAAATGAGACAAATGTTGATGTCAATGAGGATCAGGATGATTTAGATTTTCAGCGCACACGATCTTTGTCTGCTCTGTCAAGGAGCCCAGACTCTTCATAAATGCGCATGTCGCTTCCAGCTACTGCTTTGACAAGTAATCGCTTTGGTCTGTCAGACAGAACAACAGCTGTCATTACCTCTAGCGTGCTAAAAGACGTAGGTCTTATTACTGATAGTAATACATCACTGATCGTTGATAGAAGCAAAATTAAACGAGAAAAAGAAAAGTGCAGGGCAATTCTTACCAATTCAAACATAGATTACCTGTCCTCCTCTATTGGTAAACATTTCTTCAGCTGACATTGCAGACTTGATTTCCAAGGGGGGAAAGCCAACTCTTCCTTTGAATCTGGCAGACATACCATGTCATACGCAAGCCGTAGAGCGCAGTGTTAAGCTGGTAACACAGGCCTCCTCAAAAGTGTCTGGGCATGAGCGACGTGATGGTTTTATAAGAACCACCCTCACTTCTCGTGCTATCATGATAAAATTTGACACTAAATCAGAATTAGCAGTACCTGAATCTGCATCTGCATAATTCTCCACGCCCACATTTTGGTTGGTTGGTTGAGTAGGGTGTGGGTGGGACTCGCAGTGCAGCCACCTTCCCGTGGTGAGTCCTGAGTCATCCTTAGAAGGACGGGCCAAGAGCTGCACAATTTTGATCTCTCGAGGGGGGAGGGGGATTGTTTCCTGCTTTTAGCCTCAAGGTTGCCTTATGAAAAAAAAATGAGACTGATTCGTCAATATTTACATCTCCTGTAATTTCGGTATTTTCCACGAAAATTGGCCATTTTCACCCCCTTGAGGGGGTTTGAAGGGGATAAAGGAGGAGTGTGTGGTATTTTTCCTCCATTCTACATCTCAAGGTCATGGTATGTACAAAAAAATGTGTTCAATCGGAAAAAGTTTACACCTTTTTACGATTTTTCGTATATTTGTACAATTTTTGTTCAAATTCGAAAACTTTGAACGCGATGCGCGAACGGAAGATATTCTTCGATTTCAAAAATTTTTTTTTCACTGTGCTTGTATTGACGAGTATCAACTTTTCCGCGCTATTACGATTCCATTTGCAAAACTTTTTGTTTTTCACTCCGGTCTAGTATGGGGTGACCATTGCAAAACTGCAATATTTTTCTTATGGAACCAGAGTTTTGTCTCACGGCTTGTCTAGATAGGTGAATTGTCTTGCTGATAAATCCATTTTTCGTCTTTCAGAAGTAATTATTGCAACAGGTGAAAGATGGTCAGAAAGAGATTTTAGATATGCTTTGGATTGATTTTTCCTGAAAGAAATTAAAGTAACTGCACGCAGTTGAACGAAAGGCAACCTCATGTCATAATCGGCGTTTTGAGAATATTTTTTTCTCAGATAATACCAATAATATTTCCAGACATAAGGACCATCTAAGTTCCATTTCTTTTCATCGGAGAAAATAACCTGCAGCCATTTGTCTTCCAAAGTCATCATTTGTCCTGCAAACTGTAAATGCTGGGTTTTGTGGCTAGTCAGTAAAGGGAGTTTACACAATTTTGCCGTGCACTGGAAATTCCCAGAGAGATTGATTGTAATGCAGATTGTTTTCTTACACACTTTGGGCCTAGTCGTTTGTAAAATTTCTTTACATGAATATTTTAATTGATGCTAACTTTGAAACTCTCCGTTAATCTCTTGATTACAAGGATTTATGGTCTGTCTTCAGCCGTTTCTTCCCCATACTCCTCTTTTAACCTTAAAAATTTGTTGTTGACGGTTTTAGATTTTCCTATATTTTTTGCAATAGACCTACAGCTCATTCCTGACAAAGCAAAAGATTCAACAGCACTTTTTTAAAATTCAGTCAGTTTACTTGCATTTGGCCCCCATTATTATACAATTAACAAATTGCTTAATAGAAAGCGTCTGAAAAAGCACTATATAGAAGAGTTTTTAATATTATATTGTATAATAATTAAAGATCCACCGAAAATTAATTTTCGCTTTCAGCCCAAAATCTGAGTTTCGCCTAAAATTCGTTTTCGGCTAAAATGAGGCTGAAAAATTTGCCTAGCCGAAACTCGACAAAAATTACAGTATTCCAAAACTTTCGTTTCTTCCTATGGAAATTTTAAACATTACTCAGCTTTATCGGCTCAAATGAGACTTTTTATTGCTACGAACTTTGTTGTTTATATTATCAGTCATGAATGACTCAAGACGTGAATGCACATTATAAAGGAAGCATTGCATATATAACTAAACTTTTTCACGTTCTCATTAAAAGCTTCAGACACAACAGTAATAGAAAATTTTCAGTTTGAAACCGCAGAAGTGCTTCGAATACTCTTTGAGAAAGTTCTAGTATAACAGACGATCATTTACGGAAATCATTATAAAAGGTAAATCGAGGTGTGTATACATAAAACTAAAATATATTTTAATTAAATGAAATTCGTATAATTAGAAAATCTTTGTATCGTTGATGAATTACGTTTTATTTTATATTAAAAAAAAATTGGATGTAAGGCACACAGAGCCCATTTGGGCCACACGTATAATTAATTAAAATTATGCATATTTAATAAATACGCATAATTATTTAATAATTATACATATTTAATAAATACGTATAATTAATAGTTAAGTATATTTATGCATGTATTAATTAATTTAATAGATACAATTTAATTACTTAAAATTTTTTTGGACATATTCGTTTTCGTGTTCGGGCGAAAATAGGAAGATCACCGAAATTCGGTTTCGGTTACGGTTTCGTCCTCAAAAATCTGTTTCGGTCGATCCTGCATAATAATTATGTATAACATTTCTATAAAACAATACTGGTGTCCTTAAAGCTTCTCACAGTCAAAAATAGCGTTTTTTGGATAAATATTATTATTTTTTAATTAAAAAGGACACAGATACATTTTGTTCACTTTTATATTAGTATTTCTAGTTTATGATCAACATTAAATTAACATTTCACTTGTCACATTTTACATTTATCAAAATCATTACAATTTTTTGCTGTCCATAAAGTTTTTACACGTACTGTATATATATATATATACATATATATATAATATATATATATAATGAATTTTTTTTACTATTTTTTTTAATTTAAGAAGATTTTACTCACAGATTATATTTAACAAGTACGTTTATGTAATTGAAAATTGAATAAGAATATTTGAAACTTTTTAAATTGTATCAGCAAATAATTTCATATTCCTATTCACAAATGTGACCACATGTTGTTTTGACAACAAAAATTATCTTTTTGATAAATTATTTGTAATCCGGAATCTGTCTCATTTACAAAATCCAGGAACTGAAAAAGCTACAATACTGTTACAGCTGCTAGCGGCAGACACTTTTGAGAGCTGCCATTTCGAAAATTATAAGAGAAGTTTCGAATTTCAATTTTCAATAGGACTTATAAACTAAACATAATGAAATATTGTCAAAAATAAATTTATTAAACGAAAAAATTAATTTCAATATATTAAATAATGTTAAAATTTTTTCATGAGAAACAATAAAATATGTTGTTCTTATATATAGAAAAATTAAAGTTATATAAAAAAGTTTTAAAAATGTCGAAATTTATTCTTAAAAAACTTCAAATATCAGCTAAATAAACATATACAAACAAGAAATCAGTATCAATAATTTTACATTTATTTACAACATAGAAGGTTTTATTGGAAAAAGTTACAAGAACTTTTAATGTTATTATTTTTTCTCAGTCTCCATTTTTACTAACAATTATACAGCAATGAAATTCGTCAGAAATTTTAATTAAAGTGTTTCTTATTTAACACAGTGATTAAGATAACTATAAATTAGTTACACAGAAGTGAAATTTACAAGAACTTAATTTTTATGAATTTAGTTGTAATGAAATAAAAAGTAGGTGAGAAAGAAGTGGTTCATTTAGTATATATCTTACCGGCCAAACTCGATTTCAGGCCAAACTAGTTTATCCTTACACGCGCAGGATAAATAGATTTTTTTGGGCCAAATTAGTTTATCCTAACGCACATAGGATAAATTAGTTTTTCCAAGACCAAACTACTTTATCCTAAGGGACATAGGATAAACTAGTTTTTCCTAAGCTAAACTGGTTTGACCTAACGCACATAGGTTAAACTAGTTCAGCCTGGTATTCATTGCTCTGAAGTAGTTTATCTTAAGGCGACCGTGGACGTTCAAAATCGCAAAAAACATTACAAAAATCAATTTTTTGTTTTTTGGAAAAAAATGTTCTGGCAATCTTCTACTTTCAAATATTATAAAAATGATTCAAATCCGATAATTTTTTGCAGAGATACAGCTGTTTTTATAACGTAAACAATCGTTAATCTACCCTTAAAATAAAACTTTAAATCCAGTTTTCTCAAAATGAGAATTTTCGCCGACTGAGTAAGTTCAAAATGCTCCATGCGTCTTAATTTTATACCAATTTTCATAATACTTGGTAATATTGTTGTTGATATACTTTATTACAAAACTTGCTATTAAAATGTGTACATTATTTCATATAAAGATCAAAAAGTAATATTTTATTATTGAATTTTATCCAAAATGATCCATATTACAGATTTTTAATTTTTTTCTGCCAAGGAATTTAGTATAATTTTAAAATGTATAGCAACTTTTGATATAATATCATAAAGCTATACTAAAAAAAAAATACAAGTTTCTGAAACAAAATTTAATGTGCATGGAGCATTTTTAATTTGTATCACTAATTACCATATTATTAATTAATTACTCATTTGCATATTAATTTTTTTTAATGAAATTAAGAAATTTTCTTAATTATTGCACAAATTATACGTGTATTAAATTTCAAAACAATTGAGCAAAATTGTAGAAAATGTTTTTGAACGTCCACTGTCGCCTTAAACCGATCTTATTTATCCTACGCCAATTCAATTTAGCGTGCTTTTACTGATTCCAACGACTGACGCGAACCTTGTACAAAATAATATCGCCATCCTAGTATAATATATTTTATCCAATGGAGAATGGGATACTGTCCACCTATCTTCCCAATTTTACCGGCATCGGTAGTTATGAAACATGTTCATTATGACTTACTTAAAAAGTGACATGTAATAATAATACACATGTTACAAGTTTCAAATATATACATTTTAATTACATTTTCAAGTACTTTCGGTGCAATCGCGTAACCATCGTCAGGAAATGAAATTAACGACAATTACAAAATATTACCTGACTATGGGATTACAGATCGAAATTACTAGAAAATTTACATAAAATGTATATTATAAACTTCTAATAACTGTATTGTTATTATCTGTCACCTTTTAAGTTAAACGGAGAAATTTTTGAAGTTCATATGGTGCAGTTTGTGATTTATTGATGGTGCAGTATTGCATTTTGTCTTATGATTTTACGTTCCATATTGTTAATACAGTGAAACCCCGATTTAACAATTTTCAAGGGACCATAAAGAAATAACGCTAAATGCGGGAAAACGTTAAATCGGGGTAAGATGAAAACAAAACACTGGCCATAAAATAAAGAATAATTTACGTAAGATACGTTTCATTTCTTGATTTACAATGATTTAGACATCAGGTTTCTAAGTTATGTTTTAAATAAATATTTTATTTCACTTTGCGTCCTGTTTTTAGCAGCTACATCACGAATCGCTTTCTCAATGTATGAGAGTTTGTGTAAGTTTTTCTCTTGGTCTTCAGTATTTCAAAAGAATGCTTTCAGTGTTATGAAAGTTCTAATGGCTCCCAATTTTCGAATTCCTTAAATGATGACGATTTCACGTTTTTTTCTTTTTTTAGCCTGTTTTTCCATTTTTTACAATTTTGCTCCATTAAATCCACTTAGAGTAAATTTGTTTACAAATTTGAATACGAAATTCAAGCTAAACATATTAATTGTAGTTTATGGCTTTCGCGATAACTTCCAGTTTTTCAAGTAAAGAAAAAAGCTTTCTTTTTGAAGCCATACAATCTAAAGCTATGAAAAATCTCTAACGAATTCTGTCATCTCCGTTGTAGGTAACCTTGTGTTGTAGCACAGAAAGCACAATCGAATACAATAAAAAGGTGCAGGTGAAAAAGAGGAGGGCTTTTGAATGATTTTTGAACGTTTTGATAAGAAAGTTTTTTAAAATCACAAATTCTGACTAATTTATAAAAATTTCATTGAGATTTTATCGCTCAAAAAAAACGTTAAATGCGGAAAATAATTCAAAATGATAACGTTAATTCCGGGATTTTTTAACATTACAAGTATAGGAAATTAATTGTGACTAGCTAAAAATGACGTTATATGCGGGAAATCGTTAAATACGGGTTACGTTAAATCGAGCTTTCACTGTATTAATTTTGAAAGTACTAAGAGCTTTCAAAATATTTCTATACTTACATTGAACATATTTCATTGAAAGCAGTTACAAAATATATTCCATATGGTTAACATTAAATTTGAAAGTGCTATGAGCACTATCAGATTTAAAATTCTTTTAATACTTATATAGAGCATATTTCATTAAAAATAGTCTAATTACGTTAAAAATAATTTTTCTCTTTGTGAATTAGTCAATTGCATCTTCTAGCATGTAACTAAGCTAATGCTGATTGTCTTTGAGCTGTATAAGGTTATGTCTAATAAGAGCGAGCAACTTCAAAATTTCTTTCATAAATAAAAGCTCATAATTATCTATTAGTGCAATCTTTTAAGAAAAGGGTAGCAAAGCAAAAGGACAAAAAAATTGCATCAGTAGCAAGCATCGGTTTATTTCTTTCACATATACAGGGTGATTATAATTAAAATTCCCCTATAAACAGCATCCTACAGCGCAAACGGTTGAACGGAATTCAACGAAATTTGGTATATAGACTATACACGAGATGCGCTCACGGAGTTTCGAAAAATATTTTTAGTTCCAAAATGTCCACCAGAGGGCGCTTTTTCCGGAAGACACATTAAATTTAATACAATGAACGGCCAAAACAGAATCCAGGAATGCCAATAAATGTTGATATTGTTTCTGTATTCTGTTTTGGTCGTTTATTGTGTCAAATTTAATGTTTTTTTTTCCGGAAAATGCGCTTTGGTGGACATTTGGTGCTTTGGTGGACATTTTGGAACTATTTTTTTTTTCGAAATTCCATGAGCGCATCTGGTGTATAGTCTGTATACAAAATTTCGTGGCATTCCATTCACCCGTTTGAGCTATAGGATGCTGTTTATAGGGGAAGTTTAATTATAACCACCCTGTAGTATTATCAAGTAGGTGGAGGAAAATTAGAGTGAAAAATGTTATTACTTTACGATGGTTTATGTTTAATGCAATTCTTTAAAACACAGAGATATTTGAGGTTTAAATGCTTTAATTTTGAAATACATATACTTCAATGAAAAATAAAGTAGTTTTACTTTTTTTCCAGTTTTGTAATAATGTTTTATTTAACGAATTGCTAAAGTTTGAAAAAAAAATTGTAACTTATTTTTAACACATAATAAAAAAAAAATCACCAGAAGTAAAAATTTTTCTTATTATAAATATTTTTCTATTAATTCACTGATTTTATTTACAACACAATTGAACTTCGAAATATATTATTATTATTAATAATAATAATGATTTAATTTAAGATTTTGTTATAAGCAGGATAATTACACAGTTATAAGCAACAATCAATTATATTTTTACTCCAATAATACATTTATTAAAAAAATATGTATGTTTGATTTAATTGTGATTAGAGGTTAATAGTAAACTACAATTAATTAAATTTCATTAAATTCAATTGCAATTAAGTTCAATTGCAAATAATTATATGTTTTAGTTGTATATGCAGTTAAATCAATCACAGTCAAAAAAGTTCAATTAAATTAAGTGGGAGTTGAAGCGCGCATTTAAGTGTATTACGATAATATTTTAATATCGTTACACATTTATCATCACCATTTAAATTTTAATTTAATAAAAATCTGTCCCCTGCCCTCTCTCAGCACACACACAAAAAAATAATAATAAGATTAATTTTTTTTTTTTTCTGTTCTTTTTTATTTTATCTTATTTTGTCCTATTTGTTTCATTTTTTACTTTGAATACATAATTAATCAATCCTCTAAATATTATTATAACATCTCACCCTATTCTTTTGTTCTCCAGTCCGCAGTTTAAAATATTTAAGTCAGATTAAAAAGAAAATTAAATGCGTAATATTTATTGTATTGATGTTACAATAAATGAAATACCAATTGTCGGATCAATTGCATCCCTTAGCGCCACCCCCAGCTCCGTTCTTTTCTTTCTTTTCTCACAAAGTTTAAAGTACAAAATTCTTTGTTTTTGAAGTTTACTTAAATCCTTTATGCAATTTTGGAGGAAAAAATCTACTTTTTAAACCTCCAGTTAAATGTTCACTAATTAGCGACAACGCTGATCGACGCCGATTGGCAAGTGAAGTGACAAGGATTTTTCTCTTCCGCAAACTTGTCAATCAAATGCCCAAAACATGAGTTTTCCGGAAAAAGCCGCCGGGGTAGTCGTTTGGATCAATAAAAGAACGCCAAATCCAACTGGCCTAAGATAAACTACATAGGCCTAGGATAAACTTCTTCAGACCAATGAATAGCATGCTAAACAAGTTTATCATATATGCGTTAAGTCAAACTAGTTTGGCCTAGGAAAAAGTACTTTTGCCTATTTGCGTTAGGATAAACAAGTTTGGCCTAGGAAAAAACTACTTTATCTAATGAGCGTTAGCATAAACTTGTTTGACCTAGACCAATCTAGTTTGGTCTATAATCGGGTTCGACCGGTAACATATATATGCATTACAAAAACTACTTAATAAGAAAACATCAATACAAAAAAGAAAAAGGTGAAAATTAATAAAGACATTGGTCAAAAATTTGAATTTTGATTCGATAATGTAACGTTCGACGTTTTATATTTAAAAAAAAAAATACTCCAGATGATGGTTAAAAAAAAAAAAAAAAAAAAAAAAAAAAAAAAAAAAAAAAAAAAAAAAAAAAAACGAAACATCCAGTATAACTTTAATTTTTATTATTTTAATTTTTACTTCTGGGTTTAAAGTCTCATAATAAAATATACGTTAGTTAGCAACCTTTTGTTATTTTAGTACACTAGTATACAACGTAAAATCTTTCTTTATTATTATTATTAATACTTAAAAATCATTCTTCACCATTTTCCATCCAAATATGTTACTTTATACGAACTTCATATTTTATATTAACTTATTTTCATCAATGGATGTCAAACACTTCCCACATGTTGCCACTAAAAATGTTTCTTAAAAATTAACATAATGACACATATGACTGAGAATAAGAATTTTTTTTTTTCTATATTAGGAAAAGTATAACATTTCGAATCTGAACTTAATGCTTATTTCTAACAAATATATGTTTAGTCAGGAACAAAATCTAAAGAACAACTTCCAAAATTCTTGTATGTACATGCTACTAGTACATATTTTTATATTTAGACTAGGAGAAAAAATCAACATATTAGTAAGAAAGAGTAAGAAGAGTGAATGTGTTACTAGAGTTATAGTGGCCTTATCTTTACCAATAAAAAAAAAAAATATTATTTCAAAATTCGCAGTGTGTGTCGCAAAAGTGTTATCTCAATCTATTTCTCAAAGTTTCCGAAAATATTATGTGTATTACATTAAGTAATTTTCATTCGAAGAAGCATTTGTTATGCATCATATTATCCGATTCTTAGAAAAATATTATTCCATTAAAAAAAAAAAACCCTCCAATGGAATTTTGATTGGGATGTTAAAATAACACAAATGTCTCCTTAAAGAATTTTCTGGAGTTTTAGCGTTCTGTATTTTTTACAAAACTATTTCCATAAACAATCTTTACAGTCGATTTCAATTGCAGATTAATTTTTAAATAACAGCTTAATTGTAAAAAAGAAATTTTTTTATGTGTCTAATAAAATAATTGTATTAAATTCATTAATAGTTTATTACTTTGCAAATAATTGTAGAGTTGAGCTGTACAATGTAATACATTTGGAATCTGGTGTGTGTGTGTGTGGGGGGGGGGGGGGGATAATGCAAAATTTACCCAAAGTCAGCAAGTTGTAAAAAATATTTGACAGACTATTGTTAAATATAAATAATCATAATATTGTTAAAACACAATGGGACATTAAAGTTAGTTAAATGGAAAGAAAAAAAACGTTTCCTGATAATAAAAATTGTGTACGATTTCTCTTTGCCATGTCGGTAACTGAAATTGTATTCTTAAGTTCTTTGAATTGTGGTATATACATATATGCACCAAGCAAATGCTCTACGTGCAGAAATACCGTATCGAATCGCATACCGTATACAGCTACATATGCTACACATTTCGGCGAATTGTAATCCGGCGTGCACAATGCAATAAGTACTATATGAATAAAACAGCATACTAAAATTAGTTTCTTGTATACTATATTGAATATTTTGTTACATTTTGAACTAATGAGTACTTTTTAGGGTTTCGTTCATCAAACGACAAATCATAAAATTTTGAAAAAGTCGTACACTTAACCTTTTGAGCCCCTAATAAGGTTGGAGGCACAAAAGACAAATATTTCTTATAAAGAATTATTATTATATTTCTTCCAACTCTATAAAATGTTAAATTGCCATAATTTCGTAAATTTCTAGTCGTCGATAAACTTCATTTAACTTCCCAGCCAAAAAAATGAACAAATACTCACAATTTCAAACTAAATTATACAGGTATTTTAACTTTCAAATTTTACAACTAAAAACAGCAAAAAATATTAACAATAACAAAGTCTTGCCTGACCGTCATTTAATTTTACAATTACAAAACGTCTTCCTTCTACACCTCGTTGTACAGAAATTACAAAACATGCGGAGTTAAGTTATCAAAGGTAGGCATAGCCATCCAATACACGAGAAATCAACCAATCCAAATTCAAGATCACACCACTGTAGGCGTGGAAAGAATTTACGAAACGAACTGGTAACAACAAAGATACATTTATCGCCTCGCCAAATTGAACGATGACAAGTGTCTAGGCTGTTTTGGGATTCAGTCGGTATTACTTGGCCATATCTACATCTTTGTATTGTAAGAGTTCATTGTCATATATATATTTTTTTGTTGTTGTTGTTGTTCTGGTACTTAAATATTCATAATAGTAATTTTGTCTGAACAATCTGCAAATTGTATTTTTTAATGCAGTAGAAGTTTCTTAATTACAAAGATTATTTGTTGTTAGCATAGTATTTAAGAAATATTATTAAGAATATTATTAAGAATTATTATAAAGACACAAAAATTAAAGTTATATTCTTTTGAAACATACGGAACAATGGCGATTGTTTTCCAAATAAAACACATTAAATTTAAATAAAAAAGCTTGAAATAACATTATTTTTAAACATACAAAACAATGGGGGTTTACTTTTGGTCAAGATGTTTTGTCGTTTTTAGACTATTCGGGAATTTATTAGTTATGTCACCAAACCAAACTTGTATTACATCTAGCCTAAATAAAAGTTTTGTAACTCTGTAACATTCCGTTATATTTATCTTAAATCTATCACAGTAGACTCTCCAGAGAATACATTTTATATTCTGAAAAGTAATTCACATGTATCATTTAAATCTACCTGTCACAAAATGTGCCTCATCCTAAAATATAACTAACCATTAAACAAAAAAATGTGAACCCATATTCAAAGTCAAGCACGTAAAATTTTGAGCAATATTTACAACGCAATACTTAAAAGTAGAAACATGTAATGATATATTAATAAAATAAAATTTACATCAACTCTGAATTTTAAAATTTTCATGGACATTTCGAAATTTACTTTAAGATTTTTAGTAATATTTGCATACAAAGAATATTTTAGTAAATAGAAATTATAATGAAGAGTTTACATCAAAATGATTTAAGGTAGTGGAGTGTTCATGTTTTATCATTCATGGAAATATGTTTTTTCTAAAAGAATGAAATATTAATGTTTTACTTAAAGAAAATTAAATGAAAACATATTGGAGATTAATGAAAATGTAAATGAGGAGTTTAATCATAAAAAATACCTCTTCGTTTAATTATTTTTAACAAAATCAATAACAAAGAAGTTTAAAAGTAAAGAACTTCAATATTCACAAGTAAGATTTTGAACTCAATTAATTAATTGTGATTGTGTTTAATAATCGTTTATTATTTCGGATTTTCTGTCATTACTGAGATTAAAAAATGAAATTATTTATACTAAGCTTTTTTTCTTCATTTTAGATTATTATTTTGCTGAGTATGACAAAAAATTTATCTGTTAATAAAATACATTTACCTGAAAATGTATGCTAATTTCTAATACTGAAAGGAATATTTTTTTCATATAATTTTTTTTTTCTAAACTTGAATACACATGGGTATATTTGGATAAACGTTGTAAAACTATTATATTAAAATTCTGATAAATTTGCATGTGGAAAATTGCTTAATAATATAAACGCGGAGAAAATTGATCAAAATATCAATGAATATTTACATATTTTTATTTTATGAAAATATCCACAATTTATAAGTAAATAACATCATTAACACTACAGTGCATATTTGAGCCACGTTTGAAATACTTTAAATGTCCTTTTATATAGTGTTCATATTATAACGTAGGCATTTGAAACACTTTAGATTTCTCCTAAATTATTAATAAAAGGTGACATGTCATTTGTATAACATTTTTCTTGCTCAATATACAGATAAAACATATTTTGAGGGGGGGGGGGATCGGGGGAAATAAAAATCATGCTTTGTAGGATTAATTTTAAATGTCTCACCATGGACATTTATATATACCTCCTTAAAATCACCAGAAAGCCTTTAAAAAATAATGGGAACCCTGTGTTCTAAATATTTCCAAGCAACAGTTCTGAAAAGTAACAAAACTTCAAATAAGGCATAGAATACAGCTGTTGACAATTTTGATCGACCTTTTTCAGAACAGAAAAGCAAAAGTAATTAAGAAATTGTTTTCGACAGCCAGTTTTTACATCCTTTTTTTTTTTTTTTTTTTTTTTTTTTTTTTTTTTTTTTTTGCTAGGCGCATTCCCTATTTTCTAAGTGTGTTTGAAAATGCATTTTCAATTTTTCCTTTTCTTTCAAAACAATTAACATAATGTTATACGTAAAATGAGTGTTTTCAAGTGTCGTATTACTGGGAAACATATCGATGGGATTTATTTTTCGAGGTGGGAAATATTCCCTTCATTTAAGAATATAAACTGGAAGGAAAATTGTGTAGCATAACCCAAATCCCGTTAATCCCCCTATCAAACAAACTGGTAGAAGCATGAAATCGAAAACTAGTCGCTGTTACTATTTCCTTTAAAAAAGTTTAATTGAAATGTAATAAATGCGTGTTGTTCAAAAGCAATGTGATTTTGTGGTAAGTTCTTTATCTTCATCGGTAAAAAGAAAAAAATAAATAAATAAATGTTTCTTTGCTAAAGAAATAAAATTCGATGGATAAGACAGTAAGCTTTTAGTAAGACAGTAAGACATTTAAATTCTTTGGGAATTTAAATGTTTTCAAAACGCAGTATGAAACGGTGATATTTCATGGGAATCAAATTGAAATGACATTATGAAAATGACATCACCAATCTTCTTAAAATGAAAGCCATAAAAGAAATTTAACTAATATATATATATATATATATATATATTATTATATATATATATATATATATATATATATATATATATATATATATATTATTTTTTTACATAGTGCGAATGGTTATGATTCGAAATCGGTTATTTCAAGCTAATCTAAATGTCTCGAAAACATTGATTTATAATTAAAGTTAAAATTATTTCATTAATTTGAACTTTTGTAATCACATCGATTAATTGGAGCTGAATTTCTTTTATTTTCTATAGAAAAGAAAGGATATTGCAATTTTTTCCCCTACAGAATCATGTCGTTTTATACAACTAATTTTTTAATAAAAATTGTTTCCTTTCTCAGGTAAAATAAAAATGTAGAAATTTTCTAAAATTATCTAATAAACAAGAAAAATGCAATGTACCAGATTTCATTGAGAAGAATATTATTTTCAGATTTTTATACTACTGAAATTTGAAATATCTGCAAACAAGATTTTTCGGTACTCTCAAATTTAATTTTGCAACACCATTGTGGAGATATAAATAAGTGTTTTCAATATTCTGTTTATGCTATGTTAATCTTTATGCAAAAACCGTAGTTTGTTTTAATTTAAATGCTAATTACAGAATACTAATATATTTTTTAAGGAAAACATTAAGAAAACAATTAACTCATTATTTTTTACAATTAATCTCTTTATTTCATTTACCAAGATTTTCTACTCATCTGAATTATCTAAATCGCTACCACTAAGTTCAAAATTTAATATCTCTCTTTTTGAATGATAGTTTGCGCCTAAATATGGAATATATATATATATATACATATATACTTATATACACATATATATCTACCCTATATGTATAAAATCCTAATGAAAAGAATTTATGAAACGGTTATATGAAACGATTGAAATGTAACGAATTTATGAAACGATTTTTGAAATGACTGATTAAATAACTGATTATGTTTCACGACGATTTCTTCTAAAATTCGGAATACTTTGCTGTGAAATTAACACCTAAAATACGTATTGGTCCATAGATTTCAAAACTGGTATTAGAATTTTTTAATTCGAATTAGTTTTCGAAATATTATTTTTTTCTAATTTTAATTACTTTTTTCTAATGATGGCAACTCAAATTTTAATCATAACAGAGTTTTCTTTTTTTCCTATTTCAGAAAAGTTATTATTTTAAACTAATTTTGCGACCACTTGGGCCTCCCTTAAATGTATGCTACAAAATGTATCATGCTACTTTTATTCATAATTTAATTTACTTGAACAATCTTTCGCCAAATCGAAACATTCTGATAGAGAAATAAAGAGCTCGGTATTTTTGTGTTTGCGAGACGCAGGTGATAAATCGTCAAGCATTTTTCCTTTCGCATTTTTTTTTTTTTATATTTCATTTTCAATTAAAATATAATCCTTTCATTCATTTTATTTAAAATACATTTAAAACTGAAACATTTAAATTAGACGACTTTCAGTTTTCTTGTTTTTTTTTTTTTTTTTTTTTTTTTTTTTTTTTTTTTTTTTAACAAAATGAAAAGAAAAATATTAGGCACAGATGTCATATACGCACCGGGGTACCTAATTGGCGCAAAAATGGCATTATTTCGATTGATATTGTAACCCGGCTATTGTTGTTTATTTAATAATAAATGTTTATTTACCTTTATTTCTTTTTTCAAATTATATAAATTATTTTGTTCTATTGTTATTAATTTTTTTTTTGTTATTTCCTTTTGAAAATAAATAAAAAATAAGGTGCTACTGAGTTATTCCGTCGACCAAATTCGCCAAATTATATAAATCGCCAAACCACTGGCCAAATAATGCAAATTGACGTAATTTTTATTTTAAATAACGAAAGAATAAATAAATTAGTATAACATTAATAAATATAAATTAAAACGTCCAAATAAAAATCACTTGTTGACGTAAACACGTGTAACTTGCTTAATGTCAAGTTAATGTGACGTTTACGATCAACCATTATTGGCATTTAATCTTATAGTTTGGCGATAGATTTTTGGTCGACGGGATAACTAAGTAGTACCAAAAATACATATCTAATTGGTATTCGAAAACGAGGTTTTCGCCAAATTAAAAAAAAAAAAAATCACGCCAAACCTGCGGTGCGAATATGGCATCTGGCCAAATATTAAATAATGCAACAAACCATGACATTTAATTTCAACTTCAAATCAATTTTTAATTTACCACTTGAAAAAAAATGCTAACTAGTGAATTAAAAAATAGCTATTGGCGAGACTTGCACCCGGCTAGCGTAAAAATATCAAGGATTCTTTGCGACCATGGCAAATTTTATGTAGTTTTATTCGAATTTTCTTTTTTTTTTTTTGTTTTTTTTTTTATTCTTTTGGTAGGCCAAAAACTGCATGTGATTCGGCAATAGTTAATGAGTAAATAATCAGACACTATTAATAGTTAACTAAGGAAAGAGCTTTATATATAAAGTTCAAAAAATCTTTAAAAAACAACTGTCAGAAGAAATGAGTTAATGATTTTGCCCTATGTTTTTATTTATTATACTTATATTTCGAAAACCATATATATTATTTTTAATTTATAAAATAAGGGATAATTAGCGAATCTTCAAACATTAGAGACTGCTGCAGAAGATAAAATATTCTCGTGCACAAATATCTATATTATAAAGTACAAATATATCTGTGCGTAACGCATACGTCATTCTGCGAATGGCAACACTTTGAAATTTAAAATGAAATTTCGGTTTTGCAATTTTCGCTACGGCAAATTTTTAAACTTCTAAACATCACACAGTTTCAATTTTTACACCGTCGTATAGGGAAAAAAATGTACTTTTAAATGCAATTTGTTTGAAAGCTCTATCTCAATTTATTTTTGAGACATTAATTTTTTTATAGTTTTTATTACCAATTTTGTAATTGTGGCAACTGGAATACTCCCTTTCTATTAAAAAGAAAAGGGAAATTAGTCATGGTTTATTTATTTTTATTGATTATATCCTTATTGATGCCATTTTTATATTACAAATGAGGACCCCAGAAGCCAAGGGATACAAGTGACAAAATTTAGATTTCGAGTAAATTGAGTTCAAAGTTGAACGTGAATAGTAATTAAATGAATTGAAATATGAAAATGTTGCTGATTTCTTAGTGGTCTATAAACTCTTATTTCAATAACTGCGAAAAAAAAAGTGGAGTACATTTTTTTAAATTTATAACTAAGCAATATTTATAATCATTCCGCACTTGTTCCCTTTGACTTCCAAGCGGTACACAATAAATGAAAAATTATGGAAAAAAAAACGAATTTATAAAAATTTTAAGAACAATGTTGATACAAATGAATGATAGGACAAAAATTTGGATTAATATAAGTGTTAAAAATGAAAAGTTATGAAATTAAAAAAAAAAGAATTGATGAAAAATTTAAGGACAATGTTAATACAAATGAATGAAAGGACAAAATTTTGTTCTAATATAAGATTTACAATTTTATTATAAGTCTTGAAACATTAAGATTTTTTTTTCATTTTTACCCATTAAAATGCATTTATTTAACGTATAAGAATGTAAATTCTAATAATAAAAAAAATGACGCAAAACAATTTTAAAATATGGAACACTATTCTTCTAATGATAACATGGGAACAGCACATCTACATTATCTCATCCTCATCAGTTTCATAATCACGATTAGGCTCATCCGTCTGATCTTCAGAAGCCATGCAGTGTTTCACTCTGTCCTGATGTCACTTGGTAAGGAAGATCTTGGTTGAAAAAATGGTACACTCGAGGTACAAACTGGAATAATTCAATGAGATTTTTAAACTTAAGGTACTTGCGTTTCGGTTTTTCTTGTGCTATGGGAAGCTCAGACAGAACTGTAGGGCATCTTCCGGCACGGCTGGACTTTACCTAATTCACAACCAGCAGTTTTTTTTTTTTGTTGTTTTTTTTTGTTGTAGAAAAATGTGAAGTTTTTCTTTTCGAAATTCAGCCACTGCATATTTCAGATACCTTTTGCTGACTTTGTAAAGAATGATGAAGCGACTTGATTAATAAAATCTTCATCTTTTAGCACTTTTACAGTGAAGTTTTTCCTGGAATCATTTGCAACTTGAGCCCAGTGCTCTGGAACATGCAGATCCCTTTTATTCCTCTTCTTTTTGATTTCTAAAAGCCCAAAGTCTTGGTCACATTCATTGTAGGAGTGTCCTGAAATCAAAAATTGATGATCAACTGTTTCTATGTGTGTACTTTATATGATGTACCGCCAGAAATCCACAATCAAGTGGCTTTTATTATGCCCTCTACAATTGTCACTAAAATCTATAATATGCCTGACTTGAGAGGGAAGATTCTGTACGAACTTCAAAAGACAGAATGCGATCTCTTGGCAACCACGAAAAACCTGGCATTCATGCCACATGTACGTGTGGAGGTTCCGCTTTCAAGGTTATGAATGTTCAAGCTGTACGTCCAAAGTTGACGTAGGTAATAAGCCTTAGAATGGTTACATGTGGAGTTGGCATGATTTTTTTGCATGTCAAAGGATATCGCGACCTTTGGATCAACCTTTAAATTTTGGAACGCGTCTTTGGATAATCTGGCAGCTTCTGATTTGTGAAGATGTAGTTCCTTTTGAGTTTCTGCTTGTTGTTTCTCATCTGTATTTCCATACTCTATTTTCAATTGTAGCGTGTCACACATAACACATGTATCAGTACCCGGTCGGTGAAAACTAAGATTAAAATGGGTGTTAAAAATGTGTCTATAGAAACGTCGCTTGACCGGCTGCACGCGGTTTACTTCTATGCAAAAGTAAGCATAGAGTTTCTACATCTCCTTTAAATTGAGATCTGGATTCAGGTATTTACAGTTGGGGATCCTTCTCTAGTATAATGGCTTGCGTATCGTAAAACCTTGTTTATGTGTTCTTTAAATGACATCAATTCGGTATTGTGGAATTTTATTCGACGGTTCTTTTCTTCCTCTTTCATCGCGAGAAGGTGCAGCATAAACTTCTTCTCCCTTTTTTTTTTCACTATGTTGTGCAACCGTTTGTTAGAAACATCTTCGTATTTTTGTGCCAATCGCCGTTTAAAGATGATTAAATTCGTGTGGCGTTTTAAAAGTCATGAAATGGCCTTGTATGTCGTTGGTCACGGTTTAGCTATGTGGATGTCAACGGATACAAGTGCACTTATACCCCTTGGTCTCCAAGCGTTTCACGGTTTCGGGAAAGAGGTTAAGTAATTGACCCCTAGTACGCTGCGTATAATTAAAAAATCACTTATATCTCTTTAGCTATAAACAAATAGACTTATTTTTAGATAGCCTATGCACTTAACTCAATTTTTTTAATTTTGTTACTTATACCCTTTGGCTTTTGGGGTCCTCAAATAAAAGTAACTTTTTTCTAATTTTTTTTAACAGAAAATGACGTTATCCATTAAAAAAACGACGCATTCGTCTTATTAAATCAAAATATTGAAGAAGATATTTCAATATTTTTACATTATGCTGATACTGAGTTTGAGATGCTAGGCAAAATGATTCAGTGGGTAAAAATGATGTCATATTTAAAACAAAACGATCATTTTCTTTGATAAAACTAAATATTTGACTAATACTAAATGGCCAATAGTATGGCAACTAAAGGCAAATTTCTGAATGGTAAGTTTTTGCGGGTACTAAGATTAGAACTTAAAGATTGTGCGAATGTTTACATGAAAAGTTGTATCGGACAGACTTGACATTAAGTTTGGAAATACATTCATTAATAATGTATTGTGCGTTAAAATACTTTTAATTTGTAATTTGAGTGGTGTGCATGTAAATTTTGCGAATGTGAAAATAACGTACAATTTAGATTTTATGGGTTGAAATTTTATGATATGACAAAGCGAAATACTTTTTACTGATTTTTCATCCCGTAAAAACGAACATAAGAGCCTCAATCGATAACTTCAACATAATTACTGATCTTGATTACGTATTCTAATACAGTTTAATTTTTCAATTATTTAAGCAGTTGAAGTTTGTGGAAATAAAATTTTGGTAATTTTAGTTTAAAATATTATTTGTTTTAACAGTTAAACAACCAATGCAAGATGAATTTTTTATAATAATTATTTTTGTAAGTTTGTTATAAATTCTATCTAACAGTTCCATTCTAAACATTTTAATTCGTCGAATTTTGACGGGTTCCACCTCGTATTTCTAAAAAATTAAACCATCTGCAAAAAACGAAAAAGTTTTTTTCATTTAAAATGCATCAACTGTTGTATTCACTTCTGGAATTTTTCGCGACCATAAAATAAATTTATTCTCTTTCTCTTAAATTAAATAAAATTCTCTTATCGGAAAAAAAAAATCGTAAAATATTTATTTTAATAGAAGAACCGTTCAATACCCACAAGACTTAATGTTTCATTGCTAATGAAATATGTAATAGATTTAATTTAATTGTGTAAAACAGACACAATTCTTTATTATTTTTTATAATAATTATTATTATTTTAATAAATTAATGTACAGCAGTCTGAATTTTAAAAGAATATATACAATTTGAATTCATGAACTATCTTTATTCAATTCTATCGCAAAGAACTGCATATTAAACATCCTTCATTTTACAAATGTTATAAATATTCATTGCTACTTATATTACATCTCATATGTCTTTAAATATTTTAGCAAATTAATTTATATTTACCTATCCCTCCCCCCCCCTACACACACATACACACACGCTCACATCTAAGTACTTTTGTGTTCTTTATTAAATGTATTAATGTTTTACAATATTAATTTACGAATACGAATAAATTACGAATAACAATTATATTTATCTGTATTTTAAATGTGTTTTCTTAACATCCACATAGATTTTTTATAAAAACTTGCAAGAAGGATTTTGTGAAGAATATTAATGTTACATGTGAAGGTTACATGTGAAGGTAGGAAGTTTTTATCATGCAATAAATGAGATGTTTCATATCATTGGTTTTCGCAACATAAATGTTTCTATTACAATGTTACACGAGTAAGTTATTATCCATTCTAATTCAAAATAACTACTTTCACGCCAATGAATAGAGTAGCGTATTTCCTATGTACTACATAGCAATTTTATCAACATTATCGCAATCGTGGAGGCTATTCTGCAATTCATTATCAAAAATAACCTATACGATATAGCACTCCGTGTGTATTTTTAACCTTTAAGTGTTTTTATATCAAATTAGCAACGAGGTACTTGGATCATTTGATACAGATTCCCTGGAGTGAATAACATTTATCGGATTTTTTCTCCTTTTGTTAAGAAAATATATCTTGTAAAAGTAAAGAAGAATGACGTAAGGGAAAATATATTTTTCACACTTATTCAGACGTTTAATTTAAATACCTTTTTACTTTCTTCTATCTTTGCAAGAGGAAAGTATTGGATTCGTGAAAATAATCGACTTCCGGCTTTCAACTGATTTATACGTTTTAGAATGCCCAGAACACGATTTGATGGTTTTTAGAAAATGTCTGTCTGTGAGTCTGTCTGTCACTCTGTCCCTCTGTCTGTGAGTCTGTATGTGACAAAAATTTTGTGGGCGCTCTATCTCAAGCACGGAATTTCACAAAACTTCATATTTAGTTAGAGCTTGATATAAACTGGACCTGATTAGTTTTTATTGAAAATCGCCCAACAGGTGGCGCTGCTATGCGGCTCAGTACTTTTGTGTTCTTTATTAAATGTATCAATGTTTTACCAATATTAATTTACTTCTACGAATAACAATTATATTTATCTGTTTTTTAAATGTGTTTTCTTAACATCCATATAGATTTCTTATAAAAACATGCAAGAAGGATTTTGTGAAGAATATTAATGTTACAGGAAGTTTTTATCACGCCATAAAGGAGATGTTTCATATCATTGATTTTCGCAACATAAATATTTCTATTACTTTGTTATACGAGTAAGTTATTATGCATTCTAATTCAAAATAACTACTTTCACGCCAGTGAATAGAATAGCGTCTTTCCTATGTACTACATAGCAATTTTATCAACATTATCGCAATCGTGGGGGCTATTCTGCAATTTATTATCAAACATAACCTATACGATATAGCACTCCGTGTGTATTTTTAATCTTTAAGTGTCTTTATGTAAAATTAGAAACGAGGTACTTGGATCATTTGATACAGATTCCCTGGAGTGAATAAATTATCTGATTTTTTCTCCTTTTGATAAGAAAATATATCTTGTAAAAGTAAAGAAGAAAGACGTAAGGGGAAATATATTTGCACACTTATTCAGACGTTTAATTTAAATACCTTTTTTTTCTTTAAATTAAAACGGCTTCCATATTCCAATTAATGAAAAATAATTTTAATACATTGAACTAAGGTTGATAATACTAATCATAATATTTCCAGATAATGGGAACAATTTTCATTTTCAGTACTTTGTCTATTTGATGTTCATCTTATTTTCATTTCTTTGCTTCCACTTAAATGACTTTCTTAAAACTGTACAAGAAATGGTTAACGTAAAATCAATAAGATATTTTCCAAAAATGGAACAATTTGACGAGTTTCACAAAAATTGAAATTTGATATAAATTTTTAAACGAAAAGACGAGAGAATATTTAAACGAAAATTATGTGAATGCACGTCTAAATATTGGTGAAGTTTCATATATATAATCATCTGAAAAGGGATAAAAATCTGAAAAGTATAAATATATATGTAAATTTTAGATTTTATAAACATATTCAAATACATGCACAACTATTTTTAACCCGTAACTGGAGACACGAATTTCTTTACGTTGTCATAGACATAGAGTCAAAATGACTCCAATGCTATTTTTCTTTTTTATCTTTTGAAAACAGCATTGAATTTATTTTGGGAACGCAATATAGTCTGGAAATCATGTAATTACCACAATATTAAAAATAATTATATTAAAACTGTTAAATGTTATAAATTAATTGATGGAAAGATAATATAAGAAACACCTAAGCAACCTTATAATGAGTACTTACTTCGTTTAGATATCATGGGATGACACTAATATTAATAACTGTTAGAATTAAACAAACAAAAAGGAAGAATAGAATATTTTAAAATATTACCTTAAGAATATTTCTTTAATCTTTTTGCTTTTTACATCGTTCAAATGCAGCTGGGGCATACGGCTACGGAACATTGCCCACATACTGGGTGTTTACAAGAATGTCATAGAGTAGATATTTTCCTTTTAACCTTTTTGGGGCAAATGGTAAATGTATTTTCTAGTAGGTAATTTTAAACTGCTATCTGGATATACTTTTTCCTCTTCTTTACTTGACTCTTTTCTGTAGTCTCGTGTCCTGGTAAATAATAAATGCATTAACTGCACTTATATACATAAGGCCAAAAAAAATATAGCGATTGGCCACCTTCTGGTTTCCGACCAGTACAATATATGACACATTTTTCATCCAAGCATCAACAACAGATTTGGTATTATTATAAAAAGCGATAAGTTCCGGCTTATTGACGTCTGCATCTTGGGATATTGATGAGTGCGTAGACGACACTAGCAATACAGATTTTCCTTTTTTAGGAAAATATGATACCAAGGTTAAATCCTTCGAAAAGCCATAAATTGAACTCTCGACTATTCTGCTTCTGTTTGGAAGGAATTCTGTAGATATTTCTGTTTTAAATTTTATTTATTTATTTATTTATTTATTTATTTATTTATTTTTTAATGTTCCAACATAAGTTGCATTTTTTTTCTTCAAAACATTTACAAGCTCAACTGATGAAAAACAATTGTCTGCTATTATATTCATGTTTTTGCCTGCAATACAAGCAGACAAGCGCACAACTGCCTGCGTCGGTTTTTGCAACATTTTATCTTCTTCAGAAAGTGTCATAAAATAATAAATAATAACATGCCTAATATGAGTGTCATCTTCCATAACTTCGCATTCTTCAAACCATTGCATTACAGTTTTTTTCAAAATCTGGATCACATGACCGATTTTTTTTCCTGGAAGGTCCTGGTTGAGTATTATCCATTTTGTTTTAAACAGCGATATATCATTCTAGACAAAGGAAGCGGATTGCAATGCTAAATACGTAGAAATTAACTGGTGCGTTATATATTTTTTCAGTCACAGTTTCAGAGACGTGGAGTCAATCTGACTCCATAAATAGTAACGAAAACTTTGAAAAAGAATAACTCGGATATAGGCGCGTGTTCAAATTTGGACTTCTGCCAACATACTGATAAAAGATCAACTTGATGGAACTGAGGAGATGATTGCATTCAAGGACAAAAAACCACATGATAATTAGAGCAAATGAACAACGCGGAGTCACCTTGACTCCCGTCTCCAGGTTACTGGTTAATTAAATAAAAAGTATGAAAGTAGAGCAACAATATATATATATATATATATATATATATATTTATTTATTTCATAGAAATATCACGAATCTTCAAATTCTGTGTTACTTGTTTCTAATTCATATTAATAGCTATTTTTTTACATAAGGAAAAATTTAGTTATTTTATAAAAGTTTGATCTTCGTGCGAAATACATTACAGGTGTTTCAAAAAACGCTTGGCATTTTTGCGATTAAACATTGTATTTCCAACTTGGACATTAAAGATAGGTGATACGAGAATAGAAATATAAATTCTATTTCAATGTGATATCCCTAAGCATCAGTGAATCCTACTTTCTAGCATGTATGCGAAGGAGCACGTTTAACAGCATAGCTTGCGTGATCACCGGTACCGATGAAGCAATTCGATGAATCACTTGATCATGAAATTTTATCTTTACTTGGAATACTTTTGACATTATTAAACAACACACATAAGAAAAACGCAGCAATGACAAGTCAGAAGAGTGAGGATTTCCCCTTATATTTGTAATTCAGACTTCAGTTAGTGCTCTTTGATTCCAGTTCACTACAACATATGTGGCCATTTCAAGCTTTGGTGAATTCGCCGGACATTCAGGACCATGTTTTGGAGTTTGTTCAACTGATCTATTGCGGCATGCCTGGACGTTTCTAAATTTTTCCTTGCGTTTCTGATTTTTTTCTTGGATCTGTTCTAATTTATTTTCTCGTAATAGAGTAGTATGTTCCCCCCTCTATTGTAAACACGCCCCCTCAATATTAACCAAACAAGATAAAATAGTTAGCGATATAGCTGCAAACACCCGCCACTTGTGATTCAGCTCCAGATTCTACAAAAATATGCAATATCCATTCTTACAATGATACTAAAGCATTGATTAATGATATTGATCCATTTGTACTTTAGCTTCATATAAGTTTCTGTGTGTGCCAGTCATAGTCATTTCGGATTTTATTTGCGTCATTTTGAGAGGAAATCAATTTTTCGTGAATTTGTCAAAGGGCGTACATGGTAGTTAAAGTGTGAAATCACTGTGATTCATCTAGTGAAGAAGAATCAGAAAAAGTTGATGAAGAATTTAAAAAAAAAAAAAAGATTAAAGTCACGATTCTGAGATTTGTGAATTCCCTTATTTTTATCTTAGTGGTGGTGGAATTATTAGATATGGTAAAAGATAGCACGTTTGATTGTGAAACTTTCAGTACAGAATATGTCTATAAAAATTCATAATGAACCAGATAGTTTGTGGAGAAATTACACCTCTAACCTGAAATTCATGGTGGAAGCTACCACGTAAATAAAATAGGGGAGGGTCCGTCATACATGGCTAGTGAGAAATATCTAGAGCCATTTGAATAAACCCGTATTTTAGTTTCATCCATTGCATACCTTTTACAAATTACAAATTCAATTACTATTTTAGACGCTTCAGATGAGTAAATAGCCTCTATTGTCGCATTTTAATAACTGTGATTGTTTTAATGACATTTAATATGTTGCATAAATTTGAATAGAAAATTACTGTTAAGATATGATTTATTCAGAATTAAAAATTAATACTTTTTTTTTATTCTTTGCATTTTCTGTAACATTAGATGAATAATATTCTAACAAACCTGTCCGTCTAATCAGAGTATACAGATTTAAGTTTTCTTGATAATGCATTTTTTATATTTTTTTTAAATAAATATGCTATTTCGAAAACGTTAATTAATTTTTCCGTGCTGTAGTTTGACAGTAATAAGTAAACTGTTTTATACATTTCATTAATTTCATAGAATACGACAAAAGTATATTTACGAACATTCTGATTTATACAGATTGCATTCGCCACATAAACAGCCATATTTTACCGTCATATTAATTACTAGCTAAAGTACCAAACGTTGCCCAGAATTTTAAGAATGTTTGTTTTGAAAAATCAATGATTGCGTGTACGCAATTTTCACTCCCTTTTTCATTTAATCCGGACGAAAGATTATCGACTTACTTAGTAAATATAATCTGTGATCTGGATGAGACCGATATTAAAACCTTTTCATGAAAAGTTATTTCCGAGTAGTTTGTTATTTAAATAATTTTTTCATGATTAAAAGAAGTAGACAAATAAAAAAAAAATATGAATTTAATTTTAAAAAATCTCAAATATTTATTTCAGTTCTTCACTAAGGCCTAGGCACCTAAACCTTTGTGGAAATTCTAATGAACATGCAAACACACACGAATATATATGGATAAATTAAAAAATGGCGAAAACAAATTCAGAGAACCTTAAAATGTTAAAATATGCCAACATGTTCTTAATCGGGGTTTTTCATGTTTAAATACGTTTTTACAAAATCATATGATTTTATATATTCACTTGCTGTCGTCCATTATATTTCCAATATGACGTAATATTAACTTTAAAAAAAATCGTCAAACTATTTAATTCATTTTCATTTATCACATGCAAATATTGCAATACAAAAGTAATTGTTGTGGTAAGAATTTTATTTTGGATTTTTAATTGTTGAAAACTGCTGTAACGAAGAATGTTTAAATTTGAAGGGGAATTGCTGTTAAATTGGTGGTTAAATTGGTGCTATTAATTAAAAATTGATTAAAAATTACTTAGATTCCGGATTACACTGTTGCATCGGCCGTGTTTTAATACACACGTACATAACATTTCACAATTCTGGCTTCCAAACTGTAGATTGGTATATAATTACAGACAGACAGACAAACTTTTATTTTTATATTTTACTTGAAGCATCCGATTTTTAAATGACTACTGTAAAGTGCAGCGATTGTTTTCTAGTTCAATATACAATGGTTTCTATGAATACAAAGGAATATTATTAGAAAAAAAATACACACAACGAAAAATGCGCATTATGTTGCTGAAAATCTGAAAAAAAATGCTCCATGATGTTGCAAAAGAGCTTTTATTTTACAACGATACAAAAACGTTGTGTAAAAGCTTACTAATTTTTAATATTGACTGAAAAGAAATATACAGGTAACAATGTACATTTAAACCGAAGAAACCACTAGGATGGTTAATACACAAGAACTAACTAGAACAATACTTTTTGTTGAATAATAAACTTTACATCTGCAAAATTTTAAAACTGGATAGACTATGTAGAAACCCTTAAAAGGACTGTTTTCCCTTAAAAGGACTGTTCTTGAAGCGAAAGAAAATGAGTCATACTAAATTAAAAACGCGCAATGACTCATAAAAATAAATTATGCCAGCGTATAATATAGTCTTTATAATAATTCAAAAGTAACACTAAATATGTTTAGTCTTTTTTTTTGTACATTTTATTAAGGCCCTTTGTTACACATATAACAGTACATTAATGAAGACATCTATACTACTGAAAAATAACATATGAATAAATATATATATACGTATATATATATGATTATGTAGCAGTATAGGTATATAAAACGAATTAGTTTGATATCAATGCCAAAACAAATGTATAATATAAAAATAGTTTTACCACAGTTTGTGGCTTTCTTGTTAAAATATTTTTGCATATAACAGAGCAGAATTCAGTTTAATTAACGGCAAAATTTGTGTCACTGTTTTTAACAATGCGTATGCATTTCGTATTTACTTTTAATTTAAAGTATCAATTTTTTCTTGAATTACATCTTTAATTTTGAGTTCTTAAGGGGCCTCAGGACTCTTAAAATTGGAAAAATCGAAAAAAAGAGACCATTTTCAACATATAATATCTTAAAATGTATTTTATTTTAAGACAAAATTTTATGTTGGGATAAAGATATAAGTACGTTCTTTCATTTCATGTATTTAAAAAATTAGAAGATGCAGAATTAGCATTTACAGTGGCTCCAAAATGTCAGACATTTTACAAGCGGAAAATTGGTATAACAGATTACGCGCACGATTACAAAATAAATTTTGCAACTAGAAGGAAAATTTTCGGTCCTACATATGCTTCAGATTATATTAATTACTCTGAACCTAAATAAATTTGTATTTAGAGAATTTTTATATTTTTAATACAAAGTTGTATTTAGTTAATGCAAAATTTAGAAAAATTAAACAGTATAATCACCTATAAAGAATATTTTTTTGAACAATAAAAAGAAAATTTTAGGTTCAGTTTATACAAACTAACATGAAACATAAGTTTTGAAAATTTAATGAAAAAAAAATCAGAAGTTTTCGAGATATCGTGCGCGTTATGCCCAAAAACGTCATTTGGAGAAAATTGACTTCAAAGTTTCTGAAACGCCGCTTCAGCTACTGATCCTGTATAATTCTAAAAGCCATAACTTCTGTTCTAATAAGAATTTCAAGGAAACATTTATATCAAAATGTTCAGAAAAGATAGTAATTTAATATCTAAAAAAAATTAAAATTTCGAAAATTTTAAAGCTTTAAGAGTCCTGAGATCCCCCCAAAAAAGCAGTTATCTCTGAGAAAAAAAAATAAAACATAAATAAATAAAACAAAAAACTTTACGTTGTAATATGTGAATTAAGATCAGACATTTATCTCTCTGAAAAACAATATGCTTTCGGAAACACTACGAATTATACAGGCATCTGTTTTCCTTCATAATACTTTTGCTGCCAGAATAATATGTTTTCTCTGGAAAAAGTTAAACATGTATAACGCTGACATTTAATTACTTAATTTTCCAAAGAAACAATGCCGTAAATTCTTTTGTGTGGTTTACCACGCAGGAAATACATGCAAATATGATTTTTAATACAATGGAATATCCTTATGAAAGCTTTCCATTTTTAAAAGTATCCATTGTTCGTTCTCATGATTGTGTCCTTTAAGATTTCTAACTTATTTTTTTTTTTGCAAGAACCAAATTGAATTTAAATAAATTATTTCAATAAATAAATATGGCATTACATTTTGTTTATAAGTATTGATAATAATCAAAAATTAAAATGAAATCATTAAAATATATGTATATCATTTGCCCCAAATTACTATTTTTTTTATATTTATCGTATAAATGTAAACCCAACCTTATTATAATTCGAAATGCTATGCGCGACATTGATGTTTAAACAAAGTCGAACAATGATGTTTAAATACTTAAAGGTGTTTTTTTAAATTTGAAAACGAAACTTTAAATGTGAAATAGATCAATTCTGTTTATAACTTTATAAGAGTACAAAGAATTTATACATGATCAGGTATTACTTTCAGTGGTGCTTTAAGATTAATATAATATTGTTATACATTACTTAAATTCAGAGGAAAAAAATCCTATGTAGTTATTTTTACCTCCATTTTACTTCTTAACCGTTAAGATCAACATGGAATTCAATTAAATCTAAACTCACCAATACTTCTGTTTAAAAAGGATCCCGATCCTAAACAAATTCAATGCCTGTTTTAGAGCCCAAAACCCTTTGTTTAGTAACCAGCCTCTTAACCACTAGACGAGCATATGGGTCCGTTTTACCGCCATCAATAAAAGTTTTATATCCTGAAAAATGAAATGCTTATTTCATAGTTATTTTTAGATAAGTAGGTATGTTTATGTGCCATTAACAATTTAGTTTAAAAGGATATTTTTTGTCTCTGTTATTTCATCTGTCACAGTTTGAATATATTTTTGCAGGATTATTGGGGATAAATTGTTTAATGGGCGTTTGTGACGAAGGTGAAACATCAATTCACGATGGAAATTGAGACTAACGTTTTTTTTTTGTTGTTTATTCCCAACAGAATAACCACTGTTTCATGTACTATGCTTAATGATGCTTTTTTTTTTTCAATTTTTTGAACCCAAGCTTAAAATATTTCTTAATATTTAATATTAAATAGCAGAAGTTTATTTAATAGTTGTTTGCTTAAAGAATAATTTAGAAACCAATTTTACGATAAAGGTAATTAATTTAACAAAAAGTTTTGCAAAGCACCCATTAAGCATGAGTAAAAATGTGTCGGGTTCATATAAAACAAAGGTTAATATAGTCCTTAACTTTTTCTTGTTTTTAATTTAAAATGACTGACAAGAGAATTTGTTCTAATTTTTAATATTAAAAAAAAAAATGTTATAACTACTAAAATATATAGCAAAATAATATCTGTAGATGTATTATTTAGAAATAATAAAAAAAAATAAAACTTCAGAGTGACATTTTTTCATATGATAGAACAAGTTTATCAGAAAATGTAAACAATATTTCTTCTTACTCATCATATGTAGTATAGAGTAAGTGTTGAAATGGTTTTAAAAATCGAAAAAAAAATGACGGATTTACACGTTTCAGGCACCGGAGATTACGAAAAACATATTTTTAGAAAAAAAAAATGCCGTATATGTGCCTGTGTGCCTGGGAACGCTTTACCTCCCGAAAAATTGAGTTAGAGACTGGAAATTTCGTGTGTACTTAGTATGTAATAATAGAAAGAAGCTCTTGAATATGAGTAACCTCGATTATCCGAAAATATTTTTTCGGACCCTCGTGATATTCGTTCTGATAAAAGGTACATACAAATTTTCGAAGTTGTTTATTTTAAGGAGAGAATATTAAAGACACTAAAGAAAATATATTTTTTGCATAAAAAATGAAGGCAATCGGATAGTTAGTTAGCGAGATATTTGTTATCATGTTTACCACATTCTTCGATTTTTCATGCTCCTGTATTGTATTCAAATTTCAATTCAAATATATATTTTAATTGTAAATGAAACGCTTAATCCGACGCAGTAAAGTGTTAGTTAATATGAATATCATTTTTGGAGTTATAAGGATGTTTCTTTTGCGCAATTCGGTACTACTCGATTAACCCGTTGACCAAAAAACTATCACCAAACTATAAGATTTAATGCTAACAATGGCTTGTACTAAATCTCACATTCACTTGACATTAAACACGTTACACGTCTTTGGTACGTCATCAAGTGATTTTTAATTCTAGATTTAATTTGTAATTTTATTAATATTTCACTGATTTACTTGTTCTTTCATTATTTAAAATAAAAATTGTGCCAATTTGTATAATTTTGCGAGTAGTTTGGCGATTTATATTATTTGTCGAAATTGGTCGATAATAAAGTATTACCTGCGATTCAGTAATAGAGCCTTACTATGTATTAAGAATACGTTTGAATTTTATTTTGGGATTGCAATGTACAGTCGTAGAATAAAAAAAAAGTAGACATCCCCTACTAACTCCTCCACAAATTATCGTAGAAGAAAGTTACTGGTATCAAAAGATTGGAAATAAAGTCACTTACTTTTAAATGGTGTATATAAAATTTGCTTAGGGGCCATCTACATAGTATAACGAACCATAACTTTGTTTTTTTCAATAGTAGTACACAATTCTGCAGCATAAATGAACTCTACACCCTTAAATTAGCCTAAAAACAAATTTTTATTCAATCCCTACGATAAGATTCCAAGAAATTAATTATTTTAAAACGAGCGTATTTTAGAGGCTGTATCCAAATTGAAGTTTGGTACTGGATTGTTGACTGAGAAAGCCTCCTTCTTGATCAAGGAACCACTCAAGTGGTCGTTGAAGACTAATAGATTACAGGATAGCATAAGACATTTCAAAATATCTAGTCACGTAAGTCATAGATGGCCCCTTAAACCATCATTTAGCCTTTTTTAAGCGTAATTTGGGAACTACTTGAAAGAAAAATGTGAAATTTTGAATTTCAATAAAGCAGGACTTAATAAATCTAAATTCATCAAAAAAATTGTAGGTTTTAATTCATAATTTTTTCGAGTATTAATTCCATAAGTCATAATTCATAACATAAAATTATAAAATTGCAAATTCAACGTATTTATGTTTGAGTATTTTAATATTACTGTTACACAAAAAATTACCCCATTCGGAGTGCAATTTCAGGAGATATTAATAAAAATGTCACAATGTAACTTAACATTATAAGCACTAAATTTTTAATGTTTATAATTCAAAAACTTATCATTCCAATGACTTGAATTTTGGTGTCTAGGCATAGTTTGAACAGAAGACTTGAAATATATTTTAAAAATTGGGTATTGCCATTGAAAGAAATGAAGTTTGGGTTCGTTTTAATATGTAGATGACACCTAAGCAAATTTTATACTCATCATTTAAAAGTAAACTTTATTTCCAATCGTTCGGTACCAGTAAATGTCTTCTACGATAATTTGTTGAGGAGTTATTAGGGGGTGTTTACTTTTTTTCCACGACTGTACTTTATAAATAGTTAACCATGTTCTGTTTTCATATTTTATACTATGCATATGGGTAAGTGTTACGGTGCCCCCAACGACTAGTTTAAAACACAATTTTTCTTTTGCTCATCCTTTGGATTTCCGCCATATATAATAATACAGAAACACTATTCATGATTCAAGCATAGATTATGAAACACTTTCCAACACTTCCAGAATACTTTAACAAAACTTCATGGTTTAATTAAGTGATCAATATACCTAAGTAAACATTTTAAAAAATACACAACACATTTAAAAAGTGCATCGCTGAAAAAATAATTCAATTCTTCTGCGTACGTCTGAATTTGATCTATAGGTTTGAATAAATTCTACACAGTACGATGAAATTTAATTTAGAAATAAAACACATATTATTTTGCATATTCACTTTCACCAATATCTACCGATATATCGCTACATGATTGAATACTTTTTTACAGCCATGTATATGTGTAAATTTCCTACAGATGTTTATACTCGTAAAATACTCAGCAGCTAAAATTTAATTCGGGCCCAAACACGGTTAAAAATAGTGAAATAACATTTTCCGAAATTATCATCCCCAGATTCTTATTTATACAGATATTTGTGTTTCCCTGTTTTCGATTTAATTTATATTATACACGAATCTGATTGTATGGTATATATAATATATCTTGAAAATACATAACTGAGTTTAAAACCACATTTTGGCAATTCACGCTCATACTTATTAATGCATATGAATTCTTTTGACATTTAAACACAATTGTGCAAGCCACATTGTTTTCAAAAATTTTGGTAAATTTAAATTCGCATATCATAACTGAAAACATACTTCCAGCACTTATTGCTAATAGACAATATATCGGATACAGTCAGCATTGCATTAAAAAAATTTTGAGTGTCCCTGTAAATGGACTATAAATGCTATTAGCGTCATATTCTATAAAATGCACCTTCTAGTAAAATTAATTAATGTGCATCAATTTCATTATATTTGAAATCATGTAACATAATAAAAATAAGCTGCAGACTGTTTTTTCTATAGTCCCTTATGTAACGGATTTATTCTGTGTGGACCTATAAATGAATAACAATTATTTGGTACCCCATATTCTATAGAATGTACGTTTTAGTGCACTTTATAAGTGCATATTAATTTATTTTTTTTAAATAATTGAACGTCTGTAAAATGCTTTTGTAGCCTTTTTCTCCCTTGATATTAATGTAGCAGATAACTTTTGACTGCCACAGTAAACGAAGGGAGTCCTTTCTTCATAATAGGCATAATTCACGCTGGAATTCTTTCAGAACAAATTTGGAATTCTATGAATGAATCAAGACACGTATTCTACACCAAAGTTATTTTAATTTTAGATTCCTCTGATTTATAAAAAAATACCTATCCTAAAACTCTACGCATACAACAAAAACAGTTAAGCTCCCCTGTCCGCTGAACAACCATCATCGTTGTCTTGATTGCGATTTTTCCAATAATAATCGAGTGGCACAGTCTTAAACATTTTCTCCAGATCTGACCATTCTCTTCATTGGTAAGTAACATTAAATGATGGTGGCTATCTCATCGCGTGCATCTATTTTTTTTTTTTTTTTTTAATCTAGAAATGAAAAGGCACAAAGGGGGCTAATGCTTTATATAAACTTAAACACCCTCTCAAAGTCAGAGATTTAAGTTATAAAATCACTTTTTGCGCATTTATTCTGAATGGATTTTTAGTTTGCGTGTACAGACTATTGTAATTAGAAAATGTACTTTTTAATTATTTTATTTCAGCTCAAACAAGAAATTTTCTTACAAAATGATTTTAATAGAATAATGTTTCTTTCCTTTCCCTTCCCTATTGTGAACTTAGAAGAAAGAATTTTCTTTTTAATAGTGCTTTTTTTTAATTCAGTAGTATGAGTTTGTATAGTTTGAAAACTTTCGTCATGCAGAAAATAGGATAGTCATTCTTTACTTGTTCAAATAACATTGAAAAAGAAAGATTTTATCTGGCTACTTTACACTATACACAGGTGGTCACATTACTGAACTATGCCCATATTATTTTATATGAGCAAAAGCAACATTTTGAAAAAAGAGGTCACTTTAGCCAAATGGTCACTCTACCAACACTGTGAAAAAACGACATTTTTACAGTACAAAGTACTGTTCATCTCGAGCACAAACTCGATCACAGTGAATGTGCTGTGTCTTTCTTTGGTTTCCTGACTACATTAACATGAAAAATACAGTAGTAGCGTAAAATTAACAGCACAATGTGCTGGCAATTCGGACACCAGCAGTTTGTGCTGTAAAAAAATGCGCCCAAATTGCCCGCACATTGTGCTGTTAATTTACGCAACTACTGTATTTACCATGTTAATATAGACAGAAAACCAAAGAAAGATACAGTACATTCACTGTGATCGAGTTTGTTCTGGCAAATATACAGTGTTTTTTTTTACAGTGAATGTGGTCACTTTAGCAGGTTCCACTGTTTTAGCAAATCTGACATAAATACAACTTCTTTTAATTTTAATTGTTTTTGGGGTGACTTTTCACACAATGAAAACTCTTAATCATGGATGACCGCATTTAAAAACATCTATCGTTCTTTGTCATAATTTTGTGCCAATTATCATTGTGACTCGAATGTTTTTAGAAAACAGTTAGGAATATTTTTATCTTAAATCGTTTCTACCATTTTGATTACTCGTTATATTAATAATAGAAATAATTTCGAAAATAATTCGATATTTTATTCTATTCAATTATGACAAATTTTTATAATTATCAACATTAATCTAACGTTATATTAGTCTTATTTCGATTAGTATAAAGTACATTTGAAATGCAGCATGCAATGGTTTGTATGGATTAGACGTGAAAAATTATAAAGCTTCATATATAAGAATTCTTCATTATCGATATTCAAAAATACTTCTTTTCTTATGATTCAAATGTTGTCATATAAAGTTTGTAAAATATCGCATCCTTGCGAGAACTTCACAACAAACTTAATAAATTAGTACTATCTTGATGTGCATTTGAATAAAAAACAAAATTATTTATTCAAAAGAATATGAAAGTCTCTTTTAAATATATTTGCATCAGGTACCTTGATTAAGAAGGCATTATTTTTAATTTGTAGAAAAAATGAAGAGTCTGTTTCTAATAAACAATTTATTTATGTTATGTACTGCAAAAATATGCGTGAAATTTATTATCTTGGTGTAAAAAAAGTTGAATAAATACAGACAGAACTAAAGTATGTGGATGTGAGTTTTTAAAATTGTTTGGCGCTAAAAAATATATTTATGAGATTAATTTGTCTTTCATGCTTATTATGTATACTAATAAAAATAAATTTCACTCTGTCTGTCGGCGATGACCACAGAACTCTACCGACATACTTGTCTGAAAATTTGAATGATGGGATCGTAAGCCATGTTCTCATGCACTTGAGGATCATATTTTCAATGTTTTGACAATTTACATGTTTTGCTAATTATTATTTTTTAAATGATAAATATTTTGATATTAATAAAAAACTAATTTAAAACAGACATTTTCTCAGAAAACCGTCAGATGCGACCGTGCATACTCAATCCGTGCTTTCTGCTTCACGTTGAACGAAGGGACCACATGCTTTTTTTTTTTTTTCTACCGCATATTTTAACGACTATCTACAGAACCGTTCATAATTGAAAAAAAAATGCAAGAGATGTTCTTTATTTTGCACTTTTCCGTCTTAAATGCAGCAATCATTCAGACAAAATATGTTTGTTAATCACTTTGGAAAAAAAGGTTCGTTTTTGCGATTGTATTTTTCTACTTTTCTCCGATGCTCACTTAGGGCTTTATCATATATACAACTGAGACCATTTCCTCTTTGATAGCCCAATCGTATTTTCACGCGTTCGACATTGACAAAATTCGCGACTGCAGTTCACTTCGTGCCCCCAAAGACAATCACTTTTCTAATCTAAAGGTAAATAAACTTGAGCATTTCGACACAATATTTTTAAAGCCTCTTGACTGAATGAAATTAGATGACCTAAGAAAATTCCGTAATATTCAGATAAGAAGAAGTGTCTTAAAAAATAAAATTTGAGAAATTATCGATGGAAACATAAAATACGGTCTCTTTTAACACGGCTTGTTTTACTATTATAAGTGCTATTATATTTTCCCTCGTCTGAATTTTATTACACGAAATTTAAATAAGATCTTGAAAATAAATATATTTGTAACTGATTAAAGATTCGGAGAATTCAGGTGATAAGAACAATTTTTTTCTGCAAAGTTAAAGGACCCGGCGCGAAGACGGACCAATAAAGTTTGAAGAAAACACATTGTATTTAGAACTAGATATCTGTATTTTTTTCATAAAGAATTATACGTGCTGCAAAACGTTATATTTATAAACAATTGACATTTCAAATAGTTCGTAAAGCAATGTTCTCTAAAAGTATTGAACGACCATATGAGAAAAAAGAGTTTTTTATTGAAAGCGCTTTTATTACTAAATACCAAAATATTTTTGGTGTGAATTTTTCATTTAAAATTGTAAATTTACACAAAATTCGTTATAAGATATAAAATCATACAAAATAGAAATTGATTTAAGGTTATTATGAGGGGCACGGACAACCCCGTGCGGATCAACTAGTTTATAAGGCTTTATATTTGTATGATTTAATATTTGTTGTCATGTAAAATTTATAAATTATTATATCCATGCGTTTAAAAATGATATGTGAAGTTGTAATGTATGCGTAAACCTGTTAAAAAATGTATTTTTCAGTTACTATACTTTTTATGATATGATTCAACGTAGAAATTTGTTTGTTTGTTTTTTTTTTCAAAAAAATAACATTTTGTGTGATTTTTTATGCATCCTTTGAAAAACATCAATATTGAGAATTTTTTTCAAAATGTATATTTTTTATTTTTCATAAAATTATACATATTATCAGATATATATATTCCCAAATACATTACGTTAATAAATGAGTTAGACAATTAATCATCCATATAAATAATTGCTTATATACTAGTAAAGAATGTCTATAAAAATATTACCATCACCTCATCATTTCGATTAGTCCATTACACGCATCGATTTTTATCGTTTACCTATAAAGTATTTGTTTCCATGCCAATAAATACAATAATGCAATTTTTTAAATCTTACTTCTAGCTTGGGAAGTGTATTATCAAAAAAGCCATATATGATCTAGCACTTACAGTATTCCGTTAAGCAGTGGTTATACTGCGATACTAAAAAAAGTATTTGGATAATTTATTTTCTATCACCTATAAATAAAAAATGTATATGAATAATTTATTTTCTCTCATCTATAAATAAAAAAAGTCGACTATTTTATAGTATAGTTTGTATATGTGTGTATTAAATGTTTTAATATAAAATAAATTGTTTCATAATCGTTTGAATTATTTTAAAACATAATGTTTTTGTAAAATTTGAATTTAGATATTAATTCCTCTTTATTTTAATTTAATCAGGTTTTCGTCTATCTTTGAAACAACTGCTATGTGAATAATGTATCATTAAGTATCCATAGTATAATTTATCACTCACTGTATATGTTTCCTGTTAAAAGTTTTAATATTAAATTAGTAATAATGTATTTGGATAAATTATCCTCTTTTCTTTTAATGCGAAAAGAAACCTAATTGTTATAGCATATATCTTTGAAATGTGCAGGAGACAGTTAAGCATAAAAAGTGATTTTGTATAAATTTTAAAAATTTATTTAAAGTATTTAAAAATATAAATACAATATAAATTCCTGCATTGATTATATATCCTTACTTCTTTTTTATCATTGTTGTATTATTCTTTGTATATTATAGTTATTAATTTTATACTTCTGTGAATTGTTAAAATTACTCCTTATTCTAATTATTCTAATATTTCAGATAAGTGCAAAACTAGCATCCTTATATTACTACTTAAAAAAAAAAAAAAAAAAAAAAAAAAAAAAAAAAAAAAAAAAACATTGAATAAAACAACACCTTGTACAGGAAGTTATAGTTTACCACAAAAATATGCATCGTGATAACTTTACTAATTCAATCAAACGTCACATTAAATATATAAAATCAATAATTAACTAATGTACTATACATTACATAAGTAAATATAATTTATTTTTTTTTAATTAAAAGAATCTTTTAATGTTTGTAAGTTAAAATGTGTAACGCGCGCCACGTGTTCCATCCGTCCCTTTACAGGCAATCACGTGATTAGCTTGCGTGAGCTCTGCCAAATAAGAAATGCTGTTAGCTAGTAGTAGTTCTGTTCTGTTTTGAGTTGTGCTAATGTTTAAAAGTTAAATTAGCGCCAGTTATTATTTTGTGTATATGTGTTATGTGCCGTCTTACAGAGATTAAATAAAAAAAAAAAAATATATTTAAAAAGTTATGCCCCTAGAAGTTGATATTTTGAAATTATGTGAAATTTCTGTGTGATTTGAATTTGAGCTAGCTCGAAATTGGCTACCCAACGTTTGGCCCGAAACGGATTGAAAATGTTCGCAATATGATTTCTTCCTTCTACAAAAAGCGCGACATATTTTTAATCATAAAGTGTCGTTTTCAACGAGCATGCAGAGAAAAAATGGCACGACAGGTCGCCTGCGTGTGAAATCTGTTCCTAAAATTCTACAGATTAAGTCGTCATCGAACTGCGAAATATATTCTGCAATGTTTCGTTACCTTTTGCCATTTTCATACATCACCTTTACACCATGCGATATGTGTTCTTATTTTCTTAAGTTGTAAAGTTCAACAAATTATTTCGTTAATGTCCTAAGAAAATTCTAGGATATTTGTGTTTTTAAAACAACTTCCAATACATTTTTTCAAGTGTGTCTACAATTATTTATTCTGTAAGGTATTTTCAACAAGTAAGCGATTTAAATAGAATGGATCAATATTTTATTTAATATAAAGAATGGATTATTGACGTTATTCTTCGTAACATTCACTATAGTCTTCATATTTTAAACATTTTGTAATAAATTCTATTATTTTACATTCACTTACGTATTTATATGTCCCCCTCCCCTCCTCTCACCCATTATTCTGAAATTTACTTTTGATTCTGTTCATGTATATTTTATTTTTACTTTGCTTTATGTAAGATATTTTGATTGTCGTTGATCTCTTTTTTCTTTTCTTTTTAAAAAGAGGAAAATAAACTGCCAGTCAAATAGAAGCTGCTAGATTATATTTAAAATTTTATCGCAATTCTCATACAGATGCGTGTTTATTTATTTCATTTTTTATTGTTTTCGTAAGAGAATTTATTACAATTTTTATTTTAAGTGTTTGTTGTTATTTAATGCTAAACGTAAGTATTTAATATTTGATTTTTTGATTTACTGATGAAAAATGCCTTGAATATGTTTTTCAAAACGGAATGTGTAAGTTTTTGCATTTATTGTTTGTTTAGAAAAGAAACTTTCTTTTATTTTAGTTATATTGGATGAAAATGATATTACGTAGTCTTAGTAATATAATAATAATTTTGGTTGAAATTTTAATTATTCAATTTTGTGTTTGATATTATTTAGAATATTGTTTGAAAATGTTAACTATTTAGTAAATGGTTTTATATTAGTTAAAATATTGTTTTGATTAAATGCCGCGTTATTGCTATACAGTTTATTTATACCAGCAAGGATTTAAAGTTTGTTTTGTTTTTAGTAAGTGTTTAGTGAAGGTTAAACCTTAATGTGTTGCTTTATTAAAGTCTTGTTTATATGAGTTAAAACGGCAAAGCTCACACTTCTGGGGAATAATTTAAACGAATTTTTGGCATTTGTGGTGCACTCGTTTTGTTGTTTTGCTAAAGTTAAAAATGTCTGAACGTAATAAAGCTCTTAAAGAGGATTTATATCAGGTTGCGTTAGAAATGATTTTAGATGTGCAACCCTCTATGACAGTTGTCACATTGCGCGAAAAAATTAAATCCTCCCACATGTACGAAATTGATTTTGTAAATCCATTACTCAGAAACCAAATTTCAACTCGCAAGGAAGAACAGCGCAGGCGAGACTTAGAGGAAAAACAAAAAGCAGCAGAGTTAGATCATCGTAAACTGGAATTAGAAGAAAAGCATAGAGCGGAAGAATTAGAGTTAAAAAATCTTCAGTTGAATTTTGAGCTTGAGAAGCTCAAGTTACAGACTCAGAGGCAAACTGTTTCCAGTGTAGCTGTATGCGGTCATGCAGCAGGGGTAATGTCTCACCCGGAGAGTAAGATAGATATCCAAAAGCTGTTGCCTACATTCAGACCAGAAACTCATCATGTAACCTTGTTTTTGGTGCTCCTGGAGCGTCAGTTAAAGCTCTCGAAGGTACCAGAGTATGTATGGGTTTCAAATTCACTCTGTGTTGTACCATCTTCTATCTCTACTCTTATCGCTCGTGAATCAGAAGAAAACGCTTTAAATATTTCACATGTTAAAGATTTACTTCTAAAAAGGTTTAAAATTAGTGACGAAAAGTTTAGACAGCTGTTCTTTACTCATCGCAAGACCAAGGAATTTACTTGGCGAGATTATTATTTCGAACTCAAGCTTATTTTGAAAACTGGCTTAAAGAATTAACTGTAACGTCTTTTGACGCTCTTCAGGATCTTATCATAACTGATCAAATGAAAAGGCCCGTGCCTGTTGAATGCAAGCAACATATGTTAGGTGATTGGGAAAATTTAAATTTGCCAGTCGACCTTGTCGGAAAATTAGATGCGTATGATATTATAAGATCTACATTCCCTAAAAGAGATCCGGTTGTACCCCAAGATAAAAAATATTTTTCTGATCGAGAAAATAATTGGAAGCAGAGTAAGCCTCCAAAAGAAGACAGATCTCCCCTTAACTTTGCTAATCGACGCATAGAATCCGATATTGTTTAATATGGTTGTGGTAAATTGGGATTTATAAAGAAGAAATGCCCAGATTGTTCACCTACGGTTAAAAAAAAAACAAAACTGTGCAGGCACATCATCTTCAGCTATATAGTTTAAATACATCAGCAGTTTCAGCTCCAAATGTGCATATAACGATCTGCAATAAGAAGGTGATACGGGAGCTAAACGTTCTATTGCGGGAGACCGTATATATGAATTATTTTTAAAAACTGGTGTTACCCTGAACCCCCATACTCATGATGTAACATTAGCTGACGGAATTACGGTAGTTAGAGACACTTTGTCAGCCACTGTGCCCGTAGAGATTGAAGGCCGAGTCTCTGAAACGGAGTTCATCGTATTGCAAGATGCCAAGGTTAATAGAACTCTTTTAGGTATGGATTTCTTGCATAATGCTAACATAGTGTTAGATACTGCAAACAAAACATGGAAATTCAGTGATAAACCTCCGGAAAAGTTTTGGTTTGTAGATGAATACGAAGAAGAAAATGGTACGTCAGTTGGTGCGGTCGAAGTCAATCCGTACGCTTTACGTGAAGATGAAGGCAAAAATCTAAATTCCGATGAAAGGGACAAAATTAATGATGATCTGAAAAGGTATGAAAAATGTTTACAAGCAGGGGGAGATACAACTCTATTTGTGGAGCATCGTATCAATACTCGTGATAGTGCTACTGTTGCTGCACCACCTAATCGGATGACTCCTGCTATGAAAAAATTTCTTAAGATGAAAATGGAATATGAACGTGGAAACCCTAATGTTGTGGCTGACATGCTGTCACGCTCTGTCTGTAATCATAAATCTGTTTTCTGTGAGACATGCAATTTGTCAGCATAGACATGCCAACAAGAAGTCCAAAAGATATCAGAGAAGCGCAGTTGCAAGATGAAAACCTTAAAAAGATCATAGATTCTTTTGAAGACGTAGAGAAAACAGAAGATTTCGTCAATTGGACTGATAGAGGATTCCTGATGAATAAAGGTGTGCTTTATAGGTATGCTCCCGATTCAGATGCCAAGGTAGCGCAACTTCTCATTGCAGTACAAGAAAGGCAAAATATTTTCAGACTTCATCATTACGACCCCTCAACCGGACATTATGGTGAAGCAGGAACTTATCAGAGAACTGCTAAGAGATATTATTGGACAGTCATGAGAGCATACATTTCTGAATATGTGAAGAAGTGCCCAGAGTGCGCCCGTTATAAAGCAACAAATCAGAAACCATTCGGTTTATTACGAACACCTGCCTATGTTCAGCGGTTTGAGACACTTAGCATTGATTTCTTTGGATCATTGCCTCCTAGTAAAGATGGGCATTGATGGATTTTTATAGTAGAATTATTGTGCCACTAAATGGGTAGAACTATTTCTCTTAACAACTGCCACAGCACAAGTACGCGCAACTACCCTGATTGTAGGGATCTTCCTTCGTTATGGTATCCCAAGAAGACTAATAAGTGATAACGGCCCTCAGTTTGTGAGCGCTGTTCTACAACAAGTTTGTTACATTCTTGGAATAGAACCAATCATTGACACATTTTTACAATCCTCAGGTTAATCCAGTCGAACGCAAAACTCGAGACTTGAAACCGGCTATCAATCCTTGTTGGGGACGAACACAATTCCTGGATTGATAAACTTCCTTTTATTAGATTTGCTATGAACTCTGCAAAATCTGATGCAACAGGACAAACTGCCTCCTATTTGCAATTTGGTATTGAACTAAGAACAATCGATGATGTGGTGAACGATCTTAGAGCTGTTGTGGAAAATGACAATTTTGTTCCGGAAATAACCCCTTATCGTAAACCTCTTTCAAATATTTCAAAAAGTGTGAAAGATCGTGTTGAAATGAGACAAGATCAGCGGGAGAAATATTAAGATAAAATCGTAGACGAGTGTATTTCACACCTGGTGATAAAGTATGGGTTACCCTACACCCTGTGATCTAGGCAAGTAAAAATAAAACCGCAAAATTTATGCCTAAGACAGATGGGCCATACATATTTTGACTCAAAAGTCACTAGTGACATATGACATTGCTAGCCTGGACAATCCTACCGAGCGAATTGGGTCTTACCACGTTTCCGCCTTGTCACATTTTCAAGAATATGAAACTATTCCAGTTACACCCTTGAGAAAAAAGAGGGAGACGCAGAAAGCATCCTGTTTCCCCTCCGAGACGTAAATCGGAAACAGAGGGGGAGGATGTAATGCACGCCACCCGTTCCAAAAATAGACTTTACCTGCAATCACGTGGCTATCTTCCGTGATCTCTGCCGAATACGAAATGAAGTTAGTTAGTGGTAGTTCTGTTCTGTTTTGAGTTGTGATAACGTGGAAAAGTTATATTAGCGCCAGTTATTATTTTGTGTATATGTGTTATATGCCGTTCTATTTGTGATGTACCGTCTTACCAAGATTAAATAAAAAATATTTAAAACGTTATGCCTCGAGAAGTGGATATTTTGAAATTATGTGAAATTTGTGTGTGATTTGAATTTGAGATAGACCGGCAAATGTACTTTTTGCATAAATTTCGAAATAAAGGTGATATTTTTTATTTGAGAAGTTTGTTAGTAACCTGTAACAATCATAGTATTAAAAAAGTGTATATATACCCTAACTAAAAGGTGTACGCTCTCAGTGTGTTATTTATTTGTGTTATTTATTTTATGTGGGATGGAATTTTATTTTTCTACATGGCTTATAAATGTTTCGCCACTGACGTTCTTTAAATATAAATTATACGACGGCAAGTGTGTTAGTAGATAATAAAAGCCAATAAAAAAGGAAATCAAGATACGTACTTAAAATGCATGTTTATTTCCCTATATAATAGTCATTAACATCGATACATTTGCCCCACCCCTTTATGAGTTTTCGAATACGTGCTGCATAAAAGACATTGGACTGTACTCTCAGCCATCTGTGTACCTCACATTCAACGTCGACATAGTCGGCTGTAGGCTAACCCATGTGAACACCCGGTTGCAGTTGCTAATGCTGCCTATTGTGGTTCGCCTGTCAGCTCTAACCATTTCCTCAACCTTTCGCACTGTTTCTTCTGTCGCAGTCTCAACATTACGACCACTTCTTCTGCGTCAGAAACATTTGAACGCCTCTGCTGATCTTGTACAACTGTTGTCTGATAAATTCGAAATTGACATCTTACAGTAGGTCAGTGCTGCCACCTATTGACATATTTGGAAACAATTTGCTACTAATGTCCGACCTCTCATATCGGTCTGAGACCTTTTTTACTGACTTTCTCTCGTATATTAATATTTTCAACATAAAACTGATTATTTTGTTATTGAACGCACCGAATAGTATGTTTTTATGTAGACATTTAATTCCAGAAAATTTGAAAATTTTGAAGTTTTGCGCATTTTCTATGCTTTTATGATACACTTTGTGCATACTTTTCACTTTTAAATACATAGTTACATAAGTAATGAACCTAAATTATTTTTGTAATAATACAAAACATCAATCACCTACTTGAATATTTGCTTATCTATCCATAAAGATTATTATTTATAACAGACTACCGCCTCAAAATATAGATTCCTGTATCACACGCGTCGATTATTACGTTTACCAATAAAGTATTTTCATTCATGGAAGGAAACGCATTGGCGCATTTGTTATCTACATAGTAATTTTATCTGCTTTACTTCATGCTTGAAGCTACTCTGTAATTTATTTACGAAAATACGATACAAGATCTAGCACTCACTGGATTTTCTCTAGCTAAGCGGTGTTTATATCAAATTACTAACAAAGAATTTGGATAATTTATTTTCATTTCAATGGAGAGAATAAAAAGAATTATTTACTTTGTATAGAATATCTAGAGTATTAAGTAAAGTCCATTTATGAAAAAAAAAATTAAAAAAACCCTGATAAAGTTAATTTGTCTATTTTACAGTAACGATGTTTAATGATTAAATTAATACTATATCGTTACGTACTGAATAGCCTTAGTTAAAATAGAAAAAAAAAGTGAATAATAACTGTCATTTTAACAAACAACAAGGATAATGTGTTATTTATGTAAATTTTTCCTATAAAAGAAAAATTGCATTGCACAGTCTAGAGTATTAATTTTTGTTTCTTATTTTTCTACTCTTGCTTATTAAAAACTATATTTTCAGTAAAGTATAAATACTTAAAATTCCAAGTAACATGCCAAGATATATATTAAAATATTTAAATTTTTCTGTTTAGCCTGTAACTTACATTTTGCAAAAAAATGATAAAAGCATTTTTATCAACGTTTTAAGCAACGTTTTGATTAAAATGCATTTAGACATCAATATTATATTCACACAAAATGCCTTTATGATCTCATTGTTACATATATGTTTAAAAGGCTTTCATCAATGTCTCTGTAAATGATTCAGAGTAGTTATGTTTAAATTTCTTTTTCTCCGTTTGTGTTTTGTTAATATATCGGTACGCCCTATGTAACAAAGCTTGAATAAATTATTTTTAATTGCCTTGCTTTTTTGTGGCCGATATTTAAACGTGCGTTTCAAAAAAATTTGGATAGAATTCTAAATAACGTAAACTTTTTTGTTCATGTTAAGTAAATAATAATATTTTGTGGTGAATTTCCGTAACTCATGACATTTTATTTAGTTATATTTTTAACTAATTTATGTTTGGATGCTCTTATCCTTAAACAGATAAAAAATCACACATTCGTACATATTTACACTGAAATTGATAAGTCTAAATATGTATTAAATATCTCAAAATTTGAGGAGAAATATACTATTTGAAATATTTTCTCAAAATTTTTTACAAAAATTATTTTTTCACATTTGATTACAAAAAGAACTTTTTTCCACTTCACTTTTCTGAGAAATAAAAAAAAAATAAATAAAAAACTTAAGTATATGTCCAAATAATATTATAAAATACTCAAAAAAAAAAAAAAAAAGTAACGCGAGATATTTTTATTTGAAAATTGTTAAAGCAAATTGAAAACATTTTATTACAGATATATCGAATTCAGCAACAATAGCAAATTAAATTTCGAAACTTTAAATGAAAATAACTATTTGGAAGTAAATAAATTTTATTTTGATGAAAACTAATATTTGAAATATTTTTTTTTAAACTAGTATGGAAGACCGAAGTTAGTTGTGCCAGTGGCAAGTTGTGCCATCGAGCTTGTGGCAAGTTGTGCCATCGTGACTGAGCCAGTAGGTTGCAGCACCTGTCGCATCATGTTAATGAATAGGTTGATTGTCTCAGTGTGCTGCGTATGTTTTGAAGTATAGAGTTGCGTTGTTTTCGATATGAAAATATTTATCTTATTTTCTATCGTAAAAGTAAATTTTGCGACTTACGATGGAATCGTCATTTCTACTAGAGATACGGAGGTGTGTAAACTAATTATTAACCCTAACATTATTTAATGCTCATATTTTGAGCTGCTATTCTATGTTTTTTTTTTTTTTTTTTTTTTTTTTTTTTTTTTTTTTTTTAACTATGCCAACATTTTTTAATCTAATGAATGGAGTTCAAAATGGCGTAACGCGGGCTAGTTGTGACGAAGTTTAAGAGACACGTTGCGAGACTACTTGCCGCAGCGTAATTTTTAATGGAGTTTTTTATATTTAAAAAAAAATGGTGCGAAATTACAAGAGGCGTACTGAAAGAGCTAAAGTTACTTTAATAGATTAAGATAGGGCTGCAATAGAAGTAAAATCCGGAAGGTGCAGTTTAAGGAAAGCCCAAGAACTGTTCAATGATGGTGAGATTGCAGGGCCGTCTTCAGAATTAAGAAATCTCATTGAATTAGATGATTCTTTGACAATTGACAATCCCTAAAGCAAGACCTCGAAAAGTCAAACGATCTATTCGTAAACCTTTGAAATCTGCTATTCTAACAAGCACACCTGTAAAAGAGAAAATTCTAGCAGAACATGAAACAAAAGAACGCAGAAAACAAATTGATGAAGAAAAAGCAAAAATGAATCTGTATGGAAAGGCCAAGCAGTGCATAAAAAATTAAACCTAGGTTATTAAAAAAAGGGGAGAAGCAAGTATTTGATAGCTCTGAAGAGGACGAAAATTTCTTATGTCTAGTTTGCTTGGAGCAATACAACATTTCTAGACCCGGAGAAGACTGGATGCAACGCATGGCATGTAAAAGATGGGCGCATGTCAAATATACCAAAGATGAACCTTATTATATTTGTATTAACAACAAATCAGACGCTGAAACAAACGATGACAATAAGTTATTAAAAAATATAGGATTTAGGCCTACACACTGTAGTAGGTTACCGAATCAAAGATCAATATGGTCATTTTTTTTATTGCAAAGTGTCTCTAAAAGTATCTTTATAAAGGGCATAGTGTTTACAAGTGTTAGCAATTTAACTATTTTATTTTCATTTGATATTTACTATATTATTAAAACATGAAAGTGTTTTATTGTGTTAAGAACGTTATTAATGAATAAATTTCTCATTCTTGATTTAAAAAATCCCATTCAATCGCTTTTCTTACATAATTTGTATAAGTTACAATGTACATGTATGTGTCATTTATGAGTCACAATGTGCCCCAAGCATGTCACAACTTGCCCCGTAGCGGGGGTCAGTAGTGACAACTTTCGAGGATACGTAGAATTCATTTTGTGTTATGAAAACCGTTAATAATGTCAATAGTAGTTTTATAAATATGTTACACAAGATTTACTCTAATTATATGATACACTAAATGTTTCACTTCAGTTCAAATCTTACAGTTATTATCAAAAATGTCGAAAATGTCACTACTAGTTCCGGTCTCCCCTAGTGTATCTGTAAACTAATTGTTCAGTAATCAGTTAGCAATGAAAAATAAATTTTTCATTACAAGCATAAATTAACAGATGCACGTATGGAGAATAGTATAATATTAGGCGTATGTATAGATGGGTTTTTTAATCACATTAATTAAGTAAACATCTTTTTGTGCACGATTTGTTGCACGAAACACGTGAAGGCGATAATCTCCCTCGATTTACTATAATACACTTTTTTCTTTATCCAATTCTCAGTCGGTCTTCGTGTATTTTTTGTGCCACTGACAAATTGATGCACGTGGGCACAAGAAATTCAGTGATACCTGCGAATCAAATTTCAAATTAATAGCTTAAAGAGCAATTTTAATTTGAAATTTGATTTTCATTTGAAATACTGTATGCAAGGCGAATGTTTCGCTCTGCAAAAATTTCCAATTATTAATATAGTTTTAATCGATGCTGGATTTAATTAAGTTTCGTGTTTACCCCATGTCGGTTGCTCACGATAAATATTCCATCTTGTGCTGCGTTTGTAGCCTTTCCAACATGTAATAGTGAGAAATTTTCCAGGCTGGGTATCGTTCCATATGGTTTAGTCGGTTGAATGTCAGTGCGCTATACTGATGACCCGGGTTCCAGTTCCAGCTTGGATTCTTTTTCACTAGCTCGCCTTTGCGCCTTTTAAGCAATTAATTTGAAATTTGATTTTCATTTGAAATCATCACAGAGTTTATGACAAGTTCGTCACAAATGACACATATTTCACAAATTGGTCACAGTGTGACTTCAAAGCATTGTCACTTTCGTCACAGGTTCGTTACAAAGTTAATGCCAAAATAGTCACAAATGACACATTTTTCACAAATTTGTCACACCGTGACCCCACAGAGTGGTCACAATGTGACGTCACAAACGACCTCTAAAACGGCCATAACGACCTCGCATTTTAGTCACTATGACGTCACATCCACGTCACGTGACGTCACATCGACGGTCAAAAAATCACAGTGTGACTTCACAACAACGTCGCCGTGACGTCACCATGCCTTACGGGTAAATAATATTCAAATAAACCAGTTAATATAATTAATTTATGAGAATTTATAGAATTAATAGATTATTATTAATAATGGCGGTTTAATATCAACCAATATAATAAATTTCGATTTGTTTAGTTTGAGATTTTCATTACGTATGTATATATTTATCATCATGTCAGTACCTCACTATTGTGCAATAGTATTACAGCTTTTTTTTTGAGTGCCTAAGTTTGTTTTAGTCCATTAGCAATAACATAACGATATCAAATGATTCTTTATTCCAGGTGCAGGCGAAGCATATTCCGGGACACACACTAATATTTATTCTTAAGCTGAATTTCGATTTTGTTTCGTTTCATTGTGTGCAAAGTAGAAAAAAATTGATGCAATTTTTGTTGTGAGTTTGAAAGTTATTCAATTAAGAGCGTTATAATTAAAACGAGCCGAAGAAGTTGCTTATCAGTTGATGGATGTATACACAATATTTGGAGCACCGTGCGTCTTGTAAAGTGAGGCCGAGAATTTGCTAAAAAAAAATTTGAAGAAGTTTGTGGGATGTAGAATTTTTCTTGTAAAATCAAGAAACAGATTGCAAGGCTCAGTTGAAAAAGCAAACTAAGACATTGAAAAGGTATTATCCACTTGGCTTGAAACTAAGCTTGTACAAAAATGTGTTGAGAAGGAATAAAATTCATTCAATTTATCAAAATTTTCCCATCACTCTAGAATAGATCGGATCCAATATGAAGATATATTTGGCTATAAAACAAATGTATGTTCAATAACCTATTTCTGCCGATGTTTGGTCAGAAATTATAAGTTAAGAACATCTTGTATATGAAATAGATATAGAAATGATATTTAACTTTAGACAGCAATCTCAGCCAAAGATGAGGATATAAGCGCAATGAATTATGACGATATGCATCTTGAACTTTAGAATGAAGGGAACTGATCCAGGGTCAGTAGAAAACAGTAATATAAGTTAAATGGTAATTGAAGTGGAATAACATAATTCTGATATAGAAAAGAGAAAAAAAAAGTTTCAATGATGTTGAAATGAAATATTTTGAAGAAAGAGTCTTCTTTTTCACTAGATGTCGTCTTGAAAACTAGTCAAGAAGTATGAGACTCACATGAACAGTCAACTAAATACGCAAGCAGGATAAAATATTATGGGTTTCAAAGTTAAAATTTCGAAATGCAAATGAAGAAGAAAAAGTTCGAATAAGAATACCAGAGGTAGGTATGGGTGAAGCCGATAACCGAAATATTATAGAAGTTAGAATTTCTAAGGAAAATGAAAACTTATATAACGTTGGTTCAAAATACGACATTGTAAATCATTTGTAGAAAAAGAATGATTTTACTGTCTGCAAGGAATCTTTATTTTCAGTTAATGAAGTTCTGGTAAATGAAATAAGTTTAAGAGAATGTGTTCGTAAGAATTGTAACTTAGGTGGTGAAGGATTTCAATATTATAATTTCAAAGGCAACTGTAAATAAAGATGCTGGGAATATAAAAATATCGAAAACCCTTTGTAACTCCAAATGTCACAATAGCTTTTCCTGCTAAAATAAATAATTTGTAAAAAAAGTAATAAAAAATCAAAAACTCTTTGTAACTCCAAATGCCACAATATCCCTTCCTGCAAAAATAAATAAAGAAATGTTATAATATTTTTAGATGTATAATAATATTGTGTTTATAATGCAATTTGTTCGCAATTAGTTGTTTGTGATAAAAAAAGTAATAATATCGTATTGGGAACCCCCGTACTGACAAGATGCATTTTCTTCTACTATTTCATGGCCGTCTAATTTGACACTGCTGGGTGGGTGTTTCTCCTTCCTAGAAAAGGAGAAACCCTTGACACGTGTCACGAAAATGACACACAAAGCACGAAAAACAAACAATATAATCGAACAAATTGCATGTTTCGTTTTCTTTGTCTCGTGAAATTATTAATTGTTATTAGAAAATAAGAATGAATAATCCACGAGCCAACGAAATTGAAGCATTCTAGTTTTTTTTTTTCTTTGTTTCACCTGCTTTGTGTGAAGTTTTCGTGACGCGTGTCCAGGCTTTCACCCCTATCTAGTGGACGTTGGTGCGGGACATAATGACCTACCGCTTTTTTCTCAATTTTTTATTCTAGTAGATTGGTGTAAGAATTATCTCATTCCGACAGTAACTTATCTGAATTTTCTATAGATTACGATTAATTTAATGGAAATCTAAATTTAAAACATACTACTAAATTTAAAACTACCTATACTATATTTTTTCTTATTATTCATTGCTAAAATTATTCATTTTAAAAAAGAATTATTTATTTTTTTATGATTCAGCTGTTTAAAAATTTTACCTAATTGATTCAGTAATTATAAATTAATTATTTCTTATCCCTTAAGCCTTTATTGTCCCATTAATAGGCATATCGTTTGACTGAGTATTATTGTTTTATAAGAATTAGTTTTGTTATATGCTTAATACAGTTATTGTAGTACATGTTCCATTAAAGGACGTGTTAGTTACTAAGCTTAATTAATCATATTGACCGAACCTCATTGGGAATTATTAATATTTACTGATAAATATTTTTAATATGGAGTATTTATCAAATTTACCCAAAGACGATGTTATTATTAATAATCACAGAATTTATCAAATGGACCGTAACACACACACACACACACACACACACACACATATATATATATATATACAGAGAGAGATAGAGATGGTGAAGAAAGAGGTAGATTGTTAGAAAATATATATGTGTGTAATCTACTATAAATGTAAGCATGGTTATTTAGAATAATGATTGAGTAATTAGTAAAAAACTCAAAAATGCAAAATCATTCTGCTATAATATTATTGTATGAGGTATTCATCCATATATTCTATTAAGCATATAGCGTGGTCCACTTTAAGGAACATGGAGTTTTCACTTATAAATGTGACTTATAGTACAATCTTTAATGTGACATTACTTGACTTATTGTAAAGTCGCAAAAAAGTATGAAAAGACTGTGTTATTCAATCTCAATCATTGACGAGTGACGAGTTATTGAGTGACGAGTTCGTTGATTTTTCGTGCTTACCAGTACTTCCTTTAAAGTCATGACGTTTTTCAGAAATTTGGATGAATATTTCGATTTTTTTTTTCAATATTTCCAATTTTTAATTACTAACGGTAATATAATTTCGGTTAAAGTCGAACGTATATACGTGAAATCTTTTTTTCAAGATATCTAGTTTTAGGTATACATTCTTGAAGAAGTGGTCGAGTAAATTCATACAAGGTGATGAGAATTACACCTTGATACACCAGATTAGCCATATTAGGCATTTCAAACTATATATATATATATATATATATATATATATATATTCAACATTATATATTCAACATATATATTCAACAATTTAGCGATGCATCTGTAGTGAAAAATCAGCTGTTGTGTATGATAAATGTAAAACTAACTCTCAAGAGATTAATTAAAACTTTGAAAAGAGTACAACAATGTAGATATGCTTATTAGTTATTAATTACGCTTTTTTCTTACGTTTTTTACAAAGCATCAAATTAAGAAATAGCCTAGAGACATCAATTTCCTAATACATATTTAATTAACTTATGCTTATATATATATATATATATATATACTATGCTTAAAGTTTTAGCTCCAATTGTTTTCAAAATCATTTTTTGCACAATAGTTTAATTTATAGAAAGTTATCTAACAACTTACGTAAACATCTCGGAAAATAACTGCATTATATTTTATCCTAGACAATAGCGTATGATCTTAAGTGCACTTATGAAATAATATGTTAAAATAGTTTTAAAATGAATCCTTAGTTAAAGGAGACAATAACACTTCAGTATTATTTTTGTTAAATGTAACTAATTACAGAGCTTCAATGCACTGATTAATATGAGTAATTAAAAAAAATCCAAAATAGTGATTTTTGGTCACCAGATAAATGAAGTACTTCTAATTATAATTTGGATATGTATATCAAATCAAAATACTCTTAAATGAATAGGTTTTTGTATCAAAATATTTTTAATTTATTTACCATCCGATTTTAGTTTGCTGTTTTTAAATTCTAAATTACTGTTTATCGATTATAATTATAGAAATAGTTGCGTTGCAACCCAATGTGCTGCTTTTGGATACAGTGAGATCATTCTAGTTTTTGAATTGAAAGTGATTATTCTATTCTATTGGGGAAAATGACATCACACTTTATTGTAAATTTAGGAGGCTAGTATTAATATTATTGAATACAATATCTCCAGTAATAAGTTATATTTAAAATTTAAGTCAAAAGCTTTTCGAACAAAAATGCATATATCCTTAAATTTACTTGCTAAAAGCTATTCTTTCTTCCAAGATTTGACTTCTAATTCCGCAGCCGGTAGCAATGACGTCATTTTGATGAAGTTATATATATATATATATATAAAGATTTTTTTATGCCGACATTTATTCAAAAGCGTTTAATATTTATGATTTAAAATAAATATTTATTGAAAAATAATTTTTCTCACTAAAACGTTTTTTTAACATCTTTGTGAAATGTCGTCTTCTTGGATATTCAGCTCTTTGTGACTTTAAATTAAATTAAAAATGCTAAGGTGGATATTTTTTTTCTTTTTACGTCAATGCAATTTATCTAAATGTTCCAGTCGACAATATTCTTTTTACTTTCTGAAATAAACTGACTCCTGAAGCTTGAATATGTGAAAATATATTTGTATTTCTTGAAAAATAGAATTTAATCATCACTATTAATTCAAATTCAAGTTAATTTCAAATTGAAATAATGCCCAACAGGGAAATCCAATAATCAATAACGTTTTCCCTTTTTCTCTAGTAAAATGAAGTAATTTAGTTGTAATCATTACATAAATTACATTAAAGCCTGCGAAAAAATTAATATCTTAAAAACTAATAAAAATTAAAAAATTCTGAGACTACATTTGTCAACATCTGTTCCATGCGGATAACTAGCTGAAAATTTTCCTGTACGATAAAGGCAACTATTTTTCTGACTCCCTCGGGAAAACTGGTCGGTTTTTTTTTTTTTTTTTTTTTTTTTTTTTTTTTTTTTTTTTTTTTTTTTTTTTTTTTTACAGTGTAGGCGTTTCCCGAGAGTTAAGATACAGTTTTCAAACGATGGATAACTTATTCAGGATAAGATTTAGGCGTTCATGCATAACTTGTTTTACTTTATCCTAAGGTGGAATGTTTTTAAGTGCAATAATATTCTTTTAGAGATGAAATACTACAGCTCATTTAATAATTATATAAAATATATATATATTATATTATGAAATAATGATGATGAAATAATGATTATGAAACAAATGTGATTTTTAAGCAGTTTAAAGTTACTGTCACACTAATATGATAAAAAAAATTGTTATTAGTACTGTAGCGGGAAAATGTTTCTCGGTATTAAAGTAATTGATGTAGAAAATTACCTTTCCCTATAAAATGTAGTAAAACAAACGAATTATGGTTCTTTATAAACTGTATTAATCTACAAAAACAAAAACAAAAGTAATTTCACGATATACGTTTGGGAAGAACTTAAGAGGAAATAATGCAAATCCTCTATATATTAAGTTTATAGTTTCGAATATCTTCACAAAGCACGACTTTGTTTATCTAATGTAAAGTTCATTTAATTAATTGTTCAAATAAAAAATCAATTTAAGAGACACAATGATTTTGAGATTTTCCGTTCAAACATGTCAAGTCGAAACATTTATATTGGTTACATTTGAAAATACAAATTTATTTCAGTCTATTTAAAAATATTTTAAAGCATTTATGCCTTCTTCGGTATAAGATTGAGCTGTTTTAAATAAAAGTACCATTTTTTACTGTTGGCAAATTATAAAATTTCACAATAGGTGTCTTGTAATTAAGAATGTAAAATTGTTTTGAGATATATGATTTTAACGCGAAATTTTAATAAAACACATTTTAGCGCATAATTTAGTATAACTTAGAATTCTTGATAACATTTTTTTCATCTGAATATAGATTATCAAAAATATGATTATTTAAAAAATATGGCACCTATTTCAGTGAAGAATTTGATAAAATTTAAAATTCTTGACAAACATTTAATATTTTTTCTTTCTTTTAATATAGATTAACAAAAATATATTCATCTTAAAATAAAAAACTATGTCAACATAGTCAATAATTCTTTTTATTGGAGAAAATTTATATCAATCTAGAATTCAATCACCATGCATGTGCCTTTCGGCCAAATCTTTATGTATAATTGAACATATGATTAAATTTATTAATTTAAAGTTAATATTTTTGCTATATAAACATATTTTAATAAATAAATGAATGCAACAGCGTAATATTTATCTGTTGAGATTTGGTTTTGTCCGAAGAGCGTCTGATAATTTAAAATATAGCATAAGATGGATGCTTCAATGTTCTTGTTCCAAGTCAAGATATTTTCAATTCCACGGATAAATCATATTACAATAGCTGTTTAGAATTATCTGTTATCGACGTATATTGGATAGCTCATAGTTTGTTAAATGGTGGATTAATAACTAATTGAAACATACAAAAATATATTTTTTTGAGTTTTGAAGATCTTTATTCTAATTATATACAATTTCCACATGGAATATTTCAACACTATGTTAAAATTGCAGACGTATCTTGTTTCAGTTTTTTAAATTTATTCAAAATGAAAAATATATATATAAGGAACATTTTTTTTTCTAACAACATTATATAATAATGAAAAAGAAAAAAATATAATTTTCCATTCTAAATTTTATCTCGATACTCTTACAAAAATTTCTACCCTTATAAACTTTCATTCTAAATTTTTGAAATTTATTTTGTATTTGATATTACTCTTCTTTAAAATTTCTCTATGCCCTCAGATTCTCACAGAAGAAAATTAATTCGTTTCTTTTTTTAACTTAAAAATAATTGTTTCTACTAACAGCAGTTCCAGAATCACAAAAGTGTTCCCGAGTAGAAAAACGTGTAAAGTATTTTTTTTATATAATCAATTTAGAAACGCACAGTTTAGCTGATTAGGTAGAAAAGGAATTGGACACAACACGAGTTTTTCTCCAAAAACAAAATTGTAGAAAAAGTAAATTTCGTTAATTTTTCTATATATCAATCATTAGATGAAAAAAAACATGTATAAACATAACATATTGATAAGAATATTTTTTATGTATTTTATATAAATATCTGTTATATATATATATATATATTACACATTTATTATATTAGAAAAAACAATTTATTTAATTAATAAGAAAACAAATTTTATTCTATTTATCTCAATCCTTGAAAAAATATAAGATGTAAAAAAAGTTTTAAGTTATTTTATGAAAAGCTTTTTAGGGATTTGAATCTTTAAAATTACTTATTATTATACTTTTGAAGTTTTCTAAATGCACCAGTATTTACGACCTATATTACATACATGATATAAAAAAAAGATTTAAAGATGCCCTATGTTTGCATCCATCTGTCATGTAGAGGATTTTTATTGCTGTAGATTGTTTATAAAAAGAAAATGATGTTTAACTAATTATTGTTATTTTCTTAACCTTGGATTTTATTGAATTAAATGAATTAAGTCAAAATATGCGACGATGAGGAGATATTTGAAGTTCAAAATTTTGTGCAAATTTTGTTTATATTTTCCTAGTTCAAATTTTGCCCCATTAATGTGAATAGGTGATTCCGATATTAAATGTGGGCTCTTTAGATTTATGTAAGGGTAGCTGAGAATGACGTGCTTCTATGTATGTATAGTTATATTTCAAATGTCAGTAATTTTCTTATTGACAAATACCAAAAAGAAAATAATGTATAATTATTATATTTATCTATCACTAAAATAGCAACAAACTACTTGCAATTTTAGTTTATCAATTGTTATTTCATTTGTGTTGAATATAAGACAAAGACTTGGAAGTTTAAACGTTAGACAAAACGGTGAATACCAATCTCGGCATATTGAATAGAATTATAAGAATATAGCTCACATTTTACTCACTTTTTATAAATAAATGTAACCCTTTGGAATATTTTAAAATTGAGATTTACTAATGGATACTCAAATTTCTGTGCTATACAAAAACTTCAAAGAAGCAATTTTATTCATACATTTACGAATGTAAAAGATATTCTTGTCCTTTCTTAAAATGTGAGATTAAAAAATGATTATTTTATTAATACGTTGAGTAAAAAGTACTCCTCCAGGGGGAGATATCTTCACTCCAACAGCTGTCTTTTCTTTGGTTGTTAGCATTTTCAAAAACCAGTTTTTGCGTTCTAAAGCTGCACATTGCCACTAAACGTCTGTGTAAAGTCTTTGTTGAAAATTTATTATCTTGTGATTAAGAAAGTGTTTAAAAAGGAGCTATTACGTCCACAGATCGAAACGATTATGTACTATAAGTTCCCTAAGAAACTCAGTGCGACTGAATGCCACAAAAAATGTATGAAAGTTTAGCCATCAATACTCTTTGTTATTATATATCCAAAGGTTGGTTTCAGAAGTTTGAAGTTGGAAATTTTTACATTGAAGATGACCCACGTTCTGGTCGCCCTATTTAAGTTCATTGTGAGCAGTTAAAGCAAATCATTGATGGAGAAAAATGTTTCAACACAAACTATTACGATAGAGCTTCATGTTTGCCAAAAAAATAGTTAACGACCGAAATGAAAAAAAATCTAAGTTTTCCTCCAAGGGGAGATACCATCACGCCAACAGCTGTCATTTCTGTGGTTGTTAGCATTTCCACGAACCAGTTTTTCCATTCGAAATCTCCACATTGGCAATAACCGTCTTTGTTAAAAAAAAATATATATATATTGTGCTTACGAAAGTGTTCAACCACTGGGTGCCTCACGAATTGACTGCTGAACAAAAGCGCAAGTCTGCTCAAAGATCAAAGGAAAGAGGACATTCTGAAAAGAACTGTGTTCTGTAATGAATCAGCATGCTCGGTTGCAAGACGTTCCCTAACTAACAAGAATGTGCTTTTCTGCATTTGGTGCAATTGTCGAATTACAAAAAGTACCTGAAAAGCGGAAAGACTAGCAACAGTGCAATATACAGCGCTAATCAAAGTTCCTGATGCCATTGACGAAAAACGAAGAAATGTGTTCAGAAGGTAGGTGAATCTATTTCATCACTTTACAACCCGACCACATATTAGTACGATGACTTACTGTTCGCTATACAAGCTGGCGTGGGATTTGATACAATATTCACCATACAGACCGGATATGGCCCCTGCAGACCTATGTCTTTTCACATCAGCATCTGCATCGTGATGACGGAATCTTCAATTCAAATCAGGTGGTCATAAATGAGGTCGATCCCTTTCTATACTCGTGCATGCCACAATTCTTTGCAGAAAGAACTGAAAAATTACCGAAACGTTGGCAGACGATTTGTAGATTTGAACGGAGATTACTATCCTCATTAGCTTTTCTGTTTTTGTATGTTTGTTTTCCTTTTTGCAATAATATTTTTTTCGTGTACGACGCTGAACGTGTAGATTAATTCACAAAATGAAAATAATATGCGATATAACGTTTGGAGCGTTATAAATACCTTAAACATCTCGCAATTTATTATTATAAAATTTCAATTGAGAGGCATAAAGATATATACGAGTTAAATGAAGCAAAAAAACTGGATACATTATGCATGTTATTTTTTTTCAGCAGTCAGTATCGGGCTTGTACATTTTGAAGTCTGATTTCGGATGCAGGTTTCAGTTTCAAACGGAATTTTTTTTTTTTTAATTGCGTTATCTTTTTTTTAAACTGAATTTCCTTGATATAGTTAAGCTAATCTATATAAAAAGACATATAAATAATTAAATATTTAATTAATATTTGATCATTAAAGATTAAATCACTTATTTTCTATATCTAAAATGTATTCCTTCTAATCAGATTATTTTTTTATACAAAATACTTCACGAATGATCTTAAATACATTCACCATAGCAAAGACAGTCTAAAAAGTTAATTTTAATGGTAATCTGTTTTTATATCTGATAATAAAGAGACAAAAGGAGAGGCTTGATTGAATAAAGTATATTGCATTAAATTGTTTCAACAACTGCAAGTACTGTTATAACACAAAAAATACCATGTATTTGTAGATAATAAAAGGCTCATGACAGACAGGTAGCGAACTTGGAATAAAGCTAGAAAGCTACCGTAAAGGGGCAATCACAGTTTAAAAATTCAAAACTGAATTAATAGCAAACCAATGTAATTCCATGATTACAATATTCTAAAACCCACCCATAATGTAGTATCAGAATATCTAAAAGAAAATTCTATTAAATATTTATTAATTACTAAGGGGCTCTGCCCCCTACGAGCTACGCTCGTCAACCCCCGTTCAGACACCACACACTCTAACAGCACGCTAATTTTATCTGCTTTAAAAAGATTTCGGAAGATTGAATTATAATTTGAATCTGACAATTATAATATTACGTAACTTTCACCAAACTTTTCTTTCTCTTTTTAATATTCACGTAAAAATACTTTTGTTAGAAATGAAATATTATGATCATCTTAAAATATCAAGTAAATGTTTCGCGCAATTTTTAAATTTAAACTGTTTTGCAATATTATTTTTGTTCATTTTACGTAATAAGTGTAATGTGACTTAAATGTGACGTAAATTCTCCTATTTAATAATTTTAACGCATGTTAATGAATTTATTATTTTACAATATTCTTTCTCTTGTAATATTAACGTGTAAATATAGTTTTTATGACGTAATTTTCAGTGAGTTCATGCTTTTTATATTTTCTGTTTGTAATAGTCACGTGTAAAATATATATTTTTTTATTTGAAGCAAACATTATTGTTTGTGCTGTTTATACAGTTGGCAACAGTTTAAATTAATACAATTTTCTAAAATATGTAAAAAAAAAATCTCTCGAAATGCTGAAAATTTGAATTTAAAATAGAAGTAAAACCTCAAAAAATTAGTCAAATTAAAAAAAAAAACTAAGTGCAGTCTGCACATCGGGAAATTCTGACGCATAAAATGATGTAAAAATAATTAAATTCCTATGTACAGTTTTTGTCTCTATAAAACTTTTTTAATTGAACGATTTTGTCCAACTTTGGCATTAAATATCTCTTAAAATAATCCTTCGATTTGAAAACTGTGTGCATCAGCGTGGTTATCAAACATTTCTCTATAATACTACCGATTTTCATATTTTTGTATGCAACAGTTGTTTTTTAATATTAACGAAGAAAGGCCATGCTTAAGCATTCAAATTGGATGCCGATCTGCCGGGAATATCTATGCAGATTTTCATTGGTTCATTTCCAAATCAAAACTTTTTTTTATATATGGAAGGATTAATAAACAGTAATTTATTAATAAACAGTTTAAATATTACTTGTACAATTAGCAAAAAAATAATAGTTCCAAAAATTAATTTGAGGTAATGACTTTGGAATCATATCTGCAACTTGAACATGTGTAGGAATATATTCCATGTTGACATCATTTTGTTTTACAACATTACGAACAAATTTTACTTTTATGCCAATATGGTTCATTCTAACATTTCATTACGTATGCATTTTATGCATGATTGATTGTCCTAAAAAATAACCAAGCTAACCGTATTTAGAATTCCGCAAGCAATGTTATAAACCATAACATGCCTTACAGACTTTTAGTTGAAACAATGACTTTAGCTTCAGTTCACTATAATGCAACTGATTTTTGTTTATTATAACACCACTGAACAGGCATTTTACAGAACATAAAACATAACCTGATACTTATTTCGTGTAATTTGTGTTTGCCTCCAATCGGCATCAACATACATGGATAATTTTGGATTTAAATTTTGTTTTTTATACAAAAGTTTAAAAGACAATATTCCTTGTAAATATTTTAAGATTTCTTTAAAGCAAACCATTCAACTTCAATAGATATTCCCGCATTTGATTCAAACAGTTAACTGTATAGAAAATATCGTGTCGGGAAATATATTCTAAATAAAATAAACAATCTACTACTTCACGATATGCACCACTAAATGGTTAACGATTTTTAAAATTAGATGGTTTGGAGTTAAGGGAAATAGGGATATCACCAGGTTTACAGTATAGCATACTGAATTTCCGTAAGAATTTGAGTATAACTATTTTGATCCAATATTAAACTATCAGGGTTAAATTTCCTCTGAACACCTAGATATACTGAAACACACTGACTTTCACATATGAAACTCATTAAATATTATGGAAATAACTACTTTAATTTCATTTGCTTCATGTCATCTAGAGGTGCCTGATATCTACCCCTTGTATATCTGCCCCCATACGTCATTTTGACGTCACAGTAGAAGGGGACACATATCCAGTGCTACACCATTTCACTTTATTCGAGAATTGTATATCCGACCCCTGTATATATGCCCCCATATCAGAAGGGGGCACATATCCAATACAGAGCATTTTATTTTTCTCAAGAGCTGTATATCCACCCCCTGTATATATGCCCCCATACGTCATTTTGACGTCACAGCTGAAGGGGACACATATCCAGTCCCACAGAATTGTCCTTTCGTCCAAGGGTGTATATCTGACCCCTGTATATATGCCCCCATACGTCATTTTGACGTCATAGCAAAGGGGACACATATCAAGGGGGCAGATATCCAATGCTAGGACTTTTACTTTTGGCGAGAGAGTTGGACAACCGACCCCTGTATATATGCCCCCATACGTCATTTTAACGTCACAGCAGAAAGGGACACATATCAAGGGTGCAGATATCCATTGCTAAGGCTTTTACTTTTGGAGAGCGGGTTGTATATCCGACCCCTGTATATATGCCCCCATACGTCATTTTGATGTCACAGTCGAGGGGACACATATACATTGCTAGAACATTTTTACGCTCATCGAGAGTTGGATATTTTGCATATATGTCCCCTTCTACGTATAGATTTTATTGTTGCCGCGAAGGCCTTATTTATCTAGAAATCTGTGAAAGACATTTAATATGTAACTCAAGAATTATGTAATTATATACGAGGACGGGAGTTTCATAACTCACCTTATCCAAACTTTAAAATATCGAGTGTTTTTTATCAATCTATTCTATAGGTGAACCTGCATAAAAAAAACAGTATAATCTGAAAAAAACCCTAGTTTTAACGTGTATGTCTGCCATTGTAAAATATTGGTTTACAATGAAAACCAACGGGTATTATGCGATTTCCCAAAATTAGATTATCTGGACAGGGCGAGGTTTGAAACTCACGTCTTCATATATACATAAAAAATATATATATTGAAAATTTATAAAGTTAAAAAAAAATTAATCATTTAGCTTCCATTTTAAAAGGTTATAGATAGTTATGGTTCGAATAAATGTTATAGTCAGAAACTACGATATAGTTACTAACATTGTTTCTTACTACGATATAGTAAGAAACTATGTTAGAAACTATATATAGTTAGAAAGAAATATTATTGCTGGTTTTCCATCTGAGGTTCATTCCTGCAGATAGCACATGTGACCAAAATGATAAAGATAAATCATGCCGGTTGTATAGATTATTAAACACTTCCCAACTACTTTTATAATTTACATTTATCCAACTTCAGTTTTTCGAAATACTCTGTACTTTCATGCAATGCTTAACATTACATAAATTTCGTTGAATTTGTCCGAGAAAAACACCATCAAAATGCACTTCAAATAAATTTCTGCTATAGACTCTAATATATCCCAATTCTTTTGTTTGCCCCCTATAACAACTATAATTGTTAGATACACCCTCTTTTCTCTGAGAAACATTCTGCAGTATAGCTGAACACTGCTCTCGCATAAAAGGAAGGTACTTTCTGACACATTTCTGAATTCATTTATGTTCAGAAAACCATGAAATTACCCTGTGTTCTTATTCAGAAACTCTGTAACCGGAAGACTTTTCCGTTTTTTGTTAAAAGCAAAAGACCTTTCTTAAAAATTCTCTCAATGCCGGCTTTTAAACCAAATTACCGACGCGGAAGCGCGAGAAAGGGTAAAGACTTTTTATCACTAGACAAAAATCGCTTATAGCTCGATAAGTAATTTATTTGTCAAAAAATAGTAAACTCATTTCGATTCCAAATTGCTTCAATAGCTAGTCTTTCCAGTTTTGCCTCTGCGTTTATAAATGAGCCAGATAATGTGTCAGAAAGTTTCTCGTTTTATTGTATATGATTTTTGCATGATCAAAATCTATTGCGATATTCTGATTGAAACTTAAACGATTGACGGAATGACACAAAAGAAAAATCAAAGAACGAATAAAAGAACATAAAGCAGAGATAAAATTTTGTCGTCAACCCACAACTCACTCTTGTTTAAGTTTCTATCAGAATATCACAATAGATTTTGATCATGCAAAAATCATTTTCCCAACATCCAATTATTACGCATCCATTATAAGAGAATCCATAGAAAACCTGTGTAAAAACAATCAAGTATATAACGACGCCCTATCGTACAATATCCCCAGTTTATGCTTCAATATCCTGAAAATAAATACTGAAAACTGGAGCAAAGTTACGTATTAAAATTTAAAGTACGGCAGTTAAATATTTTCTTCTGCCCATGAAAAGTGACGTATGAGAACAGAGTGATGCCATAAAATAAATGGAACTGTAATTAATAATAATATATATTTCCTTTGCTGCTGCTACTTCTACTTTCAACTCTGGTAATTATTGGTTCTCTCATCTTCAAAACAAAGTGACGTATTTGTATAAATAAACAACATTTAGTTATTAAGATATTCTCTGATGATGAGAAAGTACTAAGAAGTTTTAAATAAAATGTATATTTTAAACTTGGAAAAACTTTTTCATCACTTTAGTCGCCTTTTAAGTAAGACTGTGGTCTTTTTTAAGTTCACATTATATATTTTATCCATCACCAATTTCTAACATTTATAACTAGAAATTAAAAATAGTTTTTCCTTACTTTCTTTTATAAGCATAAAATGTTCATCTTGAAAATTGCGCCTATTCTTTTAATGTATTTCATGTTTTTCCCAAAAATTTCCGTATTAATTTGACATCGAATTCGATTATAAAAAATGTACAGATTTTTTACACTTGGTAGAAAGCGCAAACAAACGAAATTTTTTTCAAAAAGACATATTGTTTTTGTCACTTTTTTAAGATAAGGCAACTAGAAAGAAAAAAATAAACATTATTTAATTTCTTATTTTAGAATTTAAAATTTTATTTCTCAACGCATAATCGTAAATTAATTAAAATTAAATTACTATTTCATAATAATGTATTTTTTTATACATAAAACTTTTCATCCTTTTTATTTCTAATTTTTTTTTTTAAATTTTAATTCGGTAATAAAAAGTGTTTTCGGAAACAAAAAGTGGAGAAATTATATTTCTAAATTAGATGACGCATGTTTTCATTTCCATAAGTGTTTATCCATCAAATTAAGGTGTTTGTGGTTTAGATGTAAGTAAATTATGTTATTTGGATATTAGAATAGGTGTCGATTTCAGAGATTTTTAAGGAGTAAGTGGCTTCGAAAAGCGACAGTGGACGTTCAAAATCGCAAAAAACATTAAAAAAATCATTTTTTGTTTTTTCGAAAAAATGTTCCGGCAATCTTCTACTTTCAAATAAAAAAAAATTATTCAAATCTGATAATTTTTTTGCAGAGATACAGCTGTTTTTCTAACATAAACAATCGTTAATCTGCACTTAAAATAAAACTTTAAATCCAGTTTTCTCAAAATGAGAATTTTTGCCGACTGAGTAAGCTCAAAATGCTCCATTCGTCTTAATTTTATACTAATTTTTATAATACTTGTTAATATTGCTGTTGATATACTTTATTACAAAACTTGCTATTAATAATTGTAAAAAAAAAATAATATTTTATCATTGAATTTTCTCCGAAATGAACAATATTATATGTTTATAATTATTTTCTGCCAAATTACTTAGTATAATTTTAAAATGTATACCAATTTTTGATGTAATATCATAAAGCTATCACAAGAAAAAAAAATTACAAGTTTCTGAAACAAAATTTAATGCGCATGGAGCATTTTTAATTTGTATCACTAATTAGCATATTATTAATTAATTACTCATTTGCATATTAATATTTTTTAATGAAATTAAGAAATTTTCTTAATTATTGCACAAATTATATGTGCATTAAATTTCAAAACGATTGAGCAAAAACTGTAGAAAATGTTTTTGAACGTCCACTGTCGCCTTAATCTGAAAATTCCAGTTGCTAAACTGCGAAAGAAACGCATAAAAGTAATAACGTTTATGTGTGAAAAAAATTCAGGAATACAAAGTGAAAAATAATTTATTTAATATATACACATGTACAACAAAATACATACAAATTACATCAAAATTGTGTACTGTAATCACATAATTCTTTTAACGTGGATATTAATTAAGTGTAACATTAATATTGAACTATGTAGGATCAGAAGATTAATCTGAGCAGGATACATGTTACAAAAAATATGTATAAAGTAAGCAATCATGGTAGTGGGGAATATTAGAAAAGCAGTATTTCTTTTTTTCAATTTGTCACACAAGAGTACATATAAAAAATTGTGAATGTGTAATATTTTGATAAATTTTGCATTATAAGAAACAAAATACAGTTTAAACCTTTTTTTTTTCAAGAACACACAAGAAAAATTATTAAAAAAAAATCTTATCATCGTCTAATTATGGAGGTGATTCTATTCCCAATTTTTCGAAAATTTAAGGTTTTCGGTTCTCAAAACTCTGACATTAAAAATGTAACGCAACAATATCGCCAATTTCGACAAACGGTCGCCAAAAACTCAATTTCGTCAATCGTTCGCAGAAAAAAATTGTCAATTTGGTCAAAGGATCGGGGAAAAATATGAATGTAGCAAAAATATTGCAAGTAAATGCAAATTTCGTCAAGGAATCGCCGGAAAAATGCAAATTTCACCAATTTCGCCTAGGGATCAGGGGAAGGAACGCGGATTTTGTCAAAAAATCCTGAAAGAAGAAACAAATTTCATCAAAGCATCGCAAAAAAAAAAAAAAAAAAAAAAAAAAAACTAATTTCGTTAAAGGATCGCAAAAAATCCCTCAAATTTCGTCAAAGGATCGCGAAAAAAAACGCGAATTACATCAAAACATCGCAAAAAACCTGAATTTCTTCACAAGAAGAAAAAAAAGCGAATTTCGACAAAGTATCGCGAAAAAACTCGAATTTTGTGAAAGGGTCGCAGAAATATACGAATTTCATCAAAAGGTCATGAAAAAATGCATAATTAGCGCATGTAGGGGATTTTCCCTCTTTGCTGTAACCTTTTTAGAAAATCTGCTGCGGATATCAGATTTTTGCTTCTCTAATTGCATATATATGCAATTTAATTGTTGGTATATTCTTATAAAATAAATAGCATCATTTATAATGAAATAAAAACTTTATCTGCTTACCAAAATGTAGATTTATAAAATTGTATGCTCATAAAAAATATATTTTTATATGTCTTGTTATATACTTTAAAATTTCAATTCAAAACAGAGAGTAAGGAACTCAAGAACTAATAGAAAATGGGAAACTGATAACTAGAACCTGAACTATTAATTATGAAGGTTTGATTTAAAAAAAACATACATATAGAAGTTTATCGAGGATCTTATACACTTATAATCAGAGTAAAAATATTTTTATAATTTCTTTCAATATGTGCGTGTGAATTGTTGAAACAATAAAAATGTATTCTCAATAAAATTAATATTTCGTATTTCATTTAAAAAAAATATATCCATAAAGAGTACACACAAAAATGTTGGATTCATAAATGTTTTAAGGAAATTTAGTGAAATTCAATGCGCGCAATATAGACAGTTTCTTTAAACTTATTCAAATTTCAAATTACACTGAAAAATTCCTAAATTTAAAAGAACATGCAAATAAAGAAAATGGATTTTTTTCCCATTTCTTGTTTTTAAAATTTACAATTATTTTTTTTATTTAATTTAATACAAATTAAAAATAACTGGATACATAGATGAAAGTATTTGTTACACTAATCAGCGTTCTATTCAACTACCTCAAATCAGTATCATATTCATAGTGAGAACTTTCTCACACACTGAAGAAGTCAAATTTAATCTTAGATACACGAACTTGGCAAGCACTCTTATTCAAAAAATGGGAAATTGAGTAGAGATTTCTATATTTCGATAAATGCAAAGAATATTTTTGTTTTAAATACGAAAAGATGATATTTTGAAACAAATTTTCAGAAGTTCTTACAGAGAAAAGTGAAATGAAAAATAAATCACATAAGATGCAATGAGAAATGTTAATGTCACCACGTTACCGTGAGAAATTAATCTCATAAGATGCAATTCATTTATCGAAAACTGAAAACGTTATTTGATTCCAAGTTTTTTACAGCTGATGTCTGCTATTTATTTTTCTTTCTTTCTTTCTTTTTTTTTTTATTTATTTAAAAATTAGTTCACGAATGTTTCTCGTTATCGAGTGGGAAATTTTCCTCCTTTTTTAAAACAAGCTTAAGCATATAACCTACTTTTGAACACTTTTGTACAGTGCTGGCCTCCATTTTAAAAAGTGCAAGAATTTTTTTTTTATTAAAGATAAACAAAGGTATTTAGATCACGTTATAGGTGCGGACCCTATAAGAGCAGGCGTCAAATACATTGCATCTGCCACATTTCTCATAGTGGCTGCCCCTCTTTTTGTATCACAGAATATGTAAAAATATCCGCATAAAATTATGCGTTTAAAGAAAAAAGTGCGAAATACCTTTTAAAAAACGTTTTTCAGTTAGTATTTAAAATTATTAAAGCTTTTAGAAATTCTAGACTTCAGAGACACGCTATGAAAAAATGAATTAGCACATTAACTTTCAAATTTTTATGCCTATGGAAAATTTATCATAAAATCATCATTGTATCATCTCTGGAAACACGTAATCTGGTGCAAATAAATATTATACACCTATTCAAAATAAAAATTAAATAAAGTATACATTTCTGTCGATTTTCTAAGCCCATTTTTTTTTCAGTTTTTATGTTTCTGTTATAAATAATAATAAAACAAAATATTTATAAAAGATTGGAAATTTTCAGTCGAAAAAAAATAAATAAAATAATAATTTTCAAAATTCATAGATGCAATTATTTAAGAAAATGACTTAACATTAGTGACAATATAGTAAATTACTGAAAAGCAAATATAATGAATAACAAAGATAGAGCACAATAACAGAATGTTTGTTTGTAAGGTCTACATTTGAGTCCTGCGCAAGTAGGATTGTACCAGAACAGAACCAAAACTTCTGCTTCAAGTCAACTTGAAATCTGACACACTTCAACCCGAATCGAATCGATCGCGAACCAGGAATGAAAGAAGAATTAATTCATATTTTAATAGAATTGTGGAAAAGTAGTCAATAGTTATGTCATCAATTGTATCTTTTTATGTATTAAAATGAACACATATAATTAATTTTCAAACATATAGTTTTTAATTGAAAATATTTTTGAAAAACTGGTTCAGTCTGAACAAAACTCGAAAAAATCAAAACTCAATATGATCATGAATCCTTGAAAGTTAACCTGGTCCACAACGAAAAGAAAAAGCATCAAATAAAAACACAAGTATGGTCGGATTAAAATCTGGTTACCCGAAAATAATTTATGTGCGTTTAAATTATATTTAAAATTACCTCCCTCTTTCGTACATTTTCGGACTCATTTTGAAGCATACATGAATGCCATTCGCAGTACTCTTAAGAATTGAATAACGTTTTTCATTTTTCATAAATAGGATACGTTTGGAATTGCAGTTAATCACACCTTGATGATGACTTTTCCAAGACGATCACTTCACGAAGTTGGCTTTAACTGTCAAATTTGGTAGCATTTTCTGAATACTTTTTAATCATAAATTGTTGTTGATAAGGACATTTTTTGTGTGTTTGCGATTTATAACATGCAGTTATACTTCTAAGGTTTTTAAAATAAAATAAAGCTGATTTTTAGCAAAAAGTTACATAAACATTAAAAAAAAAAAATTCTGTAAAATTTTGAAATGTTATTAATAAAAAAAAAAAAAAAAAAAAAAAAAAAAAAAAAAAAAAACATGATAGCGCAAGCTGCAACAAGCTGAATAACAAGCCTGTAACGTAACAACCATTAAAATAAATTAAAAGAAATGGAAAAACAGCAAGAGTAAACATATCATTAGTGTTTTTGCCTAAAGAAAAAAAAAATATGCAATTTGAATTTCCATATATCATGTTTTATATAATAAAACATGATATGTGTTATTATGTAAAATAATTATATACATTTTATTATTTATACACATTCATATACATTTATGTAAAATATAATAAAACGTGCGTAAATGAAATATATGTAAACGGATACCTGGTGGTAATGGAACTTTTATGATTTCTGGTAAATGATGCACTTTCACAGATATAAATCTGTCTAATACAGAATACGTTTCGATTTTTTGTTTCCGTCTTAGCAGGTTTCATTAGATTCTTCTAAACTACTTCAAGTAAATTTCACATATACTACTGGAATTAAACTTTATATTTTCTTTAAATTGCGAGCGGGTTGCAGACCCGTCAGTGCCCCCCCCCCTTCCCTTGCTTAATACCTGCACTTTCTTTTCCAATGGTTCTGTGGTCATCAAGCAAAGAAAGGAGAATCTCAACAAAAGAAAGAAGTGGAGACACGTCAACGACGGCCTGCACTGTAAAAAAAAATGGTAATGTTCCATGTAAAATCCAGGAATGTTTCGCCTTTTCTTAGGTTTTCAGAATAATTTATCTCTTTCCTGTGAAATTCTGGTTTTCTTATCTGAAACGTTCCTGAACAAAAGTTGGAAACAGCAAAACGCTGCGGCCGCCATTTATTATTTTTTTGTTATTATCCGTTGCTCGCGCGCGACTGTCGAAAACGAATTCCTTAAATGAATGTAAAAAAATCAATATGGAATGCAAATAAATCAATAGACGACATAATCCTTTACGTCTCTATTGTCAAGACAATACAATACCTCTGTGACATCGCTAAGAGATTATCTCAAGTTCTTGTCTGTGGAACGTTTAACGAGCAGACCGTGTAAAAAAATACACCTATTATTTGGATCTCCATTAACCAGGGGACCATCAAACATGATTCTTACCGATTTTGATTAATTTGAGGTTTAGCATACGTTTCAAATACCCATTAGTTTGCAGCTCTCAACGTGTCTTTCGTGGTGTGGACGCAGAAAGCTTGCACGCCACCCGTACGGCCCGAGTTCGATGCTACCTCTTGACTTTTTTTTTTTCTTTTTTAATTAATTTTATATTTTAACACTTCATTACAATTTGATTTAAATTTGATATATATTTGACACTTTGAATTGCTGCAAATTTGATTTTTTTTTTTTTCGGAAAAAATATACAATTACGTTTAGGTTTATTTTTCATGAAGATTTATAAGTATTTTATCTAACTTGTAAACTAACATAATTACTGACGAAAATCCAAAATATTTTATGTCTAGATTTTTTTTCTAATTATTATTTACATTTATATTTTTTTATATTTTAAGCAAAGTTCAGAAACAATATATCATATATATATTTACTTTATTGAATTTTAACTGAAACTTTATTTTTTCGTGTAAATTATAAATAATAATTTTGATGTCAATTTCAAAATATTTTTTCATTCTAACAAATAATGATAATGAAGCGATAATTGTCAACTGGAAATGTAAAAATCGTCTGCGGATCCCGCATGCTGTGAAATGTCAGTAATGTTTTGCTGTGAACAGAAATATTCCTGGTATTTCGCAGGAAACTTACTGGCATTTCTGTAGAAAGTTTTTAACATATACTGTAAAGTTCCAGTCATATTTAAGAAATGTTTCTTGGAAATAATGGGCAACTCAGCTGCCCATTTTTTCCCAGGAACGTTGCGGAATTTTTTTTACAGTGTGTGAAGTTCTATGTCATCTAGAATTCCGCAGAAATGAACAAACATGAAAGAGAGCGCCTGACCATATCAAACTTTACGACGAAAAGAAACGCAGTCTATTCGATGCCTTACTTAAAAGTCGGATTCATGCATTTGTAACTTTCCGTAACTAAGCAACAAAGTAAAGTAAATCTGGGCCGTTTTCAAAACTACTGAAATAAAGCTGGCCCGTTATTATCACAGCTAAGTATCAGATAAGGCGGATAAATTTCAAAAATTAAAAGAGATCAAAATTAACTATATTTGTCAAGAGAAAAGCAAGGAAAATAAAAACGGAAATTTCATAAAAAGAGGCAATGTAGGTAGAATTTAAAAAAAAAAAAAAAAAAAAAAAAAAAAAATAGAGAAATTTTGTATCAAGCATAGATTTTGGTATCTAGCAGTAGAAAATTAGAAGATTTTTAATCATAGTTATTTCAAAATAAGCACCACCAAAGAAAAAATGAAATTTAAAGTTATTTAAAAAGAGTAAGAAAAGAATAGAAAAACGAAGATTTCTGAAAAAGGTTTAATAATAATAATAATAATAATAAAAGAGAGAGGGAAATCATGTACCAAACATCAAAAAAAAAAAAAAAAAAAAAAATTATGTAACGTTACTCCATAAAATTAGTGGCAACATGCTACCTCCAATTTTATGGAGTAATTTAACTTATATAATAGTGTAATTTGACCTGATAAAATTGGCGTAATATTACACATCAGTGAAGAGGTTCTATGGGGTCCCCCCCCCCCAACATATGTGAACTTCGGAAATTTGAGCTTAGAGTTGGGAAATTATAGATTTTTTAAATTATAGATTGGAAATTATTATTACTTATTGGAAATTATTATTACTTATTGGAAATTATAGATTTTTTTTAAGTAAAAAAAAAAAAAAAAAAAAAAAAAAAAAAAAAAAAATAGATTTTTTATTGTTTTGTTGACTACCTTTCTGAGTTCTGTAATAGCAGAATAGTTAAACTTTCAAAAGAAATACAAAAAGCAGCCAGACTCAATTTCTCATTATGTTTCTCTGTGCTACGAAAATATCATACTTCTACCAGACCTGAATATCTCTACTGTTATCCATCAACAGTGTCTCCAATACATTTCTTCCAAAACTTTGTTCCTTTCTCAAAAATCTAAAAGTATGAGGCTATTTTCATATGAAGTACGATTATGACTCTTACACAATTGAAGACAAAAACTTTCATTAAAAGAACCAATAATTATATTTTTTTTTGTTTTTAGTTTCAGCATTTTTCTTTGGAAATATATATATTTTTTTTTGTATAAGTATTATTATTATTATTAAAGACGCATTGAACATATCATTTTAGTTGGAAAATAGAGCAATTTGTTTCACATTGTGAAATTTTTGAATTTTAAGTTGGAAAAATTTTGAACTTTCCCCTTCACCCTCTGAAAAATGACCCTCGTGCGATTTTTCTCACACGCTGCAAAGTGACTGAATTCTTTTGTGTGTTCCTGTAACTAAAATATAAATTTCATAAGGGAGAGCGTTGATTTAGAGGGCTGTTTATTTAATATTACAAAAAGCAACAAAATAAAAATAAAATAAAGAGTTGAAAAAATATATAACTTCTTGAGATGATAGGCGGGGAAATGGAGAAAAGGCTTTTTTTTCTTCTTCTTCTGGCGGGGAAAGAGTTTGATTAAATAAATACTTATTTATCATTACTATAGGCTTAAAAATAGGACAGGAAAATAATTAAATAATAATAAGCTTTAACTTTTTTAAAACTTTTGCATACTTGGAATAGGGGGGGGGGGGGTGGAAGAAAGTAAAAATTTAGATAGTCGGTTATTTTTTCGTTTCAATAAAGAAACAAACAAAAGAGTTTTACAGATATAAATTATAAATTTAATGATTTTAATCTTTGGGTATGAGAGGGAAGAAAAGGGGAGGAAAGCAAGATTTCGGAAAGGGGGGTGGATTTAGACAATAAAAAAAAATAGAAAGAAAAAGCGTGATATTTAAATTGTTTAAAAAAAAACTGAATTTCAGTAAGATTATATCGATCATGTGTTAGACGCAAATGAATAATTTCCTTACTATTTAAGTAGCATTAAATGTAATTAAATAATTAATTATTATAGAGGTTAAATGGAAAATACAGTCTATTCTGTTATTCAAAAGACATATAAAAGTTACTTGTAATTTCAGAAGATCTTTAAAAAGCCGAATGTTATGAAACTGCGCTTAAAAATGTTTCCTAAATTTTAATTTGAGAAAATTTTAACACACCAAAATTAAAAAAGCATTAAGTGCCACTTTAGTCCAAACACTTGGTAGTAATTATGCATGCCTGAAGAAGGATTTATTCCATCAAAACGCGTTGCTTGTTTTATAGTTCAGCATTTATTTATATAGGTTAATAGTTTATTTGTCAAGAAACGTGAAACACTAGAATTCGTCTATTATTTTATTATGTTTATTCAAACTCACTGAACAGTCCTCACATATAATAATATATCACATATATCACACAATAATTCTTCATATAAACACGAAATATACCAATGAAAAAGATTATGGGTAATATGAGTCAAAATTATTTTTTATTATCATATTCAATAATTAACTGTTTATAATAACTATTTTGTTTTCTTTTAGAAGGATGATTATTATATCGAGATACATAAATTAATCAAAACAAAATAAAGCAATTAAACTTTAAGTAGAATAGAATTATTACGGTATTATTGAAATTTTAAGTGTGCTCGAACAGTGGCGACCGAATTTGTAAAGCCCTGGTCTAGACGGAAAGAAAACAAACAATTATACTTGCTAAGACGGAAACTTTTAATAAACATATTTTTTTTCTTGGTCCCTTTCGCTTTCGTTTTCACAGGTTTAAATAAATTGAAATGTTATTATACTTTTGTAAAAATTAACTCACTTACCTTTTCGCACACTCTTCTCGGAAAATTTCGCTGTTCGGTGTAAGCTCCGTTTTACATCTATGAAGAATATCCTCACGAAGATTGATTTTTTCTTTATAAAGTAAATCTGGTTTGCATGTGTGTGCGGATTTTTCTTCAATTTTTTTTCTACCCCTCTGGATTCAGCAAGACTGCTCTTCCCCGACATTTAATATCTTTGCATGCTAGTTTCCATCTACCGGCACTGGGCTTGTCTTTAATTCTATAAAAAAAATCCATCACCATTGGAAAATAATCATCCATTTTTAGCGCCAGGCACTTCGAAAACTGTTTTTTCCGTTTTAAAATTAGAATTATAAGAAGCTTTAGTAACTATAAAATCTGAACTTGAACAAAAAGTCACTCCTTCCTTTAAAGGCTGACAAATGTAAGTGTGTTCTTGATAAGTGTTTGCAAAAAAGAAATACACGAATACGACTTCCACATTTGGCTGACTAATTATTTTAGGAGGTGTCACGTACAGTGAAAAGAACTCCCCATAGCTAGAAGGCGTAAAGAAATCATATAGAAAAGAGACACTCGTGTGAACTTTAAAAAATCCTAAACCCATAGCACATCGATCACTCTCAATTCATGAAAACATCGTTAAGTGAATTAATTGTCGAAATAAGTAATTGGAAATAAGACTCCTCAGTACCTACAAATGAAATAATATCATATTTTGAAGAAAATTTATCTGATAAAAACATCACCTTATTGAAAATTCTAAAGAGGGATAATTCTACACTACATCACATCATATTGCAATTAGAAACAAAAGCATCACAAGAACTATTAGAAAAAAAATTTATACAGGTGGGTCTCAACAAGTGCTATATTCGTTCTTTTCGCCCAATAATTAGATGCGGCAATTTCCAGCTGTATGGACATCAGACATCTTACTGCAGGAGACAGCCAATTTGCGCCAAATGTTCGAGAGGTCACTGCACTTCGGAGTGCCCTTTTGCGGGAGTTCCCTCGCAATATAGATGCACAAATTGTTTCCACTTACCTAATTATAGGAAACATTCAGCGGATTCCACTGCGTGTCCGGTTTATCAATCACACTTGGCAAATAGAAGATGTGTTCAGTAGGACCATATGGCCATATTGTCAAATATTAAATAACTCAAAAGAATTTGTAATAGTGCATAATATTAATTATTGTTCGCATATTGTACCTTAATACTAAATTTTCAGTGTAGATTTAAAAATAATTTTTGCATCATGTATCTTACATATTATCTCAAACACAGTATCATTGTACTGTAAATTTGTAGGTAATTATTATCTACAATTACTTATACTTTCATAATAGTGCATAATATTAATTATTGTTCGCATCTTGTACCTTAATACTTATTTTTAGTATAGAGTTAAAAATAATTTTGCATCATATATCTTGAAAATAGCTTTAAGTGTTGCAAATATCACATCTGTACATGGTTTAAATTGATGTTATGATTTAAATTATGTGTGAATCCTGAAAATAATATAAAAGTGTTGCAAATATGTAGGTAATTGTGTAAAAAAAAAAAAAAAAAAAAAAAAAAAAAAAAAAAAAAAGTTTAATATCAAATTCTAAAAACTATGCATATTTATACGTTATAATAATGAATATTTCTCTCAAATGTAATTATAGGGGTCATCTGTAAATATTTATTGCAAACACTGTCAATAATTGTCATATATCTAACATAGTTATTTCTCCTAATCTGTAAAAAAAAAAAAAAAAAAAAAAAAAAAAAAAAAAAAAAAAATTTCAAGGAGTTTCGCAGGTAGTAAAACTTTTCCCTGCCCTGGGCTTGGGGGTTACACCTAACCATAAGCCAAAAGCGGGTTCCCAGGGTGGGTGCTTACTTACTTACTTACTAACGAATCGGTCCTTTTTACCTCCCATATTGAGAACATGTGTTACGACATGTACTTGACGAAAGATGATTGTTTCTGGAGACATAAGCCAATTGAGCTATGTTGCTAATTTTCTTGAAATTAATACTAATAAAAAAAGTTAAAACTGATGTTAAGAGGCTACTTCAGTCAAGTGAAAAGACTCGTTCGCTAATGCTAATCCTGTGGAAGAAATTTATAACGATATCTCCGTTACATTTCAATATTTTTAAATAATTTTTTTTGCATTGGATAGCTGAGATCGATCTGTACAAAGGCCGTTTTTTAATTTTTTGATTTTGTTTACAGATATTTTTAACGAGGACGCTTTCATTTTCGGAACCGGTTTCGAAACGGAAAGCATGCTCATAAAAAAAATCTGTAATAAAAATCGAACAAGTAAAAACGGCCTGCATACAGATCGATCTCAGCTATCCAATGCAAAAAAAAATCATTTAAAAATATTGAAATGTAACCGAGATATCGTTATAAATTTCTTCCATAGGATTAGAATTAGCGAACGGGTCTTTTCATTTGACTGAAGTAGCCTCTTAAGATGGTTCTCAAATGACCTGCTCGCGAAATTTTGTGACACAGTTCCTGGCTCATTTATAACCCGTTTACTTTAATTTGTTGCTTAGTTACGAGAAGTTTAAAAAGTATGCACCCTCACCCCCTTTTCAGTAAAGGTGATTAACGCGGTGGTCTATTGGTATATGTCATTAGCATACCTGTTTGTGGTTTCCGGAATCTGTCTTCCCTTCTTGGTGAATACACCCCCTCCCCCCTCTTTCCCCCGAGGGTCATTCCATGTCACTTCATCCAGACCATGTCACCCACCGTCACAGATTTCTATGAAATTTTAAACACAAAAACAATGTCTAAAGATATGCTGTTACACGAAATTTCAGTTTAAAATAATAATTTTTTCATGAGTTACAAGCATTTAAAAATACCCCTCTCACTCAATTTTTTGCAGAAAATGATCTTCCGTTAAACATGTAATGTTGGATAAAAATGTTCATTTTCTAATTATTATTAATAAAATTAGCTATATATTTTTTTAGAGATTCTTAATAATGTATTTTATTAAAATAATGGTTTATAAAAGTTTTTAGAACTCGAATATTGTTTTTAAAAAATATTTTATCTAAGGACTTAAGAAAAATATGAAAATATGTAATTCATTTTTTTTTTTTTTTACATGTGCTACCCATTTGATTTGGCTGATTTTTTTATATATATAGTTTAAAAGGAAACCATTTAATAATAAAAAAAATTAGAAAGGTGTTTTTTGAAATTCTTGAGAAAAAAATTTTTTTGTTAATTTTACAGAATATATCTAAAGTATTGTTAAAGTTCAAAATTCTACAAAAATACGTGTAATAATAATAAACAAATATTATAATTAAACTATAATTTTGTTTCTAAAAACTTTTTTAATGTTATTTAAATAAATTAAAGTATAAAATTCATATTTCTGTTCCTGAAAATTAACGACACAGATGTCATATACGGCCTATATTGGCGCGATTTTTTCTGACGCCAAAGTCATATACGCAACGGGTACTTAACTGGTGCCAAGGTGTCGTTATTTTGCTTGATATGGTAACCCGGATGTTGTTGTTTATGCTGTTGATGTTTTCGCCAAATTGGCATAGGAAAAACATCGCGCCAATATAGGCATTGTATATGATTTATACGTACATATATATGTATATTTGTATATGACATCTGTGCCAAATTAACTTCCGCTATGTATTCAAATAAAATTCCCATTATACTAACTCAAAAACAACCAGTAAGTATAAACTGATTTATAAAGCTATATTCATTCAAACAATCTAAGCTTTGCATCTTCTTTAAAAAATGTGGAAATAAGTTTTGTTTCACCTATAGGCTTCAAAATGAAATAAAAATAAAGTAATAAAAACTTAAATAATCACTGGTATATTGAGATTATTCAGAGCATAGATTATGATGAAAAAGATGCAAATATAAAGTTTATGCATCCCAACGGACCTTCCACTTCATTTTGCTGGCCAAATAATGATTATTGCAACGTGCCCTTCAACCATATATTATGTAGCATTGAATTGACTACTGCAACAGGACGGCCATATGCTCTTTCAAAAGAATCTACTGAAACAATCAATCGTAAGTGGAGCATTTATAAAAAGCAATATCTAGTGAAATAATGTTGAATTTCTGTTTCCTATTTCCATTTAAATTTATCATAAACACCTTTAACCATTCAATTATAAAAAAGTGCAAATCTGGCGCAGAAATAAATCTAATATTTGAAATTGGTTAAAACTTGAAAAACTTCTGTCTCATATATGTAAGTAAATTTTGTATGTATATATTATATCAGTAACAAAGAAAAAAAAAAGTATGATTTTATTACAGGATATAGAACTTAGAATTTCATGTAACATATTGTTAAATTATACACAAAATTTATCAAAATAAATCTTTATTCATTTGCTTTTTTAATAACTTCATTATTTTTACCTTGAATTGCTACTAATTCTACTTAATTTATTTATAATAATTTTATTTCTGTTTATGAAGTTAAAAGACTTGATGTTAGTTTTAAAAGTCAATCCTCTTATAATATCATACATTAATAATTGAAAACTATTTTGACAAAAACTGTCAAGATGCCACCCCCCTCCCAAAAAATAAATAAATAAATATTTAAATCTAGCATTAGTTAGAAAAATATGGCACTTATGTTTATTTTGACAGGATGTTGAAAAATCTATCTAAATATGTATCTCATGAATCTTTGGAATGTAAGGGGAGGGGCGTCCAGAATTTACGAGTTGATTGAATATTAATAAAGTTTATCAGGCTCCAGATCATCTTTATGCTAGATTATTTCTTTATATGTTTAAATGTCTTCAAAATACATGCATATATAAAAAAAAAAAAAAAAAAAAAAATCTAAGAAAATTTTTTTTCTCAAGTTTTTTAAAAAAACACCTCTTTATTTATTTATTTTTTTTTTTTTTTTTTGAGAAAAGATTGACTAATAAATAGCTCATAAAAAATATTTAACAAAATAAAATGGGTGGTATATCTAAAAATATTTTTTTCTTTTTGGAATTCATACATGAATTGTCAATTTTATATGAATATTCCAAAAATCTCAAAGAAAAATTTTTTTCTCAAGTTTTTCAAAAAACACCTCTTTAATTTTTTTATTGAGAAAAGATTGACTAATAAAGAGCTCACAAAAAAATATTTAGCAAAATAAAATGGGTAGCATATCTAAAAATATTTTTGTGAAATTCATATATGAAATGTCAATTTTATATGGGTATTCAAAAGTTCAAAAATTTAAAAAATATATTTGTTGTAAAAAGAAAATAAAAATTGGTATTACTTTGTAAAATAAATAATATAAAGAAAGTTCTGCCAAAAAATTTAACCATTTTAATTATTTGGTAAAGAGTTATGAAGTTTTTTGTAGAACCATACAGAAAATCAACACTTTAAAAATGTCCATAGAAAAAGAAAAGTGTCACATGTTCAGATGCTTATAATTTGAAATATTTTAATTGGATTCAATTAAAATTTCATGTGGTAGCATCTTATATATGTATGTTTTCATGTTCCAAGTTTCGTCAAAATCTGAGATGGTGGGTGACATTTTGTAAAATTGCTGGATGATTTGACATGGAATGACCCCCAATCCGAAGAAATCATATGCTGTTTGAAAAATAATAATTATCATTTCAAAGTGTCAAAGCGTACTTGATGGATATTCAAATAGCATTTTTTCACGATGAATATGTTATTGATTTGAGTTAGTGGAATAGAAAGCTTCAATAGTGTAGTAAAAATGAATACTTTCATAAAAATACCGAATTATGTTTAATCTTTATTAAATAATAAATAATAATACTAATAACTGTAAATCCTAAATACTTGAAATGTGTGTAATAAAAAATTCAAAATTTAAAAATTTAAGAATTTAGTTTAAATTCGAGTAAGTTTAACTGTGTACAGCATTGAATTTCATCAAAATTTACTTAAAGCATTTTCAGGTTTAATATTTTTATGTGAATTTTTCATGCATATCTATTTTAAAAGTGAAATTTCAAAAGAGAAATAACAATATTAATTTTAATGTAATACTTTTTTATTGTTTGAACAATTCGTACACACATATGGAAAGATATGAGCTAAAATAGGTTTGCAGTGAATATAAATTTATAAACTCTTTGTTAAATTTCAAAATGTATATTATTCAAAATAAAAACTTTATATAAGATATTTAAATTGTAATTATTTGTTTTAAATTTTAAATTAGTGGTTAAGTTCCTAAAATTTTTTTCAAACTAAATTTTTAAAGTATATAAAAAACATTAAAAAATATTCATTTTTATAAACAAAAAACATTATTATATCTTTATAAATTATACATTATAATTCACAAGAATATACAAGAGCAACTAAACTGTGGTTTATATACAATTAGAGAATATTTTCACTTGTACGATAGAAAAACGCAATATTTCATCAAATGTGTCCCTTAAAATTTAGGGCTTAGAATAATGCTTACACCGCATAACAAAATAAGAAAAATAATATAAAATAAATAATACAGAGTTTTACGAATACTAATTTCAGGCACATTTCCTTTGAAAGAGACAAAAAAGTTCAAAATTTTGATTGTAAATTTCTATTACCATGCTTTTTTTTATATGATAACCTCGGGAATTACACACTAACGTTTATAATTAAGTTATCTCAATAAATATAGGTGAATTTTACAAAATGTTTCAAATAAAAATAAATAAAATGTAAGCAAAATGTTAGTTTCGTGAATCCTGGTTTTTAGTAAAATAAAATAATTAGTAAAATAGGTTTGTGAATTTTATTTATAGAACTACATATAATTGTGTTCGGGCTATTCAAAAATTCATAAATTATTACTTAATTTTTGCAAAATCTCTTTTAACGATTAATTTTACTGAATTAATTTATTTTATCGAAACATAAACACAAGAGAAGTAATAGCCTGGCACAAGGTACCGAAAATGGTAGACACTTTATTTTTAATCATAGGCGGCGTTAGTTAGAGCTACCAATTCAAGACCTTTAGTAGAAAATTTAATAAATGGTTTAATAAGTCGTCAAATAAAAATATAAATAAATAAATAAATAAATAAAATTTATGTATACGTGACTTGATAATTTCATTTACATACATTGAAATAAATCTTACTACGTTTCTCTGAAACAAACGAACAAATTTAACATTATGTTATTATGAAAGGGTACAATATATGATTTAATAACGATTAACAGTACTCATTCAAAATATAGCCGCTCGTATATCATGTTGTCTCTTTTATTTCAAACTTTTTTTCATTACTTTTAGTATTATTTATTCCATAACGAATGAAAGTATCTGAAAATGCCCATTTAAATTCATCATAAAAAAGTAATGCAATTTATTAAAAGTATATTTAAATATACACTTAAACCTACAATTTTAGATACACATGTTTTAATTTCTTTAAGGTTGTTAAACTTAATTCTAGATTTTTCTCAAAAATATATATTAACTAAGACAGATAACACGGAGGATAAATTATCAAAGAAACTGAGAAGCAATAAAGGATATGACATGCTCTTTTGCTTATAGTATCTAAAATTTTTTGAGAGTATTAATCATTCTTCAATGTATTTAAAATTCATTAAATCTATAGAATTACATTATCTTAAATATTGCTTGTATTGCTGTGAAACCTGGAGCTTAGTGAACGGAATATTACGCCCCAAACACTTAGAGGGTTAATTAAAATTGACAATTTGTGGGCAATTCCTTATCATTCAGCTAGTCTAATCTAACTTGCTATCCAATCTAATTTGCTATATCAAAAAATGGATGAAACAGAAAATTTCATTTTAAATTATTTTAGTACAAAATAAATTTTAGCACAAAGAAAGTAGTTATAAGGATATTATCAATTGGATATAGACAAACAAAGCTAGAAAATCCTGCTTTTCATTTGTTACCCTCTAAGTGTTTGGGGCGTAATATTCCGTTCACTAAGCTCCAGGTTTCACAGCAATACAAGCAATATTTAAGATAATGTAATTCTATAGATTTAATAAATTTTAAATACATTGAAGAATGATTAATACTCTCAAGGATTACATTCATATTTGTGATTGAGTATTTTTTATAATGTTGAAAGAATGATATTTTCTTAGCATTTAAAACAAAATGCAAAGAAAACAACATTACAATTTTACCCTTTTGCAAGACGCTCGGAGGGTTAATTTTTTTATTTCATTTTTTATTGATGCTTTAGTTCTTCTTGGATAACCACCAGAAAGATCCTATACCATGATCAAAAGGGTAACCGGAAAAAAAGTGACCGGAAAAAACGTGACAGGAGAAAATGGGACAAAATAAACAACAGCGGAAAAAACGTGACAAGGAAAATACGTGACCGGAAAAAGGGGACAAGGAAAAAACGGGACCGTTTGGTGCTGCTTGTACTTTGTCCGGTATGGAACCGTTATAAATAATACAAATATTTTAAGTCAATGTCTACAAATGCGAATTTTGAAAAATGGAGTGGAATATTTGCATACTAGAATGCTTGTTTACAGCTCTACTTGATTTTTGACAATCGCGAACGGGAATACGAATATTTTCCGTCGATGTTTAAGAATGCAAATATTGAGAAAAGTCCCGCATATTCGCATATGAAAATGCATATTTACATCACTACTTGATTTTTGATATATGTAAATTAGGAAACAGGATATTTTAGTCCCGCCGTTTTGGTCCTGATGCCATTTCGATTCCTAGCCATTTCGGTCCCTTGCAGTTGTTGTTGGAAGCAGCTATATTGTTAATAACAAAGTCTCAAAAATTAAATTGTTTTTATTGACGTATTTATTAGTAACAAATCAAAATTATTTCAATTATTAATTGTTTATATAATTAATTTATCAATTACTTGTTTAAAAAATATTACATGAGCTATATAATAATTACAGGGTAATGCAAATATAATTTTTTTTTAAATTTTCGTTTACTATAATGTCATTAGATTATATAAAAATGATAATGATTCTGAGGATAAATATGTTGTTTATTTATTTATTATTTAGTTTATAATATTTTCTTGCTATTTAAATATAATTAATTAATAATATCTAGTATTTTTTTAATTGCAAACTATAACTGTGCTAAAAAAATAAAAATCTAATTCTACATCTGGACAATAACATCACCTAACATCAATTAAAAAATATTTTTACATTTTTGTACAATATTACATTATTATTATTATTAATTAATAATAATACCATCAGTCAACAAAACAATTACTTAGACTTAAATTTTTGACTGATTTTTCATTTTTTTGGGGAGGGGGGGGGGGATAATAAATAAAAACTTTTGAATAAAAACTTTAATTGATGAATAATTGCTATTAATTAATTATTAAAATAGTTAGTAATTTTAATATAAAAATTAAATTAATGTTTTATTAAATATATTTTTTAATTCAATTTATTCTTAATTTATTAAATTATTAACGTTAATATAAATTACAAATTTCTACTTTAAAATAAACTCAATACAAATTATATATTCAGTTTATCATTATATTTAATATTAGCTATAAGCTGAAATTTATCCTTTATCTGCTTTTTTATTTTATATTTAAAGTTACTGAGATTTATAACTATTAATATAATTAATAATAAAACTAAGATAAAAAAATTATTAAACTTACTTTCTGGGAAAGATGGAGGAAAAATGTAATTAAAAGAAAATAATAAAAAACAAATGCAAAAAATCTTAGTTTTGTCAGTTAAAAAATTATTTATTAAGGTATTAATAACATTATCACATAAAATTAAAAATAATCGTTTTATTAAAAGAAATAGGTCTAATTTTAATAAAATTTGCTCACAAAACTGTTCTTTAAGGGTGGGAAGACTTACAAAAAGTTGCAAGCAACAATTATAAAAAGAAAGAGCACAGGGAAGGGGGGAGGGGAGATCTATTTTTTTTTTACAAAATATTTATTTCAGCACGCCCTAGTAAGCAAATCTCTGTTGATTTCCCAATGCATAATGGTAAAGTAACTTATAGAAACAAATTTATAAGATGCAACATTGTATTGAAAATATCAGACATTTGTTACTTTGTTAGTTTTTAGTAATTGTTTATGAATAAGTTCAATATTTAGAAATTCCGTGTCATGTTTTTTCGGGTCACTTTTTTTCCTTGTCACGTTTTTTCCTTGTCACCTTTTTTCCGCTCTTGTTTTTTCTGTCACTTTTTTTCCTGTCACGTTTTTTCCGTTCACTTTTTTTCCTAGATTCGGTCAAAAGAAGTATCAAAATCGAAGCATTTTTTCCAAATCTACTCGTTGATAGTCACTAAATACTAACTTTTTTTCTAAAAGTTAGTTAATAAAAAATGACAATTTGAGGAAAATCCCTTATCATTCAGCTGCTTTTAGAGAGCAACTAAAAATTAGCTCACTCTAACGCCGATATCTTTCTGAATTTTTACGATATTTGACTGGATATTTATAATAAATTGCTCCATAGAGTTGACTATTAAATTATGTAACACCTCAAAAAAAGAAGCACAATTAAATAAACAACCCGAATATAAAACTCTGGAAAATAAATCAACGTAAAATAAAGCACCCGATAGATAAAGCCGTATATTAGAAGGACTTCAACTCTTGGTTACAATTGCCAAGGTTTAATCAAACTAAAACTGCTACAAAAGCATAAAATGGAAAATGAGCTGAAGTTTTTCTTTCGGGACGATCCGATGGCAGTCCGAAATCTCCAATAGGGATTATTCTCTTCCCCAAAATGATTGAGTTGCAACCAGGGCTGCGGAGTCGGACCAGTTTTTGAGAAAAAGAGTCGGAGTCGGAAACGCTAAAAAACAAGCCGACTCCGACACTAGATTTTTTTGTTAGACATCTTAAAAATGAAACAAGTGGGTAAGTGTGATCACAGATCATATAGAGGGTTTCGTTTAATATTCCTTTCAAAACACTTTATCCTTTTGAAAAATCTGTTAGTTCCACATTTCACAACCAGGGGGCGCACTTGATTCTAAACAAACCTCTATCCGAACGAAAATACGTTTTACATACTATCCGCAGATATATTAGTCAAGGGGATTGGGCCGATAGCACCCGATATAAGAAGGCGCCCTGGCGGTAAAAAGTGGGACTAAAATATGTAAGGCTATGGTGCATAATATGAAAGAATGGTCAAAGGGGTGTCGGCAAAAGTTGGAAAAGTACTCCCCGGGTGAAAAGGGCGGAGGTTAGAAAAATTGCTTAAAATACCCAAGTCCAGGAGGAGTAAATAACATAAGAGTTTTTGAAAATTTTATGATTTGCCGTGTGGTCTGGGGCATTCAGCTATACGTATGCAAAAATTCATGTCTCCAACTTAATTAGGGGCTCTCTTAGAAAGAATTGCTTAAAATACATATGTGGTAGCTCAAAGGGTTAAACGTAAGACTTTTTCAAGGTTTCATGATATGTCGCCTGGCCTCAGGTGTTCTGCAATAAGCATGCAAAATTTCAAATCTCCAATTTAATTAGGGTCTCAATTAGAAAGAATTGCTTAAAATACACAAGCTGGAGTTGAAAGGGTTAAACATAAAACTTTTTCAAAATTTATTATTTGACGTGTGATCTGAGTTGTTGAGCTATAAGTATGCAAAATTTCACGCCTCCAACATAATTAGGGGCTCACTTAGAAATAATTGTTTAAAATACACATGTGGGACCCCAAATGGTTAAACGTACGACATTTTCAAAATTTTATGATTTGTCGTATGATGTGAGGTGTTCAGCTATAAGTACCCAAAATTTTTATGTCTCCAACATGTATAGTTTCTGAGAACGGGCTCTGTGACGGACAGACAGATGAGCGAGACAAATAGGGTTTCGTCAGATGAACGAAATTCTAATTAAACTAATTATATGCAATTTGAAATCTATAAAATGAATTGTTATTGTTATTTGTGGACTATATCAGGCTACTCAAGTTACAGATGACCGATTTACTGCAGTGTACAAAGTAGATACAAGGGTAGGTAGGTATTGCCCATATACAGAGTAGACGAAAACTGTTTATTTCATAACTGTAGTAGATATTTTACATTTCCTTCTATATATAAAAAAAAGTTTTGATTTGGAAATGGACCAATGAAAATCTGCGTAGATATTCCGGGTAGATCGGCATCCAATTTGAATGCTTAAGCATGGCCTTTCATCGTTAATATTAAAAAAACTGTTGCATACAAAAACATGAAAATCGGCGGTATTATAGAGAAATGTTTGATAAACACGCTGATGCAGACAGTTTTCAAATCGAAGAATTATTTTAAGATATTTAATGCTAAAGTGGTACAAAATCGTTCTATTAAAAATGTTTTATTGGAGCAAAAGCTATACATGAGAATTTAATCATTTTTAGATTATTTTATACGATATAAGTTCCCGGTGTGCATATTGCATTTATTTTTCTTATTAGACCCATTTTTTGATGTTTTATTTCTATTTTACATTAAAATTTTCAGCATTTCGAGAGATATTTTTTACAAAATTTAGAAAATGTTATTAATTTAAACTGTTGCCAATTGTATAAAAACCGCAAACAATAATGTTTACTTCAAATTAAAAATTTATTTACACGTGACTATTACAAACAGAAAAAAAAACTTTAAAATTAGAATTAAATGATTACATGTTAATAGAAGGAAAATTACGTCATAAGAACCATATTTACACTTGAATTTGAGAAACAAAATCTTAAAATAAAAAAATCATTATTATGCATTAAAACTTGTAAATGGAGGAAATTACGTCATATTTAAAATGCCCCCAAAATATGGCAAAACAGTTTAAATTGAAAAATATATTTGCGTGAGATATTTTGAGATAATCTTTTCAACTATTATCGTGAATTCGAAGACAGCGAAAATAATATTTCCTTCTAACAACAAAAGTATTTTCACGTGAATATTAATAAGAGAAATAAAACTTTGGTGTAAATTACGTCAGATTTGAAACGATACATTTAAAACGAATTATTTAAAAGAACTATCTTATAGCGCAGTTAAGAAATACCGGGAGACAATGACACTGTTTACTTAATTCATTTTACATTAGCTTATTTTCCAATGTTTAACTAATTTTTTTTTACGAAAACAGCCATGGTGTCTCTTAACAGCAGCAGATTTGGTCTTAAAAGTCCCAATCCAAGGAAAACGAATGGAAACCTGTTTACAGAGAGATCGCTACTGTTTTTTTTTTTTTTTTTTTTAATTTTAATTCAATATTTTTAAAGCCGATCAAATTAGTGTGCTTTTTGGATTTTGGTGTGCCTGAACGGGGGGTTGGCGAGCGTAGCTCGTAGGGGGCAGAGCCCCCTAGTAGTATATAAATAAGTACTTCCCTCATATTTTTGGGGTTTGCGGATAGAACCAGAAGTACAAAGGTCTGGAAGGACCCAAAGCCCGGAAAATGAAGGGAATTTTTCAAACAACCGTGTAAGTAGAAATAAGAAAATTTATGTTAATTGACCATTAATGACTGTTAAAATGTTATTTTAATGACTATTGAAGAGATTTGGAATCGAACAGTGTTTTCCACTTTTTTAAAAATAAATTAATAACTTATAAGAGATTCTCGTCACGAGACTGCAGGTTTTTATCCTTTCCCGTGCTATCGCTTCTGAAAATTCGATTAAAAACATTAATTTTGACAGTATTTTCTCAAAGATATGTTGCCTTTATCAAAAAAATGGATAACGTAATAACGTAAAGTTTCTGAATAAGAACACCGGCACCAATCTTGTGCGTTTCAGAAAACAAATGAATTCAGAAATGTATCAGAAAAAAGCTCCTTTGGTATTTGAGAAAAGCCTTATTAAATGACAAAGAAATATTTTTAGAAATCTGCTTTTTGTTATACAGATTCAAAAGTTATCATGTTTTTAACCCACCATTTTTCCATTTATTCTGAACTACATTATTTTTTTAATGAATCCTTATTTAAATGTTGAAACATCTAATACTCTATAAGTAATCATTAATGTTATTAAATTAATTAAAATAATAAAACTTTGTAAAAAATCACCATAAAATTAAAACAAAACACAGGACGCGTTTCGAGCTAAAAACATAACAGCTCGTCATCAGCTAAGCATACACGTGTCCGAAAACGAACAAGTTCAAAAATGAACTGAAGATAAAGAATGTTGCGAAGAATGCGACAGATGGCGCTACCTGATAGAGGGATATGCAAAAGGGAAATGTGTTGAAAAAAGATAGAAGAGAAGATGAAATGGAAAAAATGGAAATAAAAGAAAAAATAAAAATAAAAGAAGTAAATTAAAAATATAAATAAAAATAATAAATAAAGAACTATAAAAGAACAAGAAAAATCCAAATTATTATTATTATTATTTTTTTTTTTTTTTTTTTTTTTTTTTTTTTTTACAAAATAAAAAGAAAAGAAACAAAAGAAAAGGGAAAAGAATTACAAAACTAATTTCCACGCTGGAGATAGGAAAGGAGATGATGGGAGATCATTGACAAGATTAGCAGAATTTTTAGAAATAAAATATGCTTCATGAAAATCCAAGTGAGAGGGAGAGGCAGGGGAAGAAATAATTTTGGCCATGGAGAAATTGAAACAATGACTGGAAGATCAACAGTGAGAAGCAATCGAAGATTTAGAGATTTCTTGATTTGCAATATATCTCTGATGCTCGCCTAATCTGAATTTTAAAGTTCTCTTTGTTTGACCAATATAACCTAAATTGCAAGAGCAAGGAATGAAATAAACACCCCACCGGTTCTCAGTAGGAACAGGATCTTTTAGAGAAGAGAATTTAATTTTATTCATAGGTTTGAAGATAACTTTAAAGTTAAAACGAGAAAGTATTTTAGCAATTTTGAAACACAGAAGAGAATAAAAGGGCAGAACTATTATAGAATTAAAATTAGGAGGATTATTTGAATCAGAAAAAGGACGTTTAGGCTTATATAAATTTCCTTTCTGGTTTAGGTATGTTGATGACACTTTCATTTTAATTCCATCTGACCTTGATCTTTCTAATCTCCTTTCTCTTGTTAATTCTGTTGATCCTTGTATTCAATTTACTCTCGAAGTCGAAGAGAACAATTCTCTTCCTTTCCTTGACGTCTTGGTTTCAAAACTCCCAGATCGGTTCTCTACCTCCGTTTATAGAAAACCTTTCGCTGTCTCCCTTCCTCCTCATGCCCTTTCAAATCATCCTCCTCAACAAAAAGTGGCGTCCTTTTATACTTTTGTTTTTAGGGCGTTACGCATTTGTTCTGACTCTTCTGCTCTGAATAATGAAATTAATTATCTGAAATCTCTTGCCCTTGCTCGTGGTTATAATCCCTCTTTAATTGATAAAGCTTTGTATAAATTTAATAAGCCTAAACGTCCTTTTTCTGATTCAAATAATCCTCCTAATTTTAATTCTATAATAGTTCTGCCCTTTTATTCTCTTCTGTGTTTCAAAATTGCTAAAATACTTTCTCGTTTTAACTTTAAAGTTATCTTCAAACCTATGAATAAAATTAAATTCTCTTCTCTAAAAGATCCTGTTCCTACTGAGAACCGGTGGGGTGTTTATTTCATTCCTTGCTCTTGCAATTTAGGTTATATTGGTCAAACAAAGAGAGCTTTAAAATTCAGATTAGGCGAGCATCAGAGATATATTGCAAATCAAGAAATCTCTAAATCTTCGATTGCTTCTCACTGTTGGTCTTCCAGTCATTGTTTCAATTTCTCCATGGCCAAAATTATTTCTTCCCCTGCCTCTCCCTCTCACTTGGATTTTCATGAAGCATATTTTATTTCTAAAAATTCTGCTAATCTTGTCAATGATCTCCCATCATCTCCTTTCCTATCTCCAGCGTGGAAATTAGTTTTGTAATTCTTTTCCCTTTTCTCTTGTTTCTTTTCTTTTTATTTTGTAAAAAAAAAAAAAAAAAATAATAATAATAATAATTTGGATTTTTCTTGTTCTTTTATAGTTCTTTATTTATTATTTTTATTTATATTTTTAATTTACTTCTTTTATTTTTATTTTTTCTTTTATTTCCATTTTTTCCATCTCATCTTCTCTTCTATCTTTTTTCAACACATTTCCCTTTTGCATATCCCTCTATCAGGTAGCGCCATCTGTCGCATTCTTCGCAACATTCTTTATCTTCAGTTCATTTTTGAACTTGTTCGTTTTCGGACACGTGTATGCTTAGCTGATGACGAGCTGTTATGTTTTTAGCTCGAAACGCGTCCTGTGTTTTGTTTTAATTTTATGGTGATTTTTTACAAAGTTTTATTATTTTAATTGCTTCATATCGCCAGTTTTCGGTGCTGTTTTGCTGTTTCGCTCCAATCATTAATGTTGCTATTCTGTATTCTCTGTCTTGCGAATACATACTAATTTTAAAATATACTGTAAAATTATCCCATAAATATGCATGCAGTATGCATTCAGATTCTTTAAAAGAATTTTAATTGTATGTTTAGAAAAACCTAGATTTTTTTGTAGAAATTGAGTCATTTAACTGATTTTTCCACGGCCCCGGTCGGGCCTGATTTCACTGATTTTTTACGGGTCGGGTCATGAACTGTGAAAATATAAATGAACCGGGCCAGGCTCGGAAATTACGACCCGTGCAGGCCTCTAAAAAAGATAATCAATGCCGAAATAGTGAGATTTGAGCTTTATTTTTCTTATATTCTATCATTATTTAAATCAACAGGCAACATTAATATCCCAGCCCGAGTACTAGTGCAGTCATCCCGGAGTCGGAATAGGAATCGGAGTCGGAGTCGATAAAATATTATTATGGACATTTTGAGACGAAAATTTTGCTAAATATATAAGATTTCTACACATTTGCTTGTAGTAGCTCCTAAGGTGTCTTTAACCTCTTAATTCTCGCGCCCGTGATATTCACGGGCTGTGTCTTTTATTCAGTTTGTTTAATCCCCACCAGTTTTATAAAACAGTGTAATTGGTTTTATTATGGTATCATTTCACCTGATATTAAATAAGGTGAATATTTCTTTTTCAAAAAAAAAAAAAAAAAAAAAAAAAAAGGTGCCAATAAGCAATTTGAATTTTTAAACTGTAGTTTAATGCGACAGTTAAGGGGTTAATCTGAAGACCGTGAGCCGACGCATTACCACTAATTCAATATCTAAAAATTGTCTTATTTAATAGCAGAAACTTTGCAATTAAATAAGGCGATAAAGAGTTCATAAATATTACCTTTTGAAATTTGTGGGCGAAACCAACTATAGATACACAAATTAAATAAATTCAGGAAAATAAAAAACACAGATTTGTCGGGATGCTTTGAAAGATAAAAGTATTCATTATGTAAAATATTTGAAAGATATTTTTTTGTATTTAACTCAGAGTGCAACATTCAAAGACAAAATATTATAAATAATAATATATATATAAACTCGTATTAAAATATTATTAAATTTAATAAATTTTTAATTTATAAAATACTTATATTTTTATAATACTTTCATACTAGATTAATTTTTTTATATCTGAAAAAAAAAACCCTCAAATAGGAAAAAAAGTATTTTTTCATACTGGAAAAGGAACCAGTACAACTAAAAAAATAAAAATAAACTCCAAATTTGATTTTAATACTTTTAATAAGAATGTCAACGATTTTAATCAGACAATTAAAATTAATGATTAAATCGTGTTTAAAAATTAAAGATTTTTAAAACGGTATAAAAAAAGCATTGAAATATAAAATGAACCTAATTTGTAAAGTTTCCATGGATATTTTGCCTTAATGAATAACCGAAAAATGCTTTAAATACATGTTTTAGCTTAAATGATTATGTTTATAAAAAATTAAATATGATAAGTTTGTAAAAAGTTCTTATCTGGCGTAAAAATCATTCAATTAAAAAAAAGATATTTAAATCTAATGCTGCTATTTTGTGGATTTCAAATATAACTTCAGATATAAAATTGGTCATTCTCATATTTACTTTGTGTGCATAATTTAATGGTTTCCGCCCATTTTCATAATTTGTTTTGATTAGCAAGCATATACCTGCGTGTAAGTTTTCATTTGTGGTGTTAACAGTAATTTTTATAAGTTGAAATGCAAAAATTCTTTCCATGATATTTGTTTGATTTGTTATTTGTGTTAACTGATGAAATTACTTATGTGAAGTTTTATTTATTTCTGTAATTATATTAATTATAATTGTATTAATCAAAACGTAAAATGTGTAATGTTCTAACTAGAGAAATTATTGTTTAATAACTATTAATTTAAATAGTATTAACAATTTTATATTAAATTAAGTTATTAATAATTTTAATAAATATAAATGTCTGCAGTATTTAATATAGGTTTACATAATTATTACAAAATTTCAACATACATAATGGTATTACTAACTGATAAAATAACTAATTTGGTGATTTAATCTTTTAGTACTAATAATAGTTTTATTAATTAAAACATAAAAACATAGATTATGACACATGTTTAGGAAAAAAACCTGACAACTGTATAACCTCCTGAATGAAATTTTAAGATGCATTACGCAATCTCATTTTTTTTTTCTTTCGGAATTATAATCAAGATTTTTTTCTTTACTTGCGTGCTGATACTCAGATCTCAAATTCTTTGACTTTGAAACCCATACCATTAACCAAAATTTATCCCTAGAAGGTCTTGGCTGCATTACAATAGTTTGTTCACAATAGAATGTTTCCAGCTCACATAAATAAACAATATAAGAATCACATTTTTTTTAATTTAAATAATAATAATAATACATTATTATTATTATTCAGAAGCAGAGCTAACACAATAACGTTTCCGAAAAAAAAATTATATTGCTTGCAATTTTTATTTGACAACAACAAATATCTATATCTCACAAATAATACATTTGAATTTCATGATAATTGGATTAATCATATAAATAATTGATTACCGAAGGGGAAAAGAAGGGATTTACATCCCTTCTACAGTGAGCTGCTACAAGAAAATAGAAAATGGTTTGCCTATATTTTAATATTTTATATTTCTATTTAAAATCTTTAGATGAAAAGTGTTATAATAAACAGTAATGCTGTAAAATAATAATAATAATAATAATAATAATAATAATAATTGTAAACAAATTTATAGACATTAGAAAAAAACTTGCCCTCAAATTTATTTTCTAATAGAGTAAAGCCTGTCTGTAACGGAATCTCACTTTAAACGGGAAAAATCATGTTCTTGCCAAAAAATACCATACAGTTATACCACTTCAGACGTAAAAAACATGTGTAAAACGGAATTCTTTACTGCTAAATTAAGTTTTCGTCTTAGCAGATATTTCTTTATCATACTTGTGGTGGCATTCGAATTATTAACGGGGCCGGCTGTCTCTGTCTACGGTCCTGTTTCGGCATAGTATGTCCTTGAAAGCCGAGTATGCAAAATAAGCGAGATATTATTTTTTATATTACACACTAAATCTTTCCTACATATTTCTTCAAGGCCGTATAGTAGCACCATCAAAATATGCACATAAAAAGGGGGGGGGGGGACACATATACAGGAGTCGGATAATCAGCTGTCGACGAACCTAAAAATATTCTTATAGCATCGAATATGTGACCCCTCTGCTGTGACATCAACATGACGTTTGGGGGCATATATACAGGGGTCGGATATCCAACTCTATCACCAAAAGTAATAACCTTAGCATTGGATATCTGACCCCTTGATATGTATCCCCTTTGCTCTGACGTCAAAATGACGTATTGGGGCAGATATACAGGGGTCGGTTGTCCAACTCTCTCGCCAAAAGTAAAAGTCCTAGCATTGGATATCTGCCCCCTTGATATGTGTCCCCTTCTGCTATGACGTCAAAATTACGTATGGGGGCATATATACAGGGGTTGGATATACACCCTTCGACGAAAGGAAAATTCTCTAGGACTGGATATGTGTCCCCTTCAGCTGTGACGTCGTATGGGGGCAAATATACAGGGGGTGGATATACAGCTATCGACGAAAATAAAATGCTCTGTATTGGATATGTGCCCCCATCTGCTATGGGGACATATATACAGGGGTCGGATATACACCCTTCGACGACAGTGCAATTCTGCAGCACTGGATATGTGCCCCCTTCTATCTGTGACGTCAAAATGACGTATGGGGGCAGATATACAGGGGGTAGATATAAGCGTCCCCGTCATCTACATAAAGAACAATAATATACCGAATAAACTAAAATTTTCATAATCAAAAAATGTTTAATTTAATTTTGAAACTAAGTCAAGAAAACGTTCATACTACTGAAGTGGGGCTTTTTTTAGACCATATAAACTTCTTTAAATTTACTCTTTCACAAAACTTTATGATCATAGCCTTGTGGCTGATCCTTAAAAACAGATTCATTTAACATACCATTCAATAAAAGCTGTTTTTACATCTACGTATGTCTTCATTTAGAATCACATCAATCACTAAATTTAAACGTGGCATACTTATTACAGGGGGAAAAGTTTCATTATCTTCTAGTCAAAAGCGAAAAGCTAAAGTCACGCTTTATATCAAGAATCTCTCATGCTAAAAACACACACTTGCGGGAAATAGCTTGCAATTCAAGTGGTAGGTTTACGAGATCACATACGGTTTCGATCTTCATGCGTTATATCTTTGCATTCATAGTTTCCTTTCACAAACGTTCATCATCAACAGGGAGGATTTTCATTTCCTTAAAAGGTAATGTTTCTTGCTGACAAAGTTTCCTTTATACACCTCAGGATCTGGATAGCAAACGGGCTGCTTTCTTAGCTTTTATAAATTTCTCGTTTTGTCTTTTATCTCTTCCGTATCATATGATTCTCCACACGTACTTTCTTGAACATGTGGGTTAAATCCATTATCAACCAGTTCTGAATTTCGACAACGTATTGTTTGGATTGTTTTTTTTTTCTTTTTCTCTTCATCGAATTTGATATTTTAATGCTGCCATAGTATGGAACATGAAACACATTAATTAGCGTAGTTAACCATGAATTTGATAATTTTTCAATTTGATAATATTTCTATCACATTAAATTTCAAGATTGGCCGATTTCAATGTTCAGTTAATTGTTCATGAAGAATATACTAAGGATGTGAAATATTCAGTATTAGAAGCCATATGAGAAGATGCTCCATAATCTACTATAAATTCATTCTTTCTAACATTTCAGTAACAATAGACACTGCTGAAGAAGCGAAATTTTCTTCATTTGGATTTTAACGGATTTCCAGTTATGTTTCAAATGCCCAGTTTTTCCGAATGAGTAATACGTAAATTTTGTACTTTACAAAATTTTGCAGTATGCCACTTTATTAAATAAATTTTGCAAAATAATTCTCTGCGATTTATGACACAAATTCATATTAGCAAAAGCGGTCTTAGTATACAACTTTTCTTTCTTTAGATCAAAAACAAGTGATTCAGCATTCAACAATTCTTCTGTTAATAATAAAAAAAAAATCCAATGTAAAAAATCCAATTTGAAAACAGCATTCGGTTGATTTTCTAAAGAAGCCTTAACCCTTCCATTTTTTTTAGGGAACGACATCAAAATATATACAATCGTATCTTTTTTACAAACTTCTGATCCAGAGATCTTAAGATAGAAAATTTATTTATTTATTCCGTCAATAAGGTTTCTCATGGACGCAGAACGATCTGTCTTAGTAGTTGCCAACTTCTTCCAAATTTAAGTTTTAGTAACTGCACGTTTCGCATAATTTGTGAGTTAAAATCTGTTCCAAATTTTATGAGTCTTTTTTAACTTTGAAGAGATGCAAGAACACCATCATTTAACAGAGATAATATTGAAACATATGATTTTTTTCCAATATCCACAGCATTACCTTGAAATGTAGCATGTTCATAAAAGTTTACTAATTGCTTAACAGTAAAAATTGCAGTCACTCTTCTTTTCCAGACGGAACATTTTTTACAATCGCCTTAAAAAATTGACATTCCAAAGAGTTCTTTCTCAGACTCCATTCTGCTCGATAAAGCACAAAAACTGAACTTCTTTTTCCATTCAAAACCACAGTAAAAAGGAAAAACAGTAAAAAATAAAGGCATCAGACAGTCTACCAGCTGCTAAAATAGGAGGCTGGGTCGCATAAAGTGCATTCAGTTACATATTTACAAGAACTTGAGCATAAATAAAATAGAGAAATAACATGTATTTATAGATTTTAAAAGGCCAGTGACATACATGCAGCGGACGTGGAAGAAAGCTTAAAAACTATCGTAAAGGACCAATTATATTTAAAGAAACAAAATTGCATAAAAATTAAAACTGAATTAATATAAATTCAATGTAAAGCCAAGATTACAGCATTGCTTTTTTAATTCAAATAACTAAAGATTTAAATTTATAGTGACGAAATGGAATTTTGTGTTCTTATTGTTTGCGATATAACAATCACGGGCATCTTCTTAGTAAAATATTTTGTATATTTAACTGTTACACTTTCTTTTGTGGAATAGATTTACATTTTATAAAACATATAGAAAAGAACCGATTATGTCTTTTTAATAAACTGTTAATTATACATAAGAATAAAACTAAAACTTTTGAAACACAAAATCTAAGACAAAATCACATTCTGCATTACTTTAAAATAAAAGAAATATATTTTTAAAGATTTCTATCTTAATATGTAATCACATTACCCATCATTTCGGTAAAAAAATGAACGTAATTTCTTCCTGAAGTGGTTCTAAAAGGTTAACGATAAACCCCTTTCAAACACTTGACATTAGAACCAAAATCGAAAAATATCATTCTTTTGGGGATATAAATTTCAGAATTATCTATAGATACCGGAAAAACGAAAATAATACTACGCTATTTTTGAATAATGTCCTTATCTTAAAAATATCTAAACTAATAACACATTTTTATCTCTGTTATTATAACATTCACATAATCTTGAATAATCATTCCCAAAGCACTCCTAGATAAATGTATAACAATGTAAGTATAGCAGTGTTTGAATTTTCTTATTATTGCATAACCACGGAAAATGTATGAATGATCTGAGATATATAATATAATTTTATATAATAATATAATTTTCAGTTTTTTTTCTAGCATACCACATAGTTAGATGTTAACATTATAAGTATAACGTATAAATAATTAATGTATTTTCATTAAGAGTATGCTATTCAGTATCAAATAAGATTTACATTAAGATATTACATCGATTTTTAAAATATGCATGAATAGATATATATTCGTATTAATATACATTCATATGAATCATTAATGATTTCAATTTCTTTTAACTTATTCTTAAAATATTTGTTAAATTTATTCTTATAATGAAAAAAAAGAATAAAATTTGTATGCTAAAGAGATGGTTTTCGTACAATCAAAATATTTATTGTTTGCTCACTATCGATTAAAACTGCCAGGAAAGCTTTTTCAGTTTTGTTATGTGGCTGTCAGCTCAGTTAAGCTTTAGTATGCATCCGGGTGCGTAAACAATATCCATAGATTACTTGAAAAGGCCCACAAAAGAATTTGAATAAATTAATGGAGAGGTTACACAACAGTTTTCTGAGTTTTCAAAAGCGTTATAGTCTGATATTGCAATTCAACTTATAAGCAATGAAATGTAGTTAGAAGATTTTGTTGGTGAGTGGTTTATAATATATGCTTAGAACATTTTTTTTTTACTGCTTGAAAATATATAAAGCGCTTTATTAAAAAAAAGAGACGGAATATTTTAAGTGTTAACCTTTTTTACACAAAATTACAACAATTAATAAAGATTATGAATAAATATTATTGATGTGTATGATGTTTAGTAAACAATACATTACTGACTATCATGGTTCTCATGACACATTACTGTTTACTCATTTAGGGAGACTCATTTATATTTACCAGAAACTTTAGAAATTCTACAAATAGTCCATCAGAAACTAGAGCACTATGTTTGCACTCGATAGACTTTCAATAAATGTTATACTTTATGTTTCCCGCAATGTTGCAATGTGTTAATCTTTCGTAGTCAGGGTGCACGCAATACAGATAGATAAAAAATATATGTTTCAGAGTTATTTTAAAAACCATAAAATGTCAGTGAATTAGTACACAGATTTTAAAGACAAAGCCTTTGAAAGTAGATTTTTTCATTATTTGGCGGTGTAAATATTAAAAGTGTACGATGTTCTAAAGTAAATATATTTTAACACAAAATCAGAACTGTTTTCGCAGATCATTGCCATAGACTATATGATGTCAGCGATACTAGCGGATTTTTATATAAATGTAGCTGCATGTAAAGTGCAACCTATATCATCTATTAAACAAGTACTCAGTTTTAAAATTCATTTACTTTCTAAAGTAAAATTCATTTTAATAATAAAACATCTCTATGTCATACTTATATAATTAATACTCACTATTTCTTTATATAACCAAGGTGTTCTGTGTCGTATGAGCTACGCTAGCGAGACCCCCTCCCATACACTCTAAGTTCTTAAAACACGCTAATTTGCTCTCTTTTAACTCTTAAGTGCCTGATTTTTTCAAAAGTCATTGTACTAATGTTTTTCGGTTTTCATTTTTTTTTTAACAAATCATGGGAAAAATACTTTTAAAAAATCATATTTTGTTTAAAGTATGGTTTACGGCTAAAAAATAGTTTGTTAATAATCAGCAATACTGGTCTTTAATTGAAAAAATAATTTTTCTTGATAAAATTGTATAATATTAAACACACAAGAATTTTAGGAACTATAATAAGAAATAAATTTTACTTGCTCACTGCAAAACAAAATAGGGTATTTCGCAAGCTTCCAAACAAAACAAAAAGAGAAAGTAGCAACAATTGAAAGAAATAAATCTATCTTTATTCTTAAATAGCACAAGTGTTGCCCCCTACATGTTGAAAATTGATTTTATAATATTTTCAGAATGTATTTTATTGGCAACATTAGGCATTATAGCTTCAATATTATTCTAATAATATTTTAGAAGCTTAAATTGGGTATGTTGGGTACACCTTGCATTTATGGTTTAAAATATTGAGGCGAAAAGAAAGCTATTTTCTCAACTATTGGATATATTATGTAAATGCCTCGTGCTTTATTTTCCATTCAATGAGATACTTTTCAATTATTAAGTCCAAACTAAATGCTGTACCGACATTTGACGGTTGTTTTCATGGTTGATTAAATAAAATTAAATACACAAATGAAAATCAAATTGTGTAAAATGTTTAAGTAAAAAATGTCTCTGCCTTTCAGATTATAATATATAAAGACGCTGATAGAAAATCATTTTAAATAATATTCATAAATATATCGTATATGGCATAATTTATACAATTAAATGCTTTTTGCATGCTACAAATTATTTATTTATTTTCTTTTTTATTATTATTATTATTCACATGAAACTATGTTTTCGCTTGAAAAAATTTTTAAAATTTTATTTTTTAGGTTTTTGTGATTGAAAACAGTAGGTAAAAATATGCTTGTTTCAAATTATTATACTGTAAGGGAACTGATGATTTTACAGAAAAACTGTAAAGTAATAAAAACTCAAGTAAAAACTATTTATTTATACTACGAATTTTCTGGGTTTTTTGTCACATATTTACTGCACACATTTTAAAACATATTACACAAACATTTCACATATTACCCTACAGTTCGTAATAAAAACAGATTATGTCAATGAAATAAACAGTTGGTTACGGATGTCCTGCACTGTAAAAAAATCCGAGCAGTTTTCCTGTGGGAATCGGAAAAATAGTTGCCCTTATCGTACCGGAACATTTTCCGACCCAGCTCGGAATAAAATCCGTAAAAAAAGAAAATAGCCAATAAAACGGTATTTTACGGATTTTATTCCGATTTTACGGCTTTTATTACAAGCTGGATCGGAAATTTTTCCGGTACGATAAGGGTAACTATTTTTCCGATTCCTACAGGAAAACTGGTCGTATTTTTTTACAGTGTGGTTGACAGTTTAATTTCGTAAAATCCACTGACTGTTTCACACAGATTTAGATAATAATTGTTTAAATAAAAAATTTCAAAAGAAAAACCTTAAAAAAATTGGACAAATTTCAATTTTGTTTGTACCCTGCACACCACTATCCAGTCAAGTCTGCCTGCAAAAATGGTTAAATTTCTAAATATAGTTTTTCATACTATAAAAATTTATTTAACTAAACCATCTTGACTTATTTCAACATTGAAAGTTATTTCCCTTCTTCGAATAGGAAAAAATTGTATGGACAGTCAATTTTTGGTTTTAATAAGATTTTTAGAAAATATTTATTTTGAATATTTTTCAATTTCGTAATAAAATAAAAATATATTTGTTGTAATAAACCCAATTTTTGTTTTTAATATGGCTTTTAGCAAATATTTCTTGTGAATATTTTTTAACTTCATAAGAATGTAAAAATATATTCATGTAATAAATTTGATGTGTACTATTCTTCCATACTCTTGATTAAACTAAAAGTAAATAAATGCGCGAAAGAAACGGTTACATGTGTTTTCAAATGAGTAGCTGAGAGAAATGAATTTGACGATAATTGTCTCGTGTTATACTGTTAAAGAACACTACTTTCTCAACGATTAAAAAGCATACGGTACTTGCTACCATAAAAAGATTAAGATCTGATATACATATAATAAAGAAATTTTTATACCCCTCCAAACTCACACGCAAAAAATTCTTAAAATTTTATTTCCTTATGAATGTTTTGCATTGTGCTTCCAATTTTCGTATTATTTTATCTTTGTAATATTTTTAGATGTAACATAATTATAAGAATTTCCTTGTAAACAAAGGATGCATTAATTTTAGTAAGTAAATGCTACATATGAATTCAATTTAAATTTAGAACAGTCCATGATTCCTAAATAAATAACATTAAATAAAAATAATTTATCTTTAAAAAAGTAATAATACTATTTTTAAATTGAAAGTGAAGACATCAGAATACATTTTATTAAATATACAGATACTGTAAATTTCCGCTGATGGATAAAATAAAAGATATTTTAACCGTCTGAAATTTAATAAAAACGTTTGGGATTATTGTAAAGGCAAAATGCCATTAAACAAATGGCATTATTCAAAAGCGCAAATGCAGTTACAACATTTGAGGGCTTATTTCATTATTATAAAACTGAAAGTTAATATTTGCAAATGCACTATTTGTTACAAAAATAGTGTTTTGCATTATTCATATGATAAAAATGATAAAAGATTCTATTTTGTATTTTGAAGTCGTATTTTTAAAATGAAATATGAGATTCTTTCAGAAAAAAGAATTGTTATTTTTAGGAAATGTTAATTCGTAGCGTTTTAACTTAATCTGAAAAATAAATATTCCGAGAGTGTAAGTTGCCGATTTATAACAATTTTTAATTGTATATTCGAATATAAATTTATCATGATAAAAGCTAAAGACGTTAAGCGGAATCATATATCTGAAAAGTGCTTATAGATTTCGGTTTGTCTGGTACTCTGCCTGTCTGTCTGATCGTATGTCTGTCTCTTTGTTTGTCCGACTGTTTCTGTGGTTTCTCTATCCTTTAGTTAGTTTTGCAATCTGCCGGGTCATGCTTAAACTGACGTAGATCTTCACGAATTGTCATAGAATTTATCTATGTTAATATTGGTTATCATGGCAATTTCGATATTGTAAATGAAAAATGTAGTATTTATATTTAAGGTGCACTAAAAATTGTTTTGTTGTGCTATGTTTTTATGGGGAAAACTTGTTCTCGGATTACGTTAAAGATGTACTATTTCAAACACATTGAAATTTATATATATGTCTGAGATGTACAACAAAATGCTTAATATAGAATACGATAAATTAAAACATGAATACATTAAAATGATTTTCTGCTTTTATTACTAAAATAGGTGCTAAAAAATACAATTAACAGGTTTTAAAACATTCAAATCAATAATCAGATGGTAAAAAACTTCCCGAGCGCTTTCTTCCAAGCCCTGGTCATCATCAATGGGGTGAAAAATGAGAAGAAGAAATTCAGAATGCATACCGGTATAAATAACGCAGGGCGATTCCAAAAACTGTAAAAAAAAGAGGGGGAAAAAGCTGGTGAAAAAGTTCGACCAGAATCGTCCGGGATAGCTCAGATGGCAAAGCACTGGCGGCTTCAGCCAGGAGGTCCCGGGTTCGAATCCTGGTCCGGACATTTTTCACCCAGTTGGAAATTTACATCTATTATGCAGTAGATGTTTGACTTTATTTAGTATTAATAACACGGAACTAAATTGGAATGTTTCGTAATCTTCCCAGCTGTAATCTCATTTTCATGTTATTAATACACTTTTTATTACCTATAAATTTTACAAATAGGACATTTTTTTGAAATAATAAATTCAAAATATAAATTTTCTCTACCTCGTGTGTAACTGCAATGTACAAAGATTTGACGAGGGAAGGTATCGGAACAACATTTTGTGGTTCTATCACAAGTAACTATACCAAACTAGAAGAAGATAATAAGACCTGGAAAGTAATTGAGTGTCTCAATACTACCCAGTGCAAATGAGTTTTAGGTATTGATATATATCGTTAATACTTTTATTTTAGTAGACCAGGTCTATAATAGATTTTAAAATTATGAGCAACGTAACAACCGCGGTTAGAAGTAATAAGATTTTACGGTACATTATAATGTCTCCAGGAAAAAGTACAAGTTTTAAAGAATTTTAATTACTGAAAATTTTTTTGAATGTCTCGAGTACTGTTATTTTTAAATGCATTTTCAAAAGTTTGCAAATAAGTGTTATATTACAATTACTATTCAATGAAATCCGACTAGTTTTTCTAAAGTTTCAGTTACTTTTTGGCATGCTATTTTTTATACACCTGGTATCATTATTTGTGCCTTAATGAAATATTTTTAATTAATTTTAAAAGAGACAAAACACTTTTTTTTCTACAAAATAAAAAATTCAAAGTATTACAATACTACAACATACTGCGAAAGTCTTGAACTGACACAAGCACTGTACTTATTTGCTTCAGAAAATAACTTTATGTTGTAATACTTTTGTTATCACACAATCAGCATCGAAAAGTACGCGTTTAATTAACTTTCGCCATAATTCTGTTTAAAATAAAAATATGCAAATCTCAAAGTTTTCCAAAGAATACTGTCAAGAAGAGTCGGCTTTAAAATAGAAATTTTATTGAACTAAATTAATATTTATATGAATTTTCTTATACAATGAAAATGAAGCAAGAAGATTTAGAAATGCTTCATTAATTACAGTGAAATAAATTTATCGTAATCATTTTAATTTAAAAAAATATAAATCTAATATCGTTTTCCTTTTTAAAGCGTTCCCGATTAAGAAAAATAAAGTACTAAGGCTTCTTAGAAGTTAGACCAAAAAACGCACTCTATAATGTTAAACCTATTAGCTTGGAATGTATTTTTCAAATTTATCTCCAGAAAACTGAAATTTTTACCTTCTATTTCCTGTATGTTAGAAATTTTTGATAAAATACACAAGTATTTTTATTAGAAATGTTTACTCTCACTCACAAATCGTCTGCATCACTTAAATTTTAAAACTTGGAATATAAAATTAAATGTATTGTATATTTTAGAATTATATTGTACAGAAAAACAAGAAAGGTAAGCCGTTAAAGAAGATCATGTTGAAAGAAGTTTCATTCTAAATACGGATGCTTTCTAAGTCCATAGTTCTCAAATAAGATACTTGAATTGGAGATCTGGCTAAAGAAGAACATCAAGAAATTTTAATTAAAACATTTTATAAACAATTTATATATTAAAAAATAAAATGAAAAATAAACTCTGAAATTTTTCGGCAGAATAAGTAATTTCTAATTGATTTACTACAACATTTTTGTTTAGAAAAATATCGTTTTATTTAAATGTACCATTCTTCATATGATACATAAAGTAATTTTATTTAAGATGAAACGTAATTTATATTTTTTCTACAGGCAGGATTTCGAAATAAATCTAAAAAATTACACTGTGAAAGCCAGAGTTTATTTTAAATTAATATATTTTGTTTTAAACTATATAAAGAAAACGAAAAATAGAAACATTTTACCCAATTACTTACACTTAATTAGCGTGAGATGATAAGCTTTTAATTAAGGTCTATTTGTAGTTGAGTTGAAAAAAAATTAAATCAAGAAGCTGAATTCTATATATTTATAACATATAATATCGGAACTTTTAATACAAATCTGTTTAATATAAAGTTTCTATTGCATTACACTGTCAATGTCTAACTTTATTTAGAATTAATAAAATCAGTTTTAGACGATATGTTTTTGATACATATTACGTACAATGTATATAATTATTTTACGCAACAAACCTTTGTGGTATTATTTACATTATTTCAAATTTAGCTTGAGAAGATAAGGGTTTAATTAAATTCTATATTTAGTTTTTTTAAAAAGTTGTATGATTTTAATAACAAAAGTAAATCAAACCTAGCTATATCATATATTAAATGTGATTTAATAAAACTGCTTCATTAAGAAGTCTCAACTGTAATCTATTTTAATAAAGGAATTTAATAAACAAAAATGGCAGAAAAGGAAAAATCTATCGTTTTTTTTTTACAAGTTCATATTAAGAAATATTTCATTAATATCAGAGAAGAAATTCTTGTGAAATTATTAGAAAGTTATAATAGGAATATAGTACCATTTTAGGTTTTAAAGTTTTTCCGTTTAGGTAAAATAAAACATTGGTGAATTTAATTTTAAAATGTTATGAATTCCTGTATTTCAAAATGTAACTAAATATAACATTAAAACATTTTTATTGCATAAATATATTTTAATGAAGTATATGTAATATAGTAAAATGTATAACGTTTTGAAAAATTACACTGTTTTTACCTACCAACAAATTGGAATATCATTTTTAAGCGTATTGAAACTAATTACAATATATCTTTTTGACAGCTTGACAGACAAAGACGTTCTAACTTTTATCAAAGTATTGTTCAGTAGAAAAACCATCGTCATTCCTCACGTAATAGTTGAAACGCTTATTTAAATTTTTATTTGATTTTAATTTTTTTAAACATTTCTTAACACGCATTTACATCTTAACACTAACCATCATGCCACATTCCATGCTTCTAGTCAAACGGTCAAGTTTGGTGGTAGTGGCCTTTGGTGGTAGTGCAACCAACATAAATTATAAGTTATATTGAAACAGAGACTATCACCTCTAATAGCTAACATTAATTTTGATGTCGGTATTGGTATTTTCTGAGATATCATAGAAATCGTATAATACAATGTTTTAAAGTGCTTTTCTCTCATTTTACACATATATATTTCGACTGTTTTAGAAACATCTTATATGTATCTTACATAGCACATTTTAAGTTTCGAAAACTAATAATTTAATAGAAATCGTATTTTAGGACTTTTTTAGAACCCTTTTCACTTATTTCACATTTTTTTCAGCTGCAATTAGAGAGCATTTACATCTTATATTAAACTACATGCCAAATTGCAAGTCTCTATCTTTATCAATTTCATAGAAATCGTAATTTAAATCGTTTTTAGAACGCTTTTGGCGCATCTGAACCCCTATTAATTTTCAAACTTTTTGAAACCATTCATACAAAACATTTAGGTCCTAAAATTAACCACAACACAAAGTTTCAGGTTGTCAGTCTCTTCAATATTGCAAAAATCGAAATGAAGAAAGTTTTTCGCTCCTGTAAACCACTGGTATAGTGACATTGACATAAGCTGTTAGCCTATGTTGGAGCTGAAACTATCACAATAAATTCAAAACCATTAATATTTTAAATTGTTTTGGTATTTAAAGAAATTCCAAAGAAATCATAATTTAGAATGTTTTTAGAACTCTTTTAGCGCATTTGCATCGCTTTGAAATTTTTAGAAGCTGTTAACAGAGAGCATCTATATAACATATCGTATAACAGAGATGTAATGGAAATTTTCCAGTTTCGAGCCCCTAAGCTATCACAATATTTGCAATTTTTGAACGATTCTCTCTTCTGCCACCGCACTTATGATAGTGACACCGACATAAAATGTAACAAATATTCCAGCAGATACTATCTCCAACAATTAGTAACAATTTCTTTTGAAATCGGTTTGGTATTTGCTGAGATTCAATAAAAAATGTAATTAAGAACGTTTTAGAACGCTTCTCGTGAATTGGGCCAATATTCAAATTTGTTAGAATTTGTTCAAAGAAAGTATTTATATATAATAAAACACACATACTACAATACATATCAAAACACACATGCATACATAATTAACGCCTGCAATCAACAGTTACAGGTATATATAAATGTTATACAAACATACATAATTTTTCACTCCAGTTGGATTTATTGTATTTCTTGTATGTATGTCTGTATAACATTTATATATACCTTTAAAAACATTTATCTATACTATACTAATATTATAAAGAGGTAAAAATGGTTTATTTGTAGGAGGTAAGCTCTGGAACTACCGAACCGATTACAAAAGTAATTATATCAAAATGATGGTGTTAGTCCAACTTAGAACATAGGCTATATTTTATGTCGGTGCCACTACCCCAAAGGGGGTGCAGGAGCAAAAAAGTTCTAAAAATGCGATTTTTACGTTACTGAAGGACCTAGCAATATGAAATTTGGAATATTAGTTGTTTATAAGATATAAAGGATTTCTAAGAACAGTTCTTAAACAATTCGAAATTTAATAGGGGTGAAAATGCACAAAGAGCGTTCTAAAAAACGTTCTAAATGGTGGTTTCTACACAATCTCAGGAAATAGCAAACCTATTTACAAAATAATGGTGTCAAAATGACGGTGACAACCCTTGCTCTAACATAGGCTATGTTTTATGTCGGTCCCAATACCCGAAGGGGGGTGCAGGAGCAAAAAACTTTCTAAAAATGCGATTTTTGCGTTACTGAAGAGCCTAGAAATATGAAATTTCAAATATTAGCTACTTTTTAGCTATAAAGAGTTTCTAAGAACAGTTCTTAAACAATTCAAAATTTAAAAGGGGTGAAAATGCGCGAAAAGCGTTCTAAAAAACGATCTATATGGTGGTTTCAACACAATCTCAGGAAATATCAAACGGAATTAAAAAATAATGGCCTCAAAATGATGGTGACAACCCTTGCTCAACATAGGCTATGTTTTATGTCCGTGTCACTACCCCAAAGGGGTGGGGAGGGTGCAGAGAAAAACGTTCTAAATTGCGGTTTTTGCGTTACGGTAGGGCATAGAATCGTGAAATTTGGAATGGTAGTTAGTTATAAGGTAGTTAGTTAAAATTTAATAGGGATGAATAGGGGTTCTCATGTGGATATATATGTTTTTTAAGAAATTTTTTGGCGGAACCTCGATAGAACGTTCGTAAAAAAATAATGAATATTTCGTTTTTTTGGCGATTTATCATCGGTTGGCGATGAAATGAAATTTCGAAAAATACTTTTTCATACCATTTTTCTCTTTAAGATAAAAATGTTTCATATTGAACTTGTTTAAATAAATTTAACGTAAATAACATTAAATTGTCAGTTTTAGTTTGATTTAACTATAGTTTTGTCACATAAATATATTTATAATGAAAGATAAATATTAAATTTTATGAATTAAAACAAAATTAAAATAAATTAAAACTGTTTCAATACCTTAAAATTAAATCCAATTGAGCGCTGTCAATTCAGTTTTGTTGCTATGGAAACGACGAATTCTTTTATATTGAAATGAATAACTGTTAAATGAATCTTGCCTTTATTTTGGAATACCCTTAAATATATGAAAGTGTTTTTTTTATATATGAAATTGTTTTTAAAGTAATAAAATTAAATAACAAGCAACATAAATATGTAATACGAAAAAATGTATTTATTAACTCTCTCATCTATACTAATCTATACTAATCTATACTAATATTATAAAGAGGTAAAAATAGTTTATTTGTAGGAGGTAAGCTCTGGAACTACCGAACCGATTCCAAAAGTAATTATATCAAAATAATGGTGTTAGTTCAACTTAGAAAATAGGCTATATTTTATGTCGGTGCCACTACGCCAAAGGGGGTGTAGGAGCAAAAAACGTTCTAAAAATGCGATTTTTACGTTACTGAAGGACCTAGAAATATGAAATTTGGAATATTAGTTATTTATAAGATATAAAGAATTTCTAAGAACAGTTCTTAAACAATTCGAAATTTAATAGGGGTGAAAATGAACAAAAAGCGTTCTAAAAAACGTTCTAAATGGTAGTTTCTACACAATCTCAGGAAATACCAAACCGATTTAAAAAATATTGGTGTCAAAATGACGGTGATAAAGCTTGCTCTAGGATAGGCTGTGTTTTACGTCGATGCCACTACCCGAAAGGGGGTGCAGGAGCAAAAAACGTTCTAAAAATGCGACTTATGTGTTACTGAAGGTCCTAGAAATATAAAAATTTGAAATATTAGCTACTTATTAGATATAAAAGATTTCTAAGAATATAGAACATCGAAATTTCATAGAGGTAGAAATGCGCGAAAAGCGTTCTAAAAAACGATCTACATGGTGGTTTCTACACAATCTCAGGAAATACCAAACGCATCTAAAAAATAATGGCCTCAAAATGATGGTGACAACCGTTGCTCCAACATAGGCTATGTTTTATGTCGCTGCCACTACCCCAAAGTGAGAGGGGTGCAGAGAAAAAAGTTCTAAATTGCGGTTTTTGCGTTACGGAAGGGCATAGAATCGTGAAATTTGGAATGGTAGTTAATTATAAGATATCAATGATCTCTAAGGACATTTCCTAAAGAAATCGAAATTTAAAAGGAGGTCAAAATGCGCAAAAAGGCGTTGTAAAAAACGTTCTAAATTGCGATTTCTATGTAATCTCGAGAAGTACTGAACCGATTTCAAAAATAATGGTGTAAAAATGATGGTGACAGATCTTTCTCCAAGATAGGCTATATTTTATATCTGTTTCCATTACCCCAGAAGAGATGCAGGAGCAAAATGCGCGAAAAGCGTTCTAAGAACGTTCTAAATGCCGACTTGTCAGCAATATCTCAGGAAGAATGAAACTGAACGTAACGTAATGGTAGGAAATTAATGCTTACAGCCTTTGCTCTAACATAGACGCTATTTTATGTCGGTATCACTATCACCTAGACGTTTTAGGAGCAAAAAAGCGTTCTAAATTTCGATTTTTGTGATCGATAGAGTCTAACAACTTAAAATTAGGCAAGGTACATATTTATTAGATATAAAAGATCTTTAAGAACAGTTTCGAAAAAATTGGAAATTTAAAAAGGGGTGAAACTGCGCGAAAAGCGTTCTAAAAACGTTCTAAATTGCGATTTCTACTCAATCTCAGAAAATACCAAACTATTTCAAAAGTAATGGTTGGAAATCAGTGATGACGGTTCCTGCTATAACATAGGTTATATTTTATGTTACTGTCGCTACCATCTGAGGGTTGCAAAAGCAAAACATGTTCTAATTTGCGTTTTTTGCACAACTGAGGTGTCTAACACTTTGAAGTATGGCATGGTATTTACTTACAAGATGCAACTTCTTTCTAAGAACAGTCGAAAGAAATTTAAAAAGATGAAGTGAGACAAAAGCGTTATAAATTACATTTTTTAAGCAAACTTATAAAATGCCAAACAGATTAAAAAAGTAATGATGACAAATTGTTTGTGATAGAACCTGCTCAAATATAAGCTATATATTATGCTCAAACATAATATGCTTTATATGCTCAAACATAAGCTATATTTGTCTGTGCCACTACCACAAGAGGGTTGCAGGAGCTAAAAACTTTCTAAATTGCGATTTCTGTGATACTAAAAAGTCTTGAAACTTTAAATATTGCATGGTAGTTACTTATAAAATATAAATGCCCTCGAGGACTGTCGAAAATAAATTCGAATTACAAAGGGGTGAAGGAAGGAAAGATGCAAAAAGCATTCTAAAAAAATCCTTATTACGATTTTTATGCAATTTTAGGGAATATAAACCGATTATAAAAGTAATATTTGCGAATCAATGGTAACAGTCTCTGATCCTACACAGGCTATATTTTATGCCGATGATTCTACCACCTGGGGTTCACAGGAGCAACAAACGTTCTAAAAAAGGCCTTTAAAAGTTTTCTAAAATACGTTTCTGTGGAATATTAGGAAATAACTAACCGGTTTCAAAATTAATGTTCGCAAATTAATGGTGACAATTCCTATTTCAACATAGCCCTTTATGTTGAGAGAGGTCGTAGGACATGGAATTTGACATGATGGTTAATTTTAAGATGTAAGAAGATGGTTTCTAAAAAATTCAAAACTTCAAATGAATACTGAAATGAGCGTATTAATTGAGCATAATAGTTTCAAAATATTTTCTAAATTATCATTTATTTACTTTTATTTCGTTTTAATAATTTAAGTCTTATTTCTGCCTAATGCAGTGTTATAATGACATAAATGTCATTATAACACTGCATTAGGCAGAATCAAACTGTGTTTTAAGTAGTAATTTTTTAATTATTCCTAAAAGTAATAAGTACCTTTTAATAAAAAGAACCTTTTAATAAAATAAAATATTACCATTTATTAAAATAAAAATTGAGTTAGTATCTTTTAATAAAAATTAGACATATAAATATCACTTGGAATATTTCAAATATTACGCGAGCAAAGCCGTCGGGTTTGCTAGTATCTTATAAGTAACTATCATACAAAATCTCAAGTTGCTATCCGCTACAGTATCTGAAAAATCAATATTTAGAATGTTTTTAATTTCTTCTATCTTTACAAGAAGAAGGTATTCGTGATAAATTTTTACTTCAGGTTTTCGATGGATTTATATGTTTTAGAATGTTTTAGATACGTTTTATTTCTGAATACAATTTGATGTTTTTTTAGAAAATGTCCGTCTGTGAAACTGCCTGCCACTCTGTGAGCCTGTATGTGACATAAATTTTTTGGGCGCTCTATATTCTAAATTTTTGGGCGAAAGAAACAATGCACTGAATTTCACAAAACTTTAGATTCAGTTAGACCTTGATATTAACTAGTGCTGATTAGAATTTCGTTTATATTGCTCAAAAGGTGGCACGGATATGCTATGTTTTTCTCTATTTTTGTAATAGCTCTATCTTAATTGCTAACTCACGGATCTTCATCAATTTTCAGATCCAGATACAAATTGACTTAACCCATTAAGCATCGCTATATTAAGCGCGTTAAATAAATAACGTTTATATAATTTTTTATGTACATAAGATGCCAGTATGATAAAACAGTTGAGATTTTTTTAATAACTGTAACCGTTTAGAATATATAACATATTCCCGTAGCGGGAGCATTGGCGTCTATATGGAGGTCGAACCTCCCTCCGAATCGGAAAGAGCCGTATGTTATTTTCTCCTGCTCCAATGCAATCGAGGTTAGAGAAAATTAAGAAAAACTTCATTTTTGGCAAGCTACAAACAATTTTATACAAAGATATTAATAATTACTGAAAATACAGATAAAAAATTTAATATCAATAGTATCTTAAAATCTTTTCATTAAAATTTTTTGAACATGTAGTCAAAATATCAGAAATGTAAAGCCAATCACACCTTTTTTTATTATTTTCCTACACGTTGTCTACAGACCTTCTTGTCTACCCCTTCTGGTGTAACATTATATTGCATTATACACTGCACACACACGCACATAACACACACACACACACACACACATATATATATATATACATATATATAAACAACGTGCCCGAGAATGATTTTTTTTTTGAATAAAAATTATTAACAAAAATAAGGTCAGGTCAAATGAAATGCAGTTTGCGCCAAAATAATGAAGAATTCTCACAGTTTCTTTTTATTTAAAGTACATTCAATGTAGCACTACGTGAGCTCCGTTAGGAGCACGAAGGAAATTGAGTCTCTAGTCGTTAACATTCGCAGTGTAGCACTGCTGGATTGCTTAAGTATGGAAATGTAGGAAATACGTATGTGATAAACGGTAAAACAATGCCTTTAAATTGCACTACACAAACCTCACAGTCACACAGAAAACGTTAAAAATGCACTTGCCAAAAAATTGACTGCAGACTGAACTGTACTCAGGGGTTGAATTTTGAACCTCCTCTCCTCCTTAACACAGTCCAGTTTGCGCTACTTAACCACTCTCAACGACTCAGACTTTGAGCTCAAATCTTTATTTTTTGCCTAAGCTTTTGAACACTTAATGAGATACAAAAAATGACGGTAAAAAATAGTTGTTCGTGATTCCAAAGTCTAAAGCGCCCTCTATCGGCATTTTATAAACTTTATCTTAATTTTATTTTTTTTTTTCAAGAAAATACTGACACAAAGAATAGTTTTAGCGAAAACTGCAAACGAATCGACCAATTTTTCCGTTTTTATTTTTTATTTATTTTTTTTTTTTTTTATAATCATTTGAAATTTTGGACCCTAGATTTTAATGGCGCCTATCGCCTTCAGAAGACGTTTGGGACCCTTGATGCGTATTATCACCCATTAAAGTTTTGCCCAAGTGTTTAGATTCACCCTGTATAAATTCTTTTGAATGTGTTAATACAAATTAAAGATGACTTATTTATTAGTCAAAGTTACGATATATTTAGTCATTTAACGATATATTTTTCTTTATCGCAAGCTAAAAATAATGTTGATTATTTTTTATTACTTTTGAATGTCACTTTTGAATGTCACTTTTCAATGACGATTTTGAAAATAAAATGTATCTTACTTTTTCAACATACAAGATTTTTTAGTTTTGAGATCCTAGAAAACATAACATGTATATTTATTTAGGTATTATTCCGTACTTTTATACCAATAAAATAACGTTGTCAGAAATTAGTATCCAGCTTTTTTCGTATATTTTCGACTGTCATGAAAATAGGAAAACGATAAAATACAATAATACCTAACGTCAATCAGTAATGGAGACAGTCCTTTCTTCCATTATTGCATTCCAGACATTGCTACTCTGCAACTAGAGGTTTGCGCGGGCCCGGGATTGGACCGAGACCCATGACCGGCCGGAGAATTCGATAAATCTAGTTTTTTGCAGATTGTAGTATATATATTTTTTTACATTCACTGCGAAGATATTTTTTGCGGGTATTTTTTTATGATGTGTGCGTGTAAAGTGGTTGGATATATAAGTATACGAGGACGGGAGTTTCAAAACTCGCCTTATCCAAAAAAGGAAATTTGGGAAATATCGAAACCCATCTGACTGCGTCCATTTGTTTTCATTGTAAACCAAGATTTTAAAATTCCAGAAATACACGAAAAATCTAGTTTTTTTGCAGATTATAGTATTTTTTCGATTCAGGTTCACTGAGAGGATATTTGTTTGCGGCTATTTTTTATGATGTGTTCGTGTAAAGCTGTTGGATACATAAATATACGAGGACAGGAGATTCAAAACTCGCCTTATCCAGAAAATAAAATTTGGGGAAACAGCGAAAAACCTCTGACTGCGTCCATGGTTTTCATTGTAAAGCAAGATTTTACAGTGGCAGAAATACACGAAAAATCTAGTGTTTTTGCAGATTGTAGTGTTTTTTCGATGGAGATTCAATCTGATCGGGCTGGGCCAGCAGAATTAGGACAATTTTTTGAACGAGAAAGGCCGGGTCGGCAAAAAAATTGAACGGTCCAGCCGGGACGCTACATTACAATCCAACAAAACTTCGAAGGGTTTGGCGGCTTGGAGTTGGCAGCTTTTGACACTTTCGCTTTCGCTGGTGGAGAAAAACCAGTTCTTAGGGAGGAGAAAGGCATTGCAGCTCTTTGTATCGTATGATAGGGTACTGTGTAAATGTATAGTGAAATGCTTTGGAAATAGAAAATTACTCTTCTATTCCTAAAACAAATGATAAATTTTACCATTTTTAAGATAATTTATAATTTTGATTTTTTAATGCAAATAAATTACTTCATTTATATAGATTTTCCAAATATTTTCATATTTTATTGTTTTTATTACGCATTGTTATTATTTTTTACTACACCTGTAACACATTTTGCTAAAAATTTCCTAAAATGTTTTAATATTTTGTTTTGTTTACTACACCATTTCTTTGATTTTCTAAAATAATAAAAATCTTCAAACCGAAATGTAAAGTCCGAATTTTATAAAGAAGTTCTAAAATGGGTTTGGGTGATAAAGCAGATACAATAAATAAATAAAATAAAATAAAATAAAAATAAAATAAAATAAAATGACTACAGTAATAAAGGTTGATTATTTAGAACTGTTGTTAAAAGTCAAATTTGTCAGGAAAGATATTGTGACCTCATAAATTTAGTATTTATATCGAAAAATGAAATTTATTAATTGCGTTGTAAAAATTTCTGACATAAAAAAAAAAAAAAAAAAAAAAAAAAAAAAAAAAAAAAAAAACGTAATGTCAGATATGGTGGAAAATCCCAAAAAATGTTGCTTTTGAATTTCAATAATAACACATATTAATTATGTATACAATATTACAATTATGTATAACAATATTATGTACAACAATGTATGTATAATACATTTTTGTTTAAGGTTTATTCTAAATTAAAATGTATAACTAAATTCCGTATTTTGTGTCATTATTAAATTTCTAATTATTGTAGATTAACAATTTTTTAATTATATTCGGGCCCATGAATGACGGTTTTCTTGGAGAAAATAAATTTTATTGTGAAATAATTTAAACAATAATGATTAATATATTATAAGTTAAAATTGAAATATCACTACAAAATTAAAATCAACATTTGAGATAATCTGATAGAGTAGGGAGAATATAACTTTTTGTAACTAGAAAACATAATTCTTGCATTCACGAAAGAAAAGGATAGCTTTTTTTTTGCTTCATAAATGAGATTGTAAATTCGACAACTTAAGAGACAGAAAAATAAAATATTTTAATTATATGATGAATATATTTAATATCACTGTATTTAGAGTTTATTCTTTCATGACATAGAACGTTTAACATTGAAAGAAAATGTTATTGAAGCACTGCCGTCATTACGTTTTCGGAAATATTTGTGTTTTTTTATTTACTTTTTATAATAACAGAATTCATTTTATTCAAAATATTAAGATTTCTTAAAATGAAATATATCTAATGATTGATTACATAAGGTTACGTGAGGCAACTGGGCCATGATTTTACAATGTGACTCTGGAGATTCTGGCAATTCAGCTTCAAAAGGCTAATATTCATTTGAATTAAAGTCTGAACTTTTGTGAATGTGTTCAGTTAGGTTCCCCCTATCAGGCAGAAATGTTCAAAATTACATTTTAATATCTAAAAATAAAATATATATTTCATCTTTCTTCCCACATGGGTCCAGTTGCCCCATTTAAATGGGGAAGTGGACCAGGAGGGTCTATGTTCCACACGCGCTTGTATTTTTTAATAAAGTGTAAACAACTAAACAAAATTTAAACCAGGCAGATCATGTACATTATATATCAACTAAAGGGCGTTGTAAGGGAAACCTTTACTGTCAATGTGTCGAAAAAAGCACTAAAAGTGAAAATATTAGATTTATTTATACTAAAAATTTAAATATTAAGTAGGTACTTATGTACTTTAGTATAGGTAATAAGTATAAAAGTTGCATGGGTATTTTATACTTATGTACTTTATTGTAGGTAATAAGTATAAAAGTTGCATGGGTATTTTACGGAAACAAAAATAACAAGATAAATTCTATGAACGAACGGCTACGTAAGTACTTAAGTATCTCATACTCTTTTTTATTTACCACAATGGAAGTTCGATATGACCAATAAACCTGTGAAGAATGTAACCATATTTTTATGTAGAATAGAACTACTTTTTTATTCGTTTCGATAATTTTCTAATAATCTCACTTTGCCTTAGGTACGCCTCTTCATCTGTATCGTAAAATTTCGAGCTATAGCTATCACACTTAAGAAATTTGGTTTGATACCCCCAACATGCTTTTATAAAAATTTTATTATGTAATTTTAATAAGTTATTATGTAATTTTCTTTATTGCAAGCAAAAATACAATGGAGAAATTAATTTCCCATGGTAAGAGAAATTCAAAAAGATATTTATAACTGTCGGGGAAACTGGATCCCATAGAGCCAAGTTACCCCTGATACATGTCCCAGTTACACCATTTTTTAAAAATTTATGGGGTAACTGAAATTCCGGCCTTACATTTGAAACACGAAGTAAATATATATAGATACCTAATAATGTTAATGTATTTATGTGTCTAATCTTTAAATAAAAAGATTGTTTAATAAAAGTACTTACCGTATTTTAAGAAAAAGCCGAGGAAGTTCAACCAAATGGACGTTGTTTTTAAAAAAAGAAACCTAAATTTTCGGCAACTTATCAGAACAAAGGCAGAGTTATGATTGAGTTGACATACGTCGTTTTAAGAAGTAGAGGTGGGGGTTCAATGTTGACAAAAGCCAAAACTTAAACATCAACGGTTTAAAAAAAAATAATCTACGGCCCAGTTACCTCGTGGGTCCAGTTACACCAGCTTACCTTACTCTTTTTAAACTCGTTTCACGTATGAATCTCTAAATAAACGGAATTTTTAAAAAATGTCTTTTAATTAATTAAGAATTAAAAAAATGAGCTTTGGATATTCAGCAATTGAGCATTTAGCAATAATTTAAATATTGTTGTCTTATGTATCATAGAGCTTAGCTGATAAATGGAGTTAAGAATAATAATAACAACATTTATAAAAAATGTTTAATATTACCTTTAGATGCTCCTTAAATGTTATTATTTCTTTTTAAAAACAACTTTGAAAATTCGCCAGCGTTAACATACATATTGTGGCTGTTTTTTTTATTTCCACTTTACTTATAAAAGAACAAATGTGTTTTTCTATTTAAACTAAATTAGCAAAACATTTTCTCGTAATTTTTTAACAAATCATTAATGAACATGCAATCATAAAAACAAATGACAGCACATCATGAAATTTTACAGGGTAATCATCCTGTCTATTTTTTTTTTTTTAAACGTGAAATATATAGCTATAATATAGGACATATAACAGGTCTCTAGCTCTTAGATAGTGTAGACAATTTTCATAAGCCTTGTAAATAACTTTTATACATTAAAATAACCTATTTCACAAGTGTTTTAATTTTTAATTAAGACATTAGCGATCATATGTTACTCGTGGAACTTTATTGTTTTAGCATTTTTTTTTTTTTTTTTCCGAAAGTTAACCGCGTTCCTTTCTTCACATCACCCTCTTCCACGAACAATAAGATGGGTTGAAACTGATCTTCCCGAGGATCTTCCCCCGTGTAAACAAATGGGTTACTGGAGAAAGGGTAGAAAGTGAAGATTTTATCGCTCTTGGCTCATTGCGTTTTATCTCGCCAAACCCTTCTAGTTTTGTTGGATTGTAATCTCGCAGCCGGGACAGGCCGATAAAATATGAGCTATTTTCAATGAGTTTGACTTTCGCGAGATTAAGTATAAATTTGCGTCACGACCTGATGCTAGTTTGACAAGATCAATACAGAAATGTAGCATGTCCAGCGTAGAGATCGGCATCAGACTGCAACATGGTGTTTGACCTGGCTTAATTTTTTTTTCTACATACTCGTTTTTTTTTCTACATACAAGATTTTTTTTTCTTTACATGGTTGAGCCGGTCAGAAACTGCACTTAACTGTTCTCAGGATGTGTATGAAAAATAATATGTTTTTTTTTTTTTTTTTTTTTTTTTTTTAAATATTGATAGCGATAATGAACTTCTGTTAACTTAATATTTGTAAAAATACCTTAAGGTGTTTCTCAAATTCACTACTCAACAACGCTAAACTATGACGCATTTTCTGACAAATTATTAACTGTAAAGGCATATATAGAATTTACAAGCCTGACTATTGAAGGGATTTCGAATGGAATAGCGTTTTCCATTTTTTATAAATAAAATACTAGTCGAGATATAAGAGATTCTTTTCGCGTGGCTGTAAGTTTTATCTTTTCCCGTGCCGCCGCTTCAGGAAATACGATTCAAAACGCTAAATTCGACAGTATTTTAAGCTATTATTAAGATATATTACCTCTATCAAAAAAGGGATAACGCCATTCGATTACATAGTTTCTGAATAAAAAACCCTTCACATTTTCCGAAAAGAAATTAATTCAAAAATGTGTCTGAAAGTGGCTCCTTTGGATTTCAGAAAAGCTTTAATAAATGACAGAGAAATATTTTCATAAATCTAATTTTTATAATACAGCTTCAACAGTTAGGATGTGTTGAAGCCTAATTTTTTCTTTTATTCTAAACTACATTAGTCTTCTAATGAATACGTATTTGAATTTTGAAACGTCTAAGAATTAAGTAATCATTAAAGTTGCTATTGTGTGTTTTCTGTCTTGCAAACACATCATAATTTTAAAATATAATGCTAAATTATCCTATAAATATTTATGAAGTATTCTTTAAAGGAATTTTAATTATACTATGTTAAGACAAATGTGATTTTTTGAAGAAATTGTGTCGGGACAGATCAGGCCGGGCCTTTAGCTGTATAAGTATAAACGGAGCGGTCCGGTTCGGGCTCGGGCCAAAATTTCAATTTTTTTCATCGGTCCGGGCTCAGGCCTAGAAATTCCGACCCGTGCAGACGTCTATGTACACATAACGCAGGAGCCTAACAGTCTGTCTGAATGGAACACACCACGTGCCAGAAAGATGTGTGGGGGAGTTTTCTTTTCAAAAAAAAAAAAAAAAAAAAAAATATGTGTTTAAAATGTCACGTAAATCTTTATCTGACCAAGAACTGTGGATTTTTTGTGGACCTTAGATGACAATTATGACAGTGATTTAATCGACATAGATAATGAATTTGTAATTTTACCACCACATCCTGATACTTAGGAGGTAGGATATTCATCTACAAGGACGCTGGAAGAAACAATGTATGATGCAGTACATCCAAAATAGTTTGACAGCATGAGTGATATTTTATTTTCTAATAGCAAGGAAGAACATGATGTAAATCCAAAATGTAAAAAATACGAATCAGTAACAACTTATTTTAGTTTATTTTGTTTACTGAACCATGCGTTATCAACAAGTTGCGTTAGTTGCAAGTAGTGATTTAAAATAAATTTATAAAGTGCTGCAATCTATCATTATTTTTATGAACAAGCTTCTAAACAAATTGAAAATAAGTGCTAAGTTACTAGGTTTTTTAGGAATAAATTGTGTTATGGGTAACCAGCGGGATTGGAGAATTAAAGTTAAATTTTTTTACTTTATATTTAAATTTTCGATTAAAATGTTTATCCCCGTATTAACGTTTTACTGGTGCACTGTGATAAAACAATGTTATTGTGTTGACATATGTTATTTTACTTATATTTCAAATATTTATAGAGCGATTGCGTATGATTAATTATGTACATGAAAGCTGACAGGGCTTAACTTTGTCTAAACACAAACATTATATTGAGACTGGTTTTTATAAAAATTGCCACATTAAAGAGTAATGTGGTCGAAGTGAAGACGACCTTATTACATTGATTCACAATTCAACTATTAGTGAGGTAGTTGATTCAGCCGTGTGAAAGGTTTATTGATGAGACTCGGACATAAAAAACGTAATGTAAAATCTTCAAATTTAGTTTTCGTGGTATTGAAGAACTGTTGATTTAAACAAATTCATCTGACACATCCGCTTAATCAGACAGGCGTATGTATCCTACTATCTATATTATAAAGGACAAACATATCTGTGCGTAACGCATACGTCATTCTGCGAATGGCAACACTTTGAAATTTAAAATAGAAGTTTGGTTTTGCAATTTTCTTTACTGCAAATTTTTAAACTTCTAACCGTCGCACATTTTAAATTTTTACACCGTTGTATGAGGAAAAAAATGCTCTTTTAAATGCAGTTTGTTTGAAAGCTGTATCTCAATTTATTTTTGAGATATTAATTTTTTTTGTAGTTTTTAATATCATTTTTCTAATCGTGGCAACAAAAGAACCCCATTTCTATTGAAAGTCATTGAAAGTAAACGGAAAAGAGTCGAACATAGGAGATACTGTATATTTTGTTGTCATTTTTCCATAAAACCTAAAAAAAAAAAAATAAAAAAAAATTAAAATGCTTGCTATGTCAGCGATTTTTTAAATTCCTAAATATCGCGCATTTTCAATTTTGACGCCGTCAAATACTGAAAAAAACCTACTTTCAAATGCAATTTGTTTGAAATTTGTATCTTAATTGACTGACTTATTATGGTTTTTAAAATAACTATCCGCCCGTGCCGACCAGTTTGGTCTCCCTTAAATGTATCCTAGGCATTGTATCATGTTACTTTTATTCATAATTTAATTTACTTGCTCGATCCTTCGCCAAAGAGGAAGATTCTGATAGAGAAATCAAGAACTCGGTATTTTTATGTTAGTCGGGCACAGGTGATAAATCGTCAAACATTGTACCCGTTTTTCATATTTCATGATTAAAATATAATCCTTTCACTCATTTTATTTAAAATAGATAGCTTTAATTTAAAACTGAAACGTTTAAAATTCATGACTTTCACTTAAAAAGAAAATCTTTATGGTATTATTTATTCTTTTTCTTTTTTAAACTATTTAATTTCAACATCAAAGCATTGTTTTAATTTACCCCTCGAAAAATAAAAAAATGTGCTGGCGAGTTAAAAAATGCCATTGGCGAGAATTGTGCCCAGCTAACATTAAAGTACAAACTCTTTCTGATCATATCAACTTTTATGTAGTTTTATTCGAAAAAAATATTTTGATTAAATAGGTAGCCAGAAAGTACGTTGCCAAATTTCTTTCCTCGCCATGGACCTTTTCTCTATTTCGCCAAGTACCTATACTGGAAAAGTACCTTTATTTATTGTATTTTAAATGAGATGAAGTCTTATGTTTGTTGTTAGATAAATAAATAAATAAATAAATAAAAGACGGCACAGATGTCATATACGCAACACGTTGGCGCGATTTTTTTCTGACGCCAATGTCATATACGCACCGGGATACTTAACTGGCGCCAAAGTGCCGTTATTTTGCTTGATATGGTAACCCGGATGTTGTTGTTTATTTATTAATAAATTGTTTATTTTTACTTTTATTTTTTTATTATATAAATTGTTTTTTCTATAGTTATTAATTAAACTTTTTTAAAATTTATTGTTATTCCCTTTTGAAAACTATTACACAATAACCAATGAGATGCGTTTCATTCGGGGGTTGCCATTAAACAATTAACAAATAATTGAGATTTCTGTGCCACGTGCGATAGCGTAATATATACATATATATATAGAGAGAGATTTTCAAGCATGAATTATTTTTAAATGTATCTCTATCACGTATAGCTCGATTATGAAATATTAATCCGCTTGCCTTTAAAACAATGTAAAAATGTCAGCATTTGTTTCCGTCTGATGTCCCATAACAAAATTAAAACTTCCTCTATAGAAAAATAAATAAAATAATGTAAATAAGAAACAAATTTAACAAACATGGGATTGAACAACGCGCTTAAAGCACTGAAATGATCGGAAAGACTGCCGTAAGTCGCAAACTCTTGGGCTAAGAACTCCTGGCATGTGAAAGTAACGCTTTTAATAAATTTTAAAACTTTATTTGATTGCATAATTGATATTTTTCATATAAAAATTCTTTTTTATGTTAGTGGACAATCTAAAATATATATTACATGTAAAAAAAATAATAATTAGAGTTAAAAAAAAAGAAAAAAAGGAATTGTTTTCATCTATACTCTGTAACCCGAGGAGCTCGGGTTCGATCCCGTCGTGTATATAGAGTCAAAATAGTGAAATGATTTAGTTAGATGCATTAAATTCATAGAATACTGGCAGTTGATGAAAAGTCATCATATCACAAACCTATCCATTCCTATCATATCACAAACTAGTCATGAATCTGACTCGGATGTTTGTTACATTTATGATTTTCTCCATATTTTTTATTGGTTAAATGAATCGAGATATATTCATTTATGTGTAAGTTCTTGGAGATACTTAAAACAATTTAGGAAAGGCAACTGAATGTAAGTAATTTTTTATAAAATACTAATTAAATTCTGCAACTGAACAACTAAAACATTCTGCTTTAATTCAAATTTCAGTTTTTTTTTAGTTATTACCGTGAAATTAGTTTATTTAGTAGTTTAAGTGATATGATATAAAATAAAAATATTACATTTGTGTTTATCGTGATATATATTTTGTATTAGTTCTGAATATTTATTTTTATACGATTTTTGTATATTCTTTAAAAATATAAATATTTAAGAATTTTTTTTTTTTTTGTAATTAGATAGTATTAAAGCAGCGTCTATAGAAACTAATACAAGACACACTATAATTAGTCGTAATGTGAGACACACAGAAAAATGGTACCAATTTTTCTACGAAGAAAAATAACTTTATGATTTCTTAACAATGGAACGACCGACATTTTCGACATCCTAAAATAGCCACTGGTGTCAAACAGTGGACACCACTAATTAAATTATACAAAATAGATGCTACAATTTCTATTTTAACACTGTATTAGATCATTGTACATTAATTATAAATATATTGTTAAAATTGCATAAAAGAACAATGATTTTTTTTTTTAATAGAAAAATACATTAAATGATATTAAATTTCACACTTATAGAAAAAGAAACAAAAATATTTAAAAAAGAGAAATAAATATGTTAATTTTCTTCACATTAGGATATTTAAAAATAAGTTAACATTACGTAAAATATTTTATATCAGATACATACCTTATTTACAAATCTTCCAATAATAGGCTATAATTCTGGTGCATTTTAAACATGCCATCTAAATGTAGGAAAAGAGTATTTTTGTCAGTGGTGTTATCTTTACGCATTTTAATTTTACATTTTCTGCGTTTAAGAAAATGGTTTTGTTTAATTCTGGTATACAATTTTGATTAGTGGCACATTTTTTATCGTTTACACAATTTGAACGTAATTTATTTCCTAACTACTCAGTTTAACATTTCCTTGAAATGTAATGACTTGACAAACTGACATAAATTTGAAATAAGCCAAGAATTTATAACTACAATGTCTACAATGTTGTAAAATGTATCTACAGGCGATCTCCTTGATGCGGATTTAGCAGAATATTTTCTATCCATCTGATCTAAAATGTCCACACCCTATTTGCTTTTATTGAAGAATGTTACAGTTTCTGGTGTTTTATATTCATTATTTGGATTTGTAACGTTTGAAAGAAGTGTGCTTAGTATAATAATTTTATTTAGTTTTGTTTTCTTGATATATAGTAATTGTGTTACCGTTAGTTTCGTGTTTTTATATATTCGGGGAATAAATACTATCTTTTTTATTTTTCAGGTTCATCTGGAATTTCTCTTCGAGCTCAATTCACAGTTTCTACAACACTTGTTTTAAATTTTATCATGTCTTTTGTTAGTTCCAGTGAAGTAAAAAAAAAAAAAAAAATATATATATATATATATATCAACTGCAACATTATGACCTACATTTTTATGTTTCCATTAGTTTTAGAATTCCGAATTCCGCTATCGTTTAACATCTTTAAGTATCATCCCTAGTTAACTGGGTAGAGGAAACTAGAAATGTAAAACTGACCTTTGAAATCATGTTTTTTATCTGATTAGGGCAATCGACCCCCCCCCCCCCCCCACACCCAACTCCCCAAAGTATAATACTCTCTGTGTTACTGATGTGGCCCCCGATAACCCAGACATCATTTTTTTTTTTAAATGACCCCCTCTTAAAAATATTGTGCACTCCTAACGTAGACATTTAATGAAAAATTGAATCTATATAAATTCATTACAGATGTTTGATTTTCTTTTTCTTTCCAGTATATCTTCTAGATATCTTAAACTAATTTTCATGGAATTACTTTTCATTATGAATTACTGTTGAATACCTCTAATAATAGATCTGTAACGGTAACTAAAATCACATAAGTAAGCAATATTTATTTATTTATAACTTGCACAAATAAATTTAAAAAGGGAATATCTTTGATTATGGTATTCGTCAATTTATAAATATACTATTAAATATTTATTGCTAAGCAAATGAACGAAACGTAGATTTTGCAGATCATAACATGATTTTTTCAATCTAATCCGTTCATCAGAGATAATTTATTATTTATTACTAAGAAGATTTATATGATTTTGTGTAGTCAGGTTTAAACCTCTTTAGCAAAATTCATAAATTAAATGCAACTAATTCGATCAAGGTTAAATTTGATTACTATAAATTCAAATAATATGTGTTCTATTTTATTTATAAGTGTATGTTTCATTTTATGGATATTCTACAATATATTCTGCGTATATTCTTAAACCTTTTACAAAACTAGAAACCATTATTAACAGGCATGAATTAATGTACGTAATATTACTATTGCTAATTATAATTACATAAAAGTGTACTCTACATCAATTTACAAAACAAGTCTGCGTGATAAATTTCAAATTATATTCAACAATTCTTATCATGTGGCATAAAGCATTTATTTCTAAGCCAATAAATGAAATGTTCCATTCCTAATTCATAACATAATTCCTGCAAGCTGATATATTTGCGGAAGATAATTTATCATTTATTACCAAAACAAAATTGCCGATGTTGCAGTAATCAACTTTATCTGTCTGTTGCAGTGTTTATGAGTATGTAAGTTTCGAGGAAAATTCCCTGCTTCAAGCTAAAAGTTTAAAATATTCTGATAAGTTATTTTTTGCATTAGACATGGTTTGTATAAAACAGAGTACCTAAATTACTGTTATTTATTTCTGCTTTTCACTGTAGTCTTTGAGTAAAAAGAACATGGTTGATGATTGTTTGAAAAACGTCTTTCGCCCAATTTGATATGATAACAAACACATAATTAGGTATAATTAAGATATTCAAACTTGAGTAATTTGTTACTTTTGGGTATTACTTAAAATTATTTAAATAAATATTTATGAAACGATGAATTTTAATTTTGTAAAATTTCAAAATGAAACAAAAATCAATTAAACCTAAAACAAAAGAATTTATTTTGTGCGATGGAACCCTTCAGAAAAACCAAGTTATGGCTAAATGACTTTTTTGCTTCACTAGTCAGAGCATACCCAGCAAAAACAGAACTATCGGTAAGCAATCGGTCGACAGCCGCTTGGCACTACCGACGCTATTGGGACGATACAGTTGCCGCTACCGGTTCCGTATCAATTTTCATACGCCACGCGAATGCGACCAAAATCATGAGGCACGCAGAATTGCGAAAAAACGCGAAATTTCGTTAAAAAATCGCGTATTTCGTCAAAGGACCACAAAGGAACGCAAATTTCGTCAAAGGATCGCAGATAAAAACGCGAATTTCGTCAAAGGATTGCAGAAAAAACGCAAATTTCACCAAAAAAATTAAGGAAAAAAACGCTAATTTCGCGAAAGATGGTTGGTTGGTTGTATTTATGACGGCCAATTATCTGCCCGAGGGATATAGGCCCAGGGGGGGAGTGCCCTTCGTGGGGGTCTTTCTAAGGGAACCTAACCCGTATTAACGCTTGGAAATATCCAAGGTTCGAAGAAAACCACGAAAACTCCGAGCGATTAGGCCGACGGGCGCGATTGGGATCGAACCCAGCACCTCCCGTCTACCAGCTTCGAGAGCAGAACCAATTTCGTGAAGGAATCGCGCAAAAAACGCTAATTTCGTCAACAGACCTCTGAAAAAATACGAATTTCTTCAAAGAATCGCGAAAAAAATGCGAATTTCGCCAATTAACACCGGGAGGAGATTCCCTAAGAGCGCATCCACGGGAGTGGGGGGGGGGGGGGTTCGATCGGGTTAAAGAAGGGAAGAACAAATTTACCAAGTCGGTTTTTAAGAAATGAACACACCATAAGTATTTTAGCTTTTAACTGACTAGGATTAGGACATAATCCTTTTTTGTTCATTCATCAAATACCCCTTGGAATTTACCAATGTGGGTGGCAATAACAGGACATTTTTTACATATTAGTGGCTTTCTTCAGAAAACATTAAGATGATTGCATTTTTCAAAGGAACTTTTTTTCTTGTTTCTTTCGTTCTTTGGAAATGCTATGATTCCCATTCTTTTCTCAAACAATAAAGAACTCCTCAAAAATATCGTTATACAGAAATTAGAATTGCAGCTTCTTTGAAAGAAGGAAAAGTTTCAACACCTTAAAGGGATCCGCATAACGTTGTCAATTTCTGTTGTAGAGATTCAACAAAAGGTACATGAAGTGGCATCATCCTCCACCTCAACCCATAGTGTCAAAAATTATGGCGCCATATGCCTTTTGACAGGACATAATCCTATTTTGTTCACTAATTGCCGAAACCTCGGTGAGGTTTACCACTGACACCCGGAAAGTGTTTGGTTTCGTTTGCTTGTATGTCTGTTCCACGAAAACTGCCGTTAAAAGCGTTGGATTTATATCTTGGGGTGGGGGGCGAGCGCCCCGATAGAAACCCCCATGGATGCGCGCCTAGGAGAATCTCCCCCTGGTGCTAATTGTGCATTTTTTCCGCTGTCCTTTGCGAAATTCGCGCATTTTTTCGCAATTCTTTGACGAAATTCGCATGTTTTCCGAGATGTTGACGAAATTCGCATTTTTGCGCGCTATTCCGCGAAATGAGCGTTCTTTCCTTAATTATTTGGCGATATTCGCGTTTTTTAGATCCTTTGGCAAAATTCGCGTTTTTTTCTGCGATTCTTTGCCGAAATTCGCGTTTTTTTCTGCGATCCTTTGACAAAATTCGCGTTTTGTCTGCGATTCTTCGACGAAATTCGCGTTTTTTCTACTATCCTTTGACGAAATTCGCGTTTTTTTCGTGATCCTTTGACGAAATTCGCGTATTTTTTTCGCGATTCTTTGACGAAATTAGCATTTTTTCAGAGATCTGTTGACAAAATTCGTATTTTTTGCGCGATTATTTCTCAAAATTAGCATTTTTTTCCGTAATTGTTTGGCGAAATTCGCATTTTTTGTGATCCTTTGGCGAAATTCACGTTTTTTTCTGCGAACCTTTGAGTAAATTCACGTTTTTTCTGCGATCCTTTGACGAAATTTGCGTTTTTTCTGCAACCCTTTGACGAAATTAGCATTTTTCTGCGATCCTTTGACGAAATTCGCGTTTTTTTCGTGGTCATTTGACGAAATTCGCGTTTTTTTCGTGGTCCTTTGACGAATTTCGCGTTTTTTTCGTGGTCCTTTGACGAAATTCGCATTTTTTTTCGTTGTCCTTTGACGAAATTCGCTTTTTGCGCGATCCTTTGAAGAAATTCCCGCTTTTTGCTCGATCCTTTGACGAAATTCGCGTTTTTTGCGCGATTTTTTGACCTGCGAGCGATTGACAAAAATGATTCTTTTCGGCGAGCATTTGTCGAAATTTGCGATAATCGGTGAATTTATATTTTTTGATCCAAAGGGTGGGTGGCGATCAGCACGATCTCCCCCCTTCCTTGGATCCGCGCCTGTGAAGAGGTATACACACCACTTATATGACATTTTTGACTTTCAAGGATGTTAAGGCCCCTTCAGATTTCTGAAGGGGATCCTTTTTCAGAGATTATCCTCTTTCAGAAATCTGATATTAAAAAATGGATGTGATAGTTATGTTTTTCAGCTTTCTATAATTGGTTCTTATGTATTTTTTAGTGCTGAATCCCAAAATGACCTTCATTTTTTACCACACCATCACGTCAGTTTTTTTCACAAATCGCAAATTTTTAAGAAGTCGAAATATTGCGAAAATCTGCTACTATAAAATAGACGTAACTTATTTTCATAATAATTCATTCATTTTTTTGCTCATACATGGATTTTTATAGTTAAACATGTAAAATATTGTGTATTTAAAATCTTTATAATTTTATTCCATGCGTGGAAGTTTCTTTGAACCGCTCATGCTCTGCTTCCCGCTTTTCTTTTAATCCTCTCTATGGGTTTCATCTCGGTATTCTCTTTTACTTTGGCGGCTGATAAGGCTGGAAAATTTGTCGCAGATGCATTTAAAACATTTACTTTCTTTTGTTAAGGCTTTGACAAATTGCTTTGTGAGATTTTCGCTATTTCTTACTTTTTAACTTTGAAACTTACGATTTGCGAAAATCGTGACGTGATGGTTAAAAATGAAGATCATTTTCGGATTCAGTGCTAAAAAATACACCAAAATCAATTATCAAAAGTTAAAAAACACAATCATGGCAGGCTTGTGTTATTAATGTTGTTCACTATAACTAAAAGAACAAAAAATAAGATACATAATTACCATAGTACAAGAGTAAAAAGAAAAAGAAAAAATAAGACATTTAATAAATAAATTCTGTTATAATGTTTTTAATTTTATGACCTAAAAAGTAACAGTAAACCATATTTTGAGGAGAGGGCGGGATTATATAAAAAGGGTGTTGGATAACCGAGTGTTTCGGTTAATCGGATGTCGGATAATCAAGAGTCTGTAATATTTTCAAATCGCATTAATTATTTCATATTCATTTAATAATTAACTGCAAGAAATGATTTGAGCAACAGAAGTTATGACTACGTTGATTACATGTCACTCGGTATCGCCCCCCCCAAAACGATTCTCTGGATCCGCCCCTGCAGCCGGTCCGGTATCGGCAGATCACTTTTCCGGCAGCACGCCGATAGCTATCCATACGAATGCGAGCCGCAGACCGACAGCAACATGAATTGAAAAAAATATGTTTTTATGGTGCCATTTATGAGCCATCATTGAATGTATGTTTGATACACACGCATTTCGGCGCTGGAAGAGGCTGGGTGTGATCCTTCAACCCCAAGGACAGAAAGTAGAAGTCTTAACTACTTGGCCAATGAGACTTGTTGGGGGGAGAATTCTATGAGGCAATAAAGGGAATACATTTCAATATGTGGTAATTTGTCGGTAAAGGTAAATGGTAGATGAAAAAAAATGGAATTTTGAAGTGCATTTATTTTATTTTTATTTATTTATTTATTTGTAACTGTCTTATGCGCATGTATTTAAAAGTTTATTTAATATATAAATGAATGAAATAAATATCTTAGCGAATTAGTTAAAGTAAACGAATTGGTTTTTCTTATAAATTAAGAATATTTAAGTATTCAAAAAATAATATTATTTTAGAGCTTTCGTTCAGTTAATGACATTTTCTTATTAGGAATTATAAAGTAATTGTACGCGTTGGGTTAATTTATAAAATATAATTTTTTAATATGGAAAAACATATTTTAATAAATAATAAGTTGGTAATTAATACTTTTAATTAGAATAAAAATTCATTTTACGTCGTTTGATGATATAACGTAGAACATATTTTTAATGAATATGGTGCAATATTAATTTGTTACTTGTCAATATTTTTAATTAAAAAATAAAACAAAAATATTAATTTACGTATTATTTTTTTTTTCTTTTGGAAGATAATTTTTTAAATGGGTAATCTGGGGAATGAGGAATTTCTGAATCTTTCTTATAAATTTAAGAATGCTTAAGTATTAAATAAAATAATTGTATTTTCGAAGATTTTCTGTTAATTCAATTTTCTCTTTATGAATTATAATGTAATTAAATGTGTTAATTCAAGAAATATATATTTGTAACATAGAAAAACTAATTTTAATAGAAAAATAAGTTGGCAATTAATCACTTTTAATATTAGAATAAGAATTTACTTTTTTGTCATTTGATGATGATTTAATGCAGAATATATTTTAATGATTATGTAGAAATATTAATTCTTTTACTTATAAGAATTTTTAAATCTAAAAAAAAAAAAAAAAAAAAAAAAAAAAAAAAAAAAAAAAAAAAAAAAAAAAATGAACTTACCCTTTTTTTTTTTTTTTTGTAAATAATTTTTTAGATGTGGGAGATTTCTGAATCATTCTTTTAAATTTTAATGCTGAACAGATCAGTAGTTTCTTTAATAGCTTGCAAAATAATTTTAAACACTTTTTAACAATCTGATTTTTAAATAAAATAAGAAACATAGCTATTGCTTTTAAAATAAATATATAATTGGAAAGGAAGTTTAATTTTTCTTATGAAGTTTTTTTTTTTTTTTTTTTTTTTTTTTTTCTATAGTTAACTTTATAATGTATAATAAATTTAAGGATCAATTTAAAGAATTCGTTCGATGATTCAAATAATTGTAAGTCGTTTTTAAAATGAATTTAATAACAATTTTTTAAATAAATAAATATAGGCTATTTTTGACATTTTTTCTGTTTATCACTGTTAGAATTTTATATGAAATATATGAAATATACATGTAAGTCTCTTATCAAAACTCCAATTCAAGCAAAATAAAAAAAAAAAAAAAAAAAAAAAAAAAAGAAATTCGGCTAAGAATAAAAATTCCGAATTGGGACCGATGTTGGCAAATCTAATTGGGCCACTATTAGAAATCACATATCGGTCCTGCGCCACTTGCCGGTGTAAGTCGATTGGCGATATATAACCATACGGGGACCGATTACGGTAACAGGCAGCCGAAAAAGCAGATTCTTAAGTTTCTGTTGCCGACATGCTGCCAACAGTTCACCGAAACCAATACGGAAGCTGACACTTAACCGACAATACCGGCTGCGGCCGATCGTGTGCCGAAAGGTGTGTGTTTGCTGGGTACGGACAGTTATCTGTTTTAAATTTTACTGCGAAAAGACCGTTTTTTTTTTTTTTTTTTTTTTTTTTTTTTTTTTTTTTTTTTAATTTTGCGACTTTCATTCAAAAAGTTTTAACGTGAATGATTTTTAATAGGGAAATACAAAAGAACATTTGAAATATATATAGTTTTGTAATTGGATTTAAATCTCTTAAAACTAAATCTTAAATAATTTGATTTAAATTAGCTGTAAGAGGAGACACATTCTATCTATGCGATTGGTTAAGAACTTCGTACATTCTGTTTTTAAAGATTTAATTAAAATTCGGTCGATTTTTCCACAAAAAGTGAAAAATAAAAAATACCAAAAATGGAAAACATATTCAAGGATATCTACGTAAGTATTAGTTTACACTCCACAACTCCCATTGAAGCAATTTCGTACATTTTGAAATCTCAACAAAAGCTATTTTCTTATTCATTTATGTGTTCACATTTTAACTTAAATTTACCTAAGCAGATTTGCTTTCGCCAATTTTACAACGTCATATAGTATAAAACTCTTTGTCGGTATTCAAGCTCGCTCAAATAAATAATAAATTTAATTAAATAATTGAGGTCACAGGCATTTTAAGAAAGTGCTAGAAATACGCATTTTGTAGATCTAAGTGCCACCTACGAGTCACATAGTCTTCTATGATTTAAAAAGATTATCCAATCATGGAAGATTGAATGATGTTATCACGCTCAGTGGTAATCTTCTGTAACTATATATTAAATTATTTCTATTTAAATATGGGATTTTTCATATTCCAAGCCCGCATCCTCTGTTGTTTTGAGAGCTGTTGGTGTTATCGTAATTGATTAAGTAATATAAATTACATATTTGTATATCAGATTATATAAAATGGTTAAAAAAAAATCCAGTGCCTCCAGGACTTTTATTACGTAGAATAAATGTGTCATTTTACACGATACAAAAAATCGTATAAAATTTGAAATTTGACATATGACGTTTTAAATAAGATGTAATTTTCACTGTTAAATGATTTTCGCACATAGAAATTTTATATTGTCCATTTTTTATTTATTTATTTATTTTTTATTTTTCACGCTGAAATATTTTCATTTGAATTTTTTTTTCAAAAATATATTATTGAGATTTTTAAAACCTGTCAACTGTAGGTAAAAAACAGATTTTTCATAATATGAAATAATCTCTGTTCATATGCAGATATTCTGAATAATAATTAAAAATGAAATTTTTTAAAAAATATACAAATAAAAAAATGCACTCTTCACACAACAATATATTCACCTATATGCCTACAGAAGAAGATTATATTGTTATGCATTGATCCTATAATTTTTTGATAATTAACTACCTTGACTGATTTCAAAATTAAATAACTTCGATTTATACTGTCTGGTCCTAAGTGTTTGTGATGCAATATTCTATTAAAAGACAATTTTTAGAATTTTGGTATGCAGTACTTTCTCCAGTATTTGTCAAGAAAGTTGAAAGTTAACAATAAATTAAATTACCGCATGAGCAGCATTTCTTTTCTTTTCTTTTTTATTTATTTATTTATTATTTTTACGATGGAAAGATGAAAATTCATGTTTAATCTCGTAACTCAAATAAGGTTCTTATTCAGAAAATATCTATTTCTCAAAAGCTTCACGCTTGTATTTACGAAATCGGAAAGGTACATGCATAATTATAAATTAACGTAAATAATTCTGTAAAGTCCAATATAGATATGTATTTAATTTATTCTAATGTACTTTGAAAAAGCCTAATTTTTGGTGGGAGGTAAATTCTTATAAAATAATAGCGGGTTTTTTCAAAGCTCCAGGAAATTTCAAAGTTATCAAAATTGCCTTAAAAGTTAACTTATTTAATGTAGAAATTCATTCAATTATTTTTTTTTCATTTCAAGTTTTAAGTTATAAGAATTTTACTTTCCTGCGAAATCTTTTTAAATTGAAATTGTTAATGCTTTGTTTCATCTAATGCTAAATACTTTAAAACATAAGCACATCATAACTTTTAAGTACATTCAGTTGATTGCTGTATTATATTTACCTGAAATAAATGATGCATTTCTATAAATATCCTTTTATTTTTACAATACACAATGTATTTTATTTTATGCTTTACTTATTTTGAATGTAGAATTAAATTCAAATAATATTTGAATACAATGGAAAGTTTGAATAAAGGCAATTTCTGTTTGTATGCGGAAATATTTTTAATAGAATGGTATTTTATGTTAAGCAGATTTTCGTAAAATCATCCATTGTTCTTTCATATGATTATAGTTTATTTAATGTTGTGATTTATATAAACTATCTTTAACATGTAACTAAAGACAGAATATCATTATATATATATTTTTTTTCTCTAACGCTGAAAGATGGATTAATGATGGAAAATAAAACCATAAAGAATTCTTCCGTAAAATAATTCAATACATTACTTGTGTTACTTCAAGAGATATATAATTTAAAATAGAATTTATTACTTTGCAATGTAGTTCAAATATTAGATTATTTATAACATTTTATTGTAGAAAAATAGAAATTGTATGAAATAAATAAATCTGTCAAAAGTTTCTAAATTTATGAGCAAAAAAGATTGTGTGATATATATATTAAAAGTTAAATTTTGTAAAAATAAAAAAAAGCATAATTCCTCTTAACATTAATTTATTATTTAAATAATGTTCTTAAATTCAGACATATATTTTCCTTTCATGATTTAAGTTAAATTCCAGTGCCTTTCAATTTTTTCTTAGTATGTAAATTGTTTTTAAGTTTAAATGTCATAATTTTTTCTGACCAGAAACTCATTTAAACAAAAATGATTTTGGATTTCGATTATACTAATTCAATTAATAACTACAGAATACGTGCAGTGGAGTAAGCAGGATTTCATTTCGGGGGGGGGGGGGTCAGAATTTTTCCTCCAGGTTAAATATATAGCAAAACCTGATAAAATAAAAACGTAAATATTGCTGAAAAATTCCGTTTTACACGAGTTTTCGTGTTATCAGGTGTATTTGTATAGTATTCTTTTCCGTAGTACTATGAACATTTCTGTTTAAGACAGAATTCCGTTATAGGCAGGTTCCATTTTTGCAAGTTTTGTGTATTTATAGAAATATACTTATTTATGTCATATGAATAGAATAAAACTTGTTAAAATAGTAATCGTCTATAACAGAATCCTGTCTTTAACGGAAACCTTACATGGTCTTAATATGAATTGCGATACAATGAAATTTTCTGAAAACCTGTCTGAAAGGGGATTTTCATCGTTCTTTATTGAAACATAGTGAAACCTGTGAAAGCGGAATCTTCTTATAACGGAATCCTATCTCAAACGGAAGAGTTTCAGAATCCCTGCGAAACGAACAATAGATCTTATTGAGGTAGTGTATCTTAGAAGCATAATTAATTACACTTCTTTCTATGAAAGCCTGTCTAAAATGTAGCTTATTACCAGTCCCTTGCAATCTTGTACTGACTGTGTATGTATAATAGAAGTATTTCGAGTAACTTTAAGAATTTAGGTATATTCTTATAATTTCTTAATTTAAAAAAAAAATCATGGATAAAAAATGTAAGGCCAATCTCTATAACTGCAACTAATAATACATTGAAGTTACATTAATATTTACCAATGAAAAAGATTCACTATGATGTAAAAAGCTGAGCTCTTACTGAAAAGTTAAATTTAATTAAACCATTTTCTGTCATCCACGAGTATACTAGTGGCTTTAATTTATTAATTACTTTGTCATATTTTAGAATTAAAGAAATTGCCTTATTTATCGGCGGAAATTTCGCTGTATTAGTAAAGCGAAATTTACCTTTCTGAATTTGTGGTAGCAAACGAATTTTAACAAAAAAATTGAAAATTCTTACTTTATAGTTTTGGCAGCGAATGGGTTAAATCAAGTTTCATATCACATAACATTTGCCTACAATAAAGTTAATATCAAGTGGTCAAGTTTAAAACAGCAATTTCCATGTTTAGTTTCTTTCCATTGAATTAAGAACTTGTGCTGTAATAGATATTGGATAATTATTTCACATAAGTGTCAATCGCATGAGCCTTTCATGCGATCCACCGAGCTCCCCACGGGTGTTTTTGAGATAACCCAGATAGCATGAACATTAGCAGCAAGTTTCATTTTTTCTGTTATTAGCTTGCTGTGACAAATTTGAATTGAGAAATTCGCAGCAAATCTCCCTCAAGGTATACCATCACCCACTTGCAAGAGTAGTTTGTTGTGAAACTGATGCAAGACTGTCATTAATTCACGAAAGTGACGAAAGAAAAAAATCCCTCTGTTGAGAGAATAGACAATCAGCCCATACGCAGAAATTGCAGAAATTTTATTTATAATTTAGAAAAAGCGGAAGGCACCGCTTTTTCTAAACGCTATACTTATTAAATACCAAAAAATACTCGAAATGAAAAGTACAAATATTACCTAAACTTGTTTATGGTGATAAAACCGATCCATGTACCTTCTGACGGCGCATTCGCATCAATAGACTTGATCAGGTCTATGGACCCCTTCGAAGGGGTTAAACTTATAGTGTGAGATGGAAAGATTACTACTTTGCTTAAGTTTGCAGTATTTTTGATTACTTGTTTGCTGTTAGTTTGCAATAACTTTGATATAGTATGAATTTAACTTGCACGACAAGTTAGCTACGAGTCCAAAGTGTGGTGACTTCGGCGTTTGCGTTATCTTGCTGCAGTCTTGTTATGAACTTTCAGTCTTGTCATGCTGAGCTTGCTGCAACTTTGCAGGTTTTCAGAGCATGACTGTTGCAAATTTTCTGCAAAATAAAAATGCTATGTGTGAAGGTTTTAACTTTAAGAAAAAGATCTTGCATTTTCAGCTACTGAAACTAGTAATGTAAGAAGCACACACATCAAATATAGTTAATGTTGGAAAAAAGCAGTTTTGTTACAACTGTCTTATTCAGCCATAATTCTTTTGGGTTTCCATGTTTCATGTCTCGCCACTTTTGATACCATATTCGATCAAATAGTTGCTTCCGACATCTGGTCGTCTTTAAGGAATTTAATTTTTTGTAATAAGTTTATCTGTGATGGATTAGAACTTATTTGGAAGTATTAGAATGTGTAAAAAAATGGTTCATGGTGGTTTTTGTTTTTGTATTTCTCAGGCAATTTATTTTAGATGGTTCGAAACAGTTTTAGAACATTCTCCAAGTGCAGCAGTAAGCTTCAGACGGGTCGGATTTACGCAGCTCTGGAAGGGACACTTAGGAGTTCCGTGGAAGTGGGTAGCGCCCTTCTAGACCATTAATAACCATAAAATTCCGATCTTCCGATTGCACCCCTAAAGAACTTCACCGGAGGATCAAGAATCTCATCCCTGTATATTTCAGCATTCACAATTGCACTGGTAAAAATGCGTCGGTCACTGCGGCCATTCAAAATTATGTCCGTCTATACGATGATTCCATGACCTTTGTATCGATGCCTTTCACGGATGTTTCCAGCCTTGTTACGAGTGATTTTCTACCTCCATTTAGTAAGACGCCAATAGTAACTCTCTCAACAAAATCGGGATTCATCGGTAAAGAGAATTCGGCTCCAGTCCGTGGTACTTCAATGACGATGATCTCTGCACCACTTTAACTGGGCGCATTTCGCTACCGGAGTTAGTGGAACACAAATCATGGGTTTCCTTGCATGCAGACTGTCATTCACAGTAAACCAGGATATTCGAATCCTTGTTGCTGCAGAAACCTCCCTGCAATCTAAACTGACGTCAATTGCCTATTTCTTTTAGCAATCTTTGGCAAATTACAGTCCTGAGAGCCTATTGTGCTGCGTTTTCTACCTTGACCTGGTTGTCATGGACATTATACCAGTGTCTTTAAACCGTTTCCATATTCTTAACATGACGCTTTTGGCTATTTTTAAGTCTTTACAGACTTCTAAGAGTGTCACACGTACGCTCCTAAAAATTAAGACTTCAAATTACCCACGTGCGCCCCTTTTCACACGTGAACCGAAAGAACGGGTTGAGGCTGAAAAATTTGCATATATTTCTGTAGCGAATGTTAATACCATTGGACTACGTGATAACGTTGACATTGAGCTACCTTTCTGGAAGTTCCGTTAATAGAATTAACATAAAGAACTTTTTTATGGTTGTTCCTTTAATTTTTCTCGCCAGTGTATTTTGAAAGTGGTAACAAATAACCAGTCCAAAAATAAAGTTACTTTTATTAATTGCAGGCAGCAGATTTAAAGTAGTTGTTAATATTGTCCGTTATAAAGTGAACAAAGATAAGTGTCACGAATCTCAACCAATGTACCGTTATTGCGTTCGTATAAATCGTTCTTTCCCATAAGTGTCGATAACAGAACCTCATCGAAGTCCAAGATAAAGAAGTTTTACGTTTAATCTAGTTACAGTAAATTTGTCTAAATGGAATAGCAGGTATACTTGCATAGTTATCCTTCCGTCTCGGGACATTAAAATGTTTTTGTTTATGAGAGGATTCCGTGTTTTCAAAAAACCTGCCAAGAAGGATTCACAATTGGAACAAGTTTCATTTCAGATAGGTTTCAAACGTTAGCAAGTACAAATATAGTGCTGTTTTCGCCGAACCTTGAATTGTTTTCCTATGAGATAGGTCATCTTCACAGACTTTCCTGTAATAGATTTATGCTCTTCAGAGGTGGTGTTATAGCAGCGGTTTCCAACCTGGAGTAGCGTACCCCTGAGGGTACGTGCGGGTCTGCTGGGGGTATGTGAAAATAATATCGGTAATGGCGGAAGTCACAAAAATTTTAGGAATATCAAAGTAATTTGCATCGATTTATTATATGGTTGTTATGAGAAGATTACTAATGAAAAAAAGCATGTTTACGTTATCTCCTTGAGTGGAGGGGGGAAGAGGGGCGTGTTTTAGAGAAATGGGAGTACTCCGGGGTACGTGAAAGAAAAAAGTTTGGGAAGTGAGTACATTTTAGCAGTTTTAATAGATACTGTGAAAGCGGAAAGTGTTTATAACGGAAACCTGCCTAAAACGGAAAAGTCCATAGTCTCGAAAAAAGACATACATTTGAATTGTACCTTCTAAGACGAATACCTCTCTAAAGCGGAATTTTTTATAGATCCTTTGTGATTCTGTCTTAGCAGTTTTTACTGTTGTATTTGTATCAATGATTCAGTAATCCGGACCCCCAGCACCCCACCACCTTTGGCTACGCCACTGCATACGTGAAAAATAAAAGCAATTCTCAGTACTGAATTATAATTTTTCAAATATACAATGCATTTATATTTTACTTTATTTATTATATGAAATATATATATTATTTTTAGTGCAATAGACACAGCCTAATAAACATATATCTTTTAAAAGATAATTAACTCTATTTGATTTACCTATGTGATTTTGTTATATTTTAATACATTACTTACGTACACTGTTAAAAATTTTGCAGCATTCTGGTAGGTCATTCGACCGTTTTTTGGTAAAACGGTTTCATAACCATGATTTAACTATATTCTGACCATGAAATGGCCAATAATATGGTCAGAATAGTGTTAAAATTACGGTTGTGTAACCATTTTTGGAAAAAAAAAAAAAACGGTCAAATAACCTGCCAGAATGCTGCAAATTTTTAACAGTGTATTTAAATATTTTTAAACGTATCTAAATACAGAATCTAACTACACATCTACCTTATCAATATGATTGTGGATAATGAAAATAATACACTAAAAGTTGTTTCGTAAATTAATTAGAAATACTGTTAGTACACTGTTAAAAATTTGCAGCATTCTGGCAGGACATTTGACCTTTTTTTTTCGAAAACGGTTACACAGCCGTGATTTTAACACTATTGTGACCATATTATTGGCCATTTTATGGTCAGAGTATAGTTAAATTATGGTTATGAAACCGTTTTTTCAAAAAACGGTCGAATGACTTGCCAGAATGCTGCAAAACTTTTAACAGTGTACACAATTGTTGTAATATATGAAATATTTTCCAACTCCTTCATTTTAGAAAATAGAAAATTCCTTACATTGTAAAATAAATTAGAAGAACTTTGTTTACTGTTCTAAAAAAGATAGCCTAACGCACATTAAACAATTCTTTAAATTACACTGTTAAAAATTTGCAGCATTCTGGCAGGTCATTTGACCGTTTTTTTTTTCCGAAAACGGTTACACAACCGTGAATTTAACACTATTCTGACCATATTATTCGCCATTTTATGGTCAGAATATAGTTAAATTATGGTTATGAAACCGTTTTTTCAAAAAACGGTCGCATGACCTGCCAGAATGCTGCAAAATTTTTAACAGTGTAGTTTAGAAATAATTCCATTTTACAAATCTGTATTTTTTTCTCTATTTTAATAATATTATAGAATCTTTCAATTCAGTTCTGGAGTAAAGTTAAAGCATTTAATCCACAATATTATCAATTTTAATTTTTGTTTTAAATTTTACATAAATAATTTTGTTAATATACACATTCATTTCAAATTTAAATTATTTAACACAAAACCGACCTTATGCAAAACTTTGCTCCCGTCAAAAATAATTTTGCAGAACATATTTTATTTTGTAAAATACAAGACTCTTCTGGATGTTATGTATTTTACATAATGAATTAAAATTTCTTTGACCAAATTATTTATATGAACTTTTTAAAACTAACCCGGTAATTTTGATATAAATGCTTGGTTTTAAAATAAATGAATTACGTTAAGCGTACAAGGAAATTAAATTTCTAATTTTTACATCTTAAATTTCTTTTTACAGAAGCGATTCAGATGTTCACTTTTAATTTTCTAAAGATACACTGTCTTCATCCTGTTGCATTAATAACATTCTACAGTGGTGGCCAAATTTCTGGAAACTTTTTATTGCAAAAGTAAAAAGCTACTTACAGCAGCCGTCCGAAGGAAAACACATCGGGAAATTTTGCTACATTTTCGCCGATCATGACCCCCAGATATCAAAGCCACCCTCAGTTGAAATGCTGACTTATACAGGGTGCAATATGTTATCTATCGCCGACCATTAATTTCTAAACCGTTCGTCGTAGACATATAGTTCCAATTACAAAAACGTTTCAAATGAGCTAAATATTCATGTTGTGCCATTATTTAAAGCAAAAAATCTATTTTATAAAAATTATGAAAACTAACTTTTTATACGGTCCCCCAGTCCGTATAGTTATATTTAGTAAATGTTTACACATATCATAACAGATATAACACAAAACGTTTGACATCTGTACTACAAAAATTGACTCAGTTATTAATTTTCAAAGTTTGAGATTTTTGCACATGATTTTGTCTTTCATTGAGGGATCAGTTAAAAGGTGAATTAAAGTAATTCGAGATCAAAATCAGTGTGCAGTGTCCTTTTTACGGCGAAACCACCTTTAGCCGGTATCGCCAAATTGGAGAATCACCAAATAGGGTTATTTCATCTAAAAATTTGAGCTAACTTTTATGGGTCGAACAACATTCCAACGTACCGACGATACCGGCTAAAGGTCGTTTCCCAATAAAAAGGACATTGCACCCTGATTTTGAACTCGAATTACTTTAATTCATCATTTAACTGATTCCTCAATAAAAGACAAAATCATGTGAAAAAATTTCAAACTTTGAGATTTAATAACTATGTCAATTTTTGCAGTACACATGTCAAACTTTTTGTGTTATGTCAGCTTTGATATATGTAAACTTTTACTAAATATAACTATAGGAACTGGGGAACCATATAAAAAGTTAAATTTCGTAATTTTTATAAAATTGACTTTTTACTTTAAATAATGCCACAACTTGAATATTTGCCTCGTCTATGACAAACGGTTGAGAAATTAATGGTTCGCGATAGATAACATATTGCACACTGTATGTATATCCATATATTCATATATGGAGTTTACAGTTTGTGGTAATGCTTGAAATAACTATTGGAATTTTTTAACCATATATTCATATATATATATATATATATATATATATATATATATATATTTATTTATAACTGAATTTTGAACCGATTTGGGTGAATTTTTTTATGTGCATAATAAATACTAATGTCTCAAACGACTTCGTTGTCCAGCTTCATCCGCCGTCTAGTTTCAAAATGGCGGCCATTTGAATTTTTTGTACACTTTTGGAAATTTTTATGTTTTCTAACTTTCAATTTAAAATGACCTATGCTGCTAAATTTACACTGCGTGATTCTTTAAAATATATTTTAATGTTTCTAACATTCTGCTTAAAATGCTATATATGAGTTCGCATTTTGTATAAAGTAACAATTTCTGTAAGTATACAATGTTAGAAAACTTTAAAAAAAAATTCAAAAATTCAAATGACCGCCATTTTGAAACAATATGGCGAATGCAGCTGGCCAACGAACTCGGTTGAGACATTAGTATGTACTAAGCGTAAAATCGTAGATGAAAAAAATCATCCAAATCGGTTCAAAAATTCCAGAGTTACAGTATTAAAAAATTCGTATATATATATATATATATATATATATGTATATTAACATTTCAACGGAGGGTGGTTTTGTTAACTGGGGGCCACTATCGTCGAAAATATAGCAAAATTTCCTGAAGTATTTTACTTCGGACGGCTGCGATAGTAGCTTTTTACTTTTTGTAATGAAAGCTACCTAAATGTGTCCACAATTTTGGAAACCACTGTGTATAAATAAAACATGTAATTTTTTTTTCTGTAATAGAATCCTTATATATTAAAACCGCACAGTCTTCAAAATATACTAAAATATATACTTCATGAATTAGATATAATAGATTCGAATAAACTTCAATTCAATGTCAAAATATTTGACAAGAACTATGTAACAGAGGCATAGTTGCACCAAAAATCAAAAGGTAAAAGACAATTTATTAGACAAGTTGAAGTCGTCTTAATCGACATAAATCGAAAAAGACTTCATTGGCCTATAAGAAAAATAATAAAGTTTATCCCAAATTTGAGATGTAGCTGCTAGAGTGGCTGAATTTAAAACAAGTTCAGGAACACTTGTGCGTATAAATAGAAAATTATACAATTTAGAGATAGCAATTCCCTAGGATTCTATAATCCAGATTACAAAAGGTAGTACAACTAGAATTGGTAGAGTACACTGTAAAAAAAAAATCTGTGAAGTTACTAAAGTTTTTCTAGGAAACTGGGATTCCTAGAACTTTTCATGTAACGGCAACAACAAAATTTCATGTAACAGACACACTTTTGCGCCGAAAATCAAAAAATCTGTAAGGTTACTAAGAATTTTTTTGGAAACTGGGATTCCGAGAACTTTTCATGTAACTGCAGCCAGGGTTACAAATAAAAGTTTAGTAAGATTACTGAAATTTTAGCAGATTCATTTGTAAATTTACAGATTTTTGTAGCTTTACAAAAACTAGTTTTGTAGATTTGCAGCTTTTTTCGTACAGTTACAGGTGAAAGTTTAGTAAGCATGTAACTTTACATCTGTAGAACTACAGATTTTTTTTTTACAGTGTAGTAAAGAGATCTGTAAAGTGAATTTGCAAGTATATTATGAACTGACTTTTTCTGGAGCAATAAATGTTTTATTATTTATTTCTGCTTAGTTTTTATTCTTATTATATTTATGTATTTTTTGTATCATGAATTAGTATTTTATTTGATGATAAGTGATCGTATGTTAATTTAGTTTCCATGGGAGTATGTTAGGAGTTGGTAAATTAATGTTGTATTTATACGCAGGGCTTTTGTCAAATGCCGCTGTGGTATTCTATTTTATTTCTTACATGCGGTTCGTATCTATTGTTTTTCTTTTCCTTTTATTTAATATATATATAACTATTAAAAAAAAAAAAAAGAAATATATATATATATATCTTTTTTTTTTTTTGTGATCACTAGTGAAGAGATTAAATTTTATTGAAAAATATTGGTATCTGTTTTTCTTTTGTGGATTAAAATATTTTTTTTTCTAGTGTTGATGTTTTTTATCGTCTATTGATATGAGAAAGTTATTTAGAATCGTCCATCAATTTTTCCAGAACTAATATGGCCAGAATTAATACAGAGAAGAAAGTAAATATATTAGGATAATCTGTTTTGTGAATTACTACAGCCATCCCTGTTTATACGGTTATTACTCTATATTTATGTAAATATGCATATAACTGTCTATGTAACAATATATTCATAAGTCCCTTTTGCATTATTTCAAAGAATACAAATAAATTTTGTGATAGCTAATTGCAACATATCCATCGATCTATCACAATTATATCCAATACAATTATTTTAAGATATTTTATAATTCCTTCCTATAAGAAATATCATATTTTATTTATACTAAGACAATTTTTCCAACTGAGTGAAAAAATGACCAAGTTCAAACTCAAATCCAGAACACTCGACTTACATTGTCAATGCCTTATCTTTTGAGCTACCTGGGCTGAAAACCGGGTAAGTAAGTAAGTAAGCACCCACCCTGGGAACCCGCTTTTGGCTTATGGTTAGGTGTAACCCCCAAGCCCAGGGCAGGGAAAAGTTTTACTACCTGCGGAAACAAGCCCAGAACCCCAGTCTCCGGGAAAGAAGGCAAGTGCCGTGTCCCCGGACCGCCTGTGAAAATTTATTATTATTTAAGATGGCGATTCTTTACCAATCACAATTGGCTGCCCTATTGTTTCAGGGCGAGCCTAGAAATGTATTTCAATTATGATTTATATGTTTTGGAATTTGTGTACTATTTGAAAAATTTTTAAGTATTTACTTTCGTCTTTACATTTATTAAGAAATATTTTTTCCCTTTTTTTTCCCCCTTTTAAACAAAAATATTTATTCGTATTTACAATATTTCTAGTGGTATTTAAGTTCTTAAAAATTAAACAATCTCAAAAACACCCTTCTATACACCACGTGGACCCATGATTTTTTTTTTTTTTGATAAAGTAGTATAATAATTTAGTTATAATTATTTACCAATAAATAAGTTTATCTAGCTCACATAAACTTAATGGCTATAAGTTTATCTGTACGTCTGTCTGTATATCTGTCCATCTTGTCTGCCATAGAGACAGCGAAATAGAATAAGCCGAAGGAAATGGAGCTCCATTTAAACAATGAGTACGCAAATTCACTATTATTCTTAACTCAATCACACTGATTGTTATCGATTGCACTGTAATGTTATCACAGGAATTAAATTCTTCCAACTAAGCGAAAAAATACCCTATCTAATTCCCAGAACCCTTTACTTGCATTGTCAATGCTCTACATATTTCATTGTCAATGCTCTGTCAATGATAATCAATTCTATGAGACACTTTCAGAATCTACTGCCAATTACACGGGGTTGAAAAAATGCATTATTTTTATCCACTTTTTAAAGATATATATCCGACTGAAGAAATGTTGTAATCATATGTTGAGTACTGTTATTTTTTATTATATTTTCAAACTTTCGAAAATAGCATTATATTACAAGTGAAATTTAACTTTAAATAAAAAAAAAAAAATGAAGTAAAATTTTACTTTTTTGTCAAAATTAATTAAAAAAATAAAACTGGATAAATATCATTCTATCTAAAAACAAAATGATTTTATATTTTATTGCAAAATCTGTTTTCTAAAAGAATGTATTGTAAATAATTTAATGTATTACATAAATTAGTGCCCAATAAGTTTATCTGAGCGAGAACGTAGTCAGCCTAGATGCCACAAATGGTAAGGCATTCACAATGTAAATGTTAAAATTTAAGCAAGAATGTGAAATGTTAAGTAAAGCATTGCTAAAGTTTTGCTTTAATTAAAAGTATGTGCTTCTGTTTAAAATTATATATATTTTATAATGCAGAAAATAAACTTAAATATTTTATCTTTGATGTATTTTTGCAAAAAGGGCTCTTTGATGTATTTTTCTTTCTTTATTTATTTGTTATCATAGCATTATCGTAGGATGACAAGTCTTTAATTAATTTTTGTATTTAATTCAGTTTAAAATTATTTCATCGTATTCACAAAGATAAATTAAACATAGTCATAAGATGGAAGAAAGGATGCTTTTAATAAAAATGGCTAAAACATAAAGTACAATTATCTTAATAATGATTTTTACATGTATTTACGAATAGAAATTAAATAAAACAAAATATTAAATGAACGAATTTTGAAAATTAAAGGCGAATGTTCAAAGATGCTACATTAGTTTCAGTGCTGAAATAGTTTCGTGATCATTCGGATGTTAGTAATGTGACTTTAATGTCATTATATCTTTCACAGGTATTCTGATCAGGAAAATCAAAATATTGTGAATTTCAAATTAAATTAAAGAACGAAAAAAATAAACCTTACCTGAAATTTGAAATGTGAACAACACTCAATGTTTTTACGATAGATTAATCTAAATTTAAAATAGTTTCTCTATTTATTTATTTTTTTTTCGGGGGGGGGGGGGAAGGCGGATAAAATTTAATTTAACTACATATAGCAATCTTTATGTCATATAAATTAATTTCAATTGAGTGTAAAATGGAAATAAAATTCCAATATATTCTTAAATCAGACGTTGAAAACAAATCAATTATATTGGAATTTAAATATTAACTCAAGAAACCTGTGTAAATGTTATATAATTAAACATCGTAAGCTTGTTCACAACATTTTCAAGGAGTTTAAAAAAAATCCTTAAAAAGTATTTACCATTACAATACAAAGTAGAAGCTGAACGGAATAGTGAGCCCAAGGTTTAATGGTGTAATTTATGGCTAATTGTTGTTCCACGTTCACCCACAGTTAGAAAGGCCAGCCTTGCCATTGCAGTAGTCAACAATCCATTTTCCTGCAAATGCCCGTCACTAGTCTTACAACTGACTGCCGAGTATCCCGTTCGGATACCCTGCAAATTATAGGGATCATCTCACACACCGTTCCCCAATCCTCTCATTTCCCCAAAACTCCTACAAACTTCGAAAGATGGTCCAGCGTACAGCGGTACTGTGGTTGGTTCTTTATTAAGCCATTGTATAAATTCCCAAATGCCTCGAATAATCCCGATACACACAGAGAATGGTTTTGCATTTTTAATTCTGCATATCAAATAATCTTATCGGCGTCATGTAAGCGAACGTCTGTTTGATCTGCCATAACTTAAAGATTATAAAACTACTTGTTTTCAAATTTGCAATGTTCTCAGCACACTATGAATTTGAGATCTATTAGGGACGAATAGATTCATTCAAATGTAAACAGGATTTTTGGCTGATTTATTGAGATCAATTCGGTAGTATTTTCATATTTAGTATTAATATGATGGTTACCGGAGAAATTGTAATTATTTCAAATTTGTGGAATTATTAAGTAAGGGATTTCCACATGATGACGAATTGCTGTTTTTCCTTGCGGGATCTTAATTATGTATTTCAAATGATAGAAATATAAGTTTTTTTTTTTTTTTTTTTTTTTTTTTTTTTTTTTTTTTTTTTTTTTAAGTATTCAAAATATATCGTAATAATAGTGGTGTCTATTGAAACAAAAGTAAATGCTCATTATAAGATTGATAATGTGAAAGTTTTTGTGGAAATAAAAAATATTTAAATTAAAAAAAAAAAGAAGTAAAAGGAATTTCCCAAATTATTCAATGTGTTGTTCTACAATCATCAGTTGATCTCAGTGCGTTTAAGCGTTAGATAAAATTACAAATCCAGAATGAAAAATATCATCAAGGAATTTCTAGATGAGACATATTCATCAAAGACATGACTGATGACAGTTTAATTCTTATGTATGATTTGCACATTATTATAATTCCTGCCCAAAAATCTATTTTTTGGATGTTTCGTATGTTAATAAGTCAACTATTAAAGATAGTAATTCAAATATTAAGGGCAATGTTACTCCAGATTTTTACGTAAATTATTATTTAATAACAAATGCGGACACTCTGCTAACACAACATTTGAAATGAGCATCATGAATTAGTAATACAAATTCTTTCGATATTGTGGGATGTATGTGTCAAAGAAACTTTGCCATTGTCTTAAATATGATTAATTCATTTAATTAATTCTTAAAATAATGAATGCCCCATTGAAAAATTAACTCCAAGATGGAGGTCATGTTCCTTTAAAAAAAATGTGAAATAAAAACAGAATCTCATTTAAAAATACATTATAATGAGGCTAATATAGCTCATGCTTATGAAAACTAATTTCTAAAAGCAGTATTACAAACAAATAAAAATCCGGGCAAAAATAGAAAATCAGTAACACCAAGCTTTGCAAAATGTTTAGCAAAAGAAACATATACGAAAAAACTGGAAAAATGATCAAATATAGGTAATAAAACAATAATGAAAAAAAAATCGAAGTAATGGGGCAAAGAGAAGCTTTTTTTTGTCAAAGTTGTCTTGTTCATATCACTTATAAACCAGAATAGAAATGTTAAAATAAAAAACAAAAATCAGTTAAAGGTAAAAGGAAAAACAAATTATTTGCTTGCTCCAAACAGGCTATAATTTATTCCGGTGCACTAACCCAAGTGGGTGCAGGAGCAAAAAAGTTTTAAGATATGTGAATTTTTTGTTAGTGAATGGCCTAGAAACTTGAAAATCGGCATGATAGTTAGCTGTAATATCTAAGAACGGTTTATATATATATATAATTAAATGAGGTGAAAATACGCGAAAATCGTTCTGAAAACGTTCTACATTACGATTTTTATGAAGTATTAAGAAAATACGATGACTATTTCAAAAGTAGTGGTAGCGAATTGATGGTGATAGTTCCCTCCCCAACATAGGCTATACTTACGTTGGTGTCACGACCACCAGGGAGTTACAGGAGCAAGCTAGTCATATGCGCCAATCCTAAAACTTTCTTCTATCTGATACATGTTAATAATTCAAAATTCGCTGTCACGGTGACAAAATAAAAGGAAAATCTATACCGATCATGAGAATTATAAATGTGTATAGGTGCGTTGAATTAGATGCATGTAAAAAGGATATATGTATCGCATTTTCAACCAACTCATTGAATTTCGGAACCCACCCTCTTAGATGTCCGCAACCAAAATTTCCGTCTCAAAGAGTATAGAATGAACACATGTTGTTCAATATACACACAAGTCTAATAATTATCAACTTTGTGAAAATGAAACAAAATATTATGTTTAATTAAATTGCGTGCATTAGTTTCTGAGATACAACTTTTGCGAAAATCTTGAAAAATTCGGCATAGCAATTCGACCTGTTGTGCGACTTACACCAAAACCTAACAAGTAACAGATTACGTCAACATTTAATTGAATCGGAAGTTTGATAAAAATCCATGCATAAGTTCTTGAGATAGAGCTATTGCAGAAATCGTGAAAAATACAGCATAACAGCACAACCTGTATGAGCGATGTACACCAAAACCTGATAAGCAACAACTTAGCCCATTAAACACCAACGCTCCCGATGCCGGAACAACTATTTATTACTTTTTTTTTCTCAAAATATTTTTAATCTATTTAAAAAATACATTTTGTATTTAAAAGTTAATAGTATTGGTCTAATATATATATATTTCAGAATGATATACATATTTGTTCCATTTTCTGCAGATTTTTTTTTAAAGAGAATTTTTCGGTTTTCGACTATCTCAAGTAAAACCAATAAAAAGAAAGAAAACAATGTTTTTACAAGTAGAATGAATATTTAAAGTCAACATTTCAACTAACAATACATTCTTAACCTGAAGTAAATATATACATTTAAAGCCATATTAGAAAGATTTCTTTGGAATTTTCCCACAAAGGGAGCATTGGCGGCTTGTACTTACATTTCCGTCCCTTATTCTGCAAGCGTGCTTCCATAAAGATAGGATGTGTTTCTAAGCAGTAAGTGAAAAGAAATCAGTTAATCTTTTCGAGGAAAAAATATGATCTATAGACCATATGACTATTAGATATAGTGATTGTAAATTTTGTTCAAGGGCATTTAAAAAAAAAACAGAAACACTTTTAACCAGATTAGATTTAATAAAATGATCACTAACAAACACCTTAAAACATAAAAAAAGTTGTATTTATGATGTTCATCCGTTTTACAAAAAAAAAAAAAAAAAAAAAAAAAAAAAAAACTTAAAATCCTAAAGAAGAAATATACGGGATTGCGCTATGAGTGATTGTAAATTATTACTAAAACATTAAAAAATATTTTTTTTCTATTTCTTGTAACAAGAAATTTGAGCATAAATAAAGGTATAATAAAGTAGTACTTAGCGCCTACTTTTGAAATAGGCTTCCATAGGGAGATTCATAGACCAAATAAAAAAAGAAAATTACGAAAATTCAGAATTGTTTCATTTTATATTAATTTTACCAATGGCGATACTTTTGTAAATAAATTTTTTAATACCCGCAAATCTCTTATTACAGGAGCAATAAAAAATAATGTATTTTACTAAATAAATTGAATAGCGTAGTCTGATATCAAATAGAGTGAAAACATTTACTTTTTTTAATGAAATACGTCTTAATTTCCATTTGTAAAAGAATTGCTTTATTTGAAAAGATCAAAGATAAAATTTAATACATCATTTAGTAATATATATAGTTATAATTAACCGACAACTTGGCGATGTAATAAACTACTTTGATATAAGTATATAGAATAAACTTAAATGTAAAACACACACACACATATATATATATATATGCGTGTGTGTGTGTGTGTTACCGTGAAAGACTGAAATTGGAGAATGTCGAAATTCACCGGTGAATGTCAACACATACCAAATATGTTGGTGAAAGACCGAATATTTGATTATGTTCTTTTACATTCGGACCATCACCAGTGAATGTCGAAAAGCACAGACATGCTCAGGTGGAGGTCGAAAAGAGAAGCGGTGTTCAACAAAGAGGTTGATCTTTGTTGAGAGGTTGTTGTCTGTAGCCAAATTCTTTGTTCTACTGCGAATCAGTCAGCTTTGTCAGTTTTATGTAAGGTTCGATGGCAACGTTTTCTTAAATTTTATTTTCTTATTCAATATCCTATTTTATATTGGAAGGATACTGCAGTGAGCCGTGATCTTTTTTTTTTTTTTCGAAAAATTAAATACATTAATTGAGAGTAAACGAGAAAACGGTTTATATATATATATATTTTTTTTTTTTCAAGAAAGTACTCTAAAATATTTTATGATGCGATTTTTGCTAAAAATAATTGAAGCACACGATAAGATTACAGACGATTAAAAATTTTTATGTTTTACAAATTCATTATCACGACTGAAATGCGGAGAAGTAAATGCAAATTTCCGACATATTCAAAATTCACCAATAGTGCATGGTGAATGTCGATATTTACTAGTGTAAGTCATAAATAAGTATATTTAGCAAATATTTCGGACATACACCAAGCGACAATGTGAATGTTGACAATCACCAGTGAATGTCGACATATTCCAGACTTGGGTTTTTCACAGTAACATATATATGTATGAAAGTATATATCTTAAAGAATGGGAGAGGATATTTTAACAAACATTTAGAGTACAAGAAAGCATGGTCGAAATATATTTATTCAGTATGAAATGCAGCATACTTGTACCGTATCACGAATTTTCTTTAAAAATTTAGAAATACAAGGAGATAAATCCGGTATTCACCGGTTACATAATTTCGCTGATTTTTAGGTAGATTTCGTAAGAAATACTACCTATTGCAGTCGTTACCATGGTGCGACTTTTGAAAAATTCCTTCATAACTTTTCATTACATGACCCCAGGAACCCAAAACCACCCCCACCTAAAAAGTTTATATATATATATATATATATATATATATATATATATATATATATATGTATGTATGTACTAAATTTTGTCCGCACGATAAAAGTCGCAATTATGCACGAAACGTCTTCAAACTCGCCAACAACTTCATGATAGCTAATTTCTGGGCGGGGATTGAAAATGAGCAAAATCGGTCCAAGGGAATGGGAATGGGGAAGGTTTAAAATTTTGAATACCGTCTTAACATGATTCTGATAAAACCAGCTTTTACACAACAATGGAAGGAAAAAAATAAATATTTTTCGTTATAGCTGTTGCCAACATAAAAAAAAGCAATAAAATTCTCACCACAACAATTGCTTTTCTAATGCAGTGTTTTCACGTGAAAAATTAAATTAGATAAACAGTTTGACGAATTGAAAACAAATTGAATATTACGTCATAAGTTTTCTAGAGCAAGATTTCTGCATGAAAATTCAAAATGAAATAAATAGTTTGACGAATTGAAAACAAATTGAATATTACGTCATAAGTTTTCTAGAGCAAGATTTCTGCATGAAAATTCAAAATGAAATAAATAGTTTGACGAATTAAAAACAACAACAAAATATTGCGTCATATTGAAAATATAATGGACCACAGCAGGTGAATATGTAACGTCATTGAGTTTGAAGAAACGTATTAAAACATGATAAAAACCCAAGTATAGAAATATTAACATATTTTAACACTTTGAGGTTCTCTGAATTTGATTTAGCCATTTTAAAACCTATTCCATATACATGCGTGTGTGTATATTAGAATTTTCACAAAATGTTTAGCTCCCTAGAGCGCATTCTTAGCGAAGGAACTGGGTTTATCTTTAATCTTGATTTAAGTTTTGTTGGTGAATTTAGTACTTAACTTCGAAATCTACCTCCGCCTGTAGGCCCGAGCCGGCAGGGATTTTTTTTTTAGAAAAAATAACGGATTTATTTTCCTGCTTTATTAAATTTTAATATGTTTTATTGTAATTCAATATTACTGCGTGCGTTAATTTTTTTCATTTACTCCATGTGGTCTAATCCGGTTGTCTAAGAAAACATCCAGCCGGTGAAAATGACGTTCACTAAATTTCCGTGACGTATGCAGATGAATTGTGCTTTTTATTAGTTTTTAGGTAAATTTCGTAAGAAATACTACCTATTGCAGTCGTTACCATGGTGCGACTTTTTAAAAAATCCTTCATAACTTTCCATTACCTGACCCCAGGAACCCAAAACCACCCCCACCTAAAAAGTTTATATGTATATATATATATATGTGTGTGTATGTATGTATGTACTAAATTTTGTCGGCACGATAGAAGTCGCAATTATGCACGGATCGTCTTCAAACTCGCCAACAACTTTAAGATGGCTAATATCTCGGCGGGGATTGAAAATGAGCAAAATCCGCCCAAGGGAATGGGAATTGGGAAGGTTAAAAATTTTGAATTCCGTCTTAACACAATTCTGATAAAACCAGCTTTTACACAACAATGGAAGGAAAAAAATAAATATTTTTCGTTATAGCTGTTGCCAACATAAAAAAAAGCAATAAAATTCTCACCACAACAATTGCTTTTCTAATGCAGTGTTTTCACGTGAAAAATTAAATTAGATAAACAGTTTGACGAATTGAAAACAAATTGAATATTACGTCATAAGTTTTCTAGAGCAAGATTTCTGCATGAAAATTCAAAATGAAATAAATAGTTTGACGAATTGAAAACAAATTGAATATTACGTCATAAGTTTTCTAGAGCAAGATTTCTGCATGAAAATTCAAAATGAGATAAATAGTTTGACGAATTAAAAACAACAACAAAATATTGCGTCATATTAAAAATATAATGGACCACAGCAGGTGAATATGTAACGTCATTGAGTTTGAAGAAACGTATTAAAACATGATAAAAACCCAAGTATAGAAATATTAACATATTTTAACACTTTGAGGTTCTCTGAATTTGATTTAGCCATTTTAAAACCTATTCCATATACATGCGTGTGTGTATATTAGAATTTTCACAAAATGTTTAGCTCCCTAGAGCGCATTCTTAGCGAAGGAACTGGGTTTATCTTTAATCTTGATTTAAGTTTTGTTGGTGAATTTAGTACTTAACTTCGAAATCTACCTCCGCCTGTAGGCCCGAGCCGGCAGGGATTTTTTTTTTAGAAAAAATAACGGATTTATTTTCCTGCTTTATTAAATTTTAATATGTTTTATTGTAATTCAATATTACTGCGTGCGTTAATTTTTTTCATTTACTCCATGTGGTCTAATCCGGTTGTCTAAGAAAACATCCAGCCGGTGAAAATGACGTTCACTAAATTTCCGTGACGTATGCAGATGAATTGTGCTTTTTATTAGTTTTTAGGTAAATTTCGTAAGAAATACTACCTATTGCAGTCGTTACCATGGTGCGACTTTTTAAAAAATCCTTCATAACTTTCCATTACCTGACCCCAGGAACCCAAAACCACCCCCACCTAAAAAGTTTATATGTATATATATATATATGTGTGTGTATGTATGTATGTACTAAATTTTGTCGGCACGATAGAAGTCGCAATTATGCACGGATCGTCTTCAAACTCGCCAACAACTTTAAGATGGCTAATATCTCGGCGGGGATTGAAAATGAGCAAAATCCGCCCAAGGGAATGGGAATTGGGAAGGTTAAAAATTTTGAATTCCGTCTTAACACAATTCTGATAAAACCAGCTTTTACACAACAATGGAAGGAAAAAAATAAATATTTTTCGTTATAGCTGTTGCCAACATAAAAAAAGCAATAAAATTCTCACCACAACAATTGCTTTTCTAATGCAGTGTTTTCACGTGAAAAATTAAATTAGATAAACAGTTTGACGAATTGAAAACAAATTGAATATTACGTCATAAGTTTTCTAGAGCAAGATTTCTGCATGAAAATTCAAAATGAAATAAATAGTTTGACGAATTGAAAACAAATTGAATATTACGTCATAAGTTTTCTAGAGCAAGATTTCTGCATGAAAATTCAAAATGAAATAAATAGTTTGACGAATTAAAAACAACAACAAAATATTGCGTCATATTGAAAATATAATGGACCACAGCAGGTGAATATGTAACGTCATTGAGTTTGAAGAAACGTATTAAAACATGATAAAAACCCAAGTATAGAAATATTAACATATTTTAACACTTTGAGGTTCTCTGAATTTGATTTAGCCATTTTAAAACCTATTCCATATACATGCGTGTGTGTATATTAGAATTTTCACAAAATGTTTAGCTCCCTAGAGCGCATTCTTAGCGAAGGAACTGGGTTTATCTTTAATCTTGATTTAAGTTTTGTTGGTGAATTTAGTACTTAACTTCGAAATCTACCTCCGCCTGTAGGCCCGAGCCGGCAGGGATTTTTTTTTTAGAAAAAATAACGGATTTATTTTCCTGCTTTATTAAATTTTAATATGTTTTATTGTAATTCAATATTACTGCGTGCGTTAATTTTTTTCATTTACTCCATGTGGTCTAATCCGGTTGTCTAAGAAAACATTCAGCCGGTGAAAATGACGTTCACTAAATTTCCGTGACGTATGCAGATGAATTGTGCTTTTTATTAGTTTTTAGGTAAATTTCGTAAGAAATACTACCTATTGCAGTCGTTACCATGGTGCGACTTTTTAAAAAATCCTTCATAACTTTCCATTACCTGACCCCAGGAACTCAAAACCACCCCCACCTAAAAAGTTTATATGTATATATATATATATATGTGTGTGTATGTATGTATGTACTAAATTTTGTCGGCACGATAGAAGTCGCAATTATGCACGGATCGTCTTCAAACTCGCCAACAACTTTAAGATGGCTAATATCTCGGCGGGGATTGAAAATGAGCAAAATCGGCCCAAGGGAATGGGAATTGGGAAGGTTAAAAATTTTGAATTCCGTCTTAACACAATTCTGATAAAACCAGCTTTTACACAACAATGGCAGGAAAAAATAAAATCCCTGCCGGCTCGGGCCTACAGGCGGAGCTAGATTTCGAAGTTAAGTACTAAATTCACCAACAAAACTTAAATCAAGATTAGAGATAAACCCATTTCCTTCATTAAGAATGAGCTTTAGGGAGCTAAACATTTTGTGAAAATTCTAATATACACGAATACACACACGCATGTATATAGAATAGGTTTAAAAAATAGCTAAAGCAAATTCAGAGAACCTCAAAGTGTTAAAATATGTTAACATTTCCATAGTCGGGGTTTTATTATGTTTTAATACGTTTCTTCACACTCACATGACGTTGAATATTCACCTGTTGAGGTCCATTTTATTTCCAATATGACGCAATAGTTTGTTTTTGTCGTCAAACTAATTATTTCATTTTGAGTTTCCATGAGGAAATCTTGCTCTAGAAAACTTATGACGTAATATTCAATTTGTTTTCAATTCGTAAAACTATTTATTTATTTTAATGTTTCACGTGAAGAAAATCTTGCAATAGAAAAAGCAATTGTTGTGGTGAGAATTTTATTGCTTTTTTTTTAAATTGTTGGCAACTGCCATAACGAAAAATATTTATTTTTTCCTGTCATTGTTGTGTAAGAGCTGGTTTTATCAGAATCATGTTAAGATGGTATTCAAAATTTTGAACCCTCCCCATTTCCATTCCCTTCGGCCGATTTTGCCCATTTTCAATCCCCGTCGAGATATTAACCACCTCAAAGTTGTTGGCGAGTTTGAAGACGATCCGCGCATAATTGCGACTTTTATCGTGCGGACAAAATTTAGTACATACATACATACATACATATATATATATATATATATATATATATATATATATATATATATATATATATATATATATAAACTTTTTAGGTGGGGGTGGTTTTGGGTTCCTGGGGTCCTATAATGAAAAGTTATGAAAGAATTTTTCAAAAGTCGCACCATGGTAACGACTGCAATAGGTAGTATTTCTTACGAAATCTACCTAAATATTTTTCGTTATAGCTGTTGCCAACAATTAAAAAAAAGCAATAAAATTCTCACCATAACAATTGCTTTCATAATGCAATGTTTTCACGTGAAAAATTAAATTAGATAAACAGTTTGACGAATTGAAAACAAATTGAATATTACATCATAAGTTTTCTAGAGCAAGATTTCTGCATGAAAATTCAAAATGAAATAAATAGTTTGACGAATTGAAAACAAATTGAATATTACGTCATAAGTTTTCTAGAGCAAGATTTCTGCATGAAAATTCAAAATGAAATAAATAGTTTGACGAATTGAAAACAAATTGAATATTACGTCATAAGTTTTCTAGAGCAAGATTTCTGCATGAAAATTCAAAATGAAATAAATAGTTTGACGAATTAAAACAACAACAACAAATATATATATCTATTGCGTCATATTGAAAATATAATGGACCACAGCAGGTGAATATGTAACGTCATGTGAGTTTGAAGAAACGTATTAAAACATGCTAAAAACCCGAGTATGGAAATATTAACATATTTTAACACTTTGAGGTTCTCTGAATTTGATTTAGCCATTTTTAAACCTATTCCATATACATGCGTGTGTGTATTTGTGTATATTAGAATTTTCACAAAATGTTTAGCTCCCTAGAGCTTATTCTTAGCGAAGGAAGTGGGTTTATCTCTAATCTTGATTTAAGTTTTGTTGGTGAATTTAGTACTTAACTTCGAAATCTACCTCTGCCTGTAGGCCCGAGCCGGCAGGGATTTTTTTATAATTTATTTATTCATTGTAACTTTTATATTATTTTTTTTTAAAGTTTAATACGTTTTTTAGAATGCCCAATTACAATACCGCAAATCATATTTATATCAAAATAGCAATTATGCGTTCAACAAAAGCTTTGGAAATATGTGAAAAGCGAGATTTTCGTAAAAGCCTCGTTACAGAAATTAACAGCTGAAGGAAACGCCAAATATCATTATATACAAACAGACTGTTTGATTTTCGACATTTCAGTGGTTTAAGCCCATAGTTCAAATACATTTCTAAATTTGTGTTTATTTTTTATTCTATTGATTTATTTGTTGATTGGTGAGCGTTTTAATTTCATTATTGAATATAAGCTGGAAGCGAATGATGAGCTATTTATATTAATTTAAGTGAAAATACATTTATCTTTCTTAATCGGCTGCACGCGAAAAAAATAGAGTTTTGTAAAAATTATGTTTAAAAGTTATTTTAAAGATATATAAAATTAGAATAAATTGCGTAATATTTTTCTAACAAATTTCGATACGGATTTCGAAAAATTGCATTTGAAAGTGTATTTTATTCCCAATTCGACGGTGTAAAAATTGAAAATATGAGATGTTTAGAAATTTAAAAAATTGCTATAAAAGTTCAAGTTAATCAATTGGCATTGCCGCCGTCAAAATAGCGTCAGCGGTACGGACGGACACGTTTTTCCTTTATAATATAGATATAAGATATTTTTAAAAATGTCTACTGACTTCCATTATCTTGTGTAAAATCCGATTGCAGTAAGAAATAAGAGAGCAGTTATTCAGTGGTTATGTATCGGGAATAATATTCTGAAACATGACACCTGAACTCTTTTATGTATGCATATGTCGCTACATCCACCAGTTCACGTGATATCATTACATATCAGATAAAAAATGTATGTCGTCTGGATTTCGTTAAAATATACCCTTTGTTGTTAAAGTTATAAGCAAAAAGTTTTGTTTTAAATTTAGAGTAATACACTTTCTATTTTTAACTAAATAAATATATTGCGATTGTTGCTTCCTATCAAAAATTTTTCACTTTTATTTAGTCTATCAAAAAGTTATACCAATAATTTTCAATCACCCTGTATATACAGGTGTATCTGAGAAAGGGGGCAAAACTTTACTGGATGATAGAACGCAACTATACGAGCAAAGTTCGCTATAGAATGTATGGCCGTAACGCAAGCGGGGAGATGTTAAAAGGTAGTTTTCCACTGTTGCAGTTGGATTAATACAAGAATGAGACGAGATACTCCAGGAAACATTTTATTAACAGGAATGTAATTTATGTATATGCTCAAATTGATTGCTCAAAATATCTTGCGCAGATGTACTGCACGCTGAACACCTGCGAAAACAGGGACTGATGTACATTTGTGATGATACCGGGCATTTCCCGAGTATCACCGGCAACAACGTAAATCCTGGCGACTAGATCCATATCGGTTTCAATCTGGCACTCATAGTTTAGGCTTTTCATATGGCTCCACGGGATAAAGTCCAAACACGTGAAACCCGGCGATATTGGTGTCGAAGCTATGGGACAACCTCGACCAATCCATCGCCCTTGAAGAGTGGAAAACTACATTTAACCTCTCACAGCTTAAATTTCGACCATACACACTTTGACGAAATTTGCTTGTATAGCTGCGTTCTATCACCCCGTAAAGTTCTGGCCACTTTTTCGGATGCAACCTTGTATATATATATGTTATATGTTGCTGTCGACTTTTGTGATATATCGACGAAAATATAGGATAGTCATTAATGCTAAATACTTTGCCAACCCTCCGTCATCAAGAGACAACTAGAGCGCAGTTATGTTGGAAAATAGTAAACAGATTCAAGAAAGCATTGGGAGAATTTCTTCTTCAATGAATAATAGAGGCATCAAGAATTTAAGGTCGTTTATTTGGCTGACCATATCGTAATATTTTTAGTAGAAGATCCACCAGCTCTCGAATAACCGCTGTTCCACTTCATGAAAAACTTATGATGTTAAAAGTTATTAGAATCTACACATTAGAAGTCATTCACCCCAAGTCACGTGGATTTATTAAACAACCAAATAACGTAAAAATATCCCGCTCCTCGTCTATGTAACAGTATAAATACACAAGGAAACAGTGCGCGGACGGATACATTTCTAGCGAATGAAGAAATCCCGTAAAAGTAGCCGGAAGGACGCGATGAGATGCAGAATACGACAGGACTTAGCTCCGGGTGAAGGGGGAAAGCACGCGTGACGACGATGTGAACTCTTTAGACTCGGCGTCAGAATCATTACGTAAACAAATATTGGCGGGAGGCTATCCATGGAATTATGGGAAATAGAATATGAGAGAAAAAATGCTATTATAAAACATTCAAAACAAAAGAATTTAGTTTTATAATAAAATAAAATAAAAGTAATTTAATGGGTTTTATAAGATTAGACGAATGGATTAAGGTTTTTAAAATAATAAAAGAATGCGCATGTTTAAAAGCATGTGAAAAAAAGGCAAAAAATATTAAGATATTATTAAAGATAGGTAAAAAAGTATAAATATTAAGAATTTGGAATAGTTTTATTAAGATAAGATAAGAGGACGAAAACGTTTATTATTACACATATGTATATGTTAAATTATTAGATCTAATTCCTCGATTTCCTTATCTTATTCTAAATTACTACTTTTTATTCGCTAACTCCTTATTCTTAAATAATCTCTATCGTAAATTCTGTTAAATTCCCTTTAATTTAATGTCTCACTTGTCTAACTTGCTTAAATATTACGCTTTTAGTATTCTTAAATTAAATGTTCCATTTCCGATCTTTTTCTTTTAGAATGTTCTCTTAGAAACCATTTTATTTTTCCTTCCATTTTAGTTTCTCGCGCATATTCGGGGGTTATCCTTTTTACCATCAAATTCATCCACTCACCCTGTCAGCACTATTTCCCTGGCGTGGTATTCTTAAATATTAATTGGTTGAGAGCGAGAGATACATCATATTTGTATTCCTACACTTGACGCACAAAAAGCCAATGCTCTCTGTGTTTCAGCAGATTTTAGTCGTATTTCTATTTTTCATATCACCCAATGGTCACCGTCCGCGTATTCGATTATCTACAACTTTGTTCATTCCTAAATTAATACTATGAAGCGATGGCTATTATTCGTTGTGGAAACTGCGTAGCCGAAAGATGTTTAAATAAAATGCTAAGCTGAATTTAAGTTTTGCCTCAATTATTTCTGTGGAAACTTTCACAGAAAAATGTATTCCATGGGCTTCACACGTCGACTGTTACAACTTCCAAATCATCATATTACGTCAATGTCGTAGTCTTTAACACGACAAGATTCCAGTTTTCATTATACTACTACAACAGCATCGATTTTACCTGTTCTGTCAACTTATACAACTCTATTACTGCTGTACGTGATCCACTGCTCATATCGTGACAGCTAGTTACTTCATTTCAACTAGAAAAATCTTCCAATGTTGCGATAATGCAACACACACGCATATATATAATTCTTTTTTTTTCTCATGAGATGAAAGAATAAAGACGTTAAACTAAACGGAATGCCTATGGGTATATGTCTAAAAAATACATGAGAAAAGTGTATATTTGAATTTAAAATTCATTGATGCAATTTTCTTTAACCTACGAATCACATTAAAAATGAATAAAGCCTTCTCAAGATTTAGGAAGATCAAAGGTTAAAACTTTATTTCTTCTTCCTGCCAGAATCCAATAAATATTTATGAACGTATCTGTAGGTGATTCTAGAAATATTCTATTAAATAAAACGAAAGATAAATGCAAAAGTATAAAATAAATACGAAATGAAAAGTTTTATTTATATCAGTTACAGAATGATATATTTTGTGGAACTTTGAAAGAAAAGAATTAATGAAATTCAGGAATTAATGTAATTTAATTTAGTAATTTTAATTTCGATTTTTGTTGATTTTCTTAAGGTTATTATTTAATGAAGAATTAAATATATTTTCATGAAACTATTCTTATATAACATTGGAGTTTCTTTAACATCAGCTCGACATGTGATCGAGAGGTTCTGTCACAAAGCTGGTTGGCGGGAGGTTCTGAGTCCGAACCCAATCGCTCCCATCGTCGGCTTAATCGTTTACAGTTTTCCGTGGTTTTCTTCGATCCTTAGATTAGGTTACGTAAATACGGGTTAGGTTTCCTTAGAATGACCCGCACGGAGGACATCCCCACCGGGCCTATATCCCTAGTGTAGATGGTCGGTCCATTATTATTTTTTGTTGTTGTTGTAATTCGGGAAGCCCGTGTTGGATTCGCCGTTTTGTGTAAAGCACAGTATTTATAACGGGATACAATATTGACATAATATTTTGTAATTTTAATTTCGATTTTTGTCGATTTCTTAAGGTAATTATTTAATGAAGCATTATTTTCATGAACTATTCTTATATAACATTGGAGTTTCTTTAACTGCAGCTCCACATGTGACCGAGAGGTTCTATCACGAAGTTGGTTGGCGGGAGGTTCTGGATCCAAACCCAATCGCGCCCGTCGTCGGCTTAATCGTTTACAGTTTTCCGTCGTTTTCTCCGAACCTTAGATTAGATTGCGTAAATACGGGTTAGGTTTCCTTAGAATGACTCATACGGAGGACACCCCCACCGGGCCTATATCCCTAGTGTAGATGGCCGGTCCAGTTTTTTTTTTTTTTTTTTTTTTTTTTTTTTTTGTAATTCTGGAAGCCCGTGTTGGATTCGCTGCTTGATGTAAAGTACAGTATTTATAACGGGAAACAATATTGACATAGATTATTTCACGATCAAAAAATTTTTTGATAATGAATTTTAATCATTTTATTGTGTTAAAAAAGTGATGTGAAATTTGAATTTTTGAAGTTTATTTCATAGAAATATGCCCCAAAATGCTGAAGAATAGACTTCACATTGTTTTCTCTTATACTCTTACTTTATTTTTCAATATTTTATCCGTTCATTAATGAATTATATAAACATCTTTATTAAAAAAAGAACAGTTTATTAGAAATGTACTGAAAATGGTGTCATAAATGTCTTAAGAGAGTAGTAATTTTTTAAAAATATCTCTCTTATTCAATATTATTTCTTTATAATTTTTTTCTGTAAAAATTTGTCAGAAACATTTTATTTATATTAGGTATTAAAATATTTGGCAAAAAAATTGTTCTGATTACATTTGAGGTGCGTATAGAGAGTTCTTCCAAAATGAATGCTAACCTCCAGAAAGTAGATTATAAAACAACACTAAATATACAGGGATGCCATATGCGACTATTTTATACTATTTTTGCTCCAGTATTTTTCTAATATAAATTTCTATGTATATTTTTCTTGATAATGTTTTCAAAGATTTTTTTTAAGGATTTCTCTTTTGAAAAACTGGTGGTAGTTATAACTAAAAATAGCCGCCTGTGGCAACCCTAAATACATCACATAGGCTCGTACTATGCCCACATTATTCTTCAGTGAGTATCTTGTTGCACTTCAGTAGGGTATATCTGTTTACATATGTATGAAGTAATGCAACCTTATTAAATTACATTTCCAATGTGATCAATTTTTCTAAATAGACAATAATGAAAATTATATTTTTCCTGATGCTCTGTCAACGAACTACAAATACTACATAAATTCAGTATCCATACCAAACATGCCATAGAAACATCAATAACATATATCAACTGCATGGAAAATAGAAAATAACGCGTACAGTGTGCATCCAGATGTCAGAAACAATCCGAAGTCAGTGACAATTTTCAACTATGTTAGAAAGTAGATATCGACCGAAAATTCAGTTTCGACGCAAAATCTGAGTTTCGCCAAAAAAAAAAAAAAAAAAAAAAAAAAAAAAAAAAAAAAAAATCGTTTAAAATGCGGCTGAAAATTCTGCCGCACCGAAACTCGACCGAAACTATCCGTATTCCAAAAATGTAGTTTCTTCCTTCGAACATTTTCAAGAATATTCATCGAGGTGAGTTTTATCGGATCAAATGAGACTACTTATTGCTCCGAACTTCATTTTTTTAAATTATCAGTCATGAATGGTTCAAGATGTGAATGCAAATGATACAGCAACTCATGCATATATAACTAAACTTTTTCAATTGCTCATTAAAAGCAGCAGACATAACAGTAATAGAAAATTTTCAGTGTGAAACCGCAGAAGTGTTACGAATACTCTTTGAGAAAGTTCTTGTATAACAGATCATCATTTACAGAACATTATAAAAAATAAATCCAGGTGTGTATACATAACATACATATATCTATAACTAACATATTTTTTAATGCAATGAAATTCGTATATTTTCAAAATCTCTCTGTGTCGTTCATGAATTATTTAATATTATTTTGTATGAAAATAAAAAGATTTGGGTCTAAGGCACAGAGAGCCAATTTGGGCGACATGTATAATTAATTAATAATTATGTATATTAAATAAATACGCATAATTAATTAATAATTATGCATATTTAATAAATACGTATAATTAATTAATAATTATTTATATTTATGTATGTAATAATTAATTTAATGCATACCATTTAATTACTTAATTGTTTTTTTTTTTATATTTTCGTTTTCGTTTTCTGCCGAAAATAGAAAGATCTCTCCGAAATTCAGTTTCGCTTTCAGTTTCGGCCTCAAAAACCAATTTCGGTCGATCCTTATTAGAAAGCATCAAAACTGCACATACAAGACTTTATTGGTCGTCACATAATAGTAGCTATTCAACTACTGGGTGCTATTTAAGAGCTAGTGATAAGGCCCAAATATCCTTTCCATAGTTGGTGAGTGTAAGTACATTTAAATAATATTTAATTTACTATTTTAAACTGTATTTAAATTTACCTACCAAAAACGGTTAGTTGGTAATTCATGAAAATTACTTATTCATAAATAAATGATGAAACATTATCTGAAATTTGATACAAAACATCTTTAAGATACGTTAGGAAAACAGTGTTCTTGACGTTGTTACATAAATTCTTGAAAACACACTATATTTATAAATGGAAATAAATACATTTTTATAAACATAATTTTAATTATCTATTATAGTAGCTGGATAAGTTGCAGCTACAAGTGCTGCTGGTGATTTAAACTACTTTTACTTTCTGCGATAAAATCATTCCACTATTGGACATGCATTATGGTTCCAACCACAATTCAAAGTGACAAATTTAATTTTTTATCAATTTTTAAATGTGAATGTATATATATAGGACAGCCTGCATGTAAGAAAATTAGATTTCATTGGCATATCATATTTGTAATAATCCGATTGTACTAATACTCCATTCCTCAGAAAGAATTAGTGGCCTCAAGATAATAGAATTTAATCAAGTATATCATTTGATTTACACTTTTTAAATCATATGTGGATCATTTATCTATTTGAGTAACACGTAATACCAAATACACACTTTGTATTATTAGTAAATTTGTTTTATTATTATTATTAATTAATTACGTTAACATTCAGACATAAAGTAATGTATACTAAGCTATATTCTTACTTCATTTCTAGTTAGGATGGAGTTTTAAGTATTCTAGTGTTAGAAAGGTATACTTTACAGTGGGTAAATTTAACAAATTAAATAATATATTTTGTTATTTAATATCTTGTAAAAGATGAACAATATCGATATTATCTTAAAATACATTAAATTGTTGATATCAATGGTTTTACATCATTAAATAAAAAAGTTAATTTTTGTAAAATCACTCAAGCTCGAATCTTGTGAAAGGATATTATGTATGTTTTTTAATCATTAAAACCAATAAGTACGAATATTTGTAATTATTTAAGGAAATCTTTAAATCATAATCTACTAAAACATAAACCAGTATTACGCACACGGAGTTATATGATTTTTCTTTAGGTTTTACTTTTCAGTTTGAGAAAAAAAAAACACTGTTTAAAGAAAAATCTTGAAAGCACTTAAAAATAAAATAATGATAATTAATAACAAGTCGGAAATTGCTCGTCAAACGTGGCAAATGAGGTGCGTTCGTACTATAACAAGTTTTATAATTATTTTTTGTACCCCATATTGTACTGAATGTATATATTTTTTAACTTCATAAGTGCATAGTCTATAACATCATTAAAATGTACTTGAAATAATTTTTTCCCATTCCCCGTAATGTAACGGAAAACTTTTGACTGTCCCTGTAATTAAACTATACATCCGATTTTCATAAAATTTGAAATGGCTCGACAAAATTTTGCAACAATTATATATTTAAATTTTCAGACCATTCGGAAGGCTGTAACGTCAATAAAATGCGCTTGCAATATTTTTTCCCATTGGCCGTAATGTAACGGAAAACTTTTGACTGTCCCTGTAATTAAACTATACATCCGATTTTCCTAAAATTTCAAATGGCTCGATAAAATTTTGAAACAATTATATATTTAAAATTTCAGACCATTCGGAAGGCTGTAACATCATTAAAATGCATTTGCAATATTTTTTCCCATTGGCCGTAATGTAAAGAAAATCTTTTGACTGTCCCTGTAATTAAACTATGCATCCGATTTTCATAAAGTTTGAAATGGCTCGACAAAATTTTGCAACAATCATACATAAAAAATTTCAGACGGTTGGGTAGTTTTTGATCTGTTACATGCGGACAGACAGACAGACGGACGGACTGAACGACGACTATAGGTGCTACGTATTTATATAATTACGAACGCACCTAAAAAAGAATCATAGTTTATGAAAATGTATTAAAATCGAAATTTTAATGCGTTTATTCTACAAACGAGCAGTTGGTTCAGGTATATACATTTGGACATAAACATAAATATTTAAAAAAAAAGAATAAGAAGTATTACGTTTTGTACATATATCGACCGCAACATATTATTACATGATGCCGCAGGTATTTGAAATCACAAATTATAGGGGAAATGCCACCTCATACATCATAGTTACAAATATTTTCTGCTACATGTAAACATGTCAGAACCTAGGAAAATGAAAAATTACTGAAGAAATGAAAAAGCTTGCTGTCATTGTCTCGCTAGCTGAAGTTCACTACGATTTTAGATCTTCGCATTTTTATGTGCGTTCGTAATTATATAAATACTAGAAAGGTAGCCCGTCAAAAATGACGGAAATTTAGATATAAAGATATATACAACTGATGTGCAAGAATATGAGTTTTCTCGCTTGTTCCTCAGTGATAGATGAAAATAACACATTTTAAGAACGAAACACATTTATGAAAAACTGTGTACAGTAGAAGACCACTAATCTGCACAGTTTGGTTCCAAGTGTTATGCAGATTTGAGGCTTTTTGCGGTCATGTCTATTCAATCTTTGTTTACATTTTTTTTAATTCATATATTGGACAATTTAGATTGTTGAGCCTTAAAAATAAATAAATAACACACTTGAAGTAAGGTTAAAAACTATTAAATTATCGTATACGATTTCATGAAATGGTATTATATGTGTGTGCTTCACGATCTTGGTTACGACGTTGGCGAAATTGGCTGCAACTTGTCATAATCCTAATAGTGTGGGCCGCTATAACAAAAAAGTAACCAGTTTTTAGTAAAATTTCTGATATAAAGTAGCTTTCAAAAACTTGTGTAAAATTGCAGGCCGTTCTCGTGTTATGTCAGTCCTAATAATAATATTTGTAACACTGAAGATTTTCCATGTATATATGGAATTTAGAAAAGCTTCTCCAAAAGAAAGGTCCTGAAATGACATTGTAATTCCTCTAACTTCAAAGTTTAATCGAGCCCTGATGTTTAGTACTGAAATCTAATAAATACAGTTATTTTGAATATTGCAACAGAATTAAACAGTTAAACTTATTTAACTTAAACCCGCTGTTACTTCCCGATGTTATTTTTTAGTATTAAGAAAGAAAATTATTTAAAATTTTCAAATCAGGCATTTATGGTTTTTTCCGTCTTTAATAACCAAATAATGAAAAAATAGGATTTTGTTCTGAGCTCATAAATATGACAATAAAATAATGTAAATAAGAGACATTGCAAAATTAAATCTTTGTGATTACAAAACCATAAACAAACGATACCGCCACCATTTTACCTACTATGACGTCATTAGAATATTGCCCATTGATTGTTGGAGAACTTACTTTGTGAATGATTACCTCAATGATTTAATATTTTTGACGTTTCACGATGAATGAATCACTTGTGTTTGTTTAGGTTTATGGAATGAGATATTAAGCTGTGAACGTAATTTCAATTGAAGTTATCCAAGGATATATGTATTTTCTATCGAAATTAAAAACAATGCTTTGATCGGAACAGATGTCATATTCGCCCCATATTGGCGCAATGTTTTTCTGTCGCCAATATCATATAGGCAACAGGTACTTAACTTGCGCCAAAGTGTCGTTATTTTGCTTGATGTGGTAACCCGGAATATGTTGTTTATGCTGTTGATGTTTTCGCCAAATTGGCAACCGAAAAAAATCGCGCCAATATGGGGCGAATATGACATCTGTACCCTTTGATCTCGAAATAAAAAGTTTTAGTTTGTATAATTTGTTATTTCTGTTAATTATTTTTTTAAGTACTTTTCAATTATAGCGCATATTTAAGAAAAGCTTGGAGCGATTCGGGCATCGGAAAGTGAGATATGTTGCGAAAATATATAAACAGCTATGAAAACAAATCTAATGAACTTTTATCTTTGTTCATATATGCACTTATATACATAAAAAAATCGTTTCTAAATATATATAATTTTGGAACAGATGTCATATTCGCCCCATATTGGCGCGATTTTTTTCGGTTGCCAATTTGGCAAAAACATCAACAGCATAAACAACATAATCCGGGTTACCACATCAAGCCCTTTAGCGCAAGTTAAGTACCCGTTGCCTATATGATATTGGCGACAGAAAAAAATCGCGCCAATATGGGGCGAATATGACATCTGTACCATATTTTTTTTTATATACAAATTACGGCACAGAATTCAGACATGAACCGGGATACCTAACTGGCGCCAAAATGGTGTTATTTTGCCTGCTATGGTAACCCGGCTATTGTTTTTTATTTATTAATAAATTGTTTATTTACTTTTATTTTCTGTTTTTTAATTATATAAACTGCTTTGTTCTATAGTTATTATTCAAACTTTTATTTATTTATAGTTATTTCCTTTTCAAAATGATAGCAAATAATTGAAAAATATATAAGTAACTGGTATTCGAAAGCGAGATTCCTGCCAAATTGGCGTCATAGAAAAATCACGTCAACCCCCATGCGTATATGACATCTGTGCAAAAATTACTTCTGTTTCTTTATAAAAATTGGTAAATAGCTTTTTTTATATTAAATTGTCGGCACAGATGTCATATGCGCCCATATTGGCGCGATTTTTTTTGACGCCGATGTCACATACGCACCGGGTACTTAACTGGCGCCAAAGTGTCGTTATTTTGCTTGTAATGGTAACCAGAATGTTGTTTATGCTGTTAATGTTTTCGCCAAATTGGCGTCGGAAAAAAATCGCGCCAATATGGAGCGTATATGACATCTGTGCCAAATTGTATACATATGGAAAAAATTGCTTGTGAGTATGAAGCAGTAAATAGGTTGCCAGAAAATACGTTGGCAAACTTCTTTCTCGCCAAGAAACTTTTCTCCGAAGTATTGTACATAAGCAATGATTGCTAGAAATGCATTTTTAATTATGATATGCGCTTTTATGTTTCACTACATTTATGTATACTATACTGTGTGTATAAATGCTACAGTTCATATGCAGGGCTACACAAAACAATTCGTAAGGGTTACTGAGTATGAGAGTAAATTGCTTAAAGGTGGTTTTTAAAGGAGTTATGCATTTTTACGCTGAACTCCATTTAGTTTCCTAAAAAATGTTTGTAGAATATAGATAAAATGATATACATGGTCACGCAAAGAATTGGATACATAACCGTGTATGGATGATAATATCTGGAAATGTGATTTCAGTAGTTTTAAGAGTAGTTTAAATTAAATTTTAGCTAAATAGTGGCATGTAATAACGGTACTATTGGCTATGGACGGTAACTGCTGAAATCAATTTTTAAATTTTTTATGCGTTTTCTAAAATATTTACTTAGTTATCTTGGTACTTCTTAGTTATCCCGTCGACCAAATTACTGTCGCCAAATTGTAAGATTAATTGTCACTAATGGTTGCCATTAATTAATTAATTGTAAGATTAAATGCCAATAATGGCCAATAAAACCATTAATTCGAGGTTTATTTGTATTTTTGTTAATGTTTTACTATTGATTTGGCGATTTATATAATTTGGCGAAATTGGTCGACGGGATATCTAAGAAGTAACGTTATCTTATTTACCTTATTTCCCTAAATAACGAAGTTTTGTTAAAGCATTCAGGATGCGTTGGAAAGTGTTTCATATTCTATGCTTAACGCATGATTTTTCTTTCTTCTTTAGTCTTATTTTGCATTTATTTATTCTTAATTTTGTAGTCTTATACTGCTTTATAGAAACTTTGGCACAGTTGTCATATACGTTATCATATATTGGCGCGATTTTTTTCCGACGCCAATTTGGCGAAAACATCAACAGCATAAACAACAACATCCGGATTACCATATCAAGCAAAATTACGACACTTTGGCGCCAGTTAAGTACCCGTTGTGTATATGACATTGGCGTCAGAAAAAAAAATCGCGCCAATATTGGGCGTATACGACATCTGTGCCGAAACTTTAATATTTAATGTTTAAACTCTTCGCTCCACTCCCCTTGCATACAGTACAAACTATAACGCAAAATAATAGACAGTTTGGTACTTTTCCACTGTAGAGGCTTTGGCATTTTTTTAAAAAAGCTTGGTGTAATTTGGGCATCAGAAAGTGAGATTTGGGTACTTTTCCGTTATGCGGACACCATTGTCGCCAAGCGTAATAGTTGGCGCAAAATCGTGAATTGAAGCATTTGAAAAATAAAAGAAAAACCATTGTCGATACTAAAGTGAGCATTTAAAAAATATAACATTTGAAAATTCCAGACTTTTACGAACTATTTCATCAAATCACAAATATATACTTAAAATAAGTGAACAAATAACTGCTATAAAATAAAGCAATAAAATAAAACTCATATTAAACTGCTGGCATAAAATTACAAATATGTTTTAGCATTTTGAAATAATTGGCGCATTAGCATACATTTTGGCATGGTGTCCGTATAACGGAAAAATATCGAGATTTGTTGTCAAACCATATAAACAGCTATGAAAACAAATTTGATGAGCGTTTTTGTTTGTTATATATATATATTATTGATGTTTTTATGTACAAATTACATCTGTTTCTGTATAAAATTAGAGAAACGGCTTTTTTATGTTAAATAAATCGTATAAATATCGAAAAAAATGCGTGTGTATATAAAATGAAACAGTGAATAGGTTCCCGGAAAATATGTTAGCAAATTTCCTTTTTCGCCAAGGCACATATACTGGAAAAGTACCTAAAGCACATTAAAATCGCGCAGTTAGGAGCTCACACAGTACACCGTTGTCTATTGGCGGTTATTTTATTAGTAGCATCGGGAGGAAGATGTAAAGATGTATTTTAAATTCTCACCCATAGATTTCGAAAAAATATCTTAAAAGAGTTGAGTTTAAATTAAATTTCGGTGACCTCCATTATGAAAGATTAATGGTTTTAAATGGGAATTTCGCCAAATTAGCCAGCTATCGCCAAGTTGGCTAACATTTGGCGTACTGTGGTAACCCTGCATTAATATTTTTCAACAATTACTCATTTCAATGAGGCGGTCCTACCGGAATAGTGAGGGACACACAGAGACTTGGATTTTATATAAATAGATGTAGCACCTATAGTCGTCGTTCAGTCCGTCTGTCTGTCCGTCCGTCCGCTTATAACAGAGCAAAAACTCCCTAACCGAATGTTCTAAAATTTTAAGTATATAATTGTCGCAAACTTTTGTCGAGTAATTTCAAATTTTATGAAAATAGGATGCATAGTTTAATTACAGGGAAAGTCAAAAGTTCCCCGTTACATTACGGCTAATGGGAAAAAACTAATATTTCAAGTACACTTTATTAATATTACAGCCTTTCTAACAGAATTAAATTACTATACACATATGAAGTGCACTAAAATATACATTCAGTACAATATGCGGTGCAGAATTTTTTTTATAAAACTAGTACATCATTTGCCACGTTTGACGTGCAATTTTCAACTTGTTGAAAGTGTGACGGTCATTCGCAAGCTCATAAAGCACGAGCTTAATGCTGCCATGCTTGATGTGGTAAACGTTTCGTACAGAAAACGACAATGTCAGTGATATGATATTATCCAGACGCACGATTTCATCAGTCGTGACGTTTAAAATTCTAGAAACTTCAGAGGGAACTTGCTATGCAGCTACAGGTTGATGAGATCACCATCTGACGTGTGATTCATGAGAAATTTCGTTACAGGTCGTAGGAAATGAGGAGACGACAATTCTTATAGGGGTGAGTCAGGGATAATCACCTGACCAGAGCAAAACTATTCCATAACACGCTGAAAAATAAAGTGGAGCCAGGACTGTTGTCGTTTTTATCGGATGAGAAAATTTGTGTCCAAGTACATAAAGTGAACCGCAAAAAGATCGGTGGATGTGTAACATTCCGGAAGTGGTTCCACCCGTCATGCACAGAAAAGTTTCAGCCACACTAATGAATTGAGTGTTCGTGATCGGCGAAGACGTCCTGGTGCATACGCATGTCTTTCTTCAAGGTGCTATATTGAGCGTGATATCAAGGTGAAAATCTCTGGATGAAATCTGTAATACGCAGGCAGTCGTACTGTTTCAACAAGATTCTGCACTTTCTCATATAGAACATACAACGCAATAATGGATGGGCAAAACTTTTCATGGCCATGTCTTGCTCAACGTGTTGGCCCCTAGCTCTCCAGATATTAACCAGATGGATTATTACGTATGGGGAGTTCTTCAGCCGGACCAAATAGTCATCCACACAAAACTGTTGCGGTTCTCAAGGTAGCTGTTGTGTTTTCAATGGCAAACGTTCTCAACACTCATCTAATTATTGCCTGCAGTAAATTACGTAGAGGCGTAGAGGCGGATATTGCAGATTGCAGTGGTTTAAATAAATATAGTCAATGACTTCCTTTCATTGCGTATATGGTCAACAGCACAGAACGTTAAAAAAAAAAAAAAGATATATAAATACTGTTCCTATTTGAAAGCGGGGTTTATTTTTTTCTCAAATACCTGCCGCACATAGAATGTATTTCTCAGTCTGAAGCAAATAGTATATGCCTTATCTATTGAGTCATAACCCAAATAGAAAAGCGAAACACATGCTAACGAATAATGAACCTGTAAAAAATTCCGCTCAAAATCTATATCGTAATATCTTATGATTTATTTTAGCGATCCTAAAAATATTTTAATTACTTGTTTTCTAATTTATCAAAAAGACTATTAGTAAAGTATTGGTAGTCAATTTAATCTCCCTAGAATAGACAACCCTATTTTTTATTTTATAAGAACGCACTTCAAATGCTTTTAACAATCGTTATTTATTTTAATTAAAACAGAATGCATTTTACTGATTCTAATAACTCACATATATAGTTTTCTTGAAATGTGTTTTCAATGCCTAGTGTTATTTTTAATTAACTTTAAAAAATAAAAAATATGCATATTAACCAATTATTGAGATAATTGTTATAGAAATTTAATAATACTTCCTTTGTCTTTCATAGTTATTGAATACAATTGTTTATTATGGAAGAATTATATATTTATTTATTTATTTATTTACTTATTTACTTACAAGTTAAAATCTTGCTGTCAAAAAGATGAAACTGCATGGGACAACATTAAATTTAGTAATTAGATATAATGTAGAACTCAAAAACAAAATATAATATCCCATAACAACATATAAGTGGAAATAGTAATTGTTTTTGTTTTATATGCAATATATCTGACATAGGAGCAAAAAAGGTTGATAAAAGATTTAAAATGTAAAAAAAAAAATAATAATAATAATTGCTTTTATTTCCCTTTTAATGATGTCTATTATTGATAGAAAAAATATGTAAAAAGAAAAATCGTTTAAACAATATTATTTCACTAAATAATTACAAATTATTTTTTGTAAGCGAGTATTATATCTACAGACGATATGCGCATAAAAGAAAACAAAAAAAAAATGACATTTGCAAAGTTTTCTGCAAAATTTGTATCTGCAAAATCATTTAATTAGGTATGAATTTATAGGAAATCATTAAAGATTAATTATATAATGAAGCACATCATTAAACATGGGTTCCAAATAATTGCTTATTAATTTATCGAAGGCTGTTTCAGAAAATAACATAAATTGTCATTAAATTACTTTTTGTAGTGATAAATCCATTTTTAACGATTGATTGTGCAATGCGTACTTTTTGATGAAAATAACCATTATTTTTCAATAACAAATGTCAATAATTAATTCAAAGAAATAGCAGATATTTTAGTAAGGATTTTCTATGATCATGGAAGACGGTAGTATTCCGAGTGACGCAGCCTTAAGCCTAAAATCGTATCGTAGAATTCGTAGATGGCGAACTCATATATACGGCTAACTCGACATCAAAGAAAACGCGAAAAGCCGCCTTTTAATAACTCATCAGATATAGGTCATATTGTCCTGATTTTTCTAGAACAGTCTTATATCTGAAGTCTAATCGTATTCTGAAATTTTTATATTTCTACGTGCAGTATATTTTGAGATCTAAATAGCCATTTTTAAGGCAAAGGGTATGGAAGAAGTTCCTAATGTCAAAATCTCGAAAACAGTTCGGGCGATTTTCTTTAAATTGATATATAATATGAATCTGATTAAGATGAGTTGAATAACACTTTTCTTTTTCCTCGGAAAACTCGTTTTATTTTTAAAAATCGATTTTTTACTGTGATTGGTGAGTAGGTTTGATGTCACTTCGTATGTAGGAGGAGTCTCAATCCTTGCAAAGTCATTTTAGGTATTTTCTCGGTTACAGTTAACAATCAGAATCTAGGCAGTAAATCTTTTTTTTTATATTAAAATGTCAATTATTATGTATTTTAAAATATTAAACGAAATTTCGATTCACATTCGATCGTTCTCTTTTGTTATGAAGAAACTATTATTTCACATTTCTGATTTTTTGTCGAAAAAAATATTTATATTCATTTTTTAAAAAGGGGATTTTTTTTTTAATTATATGTACAAAATAATTGTTATTTATATTTGTTTTCAATTAAAAAAAAAAAAAATTATTAATTTCTTGTTAGCGTAGCTCCCGGCAATAGCAACCTTTCGAATGAATCGTTTATTGAATCTTGATTCCTAATCTAAGTTTGTTTGTTTACTTCACAGAGTAAGGAGATTTTAATTCTTCACCAAAATCCTTCATTCTGAAGAATTTAATTCTTCTACTCTAGAAGATCATATTCCGTCTCTCCACCTACAGTTTTTGAAGAAAGAAAAAGGTGATGTTTCGCATCGAAGCCGCATCATAAAACCGTTATTGAAAACACCATATTCTTCAGTTTTAAGTGACTAGTATTGTTTGTGGGTTATTCAATATCTTTTAATTTAATGTTTGTTCATTATACAATTTTAGAGGTAAATAAATAAAAAAAAATAGAGTTTGTCTTCTGTATAAAGGACAGTTGGTGCCGATTTGGCATGCAATCACTTTCTACGCAAGGGCTGTCAATCCAAAATTATATGTGTTTGCCAAATTTCTTATACGTTTATCGACAAGCTTGACAAACCGGCCCAGAAGTAGAATTATACCCAAAAATAGAATGTTCATGAAATTTTAAGCAAAATTTATATTATTATATAAAAGTCAATAAAACAAGCCCTTTACTGAAAACAATACTATCCAGCAGATACTTCAAGGGAGGGGGGGGGGGGTCCAAATAATGATATGGATTGTTTATAGTTTCATACAAAAAATTTCATGAACATTCTATTTTTGGATATAATTCTATTTCTGGGCCGGTCTTTCAAGCTTGTCGATATATATATAAGTAATTTGGCAAACACATATAATTTTGGATTGACAACCTTGCCGTAGAAAGTGATTGCATGCCAAATCGGCACCAACTGGCCTATACACAGAAGAAAAACTCTATTTTTTTTCATTATTTACCTCTAAAATTGTATAATGGAAAAAACATTAAATTAAAAGATACTGAATAAACCACAAACAATGCCAGTCACTTAAATTGAAGAATATGGTGTTTTCAATAACGGTTTTATCATGCGGCTTCGATTCGAAACATCATCTTTTTCTTTGTTCAAAAACTGGGGGTGGAGGGGCGGAATATGATCTTCTAGAGTAGGGATTCACAACCTGTGGCCCACGATGGGTTACCGTGTGACCCGAGAATTTTGTCAATTTATAACTGAACAAATTGAGAATTTCATTCGTAGGTCGCAGGAGAAAATCTTGAATTTCGTCAATTTGCGTAGGGAAAATTGCAAATTTCGTTAGTCAGTAATGAATAAAGAATTTTGTTAATTGGGCATGGAAAAATCATGAATTTCATTGATAGGGCATGGATATATAGAGAATTTTGTTGATCGGGTGTGAAAAGCCTTAAGCCTTAACTGCGTTTTCTTAGTAATGACAGGTTATAGGTAAATAAGTGATATAACAGATTTTTTTACAAAGGTAAGATACTTGTTTGTATTTAATTCTATAGTTAATATTCTTAAAAGAAAGCTTTAAATAATTTTTTTTTCATACCCTGCATCAAAGTTTGTTTTTTGCAATCATGTTTTCAAAATGTATTTTCACTCTGAGGAAAAAAAAAAAAAAAAAAGAGCTTGATATGTTTGTTTTATATAAAATTTAAATTGTTGATATTGTCTTGCCAACGTAATTGAGTATGTTGATATGATTGTGAAGGGAATGGGGGGGGGGGGGGGTAATTTAAGTTTACATGACTAAAACGCATTTCCCTTCAAAATCAGTTATTTTTTTAGGAGATTATCTTCCTACTTTGTAATGGAAGTTTGTCTATGTTACTCGCTGACTTTTAACTAGCCAAACGTTGTGTATCAAGGCCAAAACTAGCTTTTTTTTGCACCCAGGGCAAACATGGATTTTGGCATCCCCACCTTCCTTGCACGCAATTAATGTTTTCAACCACAGGTACCGTATGCAAAAAAAAAAAAAAAAAAAAAAAAAAAAAAAAAAAAAAAAATCTTTCAGAGATAAAAATCATTTTAATAATATTTAAAATGCTAGCAAGAAATATGTAAACAATGGTCTCATAGGATTAACATTAACTTGAATGTTAGGAATCTGCACTAATCATGAGAAGAAACTGGAATTGCTAATGTTAAACCTATGGGAGCGTACATTTAAAAATTTCTTCCTTGCATATTAATAGTTATTATATGATATGATTGAGGTGTTATAAATGATTATTTTTCCTGCTTAGAATACCTGAGATTGAATTCTAACTGGGTTAGTGTTTACTTTTTCGATTTTCATTGCAGATTTTTTTTTTTTTTTTTTTTTTTTTTTTTTTTTTTTTTTTTTTAAGTTACTTTCAATTTTACAAATTTGAAAAGAACACTCCCAAAAGTTTAACATGAGCTTGCTTTTATCTCGTTACTTCATATATACATACATTTTTGTATGAAACTATAAACAATCAATATCTTCATTTGGCACCCCCCCCCCCCCCTCCACCTTTAAGTATGTGCTGGGTAGTAGGTATTGTTTTGAATAAAGGGCATGTTTTATTCACTTTTATATAATAATAGAAATTTTGCTTAAAATTTTATGAACATTCTATTTTTGGTTATAATTCTACAACGGTTTCAGTTACATAAATAATTTTTCTATTTTCACGGTTTAAAAAGTTCAAGTTTTAAGATTTCTTTAACTCGATTTTATTTAATGAAATCTTGGAATATGCACACAAAAATTGTTCTCATAAATTCTTGTGACACTTTAATTTGTTTTATTTATTTATGGTTGTTTAATAAACCTAAAGGTGGATCTTAATATGAAAAAGTTTTTACATGTATTTATAGAAAATCTAAGAATTTTTCATGATATCAATTTCAATATATTTCATACAGTGTTGAAATTTTCTAAGACTTTTGGTGTATTACAGCGCAAAAGGTCAAAACATTAAGAATATAAAGCAAAAATGAAATATCTTTATAATACCTGTCTGCGTTTTCATAGAAACATGTGAAAAGGAAACGGAAAATCTTAACAACATGGAATGCTTAAATTTCCAAATATCGCTTGTTTTACACTTTATAATTGAAATGTTGGCTAAAAGAGTTTCAGTTAGATAACTTATTTCTATTTGAATCATGTTTATGAGTAACCTATTGTGTTAAATATTTCAAATTTTAAAAGATTTCTTTAACTTGATTTTAGTTAATGAAATCTTGGAATAATGCACACTCATTGTTTTCATAAATTCTTGGACACTTTGTTTCGTTTTATTTATTTATAGCTGTATTAATAAACCAAAGGTGGATCATAATGTGAAAAAGTTTTACTTTACATATATTTATGTAAAAAAAAAGGAAAGAAAGAAATATATATATATGTCGTCAATTTTAACATATTTCAAACAATGTTGAAAAATTTTAAAACTTTGTGTATTACAGCGCAAGAGGTCAAAACATTAAGAATATAAAACAAAAGTGATATATCTTTATAATAACTGTCTGCGTTTTCATAGAAACATGTGAAAAGGAAACGGAAAATCTGAACTACATGGAACGCTTAAATTTGCAAATATCGCTTGTTTCTTTATAAATAAATGTTGGCTAAAACAGTTTCAGTTAGATAAATTATTTCTATTTGTATCATATTTATGAGTAACCTATAGTGCTAAAAAGTTCAAATTTTAAAAGATGTCTTTAACTCGATTTTAGTTAATGAAATTTTGAAATATGCGCACACAAATTGTTTTCATAAATTCTTGTGACATTTTGATTTGTTTTATTTATTTATGGTTGTTTAATAAACCAAAGGTGGATCATAATGTGAAAAAGTTTTTACATGTATTTATAAAAAAAAAAGACTTTTTCATGATATCAATTTCAAAATATTTCATACAGTGTTGAAAAATTTTAATACGTTTGGTGTATTTCAGCGCAAAAGTTCAAAACATTAAGAATATAAAGCAAAAATGAAATATCTTTATAATAACTGTCTGCGTTTATATAAAAACATGTAAAAAGGAAATATAAATTCTTGAAAATGTGGAACGCTTAAATTTCCAAATATTGATTGTTTTACACTTAATGATTGAAATGTTGGTTAAAACAGTTTCAGTTAGATAAATTATTTTTATTTGTATCATATTTATGAGTAACCTATAGTGTAAAAAAGTTCACATTTTAAAAGATTTCTTTAAATCGATTTTAATTAATGAAATCTTGGAATATGCACACATAAATTGTTTTCATAAATTCTTGTGACAGTTTGATTCGTTTTAGATGGAGGATTGTAAAGGTCAATGGAAATCACGACTATGAACTTATTGCATTGGTCTTTAAATTTTTTTATTGCTGTTTTATCTTTTTATCACTAACCTAAAAAAAGTAATGATATCAATACAAACACCCTTAACGGGTTAAAAGTTTGTGACGCAGCACTTTATCTTTAGCTCTAACAATTTTAAATTTGGAACTTAAAAATAATGGTATCAAATTTTGAGTGACACTATGCTATTAATATATATATATATATATATATATATATATATATATATACACACATATAAATATATAGATATGAAAATTTATTCATTGATGCTTTATCATTTACATCTCATAAATTCCAAAAATCAAATATCCAAAAATCAAAAATAAAATTTATGTAAATAGTTTTTTGCGTCATTGTATCCAAACTAAGTTAAATGTATGCAAATGGATAATATGACGAAAAAAACCTATTTACATAAATTTTATTTGTGGATTTTTAGATAGCGTGGCACAAAAGATAAATCAATTTATTCAAATGAATACATTTCAGTGCATTATATAAATTCAGTGAATGTAATATATTCAACAGTGCATTAGAAAATGAAAAGTATTGTTTAGATGTGTAAATAAATGTATTTAGCCAAAAGAAAATTTAAATTGAATTTTAAAACTATTCGTTTTAATCAACATCAGGGCGTCACTTAAATTTTCATATCATATCTTTTAAAATGCATAATTCGAGTTTATGAGGTGTAAATGATAAAGCATCAATGAATAAATTTTGATATATATATATATATATATATATATATATATATATATATATATATATATATATATATATATATATATATATATATATGTATATATATATATATATATATATATATATATATATATATATATATATATATATATATATATGTATATATATATATATATATATATATATATATAGATAGATAAGTTAATAGCATAGCGTCACTCAAAATTTGATATCATTATTTTTAAGTTCCAAATATAAAATTGTTAGAGCTAAAGATAAGGTGCTGCGTCACAAACTTTTAACCTGGTAAGGGTTTTTGTATTGATTTAATATACATCGTGTGTCAAAAGTTCTTGAAATATTTTAAAATTCATTTGAAAAACAAGGACGTGGCAAATAAGTGTTCCGTTTGGACAAAAATGCTTTTTATTAATTTAAGGGCGTCCGGGACACAAAAATCTTCAAATTAAAAAATATATACATATATTGGATTAAAATTTTCTCTGTCATTTTCTGCTTAAAATGGCGTTTAAATCATGTTTCTATCTTAATTAAAACAGGAAATATTATTATTTTTTTCGTTTTGGTTTGTTTTCAAAATCTACCTTTCAAGCTATGGTTGTCAAGGAAACGACTTCTTGTGAAATTGCGTTTTTCTTCATTATTGTTTTTTCAGCATTACTCATATTTAAATTGTTATAAATCAATACCCATTATAGATAAATGTTTCAAACTTGGAACATGTCTTTTTCAATAGCTTTACTTTAAGTTAGATTCAGCAAATAAATAAAAACTACTTTTCAAAATATGATATTTTTTTTTTATAAATAGTTGCATCATTTTTTTTTCAAATTTTTACTTTAAATAATTTTATTTTTTTTAATTAATATTTTTTAAAATTCTAAATCTAAATTTAAATTTATATATATTCTATTTATTTAAACGGAAAAAAAATTAAATTCTATAAAAAAAAAAAAAAAAAAAAAAAAAAAAAAAAAAAAAATCGTGTTAATATCGATTTTAAACTACCCTTCTTTTTAAACTAATTTTACACTTTAAATTAAAAAAAATATATATGAAAAGTTTTATCATGTGATTTTGTTTATAAATGATATGGTTCACCATCACAAAAAATTTCAAAATTTTAACTCAATAAATATTTTTTTTCTGAAAATGTGTCCCGGACCCCCTTAAAGATTTGATTAACGAAATACAAACATTAGTTAATTTTACTGTCTATAAATTACTGTATCTATACTGTATCTATAAAACCACACTAAAATACCTCAAAATCTTCTTATAAATATATGTTTGATCAAAGTTGGCACCGCTAGATGGAATTCTACAGAAAATTGTAAACTAACATAGAGAAACTTTAATTAAATCAGTGGTTGTGCAAACAACGCAGGCATAAATAGGAATAAAAAGTCCAGAAATAATTTTTACCAAAAATAATTAAAATGTATTTAAATATTGATTAAATAGTTATTGAAAAATACAGCTGTTATAAACAAAATATATCTTGGCCATTTCAAAATATATGTTGCTTTATTTTTAAAGATCATGAAAAAAATGAGAACAATTAGAAAATGATTTTAGACGTAATTCAGTTTTTTATCCGATTTCAAATATTTTAAGTTTTCTTTAATAAAAAAATAATGCTTCATCAAAAATGTAATTCTTATTCTCAATTACTCTGATTTATGTCTGCATAATTCAAAAGAGTACGGATTTAATTTGTGATTTAATACTTTAAATATATATCCTAGAATCAAATCCTTATAATGCCAGACTGTCAAAAAGTATAAAAAAAAACAAAAGCAAAAAGCATTCGCAGCCAAAAAAGATATTTTAAATGTTTATAACGCCAGTTAGGTGTTTGTTCACAATAAATGTTTGACGCATTTCGGAGTAGCTTTGTACTTGCAACACAATTATTCGGTATTGGAACTATCTTCCTATTTAACAGGACGATCGAATAGAACGTTTGGTCGTGAAAAGCGTTTTTGTCGTCAAATACACGATTTGCTGTTTAATTTTCAAATAGGTCTAGAACTTTTGCGACACCATGTTCTGTGTAGAAAACAGTTGTGTTGATCGAGCCATATAAAATTCAAAATGCGTTGAGCATACTAATATCGATAAGATTAAGAAATTGTATTGAATATATGTATTGAATAAATGTATTGAATATATGAATTATATAGAGTAACTCTAGGGCATATGGCCATAGAGGAGAGATGGCTAATCTAAATATTTCTAAAACTTTATCATAGATCGCAGCATAAACTTTGTTCGTCGGAAATAGTTCAACGAGTTTATTCATTACGACGTGCAGCTGAGTTTTTCGATTATAAAAAGTACGTGGAATTTTAATGTTTATTTAATTTAGTGCTTGAATATTATTATCAGAAAATTTTGCAAGAAATACGATACATTTTTTTTTTTTTTTTTTTTTTTTTTTTTTTTTTTTTTTTTTTTTTTTTTTTTTTTTTACTACACGGACTTTTATAACACGTATATAGTCCAATCATTGCATCTAAGCCTAAAACAAAGGAACACAATTGTAACGACTCTTTAAATGTGGTGGTCATCTGTCCTTCAATTTCAGGATAGATGGCCACATCAATTCGAGGAGAGATAACCGCATTTTATCAATATTTCAAAATTATACGGAGTGGTGCGGATATTAACTAAATATAATTATATTTAAAATAATTATATAACATTTATGTTAAAATTATATTAATTGATATAATTGTTCAAATTTTAACTATTATAAATATTTTAATAATAATAATATAATAGGGCCTAACGATGTATTTTTTTTTTTTTAATATTGAAAACCGTCATTAACTTTCATCCGAGGAACAGATGAAGTTGATAAATAAACTTAAAACCTTAAAAAAGTCAGCGAAGAAGATGAAATAGATTTGAAATTATCAGATTCTGCAGATTCCGAGGAAATGGAATAGGATGAGATTCACTATGTTGGTTGTGGAGAAGCATGTAATATCACAACTAAAATGGATGAAGACCTTTGACAAAAACGTGGTAAAATCTGACTAAATGTGAAGGATTGAAATTATACTAAAATTTTTTGTTTATTTGAATGTTATTCACTCATTTTTTGAGATATAATTGCATCTTTAAAAATTTCTATATGTTTTTTTTTTTTTATAATTTACTGCATGAAGTGTGTTATTTTTTGCTATTTAACTTCATATTTTCTTTCTTGTATTGGATGGCCATCTTTCTTAGGCTGAAAGGAGATGGTCATCTGCTATTCTAATTTCAATTTTGTTTCCCACTTTTTTTCTCAATATTTAATTATTTTTTGCCTAAACATGATAAGTATATGTATAATAATTTTAAATATACATAAATATTTCTTGTAATTGCATTCTAAGAATTTTTATTTCAATCTTTAAAAACTATGGTCATCTATTCTAGAATTACCCTATATGTTACAGTCATTATGATTAAACAATTAATAATTACCAAAGAATATCCAAATAAGCCGGTTAATATGATTAATTTATGAGAATTTATCAAATTAACCGGTTATTATTAATAATTACCAATCAAGTTTGATTAATTTAATAAATTTCAATTCGTTTAGCTGGAAATTTGCATTACGCATGCCAATATTTATTCCGTGTCAATGACTTACTATTGTGACATCGTGTAACAGCTTTTGAAAGTGCGCAAGTTTGTCAAATTTGTTCGGTTTTTGTCTGTTGGTAGCAAATTGACAATATCAGTAGATTGTTCCGTTCAGATGCTGACAGCTGCATCTTTCGGGACGCTCACTAATATTTATTTTTCGCCAGTTATAATGGTTTAGTATGCCAAGTAAAAAACAAGACGAGCCGATGAAGTTGCTTATCACCTAATTGATGAGTTCAAAATATTTGGAAAACTGTGTAAAATTAAATGTGACAATGTCTCAAATTTTCCTAATAAAGTTATTGAAGAAGTTTGTAAAATCTACTCAAACTTTTTCATGGAAAACCAAGACATAGTCAATTGCAAAACTTGTTCAAAGAGCAAACCAAGACATTAAAAATACGTTATCCACTTTGTTTGAAACTAACAATACAAGAACTTGGTACGAAAGAATGAAATTCATTCAATTTAAGAAAAAAAGTACATCATTCTGGAGTAGATCGCAGTGCGTATGAAGTTTTATTTAGGCATAAAAAACATATAAGTTTAATAACCCATTCCTCAGTCGATATTTTTTCAGGAATAAGTGAAGAATACCTGATTGCATAAGAAATTAGTCTAGTAATGATATCAAACTTCTGACAGCAATCTCAACCAAGGATGAGGATATAGACGCAATGGATGATGATAATATGGACATGTAACTGGATAATTCGAAGGATACTTGGCGATAACTGTTCCAGTTTCATTCAAAAACGGTAATAGGAGTGTTGGCCAAATTGAAGGGAAACAACTTAATACAGAAATAGCAAAGGAAAAAAGTTACGGCGATGTTAAAATTCAAGATATTCAAGAAAGCAAGGAAGAAGTTTCTTCTTAACTAGATGAAATCTCGAAAAATATTCAAGAAGCTCAACGCACTGCTAAACAGTCTCTAAATAAGCGAGCGGAAAAACTGTTACGTTTGTAGTAAAATTTCCCAAGTGCAAATGTAGGAAAAACCGTTGGAAGAAGAAATCCAGAGGTAGATAGGAGATAGGCTGATAGCCGAAATTTTATAGCTATTGTAATTACTAAGGAAAATGGAAACTTATTTAAAAGTAGTACAAAACATGGTATTTTAAATAAACTGTGCACAAGGAACGATTTTCTGTCTGCAAGGAAGCTTTAATTTCAGTTAATGAAATGCAGTGGGTGAAATAAATCTATAAGCGAATGTGCTCGTCAGAATTTCAACCTATGTGGTCAAGAATCTCAATATTAAACTTATAAAGGCAATTGTTACTCAAGTTGCTGCGAATTAAAAAAAAAAAAAAAAAAAAAAAACCTCTTTCTAATTCCAAATGACACAATAGCTCTTCCTACCAAAATATATAATTTGTTTAAAATGTTATGAAAAAACAAATACATTTTGTAATTCGAAACGCCACAATATCCCTTCCTTCCAAAATAAATAAATTATTAGAAATGTAATAATATTGTATTTTTAATGTAAATGTGTGAAATTTATTCTTAGTTATCAAGATAATAATGTTGTACCTGGAACCCTCAGTTCGTCTTTCGGATTGGAAAAATGTATTTTCTTCGATGGCCGTGTAATTTGGCACTTTTGGGCGGGATTCTTCTTTTATTCTATTAGATTGGTATAAAAATTCTCCCATTTCGACAGTAACCCCTCTCAATATATTTGGTTTATGTTAAAATTAAATTAATAGTAGTCTAAATTTAAAACTTTCTACTTATGCAACATTTTTCTTAATATCCAATGCTGAAAGTATGCACATGGAAACTGAATTATTTATTATTTCATAATTTCAGTGTTTATACCCAATTGATTCAGAAATTATAAAAATAACTGTATTTAGCCCCTTAGGCCTTGGTATCCTCTTAACAGCACACGTCTTTTGATTGAGTATTATTGTCTCTTAACAATTATTTTTGTTATTAGCTTCATACAGCTGTGATTGTACATGTTCTAACTAAGGACGTATTCGTTACTAAGCTTAATTAATCATAGTAACCGAACTTCATTGGTAATTATTAATAATAACTGAATTTATCAAACTAACCGTAACATTTATATTGAATATATTTATTTAAACATGAAGAAATTCAAAATCGTGTAAATGAAGTATAAAAATTTTGCATAAGAATAATATGCAAATAGAGCCTCAGAGATTAGATTGCCTCAAGAAAAGGCTTGGTGAATTCCATTTCCCTTATTTTGAAATCGAGGAGCTTATCCTTCTCACTCACTCTTGCTTGTCGCAAAATACTTTTGTTTTCAACGGTAATTTCTTCCGTATGATTGACCGTTTGGCTATGGGTAATCCTCTTAATCCAATTTTATGCGATATTTATATGCACTATTTTGAGGTCAAACTTTTTGAAATTTTAAAATTTCCGTTCTACATTCGTTATGTTGATGATGTTTATGTCCTGGTTGAAATGAATTCGGATATTAATCATATTCTCTCTATTATGAATTCCATTGATCCCTGCATTCAATTTACCTCTAAAATTGAGAACAGTAACTGTCTTTCTTTCCAGGATGTCCTTGTTATTCGTTGTGAATATGGCTTTCAGACTACCGTCTTTCGTAAACCTTTTGCTGTCAGTCTCCCACCTCACAGGTATTCTTCTCATCCCCCTAACCAGAAATTCGCTGCTTTCAATACTTTCAATATTTTCGGGCTACTAATATTTGTATCACTCTTCAGTTACTTAGTGCTGAACTTAATTATCTCAAAGCTATTGCTGTTGATCGTGGTTATTCCTCTAATATTATTTATTCTATTTATAAGAAATTGACGAAATCTGTCCATTCTGAAAAGCATTCTAATTCCAACTGTAATACTTCAGTTGTGTTACCATTTTTTCCTAAAATCAGTCAGCAAGTTGTTAAAATCTTAAGAAGATTTGATTTTAAAGTTATTTTTTTCTCCTGTTAATAAAATCACTTTTTCAAATCTCAAACACCCCGTTGATCGCCTAGGTAATTGGGGCATTTACCAAATCTCTTGCCAGTGTGACCTTTCTTATATTGGCCAAACTAAACGTGCTCTTAGATTTCGTTTAAAAGAGCATGAAGTTTATGTTAAAAATTAGGAGCTCAAACGTTTTTCTATTGCTCAACATTCTTGGTCTTCTCAACATAGGTTCTATTTTTACTCCGCCTTTATTATCCAAAAATGTTCTTCTAACCTTGATCTTGATTTTTGGGAAGCTTACCATATCATTAAAAATTCTCACTCTTTAGTCAATGACTTATCTAGCACTCCTGATTTTCCAAGTATTAGGAATGCATTAATTTAATTCCCTCGTTTTTGGTTTCTTTTTCTCTCTTTTTCCGGCAGATGTCGCTACTTATCCACCCAGTCGTTTCCACTGCTTTTCTCTCATTGGTTGTTTTGGCGCCTTCGCTACACGCATAGGGTATATAAGCCAGCACGTCTCTGTATAACATTTTGCTCAGCCTTGCTTTTTCTAGCACGCTGTTCCTTCTTCCTTATCTTGCACTGAAGAAGAATCTCGCTAGTAGGTTCGAAACAGCTGTTTGCTGCTTTTCATATATTATTTGTGCATTTTAAACGTTGGTTTTTCTGCTTTTTAATACGATTTTATGAATTTACAAAATTATATCAATATACTACATGAATAAATGATTAATCTTTTACTATGTTAATGTTTTCAGTATACTTACTTAATAATTTTCCAATATTATACTTATTTTTTTTTTATTATAAACCAAATATTGTATTCATTTAATTAATGCGGATTTTTTAAGTATTTGTATCTAGGGCAGATACAAATCGAAAACAGTAACATGGTAATTCAGCACTAAAAGTCGTTCAATGTAGATGTCATAAATCTGCACTTAAGTGCACATCATTTTGAAAAAATAAAATTGACTGATTAAAAAAAGTTTTTACCTCTTAAAAAACTCTTTAGACGAACGACAATTATATTTTATTATTTAAAATACACATCGAAATGAAATTGAAATTTTTCAACAATAGAATTACATTGTGCGATACCATGTTAAACAGTAGCAAAATTTTTATAACGATAAATTTTTCATAACGAAATTTCAAAAAAGATTGATACTCTAGCTTTGACAATTTACAATCTACCAACAGGGATCTCTGTCAAAATTAATCATATTTTTCCAGCAAAATATGTTGTTTTGTTTTTCGATTAATTCATACATCTCTTTCCGGTGTAATTTTCAGTAAAAATAAATTTCTAGTTGAAAATATAAACTGTACTTGGAACATATGCAATTTCACTGAATTGGAACTGGTCCGGGTTTCGCTATTTTTTTTTTTTTTTTTTTTTTTTTTTTTTTTTTTTGCTCATAAAAATTATTTTATTGATTCATTGTTGTCGGTCAAGTTTCAATGTTGTATTATACTGAACACTTAATGTGAGTTTTCTTTTTCAGTTCTCCTACTCATCGGCTATGAAAAAGATATTTATTTTAAATATAACAAATAAATAACAAACTTTTCAGAATTGAACTTTACTGGGCCCCATGAATTTAGAAATGGGGTAAAGACTGAAAGGAGAATTCACCGCCAAAACGAAGAAAATCGGATTGAAAAGAAGCATGTTATTTACAATTTAGTGCACTAAAACTTCATGGGGCCCTGTACCTTGCCCCTTGGGGGGCAAGGGTGCCAGGGTTTTCACTGAAAGGTAGAAATGAGCTAGAGTCTAAAAGGAGAATTCACCCCAAAAACGAAGAAGATCGGATAGAAGAGAGATATATTATTAAAATTCAGTACACTAAAACTTCAAGGGGCCCTGTGTCGGGCCCCTTGCAAGGGTGCCAGGGTCTTAACTGAAATGCAGAAATGGGGTATAAACTGAAAGGAGAATTCACCCCAAAAACGAAGTAAATCGGAGAGAAAAGAGGCATATTATTAACAATTTAGTGAACTAAAACATCAAGGGACCCAGTACAGGGTGCCAGGTTCTTAACTGAAATGTAGAAATGGTACAAAAACTGAAAGGAGAATTCACCCCCAAATCTGATCGAAAAGAGGCATGTTATTAACAATTTAGTGCATAAAAACTTAAAGGGGTCCTGGCCCTTAAAAAATTCAAAATCTGAGCCTCAGGTGCATCAAGATCTGTCTTGGACTAATCACTCCTGAATTTTCAGACTTCTACGTGCGGTAGATTTCGCTGGCCATCGCCGACTGATACACACTCACGGAGCTATTTGTTCTTTTATTAGTATAGATATGTAATGTCATATGTAGATCATTGTATAACATTTTGAAGAAATTCGCCGTGAAGGTGGTATACTGTTAAAACTAATTTAGGTGCGATTAATCTTTTGTATCATGGAAATTGTATGAAAATTTACAGAGAAATTGAACCAGATTTCATATCTTCTTTTGACTATGGACGTTACGTCATAGTTTGAAATGGGGATATTTCTCACGAAGACGGCTCTGCGATAACGGCTGCTGTGCTCACAGTGCTAACAGTAAAAAACTCTCCGTTTTAGATAGCTTTCTTTACAAAAAAGCTACCTATTGCAGCCGTTCGGAGGAAAGCGATTTCAAAAAATTTTGGTATATTTTCATCAATCATGACCCCCAGACCCCGAAACCACCCTCCGTTCAAAATTGATATATATATATATATATATATATATATGACATATGTCACACTGTAACTCCCGTAATTATGAACCGATTTCGATGTAATTCGGTGTGTAGATAGTACATACCAATGTCTCGACCGAGTTCGTTGGCCAGCTTCATCCGCCGTTTTGTTTCAAAATGGCGGCCATTTAAAATTTAAAAAAAAAATTAAAACTTGAAATGTGGTACCAAAAAATTAAAAATGGAAAAATATTTTTTTCTTATGTATTTGACCTTTATACAAAGATTCCAGAGCAGTATTTGCTTCGTCTATATCTTAAAAAATGGCTGAGTTATAGCATTTTGAATTTCTAACGTGGCTGACATTTTGAAACGTCCTGAATTTTGTCACGCGATAAAAGGCGTATTTATGAACCGATTTGGATGTAATTCGGCGTGTACATAGTAAATACCAATCTCTCGACCGAGTTCCTTGGCCAGCTTCATCCGCCCTTTTGTTTCAAAATGGCGGCCATTTAAATTTTTTTTAAAAATTTAAAATTTGAAATGTGGTACCAAAAAATTGAAAATGGAAAAATATTCTTTTCTTATGTATTTGACCTTTATACAAAGATTTCGGAGCAGTTTTTGTTTCGTCTATATCTTAACAAATGGCTGAGTTATAGCATTTTGAATTTCTAGCGTGGCTGACATTTTGAAACGTCCTGAAATTTGTCACGCGATAAAAGGCGTATTTATGAACCGATTTGGATGTAACTTCGTTTATACATAGTACATACCAATGTCTCGACCGGGTTCGTTGGCCAGCTTCACCCGCCATCTTGTTTAAAAATGGCGGCCATTTAAATTTTAAAGAAAAAATTAAATTTGAAATGTGGTACCAAAAATTGAAAATTGAAAAAATATTTTCTTCTTATGTGTTTGACCTTAATAAAAAGATTCGGGAGCAGTTTTATTTTCGTCTATATCTTAAGAAATGGCTGAGTTATGGCATTTTGAATTTCTAGCGTGTCTGACATTTTGAAACGTCGTGATTTTTCTCACGTAATAACAGGCGTATTTATGAACCGACTTGGATATACCTTGGTGTGTACATAGTACATACAAATATCTCGACCGAGTTCGTTGGCCAGCTTCATCCGCCATCTTGTTTCAAAATGGCGGCCATTTAAAAAATTAAAAAATAAAAAAAATTAAATGAGATACCAAAAAATTGGAAAATGATACAGATTTTTTTTGTATGTGTTTGACCTTAATACAAAGATTCCGGAACAGTTTTTCTTTCGTCTATATCTAAAAAAAATGGCTGAGTAATAGCATTTTGAATTTCTCTTGTGGCTGACATTTTAAAACGACCTGATTTTTGTCACGCGATAACAGGCGTATTTATGAACCTATTTGGATATAACTTGGTCTGTACATAGTACATACCAATGTCTCGACAGAGTTCGTTGGCCAGCTTCATTCGCCATCTTGTTTCAAAAGGGTTGCCATTTAAAAAAAATTAAATTTAAAATTCAAAATGATTTTTAAAAAATTGGAAAATGAAAAAGATTTTTTTTATGTGTTTGGCCTTGATACAAAGATTCCGGAGCAGTTTTTGTTTCTGAAAATTTGTTCTTTTGTTGATATCTTAAAAAATGGTTGATTTATAGCACTTTGAATTTCTAGCATGGCTAACATTTTGAAACGATCTTGTATTTGTCACGCGATAACACACGTATTCGTCTATTTCGATGTAAGAAGGCATGTGGATAGTATACATCAACACCTCGACCAAGTTCGCTGGCCAGATTCATCAGCCATCTTGTTTCAAAATGGCGGCCATTAAATTAAAATATATATATATATTTAAAGTGAGGTGCAAAAAAATTAGAAATTGAAAAGGGTTTCTTTCTTAAGTATTTGATCTTGATATAAGGATTCAGGAGCATTTTTTGTTTGTCTTTACCTTAAAAAATGGCTCAGATATAGCAGTTTCAATTTCTATTGTGGGTGACATTTTGAAAAATCTGATTTTTTGCATGCGACAGCACTCCTATATATTAACCGATTCCGATGTGAGTGAGCCTGTGCACAGCAATTACTAAGGTCTCGACCAAGTTCACTGCTTAGCCTCATCCACCATGTTGTCTTAAAATGGCAGGCACTTTAAGAAATCGCCGAATTTGGCAGCGAAATATAAATTACTTTAAAGAAAAGCAGCTTGGATAAAGCTGACTAATTTCGCGAAATTCTCATTCATTATATTGATAAAAATTAGTATTGAATCTCCTATATTCGGTTTCCACTAAATTGAGCTTCGTGTGTCTGCATGATATAAGTTGGCTTTTTTAAAATAAGGATTATGAAAGCTACCTCTTCCTCCCGGCACTGGCCGGAAGGACTTTTTTACTGTTGAAATAAAGAATTTATTATCATTTTTCTCTGAAATTTTACATTTAGATGAAATGTAACAGGCCTACCTCTTCCTCCCGGCACTGGCCGGAAGGACTTTTTTACTGTTGAAATAAAGAATTTATTAACATTTTTCTCTGAAATTTTACATTTAGATGAAATGTAACAGGCCGATGGTTGTAGAAATTCATGGAAATCGACATGAAGGGACCTCTGAGATGCAGCATTTCGTTCGATGTTTGGCACAGGTGTACTTGCTGTTTAAAAATATCCTACTGAAATACTGATATCCTACCAATTGTGTTTTAATTTGCATATTCTTAAGAAGCACATTCTTTCTTATTTTCACTTTCTTCTATCTTTATAAAAAGAAATTAAAGGATTTTGGAAAATTTTCTAATTCCGGTTTCCAACGTATTTACACATTCTAGGGGTCATCGATCCCCAAGACCTGTTTTTACAAAATGTCTGTGTGTTAGTCTGCCTGTATGCCTGTCTGTGTTTCTGCATGTGACACAAATTTGTGGTCGCTTTATCTAAAGAAGCAATGAACGTAACTTAATAAAACTTTAGATTCAGTTAGTCCCTGATATAAATTGGGGCTGATTACTTTTTAGTGTAAATCACCTTGCAGGTGGCGCTGATGTTCTGCATTATTTGTGATTTTTATAATACGTATATCTCTAGAACTAAATCACGGATTTTTGAGAAAAATTCAGTTTCGGTTAGACCTAGATATGATTTGGTGCTGATAAACTTTTGGTGTAAATCGCCCAAAAGGTGGCGCTGCTATGCTGCATTATTCGTGATTATCGCAATACCTCTATCTCAAGAACTAATGCACGAATTTTCATCAAACTTTTGATTCTGTTAGTCCTTGATATCAATTAATGCTGTTTATTTTATGTGTGTGTGTGTAAATCACTCAACAGGTGGTTCTACTATGCAGCATTTTACACGATTTCCGCAATAGCTCTATTTCAAGAACTAATGCATGAACATTCATCAAACTTTAGATTCAGTTATTCCCTGATATAAATTGATCCTGATACGTTTATGGTGTAAATTGCCCAACAGGTTTCACTGTTATTATGAACTTTTCTCGATTTTCGCAATAGCTGTGTCTCAAAACTAATGCACGAATTTTCATCAAACTTCAAATTCAAATAGAAGTTGACATAAGTCGTTGCTGATTACATTTTGGTATAAATCACCTATTCGGTGGTGGTTACAAACATTACAACAAATTTCTCTAACGCTTATATTCCACATTTTAACCGCATGATTAATATGAATAATATTATACAGTTGGCACACTAAAGGAAAAGACTGAAGTACAACGTTAGCGAGAAATAATTTTCCTACTTGAGAGGGCTCTGAATTGCGTTCTGTTGGTGCAAAGGAGATAAATTTACAAAAGAGATAAAGCTACAGAAAATTCAAATAATGCGCTTGACATTTATTAAATTAAAAAAAAGGTACAGCAATCGCTGCAATACACATAAAACATTTAATATGCTTTATAAATATTAAATAATATATATAAAGTAGCATTAAAACACTTCACTATGTCCTCCTTTATTTCCAACAATGTGCTCCAATCGCAGAACCATATTTTCAGTAGCTGGCGTGAGTCTGGCGAAATAAAAAGAACATGACGGTGTATGCTGTCTTTCAGCTCCGGTGCAGATGCTGGCCTTTTATGGTATGTATTGCTCTTCAGGAAACATCACAAGCAAAAGTCACAGGGGTGATATCCGGAGAGCGAGGAACGCCGTACTGTTGGAAAATTGCGGCTGATCGCCCGTGTATCTGTGAACTGTTGTCTTAACAATTGTTTACTCGGCGATGAACGTGAGGTGGTGCACCATCCTGCATAAAAGTGATACACTGAAAGCATCCATTGCCAAGTGACGTCAACCACCATTCGAGCAAGTAACTGAAGAACAAATGTTTTACGAACCTCTGACCCCAGTCCTACATAAGGTGTACAGTCTTTATTTTAGGGATGAAAATGTAAAATCCGGCGTAAGGTTTTTCGCACAGTGGACTAAGGCATATCCAATACACTTAAAATAACTGGCACACTCGCAGTACCACGCGGTACTGTGCCATGCTGGAATCAACGACGGTATCCACATATGCGACGCTAGAAGACTGTATTTGCTTTTGTCCTCCACCTGGAAGATAGCCAAGTTACTTTGTTGTTTCAATTTTTTATTATCTTGCATAGACAACATGGAAACATTGGTCCTCTTCGTATGTTCTTCATATGGCGGAATTCTTTTACAGCACCAACGGAGTACTTTTGGTTATGGAAGAAGAGTTTTACCAGTAGCGCTTTTTCTTGCAACGCAGGCATGTTGTGCGGATTAATAACTAATGCTCTTTCAGATTCCTCTTTCTTTTTAACAAAAGAATAATGCTAATAGGCATGCGCTGTAACGAAAATGATGTTTCGCGTTTTCAATAGATGCAAATAAATACCATTTGTGTTATAGAGCAATCTGTTGGTCAATATTCATAATATATATTTTTATTTAATAAATGTTAACCACGTCAATTGCAGTACCTGTAGCTTAAATTTATGTTTCATTTGTGCCAATAGAAAGCATTCTACAATCCTCTGAAGTGAAAAATGTTTTCGTAATCACCCTGTATTTATGTATAATTAAAAAATATGATATAGTGCATGTGTAGTGACTCATGCTATATGTCTGAATTTTATACGTATGTGCAGGGTTTACAAAAAGTTCGTTATTTTCATACCAGTTTCATACATAAGCAATTTTTGATGTGACAATCTGCAAAATTTTCATTAGGAATAAATGTCGGGTAATTTTCTTCAATAATAAGATTATTCTAAAAAAATATCTTCGTTTGAAAATAAGTATGTTACATATGCATTGATAAGAGATATGTGTATTATGTACATTCCGATTTACTTAACATTCCGTTGTAAACAAAACTTCAATCATTGCATGCATACACACATTGCAGAGTAGTTTTTTCTTTTTTTTTTTTTTCCTTTTTTCTTTAAAATTAAATTTATATTTCGTTTGTTATAACTTTTCTACAGAAGTATGAAAGATCGGAATAAAATCGATAAGTCAATAAAATAAATAATTATTATTTGTTTATTAGCCCCTGGTAAGCTATTTCTTTTTCCCACTTATTAATGTGTTGTCTACAAAAAATAACGTTACGTTGTCTAAGCCACCCGCAAAAAAAAGCAAATGTATCATTATACGGAATAATCTCTACTGCATTTTTTTACACTTCTAAGAAGCGCATTTTCAATTTTTATACCGTCGTATTGGGGAAAAATTACTTTAAATGCAATTTGTTTGAAAACTGCATATCCATTTATTTTTGAAATATTATTATTATTATTATTTGTAGTTTTTAGCACCATTTGTTTAATTTTGGCAGCTCAAGTACTCCATTTCTATAGAAAGTAAAGGGGAAATAAATGAAAAATAGCAATTATATATATTAGGTAGCTTTCTTTACAAAAAAGCTACCTATTGCAGCCGTTCGGAGGAAAGCGATTTCAAAAAATTTTGGTATATTTTCATCGATCATGACCCCCAGACCCCGAAACCACCCTCCGTTCAAAATTGATATATATATATATATATATATGACTTATGTCACACTGTAACTCCCGTAATTATGAACCGATTTCGATGTAATTCGGTGTGTACATAGTACATACCAATGTCTCGACCGAGTTCGTTGGCCAGCTTCATCCGCCGTTTTGTTTCAAAATGGCGGCCATTTAAAATTTTAAAAAAAAATTAAAACTTGAAATGTGGTACCAAAAAATTAAAAATGGAAAACTATTTTTTTCTTATGTATTTGACCTTTATACAAAGATTCCGGAGCAGTTTTTGTTTCGTCTATATCTTAAAAAATGGCTGAGTTATAGCATTTTGAATTTCTAGCGTGGCTGACATTTTGAAACGTCCTGAATTTTGTCACGCGATAAAAGGCGTATTTATGAATCGATTTGGATGTAATTCGGTGTGTACATAGTACATACCAATCTCTCGACCGAGATCGTTGGCCAGCTTCATCCGCCATTTTGTTTCAAAATGGCGGCCATTTAAAATTTTTTTAAAAATTTAAAATTTGAAATGTGGTACCAAAAAATTGAAAATGGAAAAATATTTTTTTCTTATGTATTTGACCTTTATAAAAAGATTTCGGAGCAGTTTTTGTTTCGTCTATATCTTAAAAAATGGCTGAGTTATAGCATTTTGAATTTCTAGCGTGGCTGACATTTTGAAACGTCCTGAATTTTGTCACGCGATAAAAGGCGTATTTATGAACCGATTTGGATGTAACTTCGTTTATACATAGTACATACCAATGTGTCGACCGGGTTCGTTGGCCAGCTTCACCCGCCATCTTGTTTAAAAATGGCGGCCATTTAAATTTTTAAGAAAAATTTAAATTTGAAATGTGGTACCAAAAATTGAAAATTGAAAAAATATTTTCTTCTTATGTGTTTGACCTTGATAAAAAGATTCGGGAACAGTTTTTGTTTTGTCTATATCTTAAAAAATGGCTGAGTTATAGCATTTTGAATTTCTAGCGTGGCTGACATTTTGAAACGTCCTGAATTTTGTCACGCGATAAAAGGCGTATTTATGAACCGATTTGGATGTAACTTCGTTTATACATAGTACATACCAATGTCTCGACCGGGTTCGTTGGCCAGCTTCACCCGCTATTTTGTTTAAAAATGGCGGCCATTTAAATTTTTAAGAAAAATTTAAATTTGAAATGTGGTACCAAAAATTGAAAATTGAAAAAATATTTTCTTCTTATGTGTTTGACCTTGATAAAAAGATTCGGGAGCAGTTTTTGTTTCGTCTATATCTTAAGAAATGGCTGAGTTATAGCATTTTGAATTTCTAGCGTGGCTGACATTTTGAAACGTCCTGATTTTTCTCACGTAATAACAGGCGTATTTATGAACCGACTTGGATGTACCTTGGTGTGTACATAGTACATACAAATATCTCGACCGAGTTCGTTGGCCAGCTTCATCCGCCATCTTGTTTCAAAATGGCGGCCATTTAAAAAAATTAAAAAATAAAAAAATTAAATGAGATACCTAAAATTGGAAAATGAAAAAGATTTTTTTTTGTATGTGTTTGACCTTAATACAAAGATTCCGGAACAGTTTTTCTTTCGTCTATATCTAAAAAAAATGGCTGAGTAATAGCATTTTGAATTACTCTTGTGGCTGACATTTTAAAACGACCTGATTTTTGTCACGCGATAACAGGCGTATTTATGAACCTATTTGGATGTAACTTGGTCTGTACACAGTACATACCAATGTCTCGACCGAGTTTGTTGGCCAGCTTCATTTGCCATCTTGTTTCAAAAGGGTTGCCATTTAAAAAAAATTAAATTTAAAATTCAAAATGAGGTATTAAATAATTGGAAAATGAAAAAGATTTTTTTTATGTGTTTGGCCTTGATACAAAGATTCCGGAGCAGTTTTTGTTTCTGAAAATTTGTTCTTTTGTTCATATCTTAAAAAATGGTTGATTTATAGCACTTTGAATTTCTAGCATGGCTAACATTTTGAAACGATCTTGTATTTGTCACGCGATAACACACGTATTCGCCTATTTCGATGTAAGAAGGCATGTGGATAGTATACATCAACACCTCAACCAAGTTCGCTGGCCAGATTCATCAGCCATCTTGTTTCAAAATGGCGGCCATTAAATTAAAATATATATATATATTTAAAGTGAGGTGAAAAAAAATTAGAAATTGAAAAAGGTTTCTTTCTTAAGTATTTGATCTTGATATAAGGATTCAGAAGTATTTTTTGATTGTCTTTACCTTAAAAAATGTCTCAGATATAGCAGTTTCAATTACTATAGTGGGTGACATTTTGAAAAATCTGATTTTTTGCATGCGACAGCACTCCTATATATTAACCGATTCCGATGTGAGTGAGCATGTGCACAGCAATTACTAAGGTCTCGACCAAGTTCACTGCTTAGCCTCATCCACCATGTTGTCTTAAAATGACAGGCACTTTAAGAAATTGCCGAATTTGGCAACCAAATATAAGTTAATTTAAAGAAAAGCAGCTTGGATAAAGCTGAGTAATTTCTCGAAATTCTAATTCATTATATTGATAAAAATTAGTATTGAATCTCCTATATTCGGTTTCCACTAAATTGAGCTTCGTGTGTTTGCATAATATAAGTTGGCTTTTTTTAAATAAGGATTATGAAAGCTACCTCTTCCTCCCGGCACTGGCCGGAAGGACTTTTTTTTTTGTCATTTTGTCATAAAAACTGAAAACAAAATGTAATTAAAATACGTGGTCTTTGAAAAAATATAAATGAATGATTTCTGATATAACATGGATCTGTTATAAACTAAATTTAATTTTAAGTACCTATATTAATATTATAAACAAATGAAGGCATATGAATCATAAGATAGCCGATTTTTTTTTTTTTTTTGGTTTAGTTTCTTGAATGACAAAATCTATTTTTTTTTTTTTTTTATGTATTATTCAGCGATAGTCACGTCCTATGCATACTTTACTGTAGATGTTTAAGATTGGATCGTAAATGAGGAATTCCTTAGTGGATGGGGACGACGTCATTTTATATAAAATAAAAGCGCGTGTTTGGAGTTTTAAAACAGAACTACCTATTACATACATATATATTTTGATTCATCGGGGGCGACACTAAATTCTGATAAAGCAGAATTCCCGTTTTCTAGTTATTTTTTTTTATTATTATTATTTCATTCAATATTAATTTGTAATTAATTTTAATACATCCTTGTCTTTGAAAGTGAGGTAATTCCACTGACGCACAAAAAAAAAAAAATAAAAAAAAATAAAATAAAAAAAAAATAAAAAAAAAATAAAAAAAATAAATATATATATATATATATATATATATATATAATTGCTTTTTAGTTAATAAAATAAACCATTACTGCAGATTAAATTTGCATGAAAAAGAGCCACAAAGAACGTAAACTAAGTCTGATAGGTTTAAAAATATTCGTAAAATATTTTGGCTAATATTTTCACACTAGCCTCCCTTGGCGACAAGTTTGGTCTCCTTTAAATGTATGCTAAGCATATCCATGTTACTTTTCTTCATTAATTTGACTTATTTGCTCAATCCTTTGCCAAATTGGAAGAAATAAAGAACTCGGTACGTTTATGTTAGACGATTGTGCAGGTGATAAATTACCAAATATTGTTCCCTTTGCATTCTTTCGTATTTCATTAATTTCATTTAAAATATAATCTTTTACTCCTTTTATTTAAAATACATAAATTTATTTTAAAACTGAAACATTAAAATTCATGACTTCATCTTATTTCTTTAAAAAATTATAATACCATAAACCATAACATTTAATATGAACATCAAAGCATTGTTTAAATTTACCACGCGAAGAATAAAAACTGTTAACTGGCGAGTTAAAAAAGCTATTGGCGAAATTTAGGCCCAGCAAACATAAAAGTTCGGAGAATGAAACAATATTTGACGATGTATCACCTACGCGCTGCTAACGTTAAATTACCAAATTGGACACCTGGCATATAAAAATGGAGCTTAAGCCCGGAACTGTTGATGACAGTCGCATGACTATGCCACTATCCATATGCAAAACATTCTATATATTGAAATAACCAAAAATGACTTGCACTACTTTAAAAAAGAAAGGCGAATATGTTAAAAATGAAATAATTTCATATTCTATAAATATTAAAGGGATAAATGTTTTGTTTGTCTGATTATGATATTCATAAGATGAATAAAGATTAACGTAAAAAGTACGAGAAGTTTGGAAATATCATTCCGTAAGAATGAATGAAAAGAATCCTATAAATATTGGATTTGCCTAATGATTAATCATAAAATTTCTAACCATGCCCACTGTTATAATCGTTGTAACATATGGGATACTAAATATTGAATTTTAATAATAAAGGACTTTACGTTGTAATATCGATACAAAACAAATAGGTGTTGCTATCCAACGTACAATTTATTCACAAGTTTAACATAAAACTCAACGTTTCGGTTTAATCTTTAAAACCTTCATCAGGAGAAAAATTTTCTAAAATATAAATCGACAACAAACTCTTTACATGCTACATTTTGAAATCAATTCAAAATTCAAAACATTCTAACGGAAACCTCTTACTCCCAAATAAACAGTTCAGTGGCCCCATCTTTTAACCAAAGATGCAAACGAAGAAAGACTAGCTGAAAAAATGGAATTTTCATTGACTTTTCAAAATTGAAAGCCATATTTCTGGGATGTGAAAGGAAACATTATCATTACACACTTCATGGTTTCTTAGACGAATTTCTAAAGATTCACGAATAATAGCATTGCGCGGAATAACTTGTTTGGAAATAACTTTAGCATGGTCAAAGTCTATAAATGAAATGAGTCCTTTATGGTAGCTTCTTGAGAGTGCTGTAGAAAATTTACGAAACTTCAAATCGTTTTTATGTTCTTGCAATCTTTCGAAAAATCGACGTTTAGTCATACCAATATAGGACGAGGTGGTCCCATCTGAAAATTTAAAGGGAATTTCATACACCCCAGAAAAAGATGAAAAAGGAATTGGATCTATTTTTTTACACAGAAGATTAAACAAAGTCATAGAATTAGAGGCAACAAGTTGAATGTTGAATTTCATGAAAGACTTTTTTAACTTTTCAAATAAGATAGGAAAATAAGGAACCTTTCGGTAAACTTGATTAAATTTGGGGGAGGGGGGATTAACGGAAACTTTATACTTATCAACCAATTTATAGATAAGGCTTGAATTAAAACCATGACATAATCCAATATTAACGATGAAATTGATTTCATCATCCAAAAATTCATCGGAACAAACAAGTAATGCACGCTGGATAAATGACCTAAATGCTGCAATCTTATAATTCCATGGGGCAGCTGCAGTGACAGGAATAACATTGTTTAATTTCAAAGATTTCCGGAAAATTTTTCGTTTTAAACAATTGTTTTCTTTAATAAGGAGAACATCAAGAAAAGGAAGCGAGTTATTGTTTTCTAACTCCATCGTGAACTTAATATTGTTATCAAGTTGGTTAATTTCGTCAAAAAAATTTTCTAAGGATTGTTTCCCATCTTCCCAGATAATAAAAATGTCATCGACATACCGTAACCATAATGAAGGTATAGGAAAATGTTTCTTAAAGATGAGTTCTTCTAAAGGACGCAATTTGAATTCTGCCAGAATACTAGAAATAGGTGAGCCCATAGGAGCTCCTTTCTGCTGTTTAAAATATTTATCTTTAAAAATAAATACATTACTTTCCTTAATTAAGTTTAAGCCCGACTTAATTGAAAATTTCATATTATCACTTAAATGAGGTAACCCATCAATGGATAAGCCTATGGAAAGAATAACTTCTTCCACATCGATGGATGGAAACAATGACACAATGTCAAAACTTGCCAAAATTGCTTTATTAGGAAGATTAAAATCCTTAATTCGATTAATGAATTCCAACGTAGAAGAGATAGAAAAAGTTGAAGAGGGGAGAATACTTTTAAGAAAAAATGCAAATGCTTTTTCAACAAAATATAACGGGCCTTGGCACCGAGAAACAATAGGACGAAATGGAAAACCAGTTTTGTGGTCTTTAAGACGAGCAAAAATACGTGGGGTTACCCCAGTGGGGTTTAATTTAATTTTATCTTTGATCGAAGTAGGCCATTCACCATTTCTGACCAGTTCCTGTGTTTTACGAAAAAGTTTAGGATTTGGATCTTTAACAAGCGTTGAGCATGACAATTCTTGAATGCATTCATCCATCTTCAAAAAATACTGGTCTTGATCTATAACGGCAATTTTTCCGGATTTATCTGTTTTCATAAAGAAAATGTCAGAATCTTTCTTTAATTTTGAAATGACATGTGGAATTCTACAATTAGGAATTTTACTGTTTAAAAACTACATGCTAATATTACAAACTTGATGTCTGGCCATTTCTCTTTCAGAAACTGGTATAACTTGAATTATACTTTCTAAATCTGAACAAAAGTCACTCTTATTTATTATAGCAGGGAATGAATATTTGCCACCTAAAGAAATCAAACGTTCTTCTTCCAATGAAAATTCTTTACTGGAGAGGTTAATAAAAGGAACAGGCTTGACAATTGGACGTTGAGAAATGTCCGAGTTTACACATAAACTATGAATTTTCTTAGTATGGCGTAACGTGATATTCTTACTCTGGGCGAATCTAAGACCTTCAACGGCATAGATAAACTTGTCAAATTGGGTTTGGAAAGTGGCTTTATCCAATTTAAAATATAAATCATAAGTTCTTGATGATAAAAAGTTAACATATGAAAACTTACTTCTAATACACTTATCCAAGCTAGAAGCTTCAAATTTCCATTTCAGATTTCCAAAACCTTTAAGAAAATGATTGTTGATGCGCAGAAAATTAGGAATAACATCAAGTCTTTTACAGGTCTTCAAAAATTTTATGTTTAAGAGTTCACGATCTAACTTCAAAAATGTTAAACTTGTGAATAAATTGTACGTTGGATAGCAACACCTATTTGTTTTGTATTGAATTTTATTTTGATTCAATATAACGTTTTCAAGTTGTGTAAAAGTACGTTTACGTGAATTGGAAAAAATATCTGAAATGCGTTGTCTTTATATTTAAAAATAATTAGTATTCAAGTGTTTTTTTTTTTTTTTTTTTTTTTTTTTAAATATGTAGATACGACTTACGAATGCAATAAAATTAAACATCGCGAAATTGCTGATGATATAAAGCAATTGATATGAACAAATTCATCCAGCTTTCATAAATGCATTATTCAATTGATTATTGTTTACTATAAAACATTATTATACATGCCATAAACATTTTTTTTTTTTTTTTTTTTTTTTTTTTTTTTTTTTTTTTTACAATATAAGTGAAAATATCTTGTAAATGATTATTCGTCAGTATACTAACAGTTCAATTAATAAAAAGTGTTAACAAGTAAAATAATAAAAGAATTAAATAATAATAGTATGAAGTGCATGAGTTGATAAAGTATCATTCAAATGAAGTACATAGATATTAAAAAAATAATGTACTGCACTATCCTAAACATTATTTTATTTTTCATAAAATCTCTACTGAACACTTAGTTAAGATCACTTAGTTTAGCTATCACATAGAAAATAGATAACTGTTTTCTTTTTTCCAGCGAAACGAAAATAAATGATCCAAATAACTTTTTACTAATTTGATAGAAACACCACTTAACGGGAAAAAGCCCACTGAGTGCTAGATCGTGTATGGGTTTTTTGATAATAAATTATTGATTTGTTCACATGCTTGAAGTAAAGTTGATGAAATTACGATATGTATACCAATGTATTTGTTTATTTTGAAAGCAAATGTTTATTGGTAACATCGCAATCGATCGCAAGTGAAAATGAAAATCAATAGTGTGTATCAATAGTGAGGTATTTGTTTATAGATTGTTTCCTGAATAACGTATGCGAGGCAGAAAGGCAAAATATTAGGGAACATTTCTCACCCATTTAAAGGCACAAAATATTATTTAGATATTTTTTACCTCATAAAAGTCGATTCCCAAAAAATTGGCGATTGTCGGGAGGGTTTTTAATTACTCGCAAGTACAGAGTAACCGCAGTTTACGTGTGATTTTTTATAAAGATTTTAGTAAGAATAAAAGCACTTAATTTTTGCAAAATTATATAGAAATATTTTAGAACATAATCTGTGCCTTTCTTTGAAAACGTTTTCTGTATTTATATATATATATATATAACTATACAAAAACAGGTAATTTCATTTTAAATGATTTAATTGCACCTCTTTTTATTCACAAAATATTCATGAAATAGTAAATATCATATTAGACAGCTTCTTTACAAGCTTGTGTCTGGCAAAAGAACGAAAGAAGCATCAGCTAACACTTTTAAGCACGATATTTAAAAATTATAAAGAATTACCTGTGGAGGTCTTCAGAAGCAAAGATAAAGAAGTCAACTCCATATTATATGTATTATAGAACTCGTAACAATTGTATCATATTATGCAAAATAAGAGGAAACGTGTAATTCTACTTAACACAATATATTTTTCTCCTGAAAATGTGAGCACCCCAGCAGCGAAACCAATTATAATCATAGATTACAATCAAGCATATTCAGGATGTGATCCAATGAATAATCTAGTTTGAACAGTAACAACAAAGGGAATGAAAAGATGATGGCATATGTTAATCTTTTACAACACGTTAGACATTCTTACATTGAATAGCTTGATTATTTGGTTACACATTATTCCAAATCGGGAGAACCAAACACATTATAAGTGAAGAGTGTGCATATTAAAATAAGGTGAATCTTTGATCCAAAATAATGTACAGTATTGATTATTTGCTGCAAAGACACTTAAAGTTCTTAAAAGCATGGAAGGCAAAAAACGCGGCAGATGTCGTTTCTATGAACCGGACATATAGGGACGTGTCCAATTAATGTTGCGTTTTTGTCTGTAAACAACATTATCGTTCTGTCTGTATAAATTGTGAAAGAATTTAGTCTGAAAACGCAAAGCTGAATTGTTGTACTCTTATAAATGTTACAATATTAAATCATCTTTCCCCGTATTCCCTGTACTGTTCTAAATTACTACTCTATATTCACCAAATCTTTATTATTAAATAATATCTAACGTTAACTCTGTTAAATCCCCTTTAAGTTAATGTCTCATTTTTCGAATTCACTTAATTATTACGTTTTTAGTATTCTTAAATTAAATGTTTCATTTCCGATATTTCGCGTTTTAGAATGTTCTTTGGTAGCCATTTTATTCCAACCGATAAATTCCTTACCCACGCTTAATTTCGGGGTTTCCTTTTAATTTCTTATTCATCCGATACCCTTTCAGGTCTCTTTCCATGGCGTGATATCCTTAATTATTTATTGGTTGAGAGAGCGACCTACGTCATGTTTGGATTACTATGCAAGGCGAACGAAAAGCCGATGCTTGCAATATTTCCACAGGTTTTGGTCGTATTTTCACTTCTAAAATCATCCCCTGGTCACCGTCCGATATGTTTATATCGAAAGTCTTGTTTACCTTTAATAATTATTTAAAGTTACTTGTGTGAGATTGTTTGAATACGATAAAGCGATGAATAGACTCAATCTATTTGTTGAAGCTGCTATGCTACTAGTTATTTCAATAAAGAGTTGAACTTATTCCTGCCTTGTTTCGTGGTATTTTCACTCGATGACTGCAACTACTTCGATATATTTATTAGATGGACTATCACTCGATGACTACCACTACTTTGAGATATTTATTAGCTCGATTATCACTCGATGACTGCCACTTCTTCGAGATATTTATTAGCTGGATTATCATTCGATGATTGCCACCACTTCGAATATTCGTACCAACGCCTGCAGTTTTTGTTTCAGATTACTAAGCTACGAATAACCCTGCACTACTGGTAACATGGCAGCTAGTTACTTCATTCACTAGTAAAAAATTCCAATTTTAGAATAATATAACATATACATGTTATAATAATTATGTATTTGCTTAATAATTATAAATATTTCGCTTAAAAAACCCATATTTGTAACAAAACGAATAAACTTAAAGTTTAAATAACATAGTTATAATATTAGACGTCACAAAATAAAAATATTTGTGTATAATATATGACACCAGTGGTACACAATGAAAGAAAAAGAGTTGGTATTAGGAGGGTTAAAATGAGCCGTAGGAATTCCAAGGAGTTTACGCACCTTGTCTAAAGTATATAAAGAAGGTTTTAAATTTATTTTGAAGCAATATTTATGAAATAAATGCTTTAAAAAATACGTTTTTAGTTTTTAGACTTTTCCTTTTTCCGCAAAATTAACTATTTTTTTTTTCATACTTTGTAAATACATTGTTTAAAATAATATATTTTAACAACTTCATGAAGTTTGTTTTTATTTTAGCATTTATGTAAATTTGTACATAACATACGCTGTAAAAAAAAAAGGTAACGTTCCATGTAAAATAAAGGAACGTTTCGCCTTTTCTCAGGTTTTCAGAATAATTTAGCTCTTTCCTGTAAAATTCTGGTTTTCTTATCTGAAACGTTCCTGAAAAAAAGTTGGAAACAGCGCGCGAGTGTCGAAAACGACTACCTTAAATGAATGTAAAAAAATCAATATGGAATGCAAATAAATCAATAGACGGCATAATCCTTTACGTCTCTATTGTCAAGACAATTCAGATGAAAATACAATACCTCTGTGACATCGCTAAGAGATTATCTCTCGTACTTGTCTGTGGAATGTTTAACGAGCAGACAGTGTAAAAAAAAATACACCTATTATTTGGATCTCCATTAACCAGGGGACCATCAAACATGATTCTCACCGATTTGTATTAATTTAAAGTATGTTTTAGAGTTCTTATCTCTAACTATTCTTGTGAAAGGATTTCTTCAAATGGGCCTTAGATTTTCAGAAATAAGATGCCGAGGTTTAGCATACGTTTCAAATACCCATTAGTTTGCAGCTCTCAATGTGTCTTTCGTGGTGTGGACGCAGAAGGCTTGCACGCCACTCGTACGGCCGAGTTCGATGACTTTTTTTTTTCTTTTTTAATTAATTTTATATTTTAACACTTTACAATTTGATTTAAATTTGATATATATTTGACACTTTGAATTGCTGCAAATTTGAATTTTTTTTTATTTTCGGAAAATATATACAATTACATTTAGGATTTTTTTTTCATGAAAATTTATATGTATTTTATCTAACTTGTAAACTAACATAATTACTGACGAAAATCCAAAATATTTTATGTCTAGATTTTTTTTTCTAATTATTATTTACATTTATATATTTTTTATATTTTAAGCAAAGTTCAGAAACAATATATCATATATATATTTACTTTATTGAATTTTAACTGAAAATTTATTTTTTCGTGTAAATTATAAATAATAATTTTGATGTCAATTTCAAAACATTTTTTCATTCTAACAAATAATGATAATAAAGCGAAAATTGTCAACTGGAAATGTAAAAATCGTCTGCGGATCCCGCATGCTGTGAAATGGCAGTAATGTTTTGCTGTCAACAGAAATATTCCTGGTATTTCGCAGGAAATTTACTGGCATTTCTGTAGAAAGTTTTTAACATATACAGTAAAGTTCCAGTCATTTTGAAGAAATGTTTCTTGGAAATAATGGGCAACTCAGCTGCCCATTTTTTCCCAGGAACGTTGCGGAATTTTTTTTACAGTGTATTGGTAGGAAGCATAATATATATATATATATATTTAAGATTTAACATATAACGAATGAAATTATTGTTTCATATTACAAAAAACCTTGAATTTTACGATATACGTGCTGAGAAGTCTGTCATAAAAGATATGTTCTTTTTTTATTTAAAAATAATTAGCATCTGGGAAAGCCATTTTTGCATGTGTTTTGTTAGTAAGAAAAAAATAATCAATCATATAAAATAAATAATCAATTAATCAACTCTGTAACTACACAAATTACGTATTCTAGATTATTGTCGAACGATTTCAGTTGTTATCAAAATCAAACAATCTAAATCCAATAAAAATATTCGAAATTACATTTTCTCCTTACATACATTTCAAAATCATTTAATTGAAATCTCAAAGGTAAATTAAATAACAGAAAGAACAAAAGGTAAGTTTGAAATGCAACCTGCATTGAAAGGAACATCATTGTATTAAAATTTATATTTGCTTGTATTTCCACGCAGAAAATAAATAAATCGAAAAGATAATGGATTGTAGATTTAGAAAATTTAACATTAACATTAATTTATTTCAAAGAAGAATACTTATCCTATTATGTTAAATAATGCAAAGGAAACCACGTAGCTTTTACATTTCGAATTGAATCCGTTCAGGAAAAGCGCATCATTGCAGATTCAAGGGTGATGTACTTATTTTAAAACAATTGAAATAATATTGAAATCCATGATAATGAAAATAAATGTCTGTATTGTTAATTAATCATATGCATACACGTCTGGTTATACGTATAATTCTTTGTTTCTCTATATTTTTTTGGAAGGCAAACATTTTTAAGATTTGATGCAAAAAAATGTTTTGGTGGATCTAATAACTGAAAAGATATTAATTAAATATCCGTGTTGGGCTAATTTATAAAGTACCATTATCTTATATTATAATACGATGAAAAATTCTGTGTGTATTTGTGCGTGCGTGTGTGTGTGTGTGTAAATTTTATCTTAAAAACGGCTGTAACGATGTTGACTAAATTTTGTATTTTACTATTTTCGGACACGAGAAGACCATTGGGTTAGGCCATTTGTTCGAGAAAATTCGATTAGTGGGTCATTTTGGTCATAATGGGTCAGAGTCAAGCTAATTATATCTAAAAAACGGCTCTATCGATTTTGACTAAATTGTTTATCCAGCTGTTTTTGGACATGGGACATCTCTTGGGCTAGGTCACTTGTTTTTTGTTTGTTGCACTTTGTTCAAAAATTTCGATGAGTGGGTCACTTTTGGGTCACTACCGGTCAAGCTAATTTTATCTAAAAAATGGCTCTAAACTAATTGGCTCTTGACTAAATTTTCTAATCTACTGTTTTGGATTACGAGAAAACCAATGGGCTGAGTCACATGTTATAGAAAATTCGATTTGGGGTCAATGTGGGTCAAGCGAAGTTTATCTAGAAAACGGTTCTAACGATTTTGACGAAATTTTATAATCTATCGTTTTCGGGCACTAGAATATCAGTGGGCTAGGTCGCATGTCCAAGAAAATTTGATTAGTGGGTCATTTTGGTTCACAATGAGTCAGGGTGAAGCTAATTGAATTTAAAAAAGGCTCAAAATATTTTGAAAAAAGTTCGCAATATACCGTTTCCTGGGATGGGATGACCATTGGGCTAACTCACACGTTCGAGAAAAATCGATTAGTGAGTCATTTTCGGGCCACTGAGGGCCAAGCTAATTGTATCTAAAAAACGACTCAAACGATTTTGACTAAATTTTGTATTAAACAGTTTCTCGGCATGAAGAGGCCATTGGGCTAAGTCACATGTTCGAGAAAACCAATCAGTGAGTCATTTTTGGGTCACTGTGGGTCAAGCTAATTGTGTAGGCTCAAAACATTATGGCAAAATTTTGTAATATACTGCTTCCAGGCACGAGAAGATCATTGGGTTAGGTCACATGTTCAAGAAAATTCGATTAATGGGTCATTTTTGGGTCACTGTTGCTTAAGTTAATTTTATGTAGAAAACAGCTTTAATGGTTTTGATTAAATTTTGTTTCTATCGTTTTTGGGTTCGAGAAGACCATTGGTCTAGGTCGGGTGCTCAAGAAAATTCGATTAATGAGTCATTTTGGGTCACTATGTGTCATGGTCAAGCTAATTGTATCTAAAAAAAAGCTCAAACTATTTTGATAAAGATTTCTTATTACACCGTTTCCCAGCACGAGAAAACCATTGGGATAATTCACATGTTCGATAATTTCAGATTGGTGGGCCATTTTTGAGTTACCATAGGTCATGCTAATTTTATTTATAAAACGTCATTAATGATTTTGACTAGATTTTGTATTCTATCGTTTTCGGGTACGAGAAGTGCATTGGTTAGGTCGCGTGTTTGAAAAATTTGCGTTAGGTGGTCCCTACGGCTCAGGATCATCCCAATTTTATCTGAACAGCAAGAAGGATACAGTGCGAATAAAATATCGAATTGAACACAAGGACGACATTTGACAACATTCAAATAAATACTTCTATATTTTTTGTTCAAAAGGCTAATTCGAGTGGAAATAAATCTATCAGTAGGGTAGTAGTAAGATTTTATTAACATCATTCAATTTTGTGATCAAGAAGAGGATAAAGAAGAATTAATTTTTCCATTGCTCATTCTACAAAACGAGAGAGTCAAATAGCTGTGGTTTCTGGTAATATTTTTGACAAGATTCGCTGAGAAGCAGGAGATGAGCGTAATCATGTATTATGTTCGCCTAAAAAGAAGAGTTTAAAGGGATGTCTTTGAAAAATCAGCTATAGATGAATTCGATTGCAGCGTTATTAGACAAACTGCACAGGATTTTTATGTCAAGGGGAAAAGAATCCCTTCTTTGAATAAATTGCATCATGTTTTAAAAGAAACGATCAATTTTAATTGCAATATAGAAACTTCGCGTCAGTGGGAGGATAATGTTTAAAGGATACGTTAACAAATAAGCTTTTTTTTTAAGTAATTTGCAGGGGAAAATATATAAAAGTTAATTTTGTTTTGCATGGTAAAAATCAAAATGTTGTATAATTTTTTAGAAGTTTTAAGCGTATTTGTTTTTTATAAATATAAACTGCAAAAACGTTTTCATCTTACTCGATATTATTTCCCCATAGGCGCATTCTTAAAAAAACACAGCTCAACAAACTTCACTCACTCCTATTTTCATAAAATCAAAGCAGACGACGCATGCGCAAATGCGAGGAGGGTTTTGCTTTTTAGAAAATAAACAGTACTATTATATTTTATAAAAATGAGGAATGAAACATTTTGCTGACAGCAAACCGCATTTTAGCTGTTTCATATAATTGTATACAACCTAACCTCTAAATGTATTCCTTTACGGATAACTATGATTTCAATTTGTTAAACAATCTCTTCATGATGCACAACCTAAAACCTTTCATGGATTTCGGAATCTTGTTGTAAAGAAGTGAAATGAAACAAATGTTGATATTTTAAGAAAGCAACTTTTATCTTGGAGACCAAGATGTAACTAATACTTTTAACAAAAGAGTGTGAGAGTAACGACAATGGAAACAAAATTATCCTTTTCCATATATTTCTTTTTTCGAAACCGTTATAAAGATATGTGAACATCCTCTGTATCTATCTATCAATCTATCTACCTATACATACATATTTAACACGTTTATCAATTAAGTTAAGTTATACAGGCCTTCAAAAAAATTTTAAAAATTTCTATATTCTAAAGGACAAACACATATATGTGCTTAACGCATACATCATTTTGCGAATGGCAACCTATGACATTTGAAAAAAAATTCGATTTTGCAATTTTCGCTACTGCAAATTTTTAAACATCGAGACATCGCACAATTTCAGTTTTTACACCATCATACAGGGGAAAAATTTGCTTTTAAATGAAATTTGTTTCAAAGCTTTATCTCAATTTATTTTTGAGATATTACATTTTTGTAGTTTTTAATACAAATTTTGTAATTGTGGCAATTGATGTACTCTATTTATACTGAAAGTAAAGGGAAAAGAGTAGATTACAGTATCTTTTTGTTTCAATTTTCTCATAAAAACTGAAAAAAAAAACTGAAATTTAAATACTTGCTATGTCAAGAACGTCTGTTAATTAATCGGGGGAATTTTGGTTTTATTTCATTTTTATTTATGAATTTAATAAATTGTAGTTTATTGCAAACTTACTTTACAAACGATACAAAGCTGGGTGAATGCAAATTTATTATTCGGTGTATAACAGCCTTTTCCGAATTTTGAAAAAAAATATATATACATGAAATTTCTGATAATACATGGAACAATGATTGCTTTTTCTGGCTTTGTGTATTATTCCCTGATAATGACGTCATATGCATATTTTTCTGCAGATGTTGATTAAGACTCTATCATAAATGTGGAATGCTTTAACTGATGCAAATGACGTGATTTGATAGAAGGAGAGTGTATTTAATTCTTAAAACAGAAATATGTTTTATAGAAGTGCGTCATTTTCACTTGTTGCTTTCAAATTCTTCACACGTGAAAAGGCTTCACGAAATCACACACTGATAAAATGCAATGATTCACAAAAATTTAGAGTGTCTTTATAGAACAGCAATGACATACAGTGTGTATAACTCACATCGGAAGTTTTTGTTCAAAAAATAGCAATTTATACGATAAAACTTGACGATTCTCGCCTGGATGAATTCGCTTTGCCGAGTCAGAAAAGCAAATAGATCTTGAAAATAACTCGAAGTTTAAAATAGTATCAAGGTCCCAAAGTGACAATGTGTCAATGTGTAATTCTAATTAAATGTTTATGTAAAAAAAGCAAAGAAAATTAGTGTATTTGAGTTGATGTTCACGTTTCTTCAAAGGAATTGCAATTCAGGGGGGGGGGGAAGGGGAGGGGAATCGGATGTATTTACAAAACAGTTACAAAATGGTTAAATGTGAAGTCCGAGCGGAAACCTCGTGATCTTCAGTAAGCACTGTATGGTTCCTCAAATAGTTTTAATGTTCCTAAACTGGCAGTGTAGTATGAAATTGATGAACTCAAACACACTTCTTTTGAAGACTCGGAATATGAGGAAGATAATTACAAACTGAGTACATCGACTAAAAGACCAAATGGCTGATGAGAAATAAAATTAACGTAAAAACGATCTTTTCGGAGTTTCTCATCGGCCAAAAGCTCTCGTAGCGTCCAGTGTTCTGGATAAACGACACAGATTCTTCTGATGTGGTTGATAAGTGCAAAATAAAAAGAGACACGAGTCGTTTTAGGACGGATTTGAAAAGCCGATTCAGACCCCCTGAGGAAAGTTCGGGGCTTTTTCTTTTATGGACAAAATTGAGATACTCTGTTTGTCGAAAAATTTAGTGCCAAGCAATTTCACAGGAATGTGAAATAAGGACACTTTTCTCTTATTCATTAATCTGGATCAACATATATTGGACATGTATCTCCGTCCCCGAGTTCATCAAATGATATAAGTCAAAGCATTATTTCTTGTTTGTCTGAACTATCAACATCACTAGAAAAACTAGAAGTAGTATGGTGGGATGGTATTGTAACAAACACTGGATGGAATAACGGTGCTTTGCACCGACTAGAAAATCATAAAATGTAGAGCATATGCATCCGGCATTTTAATAAACTTTCTTATCGCCAAATTTTCCTACATGTACACGGTCAAAATGAAGGGCCAAAATCTTTTAATGGTCCAATCGGGTAGCAGCTCACTTGTTGTGAAAAGCTCCTGTTGTCGATTGTGAACCAGCAGATTGTTCAATTCCTGATATAGACAGGGCTTTTTTGAATGAAGGACAATAGTATTTTTGGATCATTAACATTTTGAATGCAATAACATTGAGTCATTGTCCAGAAGACTTGGCGATTTTGGACCCTGGTACTTTGTCTGATTCCAGATGACTAACTGCGGCATACCGAGTCCATATATTGTATCACATTCATCCAAAAACTTAAAAGAAATAGTTGGCTTCATCATAAAGTCATGCATGCCGTTGTAATTTGCCATAAAAAAAAGCAAATATTATACCTACGGACTATACTGATATTATACTGACTAAAACATGTATTTCAAGCAATCCAAATATCACGCTATTTATTCGACGAGTTACCACAAGTTGTTAATCCAGTCATAGAACGAAATGCGTTTTTTGCGCACACAGAGAAGGTTCTGTTGGCAATGATTGTCGAGTAAAGGAAACATATGCGGGATACTGGTTACACTAGGATCGTAAAAGCAAGACAAACCAACCAAAGAAGACTGTTAGAAACGTGATGCAACCGAATGGAAACTTTCAAACTTCCGATTACATAGAAAATATTAATTGGATTCTTGTGCAGTGTATCCTTCCCAATGCCGCGGGACCTAAGTGAAGAAGATGTTTAATCATTCATCACTTCTGACACTACTCCCATCAGAGAAACACAAATCTTTCCCTGTCACACCGAGGCTGCTAATATGTGCGTCAAACTTGTGATAGAGACCTCGAATAAAGTATATGGACATGAAGCTAGAGATGGCTATATACGAACAACACTGAAGTCTAAATCAGTTATGCCTCATTTCTCAAAAAAATCAGACTATAAATGTGTAGAAAATAGAAAAAAAGAAAACGTAAAAGACACAATAAGCCAAAGAATGCTACTCTATGGAAAACCTTTGTAAATAGTTGCAAATATAATGTAAATGCCACATCCAACAATTGGATTGATGGTTGGGTAGGGTGGAGATGGAACTTTACGTGCAACCACTTCCACGTGGTCAGTTCTGGGTCGTTTTGCTCAAGCAAAACGAGCGAAGAATTGCACGGTGAAAATTGCGAAAAATGACTAAATTTACGTTTTTTTCTAACATGTTGCGCGAACGGAAAAATTAGATTATTGATTAGAATCTAATTCATTTAGGTTATGTATGACCATGAAACAAGACCATGCAACAAGCCATGAACAAGCATTAAAAGCTAAAGCGTGTTTATTTTTAAAGTTTTAATTCACTTAAAAAAATTAGAGAAAAGTCGTGATTTTTGTAATTTTACATCAACTTTAAGTACGATGCGCGAATGGAAGATGTTAACCGATTTTAAAAATTTTTATACCGTTTTTTCTTTTTATTAGAATAGACAAATGTTTCGCACTAAAGCGTTCCGAATATAAAAAAAAAAATTCTTTTTTTCGACCCACCCTATTGTGCACTACAGGAGTGGGGCTTGTTCCATGGCCGTTATTCCGTCAATTTTTTATGATGACTGTTTTCACCAAGATGTATATATATACCTTAACAGATGGCACGTAAATTATTTGTTGAGATATTTAACACATAATGTTAAAATTCAAAATTACTATAAAATTCGCTTTTAGAATATCATTCTAATAAACGATAAGAATGTACGTTAAAATCAAAAATAATATCGAAAAACAGAAAGAATTTTTTTATGTCAATATCGTTTATATCTAAGAAATGTGACGCTCAATTTTTTATAGTTTATTATACCCTATAATTTATTATACTCTATAGTTTATTATACCCTACACTGTAAAAAAAATGCTACCAGTTTTCTTGGAGGAATCGGAAAAATAGTTGCTCTTGTCGTAGCGGAAAATTTTCTGACCCAGCTCGGAATAAAATCCGTAAAATACCGTTTTATTGACTATTTCCTTTTTTTACGTATTTTATTCCGAGCTGGGTCGGAAAATTTTCCGGTACGTTAAGGGCAACTATTTTTCCGATTCCTACAGGAAAACTGGTCGTTCTTTTTTTTTTTTTTTTTTTTTTTTTTTTACAGTGTATAGTTTAATATAAATTTATTTGTCTGTTATAATTGTATGGATGAAAGTGATTTATTTCAATTAATGCTTTAAAGGCTAGTCCTATAACAAGGAGAAAAATAAAGTAATTCATACACCGACTATTTCAAATATTGGAAGATTTAACGTCTTACCTGCGTATAAAATATTCCGTATAAAAATTGGTATAATAATCATAAACAAAAGAGTTTTCATTATTATATTTCAGGAGTTTGTTACTTTTCTAACACTAGAACAATGCTTTTGATGTATAAATGTGAATGATATATGGTTAAAATATCGATAATAAAAACGCTGTGTAGTGGTACTCTTATACATAAAAATAAAACATCAAAATGCAATGTAAAGTAAATAAATATAATTGTAGCTTTGATAATAATCAAATTAGCCTTTGTTTTAATTTTGTAAATTTTAAATAAAATTATTTTAATCTAAAAAATATAAAATTATATATTTTTCTTTTTACAAAAAAATGAAATAAGTTCAATTTTAACGACTTAATTTCAAAAAATACTAGTACATTTTTTTTTTAATTTCCACGTGATTTTTATTGAAGGTAAATAATGGTATTTAGAATCTATTTAAAGATAGGATTTGTTTTAAATAAAAATATATTTAGTGAGTAAAAAAATAATTAAATTCAACGGACAGATAAGGGAAAATGACAATTTTTATTACATATGATTACAATAAATTACCAAATATTAAAAAATCATTTTTAAATATCTTTTATATGGTAAGATATTAAAAAATGAAAGATTATTAATTCATATCTAGAAAAATTTTAGCATTTTCAAGACATGAAAAATCTGAAAAAAAAAATCTTCGAAATAAATGTGTTTACTGATTTATTTTATAGAGTGGACATCACATTAAATGTTTGTTAAATCAGACATAAATGTTTTTTTTTTTTTTTTTTTTTTTTTTTTTTTTTTTTTTTTTTTTTTTTTTACAGTATCCCTCTGAAAATTTCTGAGGACATACTCTAGAATGTGTGTTATGTGATAAGATATAAAAAATCCCTGTCGTCCCGGCCTAGAGGCGGAGGCAGATTTCAAAGTTAAGTATACTAATTTCACAAACAAAAACTGAATCATGATTAGAGATAAAACTCTTTAACAGTTTTATTTGGCCGCTTTTGACGAGTTTTTATTTAATTTTTATATAATAGCTGGTTTTATCAGAATCATGTCAAGGTGGTATTAAAAAAATACGTTCCCATTCTCAACAATGCGAAATTTTCTGGCACATTTCCAAGATTCATTTTTAATTGAAAAAAAATACGAAACTTGATGACGTGATTTTTGAAGAGATTTATAATCGACCTGTGTTTTTATTTTTCGTTCAATTAATTAAAACTTTATTTATTAAAAAAAAAAAAAAATTCTCAGTAGGACGATATTTTTGGTTTTTAACACAATCGTTTCGGGAAATTCTGTTCAAAATGCACACTTTGACATCATTTTTTAAGAAATATATTCTGCTTCTATCAAAAAATTTATCATTACGGTACATTACTTAGTTTCTCTCTATTCTAAAAAAAAGTAACTACCGCTGTCACCGCCGCCGCCGCCGCCGGTTTTGATTTTTTTGTGACCGGAGGCCTTTCTTCGTTAATATTAACAAAAATAATGCATACAAAAATATGAAAATCGGTGGTTTTATACAGAAATGTTTGATAAACACGCTGATGCAGACAGTTTTCAAATCGAAGAATTATTTAAAGAGTTATTTAATGCTAAAGTTGGACAAAATCGTTCCACTAAAAAAGTTTTATAGCAGCAAAAACTATACATGGCAGTGTAATCATTTTTAGATCATTTTATGCGTTAGAATTTGCCGGAGTGCAGATTGCATTATTTTTTTTTTTTTTTTGACTCATTTTTTCAGGTTTTATTTCTATTTTAAATTCAAATTTTCAGCATTTCTAGAGATATTTTTTACAGATTTCAGAAAATTGTACTAATTTAAACTGTTGCCAACTGTATAAAAAGCGCAAGCAATAATGTTTGCTTCAAATTAAAAATTTATTTACACGTGACTATTATAAACAGGAAAAAAACTTTCAAATTAGAATTAAATAATTACGTATAAAAAGCAGGAACTTATTAAAAATTACGTCATAAAAAGTATACACGTGAATTTTAAAAGAGAAAGGATATTGTAAAATAATAAATTCATTAACATGCGTTAGAAGTCTTAGGAGAAATTACGTCATATTTACGTCACATTATAGTTATTACATAAAATGAGTACAATATAATATTGCAAAAAAGTTTAAATTTAGAAATTGCGCTAGACATTTATTTGATATTTTGAGAATTAATTTAAAACGTCTCATTTAAAAGAACTTTCTTTTCGCTTTGTTAAAAAATACCAGGAGAAAAAGACTCTCTTTACTTATTTCCTTTTATATTAGCTTATTTTGAAATGTTGTTACACGTGTATACGTCATCAAGTTATTTTTATTTCGAAGTTTTATTTGTGTTTTTATTAATGTTGTACGAATTTATTTGTTCTTTCGTTATTCAAAATAAAAATTATATCAATTTGTATAATTTGGCGAGTGGTTTGGCGATTTATGTAATTTGGCGAAATTGGTCGACAGGATAATCAAGTAGTACCGCAGCGGATTTGGCGTTAAAATTCCCCAATCAAAGAGAAATGAATAGAAATTCGTTTATTGGGAGATCGCCACTGTTTTTTAAATTATAATTCAATCTTTCGAAATCTTTTTAAAGCCGATCAAATTAGCCTGCATTTAGAGTCTGCGGTGTCTGGACGGGGGTTGGCGAGCGTAGCTCGTAGGGGGTCGAGCCCCCTAGTCTGAATAAGAAAATCTAACAATTGGATGCGTTTGAGTGCAAAAATGAATTTAAGAATGAGTCAGAAAATAAGCAGTTCGGATTTGAATGCACCCTTAATAAGATGATTTTTTTCTTCAACCGCTGTGTATTTTTAATTTGTTTTTGCTCTAAGAATTGGTCCTATCAAAAACTTGTCTGCACAAATGTTGTAGACAATTTTAAGAAGATTCATGGGGATTTTATATCTTGTGAAGTGATGGAGTTATGGATTTTTTTCTTCCTCAAACGCCCTTTTTGTTTTCGTTTTTAATTTTTTTTTTTTTTTTTTTTTTTTTTTTTTTTTGCGGTACGAATAGGTCTTATCAAAATCTTGAGAATATAAAAGTTGTAGATAATATTAAGGTGATTTACAATAAAATTAATTGGATTTGATATCTTGAGAATTGACGAAGTTATGAATTTTTTTCTCCCCAAAACCCCATCTTTTGAGCCCCTTGAGCCCATTTTTAATTTTATCAAAAATCTGTCATACATAAATTTTTTGCCCTAGTTTTAGAAGTAGTAAAAACTTTAAACTGATTTGTATGTGCAAAAATTAAGAAGTTATGGTGGTTTTTTTTCGGTTTTCACAAAAACCCTCCCTATTTCCAACCCCCTTGTCCGATTTTGCCCATTATTGAACTTGACCAATATTTTATGCCGTTTGATTTTATGTATCAGTGTGGAAGAAATCTGTGCCGAATTGTGGAAGTTACGTGTCCAGAAGAAAGTGATATATATATATATATATATATATATATATATATAGAGAGAGAGAGAGAGAGAGATAAATAAAGTTTTTTACTGAGGGTGGTTTTGGGTTCTAGGGGTCATGATCGGTGTAGATCTGCAAAACATTTTCTGAAATTCCAACATAGGGGAGAATGTACTAGCATTTCATACGAAATCTACCTAATAGGAAAAAATATATTACGAAATGTTGATATTGATAGGTTACCGAGTTCACTTGAAATAATCGAAAAATTGTAAATATAAAAGCACAAAATAACGATAAAGGAAATTGTAATTAAAGTAATGGTAAAATAAATAAATAAATAAATAACAAGAAATACTATATTCTCAGAAGTTCTCGTCATCCTGCAATGTCAGTAAGTTGGAATTATTTAAAATGATTAACTGAGAGTTATCATTGGTTCATATTAGAGAGTCTAAAAATAAAATTTTCATTCAATTATATTTCACATCTTTGTGATTCTGTATCATAATTTTTTTTTAAATTTTTAGATAAAATATAATTTAAAAATAATAAAAAAATACAATTATTCCTTTAAAAAAATGGGTACATAAAATGCGCAGTCATATTATTTCATAAAATGTTCAACTTGACTCAGAAATATTATCATATTTTAATGCATATATTTACGATAGCATGCAGATGTTTAATGACTGATAAACTAAATTATTTTAACTTAATTATCTATAGTAGTTTTTTTATGCAAAATATAGATTTTTTCCCCCATGATTTTTCATTGCGTGAAATTGATATCAAAATGTTGTTTTCATTATTATTATTATTTTATTTTAAATTTTGGAACATATTTTTAACTGCAGCATGGAATATACTATAAAATGAAAAAAAAAAAAAAAAAAAAAAAAAAAATCAATTCCAAAGAAAGATATATACTCTTCTTAGATCATTGGAAAATTTCTTGCAATAAAACAAACTTGGGTTAGCGGACTGCCACGAAGAAATTTAAGAGAAATATTATTTTTCAAAAAGAAGCTAAGAGGAAGGAAAAATACATAAAAGCTACCATTATGTTTTTTTCATTCTTTTAATAGGGTTATCTATTTTTTTAACACAGTTCTTCGATTACTGTTTAGGTATTTGCTTAAAATTAATCATTTCATTTTTTATAGCCTCAAAAGTGTTTAAAATAATTTTTAGTTAAATTTTTAAATATATATATAATGTTAATGTGAAAGAAATTTTAATTTGCATGAATATCAAGATAGTGAAAATAAGCCTAATTATGTTTTAAACTAAAATTTTGCTAAATAATGAATAATGTATTTCCACTGAATAAGTTCATGCTTTTAATAAGGAAATTTGCCTATATCTTATGGGGGAACAGTCTCGGTGTAATTAAATCATGTATTTAAAAAAAATTGCACTTGTTTAAAAATCAGTTCTTATAAAACCACACTGGAATGCCTTTTGAGCTCTCATGGACAAAATTAAACAGCGACAAGACTATGTGCAGTTTAATATTTTTAAATTATTCATATATTTCACACCTAAAAAATTAAAATATTAATTGTTATATAATATAGTTTAGTATAATCTGTATCTTTAATCCGACCTTATTTGATACACATATCATACATATACACATATATACATAAGTTATGTATAAAAACATTTTGGATGCAAAACAAAGTATGAATCGCTTTTATTATAAAGGAGTTCTGAATGATTAAAATTCACCCAGTAACTCTAATATTTTATTAACTTATATTTAGACGAATTTGCACGCGGTGGCAGCTAAATCTATGAAAGAGACAACTCCGGAAAGCTAACTTCCTGAAACGGTAAATTTTACGATAAAAAAAAAAAAAAAAAAAAAAAAAAAAAAAAAAAAGATCCAAGATTTAACCAAAGCGTCACAAATAAAAATATTTCGGACTTTAAATAAATGCTATAGTATAGTGCGTGTCAAATGTTTAAGCTCAACATAAAAATTCAAAATAAAATTTTATTATTGACTGAATATTACTTTCCTTTTCACATACCTACAATTTGTATGTTTAAAAAGAAATTTTTACAGATTTATGCTTTAAAATTTATCTCAAATAACAGAACTTATCAAAAGAAAAAAAAATGATGTGTCAAAAGTTTAACCTCTGTAGGTACTTCTTTAGTCTTTAGTAGAAGAAGAAGAATAAAAAACATAATACTTGATTATTGCTTCATTCGGCTGAATTACTTCAAATATACGGTCTTCCAACTATAAAATGAGGTACTGTATTGTTTCTGTTTCAATTTTAAAACACGTTTTTTCTCAATGGCATCTTTCAAACCTTTAACTGGAGAATACTGCTTTCATTTGGATAATCTGTATGAGTGAGAATACCCTACATATTTTCTATACAGATTAAATCAGGGCTAACTGCCAGACATTTCAAGACATATTTTTTTCAAATTAAGCCACCTTCAAGTTGAGTTTGAGGTATGGATCGAAGCATTATCATGTTGAAACAACCATTTTTCTCATCCCCATCCACCCCCCCCCCCCAAAAAAAAAAAAAAAAAAAAAAAAACCACGCCTCGGAAACAGGGAGCAAGAGATTGGCAAGTGTCTCTTGACAGTTTTCAGAGTTTTCACGGCACTCATGAATTCTAGAGATCTCTGCCTATTGAAAGAAATAGTTCCCCATGCCAATACGTAACCACCACCATGTTGTTTGCTAAATATACTCCTAGATTCTTTTGAAAAATATGCAAATAGTACTTAAACCCCTCAGGACCATCGTGGTTCTCTTTTTTCTCAGTGAATATGATTTTCAGCCAGTTATCACATATGTTCTTTGCCACACTGTAATCTAGCTTCTTCATAGTGTATTTTCAGACATGGTAACCAAGCCATTTTACGGTTTTTGATGTATTCAGATGCCAAAACTCTTCTATGAACAGAATATTTCGATATTTGTCCTCCAACTGCATATTTTATTTGCGAAAGAGAGTAATTACCAGTTAAAGCCAACTTTCTGATGCGGCGGTCTTCTTGCAAAGTAGTCACTCGTGGGCTTCCTGAATGGAATTTTCGTTTGAAATATTATAACGAGCCAAATTTTTATGGATACCTCGTTTTGAGTTTTTTAATGCAGTTGCATTTTCAGAAACAAGCTTATGTTTTGCTCCATTACTCCAGATATTTATCACCTCCTCCTCCGAAAATCTTTCAACTTAGATTTTATTCTAACTCAAAAACAACAACTGACTTCTTTTTATGCACCCAGAAATCGTTTGCGTGCGCAATCGCTTACATCAGTTGATAAAACATGCATAAAAACGATTTTGTGCTTAAACTTTTCAAAAAGATGTTTTTGTTCTATTCTTAAACTCCATGGTTTGATATAAAATTTAAAGAAATATTTTACTGAATATGGTATTAAAACTGCTAGTTTTAACATGTACAAGACATATATTGAAATAAAGTGTATATTTAAAGTTTATTTTAAAACTGTTATTGTGTTTAAACTATTGATAGGCACTGTACGTCTTTCTAATAAATTCTCACCATTTACTATCACTACTGAAACTTTCAAGAGCCGAAGCGATGGGGGCGAAACAGGGAAAAGAAAGGCAGCGGCCGATCTAGTGGTAGAGGACAATGTTTTTTTTATCGTTCCATATATATCTCAATTCAGGAACCGTTTCTGTTTCATAAAAGAATCTATTGTCTGTCATTTTATTTAAGAAAAAAAAAACCTACGCACGAACACAGTTACATTTAAGGGTAACAGTTCCCCTTCAATCAGTTAATAATGCTAGAAAACTGATTCAAGTTCCACATCTTTTCACAAACTAACTATTAATGCAAATTCAATGAAATTTTTTGGGTTGTTAAATATAGCATAACTTATTACAATAAAGAAAACAGATTGATGAAAAATATTTAAATTAATTATGAAAACTTAAGTAACTACAGTTTTTTTGTCTGTTTGTTTTCGTAATTACTATATACCACTGCGCGTATGATATCTCGTGTTCATTTTAATTTGTTAACTTTAAATAGATTTTAATTTATAGATAATACTTCACTTAACATAATGAACTAAAATCTTTCAATTATTTTCTTTTAAAATATTTATAATTAGGGGAGACCGGGGCTAATTGGCTACAGGGGTAAGTAGTCGCAATCCTCATAAATCGTCTGTTTGTGGATAGATTGCGAAACCAGTCACAGAGTACCTTTCTTCTTGCTTTTTACAATCCTCATTGTAGTTTTGCAGCGTTACCTACGTGCAGTGGACATTTATTACGTTTTTTCTGTTTTTTGCACTCATAAGTAAATTTTTGTTGCTTCATTCTTTTTCTAATTTCTAATACTTATCTTAATAATTTCGATTTAACTTGTGCAGTTTTTCTTGGTGTATGATTAACTATACCTACCCCACATATGATTTACTTGGATTATTTATGCTTAGATGGTTACGTCTCACTTTTGTGAAGAAATTTATTATGGGGCTAGTAGGCGCATTGAACACGGGCCAAGTTGGCTCGGTGTTTGGTGTGTGCTGGTAGCTTGAAAAACAGCAAACACCGAGAAACGTGGTTGAAATGCAAAAGTCTGGCACATGAGGTTTGCGCAAACGGAAATACTCTATTTTTTACTTGTAACAACTATAACTCTGATCAGGATATCGAGTAGGATAGAAGTTACTCAATGTTAATGTTTTATTCATTATTTTTATGTCTGTATAAGTTAGAATTTACATTGTACGGCGATAACGCCTTTGTTTAAACTTACTGGTAATAATGAAATTGATTTCTCTTAACTGCGTGTCTTATTTGAGTTCCATTTAAATCTTTATGAAGCGTGTGCTAACTTATCCCATAGGTATAGGCAACTTGCCCCGTGACGGGGTATATTGGTGCACAACTTTCCTTTCACATTAGGCTTCCGCTAAACATAAACTACAAACGTTACAAACTCAAAACTCCGGGTATTTATAGCCAAATACCTGTTCTTTAAAAGTACAGGTAAAGTTTCATAAAAAACTTGAATAACTAAAAAAAATGAATTCATAAAAATGAATAACTAAAAACTGCGCCTACTAGCCCCCGTCTCCCCTACTAATAAAATTAAAAAAAAAAGAAAATCTATAAAATTTGTAGCACATGTTCTTTAATATATTTTTTTATTATTATTTAAGGTAATTCTAAGATTTTAGTTCATTTTATGCAGAAGTATAGTATTAATGCACTCAGAAAATTTTTACCCATTATCTTTAATAGTTTTTGAGAAATCATGCCCGCTGTAATATATTGTAATTACGAAAAAAAAAAGAACAGTAGGTTACTTAAATAGGTCTTCCTAATGAAATTAAATATTTTTAATCATTTTGCTTTATATATTGTAATAAATAATGCTATACTTAACAACAACAAAAAATATCGAATTTACTTTATTAGCTAATTTGTGAAAAGGTATAGAGATTGAATCAGTTTTCTAACATTTTTGACCGGTTGAAGAGGAACTGTCCCATTAATAGTTTCAAAATTAGTCATCATACACAATTCACAATTGAAGAGCTTAGTGGAAGAAGATGTTAACTAGCAAAAATTACGTTTGAAGAAATTTGAAGTGAAAGATTTTGCTGTAAATTTCAATGATTTATTTTCTATTTGTTACCATGTGTTTAAAATATTAACAGGTATGGTACTAAACTCTCTCGGAAAAACTTATTCATATTTAATTTTCAAATAATATTATTGACATTATTATTTGTTAAAATGTTAAATATTAATGAATAATGTCTTAAATCTTGAAGACTAAATGGGATCTTAGTATTTTAGCTTAAAAATGTGATAGGATACCTCATAACGCTTTCACCCAGAAGATAATTTTTTTTTTCAGAAAATGTGGCATAACATGTTCATCCACTAATCTGTTCAATTACATTGTCAAAACTTGCTGCGGCCTCCAGTTAAAAGGGGTTGTTACTTAAAACAACTTATGTTGCTTTCAGTAAAATTTGTTGTTTAGAAAATACTCTGTTTGCCTTTCCTTTTTCAAAACATACAATGACCAAATCAGAAGAATAAAGGCAAATTCTGATACATTAGAATTCGACAACGGCTTTAGGCAACACACGTACAAAAAGAAGAATTAGAGTTAAAGTTTTCTGCTTTTATTCTAAGCGTTTTAACACTAAACAGTAAAAGATAATTTATGAATTCTTATTTTATTTAGAATAAAATTAACAATATTTAAAATAAGTTTCAGTAAAATTTGTTGTTTATAAAATACTCTGTTTGGCTTTTCTCTTTCAAAACATACGCTTGACCAAATCAGAAGGATAAAGGAAAATTCTGATACATTGGAATTCGACAACGGCTTTAGGCAACACACGTATAAAAAGAGGAATTGGAATTAAAATTTTCAGCTTTTATTCCAAGCGTTTTAACACTAAACAGTAAATGCTAATTTCTGAATTCTTATTTTATTTAGAATAAAATTAACATTATCTATACTCATCTATACTCATATTATAAAGAGGTAAAAAATGTTTATTTGTAGGAGGTACGCTTTGGAACTACCGAACCGATTCCAAAAGTAATGGTATCAAAATTATGGTGTTAGTCCATCTTAGAACATAGGCTATTTCTTATGTTCGTGCCACTGTCCAAAAGGGGGTGCCGGAGCAAAAAACGTTCTAAAAGTGCGATTTTTGTGTTACTGAAGGGCCTAGAAATATGAAATTTAGAATATTAGTTACTTATTAGATATAAATGATGTCTAAGAGCAGTTCTTAAACAATTCGAAATTTAAAAGGGGTGAAAATGCACAAAAAGCCTTCTAAAAAACGTTCTAAATGGTATTTTTTATATAATCCCAGGAAATACCAAACCGATTTAAAAAGTATTGGTGTCAAAATGATGGTGACAACGCTTGCTCCAAGATAGGCTATATTTTAGGTCGGTGCCACTACCCCAAAGGGGGTGCAGGAGCAAAAAACATTCTAAAAATGCGATTTATGTGTTGCTGAAGGGCGTAGAAATATGAAATTTGAAATATTAGATACTTATTAGGTATAAAGGATTTCTAAGAACAGTTCTTAAACAATTCGAAAGTTAAAAGGGGTGAAAATGTGCCAAAAACGTTCTAAAAAACGTTCTAAATGGTGATTTCTACACAATCTCAGGAAATACCAAACCGATTTAAAAAAAGTATGGTGTCAAAATTACGGTGACAAACCTTGCTCCAACATAGGCTATGTTTTATGTCGGTGCCACTACCCCAAAAAGGGTGCAGGGGCAAAAACATTCCTAAAAATGCGATTTTTGTGTTACTGAAGGGCCTAGAAATATGAAATTTGAAATATTAGTTACTTATTAGATATAAAGGATTTCTAAAAACAGCTCTTAAACAATTCGAAATTTAAAAGTGGTGAAAATACGCGTAAAGCGCACTAAAAAACGTTCTAAATGGTGATTTCTACACAATCTCAGGAAATACCAAACCGATTTAAAAAAGTATGGCGTCAAAATGACGGTGGCATCCCTTGCTCCAACATATGCTATGTTTTATTTCGGTGCCACTACCCAAAAGGGGGTGCATTAGCAAAAAAAGTCCTAAAAATGCGATTTTTGTGTTACTGAAGGGCCTAGAAATATGAAATTTGAAATATTAGTTACTTATTAGATATAAAGGATTTCTAAAAACAGTTCTTAAACAATTCGAAATTAAAAAGGGTTGAAAATGCGCGAAAAGCGTTCTAAAAAACGTTCTAAATGGTGATTTCTACACAATCTCAGTAAATACTAAACCGATTTAAAAAAGTATTGTGTCAAAATTACGGTGACAACCCTTGCTCCAACATAGGCTATGTTTTATGTCTGTGCCACTAACCCAAAGGGGATGCAGGAGCAAAAAGCGTTCTAAAAATGTGATTTTTGTGTTACTGAAGGGCCTAGAAATATGAAATTTGAAATATTAGCTACTTATTAGATATAAAGGATTTCTAAAAACAGTTCTTAAACAATTCGAAATTTAAAAGGGTTGAAAATGCGCGAAAAGCGTTCTAAAAAACGTTCTAAATGGTGATTTCTACACAATCTCAGTAAATACTAAACCGATTTAAAAAAGTATTGTGTCAAAATTACGGTGACAACCCTTGCTCCAACATAGGCTATGTTTTATGTCGGTACCACTACCCCAAAGGGGGTGCAGGAGAAAAACGTTCTAAATTGCGTTTTTTTGCGTTACGGAAGGGCCTAGAATCGTGAAATTTGGAATGGTAGTTAGTTATAAGATATCAATGATCTTTAAGGACATTTCCTAAAAAAATCAAAATTTAAAAGGGGTCAAAATGCGCAAAAAGCGTTGTAAAAAACGTTCTAAATTGCCATTTCTATGCAATCTCAGGAAGTACTGAACCGATTTGAAATATAATGGTGTAAAAATGATGGTGACAGATCTTGCTCCAAGATAGGCTATATTTTATATCTGTTTCCACTACCCCAGAGGAGATGCAGGAGCAAAATGCACGAAAAACGTTCTAAAAACATTCTAAATCCCGATTTGTCAGCAATACCTCAGGAAGAATCAAACTGATTTCAAAAGTAATGATAGGAAATTGATGCTGACAGCCTCTGCTCTAACATAGACGCTATTTTATGTCGATATCACTATCAGCTAGACGTTGCAGGAGCAAAAAAGCGTTCTAAATGTCGATTTTTGTGATCGGTAGGGGCTAGCAACTTAAAATTAGGCAATGTATATATTTATTAGATATAAATGATCTTTAAGAACAGTTTCGAAAAAGTTGGAAATTTATAAAGGAGTGAAAATGCGCGAAAAGCGTTCTAAAATCGTTCTAAATTGCGATTTCTACTCAATCTCAGGAAATTCCAAAGCTGTTTCAAAAGTAATGGTTGCAAATCAATGGTGACAGTCCCTGCTATAACATAGGTTATATTTTATGTTGCCGTCTCTACCACCTGAGGGTTGCAAAAGCAAAACATGTTCTCATTTACGTTTTTTGCACTACTGAGGTGTGTAACACTTTGAAGTATGGCATGGTATTTACATCCAAGATGCAACTGCTTTCTAAGTACAGTCGAAAGAAAATTGCAAATTTAAAAAGATGAAGTGAGGGAAAAGCGTTATAAATTACAATTTTTTTGCAATCTTATCAAATACCAAACCGATTAAAAAATGATGATGACAAATTGTTGGTGTTTAGAACCTGCTCAAACATAAGCTATAATTTTATGTCTGTGCCACTATCACCAGAGGGTTCCAGGAGCTAAAATTTTCTAAATTGCGGTTTCTGTGATACTGAAAAGGCTAGTAACTTTAAATATGGCATGGTAGTTGCTTATAAAATATAAATGCCCTCGAAGGACTGTTGAAAAAAAAATTCGAATTAAAAAGGGGTGAAGCGAAGGGGAGGTGCGAAAAGAATTCTAAAAAAGTCCTAAATTACGATTTCTATGCAATTTCAGGGAATATAAACGTAATAGTTGAGAATCAATGGTAACAGTCTCTGATCCTTCACAGGCTATATTTTATGCCGATGATTCTACTACCTGGGATTCACAGGAACAACAAACGTTCTAAAAAAGGCCTTTAAGAGCTTTCTAAATTACGTTTCTGTGGAATATTCGGAAATAACAAACCGATTTCAAAATTAATGTTGGCAAATTAATGGTGAGAGTTCCTATTTCAAAATAGCTCTTTATGTTGAGAGAGGTGGTAGGACTTGGAATTTGACATGATAGTTAATTTTAAGATGTAAGAAGATGGTTTCTAAAAAATTCAAAATTTCAAATGAATACTGAAAGGAGCGTATTAATTGAGCATAAAAGTTTCAAAATATTTTCTAAATTATCATTTATTTAGTTTTATTTTGTTTTATTAATTCAAGTCTCATTTCTGCCTAATGCAGTGTAATAATGATGTTTAATCAAACCGTGTTTTAAATTGTAATTTTTTAAGTATTCCTAAAAGTAATAAGTACCTTTTAATAAAAAAACCCTTTTAATAAAATAAAATATTACCTTTTAATAAAATAAAAATTTAGTTAGTGCCTTTTAACAAAAATTAGACAGATAAATATCACTTGGCATATTTCAAATATTACGCGAGCAAAGCCGCCGGTTTTGCTAGTTTAAAATAAGTTATTTTTCAATATTAAATAGTTTTTTTTTTTCAACATTCAGCGCATTTGTTTATGTTTTAATTAGAATTTAAAAAAAAACTCCTTTTATGGGGCTTTTTAGACTTCCCAAAAATTATAATGTTCAATTAATGCATAAAAGAGCACAGCGTTTAATAGTGAAATAATATAATTTATAATCTTTCTTTCAGCTAGAATTTAACAATTGATTTCATTTTAAAATTAAAACGAACATTTAATTAAATATGTAGTACATATTATGTAAACAAATTCAACATTCCAAACATAATTTATCCCATTAGTATTTAATAGTTATCTTAACTAGTTTAACTAAATAAGTGAAATGGAAAATTTATTGTTTGAAATGTACATTTCAGAGCTTCTAGTAAAGCATAATCACGCATAAAACCCAGGAATTCTACAACGCATATTACATATACCCGAATGATTCTTATTGTTTGCCAATTTAATTCACTCTCCATGTTCCCTAGTTCGATGCAAATTCCATCCAGATATAGATCTGAGCATATTCTGTTGAACTTCTAATTTTATTAATACTGAAATTTAATTTATGGGTAACTCCTTACAGTTTTTAGAGGCAACAAATTGCGCTCACTAATACAATAAATAATATATATATATATATATTGTATATATTTTAAAGAATATTCATTCGTAAAATAACATTCATTTGAGTGGAATGAATGATAAATAAGTTTTATATTTCTTAATGTCCTCCAATAGTATTTTAAAGATATCATATTAAAACTAGAAAAAAAAAAATCATGCTTTTGGCACAGCTTATGAAACTCTTCCTAACACTATTAGAATATTGCTAATAAATGTGATTATTTATTGCAATGGAGGGAGTTATCCATGAAAATTTTTAAAAAGCAGATAACAGAGGAAAAATTGTTGGTATTTATGGCAAATTATGAAAAAAGACTCGATGGCACAAAAATAAGGCGCTCTTTCATATTTAAGTAAATAACTATCAATACATAACAATATTACCGGCAGTGCTTGTTTTCACTAATAAGTAATCATTTAAATATCAATATATATCGATAAGTAAATACTCTTCCCTGTTTATGTCAGTTCATCATTCAAGCTGGTGAAATACATCCATTTGTGCAGCATCTAATTAGTTTCTGCAGGTCTTTTTTAATTATGCTAAAGAGATAATAAATGCATTTTCTTTGCTAAAAAATAAGGTTCCGGTTAGCTTAATGTAAATATGTATTTAAATAATTAGCATCCACTTTAAGATTTTAAGTTATATATTAAGAGTAAAGTTACAGAATACGAGGTGATAACTGCTGCGTCTAGTTTTCAAGATTACATGATATAGAAGTGAGTAAAAAAGAGAGAATGGATACATAAATAATCAGAGTTTGTTCCATTTCATCAATCGCGTGATACAAGTATTGCAAGTTCTCTGGTACCAGTTTTTTTTTTAAGAAAAGTCTTTCGAATTCATTTATTTATGAAGCAGAAAGAAGCGTTGTTGAACAATTCAAAGACGATTAATGATGTTTATAAGCTGGTAATTACACATCTGGTTTTATTAACTGGAAGTTTGTGAGTTTTTTCTCTCTGAGGAGATTATAATTATCACCCCCAACCCCCATAACCTCCTCAGATGTATAAGCTAGTAATTTCATCGATTGTCTGTGGCCCAAGTGTTCAGGTTTGCGTTTAAGCTTCTTCAAACACTCAGCTAGCATGTGTTTCGTGTCTCAATATTTTAAATCAATTATTCCATCTTCTTTCAATATTTTTGTGACATGATAACGTATATCTATGTGCTTTGTTCTCTTTGAAAATTCTTCGTTCGTATAATTTATGTAACTTTGATTATCTTCGTAAAGCGTTATTGGTGTTTCTTTATGCAGGTTTTGGACTTCTAGGAGTTTTATAAGTCATATTATCTACTGGTCAGCGCTTGCTGCTTATACATATCCAGTTTCTGCTGATGACTATGCCATACTTGTATGTAATTTTTTTTTATTTCACTGAATTGGAATATCTCCTTGTATAAAAATATTTCCGGTGATTGATTTTGTGGTTTTCGTGTAACCTGTCCAATCGACGTCGGCATAACGACAAGGAATGTTTTTGCATTTGCACTTACTGTTAGATATAAAATTTTGGTGAAATTTAGATAATTTATAACTCTTTTTTCAGGGTTTTAATCTTTCTAGCGTGAAGTTACATTTATTCTGCTGAGTATGTGTATTGCTGCAATGATGTCTGGTCTTGTGGCTGTGTCACTATATAAAAGTGAACCGATCTCTTGTCTGTATTTGTTATTGTTTGGAAGTAAATTAACATTGTCTTCCAATTTATTAAAAACGGGTTCTATACGCGTGCTAATCGGTCTCGCGTCGTTTACCTTAATAAATCATTTATTTTCAGTTTTTGATTTAATTTATAACCATAATCGGTTTTAGTTATATTTGTTCTTAAGTAGTGGTTTGTTTTGCCTAAGTCCTTTAAAGCGTATTCTTTTCGTAGTTGTTTAATTACTTCTAGGATTATTTCATTTTTACTCTCAATCAGGATATCGACAACATAGACGATGGTATACATGAAGTTTTCCTTTACTTTTCTGGTAAATAAATATGAGTCTGCGATGCTTTGCACAAAATTCCCTGCTTATGCCAGGCTCTGGCTGCGTGCTTCATTCCATAGATAATTTTGTTTAACTTAAAAAACATTATTTTCAGAATTCGTTTCTATATAGCTCTACTATATAGCTATATTCTGTCTTTGTCATATAAACGTCTTCTTCTGATTCCCCATGAATGATCGTTGTGCCAAGGACTATATGTTGAAGATTTAAATTATTGTATTCTGCTGAGGCTAAAAACGTTCGAATTGTTGTATGCGAAACTACGGGTGCAAATGATTCGTCATTATCGTCACCATATTTTTGATTGTTACCTTTGGATACATGTTGCGCTTTATAATTCGGTATGTTACCGAAATTGTCTAATTTTCTTTTAAATATCCATTTGGATACAATTGTTTTCTTATTTCGTGAGAATCTACTAATTCCCCAACTTTATTTTGCTTGAGTGAATTGATTTCTAATTCAGTAGCTTTCAGCCAATTTTCTAATTCTACTGGATTATTGATTGCGATTATGTCATTCCAATGAGTTGGGTCGATTGTGTCATTGTTTTTAACGTGACAGACATATCTGTCGGGTGGTACCCCTCTATTTGATCTCCGTAATCTTTTCGGTTTCGTGGCGGGTTTTGTAGGCGTGCTTTGTTTCTCAACTGTGTTATTGATTTCGGTTTTGAAGTAGTTTTTGCTTTCGTTTAAACTTTCAAATTCGTTGTTTTCATTCTTTAAGTCCATCGTGCTGTTTTGAATCAATTTAGCTCTTGTTGCTATTACTGTTTTGCTATTTTTAATATATTCCAGATATCCCTTTGAATTGTTATCATAACCCATAAAAATGCCTTCCTGCGCTTTGTCATCTAGTTTTCCACGATGGAGTTTGTATATGTATACATAAGCTTTCCAGTCAAATGTACGCAGGTAATGTAAAGTGGTTTGCGTTCGAACAATATTTTGAGCATAGTTATAATGGTTGATTTTGTAGGTAGCCGATTTTGAAGGTGATTGTTGATGTTTCTTGCTTCATCCCAGAATTTTTTAGGTAAACTGTTTTCAGAAAGTAGGCTTCTTTTCATTTTTAACAACGACCTATTTTGTCTTTCCGCTACGCCCTTTTGGATCGGATAATATGTCATTGCAAATTGGTGTTTGATATCTCTTACCCTTAGGTATTCTTCTGTTTCTTTACCTATGTATTTTTACCCATTGTCAAACCTTTGGGTGTCTTCCGATATATTTTTTACCTTGGCTACATAATCCTTTAATTTTCCGTCTTCTTAATTTTTGTGTCTTAGCAATTATATTACGGTGAATTTCGAGTGATCATCTATAACTATTACGAACATTCTTTTTCTGCCGATAGTAGGAGTTTCTATTGATGTTCACGCGTCCGTGTGTATCAGATCAAGGGACTTTCTGTTTTTTTTCTGCATGTTGTTTTCGGGTATGAGTCATCGCTTATTTTTGTTTGGATACATATTTCGCACTCTGTTGCATAATTGTATTTTTTTTTTTGTTTTTTTTTTGTTTAACCCTTCTGCAAAGTTATTGTATATCAATTCTTTTATCGAATTGTAGTTACGATCCAAAGTTACTCCGAGGTTTTGTGCTAAATTTTACGCAATCATTGCTTTTACATTCATACGAAGGGTTTAATTTGTTAACTTCTTAGCTTTCTAATAATTTAAATTATTATAACTTATTTTTTATTTTTGCTTCAAGATAAAAATTGCCGTTTCGTGACGGCGCACAGCGGGAAGTTTTGACAATCTAAGTGGACAAAATTATTTCGTTGAAGTTTAATTAGTTTTTTCTGTTTTTTTTAATGCATGACTAATAAAATACTCAAACAGTGATAAATATTTGGTTGTTTAACAACAATGTCTTAAAATAAAAATACAGGGTGCCAAACAAGTCCGTTTCCATCCTCTTAACTGCCGAACGACTGCATCTAAATTCATAAACGTTGTGTCTAGGTACTATACTAAAGAGGCTATGCGCTACTAGATGAGATAGCTTACAGCGCCACCTGGTGCAAAATAGCGGCATTACCGTTCCTATCACGAACATGGCTCAAAATATGGATAAATGTATGAATAAAAGTTCGGATAAAAGTGAATGACAACTTTGTAGAGCATCATCGATTTAGTTCAAAAGGACACCTTGTGAACATGAGGGCTAAATGAATCTCGTTTTCGAAATAGGAATAATATCTCAGCTGTTTTCAAAAAGGTGACGCTGGAAGCGGTGTCATCTGCTAGAAGATAGACACTTTACTATACCTAAACAATACTTTTATGAGTATAGCTACAACCGTTCGGCAGTTAAGAGCGTGTGAAAGACTTTAGTGGGCACCCTGCATATTACATTAAAATAATGCATTATACATACTTATTTTACAATTAAGTAAAAAACAATTTAATGCACACATGTAAGTTAACATTCATTTATTTTTCGTATTTTTTTCCATTCAGAATTTCTCGAGAAATTTGTGTAGTAATCATGAAAAATAAATTTTTTTAAATAAAATCATACTAAAAAACTCTAATGTTTTGTGGTACCCTGTAAAACATATAAATGCTACCAAAATTATTTTCGGTTGAAAAAATCCTGTTGTGTGAATATAAATTTTATTCAATTTGAAATAAAATGTCTGCATATAGACGGTAATGTATCCGAATTTTTTATGTGTCCCTGTAGAAGAAATACAACTGCTATGCACTTTCTTTTAAATTTAAAAAATACTATTGTGTATCTCCATAACCTATAGTAATTTTATTGAAATTTAATTAAAATTTCTGCTTTTTAGCAACAATCTTTCCGCGGCCTTTTGTGTGGCCCTATTAAAAATGCATAATTTCTATGTTCGTCAAATTCTAAGTTAATAGAATTGTCATCAGAAAAACACATGTAGAAATAGCATCAGCTCAATCAGATAATTGAAATTGGTTTAAAATTGTCTTGCAAGATTTGAACTAATATTTTATGTGTCCCTGTAAGAAAAGCGTAACTGCTACGTTCCATAAATTACAATAATATTGCATTTTTATCAGAACTACATATTCTCTGCAAAGTTTCAGCTAAATTAGATTAATGAAATTGGTTTAAAATTAACTTGCTAATTTTAGTCTAAATTTTTGTGGAGCACTGTAGAAATATTATTCCAAACAAACTTCTACGTTCTTTAAATTAATGGAATACTGTATTGTCATTCAAATTACACATGTATTCATTGTTTCGGCTCAATAGGATAATTAAAAATGGTTTAAATTTGACTTGCAAGATTTGATCTAAACATACATACATGCACTGCAAGTTAATACGATGCTTGTTTATTAAAAAAAAAAAAAAAAAAAACCTTACTGTACTATCTGCAAGAGATTGTTTAATTTTACAATACCTCAATAATGGCACTTCGATTTAAAAAAAAAAAATGTTTATTGACGAATAATGCTGTATAATTAGTTAAAAGTCAAGATGAAATTTGTAAACAACATCAAGGATCATCCAAAATTACAACCATTGAAAAAAGGGGTTAAGCAGGGCCGTAACTGAGGGGGGGGGGAGGGGGCATGTGCCCCGGGCGCCAGAGCCAAGGAGCGCCAAATGAAAGATTATGCCTTTGGAATCGATAATTTTCTTCTGATGAACTGATGGCTTTCATTATTATGAAACAGCCATTATAAATGGAGTGTAAGGTGAAGATGAAAAAGAAGTCGGAAAAAGTTTGAACTCTGATTTCCTGGTCAGAATGGGGGAAAAAATGGCCTTTTCTTTTGCAAGAAAAAAATATATTATCATTTTCCCCCATAACTAGAGAATAACCCAGAAAATAACTCGGTTAAAGCGGAAACTCGGTTAAGCGGGACGTGGATAATCGGAACTCTAATGTATAAGCAAACACTGTAAATAGGCGGTAATACAAGCGAATTCTTTTGTGTGAACGAACTATAATTGCAGCAAACGTCACATTCAATTTACGCAGTTCAGTATTACACATTTTATGATTACATATTTTAAATTTTAAAATAAGTCGGCCGTTAGAAAATTAGTAAAATTCTCTTTGTAAATATACTTTGACGAAGAAAAGGGAGCGGGGAGGGGCGCTAAAATTCATGTTTGCCCCGGGCGCAAAAAAGGGTAGTTTCGGCGGTCCTGCGGTTAAGCGGGTTTAATATCGCTAATTTTCACACAAAAATCGGTTAAATCTGACCTTGACAAACCTGTGAGGGAAACTCGAGCTTTCAAATTAAACAGAATAGTCATTTCGTGCTTTCAAACTTAGAGGAAGCTAGTGCAAATTTTGAAACTCCCTCAAACCAACTGCGCAAATGCCTTCTTTGCGGTCATAATTAATGGACCAGGGGCGCCATTTGAAGGGAGCTGGGGGGGGTGCATGCCCCCCCCCCCCCAAGGAATTTGATATTTTAGAAAATTTATCTGTCATCGCACGTCAGACTCAAAAGAATTTAAAAAAAATTACTCAAAACCTAAAAAAGTTTGTCAAATTTTATTACAATAAAAACACATATAAGTAAACACTTTAGGTACATAAACTAATAATTATAAAAAAAATTCTAATTTGCCAATTTATCTATTTTTTCCAAGTCTAATACGCAAATTTCGCAATTTTTTTCTGCGGTCAAATGACGAATCGATTTTGCGTCGCTCTGCAAAAAAAAAAAAAAAAAAATAATAATAATAAAATAAAATAAATAAAATAAAATAAAAAGCAAATAAATAAATAAAATAGCATGGTCTTCCCTTCAAAATTAAACAAGAGAGAAAAATCATGCGTCAAGCATAGATTATGAAACACTTTCCAACACATCAAGAATGCTTTAGCAAAACAGCCTTTCAATAAGGTAAATAATGTATCTAATTAAACATTTTAGAAACATAAGGACTTTTTCCTAGAAATCCGCACAAACTTTGCAATTATGTAAAATAGTAAAGGAAATCGAATCAGGTGAAACTTGCGCGTGAAGTGTTGTGCTATGGTATATAAGAGCATGGCCATTAGCCAAGAGATCATTAAGTAATCTGTATTTTCCAAGAATAGAGCCACAAGAGGAGTGTCTATGTATTATTGTGTACAAGTTTTACGAAAGCAATATTCATCAAGGAGCAAGTCCATCGTGAACTATTTATTTTCCGAAAATATCACCAAACGGACTACATACAATGTTCTAGAATGTTACTAGGAGGGACTCTCGGCCAAAAAAGAACTGGAATCGGGTAGGAAGGCAAAAAAAATTTCCAAGCCAGAGTTAAAGTAGTTGAAAGGACTGTTTGACGAAAACGACCGAGTATTAATCCATCCCATGCCTTCGAAATACAGTGTTTCACCTAACCACCAACAAAAGACAATCACTAAGAACCTGAACATCAAATATTACCGATAGGGGGAAACGTACTTAAATTCTTTTGTACAGCCCTGTATATGACATACAGATTTTAATACACGCCACATATTAATGCTGAAATTTAATTCAAGCAATGCTTAAGCTACTTAAATTACGCTTCCATGAGTTAATATCCATAGGCGATTATATATCCAGTTCTTTGCATAGTCATGTATATGATTTTATTTATATGCAGCAAACTTACCTTAGTATATAGTTGAGCTTGAAAGACAACTTGAAGCTGCATAACTCAAATTAAAAATAACATCTTTAAGCAATTCCTGCTCTTTATCAATAATGCTTATGAATTTTTCTGTGTGTCTTACAAATTTAAAAATTGCTCTGTATATGTTCTATTGGATTTATGTACACTATGTAGTATTCAAAAATTTAGTTAAACTAAAAAAACATACCATAAGTGAAAACAGACTTGCAGCAATCATTCCTAATAGCCAAACTTCGCATACAGATTTGTTCCCGAAATCTTTTATGTGTCCCTGTAAATGAATGATAAATGCAATCCCCATCCTATTTTACTGCAAGCATTTTGTTGTTAGCTTCAGTAATGTATATCAGTTTCATCATGTTTGAAATAGTGCAACATAATTGAAATACGCTGCGAACAGTTTTTACCTGTAGACCATCATATAATCGAACTCTTTTGCATAACCTTGTAAATGAGTGATGAATGCTTCGCTCCCCATGTTCTACAGAAAGTATGTATTAGCACCAGAGATGAGACGGACTCAACCCGGACCTGAGACGGGCTTGATTTTTTTACCAGCCTTCGGGCTCGGGCCCATTCTTTCTCAAATTGGCAATTTTATTTATTCTCGTACTCGTATAGAAACAAAAAATAACTTTTCTACCCCTTAAAAATTAATTATCCCATTGCAAGTCTTTTTAATGCTATTTTGATCAGGAGGAAAGAGAAATAGATTTTTTTTTCTTTTTTTTTTTCTTTAGTATTTGTCGAACATTATTTTGAAAGAAAACTTGTGATATTTGATGATTTATGTCTGTAGTTTAACGCGAGTAACGACCTGTTGATGTTGGCGGTAATCAGAATATGGCGCCATTAAGATAATGTTTAATTGGAATGTTTATTTATTATTACTTTTTTAAAAGATCCAACACGAAATAAATATTTTCTTTTACGCCAATCAGCATTAGCCTAAGATTTGCAAATTTTTAGTCACCTATTGTCTGCGATTGTAATCGCTCTTTATATGAAAGTAATGTTGGTGATTTTATTCATGCTTCTTCTTGAAGTCTGCTCATTCTGTGGCTCTGTTATTCATATTCATACAATCACTTTCATACGTAAGTAGATAAAATTGGCATGCGTTGTTATTCCCGATTGAAAGCAATCAAGCAGCGTTTCCTCTTTTTATATAAAAGCATCGGATCTTTTCGGTAACGGTGTCAAATTTATAATTTAAACTGATTTTAAAAGCCATGATAAATGCGAAAGATGTACACCTTCTATAGGAAACAGAAAACGCTGTTCGATTCTTCGTCATATAAATCATAATTTCTGAAAATTTCATTAATTTATACATAAAATGCTCTTCGTTATTGTGTCCATCAGAGATACCTACTTGTTGCGGGAGAAAAATTTTAAAATATTTTTAGGGAAGTATATTTCTATTTGGCACTAAACGTCTCTTTTGATAAGATTTAATGTAAATTTCATAAAACTAATTATGTGCTAGAGATTAACAGCTGTTAAAAAATGAGATCTATTACATTTAGAACAGCTTTTAAATATGTATTTTTGTTAAACTTTTTTTTTTTTTTTGTGCATACTTTCGGTATCGGAATCGGGCTCTGATGGCACAAACATTTTCGGATTCGGATTTAAAATTGTTGGCCCCGGGCTCTGAAAAATGAGCCTGAACTCATCTCTAATTAGCACATCTCAGAAATTTTTATCAATTTCATTATGTTTGTAACGGAGTAACATTATTAAAATACGTCACAAATATTCTTTCTTCATAGACTATAATATAACGGAATACTTGTGAGTTCTCTTGGACGCGAACTGTAAGTGCTAAACACAACATTACATGTAGTAGTCATCTTTTAGTACACCCCAATAATGTTTATAAATGTTATTATGTTTAAATACTGTAATACAACAATATTAAAATATACCGCAAATGATTTTACCCGATAGACCATAATCTAACGGAATACTTTTGAGTCCTCCTGTAAATGAACTATGAATGATACACACTTCATTTTGAATACCGAACATCATTCCATTGTAAACATTAATAACATATATCAATTACGCGTCAATCCGAGTATATTTACGTTAGTTAGAGCATGACCAGACGGGCAGACAAACCCAATTCACTTTTCAACTGCGTTGGAAAGTGTTAAAAATATTTCTTGAAGAATCCCATGCTTATGAAAATGTTAAGAATGGCATGCTATTTCAAACCCTTTTTCTCAAACAAATGCCTCCTTTCCCCACTCTAAGAAACTTATTAAATGGCTCCCCGTCCTGTCCGTAAAGCCTGCAAAGTTTAAAAAAAAAAAAAAAAAAAAAAAAAAAATCCGTTTTAGACAGGTACCCTTCTTAGCAAGTATAATTATATAGTGCTTTCTTCATAGAAACTTAATTTTTTTTTCGTTTGCGAAACAATTCTTTTTTTGACAGGTTTCGTATTCGCAAGTTTTACAATAAATGTAATATACCTATACTCTACAGAAGTATACTATAGAAAGGATGTTTTAAATGCCTTTAAAAATACTTGTAAAAAGGAAAACTGTCTATAATAGGATACTGTCTTAAACGGAAAAAATGTTAGTCATTATCTTGAAATTATACCTGCTAAGATAAAAAAAATTGCTTAAAACGGAATTTTTCATAGGTTTTCGTTTTGATGGGAGAGAGTACAGGCTCCCCCCCCCCCCCCGCCGCCGAACCTCACCCCACCCTTGACTATGCCACTGTCTTCAAAGACAGCTTTGCCCCCCCCCCCCCCAAGAAAATTCTGAAATGGCGCCCCTGTAATGGACACCTCTGATTTTTTTTTTGACAAAAATTGTATGGATCTCAAAAATACAGACATTCAGCTACCAGTAAACGCGGTTTTATCAAATTCCGAGATAATCGGGAAAGTGAATGTTGTCCACCGAGATCATCAAACCGTCCCACTGCGCGGCGTGCATTTTTATTTATCAAAGATTAGTTTATATCCGTTTTGTTTACCGTTGCTTAGCGATATTGAATTTGATTTTAATTCTGATACGAATATCACCTCCTTTAGAGTAATTTTAAATGCTTCCATCAGATTTTTTTTCTTTCTAAATATTGCTTAACGCAACTGTTTGAATTCAGTGTATTTCCGAGGGTTATGTTCATGGTTATTTTTTTCCGTATCATTGAACTTTATGAAGGAAATTTTATGATTTAAAATGTGCGCAGACGATATCCTAAATCGACAATACTTGCCTGTTTCAGAGGAATTTCGACAAGAAAGAATTCGTCGCTCTTTTGATCTAAATTGCCTTATGTGTTCTCATTTCGTTTTCTTCTTTTTTTTCTATCGCGATTCTTATTCTCTCTGTAGTTGTTTGTGTTTTCAGAACACGACGGCGATAATATTTGGTTTTGTGCTGCTGTAGTTTTTGTGTTGATGAGTGAGTGTTTGTGTTCTAGAGGCGGCAGCACTCCTTATAAGTGTGGTTCTTAAGTTTTCAGTAAGTGAATTGTTTCTCTTTTTCATAATAATTTTCGGGAATTTCTTGTGCATTTCATAACCTTTTGCTAAACTATCAGCCACATTTGTGTTTTCATTTCTTCTATTATATGCATCGGTGAGTTTACTTTTTATAAAGACTTGGGAGGATTCAATTTCTGTAGAGCTTCTAACGCAATTATCAATGTACTGTAACTATGGGTCAATGAGCACAGTAAAAGAACTTATATGAGCGAATCATTTATGGTTTTACGTACAGCAGAGAGCTTATCTATTCTTTCTGGAATGTACGTTACATGTTTAACTAGATTCACATGTTCTGGGAATTTAGCTCTATACAGCTTTCTAAGTAGGTATAATTTGTTTGAATGATTCGGTCTTTCATGTATTGTTTTTAACGCGTGCCAAGTTTTTCTGGCATTATTAATTTTTTTTTCGTGCACAAATTATGAGTCATCTATTTCTAAATTTATAATAGTTCTAATTTTGCGATAATTTTTTATGCAGTTTTGAGTTATTGGACGTTTGAAAAAAAAATTATGGCCAATTTTTTTTCCTCATTTTGACCAGAAAATCAGAGTTCTAAGTTTTTACGGCTCTTCCTTTATCTTCAATTAACACTGTATTTATAATGGCTGATTCATAATAACGGAAGTTATCAGCCCATCAGAAGAAAATAACTCGGTTAAAGCGGAAACTTGGTTATGCGGGACTCGGATAATTGGGACTCATTCATACTCAGCATACTTTATATATTTCATTTTTTAAATGATCTTTAGACTATTTTTGTTGGCGTTCAGAGGGAGGTGATGACCATCGCGACCTCCCCCTTGTATCCACCATTGTAGATTACGTAGTTCAGTATTAGATATTTTATGATTACACATTTTAAATTTCAAAATAAGACGGCTGTTAGAAAATTAGTAAAATTCTCTTTGTAAATATACTTTGCGGTAGACGGGAGAGGAGGCACCAAAATCCATGTTTTCCCATCGTGCAAAAAAGACTAGTTTCGGCACTGTCTCGTAATACGAATTCAATTCAAAACGCTAATTTTGACAGCATTTTTAAATGATCTTCTGCTTTTATCCCCAAATAAGTTTGATTACGTACTTTCAGAATAACGGCATCTACAAATTTTATGAGTTTGAACATAAATGAATTCAAACATTTCTCAGAATGTAGTAAATTTGGATTGGAAAAGATCCATAAAGACAACAGTAATTAAGATTTTTAAGAAGAAGTCTTACAATATCCTTATTCTGTCGCTTACGACGATTTGTCAGGAAGAGATCGAAAAGTTTATTTTGAATTGAAGTAAGATTTTCTGCTGTGTTTTCCCCAAAATTCTACCTTTAATGGACATATTTCTTTTTTTTTATTTGTAGAAATATTACAGCGTAGTATGAGGAGTTTATTCGGAATTTTTAAGTAGTAACACCACTATGATGCTCGGAATTCAATGCTTTTTCTGGAATTTTGTTTTTCAGAAACGTAAATTTATATAAAAGTTAATTCGAAGATTATTATTTTACATACAAAAAGACATAAAAGTGTACTCGTTATACATAAAAAAATGGAAGCTTAATACAAAGTACGAGAGAAAATTTAAAAAAAGGAACAAGCTTTGATCTCGATTGGCTATTGTAGATTTAACTTATAACAATGACGATTTTAAAAAAAATATTTTTTTATTCTAAAAGATCAAGACACACTTCACCATTTTTAGAAATTGCATCTTCATACCAATGACATCAACGCACATTAAAAGGAATCTTTTTTTAGCAGAAATGCCGATACTTAAATGTGCATCGTAAAATGAGATATCAATTTTTCTATAAAAGAATACGTATTTTTATAGAAAAAATTTTTGAAGACAAATACATCAATTTTGCAAAAGATGTGTTGGATAACTCAAAATTGGTAAAGCTAAACGATTCAACGCATTTTGAAATTGCTGCTCTTAAAATCGCCGTTAAAGTTTTCATTCCAGCTTACTCAATGCAGTGCTCTCTAAATCTTGATCTCGAAAATTATTTTTTCACTTTCGATATCAAATTCTAGCAAAAGAAGCATGATTTTAGTGTTTATAAAAAGTTTTCAAGTGAAGAAATTTGTATTCAAATTTTACACATGCCAATAACATAAAAACGGCAAAGAGAGAGTCAGCATAATCGGAAAACAAAATCTCCTTAGAATGATCATAATGATTTATTTGAAGTAAGAAAAAATAAAAAGAATAAGTTCAATCAGTGGAAAGTTAGTTACATTTTAGACAATATCTTTTATGTGTGAGGATCTTCCCATATTTAACCTAAACATAAATTATTTAAAGATAAACAACAATAACTTTTTAATACTCATTTTAAATTCAAAGTAGAGTCACGTTTCGTCATAACATTTCCTAATCTGTGATCTTTAAAATACAGATATTGGGGGGGAAATGTAATATTTAACAGATTAGCAGGTTACTCAGGAAAATCCAAAAACAGATTCGTATTTATTTATTTATTTATTTCATTTTATATGATACTCTTTTAGGTCTAAAACATAATTCGTATTCACAGACACTAAAAAAGTGTTTTTGCGTTGCATTTTCTTCAGTCGACAAATTAAATGTTCAACATAGATTAGACAATAACACAAGAAAATTAAGAAAATTCATCAACCCCCCTTTTGTTAATTGTCTATTAATTTGGAATTTGCTGAGAGTTTACAATCGAATTTGCAACATTGGTGAGTTTAAGTGATGATAGATTAAACTTAAAATTAGTTTCGTTCTTGCTCTACCAACAGAAATAAATTTAATCATAATTTTAAATAAATGTTTTATACATAAACAGATTAAAGATTTATCTCAGTGCAAATATTTTATAGACTTTGATCATGTACATCAGAATTTTAATTAAGCAAGAAATGCGTGTAATCACGCCCTTGTTGATACAACATACAATTACTCGTACTTACCGAAATGTTTTATTTTAGAAGATAATAATTAGAAAATCAATTTCCAAAGCATTCTTTAACATTGCAATGTGATTATTGCAATATATATATATATATATATTTATATATATGTATATCAAAAATAGAAATTTGACAAACTTAAAGAAAAATTCGTACATTTACTATAGAAAATAAAAAATCGAAAAATTCAGGAATTATTTTAAATGTTTCAATCGTACTTGATGTCAAAACGCCGATATGCACTTAAAAAAACTACGCATTTCCAAATTACGAGTGATTTTATTTAGAATAAACTTTTAATTCACACCCAATTGAAACAGTACAAACACGAATCTCAACAAAAAATTCTATGAAATAAAATAGTTTCTTGACGCATAAATCAAATAAAAACAGGACATTTACATCTAACGTTTCATTTTTCTCCCTTCAAGTACAGAACTTTGTCAAAATATATATACGTTCATAATATGAAATATTTTCATTTTCGAAATTTCAGCATTTTACTTTCAAACAGAACTGTTTTATGGGTAAAGAAATATATTTCAATAAAACTTACACAAAAGAATAAATATTTTAGTCAGCTTAGATAAATTGTTATTTTTCACATTGAAACTAAGCCTGAACGAAGTATTCCTATGTCTTAGACAATCAAAAGTGCTTCTGAAACGCTATATAAAGTTTATGTAAGCTGAATTAGGAAAAGTATACGTCATTTAAAATCTGCAACAGCTAGAAATTTGGCTTTATTGTTTTACGGCTTATATAAACTTCTTTCATAAGCATTTTTAATTTACGCTTTTTTAGACAAGTCACGTACACTTGAGATTTTGTAAAATTATATATATATATATATATATATATATGTTTAAGAACAAAACTTACAAATATTTTTGACGTTGTTAAATTTTATTTAGATTTCCTGTTAAACTACTAGTAGGCATCTATTAGGATAAAAAGCAAGTAAAAAAATATATTGCTTTTCGAAAATATCAGAAATCCTTTTTTTGAAGCGTCTTTTTGAGCATTCTGAGATCTAGCTGGTTTGAATCAAATAATCAAAGCTGTCTCTAAATATTCGTGCTTAGCGGTTTTCATACGTTTTCTCTCTGGCTTAAGCATATTGTGCTCAAAAATTAATATAATGGTATACTTGTTTTCTATTATTGTTGGTAAAGTAGAATCGGCAATGCCAAACTCTTTGCAGATTTCTGTTTTCGTCCTTGTTTTTCATCAACTGCATTAAGCAGCCTCATCTTCATTTGAAGCGAAATAGCAGTTTGTTTTCGGACCGATATCTCAGGCACTGTGCTCATAAAACATAAGCTAATTTACAAAACAAATATACGAAATTCACTGATTTTCACCTAAAATTCAGTGGTTTTAACACAAAAATACACGAATATCACTGATTTTCACGGAAAATTCCGTGGTCTTTGCACAAAATTCACCAATTTTTAACTCAAAATAAATAGATCGAAAGCGAATTTTTTTCGTGTTAAAAGATTTTTGTGTCGTATTAAATTGAATAGTATACTGTCCGGACCGCTATATCATTTCGTGTTAACCGATTTTTCATGTTAAGCGTTTTCGTGTTAAACGTATTTCACTGTATATATATATATATATATATATCTTAAGAATATTGTATTTTTTACTACAATATTAACATATTGAGCATGGGTTTTTTTTATTAGAAATTATTTTCTTCCATTTCCAAAATTGGACAAACATGAACTGAAAATGCAAACTTTGTATTGTTACACTTAAAACTGTTCTTTACACAAAATCAATATATTTTTAATTAAATATGCGTAAATGGATTATTGAAAGACTTTCTATGTTCTGTGTTTCTGTGTTCTAAAGTTTCTATGAGTCCTGTGCGTTTAATTATTGGAATTAGCATTATATGGTTGTTATTGATAATTTCACTATTTTTCGTGTCATTGCATATAAAATATTCTTCTAGAAAAAATAAATACTAAGGATTTCGAAACGAAAAATATATGAATGATTTGAAAGATTGATTCGAGAGTTGCATCCTGCATAATAAATTAGTTTAGTTTCTTATTAATTTAACAAATAACTTTTTCCTTGTTCAACATAACAATCTGTTTATAACAATCAATTTCCTGAATAAATTTTCAAAAATATAAACTTAAAGATAACATTCAAAATTGTAAGTAATATCCCTGAATTTTCAATATAGTATTTAATTTACTGTCATCTTTTATGAAAGAAAAATTTGGCTGCTAGAGATATTCTTAGTTTGTTCATCCTTACACACATTTTGGATGTTTATTCATTAATGAAAGATAAATTTAATCTTATAAAAGCATTTTTCTTTTTCAGTCTGCAATCAATTCTTCATAGTCGTTCACTTATTTACAAAGATATCTTGTTGTATCATACGGTTACAAGTGACAGAAGACTGAAACAAGACTGAGTTTACATTTTAGAAAATTTTCAATACTTCAAGGTTATTTACGCATTAACAAAACGCAACTTTTCTTTTAAAGAGTATTATTTATTTTCGTCTTGTTCATACATTTAGAGTACTTTATATAGATATCTTGTTGTCAAATATGATAACAAATATGTCACGATAGAATTGCCCCAAATTTCCTTAACGCCTTGCGGGCGTGCGTCTTTTAGATATTTTTTAATCTTTTATCACCGGTTTTTGTAAACGAAAATTTGTAACCATTTGAATCTAGAAAATGGCCTGATTAAATAAGGCAAAATTTACAGTAAAAAATAACTGTGCCGCTCGTACCGAAGGGCTTAAGAAAACGTTTTCTGATTTATTTTCTAAAACATATGGCAACATTACAATTTTTCTGCATATTTTCGCCGTCTACTTTAAACCAGCACCGATATAGACCATTAGAAAAATTTAAAGTAAACGAGAAAGCACACGGTATCACCGATAGATTTGCAGTGGAAATATCTTGATGCCAGACTATTACAGAGAAACAACGTTATTCTGTTGATGTTTTCCCCAAATTATAGTTATTATTGTTTTAAGTATTAATGAAAAACCCGTTTCGACTTGATGTGAGACGTCTTTTATTTATGAGAGATTAAGTGGTTTTTAACACATTCTAACATAGATGACATGTGTTTATAAATTCGTTTCTTTTTGTCCGTTTCACCCATCGCTAAACTTATGAAAAGATAGTCGGAATAACACGCAATTTTTCTATAATAATAATCTTCAATATAGAGTGTTCGCTATTAAACATTGAATGTGTAGCATTTATAGTTTATTTACAGGGGTATAAAAACAATTTATGCGGATTAAGATTGCTTGCAGCGCATTTTGCTTAAGTTATTTTATTTAGATATCTCCTTCCATTGTATGAAATAAAGGAATTCTTAATAAAATTCTCATACTGTGTTAGAAAATGTTTCATACACTATGCCTGCTGTCTGAATTTCCGTTCTTGTTTAACCTGGTGTCATTAATTTTTTTCTGTTTTTCCGTGTTGTCTCTCTTCACATTTTGGACAATATGCTGAGGTACGTCATGTATAAGTTTAAACCTATTATATTTCCTGCATTATTTGCGTGATTTTAATTTTTTAATAATCCCTTATTCAATGTAAAATGAAAAAGAAAATTCTTTAATAAAATGTTTTTCAGTATCTTAAAAACATTAAGAAATCATGATACAGATCAGCAAAATTCCCTCAAGTTAGTTTCTTTAAACATTATATTTTGAGCATCGACATCTACCAGAAAGAAGGTTTTTTTTTTTTTTTTTTTTTTTTTTTTTTTTTATATATATATATATATATATATATATATATATATATATATATATATATATATATATATATATTTATTATTATTTCTATCAACTCATTTTGTTAACAAAATATGCATCAAAATATTTTCCGATTCCATGTATTGAAAAATATCCATTTATATAATTCACAAAAAAATAATGTGAAGCTTTTAAAATTGTCATATTGTACTTGAAAATTTTATATACGACATTAAAGTCCCTTTTTAATGATTTATAAGAGTAAGATAGTTTACGTTTAATAATATTTATTTAAAAAAAATAGGAATGTTATCAAACTAAATTCATCCTGTTAAATGAACGTTTGAAAGTCATAGATTTCTTGATCTAGTGTTTATTTTCAAAAGAGACAAGGACTTACTTAAATATTTATTTTATTATCTTTGCCACTTTTGAGATTTCTTACAAATATTTTACTTCGCGTTATGCGCAACGTCTTTGGTTTCACATTAAAGCGATATTTCATTCATATTAAGGTAAAGTAAGGAGAGATCGCACGGTAGAAGAGATTGCGCACAAAGAGATTCGATGGGAAGGAGTTGAGTGCGTGCGCAGCAACTCCGGGTAGTTGTACAGCAGCATTAGTGCAGTTTCTACATGAATTTGCACATTGATTGTTCCGATCGTCTTGGATAAAGCACTGCTATTTTTTTTCTTTTTCCGAAGTAAGTGCTTCAATTTTCATTAGTGGTACGTCAGAACTTTTATAGATTGTCCGTAGTACAAAATATTTCGAATTTAAACGATTCCTTATGAGCTACTAACCTAGAATAAGTATGCGAACACCAACAATTTATTTTCGAAGTGGTCACATTTAAATAAAAGTCGCGCAATCTCTCCTACCAAAATGGGTGAGTTTGCGCATCTGCTACATAGGAGAGATGGTGCATTTCCCCATCAGTTCCAGTGCTAGGAAGAGATTACGCAGCCGATTGGTAAATTTGTATGAATTGCAAATTACGTATAAACATTTGACTGAATATCTTTTAAAATAATTTTCGAAAAATAATTATCGAAACTAAATTTGGCAACAAATTATTTTGGCAAAAAAATATTTTTGCTCATAAAATATTTTTAATTAATAATACAGTTGTTATTAAATTAATTTTATATAATATTTTTGTTAATAAATTAATAATTTACTTGTTAATAAATATATGAAATATTTATTTATGTTTTTAATTTATGAGCAATTAATTTACTAATAAATAAATTTTTTTAACTACATTTCTCTAATAAATGATTTATTTTCTTTCTTTCTTTTTTTTTTTTTTGCTACTAAGTAACGCGTGTTGAAATTTTTAATACATTTTTCAAGTCAAAATGCCCAATATTTACAGGGGGAAATCTAAGAAGGAAGTATCATATACCGAAGAAAATCTAAAGTCAACCTTAGAGGTAATACCGAATAGATCATTTAAACTAAGTACAACAGGCAGGCAATTCATTATTCCGGAATCCAAATTGAGAGGTACACTGTTAAAACACTATTCTTAAAAATAAGTAAATTGTACTAATTATTGAGCATTTCCCGATCTTAAAATAGCTCCGAGTACTTAACTCTTAAATTTGAAAAACGCATGTACTCATTTTTTTTTTGAGTACATACATGGACTCGAAAATAATTATGTATAGAAACACACATACACTATAAGAAAAAAAAAGCAAAATTACAGGGAACCGACAAATCACCATTTTTAATTACGGTAATTTTGAATTCCGAAGAACTAAAATTTTTGAAGTAAAGAACAACGAATTTACTATTTTAATTCAGAGATTTTGTGTATGTGCCGTACCGTGATTTGAATCCAAGTTATCTAGGTGAGAGATCAGTATTGAACTGACTGTGCTATAAGAGGAGTTACCAGCTGCTTCCAAATGACACCTTTTATGAATCAGCAATGGAAGATCGCTAACAGCAGAGATGAATTTTCCCTTTCTTAAATATTCTAATTTTTAATAAAACAATTTTTAAACTAAATTTTCTTCTTTAACATTTCTAATGAAAATGTAAATAAATTTTAAAAGTGTGTATTGTAAATTAAAAATTATAACAAAGATAGACATATCTTTAAATAAAAGCTTAGAAATTCCTACTGTCAATTCGGTATAAGAAAAGGATTTATCAGAAAACTCACATTTTTGAGCACATAGGATTTAAACATGAGTATTAAGACTTTAAAATACAAAATATATGCATTCATTTTTGCATACATTTATAAATCAAGTATAAGTATACACAGCTTCAAAATATCATGTACTCGTTTCTGAATTAATTGTACTTAAAAAAATCGAGTACAAAGGAATTATCATTTTTAAGTACATTAATGCTCCTTTTTGAAGCAATTGTACTTAATAAATATGAGTACGTAGAAATGCTCATTTTTAAATAGATTATTTTTAACAATGTACTTGTTTTTGAAACAATTGTACTTAAAAAATACGAGTAAATGGAAGTTCTCATTTTTAAGTAAATTATTTTTGAGTGTGTAGGCTGAACAAATCAGCTAACTATAACATGCTTCCAGAAAAAGTGGGATAAAAAAACTGGAGGGAAAAAACGAAGTTCAATAAGGATGAGTGCATTGAATGTCTAGAACTGTATCAAGAGACAACTTCGATAAGTTACTGGATTCAATGTATTGTTTGTAGCAGATGATTGTACGAAAGTTGCGCGATTTACAACGATAAGTGCATCGATTGTGGACGAAGTAAACTTCGATTTGCAAACAAAAATTTTGAAACTGTGGTAATGAAAATGAAGTAATTTTCAAGTTAAACATGTTATCAAGTAGATTAATGTTATTTTGAAATCATAGCATTTGTTAGCAGAAGAAAATTAAAGTATTTTTTTCTGATACTTTAATTTTCTTCTTAAATTAATATTCTTTAATTGTTGTTAAAATCCTCCCTTTTTGTAACATAGCTTTGAAATATTCACTCATAATACAATAACATTTATTCACAAAAACATTACAGCAATGGCATTTAAGCGTAATTATTATTGTTAACAATTTAATTGTAGTTATTAATAATAACAATGTCTTCAACCCACATGTGCAATCTCTCCTACCCCGTAAGGAGAGATAGTGCAAAATAGTTTTCTTGGTTTTATTACAGCTGTTCCATTAAATTACAGCATAACAACAAAATAACAATGGAAATGCATAAAAAACAAATGAATTCAAAATTATCCATGGGTAGTTTAGGAAAAAAATTAAGTTTTAGAATTTTTATTACTATTCTTTTGAAATATGCGCAGACTCTCAAAGTTTTACCTTATGTGGTATACATGATTGATATAGTGAACATGTGCGAGTCTTTCGCTTTGCATTTTTTATACTATTTGCTGATATTTATAAAAAATGATTATTTCTTTAATTTTCAATTAACTGCCTTTCCGAAATAAACAAAGTGTTTTAAAAAATGCTACAGTATATGTGTTCAATTATAATTACGTTTCAATTTTAGGAATTCTTTTAGAAATTTTATTATAAGTCTCCATGAATAACGTCTTATATATATTTTTAACAGTTTAAAGAAACATTTAAAAATAAGAACAAATCCTGTCGAATCAAAATTAGCTACAATTTGCAAATAAATTTAATAAAGGCTTAAAAATTCATCCATTAAAATTTATATTTTTGCGTATTTTATTTTCACAATCACATCAAAGACTTTTCCTCGAATAAAATTACTAAACCAAATGAAAATCAATGCGAAGAAAATAAAAATCTATTTAGACGAGCTTTTCCTAAAAAAAATATAGAACTAAGAATATAGTACATGATCCTACATACATAACAATAACCCTTCATTTGAATTGTAGATAACAATTTATTACAAGATGAAGTAACTACAATAGTGCACATATGATTTTTTTTCAAATGTTTCTCTTGAATAAGGAACGATGTTACCGCAAATCCATTCATTCATTAATTTTAAGTATAGTAAAATTAATAAACAAAATAAAATACAATTCTGTGTTCTTTTCCTCCAAAGGACGTTCACAATTTATTTATACAAAATTTAACCTGTTAAAAACCGAAATAAATCTTTCCTTAAAAGATGCATTTAATATAAAAGATATCACAAATATATAAAATATGCTATTACATAATATATATTTTTTAAAAACTCAAAATCTTTCACAATTTTCGTGCCAAGCGCTTTCTATCAGAACTTGATCGTCATCAGGGCACCTTTGCGTAGTGACACATGTACTCACACAAAGTAGCCCTGATGAATATCAAGGTCTCATCGAAAGCACTCGACGCGAACATTGTGAAAGTTTTTAAGTTTTTAAAAACTATATTATGTAATAGCATATTTTATATACTCGTGTCATCTTTTATATTAAATGGACCTTTAAGCAAGCTTTTCTTTAATTTTATTTCGATATGGTTCAAGGTGAATGTGATATTTTCAATGATATGTGTTTAGTCATATAAACATTTTGTGTTAAAAACCTGCAGAAAAATGTGCAATCGTTACATATTTTCAAGATAGTCAATACTTAACCTTATTATGAAGCTTTCTGGTTTGTTAGAATGGAAATAAATTACTATAGTGTAAGCATTTTGTATAAATAAGATTGAATGACTGTATAGTTTCCAGCAGATTTTAAACACGGTACAGAAAACATTTTTTTTTTCGAGATGTTTCAGTATCTCCTAATGATTAGTTACAGATGAAAAGTAACACATTTTGTTTCAGAGAGTAATAAATAAACATATTGAAAATTGTTTAATTTAATCGGAAATCTTCTTTATTAAATTGCTATGCACTGATTAAAATTTGAAGCAAGCCATTTAATCATTCCACCGTTTTATATAAAACGGTTACTTAAGTGTAATTTAACACAGGTCAGATTATATTGTGGTGAGACTAGATTTAATGTAACCATTTTCTATAAAAACGCTCGAATGACTGGACAGTTTGCTGGATGTTTTTAACAGTGTACTTGAATACTGTATAATAATCGTGCCTTTTTCACAGCAGGAAATTAATAAATTCCAAAAAGATATCTGTAAAACAATAGTAACCTGAATTTTTACAAAAAAGATACCAGTAGTAGGTTTCACGTTCCCGTAACTGCACAGCTTCTCATGTAGATTGTATTGAATATTAGCGCTGAGTTAAGAAAAAGTTGTTTTTACCAAACATTTTCTTCCCCATATCCTAATCCGTAGTCCAGATGCCATCGGAGTAGTTACATGAAGATTCGTACTATAAGTGGTACTAGCTTACTTAATTTGTTATGTCTATATTTTCGTTTAATGTTTACAAATAATTTGTTTTCTATTATTTTGTCTGATGTCATGAACCACAGATATAGTCTTTTATAAGAATCCTCAATTGCGCAGGCAGTAAAATAATTCCTTGGTTTGGGCCCCTCATTAGTCTACATGTGTTTTTACCTCCAAAGAGTTACCACAATAAGGTGTCTGCCACAATAAGGTGTCGATGATGTGATGGCTGACAAAAGGTCCGGACATTTTCCTATCACTCTCACTCTGTTCTGTTGTTTTTTATCTCATTGTGCAAAGTTAGTATAACGCCTCGTGTCATGTCCAGTATTTGACGCATACACTTGCAGAAGCTCGGTTACACACATTTAGAAATAGGACAGAATATTTAAATGAAAGATGCATGCATTACGTTGACATTACTTTTACATTACTACCGATACTCTCACACACATGCATATTTAGATTAAAATTATATACATTTTCCTATTCAGAGTACTTATTCCTATTTTCAAATACATTTTTTTTCATTTTCTATATGAAAAATGAAATATTGCTAAGATTGGTACACTAGCTTTCAAATATCAAAATATAGCACATTTTAGAATACAGCATATTTCTTAAAATTAGATCTAACATTCAAAAGGACCCGTTCCGAGATTTTTCGCATGGGTATCGCTGTCACATTATGTAAACTTTTCCACACACCATGGAAGCATTCGATAGGGTGCGTTGATTGTCAGATAATAGTCTGCTACAGTGCGGAATTTCGTGGCTTTGTGTTTTTGCTCTTTGATCGATGGAAACTTAGGGAAACCCACAGATAGAGAATTTTCTATGTTTTTCCTTGTCATTAAAATTTGTGAGATTCAAGTATCTTAAATATCTGACGTGTGCGTGTGTGTGTGTAATTTTGGGGATAATATTGAATGTATGGATATTTGTGAGCTGACGAAACAGTGGAGTTGTATTGAAAGTGTTTTCAGTACTGTAGGGTTTTAAAAATAGGATAATATAATTTATTTTATTAAACATCAGAATACATTTAAAAGTACAATATCTTTGTTTTTGAATGAGTGCCTTCATTCATTCGTAGAATAACTTAATTTATAAATAACTTAATTTCTAAATAGTTGAATTAAACTAGTTGGATGTACCAGTTCCAAATTTTATTCTAACTCATATATTTAAATCTTTCAAAAGTTTTTACAAATGTCAATATTTCATTTTTATTAGTTCAATGCTATATCATTTTGACTTTCATCTTAAATTTCTGCTTGTATATTAATCGGAGTAAAAACGAGTTAATCTCAATCATGATATTTATTAAAATCAACAGTTTTCCTTAATCTTAATTCTGTTGTATACCAGCTGTTCGCGAATAGTCGGCTTATCAGGATGGTCAGTTCCCGTCGCTTCATCAGCAGCCGGTGTACAATAGAACTACGTAAACTCAAGAAAATTACACAAAAATTCCTTTTATAGTGCCACCTTTCGGCGAAATACTTCCAAATTCAGGGAGGACATTCTTCCCACGGCCAAAAATATACATAAAGAAATTGGTTCAATGCTATGCATCATTCCATACACTTTTCGATGGTAAAATATTGAAAATGGCACAAAAATCGCTTTTACAGCGCCTCCTTCCGGCAGTAGATATTACAGCACCCTCCAAATTCAGGCACGACTTTCTAGCAGTGGCCAGAAACAAACACACAATATTTGGTTCAGTTCTATGTATAACTTCATACACTTTTCGTAATACGATATTCAAAATAGCACAAAAACCGCTATTACAGCAACCCCTTCGGACGGATTTTTTACAAATTACAGGAAGACCTGTTGCCATAGCCACTTGGTTCAATTCTATGCACAACTTCATGCTCTTTTTCATGGTGCAATGACGACAGACAGACGGACACACGGACAGACAGACATTTTTATAAACATGTTTTGGGAATCTCTGACACCTAAAACGTGAAAATCCGTCGAAAACCGAAAGTAGAAAAAAAAATTCGGTTACAATACTTTCTTCTATTGAAGATAGTTGAAAGTAAAAATCAGTAACTTTTCAGACTTGCGTTAGAGATTTGTGATTTGAATAAAACTTATAAGTATAGTAAAAATAAATTAATCATCATTGAGAATTAACGAGGATAGGATCTCTATTTTCATACCTTGATAGAATAAAATTTACGTTTTCAGATTTTAAAATTTCGAAACATAACATTGAATTTTCGACTACTGTCCACCACCAAAATGTGAATACAGAAAAAAATAAATTTATCTAATACAGAAAAAAAATAATAATATGCATATATACAAGTAAAAACATAATAGGATTTTAGAAATTAAAAATGAATTAAAATAATATGAATTACAATCGATTAAAGTCTATTTAAAACGCAGTCAGTTGTTTTTCGTGCCAGAAAGAATATTTGTCTGATTTTTAGTGCTGTCATCTGCTCTGAATTGAGTCTACTAAAAGGAACTATTTTGAGAATTATACATCACCTGCCCCCGGGAGGAGAGCGGTCACTTACGGAATGGGACGCTTGATGTCACCGTCAGCTGTTTTAATCAGAACGACTCATACAGGATTCCCCGGTCCAGGAAAATACTTTAAAATGCGGACCAAATTCAATCTCAAAGAATGAAATCGATCATGAACAATCACCAAGGCTCACTATCGTAGATTAGCATGTATAATAATCCATTTTATACACTGTTGGAGATTTTGAAGATATTCACGTTACCATTTTTCATTGCCTTTTCTATCAAAAGTGATTGAACATTTAACATTAGTTAGTATATATATTGGCGTATTCGAAGATTCTGTAATATGAAGGAGGGGTGCTCTTATAAAAAAAAATGACCGGAGAAAATGCACGTGGATCAGATGGATCCAAAGACAAAGGTGTCAAGGGTCTTGAATTTATACAACTTCCAATTTGACAAACGAAGTGGTTAACTATTAAAGGTATATATATAAATATTACACAGACATTGATATAATAAATACAATAAACCCAACTGGAGTGAAAAATTAGCCAGAGCCAGGAATCGAACCCGGGACCACAGTATACAAGACTGCTGCTCTAACCACTGAGCTACTCCGGCCGATGCCTGAGTCTGCAATTTCTCACTAATAAACCATGTTAGGGAAGTCACCAGCCATCTATACGACAGCCTTGGATGACCGGACAACGATGAATAGATTTTACAATTACATTGATATACGAAAAATATAATAAATCACACATACTACAATATATATTAAAACACACATACACACATAAATAACGTCTGCATTAAACAGTTAAAGGTATATATAAATATTACACAGACATAGATATAATAAATACTATAAACCCAATTGGAGTGAAAAATTAGCCAGAGCCAGGAATCGGACCCGGGGCCACAGTATACAAGACATTATATTTTGAAGTGGTTAACTCTTGAAAATTTAACACGCTAGATTTATAGGCTTTTAATAGATGATTTATAGTAAGCTTTACAGCTGTCTCCTATAGTCCACCAAACTGTGACGCATATGGAGGGATGAAATGCCACTTGATTTTTTGACTCGAGAAAAATTCTTGAACTTCACTTTCCCTCAAATATTGGAATAGCTGCTTTAGCTGATTAGCCAGACCTGTGAAGTTTTTTGCATTATCTGAATATATATAGGACGGTTGACCTCTACGTGCGATGAATCACTTCTAAGCCAATTCTTGGCATATTTGGTTTATTTAAACAGTGTCCTGCAAAATCTAAACCCACCATGGAAAATAAACTAACTGGGGCTATTCTGTCAACGGTTAGATCTTCCATCATTTGTTGACAATCTTGCGCTCTAAGACTAGAACACCGGAAATTTTATTCAAGTGTTACAAAAATATTTTACACCAGAATTATCATTAAAAACTGTCTAACTTATTTAACTTATTTCTCCGTGGTACATATTTAACTCATTTTAGAAAGAAATTTGTGGTTCGAAACGAAGTATTTTTTTATACCTGTCAAAATGACCGCTACGGCGGTTCTAGTGTTAAGCCGCAAATCACACACTTGTTGTGCTTTTGTCGTTCAATAGAATGACCGTTCACAAACCAGCATTGATGACATATAGCAAGAACTAGCTGTGTACCTGCATGGAGATGTAGCTCATGGACATGTTTTATCAATAACTTAGTCATAACGTTAATTTTCGGAAGTAGTACAGGATATTTTCTATCAAAATTTAGCGACTGATGTTGTGACAAGCGACTATCTGCTCGTATTACATCACTCGAATCTAAAACACATTTAGTGATAATAATTTACTATTACTGGGTAAAAGCTTTTTTCTATCAATAATTTATGCTCAGTGTAGAATTCAGAATTTTGTGATAATTTCACTATCGAATGAATAGATTCAGAGATTTCCTCTGAACTCGGATTTCTGGCTTTTTTGTAGCACTATGCTTATCATTATAGAGGAATCTAAGACACCACGCTATGATTCTTCTTAGCTTAAATAACTTGGAAAACTGGAGAATAAAGTCCTGGAGGTACACTTACTTGAATTATGTTAGTGAGCGATTGAATTTCTTGATTTAACTCAGGTATTGGAGGACTGTACATAGGTATTAGGATTGGTTCATTCGACTACAGCCACGGAGGCCCATGCCAACATAGAGAATGATAAAGAAGCTTTCGTGGTGGAATACCCTAGAAGCTTAGTTTGGTGGATTTAAAATTCCTGGAATATGATTCCATTCACCTGAAGACATTAATGATTGGATTTGATGAATTCTATTTAGTACCAACTGATTTCCTTTTACAGGCGAGGATATTAGTGAACTCTGTACAAGTTGTGAATCTGTCCACAGATAAATATTGTCAAATTTTATCAATGAAGTATCGATAATAACCGAGCATAACTTGGCTATTAAAAGAGCTGAACAAAGTTCAATACGTGGCAATGTTTGAGGTTCATAGTATTGACTTTAGTTTTAGCTGCAATGGAATTAACAAATACATCGTAAGGATAACAACACGTAAATAAGTAACGGCAGCATAAGTTTTGCCTGAGCCATCGCAAAAGCCATGCAACTGAATATGGATATCATTTGGATGATACGAAATCATATACCTTGGTATTTTAATTGACTTTAACAAATGAATTTCTGATAAAAACTCATTCTAAACCTGTAGTATAGAATCTGGGTTTTCTTCATCCTAAGGAATCTTATCTCTCAATAGATCTTGTGACATGATCATTAATAGTATTGCTGTAAGAGCTAGAAATACCAAAAATTCAAATTTGGTAACAACTACAGATAACAAACCTGTTTTATTTCCACGTCCTTTAATTCATTTAAACGAATTTCCAAAACGTCTTTGGAAGAATCCCGAAGTAATCCAAGGAATTTAACGATATCGTCTTCCTGAATGACTTTTTGCGATGAAACCATCATTTCATCTGGTAAGTGAACTATTACTCTGGATCATTACAGTTCTACATACGTAGATTGAAAGTTCCGCTTTCCAAAACTTTGATTAACTCAGTTACCCAAACTTGGGCATTTTCCTTTGAATCCAATACAGAAAGTAAATAGTCTGCGTAGGTACTCTTTCGAATGATCCGAGAGGCTTTTTTATGATTTTGCTCATTATCAATTATCAATTGGTGTAATGTTCTAATGACCGAAAACGACGCGCATGCAGTACAGTGCGTTACAGTCAACAGCCTGTATTTTTAATATTTTCATCTGAATTGAATCCCCAAAGAATGTGTTGGTAGTCTACATGATTTTGATTAACGAAATCTTTCCTAAACATTGTCCTGAAGCCGGTGTTAAAGGCGATTGGCAGTATTGCCAGATTGGGGACTTTTTAATTTAGCTTATTTGATTGTCATCACTTTTTAAAATTAGTATAATTCGCCTTATTTTTCAGAATTTTTAATCTATTTTTAAGTAGGCCGAATATTTTTATTTAAAAAAGCGGTGACAATATACAATCTGGGGACAAAAAATTCACCAATCTGGAAGCACTGGCGATTGGATGCATTCTGAAACATAATAGTAAAGGAAATATTCCTGGCTGCAGTTTTGGACTTATCTCCAGTTAATCATTCAAGGAGTGGCCCAACCAACTGAAGAGACGTCAAATACCCCATAATCTGAGCTGTAGAAATATCATTTTTAACAACACGTGATGGGGGAAGTAAAAAGTATCAGGATTTGAAATATCTGAATTTGGTATAAGTTCCATGTGCCACTCGTGCATGAAGTATAAATAAAGCTCTTTAAACAAGGGATTTTCTTGACGATTTTTCTTCAAGGAGTAGAAAAGCTGTAAAGCTTGAGATATAGGTTTCCGAGAAGTTTTAAAGTCTAGGTTTAATATATATCTTCCAGATTTTGTGCGTGGAGCTACTTTCGCATAATTATCTTCGACAAGATAAATTGCTTCCGAACTGCGTACTGATTCGAGTTCCAAAAATTTCTGTAGTTGAGAACTTATATGCGTAATGATATGACAACAAAGTGATGAAATTTTACTTAAATATTTCGAATAAATGATTCTAAAAAGTTTCCAACCTACTATAGAATTATCAGCACTCGGTGAACCTTTAACTCCTAGAATAGATTCCCCTATTATGATATTAGAAAATAATTCTGTGCTATGAGTATATTAATATGATTGGACGCATGCAAATCAGGATCCGCAAGATTCAATTCTTCAATTTGTGGCCGATATTTAGTTGCAATCAAAAAGTTTGGTAAATCGGCTGTAATCTGATTAACAACTAATGCACCTATCCGAAAACCTTCATACATTAAAATGAGGAGATAATGCCAAGGAAACTTCCTGAAGAGCGGTTTCTGAGACTAAATTATTTATTCCTGAGATTTTGTGGTTCGTAGGGGCCTTGATGGAAAACCTAGCATTTTACTTCAAGCTTTAGAATGTAAACTCTTTTGAGAAGCACAATCGATCATTGCCCTTCAAGGAATGAATGTACCCGATTTAGATGTAACATGTATAATGACAGTAACCAACAATGTTTGAGCATTTTCACTAAAAGACAGATTACTTAAACCAATTGGATTTACATTGCTGTCAACCTTTCACTAATCTTCCGTAATGTCTGGATTAATTTAACCCAGGTTAACCACATTTCGAACCCGAGCATTTATTTCATGAATGCTTATTTATTTAATTCTAGGTTTCTACGTTGAACATATTTATTTTGATTTTTTTTTAAATTTTCTGGTTTGAAACGTATTAAACCAGGGTCAAATTAACGCAAGTATTACGGAAGATTAGTTTGAGGTTGGCAGCTATGGATTTCTTATAATTACCAACAGCATTTGTGGTTGTTACACGATCTTGTTTTCTAAAAGCATACTGTTGTACAGGGATAGCGTAATCATGATGAAGGATGTATGATACTTACAGTTACAATTTTTACTAGTGGTACTAATAAGATAATTAGAAAAAAAATGGCTTGAACGTAAACATTTGGTACGTAGCTTTTTGGCTTTTACCAATTGCAAACGTTGATCAATAGATAAATTCTGCATTTCTGAGCATTTATGAAGTGGGTGATATTCGTTACATTATGGACATAAAAGCTTTGGCGATTTATTTACATTGTCTATCAAAACTGCACTCGAGACAATTTTTTTTTTTTAATGTTGAGACCTAAAATGAAATTTATGATTAGATTTAGATTTAGATTTAATAAATTCATCATTACAGATCTACGGATTGCGGGCTTGTTTTTTCCAGAAACATAATTAACATTTCATAATTTGGAAAATAATAATTAGTTAATAATAATTACACTGCTTTCTTAAGGATTCATAAAATTTCGATTGCACTACATAAACTAAAACCAAATCAACAAATTCATTAAATTCAGATTTCAATGATTTTAAATTTTGAATAACTTTATTAAAATTATCTTGTGTACTAATTTTTGTTTTCTGCGAGAACGATTTCAATGTTTTGGCATTAACAAATTTAGATAGCAATGAATATGCTAAATTCTTCGGATTATTAGATCAATTAACTAGTGTCCCCTATGCTTCTTTACGATTATCACCAGAAAGGGAAAACCTGAAACTAATTTAGCCGGGTAATTTTCAACACTAGCTATTAAGTAAGAAAAATTCAACTGATCTGGCAGCGACTTATTATTGTGAATTGTAGTTAAAAATGTCTCTTTAGATGTGATCCAATTAGTGGCATCAACATAAAATATGGGTAGTTCGAATTTCGATAGTTTTAATGAGTATTCTTAATAGCTAAACCTGATCTATTATTAGCTGCACGTTGATTTTCTTGCATTTTTACTCCTTGATTTACAAAAAAGTAATAATAATTTTTACAGTCTTCAACAGCTATATCTTTAGCTCCAGTAAAGTAATCATGCATTGAATTAACACTTTCCTCTGCTACACCAAAATAAGATTTCTTTAAATCATTTTCTAAAGTTATAAGCTCAGATTTTAATTTCTCTATTAACTTAAAATTTTTATTTTCAATTGCCTCGGCAACTTGAGCATTATACCATTTTATTTCATTAATTGTAAAGAGAAATTTAGATTCATTAGTAGTTTCAGCCTTTGTTTTGATCGTAATTACATATAATGTAGCTTGAAACACTAGCCGATTCCGGCTCGACGGACCAAGAATATATTATGTAGCGTTTTAAGAACAGGATAATATAGACTTTTTATTCAAACACCAGAATAAAATTTAAAAATGCAATACGTTTGTTTTTGAATGCGTTCCTTCATTCATTCGTAGGAGAACTATTTCTGCAATGACTTTATTTCTAAATAGCTGAATTAAATAATCAGTAAATTTTAAGACTTGTGTTGACGATTTGAGATTTGAACAAAGGTTATAAGTAACGTAAAAATAATTTGCTTATCACTACAAATCAATGAGAATAAGATTTGTATTTTCATACCTTAATAGAATAAGATAGAGTTTTTCAGATTTTGAAATTCCGAATCATAACATTGAACATTTCAATACTGTCCACGGCCAAAATGCGAATACAGAAGAAAATAATATTATCTAATACAGAAGAAACAAATTAATATACATATATACAGGAAAAACATAATAGGATTTTAGAAATTAAAAATGAATTAAAATAATATGAATTATAATCAATTAATATCTGTTTGAAAGCAGTAAATTGTTCTTCGTGTCATAAAAAATATTTGGCAGATATTTAGTGCTGCATCTGTTGTGAATTCAGTCTAATAAGAGAAACTTCCTTGAGAAAATAAAAATACTTTGTTCTGTTAAGTGAAAAATATTTTTGTGTACTGAGAGTCTTCCCACTAGCTTTTTAATTTGATTATTCTAATAAAAATTGATTTTAAAATGAACTGCTTGCTTTTATCAACTACCGGCAAAGAGTCGCTGTGGCATTAGTAGTGCCTTTACAACACAAAATTAAATCTGTTTACTTCAATAACGATTGCTATTCTCTTGAATATAAATGAGTTTAAAAATTGAAGCTATCGCTCAAAAAAAATGTAGGCATAAGTATGAGCTCCATATCCCCAAACGCATAGAATTTAACATGACTTTTGGTGCAAGTCGCCACACATACACACACACACACATATATATATATGTATTGTATATACATACATACATATATATATACATATATATATATATATGCGTGTGTGTGTATGCATTATATTTATATATATATATCTATGTACTATATATATGCGTGTGTGTATATACATTTTATATATACATTATATTTTTATGTGTATGTAAATTCATATGCAAGTGAACAAAAAATTATCTATCGGTGAGCGGAAAAAAGGTGATTTCTTTATACATATATAGATGATATTGTAGAAGATCCACATGTTAACAGCGAACACTGTACTGCTGCTTCGTGATTATAATTGTAATGGGATTTGAGTAAATCGTTCAGAAGCAAGTGAATTGTACTTTGGTAGATGTAAATACAGGAGTGTCTGAGAGGGGCTAAAACGTAACGTACAACACCACAGTTAGCGAAGAAGCGCTTTTTTACATCTATCGAAGCTGTGTGTCCAATTTTGTTTGCAGTGAATGGAACATCCCTGAAGGTCATGAAGCACTACGTGAAATGTTTTGTTCAAAAAAGATCATAACACCATAGGAACCAGAAAAAGATGTCGGGCCTTGTCGAAAAATTTCATCAGGAAACCCAACTTTGATTGATGAAGTTCGAATGAAGTTCCATACAACCTGTTTCTCAAAGGTCATTACTTAATAAATATGCAATAAATATATCGAGGCAGGGTACCTATCAAGAAGCAGTAGATCATACAAGCAGATAAGGTTGTACATCTTAAATATTCCAAGAAACACCGAAATACCATTAGTGACTAGCGTCCCTTTTTAGGGGCGGTTATATCGATGCTTTGCCATCTCACAGAATTTGCTTTATCTGCTTGTATTTTGCAGAAAAAGAAATCATTTCTTTTATATTCAACAAAAAAAATAAAAATTAATAATAATTGTTTGAAATTAACAACTGAAAAAAGTTTAAGTTATTACTTTTTCAAAGAGTTGTGACTTCAGAGGATTCAGAAAAGAAGGAACTGGATAATGTGCGGTCTATGTGGCGGGGAGTAAATATATAAACCAAGATGACATCTCTACCACGCCTCACCGCTTTAAGAGTGTAAGAAAACTCAAATGCGGGGAATGAACGAGTCCTTTGTTTAAATTCTCCCACTCTAGGATCAGGCTTTAAGGGTAATAACATTTTCTGCATTCCCGGTGTTAAAGAATTAATGCTACTGGTAGAGTTCGTTCTAACCTTATTGATGGATGCACATTTACAGATATTAAATCATTCAATAAGCGCAAACTTTTGAATATATATTTGAGGGAGAAGAACGTAATTTTAGTTAGATAGAACGACAAAAACGTTGTGCAATTGCCTTCAAATGTTTACGATGTTTATCCATTAGTGACAACCAAAAGATGGGCAAGTAGTTGTAAAAAAGCAATTGAAATTGATCAAACAAAACTGGTTCATAGGTATAATAAGTGCATTGGAGGCACAGATAGTATTGACCAGAATATTGTCAATTATCTTGTTCTATTCGCATCAAAGAGTGGTGGTTGCGACATTTATTTTTAGTTTGGAAGCTGCTATGAAAAATGCATGGCTGTTATATTGTCTCTGTCCATCATTAAATGCAAAGGCTTTGATTTTTTAACCGTTCCGCAGACAAATCACTCTGGCAAATTTTCTAAATTATGCTGGTGATAAAAAAAACTGCAGTCACGGATACCAAAGACATTAAAACCAATGTTCCCTGATTCTGTGATATATGATGGTGATAAACATTAAGTTATTATAAATGCCAATTCAGGTTTGATGCGCTCATTGTGGCAAAAATTTGTAATGTAAATGCAGCAAGTGTTTAATAGGTCTACATAACAAATATTTTATGACCTTTCATATTGAACAATAAAAATTAAAATATTACTTTAATCTTAGGTGTTGGTTCTTTAGCTTAATATTTAACATGTTTGTATTACAAATGCATTCAAATGTAGAAAAAAAAAACCCCAGAAAAAACAGTTTACGAAAAATCAATGAAACCTCTGGTGCCTAACGTCCCTTTTTATTGACGTTTTAAAATTTTCAAATGCAACATAAAATTTTCAGACAGGATTTGCATTACTATTTTCACAGTTGATCTCCTGACATTTGACAACTGTATACCAAATATTACTGAAAAAATGCAACTTAGTCATTAATGGGTTAACAAAACACAGCAAGTTTAATTAGCAGTGACGGTTTTAGAACGCTAATTTTTAACTTTTTGTATAATAACAAAAATATAATTTTGTCCCATCCAATAAAATTGGAAGATATTAACATTTTAAGCGTTTATTAATTATTTAAAAATATATATATTATTTGTGATAATTATTCAAAGATTCTAAATATTACTGAAACGCAAAAATTAATTCATTTCTTATAAATTTGCAAAACAGAATATGCCACTCATGTCACTTTCAGCATATACTGTATGAAATTATGTATAGATTTTTCGGAAAATGCAACTTGTAGATGCTTTTGATTGTGAATTGAGGCTAATTTATCAAAAGAGTACAATATCCTGTCAAATAAACGTGTTGTTTCAGTTGTGTATAGAATATTGGATACGTTTATACGAACATTCGAGAAAAGTTTCAAATATTGTTCCTCAATTTTCAATTCAGAGAATGTGTTTGTGAAATAAAAAGCGTCATAACAGTGTAATTATATTATAAATTAATATATTTTTTTTTCTTATGAATGTTTTAATATTTGGTTCTGTAAAACTAGATTAATGATTTGTTTAATGTTGTTTTAATTAATATTTCTTCTTATGCTTACATAGTACGCTTAGTCAATAATAACACTTTTGACAAATATATAGCAAAAAGCTTGACAAATACTTCAGGCAATCTCGGGATGTGAAGAAAACGTTTCCCTTTATATTCTTCAATGGATGTTTAATAAAGAGTGGAATTAGAGGACAAACAAAATATAGAAAAGATATTGGGATAAGTCTGTAAAATTAAATTCTCAAAATTTTTTACAGCTGTAGCACATGACTATTTTGACATTGTGTAAAACTTTTTTCAATTGTGTGAAAATAACGCGTGCATTCAGGGAAGTATAAATTATTATTAAATTTTTATTTTGGCATATAGAGTTTTCAACCAAATTTAACACCACTTTAAGTACTCTTGATTAAGAACAAAAGTAAAAGGCATTGTAATCTATATACATATATATGTCAATTGTCTGTGGGTAAAGACAGAATTTCTCCATGAACACCTACTGCCACCCACACGCGGTAGTAGTTGTTAGATAGCCCTTGGTCTTTTGTTGTTAGTAAGGTAGCTTGGTTGCGGTGGATGGACGTGGTGGATTGCAGGGACACTCAAAAGAATTCCATTACATTACGGCCTATGTGAAAAATCGTTTGAGATAGTTTTTAATCATTATCTCCATATATAAATGTCGAGGATTGGAAGGCCAAAGGATGCCAAAAAATTGGAAGGAAAAGAGCACTAAGTACGGATTTTTGAAAATTCCCCCCTAAAGTGATTAAAAGGGGGGGGGGGGGGGGGGGGTTCGAAAATTTTAGAGCATGTAGCCATCTATCAGCAACTGTTTTTATTAAGAGCGTGAAATTCCAGAATTTAATTCTAACAAAACAAAAATAATCACATGTTTCAGCAATTTTAGATACCCCCCCCCCACTAAGGGAGTTAAAAAGTGGGGGTCGAAACGTTTTGAACATATGGCAATATCGCCGCAGCCGTTTTAGCTAGAAGTGTGAAATTCCAGAAAATAAATCTCCTAAAAGAATAATTAAGCACGTATTTCAGCAAGGTTAGAAATCCCCCCAAAAGGGGTTAAAAAGGCGTCGAAAATGTCAGAACATTTGCCATATTTCAACAGCCGTTTGAGGTAGGAGCGTAAATTTCCAAAAAATAAATTATTAAAAAATAATTGAAAATATGTTTCAGCGATTTTGCAAATTCCTGACCCTAAGGTGTTAAAAGGAAAGGGGGGAGAAGGTCGAAAATTTTAGAATATTTGGCATATCTCAGCAGTCATTTTAGGTAGAAGCGGGATATACAAGATAACAAATATACTAAAAATATAGAAAAACAAAATTCATCTGTGCTAGATATATTTCGTTTGTCTCAAGGTTCTTTTAGGGAATTCGACCAGCGAAGCGGGCGAAATCCTCCAGTTATAATACAAATATAAGAGATATATATATAATGTGAGCGTTTTTATGGCTTTTAACAGTTATTCTACGAACGTTACAAAATAATTTGTTTTGTTTGTGTATTGTCCTATAAAAATGACCAGCCAAATATCGGAAAAATTTAGAAAGAAACCGGCGAAAGGGTGAATTGAATTTCGTCTCCTTTATAAAAGTAGCTACGTTATAGGTTTTAACTGTTCTTGGAAAACAATGACCACAAACCTACACTCTTAAAAAAATCGTGAAAAATTACCTAAGTTTTTAAAGACTATCTATTATCTGATAATTGAAAACGCTGCATAAACACCCATGGAGCGTTCTCATTGGTCTGAAAATAGATAGTCTTTAAAAACGAAGATAATTTTTCACGTTATTCTTAACAGCGTATTGCACCAAAAACACAGTATCAGAATCAAAGTCCAAAATTACTCGTTGATATGATTAAATACCGAATCCTTTGTTGGAAAATAGTTTATAAATAAACGCATTAAATTGAAAACTAATTATTATTAGGCTACTTTTCGAATAAAACCGGTACTCAGCTTTTTTGCATCGGAGATATATTTATGATTTGTCAAAATATTTTACTTGTCTGTTTATATTAGTTGCTTATTGAGTTGTCTTCTAAATCTTAACAAAAAAAAAAAAAAAAAAAAAAAAAAAAAAAAAAAACCTTTGGTATAATTTACTATTGCACAGGTGTAACAACTCATATTCAATAAAATATGTATTATATTATAGATACTTCTACTGTGTTATTTCTGCTACATTTATATATTTTTTTTAGAAATTGTAGTTGAATTCGTTTTAAAGAAATTGTAGTTGAATTCGTTTTAAAATCTTGCGCGGTAGAAACAGAAACGTTTTTATTTATTATTATTATTTTTTTTTTGTCCAAATAAACTTAAATCTATATCAATATATATATATCATTCTTACACAGATATACACAATTTTTGCACAAAATTAACAAGGGCATGCGCAGCAGAGGAAAATCATTTCATGCATTTGATTTTTCAGATTGATAACAAATATTGTTTAATTCCTAAATTCCTTGTTTTTCCACCTAACTTCCCTAATGATCCAGTCTTTATTAAAATACACGAGGCCAAACATGTTCATTTCTTTTCTAAAAGTTTAAAAAAGCATTACTCTTGTATTTCTCTTAATACTCGATAAAATGTATGAAATCGAATGTGTTCGGTTATTTTTGGCCATATATTGCATCTGGTTTGTCCAATTAAATGAAAAAAAATTTTTAAATGATTTTTTTCTCAAATTAAAAACTATTGCTATAAATAATTGAATATATTACACAATATATTAATAACAAAGAAGTTTTAGCTTACCAAAACTATCAGATTTTACTTAAAAGAGTTAAAACAACCTATAGTTTTTGAAACAAAATGAAACAAACAAAAAATCTTTTTTTTCTTGAATTTTTGGTTATCTATACACAGGTCATATCCTTCTGAGTTCATCTGAGAATTCATCTGAGAATCAAATAGCAGATAACTACTTTTGAATCAATTTTCCAAGAACTGTAACTGAAATTACATCAACTCCTTATAGAAAACCCTGTTTTAACACAATTTCTTGAAATTCAACAACGAATTGACCTTTACAGCAATACTTATCTACATCAAACTTGATTCTTGCTCCTATATATTTTAACATTACATAATTTTAACAAATTTACATCGAATTTGTAAGATTTTAACACTTTGATGATATACACCTCAAGAAATATTCATAATTAAACAAAAAAAATAATCTTATCAATAACTGGAAATTTCACATTTAAAACACATATTTTCGTGATTGTACACATAAAAATAACAGTTTGCAAAACAATTTCCATAATTTATCACATTCGAACTTAATTTTTACACACAAAACATTATTTAATCATATTCTATAATTTATGATTCAGTGAAATTCGGACTAGTCTATGTTATTCTGCTCATATTATTAATCAAATTGTCTTATGTTTCACCTTGCATTTCGAAGATTTTCGAATTATCATCCATTAAGTTGCGTAAAACATAAATACTGTCTTTATAGTTTAATGATACATAGTGTACATGACTAACCTGAGTTATTCTACCCATATTATTAACCAAATTATCATATGTTTCATCTTACACATCGAAGATTTCTGAATTTTCATCCATCAAGTTGCTTAAAATATTAATACTACGTTTATAGTTCTAATGATGCATAGCATACATGAATGCAATCTTTAATTTTAACATTTCATATTTCAAATAACCTATTTCAAAGCCAAACTATGTGAATTTTTAACACAACGCTTATCACAGGACAATTCACGCTTCACACTTGTCTAATAATTATTAGATATGTATTCCTCAGAAATATTACTACCATATGAATAAGTAAAGAATATGTAATATATATATATATATATATATATATATATATTAAATAACCTCATACACGAAAAGTATCACAGAAGGAAAATACTAATAATCAATTAAAATAATTAACTATTACATAAAATTCCATCTATTACATATAAAACTTCAACTGATGAATGAAAAATATGCAAATTAGCAAAATAAAATTTACAAAAGTAAGAAAAAAATACAAGTTATTGAAAATTTAATAATAAAAAAAAAAAAGGCTTTTGAAAATTGCAAGTTTAACTCCTACCTTAAATGTCATTACCACTATCTCTTCGCAGAATATAATAATCTATGGTTTGCTATAAGAGAATTTCTTGATAACATTTATTATACTACTGATTTGTACGCATGCGTGAGTTGTCACGTGATCAAAATGTTTGAGAATAATATAAATTTTCGAAAAGCAGCGCAGCATTTCTCATTTCAACTGTTAGACTTAAGGGAGAAGGTAACTTTAGTGCACAACCCTGATAAATTTCCAGATTTTAATTCAAGTGGGGAATCGATTTCTTTGTTAGTGAATAATGTAAGTTTTAGTATATCATTGCAATATATAATAATAAAAATAAACAATGAATAAATTATTATTTATATATTAAACCTTTCCTAAGTATATAAATATATTTCTTTTATTGTACAGATGTTGCAGCAAGATGAATCAAAACAGCAGCAATCCTCTTTATCAGAAATGGATGATCTGAATGATTCGCTCTTAGCACATGTAGAGTTAAAGAATAATAAATATGTAAGTACTTAGATATGAATAACTATAATTCATATATGAAACGTAATTAGAGTAAATTTAAATTCAAATACTATATTGTTTGTACTTTAACAAATGTTTTTTATCCATATCATTGAAGAGAATTCTAATTGTTTACATTTATTTCTCTCACAGATGTGTTATATTTGCTACAAACAATTTTTAAGTAAATGGAATTTAAAAGAACATACACAGATCCATACAGATGAAAAACCCTATACTTGTGAAGATTGCCAAAAGCCGTTTTCAAGAAAATATGAATCAAAAATGCATACTACATCATATAGTCTATCACCAGCTATATGTAAACTATGTGAAGATATTCAAGAAATAACCAGACGTTTGAAGAATTTAACAATCAAGGAAGAGATTTAGACTATGTACTCAACCTATTTGCATAAGAGTTACCACAATATCCCAAAACTGAAATTTCGAAGGCACACAGTGGGTGTAAAGAAATTTTTGTTACCCATGATTCTCGTAACCACCATGAATTTGGATATTATTCATAATGTAGTCCTTAAATTGTTATAATAAATATTCTTTTATCTGCGCTTATCGACGTGTTTATTTATATCTCCTAACATTTTAAACGAAAAACGCTTTCCCATCTTAAAAAATTTCATAAGAACAGACAAAAATTAACAGATGAATGAAAAAATATGCATGTTCTCAAAGTTTTCTAGATATATTTACAAAAATGTTTACAAAATAAAAAATTTGCAAGAGTAAAAGACAAAATTCACAAAATTAAAAAAAAAATACAACATAACATTTTTTTCTCTTACAAATGTGAGTTTTTAGAAAAGTAGGAAAAAAAATTGCACTTAGATTTTTTTTTTTTCAAAAGTGAAAAAAAAATATTTGTAGAAAAATATTTAAAAAAAAAATATTTTTACAAAAAATATTTTTACAAAAAATTTTTTTACAAAAAATATTATTACAAAAAAAATTACAAAAGTAAATATATATATATATATATATAACATAAAAAAATAATAAAAAAAATTTACAAAATTTGTAAAAAAAATATTGCAAAAAAGTTATGAAAAAGTTTCAAAAAATGATATTTTAAATAGTATTATAATTGTTGGCCAACCATTATACACTATATTTAAAATATCATTTTTTGAAACTTTTTCATAACTTTTTTGTAAATTTTTTCAAACTTTTTTGCAATTTTTTTTCACAAATTTTGTATATTTTTTTATTATTTTTTTATGTTATATTTTTTTTTTTACTTTTGTAATTTTTTTTTGTAAAAATAATCTTTGTAAAAATATTTTTTGTAAAAAAAATTTTTTGTAAGAATATTTTTTGTAAAAATATTTTTTTGTAAAAATATTTTTGTAAAAATATTTTTTTTTTCACTTTTGAAAAAAAAAATCTAAGTGCAATTTTATTCCTACTTTTCTAAAAACTCACATTTGTAAGAAGAAAAAAATTTTATGTTGTATTTTTTTTTGTGTGAATTTTGTCTTTTACTCTTGCAAATTTTTTATTTTGTAAACATTTTTGTAAATATATCTAGAAAACTTTGAGAACATGCATATTTTTTCATTCATCTGTTAATTTTTGTCTGTTCTTATGAAATTTTTTAAGATGGAAAAGCGTTTTTCGTTTAAAATGTTAGGAGATATAAATAAACACGTCGATAAGTGCAGATAGAAGAATATTTATTATAACAATTTAAGGACTACATTATGAATAATATCCAAATTCATGGTGGTTACGAGAATCATGGGTAACAAAAATTTCTTTACACCCACAGTGTGCCTTCGAAATTTCAGTTTGGGGATATTGTGGTAACTCTTATGGAAATAGGTTGAGTACATAGTCTAAATCTCTTCCTTGATTGTTAAATTCTTCAAACGTCTGGTTATTTCTTGAATATCTTCACATAGTTTACATACAGCTGGTGATAGACTATATGATGTAGTATGCATTTTTGATTCATATTTTCTTGAAAACGGCTTTTGGCAATCTTCACAAGTATAGGGTTTTTCATCTGTATGGATCTGTGTATGTTCTTTTAAATTCCATTTACTTAAAAATTGTTTGTAGCAAATATAACACATCTGTGAGAGAAATAAATGTAAACAATTAGAATTCTCTTCAATGATATGGATAAAAAACATTTGTTAACCCTCCAAGCGTCTTGCAAAAGGGTAAAATTGTAATGTTGTTTTCTTTGCATTTTGTTTTAAATGCTAATAAAATATGATTCTTTCAACATTATAAAAAAACTCAATTACAAATAGGAATGTAATCCTTAAGAGTATTAATAATTCTTCAATGTATTTAAAATTCCATAAATCTATAGAATTATATTATCTTAAATATTGCTTGTATTGCTGTGAAAACTGGAGCTTAGTGAACGGAATAATACGCCCCAAACACTTAGAGGGTTAAAGTACAAACAATAAAATATTTGATTTTAAATTTACTCTAATTACGTTTCATATATGAATTATAGTATTTCATATCTAAGTACTTACATATTTGTTATTCTTTAACTCTACATGTGCTAAGAGCGAATCATTCAGATCATCCATTTCTGATAAAGAGGATTGCTGCTGTTTTGATTCATCTTGCTGCAACATCTGTACAATAAAAGAAATATATTTATATACTTAGGAAAGGTTTAATATATAAATAATAATTTATTCATTGTTTATTTTTATTATTATATATTGCAATGATATACTAAAACTTACTTTATTCACTAACAAAGAAATCGATTCCCCACTTGAATTAAAATCTGGAAATTTATCAGGGTTGTGCACTAAAGTTACCTTCTCCCTTAAGTGTAACAGTTGAAATGAGAAATGCTGCGCTGCTTTTCGAAAATTTATATTATTCGCAAACGTTTTGATCACGTGACAACTCACGCATGCGTACAAATCAGTAGTATAATAAATGTTATCAAGAAATTCTCTTATAGCAAACCATAGATTATTATATTCTGCGAAGAGATAGTGGTAATGACATTTAAGGTAGGAGTTAAACTTGCAATTTTCAAAAGCCTTTTTTTTTATTAAATTTTCAATAACTTGTATTTTTTTCTTACTTTTGTAAATTTTATTTTGCTAATTTGCATATTTTTCATTCATCAGTTGAAGTTTTATATGTAATAGATGGAATTTTATGTAATAGTTAATTATTTTAATTGATTATTAGTATTTTCCTTCTGTGATACTTTTCGTGTATGAGGTTATTTAATATATATATATATATATATATATATATATATATATATATATTACATATTCTTTACTTATTCATATGGTAGTAATATTTCTGAGGAATACATATCTAATAATTATTAGACAAGTGTGAAGCGTGAATTGTCCTGTGATAAGCGTTGTGTTAAAAATTCACATAGTTTGGCTTTGAAATAGGTTATTTGAAATATGAAATGTTAAAATTAAAGATTGCATTCATGTATGCTATGCATCATTAGAACTATAAACGTAGTATTAATATTTTAAGCAACTTGATGGATGAAAATTCAGAAATCTTCGATGTGTAAGATGAAACATATGATAATTTGGTTAATAATATGGATAGAATAACTCAGGTTAGTCATGTACACTATGTATCATTAAACTATAAAGACAGTATTTATGTTTTACGCAACTTAATGGATGATAATTCGAAAATCTTCGAAATGCAAGGTGAAACATAAGACAATTTGATTAATAATATGAGCAGAATAACATAGACTAGTCCGAATTTCACTGAATCATAAATTATAGAATATGATTAAATAATGTTTTGTGTGTAAAAATTAAGTTCGAATGTGATAAATTATGGAAATTGTTTTGCAAACTGTTATTTTTATGTGTACAATCACGAAAATATGTGTTTTAAATGTGAAATTTCCAGTTATTGATAAGATTATTTTTTTTGTTTAATTATGAATATTTCTTGAGGTGTATATCATCAAAGTGTTAAAATCTTACAAATTCGATGTAAATTTGTTAAAATTATGTAATGTTAAAATATATAGGAGCAAGAATCAAGTTTGATGTAGATAAGTATTGCTGTAAAGGTCAATTCGTTGTTGAATTTCAAGAAATTGTGTTAAAACAGGGTTTTCTATAAGGAGTTGATGTAATTTCAGTTACAGTTCTTGGAAAATTGATTCAAAAGTAGTTATCTGCTATTTTTTAAAAGGTAATAGTGAAAAGATCTAAGTAATATTTGCTCTTACGTGTGAAAATTTCAAATATTTTGGTTTGAAATATAGACTATTTGAAATATGAAATGTTTGAAAATTAAAGTTTGTGTTCATGTATACCATGTATAATTAGAAAACTGTAAAGATAGCATTCATATTTGAAACAACTTACAGTGTGATCGTTCTGTGATTTAATAATTTTCTGATAAATGAAAAAAATAGTTTTTTTAAAATTATGTAATGGTAAAATATATAGGAGCAAGAATCGAGTTTGATGTAGATAAGTATTGCAATAATTCCAAAAATCTTCGATGCCCTTGTAGCGCAATTGGATAGCGCATATGGCTGTTAACCATGGGGTTGGCGGTTCGAATCCGTCCAAGGGCCAATAATTATTTTATTTTTATTTATTTATTTATTTATTTTTTTACTTAGTAAGATTGGTGGTTTCAAGAATGCATTTGTTTTTCATTTTGAGGGATAGTTATGCACTAAGCAATTATTTAATAACTTCTTTTTTTTTATTATGTTTAAGTTTTAATGTGCTGCTAATTCGTCTCGTTTCATCCAATGCTATAAAATTATAGGAGGTGCTCTTGTTTTTTAACTCATAGGATTGGTTTAAAAAGTGAAAATCGGCGAATTTCGTTAAAACTGAAAGTACTGGATTTGATTAAATAATGCTTTGTGTATAAAAATCAAGCTTGAATGTAGAAAAAATTAGTTAAATGCAATAAAAATAAGGATATTAGTTTGTAAACTCGTATTTTTATGCACATTCATGAAAATATTTTAAAAATGTGTAATTTTCAGTTATTGATTAGATTAAAATTAATTTAATTTGTTTTGTAATGAGTATTTCTTGAAGTGTGTCTCGTTGAAAAGTTAAAATTCTACATAGGTGGTAGCATCTAAAAGGAGGATAAAATCTCAAACTAGTGTAAAAGTTAATCAAATTCGTTTAAATTTGTCTTTTATCATTAAAGAATAATATTTTCCCTAGTTATTTGTTCAATTATTAAAATTCATTAAGGTAATGAATTTTCAAAAACTGAAATAAATGTTTAAATTTCCCTTTTAAGTTGAAATCCTCGTATCTTTTCTCTTTTATGCTGATATTCTGATCTTTTTCCTTAAAAATTGATATTTTCCATTGTTTTACTTAATTATTAATATTCATTAAGATGCTGTTCATTCAAAATTCGGATATATGTACAAAATCTCGAATGTGTCAATGATTAAATGAACTCATAAAACAATTTTACTCATTTACAGTTTCCAACTAGTGTAAGAGTCAATCAAATTCGTTTAAATTTGTCTTCTTTCATTAAAATATAATATTTTCCTTTGTTATTTTTTCACTTATAAAAATTCATTAAGGTTATGGTTGTTCAAAACTAAAATAAATGTTTACATCTTTCATGTAACAGTTGTAAAGAATTCAGTCTTTTTTTACCTAAAAACAGATATTTTTCTTGAACGGAAACATTTTCTGTTACGCTTTGTAGTTTACCAGGTGCAGTAAACACGAACTAAAAAATTGGTTCGAATATGACGTCAGAGAAGGTTTGTGACCCCTTCCCAAGTTTGAAGAATGCTAGTTGTAGCGTGCAGTGAATGCGATCTGGAATTATTATCTTATTACTAGCCCTATCGAAAAAATTCTGTTGAATCTGCTAAAATTAAGGAAATTAGATTGAATATATCTTGGGGTATCATCATCTAACGAATTAAATATTACATAACTAACGTCTAAAAAGCACGATAAAATCTCAAAGTAGTGTAAATGTTAACCGAGTTCGTTTAAATGCGTTTTTTCATTAAAAAGGAAATATTTTCCTTTGTTCTGCTTAATTATTACTAATCATTAAGGTAAAGATTGTTCAAAACTGAAAGATATAAGTTTATATCTTCCATTTAACAGTTGAAAAGAAGCATAAAAATTGATATTTTCCTTGGATGTAAACATTTTCCCGATATGTTTTGTGATGTCAAACTCTATTGTTGTGTTCCCCCAAGTTTAGGGAATGTGAGCGGTTGACGATAGTGAATAGGGGTTGAAATTATTTTTTCTTATACCAGACTTGTTGAAAATATTCTGTTGAATCTTCTAAAAATTAAGGAAATTAGCTTGTAAACTCTTATTTTTATATGTACAATCATGAATATATATATATATATATTAATGATAAATTTTCAGTTATTGATTAAGCTGAAAATTGAATTTATTTTGATTAATTAATATATGTTTTAGGACGTATTTGTCTAAGGTTTTAAATCTTACATAGCTAGTGTTTAAATGTCTGTTAAAATCTCAAACTAGTATAAAAGTTAATAAAATTCATCTTTTTATTCCATATTAACTTTTGTTATTTGTTCAGTTAATCAAAATTAATTAAGGTGAGAGTTGTTCTCAAACTGAAATGTATGTTTAAATTTCCATTTTAAGACGATATTCTCATTTTATGGTTGGAAAAAAAAATAAATCTGCTTTTTCTATTAAAATTTATATTTTTTTGTTATTTTGCATAATTAATAATACTCATTAAGGTAAAGATTGTTCAAAATTAAAATATATGTTTCACTTTCTCAATTTAAGTTGATATTCTGATCTTGTAGTTGAAAATAATCTACATAAATCGGCTTTTCTCTTTTAAAATTGTTATTTTTCATTGTTTTGCTTAATTAATAATGCTCATTAAGGTAAAGATTCTTCAAAATTCAAATGTACGCGTTTAACTTTCCCCATTTAAGAGTATATTCTGATCTTGTACTTGAAAAAATTCATCTTTTTTCATTAAAAATTGATATTTTTCATTGTTTTGTTTAATTAATAATGCTCATTAAGATGTTAATCATCCAAAATTCAAATATATGTTTAACTTTCTCCATTTAATTTGTTATTCTGATCTTGCAGTTGAAAGAAAATCTACAGAAATCAGCTTTTTTCCTAAAAAATTGATATTTTCCATTGTTTTGCTTAATTAATAATACTCATTACGGTAAAGGTTGTTCAAATTTCGAATGTAAATTTAATCTTCATCTTATAGTATGATAATCTATTCGATCTAACGTTCAACTATCATGTTATAGCATGAAAATACTGTAAAAACGCCATTTTTCCCGCTAGGGGGCGGTGTCGGAGGGGGTGCGGTGTCGCAGGCTGTGTTGGATCGGAGGAGGGACCGCAGGGGGGACTGAGGAGGGACAGGAGGTGGGACGGTCCCCCGTCCCCCCTCCTGAGCCAGAACTCTCCTTTTCCTACTACTAATGCTAGAGTTTTACATTTATAAAATATTCAAATTATTTAATTTCCGAAGCTTAAAAACTATTTCAATACATTTAATACGATTGATAATTTAATTTATGATACGGATATTGCATTTCATTTGTCAATATCCCAGTTTCCAATTAACTAATCCTGTTATAAATGGTTAGCTGCTAAAACTACACTTAGCAAACATTTTATGGAAAATTTATCGTATTTATCGAAAGGTTTGAATCATTTATGTATATTAACATCTTGCGAATCGTTAAAATATATATTAGTCGTATGCAACAGTCGATTACTGGCACTGGAATAAGCGAATTAATGTAATTTACAATGAAATATGAGAATTGTATTTTAAATATTTATACTGTTAAACAGTAATTAAGGAAATAAGGGTAAAATATATATGAAGTATTAGAATACAGTTCAAAAAACTTTTCTCCAGAAAATATAATATAAAAAATATATTTTTCAAACATAATTAATTGTCTGCGCAATTAGATTTTTTTTTCTCAGTTTTATTTATTTATTTATTTTTCATTAAATGAACATTTTGTAAGATAACCAAAAAAGGCTATTAAGAATTTATGTTATTCCGGTTATTTTCATTCATATTATTCCAACCATACCACACATATAAAAATGTTAAAACTCTAATAGTGAAATATAAAATACGTTACATGTTTGAACTAAAGTTATTTAAGGTTGAGTTCTCATAGCCTGAAATGTCAGCGATTTTTTATTGTAAAATGAAGAAAAATTTACAATGAATAGTTTCATGAAACAAATATTGCAGAAAGTATATATATATATATATATATATATATATATATATATATATACAAATATACAATTTAATCGGTCTCAAATTAATCTCACTGTGTCATAATATCATGAGGACAATATTCGTAAAGATAGTGGAATATTTTTACAGGAGGCCTCATTTGGAATCGACCGAAGTTATGATGTCACATTTTCCTCAGAATTTTGCTGAGATTTAAGACAATCTCAGTATAAGTAAATAAATAAGATAAAGTAAAATAAAATTACCCAATCAACAATCCAAAATTTCTGACACATTTACACACATATTTTTAAATGACAAAACGTGATACTTGCACGAATTCGTATTGAAGCCCAAACATTGTTCGAATTTTTTAATGAATGAATCACACCTTGATTTATAATCGACATTTTCCATATCGGTTTTTCTTCCCTTTTTAATACTGTCACGTCCAAAATAAAATCTATTAAGAATTTATTTTTTTATGTTATTTGAATTTTATTTCAAGCATACCACAGATACTAAAAGGTTAAAACATTAATAGTGAAATATGAACTGAAATATTTTAAAAGGTTCATTTACCATAGCCTGATATGTCACATATTTTGTATTGTAAAATGAAAAATAAATACAATGAATGTTTTGAGAAAACAAACATTGCAGAAAGTATATAATTATACAATTTAATCACTCTCAAATTAATCTCAATTATCTCTTAATATCATCAGGACAACACTCGTATAGCGAGTAATTTTTTTTTTTTTTTTTTTTTTTTACAGAAGGGTTCATTTGGAATCGATCGAATTTATGATGTCACAAGTATTGTGCTCACAATTTTCCTGAGATTTAATAGAATCACAAAATAATTAATTAAATAAAATAAAATAACATAAAAAACCCCCAATCAACAACGCGAATTTTCTGACACATTTAAGCACTAATTTTTATATGCCAAACCGTGTTACTTGCACAAATTCCTATTGAAGATCAAACTTTTTTTTTTTTTTTTTTTTTTTTTTTTTATGAATGAATTACATCTTGACAGTCGACTTTTTTCCATGTTGGTATTTCTTCCCTATTTCGTAGTATCATGTCCAAAATAAAATCTACTAGTAAATCTGCAGATCAAGAGCCTCAACGTCATCTCTGCAACTTATTGTTTTTAGCAAATTTCGCTTAATATTAATCCTTCTACAAAAACAAAATTTAAACTTTTAAATTACACAAACATTTATAGAAGGAGAAAAAAATATTTCGATGGTTTCAGACATTAGAAGCGTTAAATTAAACACGTTGTTATGTAATGATATTCTGAAATTCTCACGAGCTACTTATTCTAGTAATTTTTATATAATAAAGCAAATTTCTTCAGGGGGGTGCCTCCCCCTGAACCCCCCGTTGTGTAATTTATTTTGGATTTGTAATTTTCTATTGATTGAGTTAATGATTATCCTATATCTTAGATTCATTTTTACACTGCGATTTATAAGGATAAGCAACAATTTGGTCAAGCATTTTACGTTATCCTAATATCCATACAGAAGTATTTACTTGCCTGCTAACCACAAACATCTGTATCTAATGGATAAAGAACTTTTGGAAATGTAAACTGAGACATCTAATTTAGAAATCTAATAATAATTTTGATTACCATTCTGCAATATTTATATCTAAGATCTAATCTAAATATCTAAAAATGTACTCGATAGCATTAACTTACTAAAATCACCCTAAAGTAGGGGGAGTTCTAAACCTAACGGTTAATAATTCATCATCGTGTCCACTTCCAATTGACTAAATAGATAAACGTGATATGGCGCCGTTAAGTATTTTTTGTGATAGCCTTTTAATAGTATCCACATTTAATTTAAAATCGTGATGTTACAAACACCGTTGAAATTTGATGCAGACCTGTGTTCAGGTCTAATTACAAAAGGTTAACTAACCTTTTATTTCCCTTAGCCGGGCATTTTGTTTCATTTTTCGTAATAGGGATTATTTTAATAATTTATTTTACACTCTACAAGCTGTTACACGGAACGTTGTTCACGTAGCATTAAAATAGAGATAAATGCATTAAATAAAACATTTCACTCACCACCAGACATGGCAAGTCCCGGGCTTTTTGCACAACACTATTACCTTACAGAAAATGTTGTTCTTTTAAATCGCGCAAATGTTTCAATTAAATAAAATAACATTTTTTGTATTAAAATACTGGTATCCAGAACGCCGGAGGCTTGGCAGCCCTGCTCCTCTTAATAGAAACATATATAGTTAACCAACACTTTATCACATTTTATAGGAAACAATACGGAATTTCTTATTTGTATGGCCTTACATATACCTCAGTCATAAAAATGTAAAATTTTGTGCCAATTAATATGCGCAATTGCGAAAATGAAATCGCAACCAATGAGAAAAGGAAGGCCGAGTAAAATCGTGTAAATCGAGGAATCTTTCTTCGTAGTGTGGGAAAATACCACTACAAAAATTAATTTAGGTGGTATTTGGTGTGAAATGTTTATATGTATTCATTCCTGTCCTATTTATCTTTTTTATTATTTGTAATTTGCTGCATTTTCCCTTTGAACGTGAAAATCTTACAAATTAAAATGAACTCTTTGGGAGAAATTGTTATTCCCTTTTTTTTTTTTTTTTTTTTTTTTTGGGCAACAATAAAGTTTATAAAGTTTAATAGAATAATGTCAGTTTATTCTGTATGAAAATAACGAACTTTTTCCTTTATAATCAAAATAGTTGAATACATAAATAAAGATATTATTCTATATAGTATATAAATACTATTTTCATTTCTGCGTTTAAATCAATCTATATGCAAATATCTATACAAAGGCATTCATTAATTCATTCCTTTTAACTTTGATTTGACTTTAAAAACCATACATACTTTCACATTTATGATATTTTTAGATGAGATATAGTTGCTACGCAACGGTTAAAAGAAAAAAAAATGAAATATAAGTAAATTCATAAAATAAAATGTTTTATATTATTCGAACACATGTATAAAATTCCATCATAAGTTATACACCTAATTTAAAAGCTCTGACAAATGTTTTGACAAAATTGCAAACTAATAGGAATAATTTACTATTCTTATTTAAAAATTTCAGCATCAAAAATTTACCATTTAAATCCATTTTTTATATGAGCCATTTCTTTCAACAAATGAAAATTTGAAAATCGTCTGACTTGCCATTGAAAAGCATTACAGAGCAAAATAAAATGTTCTATATTTCCCGAACGAATGAACCAAATTTAACCAAAAACCATACAGCTAAGTCCGAGTACCTCATCAACATGCCACATTAATTTCAAGCCGATCGAATGCTTTTTGCGGCAGTTATCGCGGAACAGACGGACAGACAGACAGACAGACAGACAGACAAACGGAAATCAAAACTTTTCGTGTCTCCACAGTAAGCCTTCACTGACGTTTCGGCAATTAAGAATTTAGGTTTTTCAGTTATTTGCATTTTATTTCAAGCATACCACAGATGCTAAAAGGTTAAAACATTAATAGTGAAATATGAACTGAAATATTTTAAAACGTTCAGTTACTATAGCCTGATATGCCACAGATTTTATGTTGTAAAATGAAAAATAAATACAATGAATGTTTTGAGAAAACAAACATTGCAGAAAGTATATAGATATACAATTTAATCACTCTCAAATTAATCTCAATGTGTCTTAATATCATCAGGATAACACTCGTATAACGAGTGAAAATTTTTTACAGAAGGCTTCATTTCGAATCGATCGAAGTTATGATGTCACACTGTAAAAAAAAAAAAAAAAAAAAAAAAAAAAAAAAAAAAAAAAAAAAAAAATGCCAGTTTTCCGGTAGAAATCGGAAAAATAGTTGCCCTTATCGTACAGGAATAATTTCCAACTCAGCACGGAATAAAATCTGCAAAATCGAAATAAAATCCGTAAAATACCGTTTTACTGCCTATTTCTTTATTTTTACGGATTTTATTCCGAGCTGGATCGGAAATTATTCCGGTACAATAAGGGCAAGTATTTTTCCGATTCCTCCCTGAAAACTGGCAGTACTTTTTTTTACAGTGCAAAAGTATTGTGCTGAAAATTTTGCTGAGATGTAATACAATCTCAAAATAATGAAATAAATAAAATAAAATAACAAAAAAAAAAAACCCCAATCAACAATTCGAAATTTCTGACACATTTAAGCACTAATATTTGTATGCCAAACCGTGTTACTTGCATGAATTCCTATTGAAGATCAGACATTTTTCTTATTTTTTAATGAATGAATTACATCTTGATTTATTGTCGAATTTTTTCGATGTCGGTATTTCTTCCCTATTTCGTAATTTCACGTCCAAAATAAAATCTATGAAGAATTTGTGTTTTTTCTGTTATTTGCATTTTATTTCAAGCATACCACAGATATTAAAAAGTTAAAACACTAATAGTGAAACATGAACTAAAATATTTTAAAATGTTAAGATAGCATAGCCTGAAATGCGCAGATTTTGTATTGTAAAATGAAAAAAAAAAAATCCCCGCCGGCTCGGCCTACAGGCGGAGGTAGATTTCGAAGTTAAGTATACTAATAAGTATACTAATTTCAACAATAATTTCAATTTTAATAACTTAAGTATACTAATTTCACAAACAAAAACCAAATCATGATTAGAGATAAACTCACTTTAACAATATTATCTGGCCGCTTTTGACAAGTTTTTATTTCATTTTTATATAATAACTGGTTTTATCAGCATCATGTTAGGGCGGTATACAAAAAAATACTTTTCCATGCTCAACAGCTCTAAATTTTCTGGCATAACTCCAGATTGTTGACGTGGTTTTTGAAGAGATTTATAAGCGACCTGTGTTTTTAATTTTCGTTCAATTCATTAAAACTTGATATATTAATAATTATTTTCTCAGTAAGACAATATTTTTCGTTTTTAACACAATCGCTTCGGGAAATTCCGTTCAAAATGCCCACTTTGACATCATTTTTTGAAATATATTCTGCCTCTGTCAAAAAAATCGATCATTACGGTACATTATATAGTTTCTGAATAAGCGAATCTACCAATTGGATGCGTTTGAGAGCAAAAATGAATTTAAAAATGAGTCAGAAAATAAACAGTTTGGATTTTAATACTCCCTTAATACGATGATTTTTCCAACACAATCCGTTTCTGGAAATTTGGTTCAAAAGGCCCACTTTGACAGCGCGTTTTAAAATATATTCTGCTTCTATCAAAAACATTGAACATTACGGTACATTATATAGTTTCTGAGTAAGAAAAGGTACCAATTGGAAGCCTTTGAGAGTAAAAGTGAATTGTAAAATGAGTAAGAAAATTAGCAGTTTGGATTTGAATACACCCTTACTAAGATGATTTTTTTGATTTTTTTCTTCAACTGCTATGTATTTTTAATTTGTTTTTGCTGTAAGAATTGGTCATATCAAAAACATGTCTATATAGATGTTGTAGACAATATTAAGAAGATATATAATAAATTCATGGGGATTTTATATCTTTTGAATTGACGGAGTTATGGATTTTTTTCTTCTTCAAACGCCCTTTTTGTTTTCGTTTTAATTTTTTTTTTTTTTTTTTTTTTTTTTTTTTTTTTTTTTTTTTGCTGTACGAATTGATCCTATCAAAAACTTGTGAATATAAAAGTTTTGATAATGTTAAGGAGATTCATGATAAAATTAATTAGATTTGATATCTTGAGAATTGACGAAGTTATGATTTTTTTCTCTCGAAAACTCTATTTTTGCGCTCCTTGAGCCCATTTTTAACTTTATCAAAAATCTGTGATACATAAATTTTTGGCACTATTTTTAGAAGTAATAAAAACATTAAACAGATTCGATATGTGCAAAATTTAAGAAGTTATGGTTTTTTTCGGTTTTCACAAAATCCCTCTCTATTTCCATCCCTTTGGTCCGATTTTGCCCATTAACGAACTTAACCGAGATTTTATGCCCCTTGATTTTATGTATCAGTTTGGAAGAGATTGGTGCAGAATTGTGGAAGTTATCGTGTCCAGAAGAAAGTGATATACATAGATAGATACATAGATAGATAGATAGATAGATAGATAGATAAAGTTTTTTACTGAGGGTGGATTTGGGCTCTAGGTGTCATGATCGGTGTAGATCTGCAAAATTTTTTCAGAAATTCCAACATAGGAACGACGCCAATAGGTACCATTTCATACGAAATCTACCTAAAATACGATGAATGGTTTCAGAAAACAAACGTAGCAGAAAGCATATATGTATAAAATTTAATCACTATCAATTTAATCTCAATGTGTCGCAGTATCATGAGGACAACGTTCGTAAAGCTAGTAATTTTTTTTTTTTTTTTTTTTTTTTTTTTTTACCAGAAGGCTTTGTTTCGAATCGACAGAAGTGATGATGTCACAAGTAATGTGCTCACAATTTTAGTGGGATTGAAGACAATTTCATAATAAATAAATAAAAATAAATAAATAAAACACAATCAACAACGGGAAATTTCTGACACATTTACTCACATGCTCTTATATGTAAATCTTTGATACTTGCAAGAATTCGTATTGAAGTCCATACATTTTTCTTATTTTTAGGGTTCCGTACTTAAAAAGTAAAAACGGAACCATTATAAGATCACTCTTGTGTCTGTCTGTCTGTCACATCCATTTTACTCGTAAACTATGAAACGTGGAAAGTTCAAATTCGGGGAAGTAATAAAGACCATTGGCCCACATATTTCCATATTAATAAACATTCATAAATATATTTAGTAAAAAAGTAGAGAGGCTAATTATGCTACTTGAAAAAAAAAAATATTTTCATTGTATATCATGTGGGGTATCCTGTGAAAGCTTTTGTAACGCTGAACTATAAAATGCATTCCTTTTAATATTAGGTATTATATTTTCAAAGATATTGTTGAAAATGTAGCGCAAAAATATGATCTCCCCCAATCTAATTCCGAATCTACTGAAACTAAAATTATGAAAAAATTAGAGGTAGTAGACATTAATATAAACCTTGCCGGAAAATTATAGCGATTACCCTAGGTCACATAGTTTTTGAGTAATTAGCATTTTTCTGTTATACACAAATTTCGATTTACGGGCATTCGGAAAAATTGCTGAACATCGATGAATATACCTATCGTTGCAGATGAAAAAAAGCATTGTTGATAATGATTTAAAAAAAAAAAAACATCGGTAATTAGCCGAGATATTAACCCTTAAAGGTACGGTCAGTTTGGATATACAGAAAAACGGGGGCGGCGTACTCTATGCCCAGTTAACAACTTTTAATGATATATATGTGTAATGTAATGTCCAGTAACAGTATAAAAGCAATAAATGTCAAATTGTTAAAAACATACTAATTTAAGGGGTCTCGGGACTCTAAAAAGTGGAAAAAAAGAACATTTTCAACATTTAATGTCGTAAAATGTATATGATTTTAAAACACAATTTTAATTGGAATGAAAGATATAAGTATGTTCTTTCGTTTCAAGTATTTAAAAAATTGCAAGATACAGAATTAGTATTTATAGGGGGTTCGAAACTGTTAGACATTTGTCGAACAAAAAATTGGCATAACAGTTTACGCTCAAGGTTACAAATAAATATTGCAACTAGGATGAAAATTTTGGTGCTTACTTATACTTCAGAATGTAATAATTTCCCTGAACTTAAAATTGTATTTAAAGTATTTTTATATTTTTAATGCAATGTTATATTTAGCTAATACAAAATTTTGAAAATTACAACAGTAAAATCACCTAAAAAATATTTTTTTGAAGAAAAAAAAGAAATTTTAGGTTTAGTTTATATAGACTAACATGAATTATATGTTTTTAAAATTTTATGAAAAAATATTCAGAAGTTTTTGAGGTATCCTGCGCGTAATGCACAAAAAACGGCATTTGGAAAATAATTACTTTAAAGTTTCGGAAACGCCGCTTCAGCTCTTGAGCGGGTATAATTCTAAAAGCCGAAACTTTTGTTCTAATGGTAATTTCAAGGAAACAATTATATCAAAATATTCAGAAAGATAGGAGTTTAACATCCAAAACAATTAAAATTTCTTAAATTTCGAAGCTTTAAGAGTCCTGCGACCACTTAATACTTTCCGGCACAGAGTTATTCTATTTATAAACTTATGAAATAACGAGCTTACACCAGAATTTATAAACGAATTTATTAAAAAATGCGAACTTGCTTATTTTCACGTACATGATAAGAGGAAAAAAAATAATTAAATATTCTTGGTGCCGTTTGTCTGTTTTGGAATTAAAATTAGGTGTCCGTTTTTTAAGGGCATCTTCCTCGAAAAATTTAATTAGAATTAATCACATAAATACTGTGGGATTCGCGATAGTTTGCATTGATCGTATCTCTCAATTACGCCTCGAGTGACTTTAAAAGTTAATTAAACATCTATCTTCAAAAACGCGGCACTGACCAAGGTGGCGTTGCAACATTGAGACCTCAATTCGAAGCGCGCTTAGCACAATGTCAAATTTAAACTTTGAACAAAGGTTTTGTTTTAGCTACACTGTAGAAATAAAGGTTATTTCTACGCTGAATTTAGTTTCCTGAAATGCCAAATGAAGTTTAACTATGCACTGCTTTTACTGCCAGTACTGAATTATGTTAATCATAAACAGATTAGGATAATATTAAAAAAAATAGTTATATGAATAGCTATATTTGATATTATTTACGTTCCATATCTCTTTGAACTTTCATGATATACCCATTTACACATTTCTAATATATACAGTTATACACAACCCTACGTTGTATAGTTTTTACAAAGTCTTAGTATTCTTTTAGCAACTTTTTTTTCATAATACAATTACAAATTCATATATATATTCTCGGAACCCTCTGTGCGCGAGTAATGCTCGAACTTGACCGTTTATTTTATGAATGGATTACATCTTGATTTATAATCGACATATTTCTTAACGGTATTTCTTCCTTTTTTTCCTAATGACACGTCGAAAATAAAATCTATTAAGAATTTACGTATGTTTTTCCAGTTATTTGCATTTTATTTCAAGCGTACCATAGATATTGAAAAGTTAAAACATTAATAGTGAAATATGAGCTGAAGTTTTTTAAAGGATTAAATTATTATAGCCGGAAATGTCTGAAATAGCCTGAAGTGATGATGTCACAAGTATTGTTCTCACAATTTTGCTGAGTTTGAAGACAATCTAAAAAAAGATCAACAACGCGGAATTTTTGAACACATTTGCGCACATATTTTTAAACGCAAGACCCTAATACTCACTTGAATTTCTATTGAAGTCCAACATTTTTCTTATTTTTTGATGAATGAATTACATCTTGATTTATAATCGATTTTTTTCACTTTTTCGCAATGTTACGTCGAGAAATTCGGTTCATTTCACCCTTTTTGACGGCATATTCTAACTGCTTAATAAAACCTGCTTGATTACATGTATCCTGACTGAAATCATCTGATAATTCCATCTCTATGCTAACAAAAGTTATCCCGCAATGTACCAGAAATGTACAACATGTATTCGTCCAAAATCCCTTGTAGCCATAGTTGCTACTCAGGTGTGGATGATTTTCCAAGGATTATCGCACCACTAATGCAATGTTCTTAGTGGTGTCACTAATTGCAAAACTGTGAAATCATTGTATTTATTTTATTTAAAAATCTGTCTGCGTTTAATCGTAAATTTGTAATATTTTCCTTTTATTAAATAAGATGAAAAATATTTTCGAAAGATGCAGAAGACCTGCACGCTAATGTCCTGTTGACAATCAACCCGAACAAGACACATTTTCTTTAATTCTTAATTGTCATGAAAACTTTTAACCCAATCGTAAGTTTAATTTTTGCTCTAGGCTTTTATTCCGTACACACATCACAATGTCTCCGTTTGCAGTCTTTCAGAACATTTAAATAAATCCTAATGATTACTAGTTTCCTAGTATCCTAGTTAGTATATCCTAGTTTCTCCACTTCGCATAGATACGATCTATTTAAACTCATTGAGAATGATTGTTTGCAGAAGTCAAATAATAGTCCAGGCAATAGGGAATTTTACCTAGCAAAGTTAAAGGTAGTTCTGGAAATCGGCTTATTTTATGTTTTTGGGGTCGCTGAATCCGAATTTGTAACTTCCCACCAAATTTTCCATCGCCAACACACCAAAATTTTGGTAAAAATGCCCCCCCCCCCCCAAAAAAAAAGGTTTTTATTAGAAGAATCATTTTTTTTTATTTTAGGGGAAAAGTATCTAAAAATTCAGAAAGTAGACAAAATTTGCAACAAATCATATATATGACATTATGACTTAGGATGAAGTGTAATGGGGGATCTGCCTTGGAACATGCGCGCGGTGTTGCGTGGACTAAGTTGCGCAATTCCACTTAACCACTCACACGTTTACGTTCTCCCTCCCATATCCCCTCCGAACTTTCCTTATAAGGTTTACTTTAAGTTTTTTCGGTCGCTGAATGCAAATTTTTAATTTACCCCCAAAATTTTACCCCCGACCCCCCCCCCCCCCCAAAAAAAAAAAAGTTGTTATTAACTTAAATTTCTTATTGTTTTAAGGGATAAGCATTACGAAATTCAGAAACTAGACAAAATTTGCAACAAATAGGATATATGACATTATGACGTAGGATAAACGGGGAGAGAGGGGGCTGCCTCGGAACATTCCCCGCACGCTTTTCTCAAAAACCAATTTTTTTCAAAAAGTCAATTTTTTGCGGAGTTGCCGGGTGAAATTTTGGTGGGAAGTTACAAATTCGGATTCAGCGACCCAAAAAACATAATGTGAGTCGAGATCCAGAACTAGTATTAATTTTTCCAGGTAAAATCCCCTATTGCCTGGACTTCATAACTTAGTGCACGTTGCGCCGCAGTGCATGTTCTGAGGCAGCCCCCACTATCCCCGTTTATCCTACGTCATAATGTCATATATCGTATTTATTGCAAATTTTGTCTAGTTTCTGAATTTCGTAATGTTTTCCCCCTAAAACAATAAGAAATTTAAGTTAAAAATAACTATTTTGGGTGTTTTCGGGGGGGGGGGGGAGGATTTTCGGAGGAAGTTAAAAATTCGGATTCAGCTACCCAAAAAACTTAAAGTAAACCTTATAGAGAAAGTTCAGAGGGGTGATGGGAGGGGGAATGTAAACGTGTGAGTGGTTAAGTGGAATTGCGCACCTTTGTTCACGCAGCACCGCGCGCATGTTCCGAGGCAGATCCCCCCTTTCCCTTCATGCTAAGTCATAATGTCCTATGTCTAATGTGTTGAAAATTTTGTCTACTTTCTGAATTTCTAGATACTTTTTTCCTAAAAAAATAAAAATAATAATTCTTTTTAATAAAAACCTTTTTTAGGGGCATTTTACAAAAAAAATTGAGGGGGGGGGGAGGTGGCGGGGGAAATTTTGGTGGGAAGTTAAAAATTCGGATTCAGCCACCCAAAAAACAGAACTACCATGAATTTTGCTAGGTAGAGCCCTTATACGGTCTCTATTGCTTGGACTATAAGTTTTCGCTTCGTTTGAAAGATGCTATATTTCATTTCTCGAAATTTCTCTCCATGTTCATGTGCATGTGTACGTTTTTAGACCATTTTACAGTTAAGCAATCGACGTTCTTTCCGAACTGTTTGGAAAGTATGTTGTAATTCTGATAATTTATGTGATTTGTAAAATTAAAAATATATAGATATTAATAAATTCATTTATACTGAAAATTGTTTTAAAAACATTTAAATCTTTTTTAAATAACCTTAATAGTAAAAATCATTCTTCAATGCTAAAGGATCAATGAAATTTTATTAAAAATATCATTTTCCATTAATTTTCTTTTAAAAGTATTTCAGTAGCTAAAATCGATATTTGATGGATTAATTTAAAGAATAATGGATTACTTTATCTCACTAAATTTCAAGTTAGCTTAACAAAGACTTAAGAATAAATAATAAAAAAATCATTGTATTTAAAAGCTGTAAAAATGAAATGAATCAAATGTCTTTAATGGAATCTTTTTAATTATTGAACAGTTCTTTTAAAACTTTTCTCAGCAGATAATGTATCAGATTGGTTTGAAGGTTTTCATTACATTAATTAAAACTAAAAGGGAACTTAAATATATTTAAGCTATTGTTAAGAGAACAATGAATTGACATTGCGTATAAGATACTGATGTTAAAATTAATTGATATTTCTTTTCCAGATCAAAAATTGAATAACGAAATTTCAATTTAACAGTTTTTCGATAAAGCATAGATCATGATAGTTTTTTTTAAATCTCTGCCTGTTCGATGATTATTAGAAATAAGTAACCTTTTTGGCTAATCTAACTGAAATTTTCTCTGTAAAAAATTAGTTTTATATCGTTTAACAATGTCGCATTTTGCCCCGGATATATTACAAATTTGGACATCGTCACACGCATGTTATTATTCTTAGTCATTGGTGTTCATTCTACACATTGATATTTAAAAACGAAAGCTGTTCAGAAAATATATATTTAAAACACAAATGCACATTAGTCAACGTTAACTACGCTAAAAAAAGTTGCGTTTATTGTTTACAGCAAAGTCCAAGAATTCTAATGATAGTAATGAATTTAAATAAAAATAAAATCAATTTATTGAGTATTTTACTCTGTTAATTATTAGTATTAAAAACTACCTTATGTTGTTTTTGAAGAATCACTGGTTATCGTTAAGTCGCACAACGCCCGCTTTTCAGTGAATATATACAAAATATCGTTACAATTAGAGACATTTTATATAATACTATTTTTTCAGTGTTAAGAAACGAGCCCAACATTCTATTACAAATTGAAGATTTTTGTCTAAAAACAAATTACACGTAGGTAATAATTAATAGTTTATCGGCAAAACAAATGTTTGTTTAAATAGTTTAATTTTTTTAGCAGCGACCTATTCCAATTACTTAATGATAATAAAATTTTAATTTCAACTGTCATTAACCCATGAATTGAAATAACATCTCTAAGAAAAAAAGAAATATATATGATAGTAATTGAATTTATTGTAGATGTGCTTGATTTGTTTACTTTTTTTTTTGTTTCATTTACCTGTTAACCTTTAATTCTACCATTGTAAATTCATTAATATCGACCACTCAAAGTGAAAGGGAACACTGTAATTATTGTAAAAGTTTTTATTATTTATTAACTATTGCAACGTTTCAGTAATGATTTTTAAGGTTATAAACACATGCATGCACTGAACAACATGCATCACATGTGGTGTCACAGCGTGTTAAACAATCTTTGTGACAGTCATAGCCATATTTGGCGATTTTGAACTTGGAATATAACTTGGTTGGTATTTTGTCGTAATGGATATCGAATCAATCTAATGATATAATTTCACGTATTTAAAGAAAGGTCATATTGTTTACTTCTACAAGTTTCATAAATAAAAATATAAGTCGAGACATTACTTTAAAAAAATCATTTTTCTGTTTCTTTAAAAAATTAATTTTTTTAGAAGAATATATTAACTTATAAATTCATACATGCATTCTAAACTATGAAAAATACAGTAGTTATTTCCAGTAAATAAGTTTTATCCCTACACAATTAGTTAACTGTAGTTCCGTACTTGTTGCTGGTTAAAATTTGATCATATGGTACATAATAAAAATTACATAAATAAATTTTGGATATTTTAAAATTGTCTGAATATAAAATAGATAATCGTAGTTGATTTTTATCCGCACCACTTGAAATCATTTGTTATTATTTAAAATAAACTTGTTTGTTTTATGTTAAATATTGTCTCAATGGCTACACATTTAGTATTTGGACCCAAGGAGTCTACCACGACGTTTGGTTATACTTAATTAAAAACAAATGTCTCACTTTATAAAAACGTATTTAAACTTTATTCAATAAACATATTTTCCTTATTTAATTAAATTGCACAAAAATTTAAAGTTATATTCAAAGAGTTAACCCAAACACATTCTGAATTCCAAACACATCGAGTAAGCAATCTCAGCAGATATTTTAGTATTTTTTGTATAATCTAATTTACTAATTAATTTTAAACCAATAGCTCTTTAATTTATCGAAGGTATTATTTACAAGTGAGAGTGAATATTGTGTAGATGTCCAGGGATTTACCAGGGATAGCTGAATCAGGCAGAAATTAATCAAGCGTACACGTAATATGTATATTTAATGTATGATGCTAGAATATTTGAATTTAACATTTCTAATTATGCATTCCACGCAAATGAAATTGCATAGTCATTATGATAAACGTAAACATAACTTTCACTATACAATAAAAATATCATGGATAGGAACATAAATATTTAGAAAAATGGATTTAAAACTTGCGCATACACTCACACAAAAATTTAAAAACATATGCATTATAAACTGATTCAGTTAAGATTTAAAAAATGCAGAAAATTCAAATCTGAAATGATTTTTGACAAATTTTTATAGTCTCGCATGCATTTAAGATAAACAAAAATCTGTGTCGTTAATGGTTGTTTATTTTTACATACCTTATTTAAAATGTTTTTTAAAGTGTTGTGGAATAAAATAATTTTTACTTGTATTTCTTTAAAGTACGATTTTGCTTATGGATATATGCATAATTCCGTCATGCCGCGTAGTTATAAAATCACATATTAAAAAAAAAGTAACATTACTTTAACTGGAAAAAAATTAAATGAAAAATGGCCAAATTTATATCGATTAATAAAACGTAACAGAAAACAGGAAATCTGCTTTTTTAAGAATTTAGTGTCGCCCCCAATGAAAAGAAGAAAAATATATAAATATAGATAGTACAAATAATAATTCAATTTCAATATACAAATTTAAAAAAAATATGCTCACGCTTTTATTTTATATAAAATGACGTCACTCGCATCCACTGAAAAACTCTATATTTACGATCCAGTCTTATACAACATCTACAGAAAAGTATGCATATGTCGTCACTACCGCAGAATAATATACAATTCATTCAAAAAAGGCGATATCATCATTCAAGAAACTACACAAAAAAGGGATATAATGATTCATACGTTTGTAACATCAATATGAATACATAAAATTAAATATAGTTTTATCATGCAAATTTATCATTAAACTGCATGTTTTATCAGAAATCAAATGCATTTATATTTTGTCCACATAGCACGTATATTTAAAAAAAATCAGTTGTTATGGGAAAATCGCAACCAAAAAATAATTCTACTGTTAAAGAATCGACTATTTTCCAACTATTTTTCCTTTACATTGTACAGAAATGGAGTGCTTCAGTTGCCAAAATGAAATGAAAATTTGTAAATGTGCGATGTTTAGAAGTTTTAAAAAATGCAATAGAGATTATCAGTATTTAACAGTACAATGGTACATCTGCATTATTTTACGGCTGGCTTGTACAACGGAACGTTATTTTTTTTTGGTGACGACATTTTATATGCTTACAGAAAGAAATAGCATACCGGGGGCTAATAAATTTAGCCTTTTCGACTGTCGGAACAATTATCAAATGTAAAGAACGAATACTTGACGAGGTGAACAAAGCTCGACCAATGATTAAGGCTATGATTCGCAAACGAGATGACTGAGTTTCCGAAATGGAATAATACGTTGAGAATCAGGTGATGGTCAAAAATTGTCCTAGCGACAAAAATACAATACCTAATGAAGCAAAGTTAATTTTTGAAAAACTGAAAGAGAAATCAGAAGGAGTTATTGACGAAACTTACGTCGCTATTAACGGGTGGTTTCTTCGATTCAAACAATTTTGTAATTACCGTAGCATTTCAGCATCTGGTGAGGCGGTAAGTGTTGATAAGGAAGCATTCTTTTCATTCCATAACCATATAAAGAAGATGAGAGGACAGGAGGGGTGTTGCCCTATGTCAGTTTTAAAGGATGATGAAACAGGTCTTTTTGAAAAAGAAAAAAAAATGCCAGAAAAATCATAGTACAGGAGGAGAAAACGTTTCTTAGATTGAAATTTCCGAATCATAGATTAATACTAATTATTGGCTGAAATACAGCTGCAGATTGTAAACTACAGGCTCTCCCTATTTATAGTTCAGACAATCCACGAGCTCTAAATAAACAATAGATGAAGAAACCGTGCGATGAAAATTGGAAGTCTAAACTCTCAGTGATTTCGAAATCAAATTTGAAAGCTTGGGAAAACCTCATTTTTTCAAGATTTATTTATTCAAAATTTTATTCCAGAAGGTGAGCGTTATTGCAAAAAAATTACTCTTCGAGGTGCTGTTAATTATTCCTAACGCATCTGGGCACTCCGCAGAAATTTAGAATTTTGACCGAAGAGTAGATGTTGCTGTTTTGCATCTAAGTTAGACCTGAGTACTTCAACCCTGTACCAGAGCGTGATCAAGACATTTAAATTATATTGTTTTCGTTTACCAATTTTAATGCAGTAATGAGACATGTTAAAGAATTTACAATAAAAGTGTTCTGGAAGAAATGTAACATCTAATATGCAGTCACAGTCTCACAAGATTAATGGCGCGAGGTTCAGCAAAAAACAATCACAGATGCTTGTAAGAAACGGTACTCCCCCCCCCCTTTTTTTTTTTTTTTTTTTTTTGCAGGGTCTAAGAAGATATCTCAAAATTGTGATTATGTATCTTTCCCAATTCATGAAATTGTCAAAAATGGAAGGAAACACAACGTTTAGAAAGATGCTGAAAATATTGTTGAACTAATAAAACCCACTGATCCGGAATTAAGCATCGACGGATTTATTGAATTAAAGAAACAATGTACTGTCAAATAAATAGATGATCACACGGAAAAGATTATGGCGGTTTCAAAATTAACCGAAGTACTAAACCTTATTGAAGCTGGAATGTCTGTTTTTGAAAATATTAATCCGATCGAGCAAACAGTAGTAACGACTCACTCTTATATAAAAAAGAGAAAAAAAATATATAGATTCAAACTTGATTGTAAAAATATTTTCACATGCTCAAAGACTAGAACGGGCGACAGGAAGAACAAAATATTGTAGTTAACAACGTATTGACTTATTCCAAATTCTTGTATTGCAACTGCAAACGCATTTATTATGGTAAGGTATGTACATAATCCCTAAATATAATATGTTCATAAGAATTTGTAGATTTTTTATTTTTTTTTACTTAACCCATTTTGAATATTTAAACGTTCCTCAACGTGCGCATTTTTCGACTTATGTTGCTAGTCTTGAAACAAATTGCTGAAAGAAGTCGATGTATTACTGTGTTAAAGTTATCATCAGGTATACGCATGACACCAGATTAACACTTTTTTAAGTACACACTCGAATTTTGTATGATTTAATATTTTTAAACAAAAATCTATCCTAACAAACTAAAGCCTCCCCCCAGTTTATTGCATATTTAATTCCGGGGATTTAGATATATTTAACATTCATTTTTGAAGAAAAGTTCCTGAGAAAACTAAGAAATATAAAACACTCAATCTCTCTTTTGAATCGTTTATACCAAATAGTTGAAGGAATCGTTTACGATGCCAAACGTATGATATCTGGGAAGGTTTCTAAAATAAATATATATATTTTTTGAAATAGTAATTTTTTTATTGATCCATGACGTGATTGAACACGAATAGTACCAATATTAAGTGGGCATTTTTGTGTTTTTTCTTCCTATTTGGAGAGCGAATGCGGAATTTTTAATCCACATATAAAAACAAAATCATGATATCTATATTGTATTTTTTTTTTATAGTAAATATTTTTTTGTGACAAAATAATCGTTAGAACGGCAAAGGTACTGTAACTATGTGAGTTATTTATTTATTAATCATTTGGAAAAAAATAGTTATTGTTCTCGTCAGGATGGGAAATCAAAAGCATATCTGAAGGTTTTTATTGGTTTAATCCGCATTTTATTCGTTTTCTGATTGGTCAATACAGTAATCTGTATTTCCCTTTACTTTCAAGAAAGACGGATACCTTCTGTTGCCACTATGACAGAAAATTAATAAAAACTACCAAAAAAATAATAACTCAGATACAAAATTAGAGACAGCTTTCAAACAAATTGCATTTAAAAGTAATTTTTTTTCTCTATACGACGGTGTAAAAAGTAATATTGTGGGATGTTTAGAAGATTAAGAATGAAATTTCCTTTAAATTTCCTTTAAATTTCCCATCGTCAGATTTCTTGGAAATCTGACGATGGAAAAGCCTTTTCCCGAACAGCCAATGAAATGCTTGGATAATACATAAGTTTCAGGTGGATAATACGTACGAGTAACAGGCGATTTTTGTCGCTTGGATTTTTTAAGGGGTCCCATGACTCTTAAAGCTTTAAAATTTCGAAATTTTATTTTTTTTAGATGTTAAACTCCTATCTTTTGTGAACATTTTAATATAATTGTTTCCTTGAAATTCCCATTAGAACAGAAGTTATGGCCTTTAGTTATGCACGTTCAATAGCTGAAGCTTCGTTTCGGAAACTTTGAAGCCATTTTTCTCCAAATGACGTTTTTGGGTATAACGCACACGATATCTGAAAAACTTAGGAATATTTTTTCATGAAATTTTCAAAACATATGTTTCATGTTAGTCTGTATAAACTGAACCTAAAATTTCCTTTTTATTGTTCAAAACAATATTTTTTTAGGCGATTATACTGTTGAAATTTTCTAAATTTTGCATTAGCTAAATACAACTTTGTATTAAAATTATAAAAAAAAACTTTAAATGCAAATTTATTTAGGTTCAGGGTAATTATTATAATCTGAAGTATAAGTAGGCACCAAAATTTTCATTCTATGTAATTGCAATACTTATTTTGTAATCGTGCGCGTAAACTGTTATGCCGATTTTTTACTCGTCAAATGTCTAACAGTTTGGAGCCCCCTGTAAATGCTAATTCTGTATCTTACAATTTTTAAAATACATGAAATGAAAGAACACACTTATACATTTTATTCAAATTAAAATTATGTCTTAAAATCAAATACATTTTAAGATATTAAATAATGAAAATGCTCTTTTTTTTCATTTTTTTTTATTTTAAGAGTCCTGAGACCCCTTAAGTGTAATAACACTATTAATGTTTAATTCATGGCGTACGTTATGTATGATCAACTCCGTGCGATTTTTTATGCCTTAAATTTTATAATTCGAAAAAATCATTTTCCAAATGGTCGTTGTAATTTGATAAATTGCTTTTTTTCTGAAGTACCATTAGATTTTTTTATTCTTGTTTTGTGCTTGGTTGTTATGATTAAAACATGCCGAAGCGGGCATGTAAACAGGAAGAAAAAAAGAAGTAAGACATGCTAGCAAAATGTTTTTAAGGGTAAACATTATAATTTTTTAAGTAAATAACAACATTAGGATGGATGAAAATAGACAGAATATGACGATTTCATTTTCTTTTTTCGTTGCTTGATCTAAATTGTTGGTGCAACAGTTTCAAAATGAAAAATAAAAGGACATTTTTTCTGTCTCCGTTCCCCTCTGCTTGATATCTCGAGAATATGCCCTGGCAACTGCGACAAAGGACAATTTTCGGTGGCCCTTATGGATTTTAATAAATAGCCAAAAATTTAAAATCTTCGATACTTTTGGATCTGACTGCGTCAGATCGACTAGAGGGGTTTCCAGTTGAAATTTTTTATACATTTACGTGTGTCAGATTTCCAAATTCTGGTATCGCCAAAAGACGGACATGAAGACACACAGACAGAAAAAACTTTATTATTATTATTATTGTATCCAAATTATTATTTTGTTTCTTTGCTCATTAGTTATTGAAATTCATTACTATTGGTATATAATGAATATCGCATTTCTCCGAATACATTTATCAAATATTTCTGAATGTAATTGAAATAGAAATGATAATATTATTGAAAAATATAAAAAAAAAATGAATGTATAACATTAAACATGTTCAACATATTTCTATTCAAATAATAAAATTGTTATGTCAATAATAGATTTCCTTTACTTCAAGAATAAAGTGTTTTTGAAGATAAGAGGAGACTAGTCGGATTGGCCAATAAAAAGAATTTCTTCTTACTCATACATGTTAAAATTTCAAACATTTGTTACACATGTTAGTACTATAGTGTTATTAATTCAATGCTACACCATCTTTAATTTTCATCTTTAAGGTGTGCTTCATCTTACTAATCGGAATAAAAACGAGCTAATCTCAATCTCAATATTTAAGAAAATCAAGATTTTTTGTTATTTTGTCTTACATGAGCTATATTATAGTCGTCAGTTTATATAAATACAAATTCACCGTCGCTGGATGGATAGTCGATGTACAGCAGAACTACGGTGCTACTGGGGGGAAATCTCCACTTTATTTGTACCTGTCACCCATCATCAAATATATATTAGGTAGATTTTGTATGAAATACTACCTATTACATTCTCCCCCATGTTGGAATTTCTGAAATATTTTTGCAGATCTACACCGATCATGACCCCTAGAAGCCAAAACCATCCTCAGTAAAAAAACTTTATATTTATCTATGTATATATATATATATATATATATATATATATATATATATATATATATATATATATATATAATACATATCTATAAATATCACTTTCTTCTGGACACGATAATTTCCACAATTTTGCACAAAACTCTTCCAAGCTGATACATAACATCAAGGGGCATAAAATCTCGGTCCAGTTCGTTAATGGGGAAAATCGGACCAAGTGGATGGAAATAGAGAGGGGTTTTGTGGAAACCAAAGAAAACCCCTAAATTCTTAATTTTTGTACATATCAAATAAGTTTAAAGTTTTTATTACTTCTACAAATAGGGCCAAAAATTTATGTATCACAGATTTTTGATCAAATTAAAAATTGGCTCAAGGGGCGCAAAAAAAGGGTTTTTGGGAGAAAAAAAATCATAAATTCGTCAATTCTCAATATATAAAACTCAATTAATTTTATTATACATCTCCTTAATATTATCTACAACTTTTATATTCACAAGTTTTGGATAGGAACAATTCGTACCGCAAAAAAAAAAAAATAATAAAAAAAATAAATAAAAACAAAAAAAAGGGGGTGGGGGTGAACAAGGAAAAATCCATAACTCCATCAATTTACAAGATATAAAATTCCCATTTATCATATATCTTCTTAATATTGTCTTCAAAATTTATATAGACAAGTTTTTGATAGGACCAATTCTTACAGAAAAAACAAATTGAAAATACATAGCGGTTGAAAAAAAATCATCTTATTAATGGTGCATACAAATCCAAACTGCTTATTTTTTGATTGATTTTTAAATTCATTTTTGCTCTCAAACGCATCCAATTGGTAGATTCTGTTATTCAGAAACTATATAATGTACCGTAATGATCGATTTTTAGATAGAGGCAGAATATATTTCAAAAAATGATGTCAAAGTGGACATTTTGAAGAGAAATTTCCCGAAGCGATTGTGTTATAAAATAAAAATATTGTCCTACTGAGAAAATAATTGTTCATAAATCAAGTTTTAATTAATTGAACGAAAAATAAAAACACAGGTCTTTTATAAATCTCTTCAAAAATCACGTCAGTAAGTTTAATATTTTTCTATTTTAAAATGAATCTGAAAATGTGCCAGAAAATTTTGAGTTGTTGAGCATGGAAAAATATTTTTTGAATACCTCCTGAGCATGATCCTGATAAAACCAGCTATTATATAAAAATGAAATAAAAACTCGTCAAATGTAGCCAGATAAAATTGTTAAAGTGGATAAATCTCTAATCATGATTTAGTTTTTGTTGGTGAAATTAGTATACTTAAATTCGAAATCAACCAAAAACATATGTAAATAATTTAGTTCAATTTTATGCATAATATCGTACACTTTTTAATTATAAAAAGATGACGTACACAAGAACACAAAAATAATTGGAGACACGGACGTACACACAGGCATTCTGCAATATATATATATATTTCTCCGTATCTCTGACCCCTAAAACGTGTAAATCCGTCGAAATCCGGAAGTCGAGTTAAGATTACAATTATATTATTCTTTAGAAAGAAGAAATTAATACAAACTATTTTGGAGCACAAAACATTTTTTCAAAACTTTTGCATTACAAAATATTTATATCGATCATTTTTATAGAACATAACAAATGTTAGAAATTCTGTTTGTAAAATGCCGGAAAAGTTTTTGAAAAGAAATTATCCAGTCTACATTATTTAACATTACATTTTACTAAAAACAATGTTTCATTATGAATTATAAATATATTAATAAAAAACATTTCGCGCAATATATTCAATGCAAATTTATGATTATCTGTCACGAAATTAATGAACCTGCCATGAGATTAGCTTTATCTATAAATACTAATATCACTTGATTAAATTCCTGTCAGCTGTAAAATTAATTTCGCGACACCTGAAAATGATGATTAGTGATTCATGTCCTCAATTATAGAACTATTTTGATGAACAGCGATAAATTACAATGTTCAATGTAATTAACCGTGAAAAATTCACAGTGTTTTAAACTAGGTTTTGGGGAAAAGTCGCATGTGTTCCTACCCATTATATTGATAAATTTCTATTTATTTATGATCCATTTTATGTACGAAGGGTCTCAAAAAGGCATTTAAAAATATTATAAATAAATAAAAACTGAGGGCACAATTTATTCAATTAATATTTATTTTCAAATATTGCTTAGTTAAGAAATACATAAGCATTATTTTGTGAATTTTACAAATTTCTATATAAATATGGTGCATATTGTATAATGATATGCATAATGTGAAAGGTAGTATCTGATTTCGGTTTTATCTAGGTGATTGCTCATACCTTTGTTTTGTATGGCGTGAAATGGATGCCAAGCCGATTTCTGATGTTCCCCGAATCAGAGTTTTAAATTACCATTAAGTTGTCACTGTTTTCATATTGAAGTGGGGACGTACAATTTTGTTACAATGATCTTACCCACTAGTGAGCTAACTGAAAGGCAATTTCGATGTGTGATGATCAAGTCTACTATACATAATAATATCACTCAAGCTAAGATTGGGTGTCAAAATAAAAATATTTTTTTTTTTACAGTCGTGCTGAAAAATTTTACAGTAAAAAAAATGACGCTAACAATTTTTTTTTCTTTTTTTAACAGTTGAACGCTCTTAAAACAATACCACTCAATACGATTTATTGTTCATTATTTTTTTTTTATTGTCTTGATGTTCGTATACATAAACTATGATAAAAACACCATATACAACCTTTGCACTTATCGGTTAAACGAAAATAAAAGGATAGGCGTCAGGAATAGAGCACAAGTTATAGAGTTTATTTTCAGTTTTATATGATAACTAGCAAAAATCATAAATCTGTGAGTCTTCAAAGTAATGCTGAAATTATTTAGTGGACGCTATAACAATAAAAAGTCTTTCATTCCTAAACATTTCAGGTTTACTTGGCATTTATTATCTACGATTTCAGAGAATCGGAATGAATTCTTCAATCAATTTTTTTAAGCAATTCAGATACTGAGTGTAAATGTCTTCGAACTGTGGTAAATCCTGATAACTTCGAAGTCACAATTATCTTCTTTAAAAGTGTTACAAATACAAATAAACAGTCAAGTGCGAGTATTATTCGCGTACAAGGGGTTTCGTAGAATAAATATATGAATTGGTAATTATATTATAAAAACACCGTTGCTAAAAGAATACTACGACTTCGTAAAAAACTATACAACCTAGGGCTGAGTATAACTGTATATATTATAAAAGTGTAAATGGATATACCATGAAAGATCAGACATATGGAACCTAAATAATATCAAATATAGCTATTCGTATAATTCTTTTTATAATATTATCCTAATCTGTTTATGATATATGGAATAGGTTAAGTGGTCGCAGGACGCTTAAAGCTTCGAAATTTAAGTAATTTTACTTTTTTATATGTTAAACTCCTATCTTTTCTGAACATTTTGATATAATTGTTTCCTTGAAATACTCATTAGAACAGAGGTTATGCCTTTTAGAATTACACCCGATCAATAGCTGAAGCGGCGTTTCCGAAACTTTGAAGTCATTTTTCTCGAAATGACGTTTTTTGGGCATAACGCGCAAGATACCTCAAAAACTTCTGAATATTTTTTCATGAAATTTTCAAAACATATATTGCATACAGACAAACAAACAATAAATAAAATAAATCCAACTGGAGTGAAAAAATAGCCAGAGCCAGCAATCGAACCCGGTACCACAGTATACAAGACTGCTGCTCTAATCACTGAGCTACTCCGGCCGATGCTTGAGTCTGCAATTTCTCACTAAAAATCCATGTTGGGGAAGTCACCAGCCATCTATACGACAGCCTTGGATGACAGGACAGCCGACCGGTTGGGTTTATTGTATTTATTGTTTGTATGTCTCAATAATATTTATATATACCTTTAACTGTTGAATGCAGGCGTTATTTATGCATGTATGTGTGTTTTAATATACATTGTAGTATGTGTCTTTTATTATATTTATCATAGATTGATGTAATAGTAAAATATATTCATCGTTTTCCGGTCATCCAAGGCTGTCGTATAGATGGCTGGTGACTTCCCCAACATGGTTTATTAGTGAGAAATTGCAGACTCAATCATCGGCCGGAGTAGCTCAGTGGTTACAAAAGCAGTCTTGTACACTGTGGTCCCGGGTTCTTTTCCTGACTCTGGCTAATTTTTCACTCCAATTGGGTTTATTGTATTTATTGTTTGTATGTCTGTATAATATTTATATATTTACCTTTAACTGTTGAATGCAGGTGCTATTTATGTGTGTATGTGTGTTTTAATATATATTGTATTATGAGTGTTTTATTATAATTATCGAAGATCGATGTTATACTAAAATCTATTCATCGTTGTCCGGTCATCCAAGGCTGTCGTACAGATGGCTGGTGACTTCCCCAACATAGTTTATTAGTGAGAAATTGCAGACTCAGGCATCGGGCGGAGAGCTCAGTGGTTAGAGCAGCAGTCTTGTATACTGTGGTCCTGGGTTCGATTCCTGGCTTTGGCTAATTTTTCAATCCAGTTGGGTTTATTGTATTTATTGTTTGTATGTCTGTATAATATTTATATATACCTTTAACTGTTGAATGCAGCCGTGATTTATTTGTGTATGTGTGTGTTTTAATGTATATTGTAGTATGAGTGCTTTATCATACATTTAATGTTAGTCTTTATAAACTGAACCTAAAATTTCCTTTTTATTGTTTAAAAAAATATTTTTTAGGTGATTTTACTGTTGAAAGTTTCAAAATTTTGTATTAGCTAAACGTAACATTCCATTAAAAATATAAAATGCTTTAAATACAAATTTATTTAAGTTCATGGAGATTATTGCAACCTGAAGTATAAGTAAACACTAAAAGTTTCATTCTAGTTGTGATATTCATTTTGTAATCCTGCGCGTAAACTGTTATACCAATTTTCTGTTCGACAAATGTCTATCAGTTTCGAGCCCCCTATACATAATAATTCTGCATCTTGCAATTTTTTAAATGCATGAAACGAAAGAACATACTTATACATTTCATCTCCATTAAAATTGTCTTTTAAAATCATATACATTTTAAGACATTAAATGTTGAAAATGGTCTTTTTTTTTCTTTTTTCTAAAATTGTTAGAGTCCTGAGAATCCTTAAATTAGTATGTTTTTAACAATTTGACGTTTATTGTTTTTATACTGTTACTGGAGATTACATTCCACATATATATCAATCAAAGTTATTAACTAGGCATAGAGTACGCCGCACGTGTCCTAGTGTATCTCCAAACTGGCCGTATCATTAACGGTTAATATCTCGGCTAATTACCGATGATTTTTTTCGAAAATCATTATCAACTATATTTTTATACTTCTGCTACGATAGGTATATCCAGCGATGCTCAACAATTTTTCTGAATGCACGTAATTCGAAATTTGTGTATAACAGAAAAATGCTAATTTCTCAAAAACTATGTAACCTAGGGTAATCGCTTTAATTTTCCGGCAAGTCTACTACCTCTAATTTTTTCATAATTTTAGTTTCAGTAGATTCAGAATTAGATGGCGGGAACATATTTTTGCGCTAAATTTTCGACAATATCATTGAAAATATAATACCTAAAATTAAAAGGAATCTATTTTTGAGTTTAGCGTTACAAAAGCTTCCACAGGATACCCAACATGATATACAGAGTAAAGAATATTTCTCAAGTAGCGTAATTAGCCTCTCTACATTTTTACTAAATATATCTATGACTGTTTATTAATCTGAAAATATCTGGGTCAATGATCATTATTAATTTGCCGAATTTGAACTTTCCACGTTCCATAGTTTACGAGTAAAATGGCCGTGACAGACAGACACAGGAGGGATCTTATAATGGTTCCGTTTTTACTTTTTAAGTACGGAACGCTAAAAATGTTCAATAATGGGAACAAAACGAAAGGATAAATCAAAACTAGAAAACAGGAATTCCGCTTTTTCAGAATTTAGTATCGCCCCCGATGAAAAAAAAATATATGTATGAATAAATAGTACAAAACATATTTCAATTTTAAGACTTAAAGCACAAAATTTTATTTTTTGTAAAATGACGTCATTCGCATCCGCTTAAGAATACACATTTACGATCCACTCTTAAATATCTACAGTAAAGCATGCATAGGTTGTCACTATCTCAAAATAATACACAAATGCAGCAAAAAGATGCCGTCATTAAAGAAACTGGACAAAAAAAGGCTATTTAATGATTCATAAGCCTTCATTTGTCTGTAACATTAATATAGACGATTTCCGTCGTGACGTCAGCCATGACGTTTTCGTAGGGAACTGACTCCAAACAAACGGTTGATTATGTTGTATTTTCTATTTTGTTTGTGTGTTGCAGCTATATCTTATATGTATATCTCACATCCAAGTGTTTTAATACTTGATATGTACTGGTAACATTTTCCACGATTTATATTTAAAAAAATATGACGCATAGAAACCGTTTGTTTGGAGTCAGTTTCCAACCAAAACGTCATGACTGGCGTCACACTGAAAGTGTCTACAGATACTTAAAATTAAATATAGTTTATAATAGCTCCATGTTTTATTGTTCGTAGAAATTATTCGTTTATATATTTTTTTTTTTCAAAATAGCACGTATTTTAATTATATTTTCTTTCGGTTGTTATGTGAAAATGGCAACAAAAAGATATAATTGCTATTTTTCAACTATTTTTCCTTTACTTTCTATATAAATGGAGTACTTGAGTTGTCAAAATTAAACAAATGGTGCAAAAAACTATAAAAAAAATAATATTTAAAAAATAAAAGGAGATACAGTTTTCAAAAAAATTGCATTTAAAAGTAATTTTTTTCCCAATACGGCGGTATAATCATTAAAAATGTGCTATGCTTAGAAATTAAAAAAAAATGCTATAGAGCATTTAATTATACAATAAAACATCTGCTTTGTTTATTGTTAGCGTCTGCAAGGTAACGTTATTTTTTGGAGACAAAATAAGCTGGGAGAAAGAAATAGCACACCGTTCCGGGGGCTAATAATTTCGTCTTCTTAATAAACTGAATTACAAACCTGGAAATGTATGGCTTTAATTGTTCAAAGATAGAAATGATATTGTTTTTCAAACGATTTGTGGTAAAGTCGTGATCTCTTCGAGACCATTGTGAGTAATTGGCTGTGTTCTCACAACAAATTGATTAAGCGGTGCATACATTATGTTGTGATTTCTAAAGTGAAGGAATTTTTGGTCAGCTGTTATCTTTAAAACATTTGCTCTAAAAAGTGAAAATTGCACCAGAAGTAAGCTTTCCAAAGTTAGGATTTGGTCACAGCTAATTTTTCTGGATCCTATAAATGTAACTTCATGGTTATAGAAAAATCTAAATCTTTAAAAAAATGCCCATTTCATACAATGTAAATCGAAAATCCTGAATTTGATTTTGATTGAATAAAATTGGAACAAAAATTATTTTACTAATCACATTGAACAAGTGTGAACTGTAAATACATAAAATTCTACCGGTTGCCTCCTATTGTAACCTCAACATTGCAGCAAATGTATGAAGTGATTACAAACAATTAAAAAGGTATTATAGCATACTTATTTTGCGCTACAATCTGCTTAGTATATAAAATGTAAAATGGCCAAATATCCATATCAAAATTACATGCGAGATTCTTAATGATACATAGCGTGATGTGAAACAGGAAAGAAGTAAAAACTGCCGGCGACCAGCTGAATTTGCTGTTGAATTAACGAATGGCAATGATGGTTAATTCGATCAATAACTTGAAGCAAATAGCCTATGTAGACACTTGAGTAAAAACAAAAAAATATTCCTTCGGAAATAACATTCATGAAATCTGGGAACGTCCAATGTAACTCTTGAGATCATTAGAGAAAATGTAACTTTATAACAATAGTAAATAATTACTTACTATTTTGTTGGACGAGCAACCGAAGTTCCGAAACCACATTCACGTGTTGTCTAAGATGAGGTGGTTCAGTGTGTGTTCCGGCTAGGAGAAAAAGTTATAACTATACGTCAAAATGGCTGCTGTCTCACTGTGTACTCCCCTACCCTATATGAAATGATGGCCTTGTGATAGGGGAGCGTAGTACACAGTGATGCGGAAATTATTATTACTTAACGAATGGCAACGATTTGTATTCTTTTGAAATGAAATTTCCTAAATCTTTAAGCTACACAAATACGCTACTCATTAATGTATAAATGGTTTTTTAAAAAATTATTTAAAAAAGTACAGAAGCAGCATAAAGGACTATCGTAAATTGGAATCCACAAGAGGTACACAGTGAGACAATGTATATGTTTTGATAAATCATACAATTTTATACTCTATCAATATTTTTTGCAGTTTATGATTTCTAATTAATATGTCTGGATTTTCAAATACTAAAAATATCAGCCTCGGATGGACAATGGCAGACCGTGGGCTACCTTCATGCAAATTTTCAGCCTCTTACGTTTTGTACATCTCCTTAGCCATCGCACGCTCACACACATTCACAGAAAGATATTTAAATAGAGAAATAAACGTCTTTTATTAAGAAATATTTTTTTTTAACATCAGAACCACATAGTAGGTACACAATGAGACACGTATCATTGTGTACCACAACGGTGTGTCTCACTGTGTACTTTCGTTAAGTTGTATCAAAATGGATACCACATGTGTTACATCAATTTCATCGCTTTATAAAGATTATGCCGCTTTGTCGAAATATTTTATTATTAGATATAGCTAGGTTTAGTTAAGTAAATATATGTCGTATTGAAAGAAATAAACTCTAAAATAGACATTTATGTAACTTGAACCGCTATAAAATAAAGAATTATTTAGTATTTTTTTGGACAAGTAACTGAAGTGCCGAAACTACATCCACGTGTTGCATAAAATGAGGTCTTTATGTGTGTGTGTGCCAGATTGGCGAAAAAGCTACAATTATATGTCTAAATGGCTTTTGTATCACTGTGTACCATATCTCACTGCGTACTACTCTCCCCTACACCTTTTAAAATCTGATCTTAGATTTAATATTAAAATAAGCTTCATCAAAACGAGACTTACCGTGTACGGATATGAGTTATCCTTAAAAGAATTAGAACTCTATTTTCATTAGTTAGAAATGCAAGAATATTATTACGATTCTACTTGATAATAATTATCTTTATTCTTGTTCTTTTATGTTTTTTCGTATATTTTCTTGTACTTTACAATTGAAGCGCCACTTTATTAGTTGATTAAGTTTGGCATCACAAATAAAAAGAATTACCCTAAAATTGTATTTCAGAATTTGAAAATCCTAATGGTATCAGACTCGTAAGAAAACATATAAGAATGATGCTATAAGATTATATATAGTGATAAATTTGAGAATATGTTTCTATCTAATTTGTAACAAAATATAATTTAAGATGAAACCAATTCATATCACAAATTAATATATTTTATCTTAGTCATTAATTTATATTTCCAATCATCTAAATCATTACCTGATCGCAAACTGCAATTCTGCTAATATTTAAAGTTACTAATGGATTCAAACCCTTAATGGATGGTGTGACGATTATTAATAAATAATAGGTTATTGCTTGCATGGATTTGAATTTGTAAATAACAAGTAATTTTATAGAATTATGTGTGAAAATAAGTAATACTGTAGGACATTTTAAGGAGGTTTGATACATTTCGTAAATAAATCAATATATTATTTTTAAAATATCCCCTTTTTGCGTGATTTTGCTAGACAGAATACCCTTTTGTTGTGTTCTTGAATTATATCCTCGCTGTTTCTCGTGAATTGCGAAACATAAACGAAAACTGACTTTCAACGTTTAACCCATAAGCACACGCGCTGGGATAAATCTCACACACATCGCATTTTTTCTTCAAAAAAAATCATAAATTTTTGAGGACGCTTCTGATCTACCTTGTACCTTTCAATGTCAAGATCGGGAAGATGTGGGTGAAGGAATGTCTTTTCATTGTTCACTAGGAGAGGATAATTATGGCTCTTGGGATAAAATAACTCTGCCCGTGAACAAACGTTTTAATTTCTTATGTGATAACACACACTAAAATAATTTTAATGAAAGTGTAACATAAAAGTTACTTGTACATATTTATGAAAGGCTATTAAATGTAATTAATATTCATTTTGTGAAATAATTCATGTTTTAAGTGGTAAAATAAATCGTTTGCATTTTGTTCTAAGAAAAATCGAGATTTTTTCTGCTCAAAATCTGAAAATAAATTTGAAAATCATGATTATTTCACTAAAAAGAAGTAGCACTGATTCATTTTTGCAATTAAGAACAGTAGATTCGTTTTTAAAACGAATTTAGCCAAAAATATAATGGGAGACAAAATGTGGTGAGACATATTGTGCGTGTGCTAACGTTACAAAAGTAGTCGCGTGTGCGCATGGGTTAATATCTTCACGAAGGAAGCAGTTAAGATTTCTTTAAATATTACGATGAATTTTTGCACATGTATATTAATTATATAATGCACAGATTATTTCTTAATAGGTTTTTGTGGTACTTTTCCGTTATATGGACACCATGCCAAAATGTATGCTAATGCGCCAATTATTTCAACCCTGATCGTGAAAAAGATTTTTATTGTAAATCATGCGAAACATTGAAATTTGATATTTATGAAACGTGAATCACGTGAATGATAATTATTTAACCTTAACCTCGGAAAGCTCTTTAATTTGCTATTATTCAAATTAAAAATAGTTTTTTATGTAAAGTTATAAATTACTTTTGCTACTGACGCTGAGATAGATTTTACCATTTGGCAGTTACCAGATTACGATAAAGTTGCTATAAAACTGTTTCAGGAATTTGGAATTCTGCATAATAAAAAGTTGTGTTAAAAAACATGAACCATCTTAATTTGAATTAAAGTAATTTTTTTTTTATTATCTTCTTATTTTGAAATTTATGTGGTAAATTTGTTGTTTATGTTGCGACTTGAATAAAAAAATATATATACATTGATAAATTTATTTTCGTTTAGTTCTTCCAATATTTTTTTGCAACAGCTATAGTTTTTGACAAAGAACCACAACAGTATCATTACAGCCAGGTGCAAAAATTGATTTCGTCAGTCTCTAGGTTTGTTCTTATTCGAAAGATCCTTCTGGATGCTTACCGGTATTCATTTTTAAATTAAATTTGTATTGAATTTTTAAATGAAGAAAAACAAAGATTTTGCTTTCATATTTATTAAATTATGAGGTGAAATATACACTAGACAACTATTTCTCAAGAAAGCATTTAATTTCGGAACTTTTTTTTCTATTTCTTGATAAAAGACACTTTTGATATTTCAATTTCAAATTGTTAAATATGTTGTAAGTATACAATAACAATGAAATATTAAATAATCCACATTGATTCATGTAATAAAATAAAATGTTATTCTTCTACAATGAACCACAACAACAAAAAAAAATACTTCAGCAGTGAAAATAAAGATTTTGATATTTTTTAACATACTGAAAATGTTTTTATTTACAAGACTAGGGGTCTCTGCCCCCAGCGAGCTACCCTCGCCAACCCCCGTTCAGGCACACCAACATCCAAAAAGCACGCTAATTTGATCGGCTTTAACAATATTTAATTTAAAAAAAAAAAAAAAAAAAAACAGTACCGATCTTTCTGTAAACGGGTTTCCGTTCGTTTTCCTTGGATTGGGGATTTTTAAGGCCAAATCTGCTGCTGTTACGAGATACAATGGCTGTTTTCTTATTTAATTAAAATAATTAGTTAAACATTTGAAAATAAGCTAATGAAAATGAATTAAGTAAACAGTATCATTGTCTCCCGGCATTTTTTAACAGTGCTATAAGATAGTTTTATTAAATAATTCATTTTAAATGCATCGTATCAAATCAGACGAAATTTACACCAATGTTTTATTTCTCTTATTAATATTCACGTGAAAATACTTTTGTTGTTAGAAGGAAATATTTTTTGCGTTGTCTTCGAATTCACGATAATAGTTGAAAATATTATCTCAAAATATCTGGCGCAAATATATTTTTCAATTCAAATTGTTTTGCCATATTTTTTGGCCATTTTAAATATGACGTTATTTCCTCCAATTACAAGTTTAAAAGCATAATAAAGATTTTTTTATTTTAAGATTTTGTTTCTCTTTTAAAATTTAAGCGTAAATATCGTTCTTAGACGTAATTTTCCTGCCTTTAACATGTAATCATTTAATTCTAATTTTAAAGTTTTTTTTTCTGTTTGTAATAGTTACGTGTAATTTTTTTTTTTTAATTTGAAGTAAACATTATTGTTTGCGCTGTTTATACAATTCGCAACAGTTTAAATTAATAACATTTTTTAAAATTTGTAAAAAATATCTCTCGAAATGCTGAAAATTTGAATTTAAAATATAACTAAAACCTCAAAAAATGAGTCAAATAATAAAAATAAATGCAATCTGCACACCGGGTGAACTAATAACGTATAAAATGATCTAAAAATTATTAAATTCTCATGTATAGTTTTTGCTCCAATAAAACTTTTTTAATGGAACGATTTTATCCAACTTTAGCATTAAATATCTCTTAAAATAATTCTTCGATTTGAAAACTGTCTGCATCAGCGTGTTTATCAAACATTTTTCTATAATACCACCGATTTTCATATTTTTGTATGCAACAGTTTTTTTTTAATATTAACGAAGAAAGGCCATGCTTAAGCATTCAAATTGGATGACGATCTATCCGGATTATCTACGAAGATTTTCATTGGTCCAATTCCAAATCAAAACTTTTTTATATATATATAGAAGGAAAAGGAAATCACAGTTGCTTAATTTATTCAAACATATTAAACGTAGTAACAAATTTATTTGTTACACGATATGATGAACGTTTTAAAATATATTTAGAGAATGTTAAATTGGAATACTCAGCTTTAGTTATTGTAGTGATCTGAAAGGACATAGTTGATAAAAACTGTAACAATTTTGACCGTTACATAATTGTAATTTTCATATAAATATGTCAAAATTTATGATCATATAATTCGTGAACTTTGCCAACAATTATTTCCAATGGATGGATGCTGTAAAATGAATTAAATTACAGTATATTTATATTGTATAAAAAAAGGCCAAAATTTATATCAGTCGTTACTAAGGAAATAGAACTTGATATCATTTCACTGATATAGGCTAATTTCACACACTTATTTAGGCTTCATATCTCTTTGCACTTTTATAGTATACCCATTGATACTTTTCAAGTACAGGGAGGTCATAAAAAAACTTTGCCGATATATGGAACTCTAGCGGCCGGTCCGTTTAACCGATCGAGATGAGATTTCAGATATAGTTATTCAGAGGTATGAGCTCAGGATTCTGTGAACGGCATCAAATTGGCGCTCATGGTTACGGTTATAGGTACAAAAACTCGAAATTTTCGAATGGCAACGCCCCTTTTTTTTCGTCGCAAAATGCTCAGCGCGTGCGAAAAGCCTAAATAGCGCTGAAACGGTGCGTATATCGCAATAAACGGACGCGTTATGCACGCACAAAAAACAGCTCTGCGGACGGCAAAAAAAAAAAAAACACGCACGGAGGAAATTTGCATATGACAGAGGCAAGACACCAATCACAGAATGCCGTTCGACAGATAGTCAGCGTAGAAAACGGATTCTTGCCTCTGTCATATGCAAATTTCCTCCGTGTGCGCCGATCGTGTTTTTTTTTTTTTTTTTTTTTTTTTTTTTTCCCGTTCACTGAGCTGTTTTTTGTGCGTGCAAAACGCGTCCGTTTATTGCGATATACGTACCATTCCAGCACTATTTAGGGTTTTCGCACGCGCTGAGCATTTTGCGACGGAAAAAAAGGGGCATTGCCATTCGAAAATTTCGAGTTTCTGTACCTATAACCGTAACCGTGAGCACCAATTTGATGCCGTTCACAGAATCCTGAGCTCATACCTCTGAATAACTATATCTGAAATCTCATCTCGATCGGTTAAACGGACCGGCCGCTAGAGTTCCATATATCGGCAAAGTTTTTTTATGACCACCCTGTATATACAGCTATACCAAACCCTGCGTTGCAGTTATAAACAATTAAAAACAATTTCATTTTTGAGTTCAAATGATGTTTTCAATGAATAAATAAAATAAAGGGGGTAATAATGTAATAGTTATAAATATGTTGTCTAAATGTTCTTTGCTTTATCAAAACTCGTTAATTTAAAATCATTCCTCAATGGATTGTTCCAAATTTATTATTTAACTTTGTGTGTACATACTTTTCTTCACATTTTTGATATATGCATCACAAGTTTAAGGAAACATCGATCAGATCAGTATTATTTAGAAACACCGAAGGTATTTGATTAAGTTGATGGCACATGAAAAATTAGTTCTACAACATGTGGAAATGAAAATTAGTTATTCATCTTTATAGCAAAGGTGCAAATTGAATGAAGAGTGTTTACTTTACAAAGTAATTAACTTTAAAATTGTTTTCAAAATATTTCAGCTTAAAGAAGGAAAAATTATAATTAATAATAGGTGTATCGATATTACTTCAGTAGATTGTCATAGAGGATAAATATAATTATGTGCTTCATAATTTTGAACTTTCGTGTGACATTTTGTATAGAAATATACCTATGTTACATAATAACAATAGCTGAATTTTTAAGGTTATAAAGCTGATGTTTATATTTAGTTATGCGATCTATAAACTTAAATTTTATTTTTTTTCTGTGCAAGATGTTATATAATAAGACATTCTATATGTTTATATTTTAATGTAGTTTTTGCTCAGTGCATGCAACTTTTATATGAAAAAGTTGTGAAATGTAAGTAGTAAAAATTGTTAGTATGATAGGATTTTCCATAAGCGCCTACTCTGAGACCATCCAGCTATGACAAAATTACTGATTTTTTATTTCTCTAATGAATCTCATCAAAACAGCATGGCTGTTGCGAAGTTCTTTAATGATTTTTTTTTTATCATAATTTGAACAAAACATCCCTATAAAGATGTTTTTATCAAAGACTGTCTCTCTCACGGAACATTTCAAAGTCCATTAATAATAGGAATCGGCCAATTAATATGCTGTCAGTTGCATCAAAAACTAGATTTGTTAACTTTCATATATGAAAATGCTGACCTTGGCAGAATACAACATTTTTATAAAGGTACGAGAGAAATATATGATCTTACTGACTGACATAAGTAAATAAAAAAAATGATAGCATTTATTTCTAAACTGTCATTTGTAAGTAACCACGTAAATTTAAATAATGTAAAAAAAAAAAAAAAATGTATTTGGAAGAATATTCCAACGTGATTCGACTGATCTTTATACTCATTCATATAAATATAAATTGAGAAGTTATCTATGATAAAACTGATTTTGTTATATTTTTATGCGATAAGTTGGAATACAGTTTTTGCAATAATATGACACCTATTGATGTGGACTGTTTTAAGGCTATGCTTTATTGGTGGATTTTCGTATTGTTACCGATGTGTAAATGCATAAACACTTTTAGGTATTTTACACTTTTTTAAAGATTTGTGTTTTGCATGTATCTTGTCATTTTACATACAGTCGCCATAAACATAATACAAAATCTGCAACAGAAATATTTGAACATTAAAAATGAGAAAAAGTCAAAGATTTACTTCGATTACATTTGAATAGAATCTAGGTTTTTAAGGTGTTTAAAGTATTATATGGTTTAAATTTTATTTTTATTTTTTAATGTCTAATTGGTTTCAATTTTGTGGTACAAAAATTTAACTTTAAATGTAGTGTAGAAAGGAGCACATTGTCACAAAGTCTTTATCTCATAATATCCATGGGGAAAATTCTCAAAAATATGTCGGACGATGGCATCTGTTTCGCTAACGTGGTAATAGTTTACAAGTCTCAAAGAAAAAAAAAATCCCTGCCGGCCCGGCCTACAGGCAGAGGTATATTTCGAAGTTAAGTATACTAATTTCACCAACAAAAACTAAATCCTGATTAGATATAAATCCACTTTAACAGTTTTATCTGTCTGCTTTTGACGAGCTTTTATTTCATTTTTATAAAATAGCTGGTTTTATGAGAATCATGTTAAGGCGATATTTAAAAAAAAAATTTCCATACTCAACAACTCGAAATTTTCTGCACATTTTCAGATTAATTTTTAATAAAAAAAATATGAAACATGCTGACGTGATTTTTTAAAAGATTTATAAGCGACCTGTGTTTTTATTTTTCTTTCAATTAATTAAAACTTGATTAATAAACAATTATTTTCTCAGTAGGGCAATATTTTTCGTTTCTAACACAATCGCTTCGGGAAATTCTGTTCAAAATGCCCACTTTGACATCATTTTTTGAAATATATTCTGCCTGTATCAAAAAATCGATCATTACTGTACATTATATAGTTTCTGAATAAGAGAATCTAGCAATTGGATGCGTTTGAGAGCAAAAATGAATTTAAAAATGAGTAAGAAAATAGACAGTTTGGATTTGAATGTTTTTTCGTCAATCGCTATGTATTTTTAATTTGTTTTTGTTTTAAGAATTGGCCCTATCAAAAACGTGTCTATATAAATGTTGAAGACAATATTAAGAAGATATATGATAAATTCATGGAGATTTTATATCTTGTGAATTGACGGAGTTATGAAAATTTTTCTTCTTCAACCCCCCTTTTTTGTTTTCGTTTTTTTTCCCTTGCAGTACGAATTGGCCCTATCAAAAACAAAAGTTGTAGATATTATTAAGGAGATGTATAATAAAATTAATTGGATTTGATATATTGAGAAATGACGAAGTTAGGAAATTTTTTCTCAACAAAAACCCTATTTTTTGCGCCCTTTGAGTCCATTTTTAATTTTAGCAAAAATCTGTGATACATAAATTTTTGGTCCTATTTTTAGAAGTAATAAAAACTTTAAACTGATTTGATATGTACAAAAATTAAGAAGTTATGGGGGTTTTTCGGTTTTCTCAAAACCCCTCCCTATTTCCATCCCCTTTGTCCGCTTTTGCCCATTAACGAACTTGACCGAGATTTTATGTCCCTTGATATTATGTATCAGTTTGGAAGAGATTTGTGCAGAATTGCGGAAGTTATCGTGTCCAGAAGAAAGTGATAACACAATTGCTACCGGAAATTCTGTTCAAAATGCCCACTTTGACATAATTTTTTGAAATATATTCTGCCTCTATCAAAAAATCGATCATTGCGGTACATTATATAGTTTCTGAATAAGCGAATATACCAATTAAATGCGTTTGAGAGCAAAAATGAATTTAAAAATGAGTCAGAAAATAAGCAGTTTGGATTTGAGTGCATCCTTAATGCAATGATTTTTCCAACACAATCCGCTTCGGGAAATTCGGTTCAAAATGCCTACTTTAACAGCATTTTTTTAAGTATATTCTGCCTCTATCAAAAAATCGACCATTACGGTACATTATATAGTTTCTGAGTAAGAAAACGTACCAATTGGAAGCCTTTGAGAGCAAAAATGAATTGTAAAATGAGTCAGAAAATACGCAGTTTGGATTTGAATACACCCTTACTTAGATGATTTTTTTCTTCAACCGCTATGTATTTTTAATTTGTTTTTGCTGTAAGAATTGGTCCTATCCAAAACTTGTCTATATAGATGTTGTAGACAATATTAAGAAGATATATGATAAATTCATGGGGATTTTATATCTTTTGAATTGACGGAGTTATGGATTTTTTACTTCTTCAACCCCCCTTTTTGTTTTCGTTTTTATTTTAATTTATTTTATTTTTTTTTTGCGGTACGAATTTGTCCTATCAAAAACTTATGAATATGAAAGTTGTAGATAATATTAAGAAGATTTATAATAAAATTAATTGGAATTGATATCTTGAGAATTGACGAAGTTATGAATTGTTTTCTCCCAAAAACCCTATTTTTTCGCCCCTTGATCCCATTTTTAACTTTATCAAAAATCTGTGATACATAAAATTTTGGCCCTATTTTTAGAAGTATTAAAATCTTTAAACTGATTTGATATGTACAAAAATTAAGAAGTTATGGGGGGTTTTCGGTTTTCACAAAACCCCTCCCTATTTCCATCCCCTTGGTCCGATTTTGCCCATTAACGAACTTGACCGAGATTTTATGCTCTTTGATTTTATAAATCAGTTTGGAAGAGATTGGTGCAGAATTACGAAAGTTATCGTGTCCAGAAGAAAGTGATATATATAGATAGATAGATAGATACATAGATAGATAGATAGATAGATAGATAGATAGATAAATTTTTTTACTGAGGGTGGTTTTGGGTTCTAGGAGTCATGATCGGTGTAAGTCTGCAAAACGTTTTCAGAAATTCTAACATAGGAACGATCCCAATAGGTAGTATTTCATACGAAATCAACCTAATAACAGCATTCCAGATAAGGAACTCTATTTTCGAAGCTCAAAAGTAGCTTTTCACAATTATTTTATGATCACATTATTTTTAAAGTTTTAAAAGTTATTGTAAAGACCTTTTAAGTCTATTAATACGCATTTAAATAAGGCTATTTTTACAACTCCAAAATATACCCAACCAAGTTCCAGTAATTAGGCATAACATTTTTTTTTTTTTTTTTAAATGGCCCTTAGGGCACATTTTGAAAATAACAAATGGGGTACATTTGGATGAGACTCAATGTGTCCCAGCATCTATTGACATATAAGACACTGAAACCTTTCAACATTTATGGAGTTTTTTGCCCTTTACAACATCAAGTGGATGGATGAAGAATAACACCTTCATAAAAATATTGAAATATTTTTAAAATCATGCCAAAATCTCAAAAGAAAAATATGTTTTGACAATCCTTCATAATCATGAGAGTCATTGTAACCTGCATGCAATTCTTTTTTGAAGAGGAAATGTCATTCTTTTATTAACATTTCCTCCTCATAGTTCCCATCGGCTTCAGAATCTTGATGTAGGAGACATTGTTTCATTCAAATCACACATCAAAAAAGCTTTCAATGACTCGCTGATATCAAATTCAGGGAAATAATTTCTCTATCTGAAATTCCATATCTTGCAGCACATGCATATAATTTCATCATTTAATATTTGCAACATTACAAGTGGATTTAAATTTGCAGGAATTCGGCTATTTGAGCAAGGAATTTACAGTTTAGATGATTTTGTAACTTCTCAGATGTTACAAAAATACTAAGTGCTGACAATCTAGTGGGTAGATTTATTCAAATCTCAGGTGTTACCAATTCAAAACTCATGTGTACTCAATATTACCGAGATACTGGTGGTGCTTTGCCACTCTACAAGTAATCTAACTCTATATAAACTCGCATTAGAAATAGTTTTATTACTGAATCAGAAAATGAAGTTTCTGCTTCAGTGGCAGATTCTTCTCCAGTGCCTGCAGAAGCCATAAGATGCTATCAAAAGGCATTCTGTTGAAAAACAAAACGATTGAGTAGAAAACCTAACAATTCTCGTATTCTAAGTTTTACTCAAGGAAAAAAACAGAATAGAAGGAAAAGTCGGTGAAAAAAAAAACCATAAGGAAAGAAAATTAACTAAACATAACGCATCAGCTAATAGTATTAAAATATCTAAAGAAAATAATATAAATCTAATTTTTTTAAATACAGCAACTCTGATCCTGAACTTGACATTGAAGTAAATTTTGATGAAGAGTTAAAATTATTTCAACTTTCACTGACCAATTAGAGAAAAATTATTTTCTCGTTGTGAAATTTATCAGAAAAGTCAAAGTTTTTTTTTTTTTTATTATTTATGTACTTCATGGGTCATATAGAATCAGTTGAAAGTGAAAATATAATTCTTTTAAAAAAGAGAATTCTTGGAACTTCATTTACACAAATATTGAAGATATAAGTGCTGTCTCTAAATATATTTGAAAACTTCCTTAGCACATTTGCATAAAGGAATTAATATCAAAAGAGTTAGCAACCATGAAATCTTGTGTTAATTTAGATAATTTTGATGGCCGTTTATAATAAAAAGGCTGCTCTGTTTACTTTTTTATTAATAAAATTTACTTTGCATTAATAGGCATCAATTTTTTTCTAACTGTTTAAAACAACGTGGTCTCCCAATCTGCCGACAAAATTTGTCATTATACAATTAAAATAAATAAAATTAAATATTCAACTTTTCAGTTTACTTAGAGATTTTAAAGATTACATAGACTATAAACTACAAAACTGTTGTATCAGATATTTGAATTAAATTATAAGAACTAAAATATATGGGAGTAAATAAAATGCCCCATTATCCCCTAGAAATAACTGAATGGAATATCTTAATATATGTCCCTTCTCGGGTTTAAACTATGCAGGAAATAAAATATTTTGGTTTTTAATTTGTTGTAAAAATTATGCTTTTGTTTACATGTTAAAAATTTTAATGCATTTAGACGAACTCATTTCATTATCAACAGGGGTAATATCATCAGGGTATGATTTATGCGGTAGAGCATCAGAATTTGTGATGTAATTTACAAATGATAAATCCAAACTGTCTCTCCAGGATTCTACTTTAGGTCGTCGTAGTTTGGACAAAATCTGCAAATATGAGCATAAATAAACCTATTATAAAAACATAAAAAAATCTATTTTCTAGTCGGATAATAAAATGGAATATACATTCTGTAATAGTACCTTTAAAACATGGTTAATTTAAATATCTACTAATTGGTATTCTAAAAAAAAACTGCTGTTTTTTTTATTATTTAATACAAATGCATGGACCGGCTAGAATTTTACATATCTATCAATAATGTTAAGCTGTCTGGTGCACTTTAATACTAATTTTAATAAGCTGTAAACCTCTTTAGTTATTTAGTAACGCTATTCTTCATTTAAACTATTAGACTCGGGAAATTAGAAAAGTGGTTTGCTTTTTTACCATAATATAAGAGACATTCATTGTTATTTGTATAAAACCAAAATATGAAAATGGTCGATTTTCTTCAGATTTCTTACTGTAAGAAAGTGGATACTTTGTCCCGTAAGCACACTCGCTGGGATAAATATCACCCAATTCACATTTTTTCTTCGAATAAAAGGGCAATATATTAAAGACGCTTTGACTTACCTTGCATGTTTCAAGGTCAATATTGATAAGGTGAGGGTGAAGGAATGTCTTTTATGGTTCACTAGGAGGGCAGAAATATATCACTTGGAATAAAATAATTCCGCCCGTGTACAAACGTTTCATTTCGATAAGTTCATTTCTTACTGGATAACACACACTAATATAAGTTTAATGAAAGAGAAATATAAAAGCTACTTGAATATATTAATGAAAAGTTATTAAATGTAATTAATATCAATTTTGTTAAATAATTCATGTCTCAAGGTGTAAAAGAAATCCTTTGCATAATTTTCTAGGAAAAAACGTTATTTTAACAGAAACTGCTACAAAATCTGAAAACAAATATGAAAACCATGATTATTTTCGACCAAAAGGAAGTAGTACTGATTCTTTTTACAATACAGAACAGTAGATTTGTTTTTAAAGTGTATTTTTCCAAAAATATAATGGGAGATAAAATCCGGTGAGATTTATAACACACGTGTGATAACGCTACAGATGTAGGCGCGTTTGCTGACGGGTTAATAAAATGTTGTTTTATTGAAGAACATTCAGTTCAATGACTTATTTCTGTTTACTGATATCTAACAACATGTATTGTACTTTATCAGTATTTAAGTTTTTCGCATAAAAGTGCATCGATGCTGTGCTAAACAAAAAAGTACACAATCTGTAGCTATAATTGTTCTTGAAATTGTCATTGTATTAATGAATAATCCTTTTTTTCTATTATTTGATACCTAAAGATATAGATTTTACTTAATCACTGTTTATTTAGTCGTATAAAAATATATAAATTGTTTTGAATAAAATTATTTTTTTTAAAACGAATATGGTGTGCAAATCAAAAGAGATTACAAAACTGTTGCACATAATTATTCATTTCGGAATCCATTTTGTAGTGGTTTAGTTTAGAAAGATTCATTTTCTAAAATAAATAAATAAACAAAAATGTTAAATTTCATTATAATTTAAGAAATTAACAATTTTTTTTGTCACTATGTTGTACTACGGACAATCTACAAAGGACATTCATATTTTTCTATTTCCATTATACATATTATGTTATATAGATGATGCTATTCCTTTATGCAATTTTTCTTATATATAATATCAATAACAAAAAATAATCTCTTTATATTGGCAAACAAAGTTCACTGATTATGTAAGGTTTTGAAATAATCGTCTTAAAATTAATTACTAGAACAATACTAATGTTTTATTTATTTATTTTTTTTTATGAAACGTTTCCCTTATTTAAATAATTGCCATCAACACAAGAACTTTTTCTGTGTACCAAACGACGTATGCAATTAATCCCACAAAATATATTTAAAAATTACTGTATAGTGAAATACTTAACGAAAAATAAAATTATTAACGACACCGACGGAGAAAATTAATTAAGAGTGTCTGCGTTCAATCATTTTTTAAAGTAAATATAAACCTTTTGAAAGTGTATTTTACTTATTAATAATTAAACATTATAAGAATTAATTAAAACACCTTTTATTTCATCAAGATTATGTTCATATTCGTAGACGTATTAATAAATGCTGAACTTAATAAAACGCTTTCATTATTAATAAATTAATAAAATTTCTTTTTCAGATGAAATTTTTAAAAAGTGTTCTAATGTCTTTTTTTAACTTAAAATGTCTGAAACATATTGTCATTTCTATACTGTACACTTTCATCGCGGTGGTGTTTTTCTCCGAAAAAAGAATATTTTAATTTAAAGAATATTTTTTTAAATTTCTACTGATATACCATAAATTCAGCATAGAACGCGTTTCGGCGGATAAAGCACACATAAAATTTCAGACTTATTTTTCACTATTCGTATATATGTTCACCGTATAATATGCTAATATGCACACCCTTCTTTGCAGATTAGCATTCCGCAGATACATAGCAAAAATTAATATATATATATATATTTAATGTAACCCTTAATTTTTGTGCGTGTATGTAAATTGAATATAGACTGTAGCTAGTTCAAATATAAATGCGAAGATAGTCTAATAATACGAAGAGTCTCTAATAACAAAACAGTTCTTTTTATATACATATGTACAGGAACTGACACCATCGTCAGTTACGAAACAAATTGTGATGTTGGTTAGTGGACGATGAAATTAAAGGCTAATTAAAGGCGAATTGTAATATTCGAATGTGGTGTGTAAGTTCTATAATATATGCACTTCATGTTATTTTACTGAATGTTGGCACATGTCAATGGGGGCCCGCATGTTACGGCTTGCCTTGACACTGTTTTGAAAGCACCTCCTTGCGCATTTTACCAGACTTTTGTGTTTAACATTAGGAAACGGCAGTCTTTATCGTCTGTTGTTGTTGTTCCCACGTCGAATGTTCTTATGGAATAAAACCGCACTTACTGAGAAATTTTGTTAGCTAAAATGGCGATGGGGTCATTATTGTTAGTAATAACGTCTATCATATTATTGGTGTAAAAGTATTATACAGATCATGTCTTTAATTCAAATGGTATTGTGTATAACTAATAATAAGTTCAACATCGCAATATGTTTCGTAACTGACTATGGTGTCAGTCCTGATACAAGTTCCTGTACATATGTATATAAAAATAACTGTTTTGTTATTAGAGACTCTTCGTATTATTTGACTATAATCACATTTATATTCGAACAAGCTACAGTCCATTAACAGAACTGCGAGTTAAATTTGAAGGAACGCTTTATCGATGTCATAAGAAAAGGAAATTTGATTTAATCTGAAGTGGATTAAAATGTCGAATTGCCTTTTCTTCTGACATCGAGAAAACGGTGCTTCAAATTTTACTCACAGAAAAGGATCGTGATTTCATGTGAAGTGTATTAAAATGTAAATAGATGTGGATTTAAGTTGGTGACAGGCCATAAGCAATCATTTAATGACACCTTTTTTTATCATAAGAGCTGGAGTCGAAAACTAAACTTTCGTAGTGATCTTATCTTCCTTACAGACCGCATAATGCGGCGAATAGTCGAAGGCCTTGTCTAAAAAATATTCATTTCCTTCAACCTGCTCAATAATTCCTTGTTTAGGTAATCACTGATTATCTCAGAATACTGGCGAAAAAAGTTCAGGATTTGTATAAAATTTTCTTTCTAAACTTGCCAAACGCTGTTTCGCTATATTAAAGTTATCATTTAATTCCTTCCAGCCCCTTTTCCTGGTCAACTGAACTTCATGTCAACAGTCTACAAATTTTACACTTTTGTCGAAAATTTGTTGCGCGTGATCATTTTCCGGTATTTTTGGATCATCAAGTGTAATGCCAATATGTTCAATTCCCAAAATTGTTTTAAATTATCATTAATATCATAGAAATCTTTAATAAAATGGCACATAGCAGAATTATTTGTAGTTGTCCTTTCATCTAAGATGCCGGTTGGAATCCATCGATAAAGTGAGTCTTGCAAAATTAACTCATCAATAATCTTAACTGAATTATGTTTTAAAATTCTGTAAAATAATTTTACTCCAATTAAAGCATGGATTTTTCCCGGTTTGAAAAACATTAGGTCATCAAATTCCACAAGATTTGGTAGATTAATGTCCGATACATTTAATTGCTTTGATTAAATTACATCTGTGATTTTAGGAACAATTAATAAATATATATTATCCTTGAAACTCTCATCAGCGTTGGAAATAACACGGGAAATTTTATTTTTTATATTACGTAAAGAACCATTCAATCCGCTTATAGGAACATTAATTAGCCTTTTTTCTGAAATGCAATGCATCAGCGAAATATGTAGTCAAAATATGCAGTCAAAAGAACTGTTTTGTTACTAGAGACTCTTCGTATTATTTGACTGTAATCGCATTTATATTTGAACAAGCTACAGTCCATTAACAGAACTGCGAGTTAAATTTGAAGGAACGCTTTATCGATGTCAGAAGAAAAGGAAATTAGATTTAATCTGAAGTGGATTAAAATGTCGAATTGCCTTTTCTTCTGACATCGAGAAAACGGTACTTCAAATTTCACTCACTGTAAAGGATCGTGATTTAATGTGAAGTGTATTAAAATGTAAATAGATGTGGATTTAAGTTGGTGCCAGGCCATAAGCAATCATTTAAGGACAACTTTTTTTATCATGAGAACCGGAGTCGAAAACTATACGTAAACTAAACTTTGGTAGTAAGCTAACATGAAATTTTATTAGGTCTCGTATTTAAATTACCCTGCAAATTCTCTAATACTATGCAGTGCTTTTGCAGAAATGCCACAAATTTGTCCCATTTGGGTAATTCACTGGTGAAGGATAATTCTTTTTTTTTGTGTGTGTTCCTTTGTCTAGTTTTTTAAGAATAATATTTATCAACATGATTTCTAAAGATTGATTAAGCTCTAAACCAATAGTTTTAAGATGGGTTTTTGACAAGTGTTTTTGTTACCAAGTGTTTTTGCCATCCGTCAACAACAGCCCTTAAACCTTTAGCTAAATCTTGCGTTGAAATTTCCATTGATAATATTTCATTCAAATGAATGTTATAATGAAACGTTTATTTTTAAAACGAACGTGAAATGCTTTAAAAAGCGATTCATAGGAATCATCATCATCATTAACTTCATCTAAAGCACTGTGTACCAATGTTGAAAATTTCCGGAAAACTTTTGGAAATTGTATATAAGGCAGTTTTTAATGCTCGCAGAATCTAGCACCGTCCTGTATTTCTTTCTAATTCCAAATTTATCTTCAATAAAAACAAAACAAGGGCTTTATAAAATTGATCTATTTTTCGTACTTACATTATTTAATGTCTTCAACTGTTCATTATTTACCGAATCGCATCCGTCGTTTTCTGCGGAAGTGAGGGGGAGAAATTCCAACGTTATTTCATCTTTTGATTTGTTCAACCTTTTATTTATTTTTTTAGTGACATGTGGATAATTTTTCTAAGTCGATGAAGAGGCATGCTTTCGACAATGTAAATTATTATGTCTATCTGAACAAAAGTTCAGCGTGATTTTGAAAGGCATTTCGCAACTTTTGCGTTGGGCATAAACAGCTTATGCACATATTAAATCTTTTTGCTACTAAATATCTGTCATATTCATTCACTTTTAAGAACATATTACATTTAAAAATAGAATTACTGGTAGAATGGCAAAGAAGACGTTTATTTTTTGTACGGAAATTATTGTTTATGAGCAAACTTTTTGCTTTTAGATTTCTTTCACATGAAAATATATTAGGTCTCGTATTTAAATTACCCTGCAAATTCTCTAATACTAAGCAGCGCTTTTGCAGAAATGCCATAAATTCCTCCCATTTGGGTAATTCACTGGATAATTCATTTTGTGTGTTCTTTTTTCTATTTTTTTAAGAATAATATTTATCAACATGATTTCAGAAAATTGATTAAGTTCTAAGCCAATAGTTTTAAGAGCGCGAATGTGTTTTTGACATCCGTCAACAACATCCCTTAAACCTTTAGCTAAATCTTGCGTTGAAATTTCCATTGATAATATTTCATTCAAATGAATGTTTACAATGAAACGTTTATTTTGAAAATGATCGTGAAATGCTTAAAAAGGTGATTCATAGGAATCATCATCTTAAACTTCATCTAAAGCATATGACTAAGGATATATTTTTAATAATACAGTTTCTGTGCTACGCAATTTATTATTTGAATCAATTAAAGTCATAAACTGACCATTAAATGTATACTAATCTTGATAATTTCCGGAAAACTTTGGAAATTGTTTATGAGGCAGTTTTAAATTTATACTTGAAATTTCAAAATTTGAATTACTAACATGAGATGCATTTTCACTATTATTACTATTAGAGTGTAAGAATTTTCGAAGACTTTCTTCTAATTTTTCTGCTTTATCTTCTATTTCTGTAAAGGCTGCTAGTTGATCATTAATCTCCGTATTCTTGTCAACAGTTTCAAAATATTGACCTTTACGTCTTCTAGACTCGAGACAATTTTTTGAATATTGTCAAATTTAACTTGGTATTCCCAAATGACTTTTTTTTTATTCGTCATCTAGAAACGTTTGTATTCTTGTAATCGACCCTTTATAGGCTCCCCTCTGTCTATTTAACGTTGTTAGTTTGCTTTTTTCAGTCATTTTGCAACTGATTATCTATAACTATTTCTACAAGTATAGTACCAGTTCCTAGATCGAAACGACTGGACCACTTATGTGCGTGTATGTAAATAGTTAATGGACTGTAGCTAGTTCAAATATAATTGTGAAGATAGTCAAATAATACAAAGAGTATCTAATAACAAAACAGTTCTTTTTATGTACATATGTACAGGAACTTGAATCAGGACTGAAACCATAGTCAGTTACGAAGCATATTTCGATGTTGGTTTGTGGTCAATACCACTCGAATTAAAGAATGATCTGTATAATTATTTTACACCAATAATATAATAGACGTTACTATTAACAATAATGACTTCATGGCTATTTTTGCAAAGATAATAGCTCACAAAAATTTGGTTTTATTCCATAATAACTTTCGACGTGCGAACAGAAACAGCAGACGATAAAGACTGCCATTTCCAAACGACAAAGATAAAAGTCTGGTGAAATGCGCAAAGAAGTGCGGTCAAAACAGTGTCAATGCAAGCCGTAACATGCCGACCCCAATTGGCATGTGCCAACATTCAATAAAACAACATAAAGTGTATATGTATATATTACATAACTTACACACCACATTCGAATATTACAATATATAAATTTCAATACTATGCATATAACACTAAATAAGGAATAGTTAAATGATAATACAAAATACAATAAATTATATGTAAATATTCTAAATGCACTTTAAACCAAACAAACAAAAAATTGATATATATTAGATCAATAGATCATCAGTCAATGGGCAAGACACATAATTTAGAAACCGACCTAACGAAAACTTTAGAGACTGTTTTTACTTTCGCTACTCTAACATTACCATCCTTCACTGGTATAACCTCAAACATTCGTCCCAGCATCCATTTACAAGGAGGTAAATTGTCCTATGTTATTACCGCCATCCTGGTTTGATGTCATCGCCCTTTACCTGCCATTTTGAACGATTTTGCGATGGCTTAAGTAATTTAAATGCCAATTTCTTCAAATTAATTGAACAAATTTAGTTACTCTCCATCACCAAAATAAACCCGATTCACTAATATCAATTAATTGAGGATCTGGAATAGCGTCTATTGGCTGAACAATTCGGAAATGGTCTGGTGTCAATACGTTAACATCATTTATGCCGGTCGATAATGGAGTTAATGGGCGTGAATTTAAAATTCCTTCAATTTGGGTGGGGATTGTTTGGAATTCTTTCAGCCAGTCTTGGATTCAGTCGGTCTAGCACCCTTTAAAGTTGTTTTAAGATGGTATTTGAATGCTTTTACACCCGATTCCCATAAGCCATCAAAGTTGGGTGATTTAGGCGGAATGAACTTCCATTCAATAGCTTCTGTCTTGCGCTAATTAACTAAATTTTTCATCTGGTCTACTAATTCATGAAGTTTGAGTAATTCTGGATTACCCCCAGTAGCATTATCTGTTATAATAGAAGAGCATTTTCCGATAAATGCGCCCGATGTTAGATCCGTTCCCAGTCTAAATGAATAGCCGTTGTCACTAAGCAAATAAAGATCGTGGCATAAATCTTATGAAAAATTATGTTTCTCTGATTTTTATCTTTAATCTGAAAAGGACTGCAAAAATCAGCTCCTATATGATTGAAAGTAAAATTTGGAGTTACTCTTTCTGATGGGATAACACCTATGATTTGTTTGGCAGTAACTGGGTTGCTCCTGGAGCAGTCATTTACCACTTTACGCGCTAAATATTTCCCACTTACAGGCCAAAACCTCATACGTACGTAATATATCAGACTTTGGGGACCAATATAAAAATATTTTCTATGACAGTACTCAAATATGAGTTTTGTAATCTTATGGCCTTTCGGTAAAATGATTTGGTGCTTGTTATCAAAGTTTAAAACTGAATTTTAAATCTGCGTCCAGCTCTTAAGATATTATTTTGATCTGAAAAGGAGGATAAACTTTTAATTTTACTGGAAGGAGAAACCCTTGACTTCCATTTAAACTGCTAACCTCTTCCGGAAATTCTTAAGTTTGTAATAACATATTTAAAGAAGTTTCTGAAGCCTTTATTTCTGAGGTGGTGAGGCTGCTTCGGCGCTGGTCTACTGACTTACATTTATAATTGTGAAAAAACCTATAAATATAAGCCAATATAAGAAGAATACTGTAATAATTGCTTCCAAACTTAGAAAAAAATCTACTGCTTCAGGATTCCTGAAAAGAGATAGATAAATATTAGAATCAATGTCATTTTTACAATTTTGTTTAGTCTCTGCTAAATAGTCTTTTACTGGAGCAGAAATAAGTTCGTTGTGAATTGACAAATCCTCAGCTGCTAGACAGTGTGGTCCCTTAAACTACATGGGATTCTCTAAAATAGAATTAACAGTCGCACATTTTGTTAAGAGATCTGTATGGCTGTCCTTTCTGGAGCAGTGATACCATGAGTTAGAATTAGTCAGTACATTGACACGGTTTGCCACAAACTGTTTCCATCGCTTTGATGAGCCTTTGATACAGTATAATGTTATTTTAAATTCAGTCTAGTGGTATACTGTTGATGGATTTTCCTTACCTAGTATAGGTTTTAACTAATTAGTCAATCTTGCACTCAATAATGGTCTGAGAAGTTCCAGTCTAGGTAGAGTAATTTCTTTTATCGGGCAACATGACTCTTTGAGTACACAAGCTTAACTTCACTGTCTGTTCTTGTTCTTAAATAAACAGCGGAGTCACACGCATTTTACTGGCATCGGAAAAGGCGGGTATCTCAGCAGCGATTACTTGATTTGAACTTGATTACATAAACAAGAATTTTCCTCGGGATCTTTACCTCTGCAAAATTTGGAAGTTCTTCGCCCTTTTTTACCCACTTTTCATGCACATTGGTTGGCAATTGACAGTCCCATGATGTTTTATTTAGCCATAATTCTAGGAATAAGCATTTGACCCTACTGGTGAAAATGACGTGATCATGCCTAACGGATCGAAGATTTTTCTAACTGCTTGCAATAATAGACGTTTTGAGCTCTTTTGCGATGACAAAAATTTTATTGTTCTTCTGACTTCGAATGTCAGACAACCATCTTCTGCTTTCCAAGACATACCCAATACTTCATTGAGATTAATACTTAATCTTACATTAATATTAATACCTAGCATGTTCCGCCTGAATATCTAAACCTTCTTTTTGCCAGCACTTTACTAACGCTTCATCATTTGTTAGCCATTTTCGTATAGTCATTCCTTCTTCAGGCATTATTTTCTTATTTATATTCTATGTTCATGAAGGTTTAATAGTTTCATAATTATAATGCAGCAAACGGCCAATTTCTATCGTTTTCCGTTTTTCTGCGTTTCGTTTTCAATTAAAACCGTCATTTTTGGCACACCTGTATGTGTAAAGTAAAAATGTGTTCTTCTTTTTCAATATTATATCGATTTTTGCAATTAAGGACAGTTATAAAATTCTTACAAAAATTACCTAAAATGTGAATTATCTTTTTTTCCATGTATATGATATATATAAAATCATTCTGAGTAAAATCTTTCAGAATTTTTACTTATAATGGTTTATTTTACTTCCTTTATGTTGTTAGAGCGCAAGTATTTATTTCTTTTTTCTCATTCATCCTTAAACAAAGGTATTGTATTTAGCTTCCAAATATTTATAGTTATTTTTAATAAAGAATATACCTTTAATAATATTATTATGTTCATCACTGAAATTATAATTGTACTTGTAAATTCCAGAAATGTAACCGCTAAAAAATATTTGCCTAAAATATCTTTCCAATAACTACCTATTGCAGTAATGGTGGACTTCTAGTTTATAGTATATTACTGGTTCAATATACCTGTGTATAAATACAATGCCTCTACCAATCTCTTAAAGAAAGCTTGTCTCATTTATGTGCAATATTTTCATCTGTCGTGTATGCTAACGTTGATTCTCTTGCACAAGTAATAGGACGGCAGAAAAAATAGCACAAACTAATGAAGCGTTATATTTTTTGTTTATTAGAATTTTTAAGTATTTTAACAGTTGGTGAAAATTCCTGATTTGATTTTATTGACATATTTATGATTCATTCATACCAGCCGTACTTTTGTTAGTATTATTTTTAATGGAATTAAAGAACAAGTTAAATCTTCTCTGATACAGCTCTTAGTCAGTTAATTGATAGGAAATCAAACGACACTTTTTTTAATGAAAAATATGAAATCTAGAGAAAAAGTTTTAAGTACACTGTAAATGTTCTGTAGCAATTTAGATATAATTAAAAATACGGTCTTAAAATTTCTTCACAATTAAATGAATTTAGAAATTTATGTAGTCTTTAAATTATAAAATCCATTAACTGTATTTCGATGGACCTCTTGTCTTACATATAGAATGCATCCCCGTCATTTATTCTTCAAATAATTTTCTTTGACATATATTACAAATTACAAATTAGGTTAAAAAAATAAAAATCAGAATTTTATGAAATCGATTAAAATTTTCGGTAGATTAACTATGAAGAAATACATTTTTTTTTTTTTTTTTTTACTTTTACTGACCTCGTACAAATAATTTCCCAATGTGTAATCACATACATTCCCGTGCATCCCATACATGTTCCATACATTAATTAGGTCATGTACAAAATTTCAACATTTATCATAAAAAGTCGCAGAGATATGTTTAAACGAAGTTGGTGACGTGTTAGTTATAAATTAAAACGTAAATTATTACGGCAGAAGTAGCAATAATTCTTTTCTTTCGTAATTTGTATAAGACCCCTGAAACGCGATCACCCGACACCATTTTCCACTTTGCGAACTCATATTCAGGAATCGAAAAATTGTTTAAGTCAGTATTTATGTATTTTCATATTTTTGCGACTATTTGTGATAAAAGGTTGAAATTCTGTGCATCACCTTATTAACGTATGGGGCACATTTTACTTTATTTTATTATTTGTACGGGGACCGTATGAAATTTAACTTTTGTATTTCTTCAAATTTAAGCCTACGAAAATTTTACCATAAAATTAATTTTAGCACAAGATTTTGTACCACTTATTACGTAACTTTGTAATTTATAATATATGTCTAAGATCAATATTTAAGGAACAAAGTCTGAGGTCAGTATATTTGGACAACTTGTATTTTACATAATTAAGTATTGACTTATTACGTATATCCAATATAGTACAGGATGTTTATAAAGTCCCGGACCCATTTTGATGTTTAATAACTCATAAAATAATGAAGGTATAAACAAAGTTATGGCATTTATTGATGGAATAACTCATATATTTTCCTTTTCAGATTTGAATATCTTTATTTTTGTAAATATCGTCTGCGCGTGCGGTTAATTTCAGTTAATTTCATTTTCCAGTCTAAATATCTGTACTTTTCTAAATATCGTCTGCATATTAATTTCATTTTTCTCTCTTTTGTTTTTGGCAACTATTGTAATGTTATGTTTACTTTTGATGTGTTTGTTCTATGTTACTTTTGTATGTGATGTTTTATTCGAGCAGATATTAAGGAGAATGCATACTCCACAAGAGAAAGCACAGATTTTATGGTGGTTCATAAAAACGGTCTCATCAGTCGTATACTTAGACATGTTGGAAAACTTCATATTTCCACAACTAGAAGAGCTTCAGCCACATGTCATTTTGCAACAAGATGGTGCACCACCTCATTGGGGTACCATCTTTCGTACTTCTTTGAATGACGATTTTCCAGGAAGATGGATTGGGCGAGGAGGTCCAATTCCTTGGCCACACAGATCACCTGATATAAGGCCGCTGGTCTTTTTTCTTTGGGGATTTGTAAAGGACAATGTTTACAGGAGGAGAGTGTCGAACATTGATGACTTAAAAGCCAGAATTACAACGGCAATAGCCTCTGTGGATGCCGACATGCTTGCCGCTACCTGGCTTGAAATTGACTATCGACTTGATATTCTCCGTGCGACTAAGGGGGCACACGTAGAAGTTCATTGACAAGGGTCATGAAACTTTTTGAGTCTATCTAACCATTTATGTTTTTAATTTTAATCTATCTTTATTATTTTATGAGTTATTAAACATCAAAATTTGTCCTGGACTTTATAAACACCCTGTATTTTAATCTAATTCTATATTGAATGACAAAATTATAACATGGATTTTTTTTATAAAAATCATTAACACACCTTTTATTAAAAAAGAATTCACGTTTTGTATAAATATAAAACATTTATGTTAAATTACTTGTTTATGAATTTATATAAAATAATTGTTAAAAGAAATTAGGTGTCCAAAACTAACAATGATCAACAATATAAATAGAAACTGGTTGAAATGTCCATTAAATCATTTAAAGTACTAAAGTTTTTTTTTTCTTTTTAGTCACGCATTGTTTTAAAGATCATAAATCATTTGAAAGTAAAGACCGTATAACGTTTCAAGAAATTGATGGTTGCATGCATAATTCATTTTGAAGTATATATATACATATTTCACTTTTATAGGTGACCTATGGAAGTTTGTGATTTATTATCTTTTTTTGCGTTTCAGAGTGAAATACAACGCGTTTTTTTTTTTTCTTTTCACATAAAAACAATGATCATACCTTATGGGTAAATGTCATATGAATTTCCGAAACAACCAACATTGCTGATTTTTGTTATATACATAAGGGACAGACAACCTTTAAATTTCCAAAAAATCAGTTTTCGGGTTTTTTTTTTTGTTTTTTTTTTAATTCTGTATTTTGTAAAATTTCTCAACAGTATGAAAAAAAAAATCTTCTTTTAATTTGAGTGAAAATCATTTATATATGGTGAGTACATTTGTAGGTCTGTAGATATTGAAATATTAAAACGAATTTTCTCAGATTAGTAAATTTGGAGTTTGCGCGTACTGTTAACTTCAAACTATATAAGCTGCACCTTTAAAAAAATAACCAAACAGACGTTTCTTTATACTCTTCATGCTAAAACCAAAATATTCAAATATTTTGAAGACTTATTTTTCAGCTCTTGAAAAACTTGACATTTTTTTTTAACTTTTTTTTTTTTTTTACTTTGTGCTAAAATTATATGTTAAACAAAACTTTTACAACATTTACTGTATATTTTGGGGTTTTTTTTATTTATACCTAGATGTGTTAAAATTCTATATTATTCAAAAATTCTATATGCATAATGTAGAGTTTTAGCATGCAGAAAAAAAAATCTTTTTTTTTACAGTGTAATGAACATCTAGAGCCAGGATAGCAGAAATAAATAAGGTTTCTGATAAAGCAATAGAAAATGATGTTACATCTAAAGCATTAAAATATATGCATGCAATTATATTCCAAATTTTCTCAGAATTTTTTCACATGAACGGTCGCATTTAACTTGTAAAGAAGTTTAGTTTTATATAAATACTGTACCGCAGCTTTTACATTAATTAAATTTTCTAGTTATGTGCAAACCAGCGTTAATTTGACGTTGATCTCTAACATTAACAAAAATTTCTAGAACCGTTCATCGTATTTCAGATGTGAAGTACGCAGACCAGTATTAAACAATCACTTACAAATGAATTGATCATTCTTAAAATTAAAATTTAATATTTTAACATAATTTTTTAGATTAGTGGAAAGTTTCCGTACATAAAGGATTGGGAAAATAAAAATACTACATAAAGAGTCTTCCTGCGGAGAGGGTATTTTTTTACTAACTTTGTGAGAAATAAATGTAAAGTTTCTTGCAAAAAAAAAAAAAAAAAAAAAAAAAAATGCGCAGAAAGTAATTAATTTCTCTTTAATGATTTTTTGAACACGGAATGTAAAAGTTTGATTAAGCAATTGTAAATTGTTTACATTAATTAATATTTTAATTAAAGTATCCAGACGAATAGAAGATAGTTTTTGTGATTTTATTCTTTGTGATTTTATTTTAATTTCTATACTTTTTATTCTAAAGTAATTAGATCTTCTAATTAGTAATTAGATAAGTTTCTGCTTATTTACCATGCATAAAACGCATCTTTGAATATTCAATAACATGTGAATATATATTCATATTCCCTTTATAAATTTGACAAAAATATTTCCGTTAAAGTCTAGTATACAAAAATTTAAATTTTTTATACACAAAATATACAGGGTGATTCATAAATATCGAAACAATAGGCTATTTCCTTAAATATTGCCCCTAGACCCATACTTCCAATTGAAAAGTTTCATAAAAAAGGGTGCAAAATTTAATGACATAAGTTGCAACTCCATAGGGGTCTATTTGAAAAAATACGAAAATTAAATTTTTATACGGCCCCCGTAGTGTAAAAATTCCAATCAAGAAAATTTTCCTTATCCATTCCTGAATTAAACACAAAAAATTGCATCTTCACATCTGAAAAACTCGCAGAGTTACGGCCGTTTAAATAATTCATCAGGTTTTAAGGGATTAGACACAAATTGGAAAGCGTGCAATCGAAGAAACAATGTTAGTTTAAGAGTTCTAGGAAACATGTAAAAAATATATTTGTTGAGCTAGAATTTTGATTTTTTTTTTCTTTTTTGCGATGGTTAACCGTATAATTTGCAAACAAAATCACATCCTAATATTTCGCATAAAGTTTCTTAAAAAATTAAATGTTTAGTATCTTTTTAAGCGGATTTAATTTAAAATCTTTATAACTCGAAACATTATTCATCGGATTTCAATTTTTTTTTTCATTTAAATAAAGAGGAAAGTATAATTTTAGTTTTGTTTCAGGATTTTTTTTTTTACTTTTAATTTGAAAATTTTTTTTAAATAATTGTTTAAATAATATGTAACTTATTTTTTAAAAAATCCTATTTTCAAAAGTATTTTTTTTTTCAATTTGCCGAAACAAAATTAATGTAAAATAATCAAAAAAGACATGTTCCAAGTTTGCACCTTTTTAATTTACGATTAAAAAAGCATCATGCAGAGAAACGCATTTAAAGTGTTAAACATTGATTGGCTCCTAATAAAATATTTAAATGCATTTTAAAAATTTGCACGTGAAAAAGTCACTTTTTCCGGTAGCTTAAACTTCCGATTCAGTTTAACTTTTGCCGTTTCCACCACCTTTTTGTACTACTTAAATGTCCATAAATAAATGTTTAATGTAGAATTTGAAACAATGCTTTTTCAAACATGCCGATTAAGAGATTTTCTTCATTTTAGCACTTACAAATTCAGACTTTTTATCGCCCTGGCGAAACCAATATAAAAGTCTGTATACTGGGGCCGGTCCAGACCCGGCATTGGCGTCTTTTTTCTGAAGACTCGGCCTGGCCGTTCCGATCGTATTTTTTCATGCCGAAGCGTGTGTTGATGTGATTTATGACGCCAGTTATCTATACGAGGGATGTGGGCCTGAAACGGGGGGGGGGGTGCCTTCCGTGGAGGTCTTTCTAAGGGAACCTAAACCCGTATTTACGCAAGGATATCCAAGGTTAGAAGAAAACCACTGAAAACACCGAACCATTGGGCCGAAGGACACGATTGGGTTCGAACCCAGCATGAGAGCAGAACTTCTCGGCCACTGTTTTACCGAACCTGGACTGGCTTCCTTATTCCTAGGTCTCACCTGGGCGAAATTTTCAGTCCCGGTCTCAAGACAACCCATATTAAAATCATTATCTCTGACTGGGCTAACCCGTGCAAAAATAACTAAAATTTGGCTCAGCCCCAAAACCTTTACAACAAATGCATATATTTTTAAATGGACATTATTTTACAATAAAATTTTAAAATTCATATTTTTAAAGGATAGTAGATCTTAAGCAAAAAATTTAAAATACAGTAAAACTCGTGAAAAAAATCTGCCTATGACGGAATCCTTTATTAAACAGAAAAATCTGATGATCCATGGAAAATGAATATAATAATACGACAAAAAATAGAATACATTTACAAATCCTAAGAAGGGAACTTGTCTATAACGCTTTTTTTTTCTTTCCTATGTGATTCCATCTTAAAAGATTTTACTTTATAGCATTTTTCATTACCTCTAACACATGAAATATGGATTAACGTTATTAAAGTATAAGTGAATCATTTACATATAAATAGAGATTCATTAATAAAACAAATAATCATAGCTTTTGGCACTTCTTTAAAAATAATAATTATAATCATGAAAAAAGAAAAGTTATAATAGGTATTTTTGGTCAGAACTTCTCCATACGAAGCAACTTTTAACCATATCGATGTAAAAAATTATGTAGAAATTCAGCCAGGTCGGCCAGGCTACGATTTAAACTTTTTTCCAGGAAGGGTCGAACTTTTTTTCCTATGGGTCGGTTCGGGGCCGGACCTAGATATTTCGACCGGTGCAGACCTCTAGTGCAGACCACCAGCATACTTTGAAAGCAAGTTTTTAAAGCAAAATCTAAACGCTGCCTGTTTTATGTCCAAAGGAGAAACACTGTCTTACATCGACTTTTAATAATGTACAATTTGTGGCTGATCCCTATCTTGCATTCAAAATGAGTCAAACACTCGTCGCTCAGAGGCATGGATAAATGGTGTAAGTCACGAATTTTGGATTTTGATATCTCTGCGAATTTTAAAGATATCGAGATGAATTTTTTTGTGTTTAATTCAAGAATAGATAAGGAAAAATTTCCTAATTGGGAATTTTACTCTACGGGGCCCGTATAAAAATTTAATTTTTGTATTTTCTCATATAGAGCCCCCAAGGAGTTGAAATTTATCTCATAAAATTTTGCACCTTTTTTTATGAAACTTTTCAACTGGAAGTATGCGCCTAGGGGCAATATTTAAGAAGATAGCCTATTGTTTCGATATTTGTGAATCACCCTGTATATCGTACCTAACCTTTTAACTGACGCAATAAAAGCAGCTTTCTCGTTTCCACCAATGTTGCCAGATTAGGGACTTTTTCTGTCCCCTGATTGTTGATTGTCACCTCTTTTTTGAAATAGAAATATTCGGACTATTTAAAAATAGATTAAATATACTAAAAAATAAAGCGAATTATGCTATTTAAAAAAAGTGGCAACAGTCAAATAATCTGAATTTAAAAAGTCCCAAATCTGGCAAGATTGCTTTCACATGTGCTTTAAGAGTTCCTTTGAAAAGGGTAAATGATTCTCATTCGAAATTAGATTGCTGTTACACAAAGTGATAATGAATTTTTTTTTTCTCATTAATAAAAATGAAACTGTCTCATAATAATTCTTATTTAATTATGGAATTTTTGTTGTTATTAAAAAAAAGACACTCGTTAGCTGGAAATAGATAATTTTTTCGAAGGGGTAAAGATTGATACACACATAGCACATCATAGACTTGAATGTAGTGAAAATTTTCCATTCCCCTGTCATTTCGCTTTTTATTTCTCTGTCTAAATGTCATTCCCCTGCCTCGCTTAGTCATTGCTCTGCCTATATAAATGTAAATGTTGTTATATGTTTAAATTTATAAACGATTTTTGCTGATAGTATTTAATTACTTAGGGATAATACTTAAATACAATGGAATCCAAAATTGAGGGGGGGGGGGGGGTTGTTAATTTTTCAAAATATGTAAGCCCAAATTGTTTTGTTAAGACAAAATGGCTCACCACGGATATTCCAATGTGCTTTCATATCACATTGACTTGATTGTCATTTCTGCTGTAAAACACTCTAGCACACACAGAATGAAACATTCTGTGTTTAATTTCTCTATTTTTGAATAGAAGAAGATTTCCTAAAACTTTCTCTAAATCTTTTGATGAAATTAAGAACTGTTATTTTGAATTTTATTCAAATACAAAATTAAAATTTCAGTTTATTTTTTATTTTTTCGTTTAGCCAATTTGTATTTATACAAATGTATGTAGCGTCTTTAAAAATTAAGAATCAGTAGAAATTTATAGTAAGGTGATATTTTCTACTATTAGATTTATTTGAAAATGCAAATATTAAAAAAAAAAAAAAAAAAAAAAAAAAAAGCAAAAGTTAGCAAAATCAGTGGGTAATTTTAAGGTATGCTCACATTTTAATATCTATTTCAGGTAGCTATTTCATAGTTGGGACATAAACGTAAAATAACATTGTATTTCATATTTTCTAAAAATGGAAAAAAATCGATAATTAGCTTGTTATTTCATGAAAAAAGCGATTTTTTAAAGAAAAAAGAAACGTTGGTCAATCAGAAATTATTTAAATCATAGTTCTTTTGTCACTAATTATCATAATTATCAAGTTCTGGTTTTTATGGAAGCACGCTCATTCATTTTTTAATAATTTATATAAATATTAAGCGTTACCAAAATTTTCGAATAGTAATCTAAGCAAATTTCTTAAATTCTTATTTGAGCCCACAATCCTATCGACTAATACATCTACGGATAGATTGAATAATCGGATTTCGTTCGGATAGAGATTAGTATATAGCACATGCATAATTCATTGCACACCCTCATGATTATTAGTGATAGTAGAAACCACAGTTTTCGAATAGTGAGTTCAACCATATTTTTAGATTATGTTTCTGACTCATTTACCAGTCAAGAATTTTGAAAAAGTAACTGAAGAAGTCTTAATTAGTCATTTGCAGATGAGTATACGAATTTTACCTCCAGCCTCACTCATTCGTCATTTTTTGCTTAACTGCGGCCTATTTTAACAACTCAAATCATAGTATCCCTATACCTTCGAAACTAATTTCAAATTACATTATTATCGCTTTAAGACCTGACCTACACAATTGTGTAGGTGATCCTAAGGAAAAAGAAAAGACAATTTCCTGTTTTGTATGATTTAAAGCCGAGCTTTTACCCACAAAATTGTGTGGTTTTTCCATTGACGTAACCTGACGTCGGAATTTTTTTTAGCCCCCGGTATGTTATTTCTTTCTCCAGCTTATTTTGTCTCCAATATATAACGTTACCTTGTATACGCTAGCTGTAAAACAAAAGCCGATGTTTCATTGAGCGATTAAATACACTACATCATTTTTAAAAACTTCTAAGCATCGCACATTTGCAATGTTTATACTGTCGTATTGGGAAAAAAATGTCCTTTTTAAAGCAATTTGTTTAATGCATCTCCATTTGTTTTTGAAATATTACTTTTTTTTGTAGTTTTTAGTGACATTTGTTTCATTTTGGCAACTCAAGTACTGCATTTCTGTAGAAAGCAAAGAAAAAAATTGTTGAAAAATAGCAATTACATGTTTTTGTTGCCATTTTCTCATAAAAATTGAAAAAAAAAAGTAAGTAAAATACGTGCTATTTTGAGAAAAATATAAATGAAGGATTTATGATAAAACATGGAGCTATTATAAACTATGTTTAATTATAAGAATCTATACTAATGCAATTGAAATCTGTTTACATAAAGTAAAAGCGTCTGCTTTAAGTCTTAAAATTGAAATATGTTTTACATCAGAGTTCCGATTATCCGAGTCCCGCTTAACCGAGTTACTTTCTTGTGATTGACTGGTGGCTTCTATTACTATGACATAGCCATTATAAATGAAGCGTTAGGCGAAGATGAAAAAGCAGCCGTAAAATGTTAGAACTCTGATTTTCTGGTCAGAAGTGGGGAGGGGGGGATGGCCATAATTTTTTTCTGATTTTCTGGTTAGAATGGGAAAAAATGGCCATAATTTTTTTTTTTTTTTAATTATGGCAATTTTTGTTTCCCCATTCTGACCAGAAAATCAGAGTTCTAAATTTTTACGGCTGCTCTTTCATCTTCACCGAACGCGTAATTTATAATGGCTATTTCATAATAATAGAAACCACCAGTTCACCAGAAGAAAATGAAGTAATGGGAATGCTGGGGGCGACACTAAATTCTGAAAAAGCAGAATTCCTGTTCTCTAGTTTAATTTTTTTAAATCAAATATGATAATATTAATTAGGAGATACCACCGAATTTTTAATTTCGACCAAGAAGCTCCAGCTCTTAAAGGGTTATCTTAATAATCAGCCCTTAAGTTCTTAAGTTAATATGTGAGTTGTAGTTACCTCTATTTTCGAACAGTTATGCCAGCAAAATATTTAAATTATGTTTATGGCTCATCTGCCAGTGAAATTTTGGGCAAAGTACAAAAAAGGGACAGTAGCAGTATTTCTAGTTAGCCATTTGTTGAATAAAACGTGGATTTTACTGCCCGCCCCCTCCTATCTTCGTCGAGTTTTTCATAACTTAGCCCTATTTTTGTAACTCAACTTCTCTTACACATATCTCTTCGAAAGTAATTAAAAATTGCTTTAATATCTTAATTATCACCTTTTTCACTCTTACAGTTCTGCTAAGAGTGGCAGTTTATAAATATTTCCGAGTAGTAATTTCAACAAATTACTTAGATTCTTATTTTAATGACCCAAACTCCTCGACTGACAACTATATCTAAAATAAGCGGAGTTTTGTTCAGATATAGGTTTATTTAGAATAGAGTTTGCCACTTTGCGATGGAAAGTGGAACTAACAGCCATTGCACGGTTGAGCCAAAGAGCATGCATGTTACACCATGCCAATGGAATCGGGCATACGTATCTGATGTTCTTATAGAATATATTGCGACTTTACTTTATGACTAATGATTACCATTTTTTTCTTAAGTTTATTTCAGCAAATTTATTAGATTCTTATTGTAGTCCCATGTTTTTACTTTCTTCTATCTTCACAAGAAGAAAGTATTGGATTCATGAAATTTTTCGAATTCCGGTCTTCGACGGATTTACACGTTTTAGGGGTCAGAGATTCCAAAAAACATGTTTTTACAAAATGTCTGTCTGTGACTCTGTGAGTCTGTCTGTCTGTGTGTATGTGACATAAATTTTGTGGGCGCTCTATCTCAAGAACTAATGCACGGAATTTAATAAAAATTTATATTCTGTTAGTACCTAATACAAATTGATGTTGATTAGTTTTTGGTGTAAATCGCTCAACAGGCGGCTCTGCTACGCTCCATTTTTCACGATTTTCGCAATAGCTCTATCTCACGAACTAATGCACGGATTTTGATCAAACTTCAGATTTAGTTAGTCCTTGATATGAGTTGATGCTGATTACGTTTTGGTGTAAATCGCCCAACATGTGGCGCTGTTAGGATGAATTTTGCAGGATTTACACGATTTCCCCAATAGCTCTATCTTAAGAACTAACGCACGGATTTTCATCAAACTTCAGATTCAGTTAGTCCTTGATATGACTTGCTACTGATTATATTTTGGTGTAAATCGCCCAACAGGTGGCGCTTCTGTGCTGACTTTTTCACGATTGCCTGAATAGCTCTATCTATAGAACTAATGAACGAATTTTCATCTAACTTCAGATTTAGTTGTATGTTGACACAAGTTGTTGTTAATCAGGTTTTTACAAGAAGAAAGTATTGGAATCATGAAAATTTTCGAATTCCGGTTTTCGACGGATTTACACGTTTTAGGGGTCAGAGATTCCAAAAAACATGTTTTTACGAAATGTCTGACTGTGACTCTGTGAGTCTGTCTTTCTGTCTGTCTGTGTGTATGTGACACAAATTTTGTGAGCGCTCTATCTCGAGAACTAATGCACGGAATTTAATAAAAATTTATATTCAGTTAGTCCCTAATACAAATTGATGCTGATCAGTTTTTGGTGTAAATCGCTCAACAGGTGGCGCTGCTACGCTGCATTTTTCACGATTTTTGCAATAGCTCTATCTCACGAACTGTCTTGAGATCTCGGCACGGATTTTGATCAAACTTCAGATTTAGTTAGTCCTTGATATGAATATATGCTGATTACGTTTTGGTGTAAATCGCCCAACAGGTGGTGCTGTTATGATGAATTTTGCAGGATTTACACGATTTCCCCAATAGCTCAATCTTAAGAACTAACGCACGGATTTTCATCAAACTTCAGATTCAGTTAGTCCTTGATATGACTTGCTACTGATTATATGTTGTTGTAAATCGCCCAACAGGTGGCGCTTCTGTGCTGCCTTTTTCACGATTCCCTCAATAGCTCTATGTATAGAACTAATGGACGAATTTTCATCGAACTTCAGATTTAGTTGTATGTTGACACAAGTTGTTGTTAATTAGGTTTTGGTGTTAATCACCCAATAGGTGGCTCTGCTATGCAGGAATTTACACGATTTTCGCTATAGCTCTATCTCAAAAACTAATGCACGGATTTTCTCCAAACTTCAGATTAAGTCAGACGTTGACATAAATTGTTGCTGATTAGGATTTGGTATAAATCACCCAATAGGTCAGTATAAATCACCTGCTAGGCAGATTTTTTCTGGATTTAGACGATTTCAGCGATAGTCATATCTCAAGAACTAAGCACGGAATTTCATATCTTTAGAATCCTCATTAGATGCATAGATTGCCATTTAATTTTGGCAGTGTAATAGCGAATTTTGAAGCATTAACATGTTTGGGATAGAAGAAAGTTTTAGGATTGGTACATCCGACTAGTTTACTCTTATTAGCCTGAATATAAAATGCCATTTTGAAATGAACCATCATATATTAAATTTATTTCCCGTTTATTTTTATTTTTTATTTTTATCGAAATTTTAATACATTAGTTCCCACAAAAAGTCAAGTTCTTAGACACTTAGAAACAATAGGGTACTCTGGGGTAATTTCCAGACAGAGGAATGCAGAGTAATTAACAGACAGGAATAATACTCGCACACTAATTGGAATCTAGCCAAAACAGTTTTCATTTTAGTTAAAAAATATATACTTTTCTATCTCAGTTAATATTATTTTAGTAATTAGTAGCTTACTCTCTCTTTTAGAAAATTTGTTTCCTAAATGATATAAAATGTTGCTGTTTAACATTTTCCTTTACTGATTTCAAATATAAATTTCTCGTGTGTGGTAACTCTAGCACAAATGCTGCTTCATTTTTGGATAGTAAAGTATGTTATATTTTTGGAAATAACGAAACAACGTTATTTGGATATCCATCTGGGAAGATATTGAGTTTAAAATATGTGTAGCTTTTAAGAAACACCGGGGTAATTTCCAGACACTACAGTGCGTATCAAAAGTATACGGACAGGCGATTTTTTGAAATAACAGTTCAAACAATGAAACCATAATCACGGAAAAATAATAATTATAAGGAATCATAATACCAGTTTATGACAACAAAGAAATACAGCATAGTGTTTACAGAATTTTTGCAAAAAAATAAAAATCAAAATAGGTCTAAAAATATATGATCTTTTCGAGTATTTTGCATTTAAATTCAAATTTTGGATCGGTTCCGTTTAATTATCTTTAAAAGCTTATCAAGTATGCATCAGACTAGTGTTTGGACAATGAGTGGCTGTAAAGATAACCAATTCTGCTCTACCTGTTGCTTTAATTCCTGAATAGTAGAAAAATGACGATCATGAGCATACATATCCCGTGCAAGTACTCCCCAAAGGTTTTAAATTGGAAATAAATCTGGGCCAGTCTATAACAGTCACTTGATTCTGCTTAAATCAAGCTGTTGTTGAGTGGCAGGTGTAAATCGACGAATTGTCTTCTTGGGATTTTCAGTTTTCCCTTCCTAAAATATTTCCAAATGAAAGCAGATTGCTTTTAAGGGCATTTTAAAAATCTTAGGAGCACTGTCAAATTTTAAGAAAAACAATATATGATGTTCAATTGAAACAAATCGCCTCCCACACCATGAGATAATTCCTTGTTGTCGGCTAAAGAACTCGCGAGATTCTCGTCGCAGATCATACTAATAGTATGCCTAGCCATCAGGACCATCAAAATCGATTTTGTTTTCGTCACAAAAAACACTTAACAATTCATGTTCCGAAGTCATGTGTTTTTTAGTTCAAAGAATGCGTGTATTTCTATGGTGAATTTTCAGCATATGTGTCCGAAACATTTTTCGATAGTTATGAATTATTCTTGCCTGTATGCAACGTGAACAGAAGTTCTTGTAAAAGGAAACGCTAAAATCTACGAAATTTCACAAACAGACATCTTTTGGGTTGAAACTGTTTTTCTTGGTCATCCTGAACGTTGTTTTGAAATCAAATTGTCATTCTTTGACAAAAATTCATAAATTCGGGATCTGCTATTCTTCATCTGTTTAGCAATATCATAAATTATAACATTTTGACTCTTTAAACGCCAAATTGTACCTCAGAAGAAAATTGAACGTCATTTTCCCACTATTCGTCAATTGAAGAACAATTAGTGATTGTATATTTTGAATTGGTTATTTCACATGTACAAAGCGCATAGTATGCTTTTTTTTTTTTTTTTTTTTTTGATACGGTTGTTTTAAAAGCAATCCGCTTCATTGTCCATATATTTGTGGGACAGCCCATTTTTATTTTTATTATTATTATTATTTTTTTTTTTTACAAAAATTCTGTAAAACCTATACTGTATTTCGTTGCTGTAATAAACAAATATTATGATTCCATATGATTATTAATTTTTTCGTGATTATGGCTTCATTTTTTGAGCTGCTATTTTAAAAAATCGCTTGTCCATATACTTTTGAGACGCATTGTAAGATGAGTTACAAAATGTGTTTAGATTGATCCTAGATGGTAAATTAATTGTTTTCAACTGATATAAGATGGGTTGTATATTGAAATATAACTTCAAAAAAAGCCATCTGTAAGTTAAAATTAAAATACTGGGTGAAGTTTAAGCTAAAGTGGGAGATTTATGATGAAAGAAAGAGATTTATGATGATGCCATTTCAGAATCAAATACATAATATATGATGTATATTATGACCAAATATTCTATCTGATACAGGTACAAACGTTGTTCGACAAACATGACTATAAGAAAAATCTGGTGGAAGCTCAAATGACATTTTTAAGCTGGCTTGGTGATGATCGATATTGGTGGCCAAAAATGACCAAGTTGAATTTGTTGCCAAGTCCTTTTTTTTTACCTTTTTAGACTAAGCCTGTTGAACATTTCCTTGTTAAAACTATATGAAAGATGTTAAAGAATTGTAAAATAATGTTAATAAATTTTACAGAGATATCCTTACTGTCAAATAAAACTAAAATGGTTAGGCCTGTGGACATTAGTGCTGTTAGTAAAAATTAGTGAAAATTTTATTGTAGCGTGAAAAAACAGGTCAGGCGACTACAATATTTATTTATGTATATATTTTTTATTTATTTATTTTCTTTAAACAAAATTGGTGTCAGTTTTAAGTTCTTATGTCATGTTCATTTTTATTCAACCATCAGAACTGTTTAAAAAGTCTGTAATTCTTTTCTGATTTACGTAAAACAGATATAGCTGCTGTAGCTATGTTTGAAAAAGTACCATACAACGTACATATATTCGCGAAAATAGAAATGGATTTCAGGTGTATTTTACAGTTACAATTGCGTTTTCATGCCTTTCTTTCAGTATTCGGAATGGTCTAATAATTTCCCTGTTTTGTGCCACAACATTTTACAATACTCTCAATTATAGTAGTTGGTGTTCAAATATGACCTTTAAATAACCCCACAGGAAATTAATACAAACCACGAGCTAATTTTCAGACAGGATTTTATGAAGTTTATTTTTATTGTTAATGCTAATTATCTAAAAATGCGTCAAAATAATCGCCAAGCATGTGATTATTTTACCAAGAAAAAGTTAAAAGAAACAGTCAATGATTCCTGAGTAACTGCAAAAGTTTCGTTTTTGTCTGAAAATTACCCCAGGCTATCCTATATATAGTTTAAAAGATACTCATACACAGCATAATTTATGAAAACGTATCAGTGCCATTTGAATTGGGTAATTCTTCATGAAAAACACATTTATCAAAAATAAGGGGATTAGGGCCGCCCTTTCCTGCTCCCCTTTATACTTAATCAATGAACCCCCAAAACTAATCAGGGAAGCGCCTTATCAAAATGAGCCTATTTTCAAAATCTGAAGCAAATGGTATATTTCTATCAAGAGTTATCGCGTTACGTACATACATACGTACAGTCGTGGAAAAAAAAGTAAACACTCCCTACTAACTCCTCAACAAATTATTGTAGAAGAAAGTTACTGGTACCGAACGATTGGAAATAAAGTCTACTTTTAAATGATGTATATAAAATTTGCTTAGGGGGCCACCTACATATTAAAACGAACCATAACTTTGTTTTTTTTTTCAATAGCAGTACCCAATTCTGTCAGCATAAATGAACTCTACACCCTTCAATTAGCCTAAAAACGAACTTTTATACAATTCGTACCATAAGTTTCCGAGAAATTAATTATTTTAAAACGAGTGTATTTTAAGGGCTGTAACCAAATTGAAGTTCCGTACTGAATTGTTAACCGAGAGAGCCGCTTCCTTGATCAAGGAACCTTAAGCGCCACTCAAGGAGTCAATGAAGAGTGTTAGATTACAGTACGGCAGAATAAATTTCAAAATGTCTACTCACTTCCATCATAGACGATCCCCTAAACCATCATTTAGCCGTTTTTTAAGCATAATTTGAAAACTACTTGGAGGAAAAATGTGAAATTTTTGAATTTTCATAAAGCAGGACTTAATAAATCTAAATCCATCAAAAAAATTGTAGGTTGCAATTCATAATTTTTTCGAATATTAATTTCATAATTCATAATTCATATCATAAAATTATAAAAATTGCAAATTCAGCTTATTTATGTTTGGGTATATTAGTATTATTACCACAAATAAAATTAGCACATTAGGAGCATAATTTCGGGAGATATAAATAAAAATATGAAAATATAATTTAACATTAGAAGCACTAAATTTTGAATGTTTATAATTCAAAAACTTATCATTCAAATGACTTGAAATTTGGTGCCTAGGCATAGTTTGAACCGAAGATTTGAAATATCTCGTTAAAATTGGGTATTGCCATTGAAAAAATTGAAGTTAGGATTCGTTTTAATATGTAGATGACCCCCTAAGAAAATTTTATATACATCATTTAAAAGTAGACTTTATTTCCAATCGTTCGGTACCAGTAACTTTCTTCTATAATGATTTGTTGAGGAGTTAGTAGGGGGTGTTTACTTTTTTTTTTCCACGACTGTACATAAGTACACCTTCGGGCACATTAGCTCAGAGGCTATTTGATAGCCTGTGAGCTAAAAATTGTTATATTTGCTGATGGAATCATCATAAACATAGGCGGTTTGCTTTATTCAAATGTTTAATTTTGGAATATTTTGAACCCTAGTCATAGAATATGCATAACAAATCGATACCCTTCAATACATAACATACTTATGCATGACAAAAGGAAAAAATCAAAAATCATCAAAAGCAGGTAAACTGAAATTTCTTAGAAAGTTCATAAAACATGTCCTTATACATTTTTTTTTTAATTTAATTAGATATATAGTAATTTTTGTAATATATTTAATGCATAATTACTTTTTCCTTTTCTTAAAACAGTAAAATAATACCTTCCAAAATATTATTTGATTGACTGTTATTTTTCTTTCTTTATTTAAAATACTGTTATCTGTTATAAATGATTAATGGTTTCAAATCCAAAAAAGACGAAAATGTCAATAAAATACAAAATCTGCATCATTAAAAATGATAAAAGCGTTGCTCCTGCAAATGTTTACTCCCAGAATATCGAAGATTAAATCATATTTTATATATATCTTAGCGGTGTTGTTATTGGCAGCTAATATAATTTAAATTATCTGGCAATGCATATTTTAACCTTAAAACAAACCTATTTTTTAACATTACTTTTGGAAAATTCATATTTTGACATTTACTAAAGCTGTTTTAAAAAAGTTAAGATTAATTAAAGTCGGAAAGTTTGATTTTCTTTTAAGAAGATCATAGAATTTATTATCCATTTTAAGCGTGTTTATATATATATATATATATATATATATATATTAATGTATGAATATATTCATCTGTAGATCAATGCTAGGATATTCATAATTTTATAACGAATAAATTACTGATTAAACATCCATTTAATCTACCAGAAATTAATAAAAATAATTATTTTTTACGAATTATCTAAAAGTAATGCTTCCCTAAAATTCCAGATTCACTAAACGTAATCTATATTTCTAATAAGAATTTATTATAGAACCTTTATTACAAAACTTTCGGGCACATTAACTCACAGGTTTTGATAGCCTGTGAGCCAAATATCGGGTGTATTGTTATATATTTCTAATAAGAATTTATTATAAGAATTTATTTTAATTTAAATAACTTATTTTAATTTAAATAAGAATTTATTTTAATTTAATGTTTATAATCAACAAAGATTCATGATTAATTATTGTAAATTGCTAATTTAAATAATATATATAATATAATATAAGGATAACGAATTCTTTAAATCGAAGTGAACAGAAAATATAAAGTTTTACTTTATCCTATGTGTGAACTGTGTAAAAATTATACACAGTGTTTATTCTAAGCATGAAAAGTATTCCAAAAGAAACTTTTCTTAAAAATGCAATTATTGCAAGTGATGAGAAAGTTTGTGCGTGTGAAAAAAAAAATCTATAAAAACTAAATAAATTGTCGTGTTACAGTAAGATAAAACCTCCCCCTACAATCTTTATAACTTGTGTATTCTCTGCCAGTTAATTGTAAATTGCCAACATTGAGCTAACGAATATTCATTTACCTTTTGATAACTGGATTAATTGCTCATTTACCTGCGAATTTGGAAAAATGAAAGATTTCGATGTGCTTAAATTTGGAAATTTTGTGAGGTGATCCAGATAGAAAATAAAGAGCGCTCTATGGAAATTTAGCCATTTTATTTTTTGTGGGTTATTTATTGTATTGAGAAAAAGAAGATAAGCCTAGTATGTGTTCTAATTAATATAGTGATTTTCAACAAGTACATTTGGATAATTTTTTTAAATGATTTATGGAATGATCAATGTTATCAAAAAATTTATAATCTGTGCTTTTGGTCCAAAGGAATCCAATAAAGAGATCTACTGCAATTCATTTGTTCCCGACATATATATATTGCCGTATTTACAATGTAAGTTTTAATGTTGATTGATATGGCCTGTATCCTGTTCCATGTTTTAGCGTCTGTTATAAAGATCTTTCGCCGTATATAAATACAACTAGCAGTCTTCGCTGGTCGGTTTTTCTAAAGAAACATCGAATCAAACGAAATATATCTGTGAATTTGATCATACGTTTTAAAGCAATATAAACATTTACCTCGAATGTCCAAACGAATTGCTGAAAACAATTTGAATGTCATTATGCTATTATATCTCTTATTAAGTCATACAAATTTTAGGCTGTTAAGGACCAACTTCTTCAGTTGATCATTTAGTGTAGGTGTTGGTGAAGAACAATAGAAAAATATGAAATATACTAAAAGCGTTCATGAAAGATTACCAATGTATGTCTTATCATCCGTTAATTGGGCTTATTGAAAAGGCTAATCGTTCATAATAACTGTGTTCGCCTGATTCTGGAACTTTCAGCAATAATTCTACAATCAAGCAACCTGACGACCAAGCAACACAAAGCAAATGATATGTGATTTACACTAAAACATTTACTGAAAAAATTAACTAACCGATAAGTTCCAGTGAAATCCACTTAGCCGAATCTTTTAAGCTGGAAAATGTACCAAAAACTTCCCTAAAAATGGTCTAATTAACACTTTAAATCCCATAAAAATTCATTCACATGAACTTTTAAAAAAAGATCCCTATGTTTCTTCTGATTTAGAACTTTCAACAAAATTATTTAACTAGGCAATATAAAATGTTATATTTTATACTAAAATATTTTCTGAAAAATTATCTAACAATGTTAGTCCCATCAAAAACTATTCAGCGGAACTCGGGTTATAAGCGGCTGGAATAAAATTTCTCTTTGCATTTTATGTAAACTCAAGTAGTTATATATAGCTTTCATAATCGCGTTAATCTGATTATAGCACTCTCAGGGCTGTAAGATAGGTATATGCCGCATCGCTTATGTTTTTTCTAAGAAACTCGGCACAATTTTCATAACTATAACACATCTACTCTCTGTCTGTATAGTATATCCTCCACTTTTCATTACTATGACACTGAGAACTTTTCCTCCGTAGCTCTCTAATTAATTGCTTAAATCGATATGATAAATATTGAAAAATCCTTGAAATTTAATCTAACAAACGGTGCAAATGTCATTAAAATCCATTCCGTAAAACATGAGATTTTGTTTCATATTCGAGTTAACATAATTTTAGACCGTAGTTATTACTAAGCAACTTAGAGCTAAATTTAGGTTTTTACATTAAACCATTTACAAACCAATTTACTATGTAAAGTGTAAGTTCTACAAAATTTTGTTCAGTAGAATCTGAGCTATAATCAATTGGAATGAAATAGGAATTTTCGTTTTTCATGTATAGTAAGTGAGGATGTGTAAATGTGTAAGTGCTGTTATTTGCTATTTCGAAAATGTTATAGGCAATATTTACGCATGGCTAACATAAAAGTACACATTTTTATTTCTTATCCAGGGGCAAACGAAAAATCACCAAACTGAAATTTAAAGCTTTTTTTTTTTAGCCAAACATTATTTTTATAATTAAATTAAATGTTTTTGTTTTATAATATTTATTTTTCATTAAACATTTTTCTTTGCATATGAAATTAAACCAGTAACTGTTTTGGTATTTTTCTGTTATGGCAACACCATTGCCGCCAAGCGAAATAGTTTGCGCAAAATGAAATGAAACATTTGATTTTTATTTTATTTTTTTTTGACAAAAAAAAATTAGCATTTAAAACTTATAATTTTTGAAAATTACAGACATTCGCTTACCATTTTTTGAAATCAATAAAAATAAGTACTAAAAATAAAAGAGCAAATATTTTGCAAATAATAAAATATAGTCAATTTAAATGTTATTGTATTTAAATGTTAAATATAGTCAATTTAAGTCAATTTAATGTAGGCTTGAAATTGTAAATGTCTTTTTGTACTGCAGCACGTTATACGTATATCTCGCATTGCAGTAAATATATTTTTTTTTTTTTTTAATAAAGACATTCATGTTTTTTTTTTTTTTTTTTTTTTTTTTTTTTTTTTTTTAATGAAGACATTCATGTTTTTTTTTTTTTTTTTTTTTTTTTTTTTTTTTTTGAAAAAAACATTTTTATGTGTATAATTCATAAGTTTTAAAATGATTTTATTGTATCTTCGTCATCATTAGATAACTGCCAAATGGTAAAATCGACGTCAGTATCAGTAATAAATGTAAGTTATAATTCATAATAAATATTTTCTATTAAAAAATAACAAATTAAAAGGTTTTGGCAGATTACGATTGAATAATGCACATAAAAAATTTTCACGTTCAATAATTCGATAACTTTTATGTTTGGCACGGTTTGTAATAAAAATCCTTTGCGCGGTTAGGGTTGAAATAAAGGACGCAGAGTTTTTATTAACCATTTGAAAAAATGGTTATTGTTCTCGTCAGGATGGGAAATAAAAAGCATATCAGAAGGTTTTCCTTGGTTTAATCTGCAATTTATTCGTTTTCTGATTGGTCTATACCGTAATCTGTATTTCCCTTTAATTTCAATAACGATGGATACTTTCTGTTGCCACTATGACAAAAAAGTAATAAAAACTACAAAAATAATTAATAACTCAGAAACAAATTGAGATACAGCTTTCAAACAAATTGCATTTAAAAGTACATTTTTTTTTTCTATCCGACGGTGCAAAAAGTAATATTGTCGGATGTTTAGGTGTTTAAGAATGAAATTTCATTTAAAATTGGCCGTCAGATTTCTTGGAAATCTGACGATGGAAAAGCCTTTTCCCGAACAGCCAATGAAATGCTTGGATATTTAAGTTTCAGGTGACTTAAGTTTCATGAAATCTAACGGGTCGCAGGCGATATTTTTGGCTTGCAATTTTTACGTGTAATAACACTATTAATGTTTAATTCGTGGCGTACGTAATGTATGATCAACTACGTGCGATTTTTTATGTCTTAAATTTTACTCTTCTAAAAAATCGTTTTCCAAATGGTCGTTGTAATTTGATAAATTGCTTATTTATTTTTTTTTGTTTGTTTGTTTTGTTTTAGTTTTTGAGGCGTTTGTAATTTTTTTTCCTAACTAACATCGTTGTTTTAATCATTTAACCAAAAGAATGGATTAAAAAATATTCAATTTGAATTTCTTCCCATGGTACTGTAAAAGATGCAGTTTTAGACATTATCACTTTAAAATTTGAGGTTTTGGCGCCAAACACATCGCCAAATTAGAAAAATAAGAAATATCTCATGATCTATTAGAATTAAAACAATTTGGTTAACACTAAAATATGTTATTAGTTGAAAAATAACTATAAAATAAGATTAGTAAAGATTTCTTAAAAAATTCGTTCTCTTTTTTATTCCCCTTAATGGTGAATTTTCAGAAAATTCTTTCTTAGCGGCACTATACGTCATAAGAATTATCGCAATTTTTATCCCAATTATAAAAATTTTATTTTGATTAGTTTGGGCTGTGCATTGAATAATCACCAATCCAGCCGTTTATATATATATATATATATATATGTGTGTGTACATGAAATATGTTAGTTCATAATCTCTAGAATTTTCATAAAATTAGTTTTGACATAACATGAGTTATTATATAATATAAAATATATAAAATAATGATGTTCATTTTTATCAAAAAAAAAAAAAAAAAAAAAAAACCGAACTGATGTAAAAGGATTTAGTGTAAAGTATTTATGGAAACACAGCAAACCAATACCTTTCGAAAACTGTGTCTTTATATTTAATTGACATAAAATAAAATAAAATAAATCTATGGAAATAACAAGAATTTTGACATCAAATGTCGATGTCCGACTTTTCGAAAATAGACACAATTTAATATTTTATATTTATGTATGGAATACGAACAACGTGATTTTAATATATACTATTTAGTGGCTGATTGAGTGATTATTTTTTATTAATAAAATATACTTAGTTAAAAGCGTAGAAGTAGTTATTGCTACTTAAGACATTTAAGATGATCATGAAAAATATTTTAATTTAAAACGATATGATTTAGGAAAATATATGTATATATAACGCAATATATTCTTTATATTTTAACTTACAATACTTTATTTTAAATTAAAAACATTGGATTTTAATTAAGACCCACATGTTTCATCGATTTCATAAATATATATTTTTTTATTATATTATTGAATATATTTAATACTTAGGGGCTCTGCCCCCTATCTCCTGTGCAGACACCGCATAATCTAAAAACACGTTAATCTGACCGGTTTTTAAAATATTAGAGAAGATTGAATTATACTGGAAAAAGCTGTGCAGATCTTCTTGTAAAATTGTTTCCATTCAATTACCTTTGATTGCAAAAATTTAAGGCCGAATCAGTTACTGTTAAGACATCCAATGGTTGTTTTCGTGTTTGTTTAAAGAGGATCAGTTAAACATTTGAAAAGAAGCTAAAATAAAATGAATTAAGTGTACATAATATTTGTCTTCCGTTATTTTAAAACGATTTCTATAACAAAAGCCTAATTCATGTGACTATCATCAACAGTTCCGAGCGTCCTACTTCGCTTTTTATATTCCAGGTGCCATTTTGGTACTTTAATGTTATCCAGGCACAGCTGATAACTCGCCAAATATTATTCTATCGCCACCATTTCATCTATATTATAATAATCCCAGTCATGTAACTGCCATAAATAAATACGGTCTATTGCCTTCGCTTTTCATATACAAGTTTGGTACAGATATCATAAACGGGGCCCATATTGGCGCGAATATTTTTCCGACGCCAATTTGGGGAAAACATCAACAGCATAAACAACAACAGTCGGCTTACCCCATTAAGCAAAATAACGATACTTTGACGCCAGTTAAGTACCCATTGCGTATATGACATTGGCGTCAGAAAAAAATCGCGCATATATGGGGCCGTATATAACATATGTGCCGAAAGTTTCCCATTTTGATTCAAAAATCTTTTTTTTTTTTTTTTTTTCGAATAAAACTACATAAAAGATGCCATGGTCGGAAAGAAATCTTGGTACTGTTACGGTAGCCGTGTAAAAATCTCGCCAGTAGCTTTTTTTCAACTCGCCAGTTATTTATCGGGTGGTAAATTAAAACATTAAGAACAAAAAATCTTCTTAAAAAACCATAATTTTTTTTCGCAAAAAAAAAAAAAATAAATAAATAAAAATAAATAAAAATAAATTGATGGTGTTTTAAGAAAAAAAAAAAAATGATGGTGTTTTAAGAAAAAAAAAATGATTGTGTTTTAAGATTTTTTGTTCCTATTCATTCACACCAGTTTTAACTGATCTTTTTCTAATTAAAACATTGCTTTGAAATTTAAACTAAATGTTATGGTTTGTTGCATTATTTAATATTTAGTTAGGTGTGATACACGCACCGGATTTGGCGGGATTTTATTGTTACGAAAATTTGGGCGAAAACCTCGTTTTCGAATACCAGTTACAAATGTCTCTTTGGTACTACTCAGTTATCCCGTTGACCAAAAATCTGTATATATATCATATACGCCATATTGGCGCGATTTTTTCTAACGCCAATATATACGCATCGGGTACTTAACATGCGCCAAAGTGTCTTTATTTATATTGATATGGTAACCCGGATGTTGTTGTTTATGCTGTAGATGTTTTCGCCAAATTGGCGTCGGAAAAATATCGCGACAATATAATGAGTATTAAAAAAAAAAAAAATATGACATCTGCGCCCAAAAATCTGTCACCAAACTATAAGATTAAATGCCAATAATGGTTGATCGTAAATGTCACATTCACTTGACTTTAAGCAAGTTACACGTGTTTAAGTCATCAAGTGATTTTTATTTCGACGTTTTATCTGTATATTTATTAATGTTATACTATTTTATTTGTTCTTTCGTTATTTAAAATAGAAATCATGTCAATTCGTATAATTTGGCAAGTGGTTTGGCGATTTATATAATTTGGCGAAATTGGTCGACGGAATATCTAAGTAGTGCCGTATTTTTTAATTATTCTCTATTATTTTTAAAAGAAAATAACCAAACAAATAATTAATAACTATAGAACAAAACAATTTATATGATTTTAAAAAGGAAAATAAAAGAAAATAAACATTTATAAATAAACATTTATTGTTAAATAAACAACAATAGCCGGGTTACCATGTCAATCAAAATAATGCCATTTTGGCACCAATTAGGTACCCCGGTGCGTATATGAAATCTGTCCCTAATATTTTTCTTTTCGTTTTGTTATAAAAAAGAAGAAAAAAAAGTGAAAGCCATCAATTTTAAATATTTCAGTTTTAATTGAAAGCTTTGTATTTTAAATTAAAAAAAAAAAAAAAAAAAAAAAAAAAACTCAAATACAAAAGTGACGAGAAAAATTTTAGCGTCCCACTAACATTAAATACTGAGTTTTTGATTTCTCTATCAGAATCTTTCGATTTGGCGAAAGATTGTTCAACTAATTTGAATTATGAATAAAACTAACATTATACATTTCTTAGCATACATTTAAGGGAGGCCAAACTGGTTTCCAAATTAGTTTAAAATAATAAATTTTCTAAAGTATGAAAAAATATATGTTATGATCAAAATTTGAGTTGCCATCATTAGAGAAAAATATTTAAAATTAGAAAAAAATGATATCTCGAAAACTAAGTCGAATTTAAAAATCCAATACCAGTTTTGAAATCTACTGATGAATACAGATTTTTGGTGTTAATTTCATTGCAAAAAATTCCATATTTTAGGCGAAATCGCCGCGAAACGCAATCGGTTGTTTAATCAGTCGTTTCATATAATCGTTTCATAAATTCGTTTCATTTCAATCGTTTCATAATATCCGTTTCATAAATTTGTTTCATTAGGATTTTATGTATATAGGGTAGATATAAAGCAAATTTAGAAAATTAAATGCATACAACGGAAAATAATGAGAACGATTAACAACATCAAGAGAAAAAATAAATTTAAGCTAATTTCTTATCCATTATCTTTACATAAATACTTAATCTTTGTCTCTCTAAAAGTTACTAAAAAATTAAGGAAGAAGGATTGCAGAAAAAATTTATCTAAGAGTACACCAGAGAGAAAAAACTCTTACACGCTATCATTAAAATATACAAAAAGTTATAAATTACATATTTTAATTTTTTTAACTTCACGAGTAATTAATTACATTGTCTCCTTTGACATTCCAGAGAACTTATACGTTTACTTTAATGTGTGAGGAAAAAAATCCAATGTATAATTTGAATAAAAAATTAAGACAGTTTTTTTTTGCTCATTTAAAGGTTTACTGTATTTATTTTTTTAAAATCTAAGATAGTATCATTAAACACTAGTACGTCACAATTATGATAATTTACTTCTATTTTTTTTTTTCTGAAAAATATATTATGATGTTAAAAATTAATTAATAATGCGAAATTTTTTATATCAATCAAGAAATGAGATTGGAAATTTATTTTAAGGTAGGCTATATTAGAATAAGTTGAAATATTATGGATTTTGATAAAAGTTCAAATTTTACTAAGCTCGTACACACAAAATTTTTATATAGCGCATAATTTTCAGCCATCCTTATTCGTTTGTAATATGACGGAATTGTTGTGTTGTAATTTGAAATCCGGTGAAAATTCTAATTATATTTACTCAGATAATGTAACAACAAAAAATTATACCCATAGAAATTTAATTTCCTAATTATAGTATGTCGGTAATATGTATAGAACTAAGTGCTTGCTTTATACGTAAAATTAAATTGTCATGTTTATTTTTTTATGTCTATGTATTAAAAAAAATATATACCATACTAGAAGAAACTGAGAAGGAAACTACTATTTTCATGTCATTATTAAATTAATGTCTGTATTTTATTTGTATTTTTCTTTTCTTCAAATACGAAGTCTTAATTTACCCATTAGTTCTGTATTTGTGAGTAAATGTAAATAGCATGACAAGATATTTTTTTAATATTTTGCATTACATCTGGAATCTAAGTGTTTGATAATTTAGCATATTATTTATCAGGAAAGATGAAGTAAAAACTTTACCATTCGAAATCAAGTGATAAGTATGCAGCCATATATAGGAGAACTAATATGAGGATGTTCGTTAGTGTAGTGTTTTCGAGTAGTGTGGTACTAACCAATCGTAAAATTTATTGATTGTCCTTTTAGGTAGCTTTCATTACAAAACGCTACCTATTGCAGCCATTCGGAGGAAAGCGGTTTCAAAAAATTTTGGTATATTTTCATCGATCATGACCCCCAGACCCCGAAACCGCCCTCCGTTCAAAAGTTGATATATATATATATAACCAATAATATATATATATATATATATATATATATATAAAATGGCTGAGTTATAGCACTTTGAATTTCTAGCGGGGGCTGACATTTCGAAATGACCTGATTTTTGTCACGCGATAACAGGCGTATTCCTGAACCGATATGGATGTACCTTGGTGTGTACAAAGTACATACCAATGTCTCGACCGAGTTCGTTGGCCAGCTTCATCCGCCATCTTGTTTCAAAATGGCGGCCATTTAAAAAATAAAAAAAATAAAAAAAAAATAAAATGAGGCACAAAAAATTAGAAATTGAAAAATATTTTTTTTCTTATGTGTTTGAGCTTGATACAAAGATTCCAGAGCATTTTTTGTTTCGTCTATATCATAAAAAATGGCTGAGTTATAGCACTTTAAATTTCTAGCATGGCTGACATTTTGAAACGATCTGATTTTTGTCAGGCGACAATACGCGTATTTATATACCGATTTGGATGTGACAAGGCATGTGCATAGTACATAGCAATGTCTTGACCGAGTTCGTTGGCCAGCTTCATCCGCCATCTTGTTTCAAAATGATGGCCATTTAAAAAATTAAAAAAAAAATTAAATTTAAAATTTAGGTGCAAAAAAATTAGAAATTTAAAAATATTTTTTTCTTGTGTTTTTGAGCTTGATACAAAGATTCCGGAGCATTTTTGGTTTCGTCTATATCTTAAAAAACGGTTCAGTTACAGCACTTTGAAATTCTAGTGTGGCTGAAATTTTGAAACGATCTGATTTTTGTCATGCGATAACAAGCGTATTTATGAACGGATTTGGATATAACTTGGTGCGTACATAGTACATACCAATGTCCCGAAGGAGTACGTCTTCGAACTTCATCCGTCTTCTTGTTTCAAAATGGCGTCAATTTAAAAATTTAAAAAAAAAATAAAATTTTAAATGAGGTACAAAAAAAATTAGAAACTGAAAAAGATTTTTTCTTATTCTTATGTATTTGACCTTGATACAAAGATTCTGGAGCATTTTTTGTTTCATCTATATCTTAAAAAATGGCTGAGTTATAGCACTTCGAATTTATAGCATGGCTGCCATTTTGAAACGATCTGATTTTTGTCACGCGATAACACGCATATTTATGAACCGATTAGGATGTGACAAGGCATGTGCATAGTACATAGCAATCTCCCGGCCAAGTTCGTATGCTAACTTCATCCGCCATTTTGTTTCAAAATGGCGGCTCTTTACATATTTAATAAAAAAAATAATTTAAAATGGGGTACAAAAGAATTAGAAATTGGGAAAGATTTTTTTCTTATGTGTTTCAGCTTGTTACAAAGATTCCGGATCATTTTTTGTTTTGCCTTCATCTAAAAAAACGGCTGAGATACAGCAGTTTGAATTTCTAATGTGGGTGGGATTTTGAAAAATCTGATTTTTTGCCTGCAACAGCACTCGTATATATTAATCGATTTAGATGTGAGTGAGCATGTGTACAGGAATTACTGAGGTCTCGACGAAGTTCATTGGTTAGATTTGTTGCAGCCATTGTGTTGTTTCAAAATGGCTGGCACTTCAAGATATCACCCAATTTCGCGACCAAATATAAATCACTTTAACCCTAGAACTACCGGAAATTTTACTCAAGTTTTATAAAAACATTCTACACCAGAATTTTTACTTAAAACTATTTAATTTGTTTATTTAACTTATTATTGTCTGATTTATACATTTAGTTTCTTTTGAAGAAATTTCTGGTTTGAATAAATATTTTGAATGTACATGTCGGGTCCAATGGACCCGTCTGGTAGACGGAAGGTTAAATAAAACCAGCTTTGATAACGCTGACTAATTTCTCGAAATTCTCATTCATATTCAGTATTGACAAAAATTAGTATTTAATATTCTATAATCGGGTTCCACTAAATTGAGCCCCGTGTGTTTGAATATTATAAGCTGGCTTTTAAAAAATAAGGAATATGAAAGCTACCTCTTCCTCCCAAAACTGGCCGGAAGGACTTTTTCTTAATCAATAATTTTGGCCCTAATTCTTTTAAATTCTTCCTTGAAGGCATTAATCTCGGAAAAATGAAAACTATATACTAACACCTTACTCTTCTGGAAATCTTCATCTAAAAATAGTATTGGTACCAATCGATAAGAAATATATCAACTGTGGAATGAAATTTAAAGTTAGCTTTTGTAGACTTTTATTTAAAAGCGGTGCACTTACTTTATTACCCAACTGCCAAGAAGGGTTATCTGTTTCACGCGTATCTGGGTATGTGGATTTCTTTATACCATCCAAACATCCCAACTGCTGGATTGATTTTAATAAATGGTGTCTCTATCGATTCTTCTTAACCGTCGTCTGGTTATAGACTAGCTTTTGTTTTTATAAACTCAAAATGGCAGCCGTAAAATACAAAATGGAGATATACATGAAACCTATTGAGTGGCATATCATTGGATAGGTCTTTCAAAATGAAGACGATATTTCATTGACTATATTACAGTCAGAAGCTCCGTTTAAATATTACACAACCTGGAATGTTTTACAACCATTTATATGTTTTTTTAATTGAAAACTGCAATAGATTTTTTACATTTAATATATATTTTTTTCAGATTTATCACTAACAATACCAACAATCATTTCGTTATGCTAGCAATTATGTATTGAAATAAAATTTTGAAATTTATTAAAAAACGATTCTTTCGTATTGGCCTCGTGCAGGAATTAACAGTCGAAGAAATCGCTAAAGATCGCTAGACTTTTTTATTATTTTGATATTTTCAATTTTTTAAGCGTGGTTTGTTTACAGGTTGTAAATTTGTGTTTTGTTTATATATATATATATATATATATATATATATATTACGAATTCATAAAGTTAAAATTTCATTATGGAGTATAAGCCGGAAACAAATGCTGAACTATTTAAATTATATTAACTTAAGTGCACACATACTTGTCTTTTGTAATCGTCTGTCTGCAAGTGAGAGAAATAGATTTAATAAATCATAATTAAAATTTATTTTAAAAACTATAAAAATTGAGTAAATTGCGATACAGTTTTCAAACATATTGCGATGTAGTTTTCAAACAAACGTCATTTGAAATTACATTTTTCTCTACTTGACAGTGTAAGAATTTAAATTGTGCCACATTTAGAAATTAAAAAAATCGCAATAAGTTAAATTTGATCGTCTGCTGTTGCCAATCACAAAATGACGTCAGCGTTATGCGACGTTTATTCGTGTACAGATACGTTTGTCCTTTATAATATAAATAGTACCTAGCAGACCATTTTTTTTTTAATGCATATAATTTTTCAATAGATTTTTCTCACTTCTTGCTAGACTAGAATTTTGTAAATTATGTACAGTTGTGGAAAAAAAAAAGTAAACACCCCCTACTAACTCCTCAACAAATAATCGTAGAAGAAAGTTACTGGTGCCGAACGATTGCAAATAAAATCTACTTTTAAATGATGTATATAAAATTTGCTCAGGGGGAATCTACATATTAAAAAGAACCAAAACTTTGTTTTTTTTTTCAATAGCAGTGCACAATTCTGACTGCATAAATGAACTCTACACCCATCAATTAGCCTAAAAACAAACTTTTATGCAATTCGTACCATAAATTTCCGAGAAATTAATTACTTTAAAACGAGCGTATTTTAAGGGCTGTATCCAAATTGAAGTTCCGTACTCGATTGTTAACCGAGAGAGCCCTCTTCTTGACCCAGGCACCTTAAGTTCCACTCAAGGAGTCAATGATGTCTGTTTGATTACAGGGCAGCAGAATAAATTTCAAAATATCTACTCACTTCTATCATAGTCACCCTTAAACCATCATTTTGCCGTTTTTTAAGCACAATTTGAAAACTACTTGGAAGAAAAATGTGAAATTTTGGATTTCCATAAAGCAGGACTTAATAAATCTAAATCCATAAAAAGAATTGTAGGTTGCAATTCATAATTTTTTCGAATATTAATTTTGGTCCGACTCCGCTGATTTTTTGGAAGCAGAAAACACGAGCTCACGTTTTAACGTATTTATTTGATGACAGCACAAGACAGACTACAAAAAACATAGAACGAAAAAGTAAGCAAAAAAAAAAAAAAAACATGCGTCTGGTAAACGCAGAATGGCGCCACCTCTCTTTCAAACAAATGTCATAATTCATAATTCATATCATAAAATTATAAAATTTGTAATTTCAGTGTATTTATGTTAGGGTATATTAATATTATTGCTAAAAAGATAATAATAAAAAATAAAATTGCACATTAGGAGCAGAATTTCAGGAGATATAAATAAATATATGAAAATGTAATTTAACATTAAAAGGACTAAATTTTGAATGTTTATAATTCAAAAACTTATCATTCAAATGACTTGAAATTTGGTGTCTAGGTATAGTTTGAACAGACGTTTTGAATCATCTCCTTAAAATTGGGTATTGCCATTGAAATAAATGAATTTTGGATTCGTTTTAATATGTAGATTACTCCCTAAGCAAATTTTATATACATCATTTAAAAGTAGACTTTACTTCCAATCGTTCGGTACTAGTAACTTTCGTCTACGATAATTTGTTGAGGAGTTAGTAGGTGGTGTTTACATTTTTTCCCACAACTGTACACAAGTGTGTTTCCGATGACAATACAACAATTTTAATATTTTTACAAATTAGTTGTAAATTAATCTATTCATTTTTAGGCACTTTTTGATTAGATGGCCACAGTTGATAAATCCCCAAATATTCTCTGTAACTCATACAATTGTATGGGAGTTGAAAAAAACAATATATTTAATTATGTGAAAATAAATGTTCTCGCCAAAATATGACAAAGCGGTATGAAACGGCAAGAGTAAAATACTTTAAATAGTTAAAAGTGTAAAATAAATTAAAAATAAAGAGTGTAATAAAAAAGTACTATTTTATCAATTAATAGTAAAATATCAATAAGTTTACAATTACATTATGAAAATTAAATTTAAATGACTAAAAAGATAGTTCAAATAATGTTTATTTTTTTTCTTTCTGGTTCTCTTTTGTTAGTAAATAAACACTGTCAAAAGTACAGGGTGATTCAAAACTTATCGTTCAAATCTAATAGGGAAATAGATAATACGTGTGAAAACCAATTTTACATAGGAAAGTATGTTCGCAAATGTACACATGTGTATGTAGAGGGCGCTGTGCGTACCCGCTCTTACATTGCGTCCCAGTCATTGTTCTGACTTTCCTAAATATAGTATTATTTATTCTCCTATTTTCACTCCTCATTTGGACTTGCACGAAGATTTTTACATCTTTAAAAACTGCGCAAACTGCACTCATTAATGACCTTCATCCTTCTTTATCAATCCCATTAATAATGTTTAAGAATTCTGGTATGAAACCAAAATTTAAAAATTCATGAACGAAGAATGTTAAAAACAAAGATTAAAGTAAACTAACAATAAATAAATAAAATTAGAATTAAAACAAAATGTTAAAAATAAAACCAATTAATAAAAATAAATAAAGGTTAAAAGATCCGGAAAGAACAAAATTTAACGAGAAGTTTCCAGGTATCATATAAAGAAGGCATTGAATAATAAGCCGTTAGTAACTCCTTTTAGATGATCTTTATGAAAAATAGCCAGTAGTATTAGGAAGAATTCTGATTACGGAAGATTGAAAAAAAAAATGCTTAATCCTATCAAAAGTGTTTTTTTTTCTGATATCGAGATTTGGTTAGATTGCTTTCTCATAATCAAATAAATTATATTTCATTAAAATCGTCTGAATTTTTATCGATTAATACCACCTTTTTGAGTAATGATCTTGTCCTAATAGCAGAAACGAGTTTTCTAGAATTAAGGACCTAGCTGGACCGTTTTTTTGTGCTCGAATTAGTATAGGCTTAAAACTCTTTTGAGCATTTTTCCATTTTTGCAAGAAGAATTTTCTCCGCTAATAATATGAACTTAATCCTAGATGTTATTATCAATGGATTATGTAATTTAATTTTCACGTCTATCGTACAATGAAAGATATGCGATCATAACAGAAGACGTAAAAATTATTTATAAGCCAGATAAATGTTATTAGAGAATAATATACTTTTTAAAATACTCTTCACTAAAGTACTACAAAAGTATTATGTTCTGATCCGTTATAAGTAATTTTTTTTTTTAGGAAAAATCTACTCTTTTTTTTAAGTCCATATAAACAAAAATACTTGAGGAACAAATTTTTAAATACAAAACAAAAATGTTCGTAAATAAATAAACTGGATAATTGATTAAACTCAAAAATGATTTAACATTAAATTTCTGTGTAGAAATCCAATTTCATATTATTACTTTGAATTATACCTAAATTTAAGTTAACGAGAACAATAGTTACTCCATGTCTTGTTTTTTTCCTGAAATAGAACCCCAGGAAAAACATACAAAACACTGCTAAAAAATCGATTTGATATTATTCAAAATTCTTTTTTCTCTGACCTAGAAGCCCACTTTTTTCTCCTTAAAAACCTTTAAAAGGTGCCATAAAAAGTGTATGAGAAATTGCAAAGGTCATTTACGTAATAAAAAAATATATTGTACAAAATATTTAAAGATTGCTACACTAGATGGCAGCACACGACAGTCCCTAATTTTAGAGGGCTGCCAAATAGATTTCTCCCATCATTCAATTGCGATACTTTTACGCAGAGTGTTTTCAGATGCACAATGTAGAGGTTACGAAATGCTCGCTGTCTTGTTAATTACCCCGGAGATTTTATGAGAGGCGGGAAATGCTAAAATGTTTTTTCGAATCAGCTGATTTCTTCTGAAGTTCCTAAAGTGTGTACATATGTATTATAATTGTACATAGTCGCGTTAAATGACATATATTTGTATCTTTTATATGATCTATTAAAAGTTTTGTACTAAATCTTAGAGTGGCGAATCTAATTTTGGAGTGATGAGTCCGTCATTAAATATTGTGGTCCCTGCTTATGAAGGTAGCTATAACATATATTAAATACATTTTCTTTTATTTTCTTCAATTACTAGGATTTCACTATTTCTCTGCAAATTCATGTTTACCATTTTCCTAAGCAAACTAGTACATCATTTTCTAAAGTATAACATCGAATGAAAATATTCCTCTTCTTAGAGATTGCTTTTCCTACAAATGTTTTGATGGCAAATATTTTCAAATAACATTCAAAACAAGCCAAATTATTCATGAAATAATATTAATTAAAAGTTAACGCTTATTAATGTAGATCTATCCATAAGGTTTACCAATAAGCTAAATATGTAATTTTTTTTTCTTTTAATAAAAAGTTTCTTTATAAATTAAGTTAGTAGCAAATGTTCTATAAATATTTCTGAACTGTCTGAAAATCGTATATTTATAAGTCTGAATTATTTCACGCTTCTTTGCAGAAAACTTTTAAACTCAATTAAGCTCAAAAAAGGTTACAAGTACTTCTGTTGCAACTACTTCTTTTAGTCTTTTAGTAAAATAAATCATTATAAACATTTACACGACAATTCACTAAAATCTAAACGACTCTAAACATTATTGTCAGAAGATTAAAAGTACTTTTTTTGACCCACACTCTTTGGTAGAAATGCTTGTTTTTACTCTCCTCTGGAGATTAGAAGCTTCTTAAATGTGTTACAAATAAAAATGTGTAGTATCTTCACAGAAAAAACGTTAATTTTTTTTTTTTTTTTTTTTTTTTTTTTTTTTTTTTTTTACTTTTCAATGGAAAAAAAAAGAGTGATATCTTTTTCTTCGTTTATTTTTTTAAACAACGAAAATACTAGAATAGATTTTTCATGACGAAACTGATATATAAAACCTCCAAACATTAATATGTATATATATGTGTGTATTAATGTATTTAAAGATTAATTTTTATTTTAGTTATTACGGTCTAAAATAGTTTTTATTAAATAATATTAATTTTTTTAAAAAAACTAAAAAATTAATTTTAGATTATGTGTTGAAAATTTAATAGATGGATAATTATAAAATTACTTGATTGAATCACCTCACGTTTGATACTCTAAGGTAAACTTCGACAAAGATCTCAAATATGACAAAAATATAGTGTTTGTGTTAGAATTTTCATAATTTGATCCAATTTCTGCATGGATATGTTTCCTAGTTTTACTTCTTAACACATTTAAAGACGACATAAATCCCAATAGAACGGATATTTTAATTTGCCTCTTCAAGTTTTTGTGTACAATAATAGATGTAGGTTGTTTTTTACTGTCAATGCACTAACATATATAAGATAGGAAATATTTATTAAAATTCCAAAAAAAGAAGAAAAATGCAAATATGTGACTCAATAGAGCTGATATTACAGTGTTATTGATACTACAGGCATGTTATTTTGTGTTTGAATATTAAGATTTCCGTTGCCTAACATAATCCTCTGTTTAGCGAGTTCTTAATGTTTGCCACCATGCTCGAAACTTTGAAGTTTATCTTTAAAGGACTTTCCTTAACCAATGTACAGTAGGGTGGAACTAAAAAGCCAAGTTTCGAATTTTATATTCTAATAGTGATTTTTTTTTTCCTTTTAACTCCATAAAAAGAAAATATTTTTCTTTTAATTTTAAAATGATATTTTCCGGTTGCTCAAAGCGTCTGATTTTCCCTAAAAAACGAAAAAAATCCAATAATTGCATGAAATTTTTTTAAGCTTATTGTTAAATTTATATTTTGCAATATTAAATTAATTAAGTGTTAATGTCCTGTAATAAAGAAAATAATTTAGTTTGAGTGCCTTAGAAAAGTTAGCCCTACTTTATTTGACTTTTGTAGAAGCCAGCGTCGTGGGCGTCGGCATTCATTGTCTCTGATTTATTTGGCTGCGACACATAACAAGTTAGTCCGATTTAACGTGTGTTAACAGTTTCTTTAATTATTTTTCAATAAACATTCGGTGTCAAAAGTGACAAAGTCTGTTAACGTACCTAAATCTAGATAATGGTTGATGTGTCCTGTATTTCGTGAACCAAAACAATTAACATTAGACTGTCATCTTTGACGAACATATGAAGATGTTATGAAACATTATTTTTGGGTTCAATTTAACTTAAAATCTGACAGCTGGAATCTGGTACACACTATTTCTAAAATATCTAAAGCTGTTGATGATACAATTAAAAGTGTATTGCTGAGACCTTCAATTCCAACGGTTTCTGATACACAAACCATAAAAAATTATTAGAGACTAGCGCGAGAAATGTCAAAATTTGAAGAAAAATATTAAGATTAGAAAGAATAATTCCACATCCAATATAAAATTGCAAAATGTTAGGTAATCCTGAAAAAAACATTTCTTTGTGTAAAAGCACTAAATATTATCGTGTATCAGAACAAGAACGTCACTTTCTCAAAGACCAAAGAGCGACGGGGTCATTCCATACAAAATGAGCAAATCACCTGTGGCAGACATGTCACAGATTTTAACGAAAATCATTTTGTAAGTAGATCATATCTATTTATGAGTAAATGTAAAATAATAGATTTTAGGATTGTTTATTTAAGTATTAAAATTTATATTAAAAGTGGATGCAAAATCGTAGTTTTGGCTACATGCTTGAAGTTCAATTTTGGTTATTAGCCTTAAGAATGCAAAGACTATATTAAAAATTATTTATAATTAGGAATGAATGATAAGTAACAGATTGATGTAAGTTAGTAATTGTATTTTTATTCCTTAATGAGAAAAAAATTATTTTTGAAAAAATTTGAGGGAAAAATGCAACGTTTCTATTGAGATGAAGGACACCTCTGACAATATCAAAATTGCTTAATGTTATAGCTAAAAGTATATGTATTAAATATTTAAACTCTCATTCTTGCCTTTTTTATTCCTTAATGAGAAAAAAAAATAAATAGTAAAAAATGTTGAAGATAAAATGCAATATTTCTATCACTTGTTTCGACGTGAAAGAAATCTTTTTTAAACTTTTAATACTTTTGATTTTATAGATAACAGTGTATATTTTATATATAAAAACTTTTATACTTGCTTTCAGTTTATTTTTTCCTCAAGAAGATTTTTAATTAAAGTAGAAAAAAACTCAATTGAACAGAAAATTATATATTAATTTCTAAACCCACATACAGAAAATAGATGGCAGCACTAAATTTTTTCACCTTGAAATCGTGCAATATTTTAAGAAACGCGCGCGAATTTAAAAAAAAAGCTCATGGAATGTAGTTAATATTGCCTTTTTTAACCCAATTTTGTGACGTTAGGAATCAAAAAGGCATGCTTGAAATTTTTTTAGCAGATTATGGACTTATTGATCTTTATGTCTGTGCAATAACTGTAATGTGGGACATTTCCTTCATTATTTTTTTTACCTGTCAAAAAGAGGAAAAATTACGATTTTGTCATTTTTTTAAAAGTTTCTAAAAATTTTTAAAGGTGAAGGAAATACATGGCAACATAAAAACTTTAGTAATTCGATCTTAATATGTAAAACTACATCAGGCATTAATTTCTCAGATGTTTTTGAATTCCTTTAATTTTTATTACGTTTTTAATTTTCTCAAAATTTGCAAATTTTCAATTTTTACAACCAATTAAAGAATAATCATGGTGATACCAGATTATTATTGCTCAATAAATAAGAAGATAATTTTTCAGAGGTTACATTATTAAAAAAAAAATCATTTCAGTTAAATAGTTTTCAAGATACAGAACTTCAAACCTGCAACTTTGGACGATTGCACACATGCCATTCTTTATCACAAGTTTTTTAAATGTCCAAAACTGCTAAAATAATTTATTTTTTGTGAAGATATTTTGCAGAGCTCTATTTGAATATGAATTGAACCTGTATATCAAATTTTATTAAAATCTGTTACTATGTGGCCACGACTTTTTTTAAATTTTTGCTCATTTTACGTGGTATGACCCGATGGGGTGATGGCAATAGGATCAATAGATATAAAAACTACAAAACATATATAGCAAGACTGGAAAAGGGAATACCAAGAAAAAAGTTATTTTAAAACAAAAAAAATGATGTTTTGATTGAATGATCGTCAAGTGTAAAACATAGTAAGAAATAGTTCAATTGGTTGTTTTTCTAAACCTGAATTTGATAATCAACAAGGTGAAAGAACCGGAGAATTAGACAGAAATGCAAATATTATTGCAAATGGCACCTTAGACGATATGGGTATTTCTGATGATAATAAAGAAAAGGTAACTGAAAGAAGGACTTGAAGACGACAAAGAGAAAAGAAAAGGAAGAATTTGAAAGAACAGGAAAGACGAAATGAGTTAATTTTAGAAGGTTAGTATTTTGATGGCAGAAAGAATAACACTATGATAACCGAAGCAGAGAGAAAAAAGTATGACTAAGAATCATTAAAGATGAACACCTGGTCTTAGTTCAAAAACCAGGATAAAAATATATTGGTCATATTTCATTCACATCTTCATCTTATATTAATATAGCCACTGCAATTTTGGTGTATTTTCAAAATAATAATACAGACATTTCAAGTTTGAAAGTTATTGGGTGAAACAAAAACGCCTTTAATGCAAGATGCAAATCTGGAGTTGTTAAAACATCGGAAGCAATACCCTAAAAACTTTATAATGGATAATTTGATTATTACATGCAAATGAACTTTTTTCTTAGATACTTATTTCAACATCTTGCTGGAAAAACTACGGGTACAAAAGGATTTTCTTTACCAGTAGGAAAGCGACTTGAAAAAATGCGAACATAATGAAATTACAGACTATAAAAACATTAATCCTAACTCGACGGGCTTATCGGATGAAGACCTTAAAAAAAGTACAAACAGGGGATACACCTGAATTTTAGATTTTCCTTGTCATAATCAAACAGTGGAAACGTGTGTCAAAATTGTCCCGCGAGCTGCGTCAACCATCTTTAAATATTAAGCAAAAGATGGCTTAATCTTGGAAAAGTTGAATCCCTACAATGTAATGACAAAGTTTGCCTTAAAAGACAGTATGTTGAATATCCAATTGAATTAATACATAACAAAGGGAGGTAAGGAGGGTGAAAGTCGATATTTAACCACCTCCTCGTGATGACTTTCGGATAGTATTTGCTAAATAAAAGTAGATATGAGCTAACAGTACGTTGTTTACTTTAGGTTACTTTATACTGAAATTTCAAAACTTTGACCTCCTTGAGGAACCACAAAAAAACTTAATTTAAAAAAATCTTTTCAGCCAAAAATTTAGACATCCAAAAAGGTAAAATGTTTTCACTATTACGCATTAAAACAACAAAGTTTTTTTTTTACCCTATACTTAAGTTCCACCCTAATGTACAGTTGTGGAAAAAAAAAAAAAAAGTAAACACCCACTACTAACTCCTCAACAAATTATCGTAGCAGAAATTTACTGGTATCGAACGATTGGGAATAAAGTCCACTTTTAAATAATGTGTTTAAAATTTGTTTAGGGGGCCATCTACGAATTAAAACGAACCCAAACTTAATTTTTTTTCAATGGCAATACCCAATTTTAACGAGTTATTACAAATCTGCGGTTCAAACTATGCCTAGACACTAAATTTCAAGTCATTTGAATGATAAGTTTTTGAATTATAAACATTCAAAATTTTGTGCTTCTAATGTTAAATTACATTTTCATATTTTCATTAATATCTCCTAAAACTAGTAAATCTGCAGATCAGGAGCCTCAACGTCAGCTCTACAATTCATTGTGTTTAGCACCCTTTGAGTAATATTAATCTTTCTACAAAAAACGAAATTTAAAGTTTTGAAATTACATAAACATTTATAAAACGAAAAAATATTTCGAAGGTTTCTGACATTAGAAGCGTTAAATTAAACCCCTTGTTATGTAATGGTATTCTGAAAATCTCATGAGCTACTTATTCTGGTAATTTTTAGATAATAAAGTAGATTTCTTCAGGGGGGCAGAGCGCCCCTGAACCCCTTCGTTGTGTAATTTAATTTACATTTGTAATTATCAATTAATTGTGTTAATGTCTTTTAGTAAATTCTACCAATAGGCGGAAACGTACATGAATTCTTTTCTACAGCCCTGTATATTACGTGAAGATTTTTACGCGTCGTCTATAACATTTAAATTTAATGCAGACAAAAAACCCTCTTAAAACTGCTCATATCACATTTCCGGGGATTAGTATACATAGTGTGCACCATATATCCAGTTTCTGCAGAGTCCTGTATATGGTTCTATTTAAATTCTGCAAACATTTGTTAGTATACTAAATGTAATTGGGCTGGGAAATACATAACTCAAAAAAACAAAAAAAAACCACTGAAGCAATTCGCGCTCATTTTCATTTATACTTACGAATTCATTTGTGTATCCCTGTACATGGTCTACACAATATTTAAGCACTACTTATTAAGCACTAATTTACTTAACGTTAAAACGCACACCATAATCGAAAATGCTCTTCAGCAATCATCCCTAATAGACCAGAACTGTATCCGAATTTTTTTATCTGACCCTATAAATGAACGATAAATACGATACAAATCATATTCAAGCTTCTTGTAGTCAACCACAGTAATGTAATTTAATTTCATTATGTTTGAATTAGTACAACACAATTAACACACTGGCGACAGGCAATTTAATTAAATATGGGTTTAAAAACAGTAGAAGCTCCTCCCTCTTCTGAAAGTGTCTCGGAAATTGGTTTCTGAGATATGTTTTTCATGTTTATGCAGCAGTAAATATCTTTCAATGTACGGATGTAATATATAATGTCTTACAATCTATAAAAAATATGGAAAACACAATATAAATGTCTTTTCTGTAAGGTAGAAGTCACTCCTTTAGCCAATGATGTATTCTGAATAAAAACGAGAATTCTCGTTTCCCGTCGCTAATGTGTTAAAATAAGCTGTGAAGAGTTTTTTCCCCCCGTAGACCACATTTTAATCGACCACTTTTGTGTGACCCTGAAAAAAACATATGCTTTGCACCCCATATACTACAAAAATGTTTCAAAAATACATATCAATTTTATTATTTTGTAACAGAGTAACATCATTAAAAAACGCCACAAAAGGATTTTCTTCAAAGATTGTAATATTATGAATACTTTTGAGTTCCCTGTACGCATGCTCTAAGTGCTACACATAACATATTTTATAGTAACCAGGTTCTAGTGAACCTTAATAAAGTATATAAATTTCATTACGTTTAAAATTGTGTAACATTATTAAAATACACAGCAGACGATTTTTCCCAAAGACTATAATGTAACGGAATAGTTTTGAGTGCCCCTGTAATTAAGCTATGAATGCTACACTCTTCATTTTTAATACCAAACATACTTTGGCAAACCTCAATAACGTATATCAATTACATGTAATCCCGATTATATTTACGCGAGTTAGAGCACGTAGAGAAGCACGGCAGGCGACAGATAGAAAAACTGAAGTCATAAATACTTTTCATCCATGTTGGAAAGTGTTAAAAAAGATTTGCATGCCTTTAACTGTACTTTTTTTTCACTTATAGCATGGTTAAACATTAGTTTAAACATCCTAATCCATGCGATAGCAATAACATATTAAAATCCCGCCAAAATATGCATATCTGGAGATCTATAAATCTACTGGAAAATAATTCATTATCCTGCCCACTGTTAATTGAATAAATTGCATCGATTTGGCGCGATAAAATATTTTTTGTGATAGCCTTTTAATAGTACCTGCAACAAAATTAACGTAATTTACTAACTTCATTCATATTTGACGGAATGATAGGCTACGAATAATAGTCGCTAGGCAACGAAGAAAAGGAAAAAAAAAAGAAATATGTATCATGTAAAACAAGAAAATTAATTTAAAAATTCTTTATATTATTGGAATACATGTATAAATGTCCTCAAAACATTATACACATAAATAAAAAAATCTGATAGATATATTGATAAAACTTCAATATAATAGGAATAATTTAAAACCCTTATTTGGAATTTTAGTATCCATAATTTGACATTTAAATCCATTAATCAAACGTGCCATTTTCTTTCAACAAGTGGAAATTTGAAAATCGTCTGACTTGCCGTAGAAAAGCATTATAAAGAAAAATAAAATCTTCCATATTTTCCGAACGAATGAACCAAATTTAACCAAAGACGATACCGCTACGTCCGGGTATCTCACGAATATGCCCAATTAATTTCAAGCTGATCGGGTGCTTTTTGCGGCAGTTATCGCGGAACAGACAGACAGACAAACGGAAATCAAAACTTTTCGTGTCTCCACAGTAAGCCTTCACTGACGTTTCGGCAATTATACACCTAATGAGATAATTTTTTGGAGAGCTAAAATACTAAAATATCCAAACATAAATACGCTGAATTTGCAGTTTTTAAAACTTTATCATATGAATTATGAATTATGAAATTAATATTCGAAAAGATTATGAATTGCAACCTACAATTTTTTGGATGGATTTAGATTTATTAAGTCCTGCTTTATGGAAATATGTTTGTATGGAAATATGTGAAATGTATTCGTTTTAATATGTAGATGGTCCGCTATGCAAATATTATTTACATCATTTAAAAGTAGACTTCATTACCAATCGTGTGGTACTAGTAAATTTCTTCTACGAAACTTTTTTGCAGCGTTAGTAAGGGGTATTTAATTTTTTTTCCCACGACTGTACACTAGGGTGGTCACAAGAAATCAATTTTCGAATTTTCGGAACACCTCAAAAAGTTATCAATTGGCAAGAAAATGAGATTGGAAAAGTTTAAGTTCATTTGCATAATATTAACCCGTGCCTCGTTGAGGTCAAAGTTCGGAAAAAACGTGAATTTTGACAAAAAAAGCTGTTTTGCTCTTCATGAAATGAATACAATTAAACCTAGAAACGTAATGCTGATCTCATTTCATAAAAAGTATCTTTGTTTTGAAAAATCACTCGCATTATTTTTGTAAAAATGCATAGATTTAAATATATGCAAGTTTTTCAGGACCAGACTTGATCCGAATCCTAAAACTTGACTTCTTATGAAAATGGGAAAAAACAATGTAACATCCCCTTTCATCTGGTTTCAACATTTTGTTTTTCTTTGTTTGTTTGATTTTTCATTTTGTATATAATAAAGGGTTTAATTATGATAAAAATTCAAGTTTAAACTGAAAGATTTAAAAGAAAAAAACGGGCGGAGAAAATATAAAAATGGGAACAAAAATTATAAATGCATTTTATTATTAAAGTTGTGATACAAGAAAGGAAGCATTATAGAGAAAATAAATTATAGACCCTTACATCATATACCCCGTTGTCATGTTAAGGTGGTAATGGTTCAGGTAATGTCTGTCTTCAAATGTTTTTTCTACATTCAGATACAAATTTTAGCAGAAATGTTTTTGTGCTTCGTCTTTTGTTAAACAGAAATTGAAATAATGGATTAATTTTATTCCCCTTTCAGCTGTGTTACCTTAGAATCATTCAGTATTTTTCTTTATTTCAAATAATGTTTATTTTCACACCATACATCGGGATCAGTATTTAGAAATTATATATTAATATACAATCTAATATAAAAAATCAGCTTGATATTAAACAAAAACATCAACTTATTTGTTCAATAAATAACCCACTTGGTTGAAACATGTTGTTGCTCTTACATTACTATAATCAACATCATTTTATTTTTCAAATTATATTAATTTTAGAACCATGCTTATTCTCACTTTTTTCTCCAAAGTATTATAAAAAAAATGAAAATGCAACTTGAACAGAGCTCAGATACCAATGGTGGTTTATCATTATAGCGAGTGCTTTGTCTGCAAGCTATTTATAAATTTTTCTGTACTCAACAAGTGATTTTAATAATTGCAGGTCTTGATTGCGGGGAAGTGGAAGCGTTGAACCATGCTTTTACATAAATATTGATTATAAATAATCAAATGTCTCTAATACCTTCTTTTTCTAAATTTGTTAATGAGAACTGATCCCTGAAAAGATATATTTTGAGAGAATAAATGACCTGTGATACCCATCGTCGATGAATTGAAATTGGATATCTTTCGGAGGAAGACGTCCAGTAAAAATTAAACAAAGTTAGATAAATTCTTTATAATTATTATTGTAAAGAATTATTACTTTGGCTATTACTTTTTTAAATGTTCTACAAGAAAGCATGAAATTTCTTCTGAATTAAGTATTTTATATCTAATATTTTACCATCAATAGCATTTTCATACTTAATCTTGTCAAACTTAGGCAATCCAATATGAATCTTATTTTAAATAACTGGCTGAAAACTGATTTTATGCTAATTTGTAAATTATGGTGGCGACATGGTAAATACAATTGACATAGATATATGCAAGTTCCTCTGAGGCGACCAGTGTTTACTGCAGTTGTATAAACACACATTGGCCTGGTTTTTACCAACTTCCACCTACTCTTCAACTGTTGAAAATACAGTTTTTGCCCCAGTCATTCCGATACTATTTTTTAAGGTGAGGAACTCTTATTAAGTGTTCCTCATATCCGCAAATAAATAAAACTGCTATCCACAATCAACTGCTATTTCGTTTGAATAATAAATTGTAGACATTTTCTTTATTCGAAAAATGAGGAAACAGTTTTCCATCGTGGCTAAGAAAAGCTCCCTGTAAATAGGAATTGTGAAATCTGTTTTTGATGAACTCAGTTGTGTATTTTCGTAATACCGTAATTCCCCGCGTATACGCCGCAGCTCAGATAATTCGATTTCCTACCAGAATTCGTTTTAAATAAAATGTGACTTACTTTTGCTTAGCATTTATTTGACTTCATTTTTAAATAAAATTTCTGGTATGAAAAAGACTTAACTAAACTTATACGCGGGAAATTACGGTAGTTGTTTGCGAAGTCCTATTACACTTCTACTTAAAATTAAAATTTGTGATTAACTGGTGGGTGTACTGTAAATATAGTATCTTCTGTGGTGTTAAGTTTAATTTGGGAATATTATGAAACAAAATACACAAAGCTTGACAATTACTTGATAACTTACTGCTGGTGATTTGATGAGCACGTGGCCTTATAAAAAAAATCTTGCATTGCTATCGTGATACAGAAAGAGGGAGTGGGGGTCGGAATGTTTCGTCGATTTAAAAAAACAAATAACGATAGCAGGTAATAAAAACAGCCTTGTAATAAAAATAGAAATTCAGAGGTTCATTTTAAATGCGCTTTAACTGCAATGCAAATTAGAAATTCTTTCCATGCACGGAACTAGATAACTAATAATTAACTATAGTTCGTGAAATATTGTTAAAATTACAAAAATTGTCTAATTTCTTTTGCCTTTTAATGCAAATAATAAAAATAATAATATCAAATTTAATAAAAATTATTCATTTCTTATTTTTTACTTATTTTTCAAAAATGCAGAGTTTGAGGGTAAGGTTCTTAAGCTGACTTGAAAAACACTAAATGTCATTAAATATAAGTTTTGATGAGAGTAAAAGTTCAAGGCAACAACATTTTCTATGAAATAAGATAAGATCAGGTTTCTAAGACAAATAATTTTCAATTAATGAAAGAAAAACTACGGTTTTTCGCCAAAAATCGCAAATTTCCAAGAATTCAACCTCGATGAATATTATTCAATTAAGCTGAAACTTTGCCAATCTCATTTTCTAATTGATTGGCAACTTTTAGAGGGATCCCCCTGTAGAAAACGTTATTTTTCCCCATGTTGCTTGTGACCACCCTACTGTACACACACGAGTGAAAATAATACTTGGTATAATGGGCCCAATTAGTCCAATTTGACGAATGTTAAACACAATGTTAAGATTCAGATTATGGGGCTTTAAGCACCCAGCCATGTATCGGTGTTTAACGCTCTAGTCCATGCTTTTTTATTTTTCCTTTAAAAAAATATATATTTGATTTCTTAATGGGCATACATTAAAGCAAAAATACTAAAAAATATATCACTTTTATATTTTTCCATATTTTGTTTTTTTTAAATGGTTGCCAAATGGCAACACCATGCATTAAGTATATTCTACGATATTTCCCTGGTTTTTTTCTATTAATTGTCGGGTGTCATTTTTCAGCATGGGGATCTGTTTTTTCTTATTATTCCAATGCACGAAATTACTTTTGATTTGAAAAGTGTCATGTTCACTGCTGTTTAATATTTATAAAAATACAGTTCATTATTTACAGATTCAACAACTGGATGAGTTAGTCTAGTATTGACTCAAACGCTAACCTCCAAGTCATGTCAACCTGGCAGACTGGTTGTATTTTATTCGCAATAAATATGAAAATTGTACGCAAATCTTGATACTCCTGCGAAAAATAACTATTTTAAACCACATTTATTCGAGGTTTTTTTTCGGGGGGGGGGGGGATATATTGCTTCACATGGTGATACCTTTGCCGCACTTATTTGCTCATAAACACACAGAGATTTTTTTTATGGGAATGTATAAGAATTTCCATTCAGGCAACCGACTAATGATCTCAACTTGAAAAAATTATCTTTCCCATTAGACAATATCGTTCAGATGGGAAAATTGTCTTATACTGTTCAATTTTAAATGTATTCAAGATCATAGTGCGACTACCTGGTTATACTCCAATGACAGGGTTCCCAAACAATCTTATGAATTTAAAGTTTGTCACTCTACTCAAGATACAAATCCTCAGATACTTTTTTATATCTTTCGAGCATATATTGAGTAGCTTTTGAACGTGTTTTAAAACACTATACCGGCTTGTTTGTTGAAATATATGCTGAAAACGTACTGGATAGAAAAATACAAAAAAAAATTTCATATGGTGTTATTAATGCTAAAACAATTTCGGACAGAGAAACATCTCCAACAATCTTTATCCAAGAAGTATCTGGCTGAAGAGTTTGAACCTTTCACATTTTTTTTCTGTTTACGTTTACCTGGCTGCTTTTGTTTTGATGTAGACAGAATATTCACTATCCCAACGTTTGCATCAAAATTCTAGTCAATTTCATTAACTTATTTACCTGCTTGTAAATCACAACAAGTCTAATCATAAGCGTTTTTTAACAGAAGGTTTCGATAAAAAGGCAGATCATCATCCCTGTAATTGTAAGAAATGTCACGTTCACTAGACAATAAATTGCAAATTTTTTCTGATAATATTTTTTTTTAGTATCTTTGCTTTAAAATATCTGTTGAACATAATGAGACTCTATAAGAACACATTTTTTTATGAAAAAATAGGCAAAAAGCAAGATGAAACAATCAACAAATTCATTGCACAGAATACTAAAAATGTAAATAAAAGCGGAACTCAATTCATGGTGTTGCCAAATGGCAACAAACGTGTATTCGCATGCATACAATATTTGTTAGAAAAAACCTTACTGAATATTATTTAAAATCACTTTTAAGAGCATATTCTTTTTACAAATATTTTTTTTTTTTCAAATGAAATTTTGCATTTTAAATATTTTTTATTTGTGTTAGAAACCCATCTTAGGCTAGAAAAATAGAAGGCTTCAAAAGTTCATTTTTATTTGTAACTGATAAACAACTATTATCACCTATGGTATTTTCAATGTACTAAACATAAGTATAGGGTCAAAATGAATACATAAAGCATAAAGTTATCCAGCGGCAACGGTAAACAAAGCGATAAGGAGAGAAAATTTCATTTGTTGCCAATTGACAACAGTATGCACTAAAGGGTTAAGTTAACAATATATGGTCAGATTAAGTAATTCATTGAAACTTAAATTGCTTGCCATGTTGTAACTCTGATGCCATTCCGATGCCAAGTCCTTTTACACTGAATCGGAGATATTGTAATGTTTAAATATTTCTTAATAAAGAGATGTGTATGTATATATATATATATATATATATATATATACAGTAAGTAGAAAGAAAGAAAACTGCCTCAAGTGAAAAGGTTATAACAAGTGTGTTGTTAAATAATTTAAAGTTTAAAAATACTATTAAAACAAAATCAATTTTCATTATATTTTGTCATTATTTTACGTTATAATCCTTTTTCCTGTGGTTAACATTCTGTCGTACGTTTGATGTGAACATACTGGCATAATGTAGAAAAATTCTGTAAAAATTTGCAATAGTTATTGTGATATAAAATACTATATATTTATTATTATTATTACTAGTAAATCTGCAGATCAAGAGCCTCAACGTTATCTCTGCAACTTATTGTTTTTAGCAAACTTTGCGTAATATTAATCTTTCTACAAAAACAAAATTTAAACTTTTTAAATTACACAAACATTTATAAAAGGAAAAAAAAATATTTCGATGGTTTCAGACATTAGAAGAGTTAAATTAAACACTTAGTTATGTAATGATATTCTGAAATCCTCACGAGCTACTTATTCTAGTAATTTTTATATAATAAAGCAAATTTCTTCAGAGGAGCGCCCCCCTGAACCCCCCGTTGTGTAATTGATTTTGCATTTGTAATTTTCTATTGATTGAGTTAATGATTATCCTATATCTTAGATTCCTTTTCACACTGCGATTTATAAGGATAAGCAACGATTTGGTCAAGCATTTTACGTTATCCTAATATCCATACAGCAGTATTTACTTACCTGCTAACAACAAACACCTGTATCTAATGGATAAAGAACTTTTGGAAATGTAAACTGAGACATCTAATTTAGAAATCTAATACCTTTATAATTTTTGTTTCCAAAAAATAATTTTGATAACCATTCTGCAATATTTATATCTAAGATATAATCTAAATATCTAAAAATGTACTCGATAGCATTAATTTACTAAAATCACCTTAAAGTAGGGGACTTCTAAACCTAACGGTTAGTAATTCATCATCGTGTCCACTTAAAATTGACTAAATAGATAAACATGATTTGGCGCCGTTAAGTATTTTTTGTGATAGCCTTTTAATAGTATCCACATTTAATTTAAAATCGTGATGTTACAAACGCCGTTGAAATTAGACGCACACCTGTGTTCAGGTCAAATTAGGAAAGGTTAACTAACCTTTTATTTCCCTTAGCCGGGCATTTTGTTTCATTTTTCGTAATAGGGATTATTTTAATAATTTAATTTATTTTACAGTCTACAAGCTGTTACACGGTACGTTGTTCACGTAGCATTAGAATAGAGATAAATGCATTAAATAAAACATTTCACTCCCCACCAGACATGGCAAGTCTGAGTCTTTTTGCACAACACTATTATCTTACAGAAAATGTTGTTCTTTTAAATCGCGCAAATGTTTCAATTAAATAAAGTAACATTTTTTTTAATTAAAATACTGGTATCCAGAACGCCGGAGGCTTGGCAGCTCTGCTCCTCTTAATAGAAACATATATATTTAACCAACACTTTATCACATTTTATAGGAGACAATACGGAATTTCTTATTTGTATGGCCTTACATATACCTCAGTCATAAAAATGTTAAAATTTTGTGCCAATTGATATACACAATAGCGAACATGAAATGGCAACCAATGAGAAAAGGAAGCCAAGTAAAATCATGTAAATCCAGGAATCTTTCTTCGTAGTGTTGGGAAAATACAACTACAAAAATTATTTTACGTGGTATTTGGTGTGAAATGTTTATATGTATTCATTCCTTTCCTAATTATCTTTTTTATTATTTGTAATTTGCTTATTCCATTTTCCTTTTGCACGTGAAAATCTTACAAATTAAAATTAACTCTTTGGGAGAAATTGTTATTCCTTTATTTTATTTTTTTTTTTTTTTGGCAACAATGAATTTTATAAAGTTTAATAGAATAATGCCAGTTTATTCTGTATGAAAATATTTTCTGCATCAACTTTTTCATTTATAATCAAAATAGTTGAATACATAAATAAAAATATTATTCTATATAGTATATAAATACTATTTTCATTTCTGCGTTTAAATAAATCTATATGCAAATATCTATACAAAGGCATTCATTAATTCATTCCTTTTAACTTTGATTTGACTTTAAAAACCATACATACTTTCACATTTATGATATTTTTAAATGAGATATAGTTGCTACGCAACAGTTAAAAGAAATAAAATGAAATATAAGTAAATTCATAAAATAAAATGTTTTATATTATTCGAACACATGTATAAAATTCCATCATAAGTTATACACCTAATTTAAAAGCGCTGAAAAATGTTTTGACAAAATTGCAAACTAAAAGGAATAATTTAATACTCTTATTTAAAAATTTCAGCATCCAAAATTTACCTTTTAAATCTATTTTTCATATGAGCGATTTCTTTCAACAAATGAAAATTTGAAAATCGTCTGACTTCTCATAGAAAAGCATTATGTCACAAAATAAAATGTTCTGTTCCGAACGAATGGACCAAATTTAACCCAAAACTATACAGCTGAATCCGGGGAGATTACCAATATACATCCTTAATTTCAAGCTAATCGGATGCTTTTTACGGCAGTTATCGCGGGACTGACAGACTAACTAACTAACTAACTAACAAACAAACAGATGGAAACCAAAAAATGTCGGGTCTCCACAGTAAGCCTTCACTGACGTTTCGTTTAATAAATAGATGATTTTTGTATATAACTAAACAGAAATAATGAAAACATTATGTGTTGTACTAAAAACAAATTTCCTAAGAAATGATTTCATATCTTATTAAATATAATAAGAATTCTCATGGATGCGTAGGTTATATAAAAAATAACAATGTAAATATTAAGTTACAATTTAAAAAATATATATTAGATTTTTTCGTCGATGTAATTTTCTGGTGTGAAAAAAAAAAAATGATGAGTTGTTTCAAGTTGTGATGTATTTGTTTTGGGGGGTTATTTAATATAATTTAAGTAGAAACTACTAAAAATAATATTAGTGAAATCTAGATGCATGTGAGCAATTTTTTGAAATTTATTTATGTAAATGGCAAACTTGATAAGACATATATAAATAAATGTATACATTAAACTAATAGTTTTATAAAATAATATTATGATTTGAACTGTATTTGTATTAACTGCTAGCCCATATTTTTTAACTAACAAATTTTAGGGAGTACTTCAGCATTTATAATTACAGTATATGTAACTAAGTACTCAACGGCTTCTTTATATCTCATTTTTACGTGCCTTTTTTTATTGTACATTTCTAATGTTGAAAGAAAAAGATATATGAATTAAAACATCTTTTACTGTGTTATAATAAATACTTTTTTTTCATTTATTCGTATAGAAAATTCGCATATATACTTAAATTTCGAAGAATTTAGCGTTTCCTATTACGAGATTTACTGTTCACCGTTGTATACACGCAAGCAAAATTCATAAATATAGCAGAATGTGCACGGAATCTATGCTGAAAGTGCACCATAGAAATGCACGCGTTCTTTGAACTAAAAAACGCATCCTTGGGAAGATGAATTGTTAAGTGTTTCTTCAGTGACGAAAACAAAACCAATTTGGATGCCCCTCATGGCTGGGCATATCATCGACATGAGCTGCGACGAGAATCTCGTGAGTTCTTTAGTCGACATCAAGGAGGGGATTCTCTCATGGCGTGGAGCGCGATTTGTTTCAGTGGAACAACGGATATTGCATCTCTTCATGGTCAGCAGTTCTCTAAGAATTATTAAAATGTCCTTAAAAGCAATCTACTTCCATTTGGAAATATTTTTGAAAGGGATAACTGAAAATTCCAAGAGGACAATGCGTCAATTCACATCCGTCATTCAACAACAGCTTCGTTTACGCAGAATCGAGTGACTGTGATAGACTGGCCAGCTATCAGCCCAGACCTCAATCCAAATGTTAACCTTTGGGGAGTACTTGCACGAAATGTATAGGCTGATGGTCGTCAGTTTTCTACTATTCAGGAATTAAAGCAAAACGTAGAGCATAATTGGTTCTCTTTACAGCCACACATTCTCCAAACACTAGTTTGAAGCTTACTTGATACGGTTTTTAAGATAATTCAAAGGAATGGATCCAAAATGGGAATTTAATTGCAAAAAACTCGAAAAGTCCATATATTTTTGAGACAGCGTATTTTGATTTTTATTTTTTTACAAAAATTCTGTAAAACCTATACTGTATTTCTTTCTTGCCATAAACTTGTATTAGAATTCCATATGCTTATTATTTTTTTCGTGATCATGGCTTCATGTTTTGAACTGCTACTTAAAAAAAAGCCTGTCCATATACTTTTGAGATGCACTATAATATATCTAGTAATTAAAAAAAAATGAAAATGTATGCATCACACATTCAAATATTACCAGAATATTTTAAAGACATTGTTCATATTTTTAGTAACAATGCAATCCCAACAAAGGGTGCAAAATTTTTGTGCTGTCTCTAATATTCCGTAAATCAACTTGGCAAATTACTCATGCGCATATCAGGAATATATTCTGTTATAACATTACTATACTGGCGCACTGAGGCGTTTTGTTATATATTCAGAATAAATATTCATCATTCCTTTAAACATGCTTTTCTAGTTCACAATAGCTTGTATGAGAGAGTTTTCAAATGAAACAATTGACAAGCTCAAGAAAAACAAGATATCTAACAAAATACAATTTCCGGAATATTCAATAATCAAGTTTTGTAAAAAATATTCCTGTATTGGAAATCTCTTTACGATAGCTTCGTACAAAAAACTGATTTGAGATCGTTAGGCTAACTATGTGCAAAATGTTTGGTCTGATAAATTTGATTTTATCGCATTTATCGAATTTTATATTATAAACACTCATTGGACTTTTACTTTTACTGCTCGAGAGAGACTGCTCAGACTAGGAAGTGAGTCTGTAGAGCATAGATTGTCCCTCCGGGTCCCCTTTATTAAGTTCTAAAAAAGAAAAAAAAAAAAGAAAAAGGTTACAAATTTCAGCCGAGGCTGAGCCCGCCAATACGCGCGACAGAGGGCGGAGGGGTATATATAAGATATAAAAAATGTTACATTAGCAAGCTTTGTGAAACAAACATAAGGACATTAAATAATGCAGTGTTATACAAAGTTAGACAATATTATACAAGTTACTGCGATCCAACATTGGGTACTGAATAAGGGAGAATCCAAGTCTCTGTCTCAGTGATGGAGTAAAACTGAAAGTTTACATAAGAAGTTGAAGATGTTTTTAAGCTTTGAGAGCAAAATCGGGCGCGATAAAATATTTGCTAACCAACCAACTGGAAGAACAGGAGGACGGCGGATATGCCAGCGAGCTGTTAAAGGACAATTATAGAAATAATGAGAGGCAACAGCATCATCACCGCACTCACATAGAGGAGAAAGGGCTCTTTTGAACTTGAAGAGGTATGCTCCAAAAGGACCATGACCGATAAGGAAAGCTGTGGTGGATGGAGTGAGCAGCAGAAGATCCAAAGATACCACTGTGACAAGATCATAGGTATATCTACCCTTATCTGAGTAGTCCCAGTAATCCTGCCATTTTTTTCATAAAATGAGCGCGAAAATGTCTTTTGATGTGTGAGTGCGGTACTGGAAGTGAAAAATCAACTGATGGTTTAGCAGTTGCCTCCTTTGCCAACATATCTGCCGTTTCATTTCCCAGGATACCCTTATGGGCTGAAACGTGGCTTAAATAGGTTTTCCAGAGAAGATTTTTGAGAAGTGATTTAATCTCAATAACCTGGGGATTTGTTGAGCCAAACGAACAGATAGCCTGCAGGCTTGAAAGACTATCGCTAAAAGCTGGAATTAATTTTTTTTGGTTTTGTTGAGAAATCCACTCTAAAGCTTTAAAGATGGCAAAGAGTTCGGCTTGGAAAATGGAATTATTGTTATCCAGCCTGCAAGATCAACGATGAGTCACTTCACTCCCTTTCGTAGCGCAGAAAGCTGCACCTACTCCGGTAACAGTGCGTGAGCCATCGGTGAAGACCATAACATTTTGAGTGGGAGAGTAAGAATTTATAGTCGGGTTTACTTGTAGGTGGGAAGTCTCATCTGTCGGATGAAACTGCCAGCCAAGAGTCTTACGCTGAATCATCATTTGTGGAAAAAATTGCTGTGAGATAGCTTCATTCTCCAAATGGATGATGTTGCTTTTAGTAAACTCATATTTAATGGTAATGAAAATGGGAGGAATACCTGTCAAGATATTGAGAGCATCACTGGAAATGGTTCTATATCCCCTAGAACATGGACTTAGGACTTACATAAAATGTTCTTAAAATTCTTATTTGAATGACAAATTAGAGAAAAAAAAAAGTTTATTAGCATATCAGAATGCACTTAAAAATTATTTCCCCAAGAAATTCATAAAAATACCATAAATGATATTTACTATTTTTTACACCGAATCCCCCATTTATCAACAACGTTACGATGATCTAACTAATTGCCAAGTTTGTCGACAAGATTGCCTCCCGAAGCAGTTGAAAGGCGAATAGACTGCTCTTTAAACTTAAAATACTATTTATGATATAACAGTTAAAAGGAAATTTTAAGAATTAATTACTGTGCGGAAATAAATTTTATTTCAAAATTGCAATTTCCAAAATACAATTATTTAAGCAGATTCATTTAATAAAATTAAAAGTAATTTAATATTACGAAAAACATCAATGTTTTTAGATTTTAGTAATTAAAATGTGTTATTTATAAAACAATATTGCCGAGCGTGCTATTAATCAAACAATATGATTAGAACATTAATTAACAGGATGCTATTTTTCAATAAAATATTACATGAAATCTTGATGTCAACTTTTTATGTAAACTAATTTATCATACTGCATTTATTTTAATAATTAAAGAAAAAAGCTAGTGAAAAAGATTTTTTGAGATAATTAAGAAAATTGTATTCCAAACTCCATTTCATTACAAGACGTTATTAATAAACGAAGATGTAAAAAAAAACCTTCTAAACAAAAGATAAAACTCCAATATATATTTTTCTGTAGTAAACATCAATTTTTTTCGAACAATAATTAATGAAAAAACAATCTAATTTTTTTCATTGTAACTGGAAACACAACACCCCCACCCCTCAACCGAAATCATTTAAGAACATCATTAATTATTTTCCAATAACAATAAAGGCTCAACGAAATATTTTTAAACTGAATGTGGAAAAAAAAATTAATTAAACATTTCGCTTGTGCGACTATATACAAGGAACGCTTTTTTTTTTTTTTTTTTTTTTTTTTTTTTTTTTTTTACTTTCAAAGTAGTTTTCCTTGTTAGAACATTTTGTGAGCAAGTTTTCCAGACTTATGTTCCACGACTTTTAACGTCAGTGCATTTATTGTTAATGTATATTAAAGAAAAAAAGGTTTTTATATTTCAAACGTTATTAATATTTTAGAATTTCTGAAAATTTTATTATCTATTCTTTTTAGGTGCGTTCGTAATTATATAAATACGTAGCACCTATAGTCGTCGTTCAGTCCGTCCGTCTGTCCGTCTGTCCGTCCGTCTGTCCGCATGTAACAGAGCAAAAACTACCCAACCGAATGGTCTGAAATTTCAAATATATGATTGTTGCAAAATTTTGTCGAGCCATTTCAAATTTTATGAAAATCGGATGTATAGTTTAATTACAGGGGCAGTCAAAAGTTTTTCTTTACATTACGGCCAATGGGAAAAATTATTGCAAGTGCATTTTAATGATATTACAGCCTTCCGAATGATCTGAAATTTTAAAGATATAACTGTTGCAAAATTTTGTCGAGCCCTTTCAAATTTTAGGAAAATCGGATGTATAGTTTAATTACAGGGACAGTCAAAAGTTTTTCCTTACATTACGGCCAATGGGAAAAATTATTGCAAGTGCATTTTAATGATATTAGAGCCTTCCGAATGATCTGAAATTTTAAAGATATAACTGTTGCAAAATTTTGTCGAGCCCTTTCAAATTTTAGGAAAATCGGATGTATAGTTTAATTACAGGGACAGTCAAAAGTTTTTCTTTAGATTACGGCCAATGGGAAAAATTATTGCAAGTGCATTTTAATGCTATGAGAGCCTTCCGAATGATCTGAAATTTTAAAGATATAACTGTTGCAAAATTTTGTTGAGCCCTTTCAAATTTTAGAAAAATCGGATGTATAGTTTAATTACAGGGACAGTCAAAAGTTTTTCTTTACATTACGGCCAATGGGAAAAATTATTGCAAGTGGATTTTAATGATATTAGAGCCTTCCGAATGATCTGAAATTTTAAAGATATAACTGTTGCAAAATTTTGTCGAGCCCTTTCAAATTTTAGGAAAATTGGATGCATAGTTTAATTACAAGGACAGTCAAAAGTTTTTCTTTACATTACGGCCAATGGGAAAAATTATTGCAAGTGCATTTTAATGATATGAGAGCCTTCCGAATGATCTGAAATTTTAAAGATATAATTGTTGCAAAATTATGTTGAGCTATTTCAAATTTTAGGAAAATCGGATGTATAGTTTAATTACAGGGACAGTCAAAAGTGTTCCGTTACATTACGGGGAATGGGAAAAAAATATTGGAAGTGCATTTTAATGATGTACCAGACTATGCGCTTTATGAAGTGCAAAAATTATACATTCAGTACAATATGGGGTGCAAAAAATAATTATAAAACTAGTTATAGTACGAACGCACCTGATTTGCCACGTTTGACGAGCAATTTCCAACTTGTTTTAATACAGTTTACTAATATATAAATAATGGATATTTTTTGCAGAGCATAATATATGTATCCATTGATTAAGTGAAGATCGACATTTTTTTTTTCACTTTTTTTATACTAAAAATATACTTTACATTTCACTCTAAAAAATGTTCTATAACTTATTGCGTGAAATTAATTGCCTTTTATTAAAAAAAAAAATGAATATATACGCTTTTTATAATCGGAAGCGACCTGACATCATTAATTTTTATTTAGTTTATGAGACGTAATATTTTTGTTCTTAATGTAACTAAATTAAAAATTGTTTCAATTCTCTTACATGTTACACCCCATATGCTATCTGAACATTACAGGATAGAAATTTATAGCAATACATTATCGAATAAATACATAAGCCGTTTATATATTTTATATTGGCAAACATCCTGATTGATGACGAGATACTCTAAAGAAATTCTGTTTAAAATTTTTATTCATTTATTTAGCAAAACTTATAAATTTCATTTGTACATAATTGTTCGTGAAAACAATATTTTTGTGGAAATACAACAAATAATTAAAATCATATATGTAGATATATATTTCCTACACTATCTGCAGATATTTTGCGAATTAAAAATTTGCTTTGTTTAGAGTTATATCTTAGTAGTTAACTTATTGTGATCAAAAAAGTATATTAATTTATCAAAAAGAAGGGATTTCCGCTCAAATTGAAATACAGGGTTTCTATAAAAGATTTACTTAGTTTCAAAACGCTATACATTCAAAATTCTTACGCGTACAAGTATGAGTGATATATGAAAATAACCGCCAATTTACCAAATTTGTATTGTGTGCACATTTTGACAGCATTTCAGCATTTTTCAGTATCTCCCTAAATGAAGACAAAACAGGAAAATAGTTTTGTGTGTTATAATACGGGAGATGTCAGCTGATTCCATGGATTTTGCCTTGCAACAGGACAGGGCACCTCCTCTTCGTAATGTTGAACTTAATCTATACCTGAAAATATGAACTTCCGCATCACTGGTTTTGGGAAGTTCGTGAGGGCGATCTCGCTTTGTACCATAGGTCCTCCAATTCACCTGATTGAAACGCTCTGTGTCTTCTTCCTTTGTGAACACATGGACGATGTACATATTCCCTTCCTACCAAAAGCATTATAATAGCTCAGGAACGGCTCAATGCTTTAGTTATAACCATTTACATGATGGCGCTACAAAACGTGTGGAACGAGTTGAACTACTGCCTGGATGTGTGTTGTGTGACTCGGAGGGTGCACATAGAAGGACACTGAGCAATAGACCTAGTGAGTTTGCGATTATTTTCATGTATCACTCATGTAGCAACATCATCTCTCGCAACAAAACTTCAACTAAAAATATATGATGAGTCGCTGGCACAGTACAATTGAGCTAGCCTTTTGATCTGCGCTACGGCACTTGCCTTTCACACAATTGGTCTCAGGTTCAATCACAACCAATGCCAATACCACGCAACCTACTCTGTTGACCAGGAAATGTAACACGTAACCATCACAACAGAGAGCATCACCACACGAATTTACGTAAAATAAGCAAATTCTCACAGCAACTATCTAATCGAGTGCAGTGGAGTCTGTACCGACATCATATCTTGCAACAAAACTTCAAGAAATAAGTTATCATGCGTAACTGACACTGGACAATATGTGTACACTATTGCCCTGCGCTACGGCACTAGACTTCCATGCAGTAAGTCCCAGGTTCAACCACCAGACCATGCAAAATCTTGGAAAGTTACACTCATGATTGCATGTGTAATACTTTTAAATATATTGCATTTTGAAAATGAATGAATCGCTTATACTAACCCTGCTTATAATTCGACTCTGCAAGCATACTAATATTTTAACGAAAGACATACAGCAGTTTCTTCTTTGCTCTGTGTACTGCCTAAAACGCCTGGCTATTTTAGACAGTGTTTTATAAGTCATTACTGTAGCAATTACATTTCTAAAAAATCCTGACTTCGTAAACGTATTTAACTCGGACGCAAGGATCAGGCAACATTGTACAATCTAACATTCTATTAAATTTAAACAATGATTCAGCAAGCATATGGTCACCGAAAATATTTTCTGTTGACGTATAACAATACCAGAAACTGCTAGAAAAATAATTTTTATGTATTTGTGCCGCAAAACTGCTATTATGTGTATTTAGCGTGTAAATGCAGTAGTTAACGTGAATAAAATTTTGCACAGGCTTTTGTAGTCTGAGGATTTCTTTTGTCTGCATGACTGGTTGATTTCATGCTATATATGATAACTAAGCGTATACTGAATAACACAAAATATTTTGATTCGGTGAGATTATATAAACGAATAAATAAATTCGTCGTGTAAATTTTCCGCATATATTTCAAAGCGTTTGAACAAGCCGAGCTATAATGAGCATGAAAATTGGGATTATGCAAGTTACAATAGTACCGCAGCGCAACATGTTCTGGATAAATCACGAACCATCCAGCAGTGGACATGCTAGTCAGCAATCCTTGGATATGGTGGTCCGGTACAGTGGTCACCGCATTCGCTGTTCTTGAATCACATGGACTTCTACCTCTGGGGTTACATCAAGGCATAGATAGGTCTTTGTGACTGAGACCACTTCTCTGGTTTATCTGAAGAAGTGCATCATCCTTGATTGTCGCGCACTTTAGACACCTGCTATGATCTAACGTGTCTAGACTCAGTGATGCCACAAATTCAGTTGTGCATTGCGACCAATGGAGAGCACTTTGAACAGTATCTCTAGTAGATATCGGCATTTGATGTAATCATTTTCTATAGTAGACCATTTTCTGATATTATAATAAATTGATATTTATTTTTCTGTTTAATTTCAATATTTCATTCTTTGCTTTGTATACGACACCTAAAAGTCAGTTCAAATTTTTAGATAAAATAACCCATTTGGTGATACCCCGATTTGGCGAAAGCGGCAAAAGATGGTTGGTTTCGCCGTAAAAAGGACATTGCACCCTATTTTTTATCTCGAATTACTTTAATTCATCTTTTAACTGATCCCTCAAGGAAAGACAAAATCATGTGCAAAAATCTCAAACTTCGAAATTTAATAAGTGTATCAATTTTTGTAGCACAGATGTCAAACTTTTTGTATTATATCTGTTATGATATGTGTGCCAAAACATAAATAAACATAAACATAAACATGAATATAATGCCAAAACATGAATATTTACCTCATTTGAAACTTTTTGTAATTGGAACTCTATGTCTGCGACCAACGGTTGAGAAATTAAAGGTCGTCAGTAGATAATGTATTGCACCCTGTATATATTTTCTTTAAGATAAGTTTATTTTTGCATTTTATGCTCTGATTCTCATTTTTTTTTTTTTTTTTACATTTATTTTTGAGTATTGTTTTAAAAATAGCCTTTCCTGTTCTATTTATATAAAAATTAATTTATTTAAGAGTATAAAGCTATTGAAGATAGAAAAAATTCAATTAATAAATGTAACACCCGTTAATTTGTTTTGAAATTATGTTTCATAAACTTTCAAACCCTCTAATTTTATTGCAAAATTTTGTTTAGTTCGGAAGCCTTAATTTACATTATTACACATATATTTAAACAATAATAATATTTAGTTATAAAAAAAATCTGTACCATTTCCAAAAATAATGTGAAACCTGGTGTAAAATTGGAGGATAGTTTTCAAAGGATAGATTTAATTCAGGAATTTTTTAATTGTAAAAACAAATACTGTATGTTTTAATTACATAAGATTCAAATAATATCGACTAATATTTGATGGATATACTTTAAGAACTCTGTTGTGAAATACACGTTTCAGTTAGGGTAGAAATCTACATAAATTGCCCGTTTATCAATCTTATACTGAACACTACCTTAACCTCTCTCACGTTTGAACGTATAAAAATCTTGAAAGACATTAAAAGTTTATAAAAAGATATAAGACTTGGAAGCCTTAAAAATTTGAATATATAAAACAGAGAAAAGCTTTTAAAGCTTTTAAAGCTTTTAACTAAATTGAATATGACTCGAAGAATTTTATTATTTTCTATGAATAATAAATGATGTCTCTTTTTAGGTATATATTTAAATTTAAAATAATATACATAGCTTTAAAATTTTCTTATATTCAGAAGTATCTAAAGTGATTTATCTGTTTCTGAATTTAGCACACTTAAATTAATGATACGATGAAAAAGTATTAAAGATAACTTAATGCATAATTACAAAATATTTTAATAGTTTATGATAAATATTTTACGTATTTCTATTCATTAAATATTTATGAATCGCAAAATTATTGATTAAAAAGAATCATCATCCCCTATCAGTGTGCATATTTAGGAATATACAAATACAACAAAAACTAAGTAAAGATAAATAAATAAATGTGTCCTACAATGAATATCATGCAAATTCTCGAAAAAGGAATCATATTATAACATACAAAATGTTTGTTAAGTTAATAAACATAGTAATATTGGATGGACTAGTGAAATCGTATATGGATAAATGCAATTATTTCTAAAATAAATACTTAATGTAGTTTAATTCTTATCAAAAGAGAAACAAGATTATACACATTTACAAGCTTTTTTCAATAGCTGTTCAATTTATAGAATAAAAGGTACACATGATAAACCCCTGAAAAAAAGTAACTTATCCCTACTAATTCTGCGGCATGTCATTATAAAATAAAAGATGCTTGTTCCAATTAGATAGTAATCACATAAACTCCTAATATGAACATCATACTTGGCTTTTTCGGTAAATTTTAATTTTTGACAGAAAACTTGAAGTCATCCGATCGAATAGTTTAAGAATTAGGCGGTCCTCAAAAGGGGAGCACTGGACATACTTCATAACTTTAAGCTTTTCAATAAATAAATTTAATTACCATTGACTTTATTTTTTTTTTTTTTTTTTTTTTTTACACTGAGACTTTAATTCTGTTCAGAAACTGAAAATGATGTAATTTATTTTAAAAGCTTTGTATAAATATCTTAAAATTGTGTTATTTTATGCGAAATATGCCAATTCTGTACATTCATAAAGTTAACTGTTCCAATGTACTACCACGAAATATAGCTTTAACTTGTTTCCAGGTGGTTCTAATGATAAACATCGAACGTCAGACATCCAGCGAAAACTGTTAAAGGTACTCAAAAGATTCACTCCGTACAAACGACAAACAAATTTGGTTCTATTCAAATAAGAAATATTGTTTTTGCAATCTCTGTTAAAACAATCAAGAATGCATTGACGCTGGTGAAAAAAAAAAAAAAAGATTTTTGCTATTGTTCACTCCTCACAGTTGACATTGGTGACAGGCAATGTTGAATTCAGGCGCTTTTCTCCGGGAGGGATTTCTGTGGCTCAAGGGGTGGGGGACATTATGTAGTTCGGGGTAAAATTCTACTTTTTGGCCATCGAAAAAACAAAATCTCTAATTTTCCGGGGGGGGGGGGGCTCTTATTGCTCCGTTGGGAGGAATGTGCCCCTTGGGCCACCCCCTGAAATCGACACTGATGACAGGTGCTTTGTATTTTATGATGAAAACTTACGGCCAGGTATTATTGAATATATCAGCATTGATAATGGTGAACCAATATTTCCTATAAATTTTTCGACTACCCAGGGAGATGTTGATTTTAACAGGTTTCGTTATCCATCTAAAAAAGACAGCGCAAATTATATATATGAAGATATTTTGTTAAAATCCCCACATGCACTTCACCCTCTGACAGCAATAGGATACGTTACGTTTTATAAAGAAATTATAGATATGTGCATTAAAAAAATCGCAGTGTAACTTGTTTTTTGAGAAAATAAAAATGAATAAATTATATATTGGATACTTCTAATATTGTGCAAAGATAATTTTTTGCATGATGTGTAATTCCTATAAAATTAAGATATTACTTCTGAAAATGTAGTAAATATTTTAGTATCAAATTTTAACATTTGATTTTATTATTATTATTACTGTGTAACAAAAAGTTAATTATACATGCATATGTATAGACATACAATTATAAAACAAATTTACTACATTCTTAGTCTTAATTTTTTTTTAAATACTAACCACAACTCATTTATGGAGAGGTCAAAACTTTGTAACCTACATGCCAGCAATGTCCAAAATCTGTAACCCACGTGCGAGAATATGTCCAAAACCTGTAACCTACGTGCGAGAATATGTCCAAAACTTGTAACCTTCAGATCTGTTAACTAAATGATTTAATAATTAATTTTCCAGAATAGTTGTTGTCTTTTAATGTTTGTGTATAATTTTGTAGACTTACATAGTATACAGTAAAAAAAAATGGCCACAAATTTGAAAGTTTAGAAAATTACTTATAGTTAACATTTAATGATCCCACATTTTGATAACGTACTAATTGTGTATGTTTAACATTTTGGACTCATACTGTTACCTTCATTATAAATCGCCGTAAATCAAAATATGATTTGCTTATTGTGATATCGTTTGACATCACATATATTATTCTTTATTCGTAATTGATATGATCCCTATATAGTTAAAAAATATTATTAACTATCAAGATAAATATGCGCCGTTGTATTTCTTTTTGTATATCTAAGTTTTAAATTAATCTATTTCCTTTTACATATTACTTTAACGTTCCCAGAAAACTCTCTCTGCTCTTTTCTTTAAGAAAATAAAATAAAAAAAGCATATTATTCACATCCATTTCATTTCGAAAGATAGATTCTTTTAGTTGCATCTGCCTATACGATTTCTCTGTCAGATTTTTAATTCGATGCTTTACTAAGAGATAGTCAAAACGTTGGTCAAACCAGCGGTTAGATAATAATATCCAGATGTACTTCTAAACTTATGTCGTCTTTCATTTTACCGCACTCGTTGCAATGCTATCTGTAGCCTTCGAATTCTTTCTTACTTTCATCTAAATTTCAGCGCCCCATATAGTCCAATGTAACAGCTATCCCTTGGCAAGATCGGTACCATACCCAATATCTATATATCGCCAAAATTTTACGATTGAAAATTGTGAACTCTAACTTCCTTTGCCTTCTCTTTATGATGTAAATATCAAATTTGATTTTTGTGTTTCTGCGGGGTCACTTCTGAGACACCTATGTGTCTTTTCAAGTATTCAATAAAGGTTTTGTTTAAGCTACAAGTATCATTTTTAAATCTTCTGGTCCTGTGTCATTGTTTTTTACGCGCATTTGTACTTCATCACGTAGTTATTCAATTTCGCTTGAATAATGCAAAAGGTATTTCCATCTACTTATTCGTATCCGAAGTTTTCAATAAAGAAAAATAAATCACAACAAAATACGAAGCTATTATAAACTTATGGTTATTATAATTATGAGGTGTAATTTGAGTACTTGAGCACAAATAGTGCTTCTAGAAAACGATTTCTGGTAAATAATTCATATGTTAATATGTATTTAATAAAAGAATCAAAAATATATATACTTTTAAATTAATATATCATCTAAGCAAAATACAGGGATATGCTTAAGAGTATCTCTTTAATGATTTATAAAACATTTACTTCCTTATTTAAAAAAGCAATAATTTAATGCACATTCAATTATTCAATTATTTGTTATTTCTGTTGCAAGAATCCTCAATTTGAGTTAGTATATATATATATATATATATATTAAGATAAGTGTATTTTTTAATTTTAAGCTTTGTTACTCATATTTTTAAATTTATTTTTAAGTATTATTTTAAAAACAGCGTTTACTTTCCCCTTTTATATCGAAACTAATTTAGTTAAAAATATAAAACTGTTGAAGATAGAAAAAAAAATAAATTAATAAATGTAACTCCCGTTAATTTGTTTTTAAATTACTTTTAATAAACTTTAAAACACTCTAATTTAATTGCAAAATTACATTTCGTTTAGTTTGGATGCTTAATTTACTTTCTTGCAGATGTGTTTAAAGAATAATAATATTTAATTATAAAAAATGCGTACCATTACCAAAAATAATGTGAAACCTGATGTAAAATTAGAGAAAAAAAATTATGAAAGTGTTTGATAAAATGGGAAATATCCAATTATATATATATATATATATATATATATAACCATTAATTAAACATAACCTTCCACCGTCAATTATTATGAATTAAAGCTATAAGTATTAAAAAAAAAAAAAAAAAAAAAAAAAAAAAAAAAAAAAAAATTAATATAAGAATTATTATGGAAGAAAAAGAAAATTGGATACCGACAAAAATTGAAAAGCTTATACATTGAATTACGTTATCAAGGGCACAGAATTCAATGATATAAGCAAAATGGGTGTTTTCTGTGGGAAAAATAAGCTAAAGCTAAAAATAATTTTCCCCTGTGCCCAAACAACCATTAAAATCAAGTGAATTGATTAAAAATGAAAGCAGAATAGAAACAAATAATATGAAATGGAAGAATCAATAAAACGTATTTAAAAATTTATAGGACATAAAATATAAATAATAAACACCATACCGATTAATATTTCAGCATTTTACAAAAATCCACGCGCACATGGCTGCCAGTATATCAATTAGATTAAGGTGAATAAAACAGTTAAGAAATCACAGTAAATGATACCAAAGGATGCAGTTAATACATTTTGAAATAAAATTTGAAATACCTTGTTAAACACATTTAATCTAATATAAAATAAATAGATATTAATTACATTATTTAAAATGCACTATTAAATTAATTAATAACAGTTTAACAATATCGTCAAAATTTAGCTAAAAATACCCCCTGGTGTATTAAATTATAACTGAAATGGAGCTAGAAAAATTAAAATTAGATCTATCTTAAAGAGACAGATTTAGTGCTGCCATCTAGTATTACTACTATTAAACAACTAACGCAAGATAAATATTTGTAAGCATTTGAATGTAAATAACTGTATAAATAATTGTAAGCATTTGAATGTAAATGACTGTATAAACAGAAAAACCAAACAAATCCTTATATATAGAGAATTATAAACCGAATATAAACCACACAATGTATTTAAAAACTATTGTAAATAAAATTTAAAAGCATACAATATATTCTATTAGCTAACTTATTTAAACTAAACTAAGAATTTAAATAATTCTAGAACATTGATAATATATAGCATACAGCTTTATGCTATAAATCAAAATAAATTCAGTAATAATTAATATAAATAATTATTAAAAATAATATAAAAATTATTTTTTATGAATTATATATCAGATATTTATAAAATGAACAGGAAATAAAAATCATGTGGAAGTAAATAGAAGGTTAAATGATACTTAAATACCCATTACTTAAAAAGCACAAATATAGAGTGTGGGTTATTTTCAGACATCCATAAAAAACCATAAAGTATGAATGTGGGACATTCAAAAACATTAAACCGATAATAAATATTAAAAAGAATAGAGTAATAATAATAAAAATAATTACCCAATTTTAATGCATTCAGTATAACTATATTTATATTAAAAATACTTATATGTATATTATTCACTATAAGAATGGCATGCTATTAGTAATTAATATGATATTGTCCTTAGTAAATTTAAAATTTAATAACAAATAATTGTAAATTAGATTAATCAATAATTAGGCTAATTATAATATTAATGAAATTCTCCAATTACATATAAAATATCAAATCAACATCCATATAAAATACGTAACAAAAATATAGTAATAATACAAGAGCCCCCATTTTTTTTTTATAATTAACCATTGCGTATTATCCAGACAACACCACCCTCCTCCGTACTCTAACATCTACCCACCCAACAAACCTATAAAATCTTTTATATTATTTTACAATTTTTATTTTTTTATAGATTTTTTTTATATTATTTTTTTTTGTAATTTTGTTTACGCATGTGTTAATTTGTTTTATTTGATCATGTAAGAAAAGTACTAATTGTATATTAATGAATATATGAATTTTTTTGGAAAATCATGATTTAATGCATCATAAATTAGTTTTTTAATATTATTGTTAATTAGAGGAGAAGAACATACACATTTTATTCTATATAAATGATTAAGTATTATATTCCGAAATACAGAATGATGTAGACAAGATTTAAAATTTGTAAATGTATTAACTTTGAATTTAAATTCTTTACGTTTGTCATATAAATCTGTGATTGTTTTATTGTCTTTTATTGTAATTTTAAGATCTAAGAAGTTAATTGTATTGTTAGATAAAAGGTTTTCCGTTAATTCCAAATTAGCGGGATAATCAACTGGAAATCGAGTAATTGCAGATTGATCAGTATCAATTAAACTGATGTCATCAATATAACGATATAAATGTAGATTATTATTAGTAAAATTACGTTCATAATGATATACGTATAAGTCTGAGAGTAAACTGGAAGTACAACCGCCTTGTGGTATACCGACATGCTGTAAATATAAAGTATTATCTTGTAATATATAATTATTATAGATAATGAAGTTAGTTAAAGATTTAAAATATGTGATATCTATATTAGATGGTAATTCCAGTTTTTTATAATATTTTTTAAATAATGCATTTATAATTTTATGTAAATCTAATAGGTCTATATTATTAAAAAGATCTTTGAAGTCATATGTCGTTATATTATAAACACAGTGAAGATTTTTTAAAATATTAACAAGTTGATACCTATTTTTTATACAATGTGTATTATCATTATTTGTAGTAAGTACATATAATTGATTAAGAATTTTTAAGAGAAGTGTATTGGCTTTATTATTATATGTATTACAACCAATAGTAACAGTCCTAAATTTAATAGGAGTTTTATGAAATTTGGGAATAAGAACTAAATATGGATAATTAAAATTAGTAGATAAAATATTTAATAGTTTATAATAACTTTGAATTTTACGATTATTTACAATTACATTTTCATTAGTTTTTTGAAATGACTTATTAGAAGAAATAGAATTTGTAAGAAGTTGGTGATAATATGATTTACATATAATAGCATAATTGTTAGGAGATTTGTCTACATATGTAATAACGTAGTTATTTTGTAATTTAGTAATTTGTTGCAAATAATGCTTTGTATTAATAGAAACCAAATCAGCAATATTATTTTTTAAAGCCATAGTTAATTTTTTCAATTACTAATATCTTCCATTGATTAAAATATTCAATAGGCTTATTATAAGAGATAGAAATTTTATAAATAAAAATATCAATATCATATGTAAACTGTTTGATAATAGATTTAACATTAAATTTAGATGGAAGTCTATATTTAGTACCATAACCCATTAGTTGTTTCAATTTAAAATCATGAACAATATCAAGATTTCCAGTGATTATATGTCCATGATCATTGTTTATGTATTTTTTTAGAGTGGGGTCTTTGCAGTTACACGGAAAATTACTTGCAGCAGATGTATTTTTTGAAAATGTATTGTAGTTAAAAATCTTTCTCCCAATTGTATTCGGATATTTAAAGGTTTTTGATATATGAAGATTATTGATAGGAAAAAAACAATTTTTATCATTAATTATAGAATTGATATTAATTTTATTAAATATGTGATTTGAAAAAGTAATTATCATTTGAGTATTCATGTTCTGAATTTTGTGGGTTTTTTTTTGTAAATTAATATTTAAAAGATTAACCCTACTCATAATAAGGTCAAAGTAAATATCAGAGAAATGTTTAGAGAAAGATTTACTTAGAAAGACATTTAAATGTTGTACAAGCTGTTTCTTTTTAATAGCAAAGATGTTTTTTTCGAATTAACAACCAGTTATAATTCTCTAAGTAATTTCGTTGAAGATCATTAATTTGTTTTGTGATAGATTTTTTGGAAACTACAACTGATGATGAACCCTTTCCGCGTTTTATTACGTGTTGTTTTAGCATTTAAATTATGATTAAGAGTAGGATAAATTGGAGAATAATCAATATTGTTATTTATAGATGTGAAGACTTTGACAGGTCTGTTAAATACTTCACTGTTAAGTCCATAAGGATAAATTGTGTTATAATATTTCATATATGATGATTCCATATAAAGACGTTCTGATTTATTTTTTAGAATTTGCAGGATTTCAATTGTCGTATTTTTAAATAGATGTTCATGAAAATGTTGAATTTCAGCTGTAGATTGTATATTTTTTGCTTTGTTATTATTAGAGTCTGAACGATGATGATTGATTCGTTTATGAATTGGACCTGATGTTTCACCAATATATTTCATATTACATAAGTTGCACTTTATACAATAAATAACATTAAATGCTTTACAAAAACTTGAATAATTAGGATCTGAGACAATTTGTATCTGAGCAGCGTATGGACATGTCTTGCACCGAGAATCATAGCACTTACGAAAAAATAAAGGACGAGGGGGAGAGTATAAATGGTCGCTGGATGACGATCCAGGAACAACCCAATTATTATTCCTGTACCGAGCACTACACTGCATAGATGCTAAGTGTATCTTGCCAGTATCGAGATGTTATATATATATATATATATATATATATATATATATATATATTAATGTGGTCCTTAAAAATATAACTTTTATAATTTCTATGGGGTACCCCCCATATTCTGTTCTATGCATAAAATAAAGACTTAAAAATTAGACTAAAAAATTACGGATCGCTACCAATGTTTGAATATTTATAAAAAAACATTAAAAATTGACATATTTTGGAATCTAATAATATATTATTAATATAAATTCACAGTCACTTCCAAATTGAATCATGGTATGATATTAGGCTGTAAAGACTGTATTTTGTTTCAAGTTTCAACATATTTACGCAGTCTATTGTCCAAACACAGACAGAATTACTTCATGTCTACAATCTATTTCACAACTTGGGAGCATTGTGAAAGGTAGAGAATCTAACATTTTGCCTTGAATAATAGTTCTAGTTTTTTAAAGCTAAAATGCGTAAAAGTTGTTTATGAATTGTAGAATTTGATTTTTTGATTTTCGTAAAATTTTGTATATATTCGTATCAGAAGCCGAGCAAGCAGAGCTCAAAACTTAAAAAAAAAGAGTTTTCAGAAAGCGTTCTTTTGACTGTTCGATGGGATTGCAAAATTTTAGGAAACATTTTAGGATCCAAAACTATAGACAGATTACCCATTATCGTTTCAGGTAATGATATTGACCAGTTACTTGTTGTTCCAAAACTTCAATCAGGAGCAGGTGAAGAAATAGATTCTGCTGTTAACGAACTATTGGAGCAGTGGGGGGTACCGAGCAAGTAAAATGTATGAGTTTTGATATAATCTTTGTTAATACCGGATTATCAAGAGAAGCGTGTGCTCTTTCGAAACAAAGAAATGATTTGGATTGCCATCATCACATCCTCGAAATACTGTTTTTGTTCTTTATCTATTGTATTCCTCCATGATTGCTACTCCGCTTTCGGCTACATAATTAACAACTTTGACTGAAGTCGCTAGTTCTTTCGTGTCTTGTATGATTCATTTTCATTCCAATTAGTTACATCTGTTTAAAAATGTCTGAAAGTAACTCCATAATTAAAAAGAAAACCTCAGAGTGCTGCTTGTTAGAAAATCTTGCAAGTCATTTTGGAGAATGATATCAGGATCAGCACGCGCACGTATCAAGGCTTCATATTTTTCTTCATTTTTCAAAGCATGCACCATTTTTCTTTTACTTTTAAAAAAGACATCATCATAGAAAAATGCAAAAGCAACTAGCTCTTCTGTGGAGTACAGAAATGTCCTACACTGTTAAATATATCGTGAAAAATTACCTCTGTTTTTGAAGTCTCTCTATTTTCTGACCAATGAGAACGCGTATGAATAAACACCTATGAAGCGGTCTCATTGGTTAGAAAATAGATAGCCTTGAAAAACAAAGGTAACTTTTCACGATATTTTTAACAGTGTAGGCGCTTCTTCAAAGCACACAAAGAAATGATTTCATTTACATTCTCGTCTTTTTTCAAGTTCTTCAAGAACAATAAATTTGGGTCTGATAACAACTGTGAATGTAGATTCTCACTACAAACGAGCAAACTTGAGGAACTCTAGATTCTTCCTGCTTAGAGAGTTTAAACTGATCTCTAAATAAATAAATCTTGAACGAGTATATGGCCTTCACCATCCATGGAACACGATGCAATCCACCTACGGCTCTAATGTAAGCACCTCTTTCAGGTATTCCTCTTAAGAAAATGATGTCAAGCCCTACGAGTCCCTTGATTGAAAAATCATTAAGATGATTTTGATCAAATTCTGTAATTTCTGACGCATTATGTATTATTTTCTATATTGATTAAATTTTCAGTTATGGGAGTCTGAAATAGGCCGTAATCGATATACATCCACGAAATTTTAAATCGTTTGAATAACACTATGTCTGGTCCTCTTGAAATTCCGAGAGACTCAACAACAACTTCCTCAAGCATAATTTCGATGATGTGATGATGGCAAGCCAAATGATTTCTTTGTTCAAATTCTAATCCAGATGAGCACAAGCTTCTCCTAATATTCGGGTATTAACAAAGGTTATATCAAAAGTCATACATTTTACTTGCTTTTAAATCTCAAAACTCCAATGTTTCGTTAACAGCAGAAGCTGTTGCCTCAACTGTTCCTGATTGAAGATTTGGAATAGCTATTTAAATGGTCAGTACCTTTACCTGAAACAATAACGGGTAATCTGGCTGCAGTTTCAGATACAGAAATATCTTCTAAAATTTTGCTGTCTCAGTGAACAGTTAAATGAACGCTTTGCGGAAAACTCTTTTTTAAGTTTTGTGGTCTGCATTTGATACGAATATGACCATACAGTACGACATTTTACGAATTAAAAAAATCAAACTCTATAATTTATTAACATTACCTCATAAATTCCGAAGCATATTGGCTATTTAAGATTAAAAAATAACGGATAACTATTTTTGAAGGCGGAATTTTAGATTCTCGATCTTTCACAATGCTGCCAAATTGAGGTGAGATAGAGTGTAGACATGAAATACACCTCTCTGTGTTAGAACAATGCACTGTGTAAATATGTTGAAACTTGAAACAAGTGACATTCTTTACAGCCTAATATCATAGTAAGTCTCTATTTGGCAATGACTATGGATTTGTATTAATAATTTATTATTAGATTACAAAATATGTCAATTTTTAATGTTTTTTAAACATTCAAACCTTGGTAGGGACCCTTAAAACATATTTATAATTTTGAATTTTTTGTGGAAGTCTTTATTTTATACAAAGAACAAAATAAGAGTCTGCCCATAGTAATTTTAAAACATAATTTTTTATGGATCACCCTAATATCTATAGGGTATATATTAGGGGATATATTTTTGAATTTGTATATAAAGTCCCATGTTGGGCGTAAAAAAAAAAAAAAAAAATCATGCTATGCAATTTAATGTTAAATATACAGCGCGTGTACAGCGACAAAAAAAATTCAAAACAAATAATTAATATTTTTAAACAATTTTTTTCTAAAACATTACACTGTGGCGTGTCACCCTTATATTACGGATGAGACGCCGCACTTGTAATAAGAACAGAATGAAATTATAAAAAAATATATATATTAAAAAAATAGTCATATCTGGACTATAATTAACGATGTAATGACAAAATGAAACTAAATGAGTACAATGAAACATATTAGTAGATTCAAATTAATAATTGTTTGCCTACTTTCACTATTAAAATTATCGACATGTTTTTTTTTTTTTTTTTTTTTTTTTTTTTTTTTTTTTTTTTTTTTTTTTTTACATTAAAGTTTAATTGTTGTTTCAGCAACAACGTAACATCAATGTATTAGAGAGGGAAAATAAAATAAAAAATAAAATTGTTTTTACATAATTTCTTTGTTAACCCTTTCGGGACCTATGGCTCTGACATAAATTTTATTCGATTGGCACCACTGTTTCAAAAGAAGTTACCTTTACTTAAATAATCACGAAAGTTTTCTAATTAAATAAAGCAAATATTACTTTTCTTTTTTACTGGTGCAAGAAACAAATTTTGTATTCTCTTTATGAAGTTGCTTATATGCATCAATGGTCCCGAATGGGTTAAGAGACCTGTTTTTTCGACTGCAATCTACAGAAAACTTGTCGAAAAAGTACAGTCTTTATGTAATTACATTTGACACATGATGCAACGAAGCGAATTACACTTCCTCTTTGTTTGGAGTAGTTTTCTAAACATTGCTTGTAAATAACATCTGCGTTATGTGCAATCCAATTTTTCATTATTATAATCTTGACTTGCATATCTTTCTTGCCCTTCTTACGTTTTATTTTTCCCCTTTTCTCCTTTGATTATTGTAAACTTTATAACATGCCTAACATGGCACCATTTTGCATGGTGCACACGTCGGCCATCACAGTTACCTGCCATCGCTAAGGAGAATGGCTTAACCTTACACACAGTACTCTATACAAACTTTACACTTAGTTTTGACTTCGAAATAATGCATGCATTTGTTAATTAGTGTATGAAAAGTATTTAAGCATAACGTGTTTAAAAGTTTGGGCAGTGAAATCCTGCACTTACGTTAAAATAAGTATTGTACTTCTACAAGTAAACATCAAAATGGGATTCACGCTATACACTGCTTAAAATCACTTCATTGCGCACCTATACTGTGCGTTTGATGACCATCTATCGATAATTACAAGAAATTCAAGGGGTGCGGCATCTATCGCGGATGCGGCAAATCTCCTGGAGTTAACCTGTATATAAAACTATTTCTAATTGCTAAAAATGTACAAGATTAAAACAGTAAAATGTAGTAAAAACAGTAAAATAGTTTTACTTGACTGTTGACATATTGCGACCCTACCCAAATCATTTTCAAAACTGAAAAATAATATATTCTGAAATTACACGCTCCTTGGTGAAATGATCTGAAATGCCATCATGCAGTTTTTCATGTAACGCACGGTATTTGTTTTATTTTACTCGGGTGTTTATTTGTATTTTTGTAGCCATTGTGTAACTCTAGCCACAGTTTTTTAATTTAAATGATGCTTAATCGGTACCTCTGGAATTTTTACGGGTTAGATTGTCTATGGTTTCTCTTATAATGGAAAGATAATATGGATTGGTGGGAAAATTATCTTGCTTTCACTGAAATTTATTTTGTTGACTTATTCTTGATTTAATCATGTCAGGGCTGTGCATTTTCTATTATATTTAGTATCAGCTACATGCTCATTTTTTCTGTACCTAAATTTCTTGCTTGTCATTCCAATATAGTAGTTCCTTTATCAGCCTGCTCTAATAAATGGTATTTAATATACTTCCGAATAATTCTGAAAATTAATTGGATAACATTTAGTGTCAATGATATTCTTCAATTTTGAAGTTGGTTTGTTTACTAAACAGATATTGTACCGCTTAAGATTATATTTTAAATTCTCAAAAAAGCTTGGATAATACTGAATTGAATAAAGCTTGTTGTTTTGTGAATCAAATTTTAGTTCAGACTTCTTATTATTGGCAATATTCACGATTTATTTATTAATACGTTGAACTTTAAAAACATTTTTATAAGTATTTCTACGAATATTATTTAATGCAGTATTCATTTATTATCAGTACATACTTGAAAAGCCCGTCTTAAGAAAAATCTGTAGGTGGAAACTTTATACGTAAATGGAGAACATGCATTATTTGGTATGGTAACCAGGTTAGCCATTCTTTTTCTTAACAGACCTATCGATAGATTGATTTGACCTGGATAACATTATATTAAGAAATGAAGACTATAGTTATGTTCAATTTCAATAGTGAATTTAATGTTATTGTCTGTTGAAATTGGACGATTTGTTAATGTTTTGAATAGTTCAAGAGTGTACTCCCAAATCATAAAAATTATCATTTACATATCTAAGCCAAGTGTGAGAAATTCACTGAAACGGAACTAAAACGATATTTTCCAATGGGCGGCGAAGAGTTAATTCAGCTAATAAACCACAAATAGAGGAACACATTGGGGCTCCAAGATTTTGTTTATAATATTTACCATTAAATGTGAAAAAGTTAATATGAATGATCAGAATAAGTCCTCTTTATATTTTACAGTAAAAACATGCCTAACCAGGCTACCATATCAAATAATGAATGTTCTCTATTTACATATAAAATTTCAACTTAGAGATGTTTCATAAGACGAGCTTTTATAGTATGTACTGGAGTTAATTTGAATAATGAATTAGATGATATTCGTGGAATTGCTCATTATAATTGTTTTAAAGTTCAACATGAATGGCGCGATAGAGCTGAAATTTCCAGAGATTGCGAACAATCGTGTGTTATGCAAATGATTCTAATTTCAGAATCACCACGCATGTGTGAGATGAGCAGCTCACTCTGTACTGCTGTTGAAACCGTATAAATAGCGGGCTCTAGCGAGATATTTAGAATTGTCTATGGTTATTTGCTAATGAGTAAACATTAGGTGATGAGTAACTATGCCTCTTCGACGAAAGAGATCCGCATTTTAACAACTGCGTAACTGAGGATAATCATCGGTCTTTGTGAAGAAGGGTTTTCCTATCGTGCAATATCATCTCGTTTAGAGTGTAACAGAAGCAGACAGACGCAAGTTTGGAAGCAGTTGACCGACGACTATCGGACAGCTCGGAAATCTCAGAGTGACGTCGCGAGCCGAACGGTGACGTCGATGAACGATGATAGATACATGGTCCGCATGGCACTTATGGAACGTACATCTTCATGTAGAGAATTGACAGCACATTGGTCAACTGCTACAGGTATATCACTGTCTACATCGGGAATTCATCGATGTTTGTTGCACCGTGGACAAGATCTCAGCGTGAAGACATCTTTATACAGATTACTCCTCCCGCAAAACCATCAACGTCTGCGGCTGCAACGTGCTTATGAACATAGAGACTGACATGGAGGTTGGCAACAAGTTGTATTATGTGAAATATCTCGCTTTAATTTGTAGTACCATCATAGCCGAATTCGTATTAAACGCTATGCCGGTGAACGCTATCTTCCGGAGTGCGCCAGAGTGGGCGAAAACCGAGAGTTATGGTCTGTGATGCAATTGGGAACCATGGTCGATCACAACTTCTACGAATTATAGGTAATCAGAAAAGCAACAGGTAGATCAGTGAAATGCTGGAGCCCAAAATCGTTAATTTTTATCCAGGCATTCCTGGAGCTCTATTTCAACAAAATATTGCCCTCCCACATGTTGCAAGAAATGGTTAAAAATTATTGTCAGCAAAACACATATGGCTTTTTCAGTTGCATGCGTATTCGCCTGATATATCGCCCATTGAACATGCGGGGGATTTTATTGATAGGCGTCTCGCTCGTTATCCTACTCTTATAGATTCTAAAAATGATCTTTTGGTATGCATGCAAAGAATATGGAATACTCTTCCACAGGCAGACATTCAATATCTGTTTGACTCCATCCTACGTCGTTTAACAGCCGTTATTACAGCGCATGGTAGCAAACATTGATTTCGGACACTCAATATTGTTTTTTGCTTTCAAACTATAGTCATTTGTTTTCCCAATAACAATCGTTTATGTATTAACTTGACGTTAATACATAAACGATCAAGGTTCTTTCCTTATGTAACGAAACTTAAACGGAAGTAGAAATGATTATATTTCGGACAAATGTGCATTGAAATGCGCGTTGCAGGTGAAGGTGAGTAATTTGCACATGTCGAATAAATATGCATCATTATAACTAGTTTTTTTTAAGATCGTTTTGTCACGTCAAAGTGTAGGAAATCACTGAAAAACAAATGCGGGTTTTAACTTTTCTAGTCGTCGTATTAATATCCATACTGTGTATTTTTGTACTAAATCGATGAAATTCTACAACTTTTAAAATCACTTTTCCCCTATCTCTTTCCGTTTACGGGATATGAATGCTAACTCAGAACATTCCATTAGTTGGCGCTGTAGGCGGTTTTATTCAGTAGCTCATGGCTACTTTATTATACCTAGAGACCACTTTGATGAATTTAGCTTCAGCCGTTCCGTTGTTTAGAGGGTGGCAGAGGCCTTTATTGGGCATACTGTACGTAAATAACATATAGGGGAAAGTAGCCGAATTTGGACCACTTCACTTATTCCCACGTGTAACTCACTTAATTTTCGGAATATCTGCAAAACATCACTAAACGGGGTTACTGTATCCATCTACTAACTAAATAAATCTTTAGATCAATTGCTTTTAGAAATTCTTAAGTTTTATTTCAATTTGAAAAATTTATGAAAAGTGGTCCAAATTCAGCAACTGCTCGCCTAAGTTGGTCCCCCAATCTCCTAAATTGGACCAAACAATATCAGGTTATTTTAATGGCTAGGGAATATAACTAATTTTATTAAAAGCAAAGTTTGCGATTAATAGAACAATCAAACAAAATAACAGCAATGAAATATAATGAAATCAAATATCTGGAAATAAATGTATTTGTTTTAAATCAAAATATATTCAAAATATAAATCAAAGTTATCAATAATTAAAAATAGAAATTATGGAACTAACTGCCAGTTGCTTGAATATCATGTAAGAAGTGATGCAAAGCTTACACATGAATTTCGTTTATTCATTTTTTATTCCAGCGCACACAAGATGGAAACAAATTTGGCAATCCGAACACAGAATCATTTCTGCTATTTTCTTTTTCGTACAATTTAGGCAAAACCAATCAACATTGTCTAGATTTTTCTTATTAAGTTCTGAATTTAGATTTTTTTTTTTTTTTTTTTTTTGCAACAGAAGTTTACTTTATATTACGTTTGTAATTCTTCCCTTTCATATTTTTTTTTCCCAATTGCATTACGCGTACTTTTTAACACTTCATGTTCCAATTGCTATTGTACTGTGAGAACTTCACTTTTCTCGTTTTTTTTTTTTTTTTTTTTTTTTTTTTTCTTAATTTTATGGTTTACTTTATATGGCAAAGATGTTGAAACAACTGTTTTTTTTTTTTTTTTTTTTTTTTTTTTTTTTTTTTTTTTTTTCTGGCTCCCTCTCTACTTTGATTTAAATGCATTTAACAAGGGAGATAACATTTCGTTTAGATTCTTAAGCTTTTTGGGGGATTTGTGTCTGCAGACTTCTTGCAGGTCTATTTCTTCACACTTTACTCCCTCCTTTCCGTTTCCTATATTTTTAACAGCTTTTGGTGTCAGGGGTGTTTTTTTCAGACAGTTTGTCTGTGTTGTTTTCAACATTTTTCAATTATATCAAAAATGTGTTTAAAAAATATACTCTATTGAAAAAAATACGCTACCATTAATCAAATGGAAAACATTATACATTGAAACAGTGTTGAATTCAGGGTCCACCTCCCTCCCTCCATACATACCCCCCGGAAGGTTTGAGATTTTATACGTTTTAATGGCAAAAAATACGTAAATCAAATACGCCTTAAAAATAAAGAATTCAAAGAAAATAAATACAAATACATACAAGATAAAACAGTTTGCAAACAAAATTCATCGCATAAATATGTAAAAATATTTTTATGTTTATATAGGCCTTATAAAGAAATAGATCCAGATATACAAAAAAAAAAAAAAAAAAAAAAAAAAAAAAAAAATTGCATTGAGATAGTAATCCATTATAAAATATTAAAAAATACAAAACAGTGTACAAAGCGTACAGCCTTCAAAATTCATTACTTACTTTTCGAATTTATGATCGTACATCTTATCCAATTTAAGCAACTTAAATTGGCCCAATTTAGGTGATTGAGCCTTTTTTTAAAACAGTTAATCACAAGACTAAGAACAAAAGCGAAATCAAACAAATATGCGAGAAAAATATTCGCAATAAAAAGATGAATTTAGATATGTTTATGAAAACACAATAACTTGCCTTAGATTTAAAGCATTCACTTACGTTTAGTGGGAAAAAAATTAGATCAAAACAGCTAATTTTAGGTTTAAAAAATTGTCTGAAAACAGGGTGTGGTAGGCGGGTGCTTTTCTAATCATAAAAGGCGCTATTCTCATGAGTTGGATTTCAGCGGTAGATGGCGTTTGTTTCTGTAATTAACGGTACAATGGCAACGGTCCATTTAAAGTTGCGGTCTAAATATTGCTGCTCTCCCGTATCACAGATTTATCAAATAAAATTACATTTTTGTGTACCACATACACTATGACGCAAAAGTTTAGACAATGAAGAAATTCTTACATACTTTGAAAAATATTTATTCAATTTTCAAATCACTGCTTGAAATTAATGTGCTGTACATATAAACAATATTTATAACAAAGAAAAGTGGAATTGTGCATATTGCAATAAATTAAATGGTAACAAAAATAAACTGCTGTCTCAAAAGTTTAGACACAAATTAAATAAAATCGAAATAAACAATTTTTAAAACCTGGTTGCGCATCCATGCTTATGTATTACGTCATATACACGAGATTGCATGGAAGAAACTAAATCTTGCATAGTTTGTGGATCGATATCGTACCATGCATTCTCAATAGATGTCTTAAGTTCCTTTTTAGAAGAGTATTGTCTAGCGTTGCTATAAACTTTGCGACACATGATGCTCCAAAGGTTTTCTATAGGGTTAAGATCTGGGCTACATGCTGGCCAGTCGAGAACTCTTATATTATGGGAATTAAACCAAGATTTTGAATGTTTTGCAGTGTGGATTGAAGCATTGTCTTGCTGAAATTCCCACTGAGGACCCCCTAGAAGCTCAGCAAATGGCAGTAGGTTTTCTTCTAATGTCTGTGTATAATGCTGTGAAGTTTGACGACCACTGGTGAAGGTCAGAGATACTTGTCCATTATAGTAAAAGGCTGCCCAAACCATCACAGAGCCCCCTCCTTGTCTGCGACTAAAAAAACGTCGAGGTTCCTCCCGCAAGTCATGCCAATACGATAAACAACCATCTGGACCATCCAGATTCCACTTTTTTTCATCGCTAAATATGACTGACTGCCATTTCTCTCCATATGACATATGCTTTCGAGCCCACATAAGTCTTTGTAACTTATGATGTGGTTTCAGAGCTGGTTTCTTCTGCATTTTGCTATAAACGATTGTTCCTTTTTCCAAAATTCGTCTACGAATCGTATCCTTTGATACAGAGAGTCCCGATGAGCTTTGAACTCCACGTACGCTCATTTGTTGAGTACTCGCTAGTCTTTGTATCAGGCGATCCTCTCGTACATTTGTCACACGTGGCCTCCCAGACCGACATTTTGCTTTATATTCGGAACCACTCGATAAAACTCGATAAATAGATTTTTTTGACCTATTAATAATAGCAGAAATTTCAGAAACGCTCTTCCCTTCACCTTTCAACTGCCAAATCCTTGAAACCTCATTCACTTGAATTTCTTTAGCTCTCGGCATGTCGACTATGAAGCACAATCGTTTGCAGAACTTAAGTACTCCAAATTTGTGACATCATCGATTCTAAATTTGCATATGCCAGCGAATATTCAAAGAAATTTAGAATAGTGTCTAAACTTTTGAGACAAGCACATTTGAATTTTTATGAAAAAAATTAGTATTATAGCAAATAAAACGACTGTCTTTTGTACATAGCATTTTAAATCAGTTTTTGAATATATTTACAGGTTTTTGTAATTCTGACGTCATAATTCTACATTTTAAAGCTGAATGACGTCATTGTCTAAACTTTTGCGTCATAGTGTACTACCTCTAAAATCTAAGATCTAATGCGTCCGGTCAAAGACTGGGAGGAAGAGGTAGCTTTTGTATTCCTTATTTTTAAAGAGCCAGCTTACAGTATTCAAACACACGAAGCTCAAATTAATGGAACCCGATTATAGAAGATTCAATACTAATTTTTGTCACTACTAAATGTGAATGAGAATTTTGCGAAATTAGTCAGCTGTATCCAAATTTGTTTTATTTAAAGTGATTTATACTTGGTCGTCAATGTCGGTGAAATCTTAAAGTGCACCTCATTTTAAAACACTATGATGGGTGACGCAAAACACTGAGTTTAATCAAGACCTTAGTGATTCTTGTGCACATGCTCACTCACATTGGAATCCGTTGATATATTCGAGTGCTGTCGCAGGCAAACAATCAGATTTTTAAAAATGTCACGCACTTTGGAAATTCAAAGTGCTATATTTCAACCATTTTTAAAGATAAAGACAAAACAATAAATGCTCCGGAATCATTGTATGAAGTTCAAACACTTAAGAAAGAAATCTTTTTCCGTTTCTAATTTTTTGTACCTCATTTTAAATTTAAATAAAAAAAAATAATGGCCACCATTTTTAAACAAGATGGCTAATGAAGCTGGCTAGCTAACTTGGTCGAGACATTACTATATACTAGGCACATGCCTTTTCACACCCGAATCGGTTAATAAATACGCGTGTTATCGTGTGACGATAATCAAACCGTTTCAAAATTTTCGTCATGCTGGAAATTCAAAGTGTTATAACTGAGCCATTTTTAAAGATATAGGCAAAACAAAAAATGCTCTGAAATCTTCGTATCAAGATTAAACAAATAAGAACAAAATCTTTTTCAATTTCTAATTTTTTGTCCCCTTTTTAAATTTTAAACTTTATAAAAATAAATAAATGGCCGCCATTCTGAAACAAGATGGCGGATGAAGTTTGGCAACGAACTCGCTCGAATCATTGGTATGTACTATGTACACATAAAGTTACATTCAAATCCGTTCATAAATACCCCTGTTATTGTGTGAAAAAATTAGATCGTTTCAAAATGTCAGCAACATTAAAAATTCAAAGTGCTATAAGAAAAAAATCTTTTTCAATTTCTATTTTTTTTTTTTTTTTTTTTTTTGCACCCCATTTAAATAAAAAAAATAATAATAATTTTCGCCAATTTTAAGCAAAATGGCGGATGACGCTGGCCGGCGAACTTGGTCAAAACATTGGTATGTACTATGTACACACCAAGTTACATCCAAATCGGTTCATAAATTCGCAATTCGCCTGTTATCGCATGCAAAAATCAGATCGTTTCAGAATGTCAGCAACATTAGAAATTCAAAGTGCTATAACCCAGTCATTTTTTAAGATATAGTCGAAACAAAAAATGCTCCAGAATCTTTGTATCAAGTTCAAACACATAAGAAAAAAATATTTTTTAATTTCTAATTTTTTTGTAGCACATTTTAAATTTTAAATAAAAAAAATGGCCGTCATTTTGAAGCAAGGGGGCGGATGAAGCTGGTCAACGAACTCGGTCGAGACATTGGTTTATACTATTTACACACCAAGTTACATCGAAATCAGTTCATAAATACGAGAGTTACAGTGTGACAAATATTATATATATATATATATATATATATCAACATTTGAACGGAGGGTCGTTTAGGAGTCTGGGTGTCATGATCGGTGATAATATACCGAAATTTTTTGGAATCGTATTCCTCCGAACGGGTACAATAGATAGCTTTTTGTAATGAAAGCTACAAAAGCACGGGATGTTTGTAATAGCATAAAGACTTCCGTCGTGTTTAAAGCCAAAATAGCAACTTTTAGTGATTACCATGTTTAATTCAATGACCGGTAATAGTAAAATACTAATAAACTTGATATTGATAAAAACAACTAATTTAATCAGACTTTCTATATAATGGACATTTTATAGTAACGTAAGTATATGGGCATATCTCTGCTCCATCGCCTTTTAAAACCTCAATATCAACTTTTAAAATTGCAACAGAATATAGCATATACGTTCTAGTAATAGGAAAAAATTAATAAACATCAAATATACATAAAAAATTATAATTATTAACGAAAATATAGATTTTGTCACACAGATACATTGACGGCGTATTCCGTGCACCCATGTTGATTTCCCAATATAAGATTGAAAAAGAGAAGAAAAATACCAATTTCTACATTAAACGTTATTAGAACATTAAATGGTTTTTTTTTGAAGAGGTTAAATGAAACACAAATGTTAATAACTTAATTGTTTTAGAATTCACAACTTTTTTGTACTGATTGGCGGAGTCAGTACGTCATTCACGTCTATAAAAGTTAGTTCTGATTAGATTGTGTGCGTGTTTTTTCCCACAAAATAATCAAGCTTTTCGAAGAATTTAAACTGAAAACAAATGCTTGACAAACACTTTAACGTCTTCTTACCTGCCCATTGACCTACCTGTTTAAATATACGTTACCTAAAAATAAATGAATCTTTTTTGTGGAAATATTGTTTTAATTTGTATACCTTAATAATAAAAATTGGGATGTATAATAAACAATGATCTTTAAATGTACCAAAATAAAAGAAATTAAACCCATTTTTTTCGTATATATATTCTGGAAATTTTTTTTAACGTTTGTTAATGAGTAAATCAAAGAATGAAGTTTATTTTCTATAACTGAGTCTGAACTATATTTGCATAATAATTACACGTCATTTTCATTTATATTCTTTCGCGATACTTATGCATTTACAGAAACAAATTATCTGCATTTTTTATGATATAAAAAGCCCCAGTAAAATTTTAGCTTTATTATTCAAACCGTTCACGTAAGTTTCCAAATCCTTACTTGAAGAATCTATCAAAAAGGTCGTTCAGAGAATGTAGCACTTTAATGCTTTCGTGATAATAGAAGAGAAAAGGTGAACATAAAATGGATGAGTACTTAAATAAAGTGCTCAACATAAAAATTTCAGGAATATTTTAGGTTTTATTGCTACTTTCGGCCAATTTATTCGTTTTGAAAAAAAAAGAATAAACAACTATACTACTTATATTAAAGCACACATACTACAATATATATTTAAACACACATACACTCATAAATAACGCTTGCATTCAACAGTTAAAGGTATATATAAATATTTTACAGACATACATACAGTAAATGCAATAAATCCAACTGAAGTGAAAAATTAGCCAGAGCCATGAATCCAACCCGGGACCACAGTACACAAGAATGCTGCTCTAACTACTGAAGTATTCCGGTTAGAGCAGCTGAGCTCCTACCACTGCTCTAACCACTGAGCTACTCCGGGCGGAGTAGCTCAGTGGTTAGAGCAGCAGACTTTTATACTGTGGTCCCGGGTTCGATTCCTGGCTCTGGCTAATTTTTCACTCCAGTTGGGTTTATTGTATTTATTGTATGTATGTCTGTAAAATATTTATATATGCCTTTAACTATACTACTTATTTACGGATATTTAAACTGTCTAATTATGTACCTGCAAAGATGCATCTTTCCGATAATCGGAATATGTTTAACTGTAATACGTGTTATTAAAATTAAACACAATTATTTTCATTTTTATAGTGTGTAATGTTCATATACGTTTTTTTATTAGAAAATCTTAAACCTTTAAACTTTAGAGATTATCTTCTTATACTAACTAATTAAAAGTCTTTACCAATTGTTAATTTCGAATTGCAACTTTTATTTATTTTTTTTTTTTTTTTCGTATTTGGTTGAAATTATATATGAATTACCATTCAATTAAAATAACTTTATCGCAACATATAATTTTTTTCAATTATCTAAACACAAGCAGTCGTTGAAAAGTTACAGTTAAAGTGACAAATCTAGTGTTATAGCAATTTGTATAATACATATTACATGTTATTAGCAAGCTCAAAAAGTTTAGAGATATCAACAATATTTATGTATTACGTCCGTAACTATTTGTTAGAAAAATTTCATCGAACACTAAGAAATTAAGATTACAATATTTATAAGCATTTTATCAAAAAAAAAAAAGAAAAAGTTCTACAAATTCATGTATTCCAATTAAGTAAGTAAATTCGGGTCAGAGGGTTTTAACATTATGTGTATCATTACGATATTGCCATTTCACTAGATCGATTTCTTTTGAAAATTTATTTATATCTTAGTAATATTATAAAGAGGTAAAAATCGTTTATTTGTAGGAGGTAAGGTCTGGAATTACCGAACCGATTCCAAAAGTAATGGTATCAAAATTATGGTGTTACTCCTGCTTAGAACATAGGTATATCTTATGTCCGTGGCATTGGTGAAAAGGGGGTGCAGGAGCAAAAAACTTTCTAAAAATGCGATTTTTGTGTTACTGAAGGGCCTAGAAATATGAAATTTTGAGTATTAGTTACTTATAAGATTTAAATGATGTCTAAGAACAGTTCTTAAACAATTCGAAATTAAAAAGGTGTGAAAATGCACGAAAAGCGTTCTAAAATACGTTCTAAATGGCGATTATTACGCAATTTCAGGAAGTACCAAAATGTTTTTAAAAATAGTGGTGTCAAAATGATGGTGACAAACCATGCTCCAACATAGACTACATTTTATGTCGGTGCCACTATCCCTAAACGGGGTGTAGGAGCAGAAAAACGTTCGAAATTGCAATTTTTGGTGTTACTGAATTCCCAGATACAAGGAATTTGGCATGGTAGTTACTTATTAGATATAAATGATCTTTAATAACATTTCATAAAAAAGTTCGAAATTTAAAAGGGGTGAAAATGTTTAAAAAGCGTTCTAAAAAACGTTCTAAATGTCGATTTTTACGCAATCTGAAAAGTACCAAACCGATTTAAAAAATAATGGTGTCAAAATGATGGTGATAACCCTTGCTTCAACATAGGTTACATTTTATGTCAGTACCACTACCCCTAAAAGGGGTGCAGGAGGGGAGAGTCCAGCGTTCGAAATTACAATTTTTGTGTTACTGAAGGGTCTAGAAACATGAAATTTGGAATAGTAGTCACTTATAAGTTATAAATGATCTTTAAGAACATTACTTAAAAAAATCAAAGTTTAAAAGGGGTGCAAATATGCTAAAAGACTTCTAAAAAACGTTCTAAATGGTGATTTCTACGCAATCGCAGAAAGTATCCAACCGATTTCAAAAGTAATGTTTGGAAATTCATGATGACAGCTCTTGCTCCAGTATAGGATCTACTTCATGTCGGCGTCACTGCCACCTTGCAGTTGCATTTTTAAAAAAGTACGGAATTGGGATTTTGTGATACTGAATGGGCTAGCAACTTGAATTTTGGCATGGAATTCACTTATGAGATATAAATGCTCTCTGAGAAGAGCTCCTTAAAAATTTGAAATTTAAATGGGGTAAAAATAAACAAAAGCGTTCTAAAAACGTTCTAAATAGCGATTTCTACGCTATCTCAGATCGGATTGTGTTATGTTTATGACGGCTAATTATCAACCCACACAATTTCAGGAAATATAAACCGATTTCAAGAGTAATGGTTTTAAATTGACGGTGACTGTCCTCGCTCCAACATAGCCTATATTTTACGTTGTTGTCGCTACCACCTGGGGGTTACAGGAGCAAAATATGTTCTAAATTGCGTTTTTTCTGTTAAAGAGGGTGTCTAACATTTTGAATTTGGACTAGTAATTACTTCAAAGATGCAAATGCTTTCTAAGAATTGTCGAAAGAAAATTCCAAATTTAAAAGGATGAAGTGAGCGAAAAGCGTTCTATAAGCTTTCTAAATTAGATTTTTATGCAATCATATGAAATACGAAAACGATTTCAAACGTAATGGTTGCAAATTGCTGGTGATAGAACCTGCTCAAACATAAGCTATATTTTATGTCGGTTCCACAACACCTAGAGCGTTGCAGGAGCAAAAAACTTTCTAAATTGCGATTTCTGCGGTACTGAAGAGGCTACAAAATTTAAATAAATAATAAGAGTACGAGAAATGTCTTTAACTTTCAAATATTTATTACATTTTAATTTCTCGCTACCACATTTTTATAAGCTGTAGATCTTCCAATAATATCAAAATGTTTATCACGCTCTGAAGACACTTGAGCCTAAATACTTATTATTTAAGCAATACAGTTGCTCATTGCTTTCGCGTAATAAATCTATTTATGGAAAAGCACTCCAATTATGAATAAAAATTTTCATATCTATTGTTGTGCTGTAATTTTGGCTTATGAAAGCTTTGAAATTTGCAGGAAAATGCCCCAATGGGGGACAGAGATTCTGTGTCAGAGAGATATTTTTAACTATAGATTTCGATATTTTAAAATCGAAAGAAAATTTCCACCTTCCTTTACGTTTTTCGATAATCACGGTGTCTTTGAAAATTTGAGGATTCTGAGGTGAAAGCCGAATTCATTGCTTAATTAGTGGTTTTGCTCTTGTTTATACGTAAATAATGTCACATGTAAAGCCTAATCTCAAATTAAAATTACTCGCTAAATTTTTTTAAGTCGACTTTCATGGGCCATTTATTAAATTTTATTGAAACCAGTGTTCCTGGATACTGTACTGTAAAAGGGAGTTAAACTTGTGTATTTGCGATTGTTAAATTCTTTATAAATCACGCCATTTTGCATAACTGCTATAAAATTCTACTATTTTCCGAAAAATAAACAGCTAATGATTTAACATATGACGACGCTTTCACTATGTTAGTTTTTCTACGGAATGATACTTGTCGAAATAAAAACATATGTATTATTTCACTCCATGAATCATTTATAACTATACATTTTAATTTATTTAAAACATGAAATCGATTAATGAAATCCAATGTTACTGCACATTTAGAAAAACATTGAAGCATCTTTTTTTTTATTAAAAACACTAAATTTCAAGTAAGAAAATGTATTTAAAATGCAAGCTAAAATTTCATTTTTAAATAACGTGACTTTTGATGCAAAATTTTATTTCTGAAATGTATATTGTTATTTTAAGATTTCTTTTTAACTTTTGAAGCTGGTGTAATGAAAACGACATCGCTTTGACGAAATTAAAATAAATATATATTAATATTTTCGTATTAAAATGAATGCTTTCCATGACAAAAATATTACATCATTTTTACCGATAAAATCTTTTAATAAAAATGCCTTAGTGATGTGTTTTAACTGCCCTCTTTTAAAAATAATTAATTAAATTAGTATATCTTTTTTTAAAATTTAATTCGTATGAATAGTGGGCAATAATTATCTTTTAAATGTTCATAAGTTATATTTACATCCTTGGTTGTAAATGTCCACAGACGATTTACGCTTCTGTGGAATACATTCATTCAAGAAACTTTGATGTGTGTAAATATGTTTTCAGTTTTGGAAAGTTTACTTTAACCATGTTTTTGTACCATTTATACTAATTGAAATTCAGTTCTTTTTAATTTTAATGAGAAAATAGCTTAAAAAAATAATATATTAATCCTTCTTAATTCCCCTTTCTTCCACCGAAAATATCTTCTCCTGGTAATCATAACGTGAATTTTGAAAGAAAACTCTCATTTGTATGTAACTTATATTCTCACTTTTTAATTAGTATGGACTGTATTTCTATGACGTCACAATTGGTAAAATGTCGGTTTTTATAGCCTCGAACTGAAAGTCAGAACAGGGTCTATTATTAAAAAAAATTATGTTATTCTTTTTGATACGACGTCATTATTAATCTATTTTCATTAGTTACTGGTAATCATGCACTTGTATTTTTAACGAATACTTGGAAATACCTGTTATATTTCAAATTTGACGTCATATTTACCAGATTTATTTCAAATTTGACGTCATATTTTTCCAAGTGAATAACTTTATTAATAATATTATTTTTTTTCCTTCTAATTATGACTCCATTTTTCTCAGAATACACATTATTAACTTAACAGATATTCATCCTTCATGTATAATAAAAAATAGCCAATTTTTCGTTTCAAATATGACGTCATATTTATTTTCTTTTGAATTATTTTTCTTTTTAATTAATTGTAGAGAAGAAGTTATTATTACACATTTAAATTTTCTTGGCAACAAGAAAGATGGTTAAAATCGTGAAATTGCCAATATATTCTGTATGAAAAAGAATGAAATGTTGAATTATTTGGATAAATTAAAGAAAATATAGTCTATGTTCATTTCTGTATTATAATACACCTATACGCAAAGATACAAAAACCTTAATTCATCGGTTTAGAAGATGACTTCATTCAAACTTTCGGACACACTTTGACATTTACATAATATTATAAAGATTCTTTCATGAATCACTTTCGAAAACTTTGCACTAATAACTTTGCATTTAAATACTAAATATTTAAAATATTTAGACTCTAGTATATGGACATAAAGTGTAAAGATTCAGTCACATAATTTTCAAAATATTTTTAAAATAATTACTTAAGAATAAGTTCTGAGAAAACCTAGTTTGGAACACACTTTTAGTCTTCAATACATTTTTTAGTTATGGCAGTAATACATTTTACATTTAATGGTATTTGATTTCAATGTACCAGTTAAAATTCCATTTACTCTGAAATCTGAGGAACGCGTATATTTTAGAGTTGTTTAAATGTAATTTAAGTAAATCATTGTATTTTGAGAAATTTTAAATGATATTTTTTATTCTGAACAAAAAGTGAAAGGAAATTCATCAAGCATTTCATCTAATAAAAAATATTTTTCAGAATAAATAACTATTTTTTTAAACTGTACATTGTTAAAAAATTACAGCAAACTTACAAATGATTCGACTTTTTTTTTTCTTTCTAAATTGATCGCATAACTGTACTTTTCTCTTATTCTGTCTATTATATCGTCAATAGTATGCTCAAATATGCCTAATACTGTGGCCATGTAAATGTTATTTTTAATCATTTGCGCTCGGCGTCTGTTACACAAATTTTATTCGAACGGCACCACTTTTTTAAAAGAAGTTTCTTTCAAGTTGACAATTTCAAAAATTCTCTGATTAAACAAGGGACATTATATTTTCCTTTATTAATGGTGCCAAAAACAAATTTTGCAAAGAAAGATTATGTCTCCGCAGCGGAGATCTCGAATGCAAAGGGTTAACATCTGTAGAATGATTGGACAGTTTGCGAAAAATTTTTAATAGAGTATATTTTTGAAATCATATGGATTAATTTCAAAATTCCGGAATTCTTTTTACAATAATTTGTGGTAAAATGTCCATATTTTTAATCGAAAACATTATTTTACACCCAGAGACTAAAAGGGATGTGGGTAGACAAAAATTTATATTTGAAACCCCGATATACAGAATTTTTCATGGTTTATCTCAGACATTTTCTTCGTTAAATATAATTTCTTATGTGTATTTACGAAGCCTCTGACCGAGTTTTGTTTGAAGTTTCATTAAATGATTAGACTGTATCGGACATAGGTTTATTTAGCAAATTTCACTGCTTTTCAATTGTACCGACATTGTTATTATTATTCATAATATTTTTTATGAAGCGCTGATGAAACCAACGTAATTTCTTCATAGGTTAATTTCGAAATTATACTGTAAATCTTATGTGAAAAGTATAACGTTGTTATGAGTGCAATGCAATATTGGTTAAAAGGCAAAGTCATAAAACTTTCACAAAAAAATTGCTAATTAAACTAAATTTTTCATGTTGTATAACATATTTAAACATATTTCAAATAAAAAAGCAATCAGAATAGCAGATAATAAAAATCCAATTTTAAATTTAAATTTTTGTAACATCTTATGTAGAGTGTCCCTATTACGGGTCCTAAAACCAAAGCTTAAATACCACCCACCTATAATATACGAATACTATTACTATATCACATTAAATCCGACTTAGTCATGTTTTAAATGCTATAAATCAATATGTACTTCAAAAATTTATCTAAATTCAAAACGAAAGTTGAATATTTTTTTTAATAATAATGTTCTGAAAATTTCTTTTAGTTGCGCCGTTGCATTGAAGAACTAAATATATTTAAGTTTTAATATAAAGTAAATGCAAACAAAAATGGATGAAGCATTTCATATTTTCCTGTAAGGGAATATAATTACACAATATTATAAACAAATTAATATGTCCTAGTTGCTTTTCTATGAGAGTTTTTTCATATTATTAAGCAAAGGATAAAAATGGAAATTTATAAGGAAAAAAAACAAACAGGAAAACGCCAGATTAATGTGGACAAAAGGATAACAAATTATTGTTATATCTTATATTGTTATCACCACAGGGTACCGATAAACTTTCAGTTAACAAACATTATTCTCTCTGGCAGCTTTACATTTGTTGTTTCAACAACTTAATTAAGTAGTTCTTTTGTTGTAACGCAAACAAAAAGCAGATGTTTTGGATAGATTCTGTAATTGAATGCATTCATTAATGTCTGTGTAATAAGTTGAAGCTTTTATTAATAATTGTACTTCATATTTTTATGACGCACATCATGCTTTATATATGTGTATTTTTTATTTATATGTAAACGAAAAATAAGATAATCTTCATTTCTAGATGTTTCACTATCGTGAAAGATAACAAAAAATTGACATTTCGAAATTCCTACGATTTTTAAAACTCGTGTTATGCGCTTTTTCACAATAAAGTTCATCATTATTGTAATACATTATTAATTAATTATTCTCAATTTCATATAAAATTAAAAACAAATTCCTTTTTAGGTAAAAAACACTGTTTGAACAATTTAAATAATTGAATTAAAGAATCGGTTATTTCTTCAGAGTTCATATTCAAAGTTTGTAAAAGTATGAACATTTAAAAAAAATAATATCACCTATATGAGTAAATCTTCACAATGATATGTTTTTTGTTAACTATACCTAGAGATTTAATGCTTTAAGTTGCTTTAAATAACTTTTATTTGTATGCAGTTATGGTTGAACATTTTGATCTGATTGTATGTATGTATATAAGGAGGAAATTCTTTTTTTATTATTATTTGCATATCAACTACAGAGGAAGTGGAAATTCAAATTCATTTATGATGGTTGGGGCATGAGTCAATACAACTATTTTCTGCATGAATTGCGAATATGATACGGAAATTAGAAATGTACAAATGGAAGGAGGAAATATAAATAGTTGCTAGAAAATAAATTATGCGAATTATGGTAAATAGGATGAGTATGCATGAAAGTGAATAAATTATCAACACATTGTTTTACCCGAGTTTTGTACAAGAAATAATAACGCATACTTATAATCCATGAAGGTTCTCTCCATAATTTTTTAAACTATGCTGCCTACAACGTGATTAAAAAATATCTGCTATTTAGCCACCCTGACATTACCTTCTGAAGATAAAAAAAATATATTGTTCACACATAACTTTATTTTCGGTAAAATTAAATTCGTGCGCTGAAAAAAATATGGAATATTGGGGTTTGGAAAAACTTTCAAATTTCCTCGATTACCAATCGAGTAATTTGCAGTTTACAAAACAGATGAATTAGAAAGATATTGCTCTATTTTTATGACAAACATACATCTAAATACAATGTAGTTACGCATTTGCATATGGTAATTGTTTAGATTGTATCTAACCGCTCGGCGTTGCCCAGGCTCCTGATGATATTCTTAATGAACCTTAAATTTGTATGATTTTATATCTTTAACTCGTATTTGTCTCAGATACACAACCACTCACTATGACACAAGGGGGGGGGGAGAAGCTGCTAAATGTTGAGATATACTATTGTGTAATTTTTTTTTCATAATTTTGGGAAAATTGCATTTGGTAGTAATGAACAAATTAAAACGCATTCTACTGGTTAAACAATTAGTTAGGAGGGGGAGCTGTAGTAATATACAGACCAAAAGATTCAAAAGGCTGTGTTAGAAAAGAAATCAGTTACCTACACCTGAAAATAGAAAAAAACATCATAATAAGTCCATTGAGATAGTCGCCTTCGGTTCAAACCTTTAAATGAGGTCGAATCTCGCTGTATCTTAATTAGGAGCTGAATTAGAAAAACGAACCCCAGCTGGGAAAATTACGGTGAGGGGTAAAGAAAACTTCATAATATGAAAGAGTGGTCCCAAGGCTTTCCGAAGATATATCAAACGAGGTTTTCTGAAAAAGTTCGAAAATATCACCACTCGATCCATTATAATGTACCCAACCCTGTATTTGAATTTTTTTCCCATTTAATAAATAATATTCATCGGAGGTCTATGTCAGAAAGCAAAAAATAAAGGATGCTTATTATAGAAAACGCTACAGTTAAAAAAAATATCACCACCCTCCGTCTACAGAAATTCAACTCTCACCACCTTCTTTAAAATTTTAGTGTGTTATCAAATATCACAAATGTTAAAATCCATCCAAAAAATCTGACGTAAAATAATAAAAACTGGACAAACGCTTTTGTACAAAACTGTACGGTTTTAAAAAATTTCTTCCCGCACCCACCCACACCACCAGAAATTCATCTCTGTCTCCTTCGTTAAAATTTTTAAGTATTATGAAATATCTAAAATTTTAAAATTGATCAAAAAATTACAAGTTATATAAATATAATTATTAGATGAAATTTAGATTTTAATAATGTGCGGTTGTCAAGTCTTTCTATTGATTTTTAAAAATCGATTTTTTGTAATATAAAAAGTGATGAATCGATTTTTAAGAAAATTATATGTTCGGAAACAGCGTCCTAAAATATTAATAGATGCATATTTTAAAATCTCAAAAAAGCACTATTTTTAAAATTTTGATTTTGAAAATAATGCTACTCTAGAAATTATAAGTGGTTTTTAACGCAGATAACTGGTATGTCTTTTAAAAAGAGGCTTTGGAAGTATTTCTCTAATTAATAAGATAATAATTAATTCCCAAGATTCTACATAAATGGTCTTAACGAAATTTACATATTCGTAATAAGCGAAAAAAAATTACACATGTATGCCTAAAAATTAAATCAAAAATTGAATATTTAAAATTTTTACAGGTCGTCCATAAAGGCCACTACACACCGGCGACAGTTGTTTGCCTATAGAACACCTATTCTCGCTATGAAAGATTACTCAAAAATCTGTGTTTGTTTGAACTAAAAGAAAACGAGATTTCATGAATGGATTTCTAATGAACTTTTCAATTTTTTACAAAAGTATAGGACTAATTTTTAGAATTTCTGAAAGTGGAATTCTTTTATTTTTATTTATTTATTTATTATTATTTTATTTTTTTTTTTTGCGTCTGACTGTGCAATTTTCTTCGTTTCTAGGTAAAGTAGAATCTTAGATATGACCCTCTTAAAAAGGGATCTGTACATTTATCGCCCTAGCAGCGCTGTGTTTCTATTAACCCCTCCCCCTCTTTTCAAGTTTTTTGATGTCATATTCTGCGGTTTTATAAAAATCTGTGCTTTAATTGAATTCTGAATAATTTTTCATTCTTTTAATTGGGGTTTTTAATAAATAACTACGATAATTATTAGAAATTTAAAATTTCGAGTCTCAGTTGCATCGGGAGTAACTTTGGCGAGCATCACAAACATTTTCAGCCTCGTACGTACCATATATTTTCCTATCCATCGCACACGCACCCACACTGACACAGAGCGAAACTTTCTTTTATTAGTATAGATAATTGTGCTTAATATGTATCTACCCTATATATAAAATCCTAATGAAACGAATTTATGAAACGATTCCATGAAACGACTGATTAAATAACTGATTCTGTTTCACGGCGGTTTCTCCTAAAATATGGAATACATTGCGATGGAATTAACAACAAAAATCCGTATTGATACGCAGATCACAAAACTGATATTAGAATTTTAATATTCAAATTAGTTTTCGAAATATCATTTTTTTTCTAATTTTAAATACTTTTCTCTAATGATGGCAATTCAAATTTTAATCACAACAGATATTTTTCTTTTCATATTTTAGAAAAGGTTATTATTATTTTAGACTAATTTAGAGACCAGTTTGACCTCCCTTAAATGTATGCTATAAACAAAGTTTTTTTTTTTTTTTTTTTTTTTTCTTTTGTATTTCATTACCATTTTATTTAATACAAAACTTTCATTTAAAAGTGAAATATTTAAAATTAATGAAATTAACTTCTTTCTTTTTTTTTTTAAATGAAATGCTAAGAAAAATATTAGACTCAGATGTCATATACGCACTGGGGTACCTAATTGACGCCAAAATGGCGTTATTTTGCCTGACATTGTAACTCGGCTTTTGTTGCTTATTTAGTAATAAATGTTTATTTACATTTCTTTTCTTTTATTTAAAAAAAAAGTTATAAATTAATTTGTTCTATTGTTATTAATTATTATTTTTTTAACTTATTGTTATTTTATTTTAAAAATAATAGAAAATAATTTAAAAATACATATGTAACTGGTATTCGAAAACGAGGCTTTCACCAAATTGTCGTAAAAAAAAATCACATCAAACCCGATTAAATAATGCAACAAATCATGACATTTAATTTCAAATTCAAAGCAATATTTTAATGGTACTAATTAGTCATCCAGTCGACCAATTTCGCAAAATTATATAAATCTTCAAACAACTCGACAAATTATCCAAATTGACGTAATTTTTATTTTAAATAATGAAAGAACAAATAAATTAATATAACATAAAAAAATACAAATAAAGCGTCGAAATAAAAATCACTTGATATCGTAAACACGTGTAACTTCTTTACAGTCAAGTGAACGTGACATTTCCGATCAAACATTATTGGCATTTAATCTTATAGTCTGGCGATGGACTTTTGTTCGATGGAATAACTAAATAGTACCGTTTTAATTTACTACTCGAAAAATAAAAAAATATGCTAACTGACGAATTAAAAAAAAGGCTACTGGCGAGATTTGCAACTTGCTAACATAAAAGTACCAAGAATTCTTTGCGATAATGGCAAGTTTATGTAGTTTTTTTTTCGAAAAGCAAACTTTTATTCTTTAAACAAAGTGGAAAACTTTCTTATGAAAAACTGAGGGATTGGCCCGTAAGTGTTTATGGCAGTTACATGACATGGACTATTATAATATAAGCGAAATGATGGCGATAGAATAATATTTGGCGACTTATCGCCTGTGGCCGGCTATCATTACAGTATCAAAATGGCGGCCTGGAATATAAAAAGCGAAGGAACCCGTCCGCAATTGTTGACAATAGTCACATGACATGGACTATTATAATATAAGCGAAATGATGGCGATAGAATAATATTTGGCGACTTATCGCCTGTGGCCGGCTATCATTACAGTATCAAAATGGCGGCCTGGAATATAAAAAGCGAAGGAACCCGTCCGCAATTGTTGACAATAGTCACATGACTTGGCCTATTATTATAGAGATTGTTTTCAATTCTAAAAACAGTGCAAAGAATATTATTTCCTAAAGACTAAAGGTTTATTTACACGTGACTATTAAAAACATAAAACTTTAAAATTATTATTAAATGAGTACCTGTTAAAAGCAGGACATATTGAAAATTATGTCTTGAAAATTGTATTTGCACGTGAATATAAAAGATAAAGGAAATTTTAAAATAATAAATACATTAATATGTGTTTAATTCTTTCAGGGCTAAGGTACTTATATTCGTAAAATGTTAAAATCACTGAATGGTACCAGAATTTACAAACAAATTTCGAAATACGAAAATGCTTTCGTTAACTTACTTAATAAAAGAAAAAAAAATTATTCCAATATCCTGGTGCCACTGTGGCATTTAAGAATTAAAATTAAGTTATTCAAAAATGAACCCCCACTCTTTAAGTGATTAAAGCAGTAAATTATAGTAATTGTAGCAAATTGTATTATGCCAAGCGTTTAATAACGCTGTTAAAAAATACCGGGAGGCAAAGACTCTGCTTACTTAATTAATTTTATTTTAGCTTCTTTTCAAATGTTTAACTGATCAGCTTTAATCAAACACAAAAACAACCATTGGATGTCTTAACAGCAACTGATTCGACCTTAAATTTTTGCAATCAAAGAGAATTGAATGGAAACCTGTTTACAGGGAGATTGCTATAGCTTTTTAAATTATAATTCAGTATTCTCTAATCTTTTTAAAACCGATCAAATTAACGTGCTTTTAGATTCTGCGGTGTCTGAACGGGAGTTGGCGAGCGTAGCTTGCAAAGGGCAGAGCGCCCTAGTACCATAATAAAATTTAGTCAATGCTTGAAGCTAATATTTCAGTTACTTCAAGCATTTTTGAAGAACATATAAAGAAAATATTTAAAAAATATGCCGTGCTTTTTGTAGAAAGTGCCGGATACGATTTATAAGTAACATTTTATTACAATTATAAAAAGAAAAAAAAAACAAAAAATAAAACGAAATAGTATTTAATAAAATATAGTATATTTACCTATATATCTATCATACATCGGCATAAAAAGTTTGCGTTTTGTAACATGTTGATAATAATATTTAATATATCATTTATTAAATTTCGTAATATGTTTAAATCACATGTTTTTATAATAGTTTTCATATATTTTATAAAAGTGAAATTCTCTAAAGAATTCCATAGTTAATTTTGCATAATATTTTAAAAACATTTTCCACTGTATTTACGTCATGTAACATAATAATAAATCATATTTTTATTTTTATATATTGATGCCTGTTTTTAATTTTCTGTATTTTATCTTCAATTCTGATGTTCTGAACCATTAATTCTGAAAAATGTTTTAACACGTACGTCAAATGGAGTGTGAAATATTAATCACGATAAAGGTGTAAGTGAACTTGGATCTGATGGTGTAACATAAATTTAAAATGAACAAGTGGATAATTACCAAATACATAATATATAAAGGCAAAAAACATTTTTCTTTACTAAATTACAAGCTTATTTACAAACATTAAACCATATATAGTAGGACGAATTGAAAGGCTTAAGGAAAATCTTCTGATAATCGATCCGATGTGATAAGCGAATTTCCAGTTATCGTGATGAATGTGAGATTTTAATTTCAAATATTTTTCACATTTATATTTATTTAGCTGTTATTCACTTAATAAGATTTTTTTTTTAATTTTAAATAAATAATTGATGTTATATCTTCATTAGATATATCATATAAATAAATATTATATATACCGTATCTGGTATTTCTTTTAATAAACAAACATATTATTTAAAATAACATTCTATAAAGTGTTTTTTTTTTTTTTTCAAAAAATATTTATTCTCAATTAATAAAACAAAATGCACATATTTATTCACCCGCAAAACAAAAGTTTAATATATTCATATTTTCCTCTTTATTTTTATATTTTTTATGGTTAAACAAAATATATTGGTATTTAAAATGCATATGCTTTAAAGGAAATGTCTAGAAGATTAAAATAGTTGTACATGTAAAAAAAATAGCTGTGAATATAAATATTGCGATATTATTTTGGTATATCTTTGTCGAAAAAAAAAAAAAAAAATCGGACTCAATACATTAACTACCCTATTAACTCTTCCCGAACCGGCGGTTCTTACACAAATTTGATTCAATGGGCACCATTTACAAAAAAAGTTACCTTTACATAAATAATCACGAAAATGGTATTCTTAAATAAAGCAAATATTATTTTCTTTTTTACTGGTATCAAAACAAATTCTTTAAGTAGTTTTTGAAGGTGCACATATGAACCCGTAGTCCCAAAAGCGTTAATATTAAGCCTGGCGGTTAATTGTTTTGAATAAGTATATTTTCTAGTGACTTGATACAAAATATTAGAAATTTCTGCCATGATTTATTTTTTCTTCATCATTAGATGAAAACGGCTTTTAAGCGTAGAATTTTTATGTATTTAGCAATGTAAAATTTAAAATTACTCGATTAGATACATGTTAAATTTGTAGGATTTTTAAACTATTATTTTTTTTTCTAAAGATTTGATTTTGTTATGGAAAATTAGCCGGGGGACAAATACTGAACACCTTTTATGTTTTACGGGCAAATTGTTTATTATTATTTCGCAATGGAGGAAGCGCGCGATGAATTAAAAGAAATCATGCTTGAAAATTATTTTAAATACCGCAATAATTCAGTCAATTAAGATAAATTTGTAAAAATTGTAAATGTGCGATGTTTAGAAGACATTAAAAAAAAAAAATCAGTGGAGAAAATTACAAAATCGAAATCGCATCGCGAAGTGTTGCCATTCGCAAAATGTCGTCAGCGTTATGGAATTAGATGTTTGTTCTGGTAGATTTTAAATCTTATGTCAATGAACGGGTACCGGGGTAACTCTTTTTTTCTCTTTTCATCCCGATTTCAGTTTGTTAATATCAAAATAAAATAAAATGAATTTATATCCCAATTATTTATAGTATTTACTGTCCATTAATATAATGACTTTAGAATATTAGATTTGTTTATCACTATTTTGGGGCATTAAACATTTTTAGGCCTTTCTTCAATGACCAGGTTACCCAGGTACCCATGCGAATTATCTGTGGAAAAATACAGAAATTGATAGATTATTTAGATTTTGACCAATAAAATTTTAAATTAATTTGAAAATAAGATTTACACATATTTTTTTTCAGGTTAAAAATATTTCATTTACGAAATTTCAGACAAGCTTTACAATAGCAGAAGGTGTACGAATGTACGTCACGTACTGTCTTTCCACATTGTTTACACTTTTTTCTGTTTTTTCTTTGCCGTTTTTGAGTTTCTAATAAGCACATCTGGCACCAACAACTTTTATCTTTCCTGTTTTATCCCGCTTTAGGCTTTTTTGGTATAGTTCTGAACGTGTGGTAGTTTCAAATACGATAGGAAAGACCTTTTTAGTAACTTTAAATTTCCGATTTGGTTGAAAAATGCCTCATAGCATACGCATTTTGCGCTTGATCTTGAATTGCTTGAAGGCTCAATGTCTCATCTGACTCCCGCAAAAACAGGCGATGATTGTCTGTTTTATAGCTAACCATATCATTATTAGTAGTATATACAGTTGAATCTCTATTTAACGAAGTCGCTAAATCCCGGAAAAAACTTCGTTATATGGAAAATTCGTTAAATAGATATTCACCTTTTAAAATACTTTAAACCACATAAAACAGATTTTAAATTCATAAACACTAAATATTTTTACTAAAAGTAACTAATCACATTTTTAAAAATAAATTATAGCGATTTGTTTTATTTATTTTACCCACCAATATCCATCCTCAGTTCATTTTTTCCATGTGTTTAAATCTTTGAAATCTGCAAGGAAAACAAAACATTGTCCGGGAATACACTGTATTTTCTGTTTAAAGTAAATAGTTATACATGGAATTTTAATGACATTATCGTATTTATTATTATTATAAATAATTTTTACCATACATTAACATATGCGTCCTTAAATTTAATTTCCGAAAAACTCTGTTAATTTTGCATGAGTTTTTTATTTTAAAAAGTGCTTTCTCTCATAATACGCCTCACATCTTTGCAATGCACCAAAAACCCCTTCATGCGTATTTTCCTCTAACTATAATCCGCGTCAGACTGTTTCAAATGATTTTAGCATTTCATTATACGAAGTTTTGTAAATTCCTGCATAATGATCAATTCTATCATCATCATATTCGTCTTCATCGCAATTCATTGCTGTATTGTTTTTATTTTTCACACTGTTGAAAATATCCAATTCGGATAGTGTTTCTGAGGTCTCAATTTCAGAATTAAGTGAAATACAATCATCAATCAGCACATCATGGTTAATGTCTTCTTTATTTTCTCATCTCTATCCACATTTTTTAAGTTACTCTAAGGGATTATCGTCTTCGTCCTCCGTACTTACCGAATTCTCACTGCTGACAAAGAAAACGCCTTGTAAAACCAGTTCAAGGCTATTGAACATCATAAAATGTGTTTAAAGAAAGAAAGTTTGAAATGTCCAGAAATATTTTGAGAAAAGGGGAGAAAAAAAATTAGATCACAAGAAAAAGTTCGTTAAATAGAGAATGCACTTCGCTACTTGGAGGTTATTTTATGAAGAAATTTGCAAAATGTTCTTGGTTCAAAGGAAAAGTTCGCAAAATAGAGAAATTCGCAAAATAGAGGTTCGTTAAATAGAGGTCCGACTGTATACTGTAAGCAGAAATTTCTGATATACGAAAAAATAATTCCAGTGGCCATGTGGATATACGCCTATGTTTTCTATATCGCCCCAAAAATTTATCCATTTTAGCCACCTGATGTTTGATTTCCTTAAAATTCCTGTAAAATATTTCTTTTAAAATTCCTATAAAAAGCACAAATAAATCACTAAAATTACTTTCAGGCGCATACATATAGTATAAAATTAATTAAAATATATTTAAAATATCTTAAAATGCACTAAAAACACTAAAAATCCGAACGTTTTCAGACATTACATGGCCGTCTTCAGTGGGAATTTAAATGTTATTATATTATTTGGCGCTTATTCGAGAATTGTCTAAAATAAATTATCGTAATTTAAATGTTGAACATCAGATGAGTGACAGATAAAGATATTCAAATTTCAACAAAACAAGCTTTCATCTATTATGCTGCAAATCTTTCCTTACTCCATGGATATATTATGATAGTGCATCGTTACAAGTAAAGATCTTTATTAACAATTGTTTGAATTGATTCTCTTATAATGGCTCTCTGGTAATTATTTGTACGAAAGATAATTTTCGATTTAATAAAATCTACTTCTATAGACTCAGTTTAAGTTAATCTTTAAAAAAGCAGTATGGGTTCTATTTAATATGAGATCTGCTTTATGTTCTATAGTTGTTTCACGGAATTTTCTCATCGTCATACCTACATAAGAAAAATATTTACTATATATTTTGAAATCAGAATGACAGCTTTGCTCCTTTTAAGAACATACGAACAAATACTTACGTCATCATGAAATCCAAATTTTGCGCGATATACATGGCCTCATTTCTTGGGGAATATAATAATTGTTTCTTTTCAAAGTGCCAGTTTTTGCGAGATTCCAGTATAATAAATGCGTGGCCTACGAAAGATAAGGGTAGGTTGTCCATGGTGAACCATCCTCCGTCCAGAATCCTTGAATGGATCGGCCAAGTCTTTCACCTCGTTTAATTCCACGAACTGTACCTGTTTTTCCGGTGCACTGTTGGCTGCTGAGAAAAATAATAATTATTGCCTTCACATACCCACCATATTTTACCCTATTTTACCGGTTTAGACGGAAGATGTTGTGTGAATCTTGTTCTTCCACGATACGGAAATAACAGCTCGTGAACCGTTAAGTTTTCCGTCGGTTTTTATTTTATCAAGAATAGTGTATAATTTAGCATAGTCCATTAATAACGAATTGCTGCAACTTTATCATTTTGTAGACTTCCACTCGTTTGTTCTGGTTGTGAAACCAAATAGATCTTGGAATATTCCAGAATCGTTTTACATTTATTCCTGCTCGATACAACGGATATGAGTTTGTTTTACGTACTTCTAATGTTTGATCTTTGATTGAATTGTAGACACCTGGGGTATTTAATATTTCTATAAATGCGCACATTCCTCTTCTCCAAAGTCGGAGTAGCTACATTCTATGAAAAGGGGTAGTTTATGGCTTGCGTATGTTAAAATAGCAGCAGGTACCCGGGTACCTCCGTCATTGGAGACAAGTGAAATTTTGGTCATTGGCAATATGGTTATAATAATGACTAACATTTAAAATAATAATGTAAGTACGAAACTTTTTTAATTGAAACTAAAACGATTTGTTTCGCTACCCATAACATTTTTTTTGAAGAAGAAGAAGATATTAAATAAATAAATTTGACGAGTTATCCTTAATAGTAAAGCAGAACATCCAACAACTTCCAGTCCCTTGAAGTTCCGGTATCAATAATGCATAATTCAAATTCATGTTGTTAATTATAAAATTTTGAGAAACACATGTATTCTAAAGAATGCTCCACTGAAAATGTATGTTTACATTTAAGAAGTTACGTTGATGCGAAAAGAAAAATTTCAAGAAATTCACAGTGAGGAAATTGACAAATCTGTCGATCAAAATTATTTTTAGTTTAAATTTATATAACCCTTTGAGCATGCAAGGGTTTTTCTGCATTTTCATAAAAATGATTATAAATACCAATGAATATACACATATATAGTATTAACTGCATCCTTTGGTATCAATTACTGTAATTTCTTAACTGTTTTATTCACCTGAATCTTTACGTTATTATGGTAGCCATGTGCGAGTGGATATATTGAAAAAAAAACTGAAATATTAATCGGTATGTTGTGTAATATTTCTATTTTATATGCTATAAGTATTTAAATTGGTTTTATTGATTTTTCCATTTCATATTATTTGATTCTATTCTGTTTTCATTTTGAATCTATTCACTTAATTATAATGGTTGTTTGGGCACAGAGAAAAAAAAATAGCTTTAGCTCTTTTATTTCTCACAGAAAACCACCATATTGCTTTTTTCATTGAATTCTGTGCCCTTGAAAACGTAATTCAATATATAAGCTTTTCCATTATTTGTCGGTGTCCACTTTCTTCTTTTTTCTTCCATAATAATTCTTATAACAAATTATTTGGTACTTTATTTTATACTTACAGCTTTAATTCACAATATTACGGTTTTTGATGGTGTTTAGGTTATGTTTAATTAATGGTCATATGTATATATATATATTATATCATTTCAAAATGCTAAAACAACATAACTTCAAAAGGAAGGTGTATATCTGTAGAAATTTTTAAACAGTAAAATATTTATAAAAACAAAAACAAGAAAGACAGGTAAAAAACAAAAACAGTCTGTTCTTCATCAGTGGGAGGACAGACAGAAAACTAACTCCACCCCCCACTTTTTAAAATTTGCAGGTTTCTGAACACATGTTCACCCCGCATTCAATACTGAAAACTATTGTCATTTTATTAATCTAATTACATAAATAACTAAAACAACTCAAATTAAAAACTAACAAACATAATATTAACCATACAAAACAAAAAACTTTAATAAAAATGTCTTTTAGAGGAATGCTTAAATTATCATTAAACTGAAAACAAAAAGAAAAAAATAAGAAAATAGCATGAATGCAGAATAAACATGCGCCCCCCCCCCCAAACCCGCAAAATGAAATTTCTCAAAACATGAATACCTGTATAATGTTTTCCACCCGTCAACTATAAACAAATAATTTTTTCTTCCAAATCCATTATCAAAAGCCAGAAATTCCAGGTCTGCAACATTCTTTCGTTTCAATTCATCGATAGACACCCGTTCTTTTATCAAGACTTTAGGATGCCCATTTCATACAGAAAGATCCAGAAGGCTGCTATCACATGTTCACGCCGACAGTCCACATCGTTGCCATTCACTTTTAAGAACTGTCTTTAAATAATATTTCAAAAACTTAATAGGGTAATTGTTATTGTAAAATAAATTAGCCAATAACTTAAAAATCTGTTTATAAAAATTACTGTCTCTGCCACAAATTTTATTGAACCGTATCAATTGATTAATAATTATATTTATGTAAATTTTTTTATGCAAATTTGAAAACCAATGCGGCATGCTTCTAGTAAAAAAATTAAAACTATTTCTTTTATCGTACAAATCCAAAATCAAATTATTATCACTAATTTTGAATAAAATATCTAAAAATTCTGCATTATAATCATCACTGTTTGCTCTGTTCAATTTTAAACAATCTGGATATATAACATCATATTCATTAGAAAAATCAAAATTAAAAATCAAAATATCATCAATATACCTAAAGACCTTTAAAGACTTATTATATTTCATAGTATATTTAAATTCATAATAAAATAAAAAAAATTTGCTGCTGTACTAGAATAGTTTGTTCCCATCCCTATACCACATATTTGATTAAAGGTATTATTGTTAAAAGTTACATAATTATTATAAAAACAAAAATGACATAAACTTGAAAATAAATCTCTATTTATATTTAATTCATCATTTATACAAAAAACATCAAAAATACTCATTAAAACTTCATAAAGTGAATCAATAGGTATATTGGTGAACAGATTTTCAAAATCGAATACCTGCATTGTCAGAGGAGTCAAAGGCAATTTGCTCAAAATTTCAACACTATTGTCAATTGACCAGAAATAACTATACTTCTTAAATTTATGCTTTAAAAAATCATAAATCTTTTTTAATAAATTCTGTAAACCAATATTTTTTTTTTTTTTTTTTTTTTTTTTTTGTTAATGCTTCTAGAAGTACTACAAATAAATCTAAATTTAATCGGATCTTTATGAAATTTAGGCGTTAAGAAAATAAATGGCAAACAGTGGTGATTAGAAACATCAAAATTATAAGAAAACATACTTTTAACTTTCTTCTTATATGCAAAAAAGTTTTTAACTACAGGATTTTTGTCAATATTAATTTTTGAATAAAAATTTTTTTCATTACCTAATTCACTCTCTATTTTATCAACATAAAACTTTTTTCATACTATTGCATAATTATTAGCTGCTTTGTCCACAGGGACTATAACAAAATTATTTTGTAAACTTTCAATAAATTTTATATCTTCATCTTTAAAACTTTGATATTCATATTCATCAGAATTTAAATAATATTTTAAAAAATTATTGAAATGCCCCAAAATTTGAGACTTCCATTCAAAAAATGCCTCCAAAGCATACTAAATTTATAACTATATTTCTTTATAAAATTATTGACATTATCCTTAAAAATTTTTACTACCTTATTACTATTAATTTTACTATTGATTCTAAACTTTGTACCAAAATTCATTAGATATTTTACATTTTTATTCTTGATTATATCAAGATTACCTGTAATTACATGTCCATGATAATTATCTATAAAATCTTTAAATTCCATATTATTACAACAACAAGTTAAAACTGTATTAACATTTAAAAAAGCTATTTGTCTGTAATTGAAAATCTTATTACTTAATGGTTTATAATAATTATATGAAACTGAAATGATACATTCTTTAAATAAAATATTATAATATATAATAATATATATATATATATATATATATACTATATTTTAATCGGGGTTTGATGTTATAATACATTTCGAATTCGTTCATTCTAGATAATTTTCAAAACATAATTTTGCTAAAAATATTTCTGTCTACAGTCATTTTAACATGCTTTTCCGAAACGGAAGTACGCGGAGCAGACACCTAAAGAGTTAAGTGTATTAATTATTAAATGAAATAACTTTTTGTGAGAAATTTTGAATTTTAACTTAAAAATAAACAATGTATTGTAACTTCATACTGATTTTATAGAACCTTATTATTATTAAAAATTAAATGATAACTATTTTTAAAAAAATCGAACAAGATATAAAAATTATAAAAATAAGGTATTACCAATATCACAAACTACTAAATATCGAAGAAGGTGAAGGAATTTAGTGTCGTCATTCGTTTCTTCGTAGCCAGAATCCACTTGATCATGAGCTTCAAAATATTTCATGGACAATGACATTTCGACGGTTTCTTTAAAGAAAGAACTTATTCTGTTTTTATTGTTATTATTATTATTATTATTATTATTATTATTATTATTATTACTGTTATTATCGTTGGCCTCATTGTAGTTAGCACTGATTCTGAACTCAAAAGCGATCTGTTAAGAACATTACGGTTACAAGAAATTCGTTGAAATTTGGTAACAGTTAGATAAATAGACGGAGAGGTCTGCTGTTTCCTCTGAGTATTCTTTAAACATAAATACGCGTTTTAAAGTGTTGTTCCTTAGCTTTATGTTTAACTTTCCGGATAATTAATCCATAAAAATATAGGAACTTAACATAGTTTTTAATATTTTTAATTGATATTGTTTATCGCATTAAAAAATAATAATTTCATCATTTTATAATACAAAATACCACGCTATTATTTTGACGCTGTCCGTGAAACATATATTAAGTATAACTTGGATTGTATTACTATGTAGAGTGATAAAAACTTATATTTAGAGAAAATAAAACATGACGAAATAAAAATAATGACTATATATTTTTGTTTCTGTTCACATTTTGAACGTTTGTGTAAAAGTATATAAGAAGCTGACACCTAAGGTCAATTTCACCATAAAGAATGTATTGATATTCGAAGACAAGACGGAAAAATTGAGCTGAAAAGTATGATAATAGAGTTTTCAGTTTGGTTCGATAAATGGAAACGAAATGTAGAGGTTTTGTCTCAGCGAATATTTATTAACACAGAAAAATAATTTTCAACAAACTTTCTTGAATTAGCAAATTAAAATTGCATTAACAAGATATATATATTCGAGCAAATGCTTAAAATCTCAGATAAAATAACCTATAGTTTAGACCGGGGCACGCTTACGAGGGGTTTTTTTTTTTTTTTTTTTCAATGAATTTTCTGATTTTTATGTTTTAACTTTAAAGGAGAGGGCCAAACTTGTTAATCACAGATTTTGATTATTTTAATATATGTTGTAGGGTAGAAACCCCTTAGTGTCAGGTTCAACGGATTTTTTACAACGCTCCTTAGTTCTTAAGAAACCGGGGGGGGGGGGGAGTCTAATAATAATGCACAACTTAAATACTTAGATTCCAGCCGCAATGATAGGTTGGTCGTATCTCAGTTGGTACGGCGTTCGCTGGATGATCTGCGGGTTCGGTACCCGACGCGCTGCAATTGTTTTTCTCATTTTTTGTTTTATAAGTATACTTGTAATTATAATTTAATAATTCCAATTACAAATTTTAATATCATACATTAATTATAATATTAAAAATCTTAAATTTATCATTTTTTTAACTATTATTTCTAATCCTTTAAAGAGGTTTAAAAAGAAATTGGATTTATTATTGAATGATAAAATTTCAAAATCGTGACAAAAACTTTTGTGGCGCCATCTAGCTATGATAAAATAAAAGAATATTCAAATAAAATAAAAATAAAGCAGAAGGAAGATAAAGGTGAAAGCAAAATAATTGAAAGCGCAAGCATTCGTATTACAAACTTAAAAATCATTAATATGCAAAAAAATCGGTTGTAATTTATTTCTGATGCTAATTTTTAATATAATTATGCTTGTTACTTTAAAAACAGAATAATAGTATTATCACATTGGCTTCCTTTGTTAAAGCAATGCGTAAATGATGTTTCTTTCAAATCACGAATTGACACAATTCCTCAATATCATTGCATCGATAAAGAATATATGGAATACATTTTAAAAGTGATTTTTAAAAAATTAACAGTTTTATGATTTTTTTTATACAACTATTTAGTTAAAAGTAAAAAAAAAAATTAAATAGGTTAAAATTGTAATTGATATACAATATTATAAATTTTAATTGACAATGAGATTATTAATTATACTTAGAAGTATATTTATAAAACGAAAAATGAGAAAAACAAATGTACCGCACTCAGGTATCGAACCCGGGCCAGAGGATCAGCCGGCAAACGCCATACCAACTAAACTACGACCAACCTATCATTGCTGTTGCAAAGTAAGTACTTAAGTTGTGTATTATTATTAGACCCCCCCCCCCGGTTTCTCAAGAACTAAGGAGCGTTGAATAAAGTCCGTTGAACCTGACACTAAGGGGTCTCTACCCTACAACATATCTTAAAATAATCAAAATCAGTGATTAACAAGGTTGACCCTCTCCTTGTTAGAAAATTTGGAACAGATGTCATAAGTTCCCCCCGGCCGCCATCTTGAAATTCTTCTTGGCGTGAAAACCCAATTTCCGCCAAGTACTAAATGTCGCCAAGCACCGGTTTATACGCATGTTTGGCTTAACGAAAATAAAATGTAAATAATAAACAAAATTCGCTAAACTGGCAATCAGTAATCCTTGTATGAGCGCTTCGCGCACATTTACGAAAAAAAACATCGCCGAATTCAGCATTTCTCGCGATATAGCATTCTCAAAATTCAGCAGTTCTCGTCTTGTAGCAATCTCAAACTGTAAAAAACTCTTTAAGCAGCGAAATATACCTAAAAAACGAAACTCGCTAAAGTGGCAATCAGCAACAGTTTTATGAGCGCTTCGCGCTCATTTACCGAAAAAAGCCTCGCCGAATTCAGCATTTTTCGCGATATAGCATTCTCAAAATTCAGCAATTCTCGTTTTGTAGCAATCTCAAAATGTAAAAAACTCTTAAAGCAACAAAATATACATAAAAATTTCAACATACCTTAACAGACATCTGCTTTCTTGAAACCTACAGCACAAAATATGATACCGGCGTCATTTTCCAAAATAGGCTTAATAGGCATTGACACGCTATAAACAAAACCTCCCTTCCTTGTCAAAATTTCCTCATATTTCTTAATTACTCCAGCAAGAGCGTTTAAACGGACTACAAAAACTATAGTCAATGAAATACATCCAATAAATTTAACAAAAATAAAAAGACAACCATAGAACACGATATCAAAATCAAAATACAACTATAAAATCTAAGCTTCTCAGGGGTTGCCAGAACACGACACGTCACAACACATACGTTTCCATATCGAGTTTGTCATATCCGTAAACACCGCCAACACGCCAACAAAAAATCGACAAACAATTCAAAACAACAACGGCTGAAAGAACATACGGCATCTATGCCGAAAATTTTAGACTTTGTGGTTTTATAAAGTAGTTAATAAAGTTAAAATTTGTGTATTCAGTTGTTGCCTTATTTGTGTTTTTAACCGTAAATATATATATATATATTTTTTTAAGGTCTAAGACTTTTCCGTAAGCTTACCAAAATCGCATCAAGTAGGGCACGCTTAGGCATATTATATGTGATACCAAGGAGTAAGTGAAATAAATATTTAATAAAATTGAAATGTTTTATTTATAACTTAAAACACTGTTTAAAAAAAATAAAGAGAATTTATTAAAGAACATTTTATAGGCTAAACTGAAAATATAGAGCTTAGTGCTAATTAAAAACAGAAACTATTTAGTCATCTTCCTCATCACTGTTACAGCTTTTACATACAAAAAAATCAAGTATTTCCTTTTGCACACTTGTCATGGGACCACTTTATTTATCTAAGACATTGAACCCAGTCTTGTTATTTTTTTGGATTGGTTGTATGATTTCAAACAATAAAGACACACACAGTTTTCTTCTTCGTCATCAGATTCATTCACCATTTCCTTTTTTCCAGAGTGTACGAAGTATTTCCCTTTTGCCGTTTTTAGTTTCATACATTCTCCTTTGCTGTCTCCCTTTTCTCCTTCCATAGAAACTAGTAAATTTTTATGTAATTTCTTCTTTTTGTTTTGTTGTGTCTTTTTTTTTTCATTTTCGCTTCTAACTGCTCTTGTCTGAGGGGTTATTTAACCGGGGTATCAGTTAGGATTGCAAAATTCCTTTTTTCCTCCCCTTTCTTCGTGCCAATCCGTGTTTCTGCCTTTTCAAATGGACTCAGTTGTCCAGGTGCTCGGTAGTCCACAAATTGCCGAAGTGGAAGTCCTACTGGGAGAAATACCTGAAAGATCGATAGGAATATAAGTCTCAGAGACATCTGCTGCAGTGCCACAGGCATTAGTAGGCCTATTAGAAGAGGGCGATGTTGGTTCTTTTCACTTTATTAGCAATTTTCAATGAATAATTTTGCAAATGCGTCGTCGCTAACTAATATACGTGAAGAGCATTTGACTGCACATTAATGAAAAATACTGAGTCTTTAATTGTAACTCAATAAATAAACATATTAAAATTAAATGTTTTATAAGATAGGGAAAGAAAGGGAGATAAGATAATATTGACTCATGTGTAATTATTATACATTAGTGAACATTCTCTAAATAAAAAAAAAGGTAATATGTAAATTATGGTATATGCATTTAAAAATTTACTTTTTGAATTTCGGTATTGGGAATAAAAATGAAAGCGGTTAATTTTTTTAACATGCGAAAATTAAAATATATTATCACTATAAATGGAATTTTTTATTAAATAAAAGGTAACTCTTTTAACAAGAATAAATAGCCTTTAACTTAATTTATACTGGCGATAGACTCAAAATATATATGATATGACAGTAAAATAAAAATTAAAAAAAAATATTTCGTTACTAATTTGTTTTAAAAATCTTCATAAACATCGACAAAAAACGAGAGTAATATTTTAATTGGCAAAAATGCAAATCTTTTTTACTGGAATTACAATTGCTAGAATATTTTTAGAAGAAATTATCTCATTTAACTATATTGCCTTTATTTTTCTTTTTTTTTTTTTTTTTTTTTTTTTTTTTTTTTTTTTTTTATCATCGAATATATATATATATTTTTGGTAAGATGGTGGAGGAGTTCTCACTTTCAAAACTTTAAATAAGATTAATTAAGAATAAATAAAGATATTTAAGGGACGATGTTATACTTTATACATACTCTTAGATTATTAAGCTAACAAAAAATTACATGAGTCAGCTGATAAAAACCACTTTCTCTATTAGTGTAACTCTAGGATAGATGGCCAGTCTAAATATCTCTAAAACTTGTACACAGATTGCAATATAAACATTGTTCATACGAAATAGTTCAACGAGTTTATTTACTGCGACGCGCAATTGTGTTTTTCGATTATAAAAAGTAAGTGTAATTTTAATGTAAATTAAGTAGGTGGTTGAATATTTTTTTTTTTTGACTTAGGTATCTGTATATTTTTCAGTACGTACGTTATATATATATTTACTGTAAGGATTTTAAGGCACTTATATAATCTAATCTTTACTTCTAAGAGTAAAAGAAAGGCATACAATAGCTAATGATGTTTTAAATTGGGCGACCATCAGCACTTCAATTTCCACATGAAATCGAGGAGAGATGACCACCTTTAATCAATATTTCAAAATTATACTTAGTGATGCTTTTAAATATATATATATATATATATTAATAATAATAATATAATTCCACATAACAATTTATTTGTTTCAGAAAATACTGAAAACCGCCGGAAACTTTCATAACATAAATTGATAAAGTTGATAAATAAACTAAATTAACGTAATAAACCTACAATTAAAGCGAGAATAAAAAAAAAAAAAACAAGACAATTCCGGTACCGAAGAAAACGAAATACATTTAAATTATTAGATTGTACAGATCCCGAGTAAGTAGAATTGGATTATAATCACTATGTTGGTTATGCAAAACAAAATCATATCGCATCCAAAAAGAATGTCTGGATGCAATGCAAATTATCAAGACCTTTGCCAAGCATGTGGTAAGATTTTACGAAAAGTGAAGGATTGAAATTATACTAAAAAAGTTTGTGTATTCGAGGATTATTTGCTCATTTTCCATCATATAACTGCTTTTTTACAAATTGCTATATGTTTTTCATGATTAACTATATCTGTTATTTTTTTGCTATTTAAAATAACTTTTTCTTCCTTGTATTGGATAGCCATCTCTCCTCGGCTTCAAGGAGATATGGCCATCTGCCATTTAAATTTAAATTTTGTTTAACACTTTTTGTTCTCAATATTTAATTATTTTTTGGATAAAATATTATGAGTATATGTATACAAATTTTAAATATTCATCAATATTTCTTGTATTTGCATTCTAAGAATTTTTATTTCAATCTTTAAAAACTATGGCCATCTATCCTAGAGTTATCCTATTTAAAAATATCTAATCATCTTAATTTCAATCTCTCTTGTACAACAGATGAGAGCAAGAGTGCACACTGTAGTATTCAAGAGTGCAGAAGCAAGTGTGAAAGAGTTCGCATCCAAGTGTGCAAGTTGAACAGGCGAGATCGCAAGGGTACACAATAATAAAAGCGTTTCACTTAAAAACCTCACACTTGTAGTGGCCACGTCCTGTGTAGACTGTGCAATTTTCGTGCCACCAGTCTCTGAAAAAATTGAACTCGATACAATACTGTGCAATTGGTTTCTCATTAGATTTCTGAGCAGCGTAGACATATTCATACTTTTCTCTTCAGCGCAGCTTTAGGCATTTTTGGTTTACTGTTACTATTTTATGATAAAGTTTTTTTTTTTTCTCCACAGCATAATATTAAAGTTGCTTTTGTGTGATGAACTTCTGAAAATGTCCGACCTTCTGCTTCTCTTACTACAGAATCGACTCAGATGACTGTGGATTCGGTGACAACTCTGTTAATTTAACTAAGTTGAAGTTGTTCAAGTCGAAGCTATACATTGCGAAACCGAAGTAAGGTTTATTTTATAGTGGCCATGCTTATTTTCTTTATATAGCTTTTCTCCCTTTTGTGAAATATAATTTTATTGAAATCAATGGTCTTTTTGCCTCATTTTTATTTTTCCGTGGTTGTAATGATAGATGTGGTTCAACAAGATTCTAATGGTATTTCAATGACGTTGATTGCTAAAATGTAAGTATTAAAACGGTAATTTTTGAAAGTCAATATTCTCGTTATATTTTATAATGCAATGTCGCTAGCACTTGATTAAAAATGCTGAAATTACCGTGTGTTCTAAAAGTTCCCGTACTCCAAATTAAAGAACTGATTGTCCGCAATTTTTTAAAATATTAAATTCTATCTTTATCATTGCATCAATTTTTGAGTTTTTATCGTTTGGTTCTTTTCGCACTTTAAAAAGAAGCGAGAAAAGAGTTCTATGTTGTTGTTTTTTTTTGTTGTTGTTCTTCATACTGAAAATAATTTATCACACATTCAATGAGTTGCGCAGGTCGAAACCTCTTTTGAATGTAAATCGTTTGAATGGTGCAAAGATTTTCGGCGAAATAAATATATAAATGAAGAAATAACGAATAAAGATACGTTATATCCGCTTGTTCGATGCTTTCGTAATACAAGTTCGGTGGAAGACAAGCACAGGAGTGGAACGTCGAAAGTTGTTATAACAATGTTTTAAATTCTCAAAAATGTGTACGGTGGGGTGTATCACGCAAAAGGATAGTTGGACCTCTGTTTTTCGAATCAACCGCTGACAGTTTTGTATACAGGTAGTTTATCCAGCAATCTGTTGTATTATGGGATGAGACTCTGTTTATATATCATAACTCACTTCTAAAATGAAAACTGACATTTATTAAGACGAAGACAAAACAAAAATACAGTTAAAAGCACTCTTTTCAATCTATATTTAGCTTTAAAGCAACAACTTAGGCTTCATTTATTTAGCGTCGTTGACTATTTCTAAGATTTTCATAAGTCATTTAAATCTTCTGTCTTATTTCGTCGAAAATATTCTGTTCCTTTTAACAAAACCCGCATCGACCGAACTCTATCTCGTTCTATTTACTTTTTTTTTTTTTTTTTTTTTTTTTTTTTTTTTTTTGCATTTCCACTTCACACGGCTTCGTTACGTTTTAATCTCGAAGCGGAATACAGAGTCAGGAACATTCAGTCTGATGAAAGTGTTCTTACGAAATCCCCCACAGTATTGTTAGAAGTGAATGAATGAGTTCTTTCTTCCAACAATATGGTGCAACAATACATACAAGTGATGAATCAATGGACATGCTTGAATAATTTTTGGCGAACAAATCATTTCAAAAAATCTTTGGCCAGCTCGATCCCCTGATCTGAGCATCCCGGAATTTTTTTCTGTAGGAATATTTAAAGAAAAAAGTTTATGTCAATAATCCTCAAACAATAGATGATCTGAAAATTGCCATTACTCAAATGATACAAGAAGTCACTTCCAACATGTTAAAACGCGTTTCTGCAAACATGCGCAAAAAAGTTCAGCTTTGGCCCCTAGGATGTTGACAGATATTGTGAAATATAATCTCCAAACAAGGACATTAAAACAATCAAGCTAAGTAAATTGTTTTTCATGTGTCAAATGTGATTTATAAAAGAAATCATCAAAAGTGATTATGATCTAAAGGAAGGAAGTGAAAGTGATTGTACAATCGTAAACAGACATTTTATTATAAACATTTTGCGATACTCAAGAACTATAGACATATTTTAAATTACTATAAATAGAAATATTGAGACAAATAATTTGTTATTCTGATTTATGGCACTAATTTCCTGTTTTTGTATTGCTGATAATATTTTATAAATGTTTTCTAATTTCACTTGTAATCTTGACTCTCCAGCGGAGAGAAGTAACTTCTAAAGCTTTATTAAATATTATTTTTTTCTTTATATTTATAAGTTTCCACACAAATTTAAGTTTTACAAGTCACACAAAAAAACATCTGTCTTTTAAATGACCTGGATGATCACACGTTCATTAAATGTTGATTAAATCAGAGATATGAGAAGATGAAGACATAATTACCCTTCCGGACGCAGATTACCAGATGATAAACGGGTATACATAAATACAAGGTAAGCCCAATTTATCTTACCTATGTTTTGTTTTATATTGAGAAATAAATAGTTTATTTTTGAGGATAAAACCGAACATCACGCAAGTACTGATAGCAAAGTTTAAATATTGCTATCAAATTGACTATGAGAGCGAAAAAAAAATTCTCAATAAAAACGTTGTCACTAATTGATAAAAGTAAAATCTGGTAATCCGATAGGGTAATTTATTAGAAAAATAAAACGAATCTTAGCAACATTATGGCTTCTACAAAAGATAGCATGACCATTGAAAAATTGAACACCAACAATTATACAAATTGGCGGTTCAAGGTCGAAATGCTATTGATTCGAGATGAACTTATTGAAGTTATTACGGAAGAGGCCCCCACTCCATTTGACGATGCTTGGACCAAGAAAGACAGAAAAGCAAGGGCTTTAATAAATTTGTCCATTGACGACAGTCAAATAGTGCATGTCAAAAATTTAAATACAGCTAGGCAAACATGGAACGCACTTAAACAAATCCATGAGAGATCTAATCTCTCTAGTAAGCTGTACTTGCTACGAAAATTGTACAGTACAAAATTAAAGGAAGGTGGTAATATGACAGGCCACATAACAAAAATTTTAGAGAAAGTGGATAAACTGTGAGCCATAGGTGAAAATATAACCGACTCGCACATTTCAGCACTGCTGCTGTGCTCGTTGCCACCGTCCTATGATACTCTAGTTACTGCCCTGGAGGCCAGAGATGAAGCTGAGTTAACCGTACAATTTATAAAAAGCAAGCTTACGGATGAATATACTCGCAGAGTCGATAATACTGGCAATTCCGAAAACAGCAATAAAGCATATAAAACACAAGGTAAATTTAATCATTCAGAACAGAAAAGAGGCAGCAATAAGTGCTGCTCACACTGTAAAATAAAAAACCACTCAAATAAAAACTGCTGGTTTCTAAAAACGAAAAACAACAGTTCTAATAACATTCACTAATAACATTCACTATAAAAATAAAAACAATTCAACATCACTAGTTTTTGAAGAAAATAATTTACATAAAAATGCGGAACCTGAAGAAAGAAAACTCACAGTAAATAAAAACAACAGTGTTGCTTTACTAACCGAAGAGTCCGAAAACAAAGGCACTTTTATAGTGGACAGTGGCAGTTCCAGTCACATAGTAAATTCAAAAGAATTTTTTACCAAATTTACAAATAATAATGAAACAAATGTCACGGTTGCTACTGGTAATAAACTGATTTCATATGGATCTGGAGAGGTAATAATTCATACCGAAAATAAAAACAAACAGGTTATATTGCGTGACGTACTATACGTTCCTGACATAGAAACTAATCTGTTATCAGTGAGTAGGGCAACTAAAAACGGTTGCAAAGTCAAATTTGAAAAGGATAAATGTGACATAATTCACGAAGGCGACGTTATAATTCAAGGTAAACTTAAAAACAATCTGTATGAAATACATGTTAGTAAAGATGAAAATCACAAGCACTATGCAAATGTTACCTACAACTGCTCAAATGCAAATTGCATAGATTTGTGGCATAGGGGAATGGGGCATAGGAGCTACGACACAATAAAGTCCATGTTATCAAAGGACTTAGTTGAGGGAATTAAAATCAACAACTGCAAACATAATGCGAAATGTGAGGTATGCATCAAGTCAAAAATCAGCGAGATCCCATTTCCTAAATCAGGTGCATATAGAGCTACAAAAAGGCTCGTGTTAGTTCATTCCAATGTATGTGGCCCTATAAATACACCCACAATTGGGGGGGATACTTCGTCACTTTTATCGATGATTATACGCGATTTTGAGTAATTTATTTAATTGCAAATAAAAGTGACGCTTCAGGAAAATTGAAAGGATACATCTCAATTGTGAAAAACAAATTTGGAGAAAATGCCCTTCCGGACGCAGATTACCAGATGATAAACGGATATACATAAATACAGGGTAAGCCCAATTTATCTTACGTATGTTTTGTTTTATATTGAGAAATAAATAGTTTATGTTTGAGGATAAAACCGAACATCACGCAAGTACAGATTGCAAAGTTTAAATATTGCTATCATTGGAAGCGTTTGATATTTTGAACATTAATTGTAAATGTAATTTCAAGTGTTCTGTATCATTAGCATAAAAGTAATGTTTTTAAGGTTTGTGCTTTTGTGAAAAATAAATACATATGTCGTCAGTACGGGAGCTTTCAGGATAGTACTTTACGGAGAACAGATAGAGTTGCATTATAATAAGAAATGCTTTTAAACCAAACTGTAAGTATTTAAATATCATTGTATAACAGTCAGAATTATAACAGAAAAGACATTTATAAAAAATAATTTTTGTGTGTGCACTCTTGCACACCTTGGCACTGCGCACTCTTGCACTGTTGTCATTAAATAACTTTGAAACGTCAGTAATCCCATACCGTCTATTGATAAGAAAATTCAAATGAATTAGGTTGTCCAATAATAACCTAATCGAAAAAAAGTAAATTATATTTTTAATATTTATTATGATCTTGTTTTCATAAACCTTAAATATTATAACGAGAAATCCCGATTAATCTTTTCTCTTCTAAATTGTTATCGCATCTAATTATTTTTCAACATAAACTTATCATCTAATTACATCATTAACAAATCTAGGTAAACGCAAAACTCTGTTTTAAGCTTGTAAAATAGCATCTCTTGTACGCCGTGCATCCTTGCACCCCCCTACACTATATATATATATATATGTGTGTGTGTGTATATATACATAACCATTAATTAAACATTACCGACCATTATCAAAAAGCGCAATATTGTGAATGAAATGACAATAAAAATGGATACCACAATCCTATAATATAGAACTGTATGTAGGGGAAGGTGTTGTTCCTTTGACCACTTTGCAATATTTTAATTTTCGTAGCTCAACTATTAAAGCTAAATTCAATTTCTTTGTTTTATTATAATCTGTATCATCTGGTTTATCATATGTAATTTTTTCAAGTTTCTGTTATTACTGTTATTATGTTTAATTTCATTTTTTAAAAAATAATAACATTGTGGTCAAAGGTACAACTATGTGTTGTACCTTTGACCATGGGTTGTTGTACCTCTGACCAGCCAATTAGACAACGCAACAATGAAGAAATAAATCATTTTATTCAATATCATTATTTCTTGCGTTTAGGGTGTCGCTTTTTTTTCAGCTTCAATAATTAGCTTTTCAAGAATATATGTCAGGATACGAGATCTTGCACTTTTGGATGAGGTGTCACAGTTTCAGGTGTTATGATAAGTGACTATAAATTTAAACTGCTACATTGATGAATGATATCGTCAGTTTGAGCTGCACCACCCGCTGATGGTTTATCAATATCAGTTTCATTCGGCATCGGTCTGTCTGTTACAGTAGCTGCAAGAAATTCGTCATCAGAGAAAGCATTATCATTGAAAATGCACAATCCTTGTAACCTTAAAACCTTTCAAATATTGTTTGGAACTACGGTATTAGAATCTGCTGTGCCCGCAAGTTCAGCAATGTTGTAGATTGAAACAGGCTTTCTAAAATTTGCTGGACAATCGTTCAATTATTTACAGCTTGATTATAAAAGGCTTCCAGAGGACCATAAACACCCTTACCAAGGAATTGCATTTTATTGCTAGAGCGTGGACGAAACGTCATTAATCACACCACTCGCCTTGGCTAAAACAATTATTGTTATGGTAATATGAGATTTATGGTTATCAATTAATAACAATACTGGTCTTTCAGTACTAGGTCTAACATTTTTCAGAAAACGTTAAAATAACTGTTGGAATATGGTCTCAGTTCACCAGCCTGATTGGTTTGGAGCCCCGATTAATCCAAGAGGCGTTCTGTGAAGCATAAATGGTTTAATGTTGACAGGGGGAAAACAAACAAAGGGGTAATGATGCTTCCGGATGCACTAACAGCAATAATCATAGTGATAGTTGTTCGTTCCCCTTTTGGCAGATGTTATCCCTCTAACTTATTTTTTTTTCTTTGAAAGGCTATGAGTTTAGGGCACATGAACTGTGCTTACCCTAGTATACATTTTTTTTTTTTTTTTTTTTTTTTTTTTTTTTTTTTTTTTTTTTTTAATGAAACCCCTTTGGGCAGACGTTATCCCTTTAACTTTTATTTTTCTTTTGAGGGCTATGAGTTTAGGAGGTACATGAACTGTGCTTACCCCAGTCTACATATTTTTAAAAATTATTTATGAAAAACTGAAGTAAAAAAATATCGTAAACTAATTTCAAGACAGATGTAGTAAGCAAGTCATAAAAGTTTAAATGTTTAGAAAGTTTTTAACAGTGTTGTACCTTTGACCTGGTCAAAGGAACAACACCTGATCATGGTCAGAGGTACAACAGCATGCTAGTGCAAATTACAACGCATGCTACAGTTTTAGGGTTAAGATAATCATTTTCACAAGCCGCACCATATTTATAAAAGTGTATAGCTACCATGTCAAATTATTTCTATCAACAAAGACATAGCACAAAATATATTATTAGGCAAAACATTAACAAATAAATACTTAGATTTTTATCATGGAAATGGACTATTATTATTCACAGGAATGCAATTTGACTTGAATAATACACAGTAGGATGCACCAGCCCTCTAGTGATGGATCTATGCACTAATTACACCAAAATTCATAAAATGCTGCTAGATGGCACTACAGCCTAGGTGGTCAAAGGAACAATATGGTCAGAGGTACAACACCTTCCCCTATAAAATAAAGTGCCTTATACTTAATTACAAGAATTAATACGGAAGAAAAAAAAGAAGAATATGAATGCCGAAAAAATTGAAAAACTTATACATTGAATTACGTTTTCAAGAGTACAGAATTGAATAATATAAGCAAATCGGTTGTTTTCTGTGAGAAAAAAAGCTAAAAGCTATAAATGTTTTTTTTTTCTCCTGTACTCAAACAACCAATATGACCAAGTGATTAGTTTCAAGATGAAAACAGAACATTATCAAATGGCACGAAATGGAAAAAACAATACAACCCTTTAAATATTTAATTTATAGCATAAAAATAGAAATATTACACAACATACCGAATAAAACCACAGTTGATTTTCAAAATATCCTCCCGCACATGGTATCCAAAAGCATGATAAGATTAAGGTGAATAAAACAGTTAAGTTAACACAGTAATTAAAACCTATGGATTCAGTTAATTCATTTTGAAATACCGTGATAAATTCAATTAATATAATATAAATAGAAAATAATTACATTATTTAAAATACCTAAAAACAATTTTAAATTGTTTAATTTCAATTTTACAATATTGCCAATATCCAGCGTTCAATACCACCTGGTGTAAAAAATTAAAATTATTACTTTAATAGAAGCTTTAAAAGACAAAATTTTTGATACTGCCATCTATTATGTTATTTTAAAACTATTATTATTATTAAAATGACACAAGAAGAACCCATTAAAAGCTAATGAAATTAAAATATATCAACTGCATTACCACACAAATCCTAATATATAAATAATACCATACTATATATCATTATTCAAAAAAATTAAATTAATTAAATGTTAATAAAATGCTTTCAATATATTCCATTACCTAACCCATTTAATCTACACTGAGAAATTAAAAAAATTATAACATTGATAATATATAGAATATAGCTATATGTTATAACCTAAAATAAATTATATATAATAAAAATATAAAAAAACTTTAATAGTTACTATTCAATATAAAAAATAATATGTATATATGATATGTATATATGATTGATGACTGTTTTACTGTCGATGCCCCTTGAAATTTGATTTAATTATTTAACATTTAATAAACAGAAAAAAAAAAAAAATAAGACAACGAAAGAACGCCTTTTCCTTATTTCAATGAATATCTTATAAAAAACTAGTTGGATGTGCAAATCCCAAAACTTTCTTCTAACTCATGTATATTAATATTTCAAAATGTTGTTACAAATACCAGTAATTCATTTTCATTTTTATTTGGTTCATTTATTCATTTAGTTAGTAATTCATTTTTATTCGGTTTTATTAGTATCTTTATTAGAATTGTGGATAATTTCATACACTTTTCGATGGTACAATATGGAAAATTGCACAAAAATTGGTATTACAGCACCCCCTTCCGGTGGAATTTTTCAATATTCAGGATGAACCTTCTTGCCATGGTCAAAAACATACACAAAAAGTTTGGTTCAATTCTGTGCATACACTTTTATACACTTTTCCATTATACAATATTGAGAATAGCACAAAAAACGTTATTACATCACACATATCCTCGGAAGTTTTCCAAATTCAGGGAGGACCTTCTTGCCATGACTAAAAATATATACAAAAATTTTGGTTCAATTCTATGCATAACTTCATTCACTTTTCGATGGTACAGTATTCAAAATGCACAAAAATCTCACAAAAATCGCTATTACAGCATCCCCTACCGGCGGATTTTTTTCCAAATTCAGGGAGAACGTTCTTGCTATGGCCAAAAACATAGACAAAAAATTTGGTTCAATTCTATGCATAACTTCATACACTTTTCGATGGTTCAATATTCAAAATGCACAAAAATCGTTATTATAGCGCCCCCTACCTGCGGAATTTTTCCAAATGCAGGGAGGACGTTCTTGCCATGACCAAAAAGAATCACAAAAATTTGGTTCAATTCTACGCATAACTTCATACACTTTTCGATCGTACAATATTCAAAATGCACAAAAATCGCGATTACAGCATCCCCTTAAGGTGAATTTTTTTCAAATAAATGTAGGGCCTGCTTGCCATAGCAAAAACTTTAAAAAAAATTCGGTTCAATTCTATGCATAACTTCCGACAATTTTTGATGGTACAATGGCGACAAACGGACACACGGACAGACAGACATTTTCTATAAATATGTTTTTTAGGATCTCTGACCCTTAAAACGTGTAAATCTGTCCATAATCGGAAGTCGAAAAAAATTTCGGTTGCAATACTTTCTACTACTGAAGATAGAGAAAGTAATAAGGAAGAAAATTAAAAAAAAAGAAGCAGTTTGGATTTTTTTTACTCTAAAAGTGGTATTAATATAATTAAGACACCATTACATATGAAATATATATATCAAGAAACATTTCCTCTTTAATATATTTGTAAGTAATAGCAAAGCATGAAGTGCAAAGTATTATTTGAAAATACTGTTTTTTAATCTTATTTTTAGTTTAATCTTATTTTTAGAATGTAAATGTTAAAATCTTGAGGAATGAAAAACAGAAAAAAAGAAAGATAAATTTTATTTCAAACAAACATCACATTACTCTGCGACTAAATCATTAAGCTTTAATAAATTACCCAAGCCGTTATAAAGAGAAAAATTACTTTGACAGAAACTCGCCTCTAAAGATATTTATTTCAAAGTATACTCGCATTACACCAAATTGACACGCCCGCATACTTTATCAAAAGGTGAAAGTAATCAATCTTCAGTAATTTAACTTGACATTTAAGAAACTTATATTATTATTTTACTCAAAATGCTCGCATAAAAGCATTTTTCCTCAAAATATTGAAAATGTTTACTATATTATATTTTTCTCTTGGGAATTGAAGACTAAAAGCACATCGCTTCCCAAAACCCATTTAGTTCAGTAGAAAATACACTTTATTGAAAATGGATAAAATTAAGTGCGAAAATCTTAATTTGTGATATGTATGGATACAATTAATATGAAAACTGCATATATAACATATAATATGCTGTTAATAAATGTGGGGTTTTTTTGGAGAAATAAGTTATATATATATATATATTTGAGAGCTTCTATAAAATGAATCTTTTTTACATCTTTTTTAATCAACGAATACTCAAGAAAGGATATACTTTTTTTGTATGACAGTAGTTGAAAAATCTCACAAAATAAGAAATCAAATGAAAAAGTAAGTTTTTTAAATAAAGTTGTCACGCTTTATCTTTTAAACAATCTCAATTTAAAAAAAAAAAAAGAACTCTAAAAAAAAATTGTGCTGATGCACATTTTCTCGTTTATTACAATTTGTTACTGTGAAAACATGGCCTATTTTCCTTCCAAACAGAAATAATTCAATTTCATCAAATTTATTTAAATTAGGTGAAATGCTATAACATAAATCAATGTTTTCATAAAATTCCAGGGATGATCCCAAAAACCTACTAATTCGCATTATAAAAGGGTCTTTTTAAGTACTATGTATTTCTCAATCTAAATAAATAAATAAATAAAAATAAATAAAGCGCAAAATTAAATTTTTAACAAATATAGCGATTTTTCCAAATAACAAAAAATTCTTTTTCAATGAAAAGCATGTTTAAGCAAAATCCTGCATTTAATTTTATGTTTCTAGATGATTTTCTATTTCAGAGTACAATATTCCACTAAAGGGCATACCATGTATACTTGTATTTTATTCTTTGTTTTAAAATAATTAAGCATAAATCGTTCCCTTTTGCTAAGATTTTTAAATTACATGGTGTCACTTACATTAACTACTACTACTTAATATCCTATCCCTTTTAATTAAATACATTATTACGCAAAATTACATAAATATAGGTATAATTAAATTTAGGTTCCACTCAGGCTCAATTTATGTACATGATCTACACTGTAAAAAAAAAAATCTGTAGTTCTACAGATGTAAAAATACATGCTTAATAAACTTTCATCTGTAACTGAACGAAAAAAGATGCAAATCTACAAAACTAGTTTTTGTAAAGCTACAAAAATCTGTAACTTTACAAATGAATCTTCTAAAATTTCAGTAATCTTACTAAACTTTTATTTGTAACCCTGGCTGCAGTTACATGAAAAGTTCTCGGAATCCCAGTTTCCAAAAAAATTCTTAGTAACCTTACAGATTTGTTGATTTTCGGCGCAAAAGTGTGTCTGTTACATGAAATTTTGTTGTTGACGTTACATGAAAAGTCCTAGGAATCCCAGTTTCCTAGAAAAACTTTAGTAACTTCACAGATTTTTTTTTTTTTTTACAGTGTAAGTAAACGTAAAATCTAACTTAAAAATATCTCATTCGAATGTCCTTTTTCTAAATTTACAGCGGCAATTACTATGTTCAGTAAAATAAACAGTGAAAGTACGAGTATTACTCGCACACAGAGGGTTCCGTACAATAAATATAAGAATTAGCAACTGTATTATTTAAAATCCGTTGCTAAAAGAATACTAAGACTTTGTAAAAAACTATACAGCGTAGGGTTGAGCATAGCTGTATATGCTAGAAAAGTATAAATGGATATACAATGAACGTTCAAAGAGATATGAGACACAAATAGTATCAAATATAGTGTATCTATTCTGTATAACTCTTTTTTCAATCTTGTCTTAATATATTTATGATGACCTTAATTCCGTGCTGACAATAAAAGTAGTGCATATGAAGTTGAACTTCATTTGGCATTTCATAAACCTAAATTCAACATAGTAATAACGTTTTCTTTTTACAGTGTACCTAAAGCAAAACCCTTGTTCAAAATTTAAACTCAGCATTGTGTTAAGTGCGCTTTAAAGGGTGGTCACAAAGTTTCAACGCCGATTTTGTCTGTGCAGCATTTTTTCAGATATGTTTTTAATTAACATTTAAAGACACACGAGGTGTATTGAGAGAGCCACACAATGCAAACTAGTCGCGAATACCGTAGTATTTATGTGATTAATTTTATTTAAATTATCTTTTTTTTTAACAATTTGACAATTATTGCTTTTGTATTTTTGCTGGGAACTGTATTAAACAAATATATCCTTAAAAGTTGTTATCTAGGCTTCAAAAGCCGATAGAGCGTATTGTACGCCTCCCCAATCATTATATATGTCCAAACTGTCTGTGTCTATAAGAATTAATATCTCTGCTAATTCCCGACGATTTTTGAAAGAAATCGTCGGGACAACAATGTTTTTATAATTCTGCTACGATAGGTACCTTCATCACTGTTAAACAATTTTGCTGAATACCCGTAAATCAAAATTTTTTTGTAACGGAAAAATGCATTTTTCTTAAAAACTATGTGACCTAGGGTAATTTCTATAATTTTCTTGCAAGGTTTAAATTAACATCTATTACCTCTATTTTTTTCATAATTTTAGTTTCAGTAGTTTCGGAATTAGCGGGTGTGTGTGTGTGTGCGTGTGGGGGGGGGGGGGTCATATTTTTGCACTACATTTTCGACGATATCTCTGAAAATATAATACATGAAGTTAAAACAAGTGCATTTTTTAGTTCAGCATTACAAAAGATTTCTCACGATATACAATGAAAAGATTTTTTTCAAGTAACCTAATTAGCCCCTCTGCATTATTCCTAAATATATTTATGAATATTTGATAATCTGTAAATATATTGGTCAACAGTCTTTTTCACTTCCCCCAATTTGAACTTTCCACGTACTTCCACGTACCATAGATAACGAGTAAAATGGCTGTGACAGACGGACAGGCAGACACAAGAGTTATCTTATAATGGTTCAGTTTTTACTTTTTAAGTACGAATCATAAAAAGAATTAAACCATAACCAGTAAAAAATAATTCATAAGTAATAAATATTGTGAAATTACAATTAATCATACATTACAATTAATGTTTTAAACAAAATGGGAGACAGTATTTCGTCTTTTGATTTAAAATTTCTTTTGAATTTGTGAGTATTCGTCAAAATGTCTTAAATAATATCGTGTTGCAAATAAAATTGAAAACAGATTTCACGAAATTTCTAAAAAATATTTATTGAGTAACTTCTAAAAATACTTAAATTTAGATTTGATTATATTTTTTATTCCTCTTTTAATTCATTAAATGTGTATTATTGATATATTCATAGATTAATTCTGATTTTAGCAAAAGTTTAACATTATTTTATTATATTTGGCTATGCAATATGCATAAAATGTCATAACCCAACGTACCAAGCATTGAAAAAATAAATATCCTTTTTAGAAAATCTGAAATATGTATATCTCTAATCCTATGTATAAAACCATACAAATTATAAAAAATAAACTTGCGTATAAAATGTCTTTGATTTTGAAGATTTAGATATTCCTGATGTCTGTAATAATTGTTGGTGTTAAAATGTTTGATATGATTTCTTGATGTTATTCTATTCAGTAAGAAATCTTGTCTTTTTTTTTTTTTTTTTGTCCAGATACGCTTTCCGATGCCTCGGGCACTCGGCGAATGCATCTTTCAACAGCGTGGGTATTGCACGAATATTTTGACCATTCCTCCTACTTTTACCATAACCTTAATTTATTTGCAAGGTACATTGGTCAAAAGAGGCGGTTCAAAACGTACAGCCTGTTGCCCGTTAATAACTCCATAATAATTTTTTGCTTCAAAGTGCATTTTTGGTTCTTGAAACATCCTCATTTCTGGTGATCCTCTATTTTTATTTTAGTACAAATTAGCTTTCGTATTTCTGAAGACCTGATTATGCTCTCTGTTATCTGAGACCCTTGACAATAACAAATTTTCAGGATGGCAAAAGAAATTATATCGTTGAACAGCGTCTACTCTCTTTCTTACATTGGGTTCAAAATATCTAGGAAACGTGATAAGTTTCCAAATATGCGGCGCTCCTTTTCTTATGAAGGGTTTTGTTTTGATATGGAACCATGCAGGGGCATATACATCCATAATATATGTTGTAAGAATAATGAGGTTCTCAAATGGATTTTCTGTGGCCACATACAACCTTAAAATACTACCTGCAGTTGTCTGCCATCTTGAGTGAACAACTGAACCAGTTTTTTTTTTTTTTTTAATGCTAGGTTAGAACCGCATTCACCAGTCGATATTGCTATGCAAATATAACTATTGCTGATCATTGCTGAGAATCGTTCTATCTATGTTATCTGGCAAATTCTCCACACTTATTGGAGAAAAGGAAACTACAGGTAGCTCATCGCATATTTGATTGGTGTACCAATTGGCCCACAAAAGGCTGTAGAACAAATTGTTGCACGAAGCAAAAAATTTAGTAAATGTCGTAAAGGCAACTCATTTACATAAAGCAAACAAATGGTTACGGTAAGAGTCTATGGAGTTCAGCTCCATCAGGCAAATAACTCTTCTTTTGTGAAGAATATTTACATTTGCTCCGTCCCATCCGATTACTGTAAGCCCATATAATTATATGTTATTTTATATAAAAAAATATTGCTGTTTTTTTATGGCTTTATCTTCCCCTGTTGCAAATGAAACGTATCCAATATACTGAGAGCAAGGTTACTTTACAAGAGCATAATGTTCTTCATTTGGGGTTTTTGTGTAGAACTTTGTGCCCTTCATCACCTGCACTTTTGTGTAGTCTTTTCTATATATGATAGTATAAAAAATAATTTTATACATTCAATAATAAACTACAAACAGTTTTTCATCTTTTATAGGGATTACTTTTTACGTTATACAAATGATTCTTTAACTCTTCTTTTTACTTACACTTTTTTTTTGTACAAAATTTGCATAAAAATCGACTTTCGGCAAATACTTTAATGTCTTCGGGCACCGGAAGAAATTTATCGAATTTTAAAATTTTTGCGTATATGATAGGATGCTTATAAGGCAACTTTTGCAACCCGCGCCGAAAGTAATTTAATTAAAAAAAATTAAAAGAATTATAAGTTTTCATCGAAATTTCAATTTTTAACTACATTTAGGGCGCTTGGGGCACCAGAAGATATGAATGGATTTCAATAAAAAAAAGTGTAAACAAATATACATAAAAGACAACTATCGCACTCCGTGCCAAAAATAATTTTAAAAAATTAAAAAAACAAAACAAATTGTACATTTTTATAAAAATTTAAATTTTTGTCTATTTTTAGGGGCGCATGGGGCACCGGAAGATATAAATGGATTTTAATAAAAACACATGTAAATTAGTATACATAAAAGACAACTTTTGCACCCCGCGCCGATTCGATTATCCACATTTCGATTTTTCGATCCATCCTAACAGACAGTACTAAAGTTGACAAAGATTACATTTTGGATTAATAAAATTATTTTTTCGTTCGCTTTTTAAAAAGGGTAATAATATACCTGTGGTTTCGAAAATTTTCCAATACAATGATTTAATCGAAAAATAACTAGACAGTTTAACAGACGCAGCTTTATTATTATGTAACTTTCGAAAATTAAAAATATTTCGTAACTTGCCTATTGTAAAATATATATATATATATATTAAAAATTAAAAATTAAACTTAACCACAATAATTACCTTTGAAAGCCTAAATATTTTTAACGATTCATGTCTTATTTTACTCTTTTATGAAAAGTTAAAAATTGTTCAAATTGAAAAAAAAAATTACTTTATGTAAATAGAATGTCATCGAAAACGAAAATTTACGATTAAAAATTAATTATTTGAAACATCAAAGGAAACACATTTTTCTACTTTTTAGTGTCTTTATCAAAAAATAAACTCATTAATACTAACTGTTAATTAAAATTATTTTTGCTTATTATGGTAATTTTTGTTATCTTAATAAAGCATTTTAGAAATCTTAAATAATACATTTGAATTCAGATATAAAAATCCATTTTACGGAAATTGAATTTCACTTCGATTAAAAAATGTTGAGTATGTAAAGAATTCATTTAAAAATAATATAAATTTCGATATTTTTTTTTATTTCAAGCAAACAAAAATATTTTTAAAGAAGTTAATAGAATTGAGAAGACAAACAAACAAACCTAAGTGTGTTTTGCATGAAATAGAAAAAGAAAATATTTTATAGTAGAAGCTTTTCTTTCACATGCGAATAATATCAAAAATATATTCTTTGTACTGTTATAGATGTACAAAAATGAAAATTATACATTGTTATTTTCTATTATTAGTAGTAAATTGTTAATGTGTCGAATTATAGCTGAAAGATCTCTATATGTTTTCGCATATTTTAGTGTTAATAAAACTAAGTAGAATTACTATTTTTTTATTAATAATTTTCTCTAAATTATTTTTTTTTAATTAATAAAGTTAAGTGCACCATACTATAACGATAAAATAAAATTATGCAGATGCATTTTAATATTAATTTATTATTACATGCTTTTATTTATTCCGTATATTTTATCTGTTTATCTGAAATATTGTTATCGAATTTCACCAACTGCTGCCCTACTGGTTTTCGTCAAATAATACAAATGAGTTAAATCGCGAAAGAAATTTTCAAGTACTGTCAGGGCCGTATTTTCACCGAATAACTCCATAGATAAAATATCGTTTTTTTCCCAATCTAATGCTATATAATGCTAAGTCGAAAAAACGATGAATTATTATTTGCCGATGGCAACGAGTGGTTTGTTTAAAAAATCAAACTTGTTAAATCTAACATTAACCGGCTTCGTTATTTGCTTTGGTGTGAAATATTGTGCCTGTCTCTTGTAAAAAATTGTTAAGCTAAGGTTAGTGGCTGCCAAAAATCGCTTATTTATATTTTGACGATGCCAACGAAAGGTTTGTTTAGAAGCGCAGATTCTCTCTATGGGAATAGCTAGTTAGAAAATATTAGTCAAAGAAAAGTAACGCATAAACAAGTTACAGCAAAAGAAATAATAGGCACTGAAATACAGAACTGATAGGCACAAACATGAATATAATAATGCAACTAAATACACTTTTTAAGTTACAACAGCTATGTAATTTTAACTATTCGAGAATTCCATGAATACTTAAAACAAAGAAAACGAGTATTAAAAGCGTGTTACTTCATTTTTTGTTCAAAAACATACCGAAACAGTAAGTTCTACAAAACATGCACTTGTTTATACAGCAATACCAACTTAAGTAGAAAATGTTACTTCCTCAGCAGTAACAAAGCAACATATTCCCATAGAATGGTGAAATTATAAGCGAAAAAATATTTTTAAAACCGTGAATGTATTGTCCGTTGCATTTCCATTTCATCACTTCATACTGTTCTCAGTTAAAATGTCATTTGAAATATGTTTCTACACAAAATTGTTCTCAGATGTATCAAATCAATATATTAGGTCTCCAAGAAAGTTATGTCGTTTTTATGTTCTTTCAAGCCTACTTTTTTAAAACGTTGATTTCTTCATTGGCACCACTTTTTTGAAATGCAAAATTCCGTTTGTTTTCACCTTAATGCGGAATGAAAAACTATCAGAATTTTACCATTTCAAAAAAGTGGTGCTAATGAAGAAATCATAAAAAAAAAAAAAAAAAAAAAAAAAAAAGTAGGCGTGAAAGAACTTTAAACGAGAGAATTTTCTTGGAGACCCAATATTTCCAAGGAACGGTGAAATAACCTTTCTTTAAACTGCTGATTGTATGGTCCGTTGCATTTCCATTTCATCGCTTCATACTGATCTCAGTTAAAATGTCGTTTGAAATATGTTTCTATACAAAACTTTCTTTACTAAATTTCATAACACTTAGTAAAAATATTTTGAGGAAAAATAAAACAACTGCATTATCTAGTTTTTAATACTCAGAGAAATAATTTGTCTTGTTCAATACGTACAGAGTAAAAACTGTTACACATCGAGTAATTATTTTTAACTTCTTACAACTTAAATAGCGTGTTAGGAATAATCTTGCATATGAAACATTGTATTTAAAAACAATGGCACAAAACGTGGATATTTTACAATCTAATTTTAAAACTGCGAAACATCAATATATTTCTATAAAATTAAAGACATACGTATTATTGATTGTAGGATTAGTTAATGTTTAGATATTAATTACTTGAAAAAATTAAAAAAACATTTTTGTAACGAGTTTATGTACGATTTGACGCAATTAGGAATTAAATTATCTACAACACATGCTGCGCAATTAAAAGAAAAAAGAATAAAATACATAAAAGTAATTATTCTAATATTTTGATTAAATAAAAAAAGTGAAGTACTTGAACACGTTCTTAATTAAATGAAGTTGAATTTAAATCATGTTTAATTCAAATTCATATTTATTGCTTTTCCATAAAAAAAAGTTAGCGCAACATTGAAAACTCGAGTTACTAATCCCTAATTGCAAGATGCGAAAATCCAAAGCCTAAACAATTATAAAAGAAATAAAGAAATTATTGACAGCAAGACTCTGGAACAGACCGCTGGTCAAACTGGCTGCTAATATTCGAACCCTCAAGGGTACAACACCTTGGCGAAAGACTGGGTGTGCCAAATGATTTTGGGGGAAAGAAGAGCGCTTTGAGCGCGTTTGCTCGTATACATTGGCATTGCTCACAGTACAATTCAATTCGTGTTCATTCAAATATTAGTATGCTTCCAAAACCACTTTTACATCGCTTGAAAATATAGATTTAATTTTTAAAACAAGATGGTAAGTGTGATAACAGATCGCACAGAGGTTTTCGTTTAATATTCCTTTCAAACCATTTTATCCTTTCTAAAAATCAGTCAGTTCCACATTTCGCAACCAGGGGCGCACTCTATTCTGAAAAAACCTCTATGCGAACGAAACTTCGTTTTACATACTATCCGTAGATATATTAGTCGAAGGGATTGGGCCCATAGCACCCGAGATAAATAGGCGACTCTGGCGGTAAAAAGTGGAATTAAAATATGTAAGGCTATGGTGCATAATATGAAAAAAATGGTCAAAGGAGTGTCGGCAAAAGTTAGAAAAGTGCTCCCCAGGTGAAAAGAGCGCAGGTTAGAAAAATTGCTTAAAATACAGAAGTTTGAGCCCGGAGGAGTAAATAACATAAGAGTTTTTGAAAATTTTATGATTTGTCGTATGGTCTGAGGTATCCAGCTATATGTATGCAAAAATTAATGTCCCCAACTTAATTAGGGACTCCCTTGGAAAGAATTCCTGAAAATACATATGTGGTAGCTCAAAGGGTTAAACGTAAGACATTTTCAAGATTTTATGATATGTCTCCTGGCACCAAGTGTTCAGCTATAAGTATGCAAAATTGCAAATCTCCAATTTAATAAGGAGCTTCGTTAGAAAGAATTGCTTAAATACGCATGTTCGAGCCCAAAGGGTTAAATGTACGACTTTTTCAAAATTTTATGATTTGTCGCAGGATGGTGTTCAGCTATAAGTAAGCAAAATTTCACACCTCCAACCTAAATAGTGTCTCACATAGAAAGAAATGTTTAAAATACACATGTGGGAGCCCAAAAGGTAAAATGTACGACTTTTTCAAAATTTTATAATTTGTCGTTTAATGTGTGGTGCTCAAATATAAGTATGCAAAATTTCACGCCTCCAAAGCAATTAAGGGCTCACTAAGAAAGAATTGTTTAAAATACACATATGAAACCCCAAAGGGTTAAATTTACATTTTTTTCAAAATTTTATGATTTGTCGTTTGATGTGAGGTGCTCAGCTATAAGCATGCAAAATTTCACGCCTCCAACCTAATTAGAGACTCACATAGAAATAATTGTTTAAAATACATATGTGGGAGTCCAAAATGTTAAATGTGAGACTTTTTCGTAATTTTATTATTTGTCGTTTAATGTGAGGTGTTCAGCTATAAGTATGCAAAATTTCACTCCTCCAAACTAATTAGGGATTCACTTTGAAAGAATTGTTTAAAATAAATATGGGGGGGGGGAGTCCAAAGGGATAAATGTACGATTTTTTCAAAATTTTATGATTTGTCGTTTGATGTGAAGTGTTCAGCTACAAGTATGCAAAATTTCACTCCTCCAACCTAATTAGAGCTCACTTATAAAAAAATGGTTTAAAATGAACATGTGGAAGCCCAAAGGGTTAAATGTACGACTTTTTCAAAATTTCATAGTTTGTCGTTTGATGTGAGGTGTTCAGCTATAAGTATGTAAAATTTCACTCCTCTAAGTTAATTAGGGGCTCCCTTAGAAAGGATTGTTTAAAATACACATATGAGACCTCAAAGGATTAAATTTACAACTCTTTCAAAATTTTATAATTTGTAGTTTTATGTGAGGTGTTCCGCTAAAAGTATGCAAAATTTCACACCTCCAACCTAATTAGGGGACACTTATAAAGAATTGTTTAAAATACACATGTGGGAGCCCAAAGGGTTAAATGTACAACTTTTTCAAAATTTTATAGTTTGTCGTTTGATGTAAGGTGTTCAGCTATAAGTATGTAAAATTTCATGCCTCCAATCTAATTAGGGGCTCACTTAGAAAGTATTATTTAAAATACACATATAAGACCCCAAAGGGTTAAACTTACGACTTTTTCAAAATTTTATTATTTGTCGTTTGATGTGAGGTGTTCAGCTATAAGTATGCAAATGTCACGCCTCCAACCTAATTAGAGGCTCACATAGAAAGAATTGTTTAAAATACACATGAGGGAGTCCAAAGGGTTAAATGTGTGACTTTTTTCAAAATTTTATGGTTTGTTGTTTGATCTGTGGTCCCCAGCTATAAGTATGCAAAATTTCACGCCCTCAACCTAATTAGGGGCTCACTTAGAAAGAACTGTTTAAAATACACATGTTGGAGCCCAAAGGGTTAAATGTACAACTCTTTCGAAATTTTATGATTTGTCGTTTAATGTGTGGTGTTCAGCTATAAGTATGCAAAATTTCACGCCTCCAAACTAATTAGGGATTCACTTTGAAAGAATTGTTTAAAATATATATGGGGGGGGGGAGCCCAAAGGGTTAAATGTACGACCTTTTCAAAATTTTATGATTTGTCGTTTGATGTGAGGTGTTCCGCTATAAGTATGCGAAATTTCACTCCTCCAACCTAATTAGGGGACACTTATAAAGAATTGTTTAAAATACACATGTGGGAGCCCAAAGGGTTAAATGTACAACTTTTTCAAAATTTTATAGTTTGTCGTTTGATGTAAGGTGTTCAGCTATAAGTATGTAAAATTTCATGCCTCCAACCTAATTAGGGGCTCACTTAGAAAGTATTATTTAAAATACACATATAAGACCCCAAAGGGTTAAATTTACGACTTTTTCAAAATTTTATGATTTGTCGTTTGATGTGAGGTGTTCATCTATAAGTATGCAAATGTCACGCCTCCAACCTAATTAGAGGCTCTTATAGAAAGAATTGTTTAAAATACACATGTGGGAGTCCAAAGGGTTAAATGTGTGACTTTTTCAAAATTTTATGATTTGTTGTTTGATCTGAGGTCCCCAGCTATAAGTATGCACAATTTCACGCCCTCAACCTAATTAGGGGCTCACTTAGAAAGAACTGTTTAAAATACACATGTCGGAGCACAAAGGGTTAAATGTACAACTCTTTCGAAATTTTATGAATTTTCGTTTAATGTGAGGTGTTCAGCTATAAGAATGCAAAATTTCACGCCTCCAAACTAATTAGGGATTCATTTTGAAAGAATTGTTTAAAATATATATTTGGGGGGGGGGGGGAGCCCAAAGGGTTAAATGTGCGACTTTTTCAAAATTTTATGATTTGTCGTTTGATGTGAGGTGTTCAGCTAGAAGTATGCAAAATTTCACTCCTCCAACCTAATTAGAGCTCACTTATAAAAAAAAAAAATATTTAAAATAAACATGTTGGAGCCCGAAGGGTTAAATGTACGACTTTTTCAAAATTTATAGTTTGTCGTTTGATGTGAGGTGTTCACCTATAAGTATGTAAAATTTCACGCCTCTAAGTTAATTAGGGTCTCCCTTAGAAAGGATTGTTTAAAATACACATATGAAACCTCAAAGGGTTAAATTTACAACTCTTTCAAAATTTTATAATTTGTAGTTTGATGTGAGGTGTTCCGCTATAAGTATGCAAAATTTCACTTCTCCAACCTAAATAGGGTCTCACTTATAAAGAATTGTTTAAAATACACATGTGGGAGCCCAAAGGGTTAAATGTACAACTTTTTCAAAATTTTATAGTTTGTCGTTTGATGTAAGGTGTTCAGCTATAAGTATGAAAAATTTCATGCCTCCAACCTAATGAGGGGCTCACTTAGAAAGAATTGTTTAAAATACACATGTCGGAGCCAAAAGGGTTAAATGTGCGACTTTTTCAAAATTTAATGGTTTGCGATTTGATGTGAGGTATTCAGCAATAAGCATGCGAAGTTTCACGCCTCCAACCTAATTAGAGGCTCACATAGAAAGAATTGTTTAAAATACACATGTGGGGGTCCAAAGGGTTAAATGTGCGATTTTTTCAAAATTTTATGATTTGTTGTTTGATATGATGTGCCCCGCTATAACTATGCAAAATTTCACGTTCTCAACCTAATTAGGAGCTCACTTAGAAAGAACTGTTTAAAATACACATGTCGGAGCCCAAAGGGTTAAATGTACAACTCTTTCAAAATTTAATGATTATCGTATGATGCGTTGTGTTCAGCTATAAGTATGCAAAATTTCAAATCTCGAACATGTATAGTTTCTGAGAACGGGCTCTGAGACGAACAGGCAGACAGACAGGCAGAGGAGCGAGACGAATAGGATTTCGTCAGTTGAACGAAACCCTAAAAAATTATTAAAAATTATTAAAAGATAACCTTATAAGAAGGATTAGACAACCAATCACTGAAATTTACAATTTGTTAGCCTCTGATAAATGGATTAAAATAATTTATACTGTTTACTCACATGTAAAATGGAAATGGATATTTTAAAAATACAAGTACAAATTGGTAAATCTGAATCTGTAACATATTATTCAGAATCCGGGGTGGAAACTATTCTTATGTTACGAAATAAAACTGGATAACTTATCATAGATTAATAAGTTTAATAATTACAACATATTTACATGTTACTATTTACAAAATAACTCAGTTGATTTAAAATACGGCATAGCACAAATGCCTTGTCGGCAACCACTTTGCAAACATTCTTTCCTCTCGTAAAGTCTAATTTACTCAGCTTGTCAGTTCTTTTGAAGGAAAAGAAAAAAAACGAAAAGGAGAACAAATATGATGGAGTGTGTATTGTTCGAGCGTTACACTCTTCCCCTTACACTGCATTACTGGTCCCTCAGATGCAGTGTGCATTTCCTGGGTGGATTCCTTCGGGATGCTTTCTGGTGCCTAAAATCCTCTATGGCTCTCGTGTTTTGTGGTCCTTTTGTAAATATTTGCTGGCTGGGCGTCTGATGTTTCCCGGGTCTGCCTCTAGGACGAATAAAGCCTTTAGAAGATCTACCATCATCTTGCGTGTAAGGACACAAAGCTGATATATGATAATTTCCTAAGGGAGAAAGGGGGTTTTCTTTAGTGACAATGGTATAAATAGTAGGAGATCTTCGTTTTCCATAGTACCCATTATCATGTCTGTAACTTCCAGACCTATAATCCAATTTGTAATTATCCTGATCATTAGTTCTAAGATCATTTTCATATCTCTTTTCGAATTTGCTAGACGAATCTGGAGTTCGCCGTGCACTATACCTGTGTGATGGTTGGGAATTTCTTTGCTCCTGATAGTTACCTCAACCTGTTCGTCGGCCATCATAATTGTCTGAGCGAAGCGAAGGCTAATACTCAGCGAAATATTACTGTCCGGACACATTACAGCTACGATGGATATCAACGCCATGTCCTACTAAAAAAAAAGCCTAATAAAAACATTTCGTCAAGAATAACTCAAAAAATATTTGTTGGATTTCGTTTCTGATAGCACCAGAATGTACCTATGAGGGCCACCTACTGAATGCACCTACTATGAAAAATAAGTTCCAAACCGTTTAAAAATTATATTAAAAAAACTGATAAAAAAGCACAATTTATCTGCATACGTCACAGAAATTTTGTGTGCGTCACTTTCACTGGTGGATGTTTTCATGGACAACAGGTTTGAACACATGGAGCAAATAAAAAAAATACGCACGCAGTAATATTGAATAGATCAATTTCAACCACGTGATCACAAACCTTGCAACAACCCGTGGCAACCAGTTTTGGTGGGCAAACAAATAATAATACAGTACTCCGTACCACGGTGACCGTTTTTAGCCTGTTGTATAAAATCTCACCTGTTGTATGACATACAACAGGCTAAATCCGGCTAAAAACTCAGGCTAAAAGCTAGTTATCAGTCTATCGACTGGAAATTAACAGATTTTTTTAATACTCGTATAACGAAATTTTGAAACGATTGTGGATGAATAAAACAAAAGACATGAGTGTTTATTGCTCCGGGAAGTTAGCTTTCTCTGGATGTCTGTCTGTCTATCCTACAGCATGCGATTTTCTTGTAAAGAATGATATTATTATGCAGTAAAACCTCCACAACGGACACACCCGATTAGTGGACACCTCTATTTAGCGGGCATTTTTTCGATTACCAACCCTTAAATAACTGTACATATTTTACTCGCAGTAGCGGACACCTCCAAATAGAGGACAAATTCTGCCCTCCCGAGGTGTTCGCTATTCAGAGGTTTTACTGGTAAAACCTCCATAACGGACACACCCGATTAGCGGATACCTCTATTTAGCGGACATTTTTTGGATTACCAACACTTAAATAACTGTACATGTTTTACTCTCAGTAGCGGACACCTCCAAAAAGAGGACAAATTCTGCATTCTTGAGGTGTCCGCTATTCAGAGGTTTTACTGTATATATTATTGATAGTTATTTTACAGGGCCGCACGAAAGAATAAGAATATATGAAACGAATATAAACTAAATTCGGGATTGGTAGATGGTAATGTAATTGTCTGAGCGAAGCGAAGGCTAATACTCAGCGAAATATTACTGTCTGGACACATTACAGCTACGATGGATATTAACGCCATGTCCTACTAAAAAAAGCCTAATAAAAATCTTTCGTCAAGCATAACTCAAAAAATATTTGTCGGATTTCGTTTCTGATTGCACCAGAAGGTACCTATGAGGGCCACCTACTGAATGCACCTACTATGAAAAATAAGTTCCAAACGGTTTAAAAATTGTATTAAAAAAACTGATAAAAAAGCACAATTTATCTGCATACGTCACAGAAATTTGGTGTGCGTCACTTTCACTGGTGGATGTTTTCGCAGACAACTGCTTTGAACACATGGAGCAAATAAAAAAATAAAAAAATAAAAAAAAATTAAATACGCACGCAGTAATATTGAATAGATCAGTTTCAACCACGTGATCACAAACCTTGCAACAACCCGTGGCAACCAGTTTTGGTGGGCAAACAAACAATAATACAGTACTCCGTGCAACGGTGACAGTTTTTAACCTGTTGTATAAAATCTGGCCTGCTGTATGACATACAACAGGCTAAATCCGGTTAAAAACTCAGGCTAAAAGATAGTTGTCAGTCTATCGACTGGAAATTAACGGATTTTTTTAATACTCGTATAACGAAATTTAGAAACGATTGTGGATGATTAAAACAAAAGACATGAGTGTTTATTGCTCCGGGAGGTTATCTTTCTCTGGATGTCTGTCTGTCTATCATACAGCATGCAATTTTCTTGTAAAGGATGATATTATTATGCAGTGAAACCTCCATAACGGACACACCCGATTAGTAGACACCTCTATTTAGCCGGCATTTTTTCGATTACCAACCCTTAAATAACTGTACATGTTTTACTCTCAGTAGCGGAATCCTCCAAATAGAGGACAAATTCTGCATTCTCGAGGTGTCCGCTAATCAGAGTTTTTACTGTATATAATATTGATAGTTATTTTACAGGGCCGCACAAAGGACCAAGAATATATGAAACGAATATAAACTAAATTCGGGATTGGTAGATCGCTGATGGTAATGTAATTTTAGGATGTTGTTACAGTCATCCGTAGCATGTTTTCAGAGTTTCGTTCATCTAACGAAACCCTACCTGTCTCTTTCCTTTGTCTGTCTGTCTGTCTATCCGTCTGTCACAGAGCCCGTTCTCAGATACTATATATGTTGGAGACTTGAAAATTTGCATACTAATAGCTGAACACCACACATCAAACGGCAAATAATAAAATTTTGAAGAAGTCTAATATTTAAACCTCTGGTGCTCTAACTTGTGTATTTTAAGCAATTTTTCTAACTCAGCCCTTAATTAAGTTGGAGACATGAAATTTTGCATACTTATAGCTGAGCACCTCACATCAAACGACAAATAATAAAATTTTGAAAAAGTCTAATATTTAACCCTCTGGGCTCTAACTTGTGTCTTTTAAGCAATTTTTCTAACTCATCCCCTAATAAAGTTGGAGACTTGAAAGTTTTCATACTTATAGCTGAACACTTGCGATAACATGATAAATCATAAAATTTTGAAAAAGTCATATTTAACCCCCCATCTCTAACTTCTGTATTTTAAGCAATTTTTCTAACTCAGCCCCTAATTAAGCTGTAGACATGAAATTTTGCATACTTATAGCTGAACACCTCACATAAACGACAAATAATAAAATTTTGAAAAAGTCTATTATTTAACCCTCTTGGCTCTAACTTGTGTATTTTAAGCAATTTTTCTAACTCAGCCCTTAATTAAGTTGGAGACATGAAAATTTGCATACATATAGCTGAACACTTGCGATAACACGATAAATCATAAAATTTTGAAACAGTCATATTTAACTCTCTTGGCTCTAACTTGTGTATTTTAAGCAATTTTTCTAACTCAGCCCTTAATTAAGTTGGAGACATGAAAATTTGCATACACATAGCTGAACACTTGCGATAACACGATAAATCATAAAATTTTGAAAAAGTCATATTTAACCCTCCGGTCTCTAACTTCTATATTTTAAGCAATTTTTCTAACTCAACCCCTAATTAACTTGGAGACTTGAAATTTTGCATACTTATAGCTGAACACCTCACATCAAACGACAAATCATAAAATTTTGAAAAAGTCTAATATTTAACCCTCCGGGCTCTAACTTGTGTATTTTAAGCAATTTTTCTAACTCAGGCCGTAATTAAGTTGGAGACATGAAATTTTACATACTTAGAGCTGAACACCTCACATCAAACGACAAATAATAAATTTTGAAGAAGTCTATTATTTAACCCTATGGGCTCTAACATGTGTATTTTATGCAATTTTTCTAACTCAGCCCCTAAATAAGTTGGAGACTTGAAATTTTGCATATTTATAGCTGAACACCTCACATCAAACGACAAATCATAAAATTTCGAAAAAGTCTAATATTTAACCCTCTGGGCTGTAACTTGTGTATTTTAAGCAATTTTTCTAACCCAGACCCTAATTAAGTTGGAGACATGAAAGTTTGTATACCTATAGCTGAACACTTCCGATAACACAATAAATCATAAAATTTTGAAAAAGTCATATTTAAACCTCCGGTCTCTAACTTCCATATTTTAAGCAATTTTTCTAACTCAGCCCCTAATTAAGTTGGATACATGAAATTTTGCATACGTATAGCTGAACACCTCACATCAAACGATAAATAATAAAATTTTGAAAAAGTCTAATATTGAACCCTCTGGGGTCTAACTTGTGTATTTTAAGCAATTTTTCTAACTCAGGCAGTAATTAAGTTGGAGACATGAAATTTTACATACTTAGAGCTGAACACCTCACATCAAACGACAAATAATAAAATTTTGAAAACGGTCTAATATTTAACCCTCTGGGTTCTAACTTGCGTATCTTAAACAATTTTTCTAACTCAGCCCCTAATTAGGTTGGAGACATGAAATTTTGTATACTTATAGCTGAACATAAAATGACAAATAATAAAACTTTGAAAAAGTCTAATATTTAACCTCTAATATTTTGTCTCGCGCAATTTTTAAATTTAAACTGTTTTGGAATATTATTTTTTGTTCATTTTGCTTATTAAGTGTAATGTGACGTAATTTCTTCTATTTAAGACTTCTAACACATGTTAATGAATTTATTTTACAATATCCTTTCTCTTTTCAAATTCACATGTAAATATAGCTTTTTTGGCGTAATTTCCAATAAGTGCCTGCTTTTTATACCTAATTATTTAATTCTAATTTGAAGGGTTTTTTCTGTTTATAATAGTAACGTGTAATTTTTTTTTATTTGAAGCAAGCATTAATGTTTGTGCTGTTTATAGAGTTGGCAACAGTTTAAATTAATACCATTGTCTAAAATATGTAAAAAATATCTGTCGAAATGCTGAATATTTGAATTTAAAATAGAAATAAAACCTCAAAAAACGAGTCAAATTAAAACATTTAATGGAATCTGCACGCCGGGATTTTCTATTGAATAAAATGATATAAAAATGATTAAATTCACATGTATAGTTTTTGCTCCTATAAAACTTTTTTAATGGAACGATTTTGTTCAACTTTAGCATTAGATATCTCTTAAAATAATTCTTCGATTTGAAAACTGTATGCATCAGCGTGTTGATCAAAAATTTCTCTATAGTACCACCGATTTTCATATTTTCGTATGGAATAGTTTTCTTAATATTAACGAAGAAAAACCTCCGGTCACAAAAAATTCAAAACCGGCGACGGCGGCTGTGTTGACAGCGTTAGTTACTTTTTTTTAGAATAGAGAGATATATAAAAATGAAAACTTGTCTATCTGTCTATTTGTAATTCTATAAAAATCCACAATTTCGAAGACAAAATTGTGAAAAGATACGTACATGTGTATTAAAACATGGCCGAGGCAACTAAAGTAATGCGGAATCGAAATAATTTATAGTTAATTTTTAATTAATAAAAAACCACCAATTTAACAGAAATTTCTTATCAAATTTAAACATTTTTCATTGTAGCAGTTGCCAGCAATTAAAATACACAATAAAATTATTACTACAACAATTAATTTTCTACTGCAATATTTCCACGTGAAAAATGAAAATGAAATAAATAGTTTGCCGAATTTAAAATGAATATTACATCATAACTTTTCTATTGCAAGATATTCACGTGAAAAATGAAAATGAAATAAATAGTTTGACGAATTTAAATGAAAGGGAATATAACTTCATAACTTTTCTATTTCAAGGTTTCCACGTGAAAGAGGAAAATATTTCGTCATATTGGAAATATAAAGGACGTGGTGGATATAGTATAACGTCATATGAGTGTGAAAAATGTATTGAAGCATGATAAAAACCCGATTAGGGAAATATTGGGGTTTTTTAACATTATTGCTCCAATTATAAATTGAAATAAGTTCATTTATAGCTGTATTTTTTTGCGTCTGTTATATACATTTATACATTTTTATATAGCGTTTTCATATGATTAATTCATACAACATTTCGACTGCTTTTTTTAATGTTTGTTTTGTGTTGTATGTTAAATTTTGAAACTGATTTTTCAGAACAAACATCCTTCAAATTCTCGGCAACGCCGGGCACTTTAGTTTGTAACAGATAAATGGCTTTTGTATCTGTACGTCTAATGCTAATATTATAAAGCGTTATAATACTGTAAATTGTATAATACACTGGTTATCAAAAATTAAGGAAAAGTCACAAAATGCTAATTTTCAAATACGCGAACACTCAAAAGGAAATAATATAATTCGAGTAATTACTATCTCTACAACACAGCTAGCCCATATAACATCTCATTCATGTCACACATGATCACAAGTGTCACAGTCACTACGGTGAAGCAAAAAAATAGGAAATTCCATACATCTTATTATGAGTCTCAAATGATCACTATATGTGACTCCACTGAGAAGTCAATGTGACTGCTGGTTTGTCACGAGTCACCAGGTGACTTTACAATGTAGTTAAATTGTGACTCTCATGTGACTGTCATTTTGAGACTCAATTTCATAGTAATCATGAACGTTGCATTATGATAAATCCCCAAATAATATCATATTATAGTCACATGGAGACTTTTCTTTAAAAAGCACAATGGTGACTTCACAGTTGTCTCTCTGTCACCTGAAAGTCATCATGTGACTTTAATGTGACATTATTTGGTAACTTATCACAATGCAGCGTTCACGATGACTTTGAAATTGAGTCTACAAATGACAGTAACATGAGAGTCACAATGTAACTACATTGTAAAGTCACATGGTGACGCGTCACAAAGCAGCAATCACAGTGACGTCTCAGTGGAGTCACATATAGTGATCATTTGAGACTCATAATGAGATGTATGGAATTTCCTATTTTTTTGCTTCACCGTAGTGACTGTGAGACTTGTGACCATGTGTGACATGAATGAGATGTTATATGGACTAGCTGTGTTGTAGAGATAGTAATTACTCGAATTATATTATTTCCTTTTAAGTGTTAGCGTATTTGAAAATTAGCATTTTGTGACTTTTCCTTAATTTTTGATAACCAGTGTATTATTAATGCTTGTATGTTTGCGAGGTGTTATCTCTGAAACTACATAGCCAACTTAAAAAAATGTTGATGGCCATCTATGCTCCGAAAAAAGACTGTATTTTATGTCAGTGCAAGAACCTACATCGCTGGAGGAGCAAAAAAGTTCTAAAATTGCGATTTCTGCGATATTGATTGGGTTAGAAACTTTAAATTCGGTGTGGTAGTTACTTTTAAGATGTAAATACTCGTAATGAACTCTCTCTAAAAGGTTCAATTTGACGGATAAACGTAAAAATTTCTAGAAAGGTTCTAAACTGTGATTTATTTGGAATACTGAAATTTTTGGCATACTGTTGGGATTAGAAACTAGAACTTTGGCATGGTAGTAATTTATAAGATGTAAATTCTCGTTGTAGAACGAATTCTAAAAAATCGAAAGACTATACAAAGCGGAAAAAGATCTAATGATGATCTAAGTAACGAAGTACATGGAATTGTTAGGAATGTAAACATGAAAATTGACATGGCTGTATTTATCATGACGTAAATTCTCGCAATAGAACAATTTAAAAATGTCGCTATATAAAACAGTGCAGAAACAAAAAACTTTCGAAAATTTTCTATTTCTGTGTTACTGCTGAACCCAAAATCTTGAAATTTTGCTTCGGGTTAGTTTTAAAATATACAATTGTCTCTATGAATGGTTTCTAAAAAATTTAAAAAGATGAAATGAACGGAAAGCGATCTCAATTACCATTAATTTGGAATTATTAGGCATAGCAACTTCAAATATTTCATAATGCTGCATTTCCTCCGCAAAACATGCAATTTAAATGCAACAAAACGGATAGATACCCACCTAGCATTAAATAAATTGTGTAAATATTGAATAAAGACCTGTATGAAACAGTGAGTAGGTTGCCTGAAAGTACTTGTTAAAGTGTTTCTTCTCTAGGCTTTTCTCTCTCTCGCCAAGGCCACTAACAGAAGGAAGTGCCGTTTTAAATGTGATATAAATTTTTTATCTCATTCATTTTTCTAGACATTTTATCATAAGGTCATATTCTCAATTATGATTAGTAGATTTTTTATATATTAACTTATTCTGGTGAAATTTCATAATCGGGTTCATATTGGTGTATGTTAGCTTGCATGATTTGCTGAATAAATATGTATGGATTTGTTAATTACTTCAAATGCCACTTTGACAGCTCAAAAGTTATGCAGACGATATATTCAGATCTTGTGTCATACTTTATGTTGCAATCATTGCCGATTTCTTTTATTTAATACATGCTAAATAATGCTCAACTTGTGCAGAATATGTTTGAAAACAAAACAATAAAGCGTATCTAGTGGCCAGCATACACTCATCATTTAAATCTGATCGAGCATATTTAAAACACACTCTAACGAAGCATTGCATGCCGCTGTTGATGTATTCGGTACTTTGATACTATATCAGATTTTGAGGAGAAAATTCCTTAAGCGTTATCGACAACCTCATTGCATCCGTGGAAAACAGATATTGTACAATATTAACTATTCCGGGGGAGCACACACCATATAAAGTATAGTCCATTCTTTTTAAACATCATATATTTGTCATTTAAAGTTACTCAATTTGGTGCGGAGCATCTGATTATGCTCTTGACATCATTTTATACAGTTAAAATTCCGATATAAGATAATTTAGTGTTTCATTTTCTATTTTGCTTTTAATATATTGCGTACTTTCAATTTTATATCCATGCATGGCTGTCTTACATGGTTTGATTTCCCATTTTTTTTAAACAGTGTATACGAATTTATATATAAGATTTTGTAATTCTACGATTCGTTTATTTTCATCATTTCAATTTATCGCAGTATATGGACAATTAAAGATAACATCTCATTTTATTTGCTTCCACGTGTTATTATTAAATCTATGTTCTCAGCAATATCGCTCAGACTAATCCCTTTGAGGGAAGTCCTAGTTATAATTATTTCGAGCATGATAGTAGACTCTATTTTTGTACCTAGGAGAAAAATTTGGATTATACTTTACTTTTGAAGTAAGTGAAGCACTTTCTAGCGTTTCAGATGCATCATTAGGTTCAACCATATCTGATGAACTATTCACCAAACCTTCACTTTCTGTCATATCTTGAGATATTAAAGAATCTTTAGTCTCAAAATTTTGAGGAATCTCTGATTCATCTTGGTAAAAATTCTCTGAACCAGGTTTCTCATAACTATTTTTATTGTAATTTCCATGGTTAAATGACTGTTTAACATATTTTTGGCCATATCTGTTATTGCTTCTGTTAACAATTGGTCTATTAAAATTTCTGTTCTTACCCCTATAACCGAAATTCCTACGGCAATCTTTTACATAGCCATTTCTATCATGTGCAGGACTATCAATTTCATCAGATAAAATTATACCCATCCGTGATCCTGTATCAATATAATGTTTAACTTTAGGTGTAGACTCTTCCCCTAGTTGGAAGCTACTAGTATATTTTTCAAGCAGTTCATTCAACCTAACTTGTTGCTCTGAAGAGAGATGTCTACGTTCATCTTCTCTAAGAAAAACGGTGTCTAATTCAACGGATTTTATCGCTAATTCACTGGCAGTTCTATATGTATCTTCAGCGAATCTGTACTTCCACTTACATCTATCAGCGAAGAACCATTCTTGATTTACTACATCCAAAACAATTTTTGCTTTGCGTAAAAAATCGATTCCTAAAATTGTATGATTATTTCTGGCATTCGGGAGAGCATAAAGTGTTGTTTTAATGTCGCGACCTTCAATTTTAACATGAACTTCTGTTTTATAAACTTCGGTAGTGTTTTGTAGCCCATCCGCTAAGACTACGATCATTTGAGTTTTTTCAAACTTCACACCTTGGTCTTTTAATAAAGAATACAAAACTTCACTCGCAACGCAATGTGTTGCGCCAGTGTCAGCACAAGCTGTGCCAGAGAGACCATTTATGCTTATTTTTACCAATAATGTTGGTGATGTTTGCATATTACATGTACGAAATTCTAGTGACTGAAAGTGCACCGATACATTTTTCGGAGAACAGGTTGGACACTTGGATTTAATAACTCCCTGGTTTCCACAACCATAGCAACTTAACATTGGTCTATTTAAATTTTAAGGGTAATTAATTTTATTTCTCTTGGACTCTTTTTGATTGCCAATTTTACCAAAATCATTTCTTTTAAAATCTAAAGGCGTTTTTTCAAAGCGATTAGAATTCTCGACCTCACTGATTTTATTTGATCTCTTTATTTTTACTTTGTGTGACCTCAAATTATCATATAAATCTAATTTTTCAGCTAATTCAACAGGATCTGTTAAATTCTCCCATTGGTCTAAATGATGTCCTTTGCAATCAGGGGAAACCCTTTTCTTTAATTGGTCAGCAATAATTAATTCCGATAATTTTTCGAAAGAATTTATATTTAATTCGGACAGCCATCCCTCAAAATAGCTTCTGATTTCAAAATAATACTCTTTCCAGCTAATATCGGTTCGCTTTGGATGTCGACTAAACAAAACTCTAAACCTTTCAGCTGTTAACTTGAACCTCTGCAACAATATATCTTTAATATAAGAATAATCTTCAAATTTTTCTTCCGGCTCACGCGCTATTAATTTACCAATTTCATTTGGAAGGACTCCAATTAAATACGTATTCCACAGTTCTTTAGAAACCTTTAAAAGTTTCATTTGCCTCTCAAAAGTTATTAAAAATAAATTCATATCATCCTTTTCAGGATTGAAATCGGGTAAAACCTTTTTCAAGTCAACGCGGACTGAAGAAGTTTCTAGAGGGTTGCTTGTATTTGCAACAACATCTCTTGTTTCTGCTTCTAACCTGAGCTTCTGTAGCTCAAATTCTCTTTCTTCGGCTAAACGTTTCTCTTCCTCGAGAGTCTTTCTTTCTTCTACGATATTTTCATAAATTCCCTGTACAAAATCTATGTTATCTTTAAATGACTCACTATTTACAATTTTATCACGTAATTCGAGGACTTTATCATCGCTACTTACTTCTACTTTTAATTCTGAAGCTAATGTGATTAAATCAATTTTCTTACCCTTTGAAAGAAACGCCATCATTTGAACTAAATATGTTTTAGCTAACTTCAAACTTAATTCGTGTTACGAATAACTCTTAGCAAAATACGTAATTTTTAACATATATAGAACATAAATAACATACAATATCTTTCAAAACTCAATATAATGACACCAACTATTTGCCTTTTTTTTCTTCTTACACAATAATATTAATCATATAATAATTAAATAATGCCAAGTACTCATTGATAATAATAACTTCATAATAAAATAGCTCAGTGCAACTACATAAATGTATAAAATAAAGCAAACGATTTTTATTTTTCAAAAATAATTATTAGAATTATTTCTCTTATGAATATCTTCTTTTAATTCAGATACTAAAATACTTGAAGCTGCAGACGACTTTTCGTATTTCAATTCTAAGGAAAATATTCAGGCTGAATAGAACTATTCCAAAATATTTCGATTCTGGACGAATCAAATACAATTTTCAAAAATCCACAGATTCCGGATGAATCAAAAGTACTTTTGTATAAATTTTTGTACTTTAGTATCTAAATTTTCTTATTAAAGCAGTTTAACACAATTTAAAATAATACTTATCTTCATATCTTGCTTCTGTTCGTGCCAGACGTTGGGGAGCCACTTCTGTAACATAGTATTCAGAATCCGGGGTGGAAACTATTCTTATGTTACGAAATAAAACTGGATAACTTATCATAGATTAATAAGTTTTAATAATTACAACATATTTACATGTTACTATTTACAAAATAACTCAGTTAATTATTTAGTTATATAAATATTTAATAATATATTACTCAGTTATATAAATTTAAAATACGGCATAGCACAAATGCCTTGTCGGCAACCACTTTGTAAACATTCTTTCCTCTCGTAAAGTCTAATTTACTCAGCTTGTCAGTTCTTTTGAAGGAAAAGAAAAAAAAAAAGAAAAGGAGAACAAATATAATGGAGTGTGTATTGTTCGAGCGTTACAAATCTATTTATTCAAAAATAATATAGTGAACAATTAATGCTGCTACTCAACGAAAAAGTAAATATATATTTATATGTCTTCGGTACTAACAATGGATTTATCAAAATATCTTCAATGAATAAAGAACATTGAAAATACAAAAGCATTTTTTTTTTTTAAATAGAAAAAGGATATCATCAAAAATCCGATTGATTTTATTATTTTTTTAATAAATCATCTGAATTCACCTTAATTCCCGATTGATATTATTATTTTTTTTTAATAAATCATCTGAATTCACCTTAATTCAGTCAGACTATTTATATCAGACTAGACAAACTAAAAACATCAAATCAATATTTAACTTTTGTTAAATTACCCCGGCACCATCCTCCCCACAAAAAATTATAAATAAAAATAAAATAAAATAAATAAATAAATAATAATAATAATAAAACCTGTTCTGAAAATGCAATATCTAACCCCAAACTTTTATTTTAAATGAATTGACTTGAAGTGAAAAATAAGGAGGGAAAAAATATGTTACTACAAAAAATATAATAGCAGCAGTTATACTTCAGCTTTTTTTTTAGTAGACACTAAAAGTGGAAGATATAACGAGGTTTTTATTGATGTATATATTCATGCATGCATTTATTTATTATCTTGCATCTTATCGTTACATATACAGTTATTGTACTAGGTCATTAATTTTTATTCATATATTTATCAATAGTTTTACCTACCTAACTTTGCAACACACTCCAATACAGTGTTTAAAATTTGTACAATCTAGAAGAAAACCACAAAGAAAAGAAAAAAATGCTTATACAAGATAAAAGGGTTCAACTATTATATATATACTAATGGGCTCTGCCGCCTGCAAGCTACGCTCGCCAACCCCCGTTCAGACACCGCAGAATCTGAAAATCTAAAATCTAATGGGTTTTTAAAATATTAGAGAAGATTAAATTACACTGAAAAAGCTGTGTAATTATCCCTGTAAACGGGTTTCCATTCAATTCCCTTTGATTGCAAAAATTTAACGGAGAATCGGTTGCTCTTAAGACATCCAATGTTTGTTTTCGTTTTTGATTAAAGAGGATCAGTTAAACATTTGAAAAGAAGCTAAAATAAAATGAATTAAGCATTCAGAGTCTTTGTCAACCGATATTTTAGAACAATCTCTATAACAATAGCCTAAATCATGTGACTATCATCAACAGTTCCGGGCGGAACACTTTGCTTTTTATACTCTAGGTGCCATTTTGATACTTTAATGTTATCCAGGCACATGTGATAAGTCGCCAAATATTATTCTATCCCCATCATTTCATCTATATTATAATAGTTCAAGTCATCAAATGCCATAAACAAATACGATCTGATCCCTTCGCCTTTCATATGAAAATTTTGGAACAAATGTCATCATATTGGCGCGATTTTTTTCCAACGCCAATTTGGGGAACGCATCAACAGCGTAAACAACAACATCTGGCTTACCATATCAAGCAAAATAACGATACTTTGGCGCCAGTTAAGTACCCATTGCGTATATGACATAGGCGTCAGAAAAAAATCGCGCCAATGTGGGGCCGTATATGACATTTGTGCCGAAAGAAAAAAAAGCCGGGTGCAAATATCGCCAATATCTTTTTTTCAACTCGCCAGTTTTTTTTTTTTTTTTTTTTTTTTTTATTGTTCCAGTGGTAAATTAAAACATTGATTTGAAGTTGAAATTCAATGTCATGCTTTGTTACATAATTTAATATTTCGCCAGATGTCATATACCAATAAACCGCATGTTTGGCATGATTTTTTTTTTTTTTTTTTTTTTTTTTTACGAAATTTTGGCAAAAACCCCGTTTTAGAATATCAGTTACATATGTATTTTTGGTACTACTTAGTTATCCCGTCGACAAAAAATCTATCGCGAACTATAAGATTAAATGTCAATAATGCTTAGTCGTAAATGTCACATTCACTTGACTTTTAGCAAGTTACACGTGTTTACGTCATCAAGTGATTTTTATTTCGAAGTTTTATTTTTATATTTATTAACGTTATACAAATTTATTTGTTCTTTCGTTATTTAAAATAAAAGTTTTGTCAATCTGGACAATTTGGCGGGTGGTTTGGCGATTTATATAATTTGCGAAATTGGGTGACGGAATAACTACTACATAGTACCGTATTTTTTAATTATTTTCTATTATTTTCAAAAGGAAATAGCAAAAAAAATTAATTAAAATAGAACAAAATAATTTATATAAATTTAAAAAAGAAATAAAAATAAATATACATTTATTATTAAATAAACAACAATAGCCGGGTTACCATGTCTATCAAAATAATGCCATTCGTGCGCCAATTAGGTACCTCGGTGCGTATATGACATCTGTGTCTAATATTTTTCTTTTCGTTTTTTTTTTTCTTTTTAAAGAAGTGAAAGCCATCAATTTAAATGTTTCATTTTTAAATGAAAGTTTTGTATTTAATAAAATGATAACGAAATACAAAAAAAAGCATTGTTCTTAGCATAGATTTAAAGGAGGCCCAACTGTCGCCAAATTAATTTATAATAGTAACCTTTTCTGAATTATGAAAAAAAAAATTCTGTTTTGATTAAAATTTGAGTTGCCATCATTAGAAAAAATGTATTTAAAATTATAAAAAAATTAATATTTCGAAAACTAATTCGAATTTAAAAATTCTAATACCAGTTTTGAGATATGTGGATCAACACGGATTTTTGGTGTTAATTTTATCGCAAAGTTACATATTTTAGGAGAAATCGCCGTGACACAAAATCAGTTGTTTAATCAGTCGATTCAAAGAATTGATACATTTCAGGCGTTTCATATATTCGTTTCATAAATTCGTTTCATTAGGATTTTATATATACTAGGGTATCGAACCCGAGCTCATCGGGTTACAGAGTATAGATGAAAATCATTCTTTTTTTTATTGTAATTATTTTTTTACATGTAATATATATTTTAGATTGACCACTAACATCAAAAAGAATTTTTATCTGAAAAATATCAATGATGCATTCAAATAAAGTTTTAAAATTTATTAAAAGCGATACTTTCACATGTCACTGCATGCCAGGAGTTATTAGCCCAAGATTTTGCGACTTACGGCAGTCTTTCCGATCATTTCAGTGCTATAAGCGCGTGGTTCAAACACATGTCTGTTACATTTGTTTCTTATTTGCATAATTTTATTTATTTTTCTGTCGAGAAAGTTTTAATTTTTTTATGGAACATTAGACGGAAACAAATGCTGAACTTTTTACATTGTTTTAAGGGCAAGCGGATTAATCTTTCGTAATCGAACTACACGTGATAGATAAATTTAAAAATAATTCATACTTGAAAATCTATATATATATTATGCTATCGTACGTGGCACAGAAATCGGCATTATTTGTTAATTGTTTAATGGCAAAACCTGAATGAAAACGCATCTCATTGGTTATTGTGTAGTATTTTAAAAAAGGGAATAACAATAAATATTTTTTTTAAATTAATAACTATAGAAAAAAAACTATTTACATAATAAAAATAAAATAAAATAAAAGTAAATAAACTATTTATTAATAAATAAACAACAACATCCGGGTTACCGTATCAATCAAAATAACGACACTTTGGCGCCAGTAAAGTGCCCCGGTGCGTATATGACATTGGCGTCAGAAAAAAATCGCGCCAACGTGGTGCGTATAAGACATCTGTGCCGTCTTTTATTCATCTCATTTAAAATACAATAAATAAATAAACAAATAAAGATATTTTTCCAGTATAGGTTCTTGGCGAAATAGAGAAAAGGTCCATGGCGAGTAAAGAAATTTGGCAACGTATTTTCTGGCAACCTATTTCATCAAAATATTTTTTTCGAATAAAACTACATAAAAGTTGCTATGATCGCAAAAAGTTCGTAGTTTCATGTTAGCTGGGCGCAATTCTCGCCAATAGCATTTTTTAACTCGCCAGCAGCATTTTTCATTTTTCGAGGGGTAAATTGAAGCAATGCTTTGATATTGAAATTAAATGGTTTATGGTATTTATTCTTTTCTTTTCTTTTTCTTTTTTTTAAAGAATTTTTTGATTCGAAGTGAAATTCATGAATTTTAAATGTTTTAGTTTTAAATTAAAGTTATCCATTTTAAACTGAGTGAAAGGATTATATTTTAATCTAAATTAATGAAATATGCAAAAATGCGACGGGTACTCATTTATCACCTGTGCCTGACTAACATAAAAATAGAGAGTTCTTGATTTCTCTATCAGAATCCTCCGATTTGGCGAAGGATTGAGCAAGTAAATTAAATTATGAATAAAAGTAACATGATACAATGCCTAGCATACATTTAAGGGAGGCTTACCTGGTCGCCACGGGCGGCTAGTTGTTTTAAAAACCGTAATAACTCAGTCGATTAACATACAATTTTCAAACAAATTGCATTTGAAAGTAGATTTTTTTCTCTATTTGACGTTGTAAAAATTGATAAGTGTGATATTTGGAAACTTAAAAAATCGCTGCATAGCACGCATTATAATTGCAATTTTTTTTCAGTTTTTATCAGAAAATGGCAACAAAAGGTACAGTAATCTATTAATTTCTTTCTTCCGGGATTATTTTCCCTCTACGTTCAACCCTCCATGATGTTCAACAGAAATGCAGTACTTCAGTTGCCACAATAACAAAAAATGTATTAAAAACTACAAAAAAAATATTTCAAAATTAAATTGAAATACAGCTTTCAAACAAATTGCATTAAAAAGTACATTTTTTTCCTTATACGACGGTGTAAAAATTTAAAATGTGCGATGTTTATAAGTTTAAAATTTTGCAGTAAAGAAAACTGCACAACCTAAATTTCATTTCAAATTTCAAAGTGTTGCCATTCGCAAAATGACGTATGCGTTACGCACAGATATGTTTGTCCTTTATAATATAGATAGGTAGATAGATATATTGATAATAGTTGAACAATTAAATTACTAAAAAAGCTTCAGAATGTTAGAGATCCAATCCTAATTTCATTATATTGGATACAATTTTATATATTTAATTAATAAATTATTGTGAAATATAGAGGAAATTATTGTGAAATATAAAGGAAAATAATCGAATTATACAATTTTTTGTCAAAATGAACACACATTGGGAAAGTTCATCCGTATTACAAATAATATAATATCAAAGTTGTCATATCCAAGAATTACACCAGATTAACGTATGTAAATTAGGAGTGTGAAATATTCATTTGTGCACAATGTATGGAAAATATTTTGTAGGGAATCTAAAACTTCATCTACATTGGGGAGGGGAGCCCAGCTGAAATTTTTCAAAAGTTATAAGATTGTAATTCCCTTAAACCTGCACTTGACAACCCTCAAATGAAGAGGAACATTTATACCGCAAAAAGTATTGTACTTTTGTACCAAAATGTGTACAAATTTTAAGCATTAAATTGTATGATGATATATTTATTAATCTCTTAATTAGTGTTTTTTTAACCATGTTAATGAAAAACTAACGTAACTCACTGAATAATAGCTCTTATATTGTTACAAACTTTCATCAAGCCGCAATGGAAAATGTTTTAAATTTTTTATTTGTAGTTGTATTCTATTATACTGTTGACTTATAAAACATTTGTCAAGATAAGATGCATTTGTAAACTTCAAAATACCGCTTAAAAAATTGCGATCTATTAATTTTTTTAATTATTCATTATAGATTTAGTGCTATTAGATATTCAAAATAAGGTATCTTTTTAAGTCTTAAGTTCATTATTAAAGACAAGCTCTAAAAAAGAAAATCTCGATAGTAAAAACATATTAATTAATTACAAGTATTTAAAAATTTATAGTTTACTAGGGAGCTCTGACCCCTGCAAACTACGCTCGCCAACTCCCGTTCAGACACTGCAGAATCCAAAAACACGCTAATCTGATCGGTTTTAAAAAGATTAGAGAAGATTGAATTATACTGAAAAAAACCTGTTGCGATCTCCCTGTAAACGGGTTTCCATTCAATTCCCTTTGATTGCAAAAATTTAAGGTAGAATCAGTTGCTGTTAAGACAGCCAATGGTTGTTTTCGTGTTTGGTTAAAGAAGATCAGTTAAACATTTGAACAGAAGCTAAGATAAAATGAATTAAGTAAACAGAGTCTTTGTCTCTCGGTAATTTTTAACAGCGTTATAAAACGATTGACATAATACAACTTACTACAATTACTAAAATTTGCTGCTTTAACCATTCAAGGGCGGTGGTTCATTTTTGGACCACATAATTTTAATTCTTAAATTCCACATTAGCACCAGAATATTGGGATAAAACTTTTTCCTTTTATTAAGTAAGTGAACAAAAGCATTTTTGTATTTCGAAATTTGTTTGTAAGTTCTGGCGCCATTCACTGATTTCAAGATTTTACGAATAGAAGTGCCTTGTCCGTGAATGGGTTAAACGCATATCCATGTATTTATTATTTTAAAGTTTCCTTTCCCTTTTAATATTCACGTGTAAATACAGTTTTCAAGACATAACTTTCAATATTTTCCTCCTTTTAACACGTACTCATTTAAGAGTAATTTTAAAGTATTTTTTTCTGTTTTTAATAGTCACGTGAAAATAAAATTTTAATCGTTAGGGAATCTTATTCTTCGCGCTGTTTTTAGAATTGAAAACAATCTCTATAATAATAGCCTAAGTCATGTGACTATCATCAACAGCTCCAGGCGGATCCCTTCGCTTTTTATATTCCAGGCGGCCATTTTGGTATTTTAATGTTAGCCAGTCACAGGTGTGATAAGTCACCGAATATTATTCTATCGCCGTTATTTCTTTTATGTTATAATAGTCAAAGTCATGTAACTGCCATAAACAACGGGCTGATTCCTTCGCTTTTAATAAGAAAGGTTTCCATTTTGATTAAAGAATAAAATTATTTTTTCGAATAAAACTACATAAAATTTGCCATGATCGCAAAGAATTCCTGGTACTTTTATATTAGCCGGGTGAAAATCTCACCAATAGCTTTTTCTTTAACTCGCCAGTTAGCATTTTTTTATTTTTCGAGTGGTAAATTAAAACGCTGCTACTTGGTTATCCCAACGACCAAAAATCTGTCGCCAAACTATAAGATTAAATGCCAATATTGTTTAATCGTAAATGTCACATTCACTTGACTTTAAGGAAGTTACACATGTTCAACCCATCAAGTGATTTTTATTTCGACGTTTTGTTTGTATTTTTTTAATGTTATACTAATTTATTTGTTCTTTTGTTATTTAATATATATATATATATATATATATATATGTCAATTTGTATAATTTGGCGAAATTGGTTGGCGGGAGAAGTAATAACATTAAAACGTTACTTTGAAATGGAAATTATATCTCATGATTTGTTGCATTGTCACATAAGCACCAAGTTTGGGGTGATTTTTTTTTTTTTTTTTTTTTTTTTTTTTTTTTTTTTTTTTTTTTACGACAATTTGGCGAAAACCTCGTTTTCAAATACCTGTTACATATGTATTTTTAGCCCCCGGACGGTATGCTATTTCTTTCTCCCAGCTTATTTTGTCTCCAAAAATAACGTAAGCTTACAGAAGGCAGGAATAAACAAAGCAGATTTATCATTCTGCGATTAAATGCTAACCAGCAATTTTTTTTTAATTTCTAAGCATCGCACATTTTAAATTTTTATACCGTTGTATTGGAAAAAAAAGTACTTTTAAATGGAATTTGTTTGAAAACTGTATCTCCATTTATTTTTGAAGTATTAATTTTTTTGTAGATTTTAGCACCATTTGTTTCATTTTGGCAACTTAAGTACTCCATTTATAGTTGAAAAATAGCAAAATAGTCGAAAAATAGCAATTATATCCTTTTGTTGCCATTTTCTCATAACAACCGAAAGAAAATGTAATTAAAATACGCGCTATTTTGGAAAAATATAAACGAACAATTTCGTTAAAACATGGAGCTATTATAAATTATATTTAAATTTAAATATCTGTAGACGCTTTCAGTGTGACTTCAGTCATGAAGTTTTGGTTGGAAACTGACTCCAAACAAACGGTTGCTATGCGTCATTTCTTTTTATATATAAATTGTGGAAATTGTTACCAATACATATGAAGTATTAAAACACTTAGATGTGAGATATAGATATAAGATATAGCTGCAACACACAAACAAAATAGAAAATACAACATAGAAACCGTTTGTTTGTTTTTCCAACCAAAACGTCATGACTGACGTAACGACTGAAATCGTCTATATTAATGTTACAAACAAATGAATGCCTATGAATCCTTAGATAGCCATTTTTATTGTCGAGTTTCTTTAATGACGGCATCTTTTTCTGCATTTGTGTATTATTTTGCGATACTGACATCCTTATGCATGCTTTACTGTAGATGTTCAAGAGTGGGTCGTAAATGTGGAATTCTTAAGCGGATGCGAATGACATCATTTCAGATAAAATAAAAGTGTGTGCTTTAAGTCTTATGCTGGCTGGTTGTCGGCCCAGTTATCTTAAAACGGAAAAGCATTGGCCTTGTAAGCCAAGGATCTGGGTTCGATTCCCAGCCTGGGCATTTTTTCGCTCGGTTGGAAATATTCAATTCGTATGATAACTTTACCAATCAGTTTGATTGTGTTTAAATAATAGTTGATCTACGTATCCATCGTTTATATGGAATTCCTTTACCTGCAGTTTATTCTGTTGAGCTGTCTACATGACAGACCAGATGTTACTACCAATAAGGTTATCTGAGCGAAATATGCTGGCTGGTTGTCGGCCCAGTTAGCTTAAAACGGAAAAGCATTGGCCTTGTAAGCCAAGGATCTGGGTTCGATTCCCAGCCTGGGCATTTTTTCGCTCGGTTGGAAATATTCAATTCGTATGATAACTTTACCAATCAGTTTGATTGTGTTTAAATAATAGTTGATCTACATATCCATCGTTTATATGGAGTTCCTTTACCTGCAGTTTATTCTGTTGAGCTGTCTACATGACAGACCAGATGTTACTACCAATAAGGTTATCTGAGCGAAATATGCTGGCTGGTTGTCGGCCCTGTTAGCTTAAAACGGAAAAGCATTGTCCTTGTAAGCCAAGGATCTGGGTTCGATTCCCAGCCTGGGCATTTTTTCGCTCGGTTGGAAATATTCAATTCGTATGGAAACATAATCAGTTGTTTAATCAGTCGATTCATACTTCCGTTTCATACTTCCGTTTCATAAATTCATTTCATTTGGATTTATATATATATAGAGTAGATAAAGTTTATTATTTATTATGTGTGTATTAAAATTATTTCAAAATTATCATCAAGCACCAAACAAATTAATAAATTACATGTCTGTAAAAATCGATTCTCGGTGAAACTTTTAAATTCTTCGACTGCTTACAAAAAGTTTGACAACAGAGGGGAAAAACAAATCTTAACAAAAGAAAAATTGTGCTTAATTAACTCTCAGAGCCTCAGAGGTGACGTTTCAATATTTTTATTATTACTTATAGGCCATAAACGGCACTAGTTAGCATAAAATAATTTAACGTAGCTGCACATGTACGCTGTACGGCCCGTCATTAATTTGAACTGACGCACACCGAATAATAAATAATACAGCATCGTACGCGAGGAAAACGCTCTTATCCCAAACTCATTTGGCACCCTCCGTCTTTCGCCAAGGTGTTGTACGCTTCAGGGTTCAGATATCAGCGAACCAGCTCGTGTAAAATCTGGTTTGCGGAGGTAGTACAGAATGTTTGACCAAATGGATTTTAAATCTAATCGTTATAAATATAACTTATTTTGAGCCGCAACAGACTTTGCTATATTAAAATGTTCACGAGTCACTACCCCCAAAAAAACTGTACGCACCAAACGACGACTATGTTTAGAAAGTAAATTAGTGTTGCGTGCCTTAACTCTATATTGAAATGGCATTTACTTTTTGGCAAAAAATAAATTCTCAAATAATAATTTTTTCTTGCTAATAAAATATAACAAACTGAAATAAATTAATAATATAAATAAAATATAATAATAAACTAAAATACAAATAAAACAAACCCTATATTTCTACAATAATTACATCAGCATATATAATAATTTCTGTGCTATACTAGCAATTCTGCCCCGCCTGTAATTGAAATTTTAAGTCCATTTATTTCAGAATGGGTTTTGTCATAAGGTGCCATGATTAAAAGGATACATTTAAACGTTCATGCAAGATATATGTATGAAATTTTCACAGAGTTTTATGTTATATTTTTAATAAATTGTATATAGAATTTTTATTTGATGCGAAAATTTTTAAATATGATTTCAAGGTTATAATCATTCTCGAAAATCCACTTTAATATATCTCTTAAATTTATTGTAAACATTGTAATTTTTTTAACTAAAAATCCTTAACTAAAATACAAATAAAACAAACCCTATATTTCTACAATAATTACATCAGCATATATAATAATTTCTGTACTATACTAACAATTCTGCCCCGCTTGTAATTGAAATTTTAAGTCCATTTATTTCAGAATGTGTTTTGTCATAAGGTGCCATGATTAAAAGGATACATTTAAACTTTCATGCAAGATATATGTATGAAATTTTCACAGAGTTTTATGTTATCTTTTTAATGAATTGTATATAGAATTTTTATTTGATGCGAAAATTTTTAAATATGATTTCAAGGTTATAATCATTCTAGAAAATCCACTTTAATAAATCTCTTAAATTTATTATAAACATTGTAATTTTTTTAACTAAAAATCCTTAAGACTAAATAATAAGAAATCTTTTCTGCACGCAATAGTAAAAAAATGATCAAACAGGGACAGTGTTTCATAAGTTATATATAAAAATTAAGAATTTTTATTATTTATATTTTTTATATAATTTAAAAAAAAAAATTAAAAAAAAAAATAATAATAATAATAATAATAATAAAGAATGTCTATAAATAAAGAAAATAAAATATTGAACTCGAACTCTCTTAAAGAGCATGGTGTGGAATAAAGATATACAAAGAGACAAGTTGACAAATATATCACTTTTAATGCTCATTATTCTACAAATGGACATTATACAGACTTAATCTTTTCTAATTAAAAGAAAAGTGTCCTTTTAAATTGATGGCATTGAGCTCACAGTGTATTCAAATTAATTGTGTATTATACTCTTATTTCAAAGAATAATGCCCCTCGAAAACTAAAGAAATGGAAAAAAAAAGCATTTAGCTAAATTAAGGGGGAAGGGGAATTAGCCTCCCCATTTCCGCCGTTTATACTTAGCAAACGAACAGCCAATTCTAATCAAAGAAGCGCCTTATCAGAATAAACCAGTATACCAAATTTGAAACAAATCGAAGATAATTCTGCATGAAAAACCCATTTATCAAAATTAAGCCAACGTTTCATCTTTATTATCAACCAATGAACCTACAAATCTAATCATGGAAGCTCCTTATCAGAATATACCGGAATACGAAATTTAAAGCAAATCGGATAATTCTGCAGTAATACCCATTTATCTAAATAAAGGGGGGTTTAAAGCTATATATAACTATTATACAGACATACATGCAATAAACCCAACTGTGGTGAAAAATTAGCCAGAGCAAGAAATCGAACCCGGGACCATAGTATACAAGACTGCTGCTCTAACCACTGAACTACTCTAGCCGATAACTGGGTCTGCAATTTCTCACTAGTAAACCATGTTGGCGAAATCGTTGTCCGGTCATCCAAGGCTGTCGTATAGATGGCTGGTGAATTCCCCAACATGGTTTAATAGTGAGAAATTGCAGACTGAGGTATCGGCTAGAGTAGTTCAGTGGCTAGAGCAGCAGTCTTGTATACTGTGGTCCCGAGTTCGATTTCTTGCTCTGGCTAATTTTTCATTCCAGTTGGTTTTATTGTATTTATTGTATGTATGTCTGTATAATATTTATATACACCTTTAATTGCTGAATGCAGGCGTTATTTATGTATGTATGTGTGTTTTAATATATATTGTAGTTTGCGTGTTTTATTATACATTTATTTGCGTCTAAATAGTTTTCTAGAATGGCAAAATGATATACGGAATATTCAAATTCATAATAAATGTTTTCTGTAACCTAAAATTATAATTCCGATATTACAAACTACTGTCAGATTTTGTTTAAGAGATTAATTTCTTAAATCGTATTAGAAGATTACTCGAAGTTTCGAATCGTTGTTGATGATATTCAACACAAAAACAGTTTTCAATAGTATTATAGTTTATAACACTGTAAAAGAAATGAAAAAAATCTGAAAAGTTACTAAAGTTTTTCTGGGGAACTGAGATTCCTAGAACTTTTTATGTAACGGCAACAACAAAAATTCATATAACACATACACTGTTGCGCCGAAAATCAAATAATCTGTAAGGTTACTAAGAATTTTTTAGGAAACTGGGATGCCTAGAACTTTTCATGTAACTGCAAACAGGGTTACAGATAAAATTTTAATAAGATTACTGTAATTTTAGCAGATTCATTTGTAAAGCTGCAGATTCCTGAAGTTTTACAAAAACTAGTTTTACAGATTTACAGCTTTTTTTGTACAGTTACACATGAAAGTTTAGTAAAGTATGTAACGCCAACTTCTGTAGAACAACAGATTATTTTTACACTGAATGTACTTGAAATATTTACGTTATGATATTTTGTATAAATAATTACCATACGACATTTCATATAAGTTCAATGTGTTTCATTAAAAAATTCATGAAATTTGAATGCATTTCTTATTGACTAATCAAGAAACGCCTCCAAACTACTTTCACATTTCATAAGATTTATATTTGCAAATTATCATGAGACGAATTCTGTCTTGAATGGTTATCAGAACAACTATTCTTCATAAAAGAAAATCTTATAAAGTCAAAATCTTAATTTCATGTCTCCACCGTTACTGAATGTAATTCGTTGAAATGTTTTACGGTTAGAGTATTATATTCAATATAACACAACATTACTACTAAAAAATAAAATATAAATTAATTATAACATTATAAGGATTATTTACGTGTACTGTATATCTTTTAGTTAGTTTGAGGCATACTCATTTTATGACAGCAAAATCCTTTGTACCTATTTTTTTTCTAAAGGTTTGTATTCGGAGTTTCCGATAAAACAGGCCAATACAGAACAGGTATCAAATAAAACCCTATCAAAAACGTATCAAACTATGATTGATGCGACCTTGGAGAAGGCAGAAGCCTCAGATGTTCCCGCCTAAAGTATTGCAATTAGCTTTATTAAGGTATTTAAGAAAAACATTATCACAAAACACTTCCAAGCGATGTTTGTCTTGTCTGCTTTTTTAACTTCTGTGTGCACGTCGTGAAGTTAATTATGTTGACATTCGTTGAATGTGTATTTTTTTTAATTTTTATCCAGAGCTTTTTCTTTACAGTTATAAAATAATTTACATTATTCAAGAAAACAGCAAAACATTTTTAAATTTAGAAGTTTTAATTTCACACGCTAAAACAGTATATATTGTACATTTTTAACGCTGCTAAAACGATTCATAATCGTGACACTTTTTTTTTACTTTGACAAGAAGAAATATGCCACGAAGCTATGTGAGGAAACACAGTGGCCCGAAATATTCCCTAAAGAACATGCATAATACTATTACTTAAGTCAAGAATATCACATTTATCTTAAGTTTCTGGATGTATTGAAAAGATTCAAAGAAGCTGGTGAAGCAAAAGTTAACAAGGGTACTAAAAAGAAAATCCGGTTAATCTACTGATCAGATCAATAAGCGTGCAAATCCTCTAAACTGCCAAATAATAACTGCAAGGACAGGCAGATTGAAAATGCATTACGGGTGATTTTTACAATGACAATGGAAATTCCATCTCAACAAATAAAAGCGAAGAATACTTTTGAAAAAAAATACATATAGTGATTTACTGTACGGAAGGGAAGCAAAGAGGAAGAAAGTAAATTTAGTAATTAATAAAATGGAATTGTGAGGCAATTTTAAGACTGAGGATTTTCAAAACAAAATATGTCAGATTCAGCTGACTAACGTATCCACTGTCAGGAATCTACATTTGATGACTTTATACCTAATTTGTGCTGTTTTGTGTTATTGGAGATGCAAGGTTGAAAATACGTTACGTTTACGTTCACAAGATGAGCAAATTTGGATTAAAAAAATAAAAGACACTAGGCAGAACAGAGAGAATTCTGCTTAATAATCAATATATATGGAGAGAAATGATTTAAGCATATCATTTGAAAACTTGTGTATTTTGTTTTCAGTACTATGAAACTGAAGAATGGTTTTTTGCTAGCTTAAAACTCCAAAGTGTGACCCCAAAATAGCTTTAGTTCGTTTGCATTATTCAGAAGTTTGTTTGCAGTTGACTCGTGCACTGTTTTTTAGTTGCTTATTTGTTTACCAATAAAAAATACATTGAATTAAGTGAAGTCCATTTCAATCCGAAAAAAATATGAAAATGTACTATTACTACAATCTGAAACAGCAGTATTAGTAAATTTTGAACATTCCACAACAAAGCAATAGCATGAAAGCAAAATAATTCACCCGGAGGATCTTAAATATTAACGTCATCTCAATCCTACTCGCCCCTTGCGCCCAAAACAATATTTACAATTAGACCAGTTTATTATGTCATTGAGAAATATGAAGAGGTAATTAAAATAGGCCGAAACATTCCCTACACAAATCGAGGTAAAATTTGGGGAAAGGGGAATGAAAAGGATATATTCCTAGAAAAAAAAAAAAATCTGCTGTCGGAAATATAAACATGCTTGATAACAAATCAGGTTATGTAAAAGATCAAACACAGAAATATAATATCTTGTTTTCAATTACATCGACTGAGCTACTTGTGAAATATATTTACCCTTGCAAAAATGTACTAAATGCACTATAAATTTTGAATATTTTTAGGATTATTTTATCGATACTGTGAATCAAGGTAAATCCAGAAAATATTCAATATAAAAATATAATTTAAGCACTAATATATTAGTTTAGGTCGTTGCTTGACTCCTAAAATTAAACACATGAGAACATGATAGTGCATTAGTATTTAGTACTGATACCATAAATGGTCTCAGTTTTACTGTTTGTTTTTGAAAAGAGGGACATAATTAAAAATTGGACGCTTCGGGAGAGAAAAAAAAATGTATTTTTCTAATTAATTTTTATTTATTTATTTAATATTTATAAATAGTTGTCTCATTAATAACTTATGACTTGTTTCATGTACTTAGGTCAAAAGCGTACAATATTTTAGATATATCTTGTGGAGAAATATAGAAAAGTTGGATTATAACTTATTTGCGAATTTGTAGGATTTAGTGTAAGGTTACGTGGGGCAGCTGGGCCATGATTTTACAATGTGACTCTAGCGATTCTGGCAATTCAGTTTCAAAAGAGTAATATTAATTTGAATTAAAATCTATACTTTTTAAAATCTGTTCAGTTATGTTCCATCTATCAGACAGAAATGTTCAAAATTACATTTTAATATCTAATATATATATATATATATATGTGTGTGTGTGTGTGTGTATATTTCTCTTTCTTTCCTCATGGGTCCAGTTGCCCCATAAAAATGGGGAAAGTGGATCAGGAGGGTCTATGTTCCACACGCGATTTTTTATTTCTTTTTATGGTATATCAGATCTTGTTTGAGAAAGAATAAACAACTAAAAAAAATTAAACCAGACAGATCATGGACATTATCTAACAACTAAAGGGCGATTTAAGGAAAACTTTTACTGTCAATGTGGCCAAAAAAAGCTCTAAAAGTGAAAATATTAGACTTATTTATACAAAAAACATAAAAATTAAATAAGAACGTATGTACTTTAGTATAGGTACTAAGTATAAAAGTTACATGTGTATTTTAAGGGGGGAAAATAACAAGATAAATCTATGAACAAACGGGTACGTAAGTACTTAAGTATGTCATTTTCTTTTTTATTTGCCACAATGAAAGTTCGATATGTCCAAAAAACCTGTGAAGAATGTAATCAGATTATTATATTGAACAGAACTATTTTTTATTCGTTTCCATAATTTTCTAATAATCTCCCTTTGCCTTATGTACGCCGTAAATCGTGTATCGTAATATTTCGAGCTATAGCTGTCACACTTTAGAAATTTGGTTTGATATCTCCCACATGCTTTTTAAAAAGTTTTATTATGTAGTTTTAATAAGGTATTGTGTAATTTTCTTTATTGCAAGAATTACAAAAAAAAAGAAAAAACAATGGAGAAATTAATATCCGTAGTAACAAAAACTCAACAAGATATTTATAACTGTTGGGGTAACTGGATCCCATATGGTCCAGTTACCCCTGATGCATGTCCAACTTACCCCATTCATGAAACATTTATGGGGTAACTGGATCACAGGCCTCACATTTGAAACATGAAGTAAATATGTATAGATACCTAATAATATTAATGTATTTATTTTTCTAATTTTTAAATTAAAAGATTGTTAAAGTAAAAGTACTTACCCTATTTTAATAAAAAGCCGAGAAGTTCAACCAAATGAACGTAGTTTTTTTTTTTTTTTTTTTTAAGAAAATTTAATTTTCGGGAAGCTATCACAGAAAAGGCAGAGATATGACTGATTTCACACATGTTGTTTTAAGAAGTAGAGATGGATATGTAATGTAGACAAAAGCTAAAAAAAAAAAAAATCAAAAAAATCAACGGTTTATTTTAAAATAGCGTACGGCCCAGTTAACTCGTGTGTCTGGTTACTCCAGCTTACCTTAGACGTATTTATATTACGATGTTTAAAAAATGAACAGTATATAAAAATTGATATGTAGAGGCTTGGTAAAAGAAGCGATATGTAGGTCCCAGCCTTCCCCATTAACCTGAATTCAACCTTCTTTTTTTTTTTCTTTGTTACATGAGATTTGAAAAAAAAAAAAAAAGTGTTTGAGGTCTTCAGCGTTTTACAATTTGTCTGTTAATAAAAATTCTGCACATAAAGAAGCATGGTAAATGTTGTTCTAACAAATAAATATAAAGCTAAAGGAATTTAAAATCAGATCTGCAAAAGTCGTTTTTAGTTTGATTTTTTTTTCCAATTCATCAAATTTTCCATTTGCAGCTTTATTTATTCCATATAAAAAATGCTCAATGGGAATTTGAAATAGTTTTAATTAATTTTACTAGTATGAATTAAAAGGGGAAATACGGTTATATTTACTGGTAATCTAAGAAAGTTTAAGATATTTGAAAAGATTTTATTAAAGTATTAATAGCTTAAATATAATAGAACCAAAGTTTTAGAAGGAAAGTAGGATGTATACATATTATAATACAAAATATCTTGATTTGGGAAACTTGACATGTTAAACCAAAAGGAGTTTTAAACCACTGCTTATATTACATTTCCAAGATATTATTTGAAGATAAGCACAACATAGATGATGTCGAACAATAATAACTAAATATTACTCTTTTTTCGAACATATGTAAGGCACATAATGCGTCTCTTTTCATTGATGACATTAAATGTCTAATTTTTGAAGTTTAACTACTTATAAAAATTTACTGGTGAAATTATCTGTTTCAAAGTTTGTTTTACTAATTATATTTATTGTCTGCATTCGCTAGAAACATTTGATACCAATTAAATTAACTTTTGTTTTAGAGTTTTTATACAAAAAGCCGTTATGTAAGCACAAATTAAATATATATTGTTAACTTAATAATTAACTCAAATAGTATTCTATTACGTATTATAAGCAAACGTAGACAATTTTTCACGAATACTCAAAAATGCACATAATCATTAATGCTCTCTTTGGTTTTTAAATAAACAGCTTCTTTTAAGTGATTGCACAATAAATATTTTGTATTCTGATAGATTTGTCTAAATTCATTGGAATGTTTTCGAATCGTTACTTTGTAAAATAGTACATGATTGGCGAATATTTCAGAATTTTTTTCTGCACAAGTAGGCGATATCAAAAAATATTTTTAATACGAAAAATGATAGTTGATAAATTATTAAAGTATTATTTATCAGGGTTGTAATTAAAATGAAATGTATTTTAAAATAGGACCTGCTATTTACTGGTGATTCATTAAATTTGCAAAAGTTAAACAAAATTTTATAACATTTATTTCCAATGGCATATTTTTTTTTCTTTTTACATACATTCAGACAATACGTGATTATACTATGATATATAATATATTGTTGTTACATTTAGTGTAACATAATGTCCAGGTGATAGTAATGTTTTACCGGTAATTTTTTAAACGATAATAAGGAATATTTAATTTTTGGTTTCCGAAATTAAATATTTTCTAGCTGTCGTGAATATGCGATTGTAGTCTGCAATAAGTAAAATATATATAACTTACAACGTTTAACATCTGGTATGTCTCATTTCTCCCTTAAAACTTAGGATATAATTAATAACGAAATAATTAATTATTGGACTACTTTATCACTAAAATATGTTATCGTGTAGTGAAAGTTTTTCTCTTAATGATAATTACAAAATAGTTTGCATCAATAGTTATTTCATGGAAAAGAATATAAAATTTGATTCCAATTTTGTTTCACTAAAGTTGCGTTAAACTAAACAACAAATCATTCATATCACGTTCCCTACGTAGCACATACAAAACAAATACTAAGAAAATTACTTTTTCAGTGCAGTTAATATTTTTAGAGAGAATTTTCGAGAATAATTTAAAACGCTTTCAACATTTTCATTTTTAGGCACTTGTAATCAAATACAGTTGGTGTTCACACATTTTTGAAGCGATTCTCTCTATAATTTAAATTTAAATAAAATACAAAAAAAAAAAAAAAAAAAAAACATATATGAAATCATCTCAGGTAGGGTTTATATATCATCTGCATACTTAAAAAAAAATCTCTGATTTAAAATATCGCTGGAAAATAAACAATGGATCGAAGACTTTGTATTTCCACTTTACGAATATCAGTACTCTTATTGGATTAGTTAGTGAATATGTATAAAGATTTTACTATTTATACACGCAAAATAAGTGACATAATTAATAAAAAATAAATTTTAAAGTTCTCATGAGGCTGGGAATAAAGTAAAAAACGCATGTCCAGCTCAGTTACGTCCATCGCTTATTATATCCCCATTCGTATCTCATATGGTCAAAAGAAAACATATTATCTCAATGATCTGTCACTTAATCTTCAAGTATATCTTTATGAACTTAAAAAAATGATAAAACTTGATACAAACAAAAATGTATGATGTAAACTGTCTAACGATATTTTTCTCATAATTTCTAAATATGTTACTATCTATATTATAAAGCACAAACATCTCTGTGCATAACGCATACGTCATTCTGCGAATGGTAGCACTTTCAAATTTGAAATGAATTTGCGTTTTGCAACTGAAAATTTTTAAACTTCTACACATCGCACATTTTCCTTTTTTATACCACCGTATAAGGAAAAAAAATGTTTTTTAATTGTGATTTGTTTGAAAGTTGTATCTCAATTTATTTTTGAGATACTAGGGGGCTCTGCCCCTTACGAGCTACGCTCGTCAACCCCCGTTCAGACACCGCAGACTCTAACAGCACGATAATTTAATCGGCTTTAAAAAGATTTCCGAAGATTGAATTATAATTTGAATCTGAGAATTATAATCTGACGTAATTTTCACCAAACTTTTCTTTTTCTTTTTAATATTCACGTAAAAATACTTTTGTTAGAAATGAAATATTATGATCATCTTAAAATATCAAATAAATGTCTCGAGCAATTTTTTTAATTTAAACTGTTTTGCAATATTATTTTTTGTTCATTTTACATAATAAGAGTAATGTGACGTAAATGTGACGTAAATTCTCCTATTTAAGACTTCTAACGCATGTTTATGAATTTATTATTTTACAATATTCTGTCTCTTTTAAAATTCACGTGTAATTATAATTTTTATGACGTAATTTTCAATGAGTTCCTGCTTTTTATATTTTCTGTTTATAATAGTCACGTGTAAAATAAATTTTTAATTTGAAGTAAACATTATTGTTTGCGCTGTTTATACAACTGGCAATAGTTTAAATTAATAACATTTTCTAAAATTTGTAAAAAATATCTCTCGAAATGCTGAAAATTTGAATTTAAAATTGAAATAAAACCTAAAAAAATGAGTCAAATAAGAAAAATAAATACAATCTGCACACCGGGAACTTATAACGTATAAAATGATCTAAAAACGATTAAATTCTCATGTATATTTTTTGCTCCAATAAAACTTTTTTAATGGAACGATTTTGTCCAACTTTAGCATTAAATATCTCTTAAAATAATTCTTCGATTTGAAAACTGTCTGCATCAGCGTGTTTATCAAACATTTCTCTATAAAACCACCGATTTTCATATTTTTGTATGCAACAGTTTTTTTTTTTTATATTAACGATGAAAGGCCATACTTAAGCATTCAAATTGGATGTGGATCTACCCGGAATATCTACGCAGATTTTCATTGGTCCATTTCCAAATCAAAACTTTTTTTTATATATAGAAGGATTATTTTTTTTTTACTTTTTAGTACCAATTCTGTAATTGTGGCAACAGACGTACTCCATTTCTATTAAATGTAAAGGGAAAATAATTCATTACTGTATTTTTTTTGTTGCAATTTCCTCATAAAAATTGAAATTAAAATACATGCTATGTCAAAAATACGGTGAATTTTAATTTTATTTCTGTTCTATTCATCAATTAAATGTTTCTTAGTTTTATAGCAAAAATATTTTACAAACGATATAACACTTTCTCTTTACGAAAACGTATTTTAAATATTTGTGTTATTTTCCTTCATAATTACTCATTTCCTATCAGAAAGCTGAAAGAATTAATTTTAATTATCCGCGCATAATAATATTTTCCGAATTTTGAAAAAAAAAAATGATTTCTGATAATGAATTTAAAATGATCAAATCAAAATACCATTTTTTAAAATATGGTGAATACGGATATGACAAGTACAAATGTAAATTATGAGAAGGTGAAAATGATATCGGATTTAGATTTTACAGGAAAGAAAGATCTGATTGTATCAAACTAGAATAAATTTTATCTTTTTAATTCGGGAAATCGAAGAATAAGAGACTTAATTGACAACTTCATCATAATAACTGTTTTAAATTATATTTTACTGATTACATATACGATTAAAGTTTAATTTTAATAATTCAGATAAAATACTGAGTTTTATAGAAATAGCATTTTGTCAATTTTAGGTTAAAATAATATTTATTTGAGAGTTAAACTAGCCAATTTATGATGCGTTTTCTATTGTAACTAATTTTGTAGATTTATTATAAATCAATGAAACAGTTCCGTCTTAAACATATTCCTTCGTCGAAGTTCGGCGGGTTCCACCTCGTACCTTTAAATACAAAATGATAAATGAAAAGTGAATCATTGCTATTTCATTTAAATACATTCCAACCATGTCCCCTGACGTGTAGTCTATGGATTACTGTGCAATTAAAAACAAGCTCTTTCTAAGCGGCATTCCAAAACACTTGATGGACTCTGTAAGATTGTAGTCGATGGGTGGAGAAAAACCTACCTTCATATAGAGTGTGCTTAAAAGAATGCCCTAGTTTCAATGGTTTATTATAACAGTTTAATTTAGACTCTTTACACCAAATCATACATGAAATTAAAGGTAAACTAACGATTACCTGGCGGAAGCCAGGTAATCCATAGCTCCGTATGTTCCAAGCCACGCTCTGAGTATAAGGTTGGTTGGTTGTGTTTATGACGACCTGTTATCAGAACGAGGGATATAGGCCCAAAAGGAGAGAGTGCCCTCCGTGGGGGGTCTTTATAAGGGAACCTAACCCGAATTTACGCTTGGAAAACCAAGGTTCGAAAAAAACCACGAAAACTCCGAACGATTAGGTCGACGGGCGCGATTGGCATCGTACTCAGCACCTCCCGTTTACCAGCTTCGAGAACAGAACCTCTCGGCCACTGGTTGAGCTCTGAGTGTAAGACACCATAGCGAAAGCCAGGTTGAAACAAAAAATCAAAAATTAAAATCGGACAAATTTAAAAGTGAAATTACACAAATTAAAGACACCGGAAAGCGGGAAATGACGGCTGGGGGTCCTGGAGCTACCGAACGGCCGTTGCTACGTTGAGCTTATTATTAGTGCCAGAATTGAGACACAGAATGGAAGAGGCTTTCGAACTTGTTAACCGAAGTGTGGGAAGAATTGGACTTTAGGTTGGATATTTGCCGTATAACTAAAGGTGTAGTGTTAATGTAATAGTTGTTATTGAGCACCTATTGAATATTTGGGAAAACAACTCGGTTAGTTTACCTTCAATTGGATGTACGATTTGTTGTCAATAGTCTAAATTAAACTGTTCTTATAATATACCATTGAAACTGAGACATACTTTCATGGACACCCTGTATTATTACCCGGCTGAAAAGAAGGGTTATGTGTTTCATGCGTATCTGTGTATGTGGATTTCTTTATACCCTCGAAACAATCCAACGGCTGGATGGATTTTAGTGAATGAGGTCTCTATCAATGCGCATTAACGGCCCGATGGTTATAGCCTAGGTTTTGTTTTTATAAATTCAAAATGGCGGCCGTAAAATACAAAATGTTGGTAGAGGCGAAATTCTTTTTTTACGCACCCTATTGAGTGGCATATCTCTGCATATGTCTTTCAAAATGAAGCCGATGTTTCATTGACTATTTTACAGTTAGAAGCTCCGTTAAAATATTATACAACCTGGAAGTTATGTATGTAGGATCTCTACCTTTACTGGAACTCTAACCATCATAGACATCTATATACCTCATCAAAACAGTGTTTATAGATAGGAGCTAACAATTAAACACAACTTAAAAGTCATCAATACAAGCAAATGAAAAAAATAAGTAAGTAATATAAAAAAATTATATTAAATCAATTCCTACTTTAGTCAATAAGAGAATTTTGTTTCCTACCATTCTCCTTTTTTGTTGAGTGGAGCTTGATCGAACCCCTTGATAAAAAATGAGGGCTCTCTCGATTATTGAAAATTAATTAATTTAATTTAATTAATGTATTAATATTAGAAAAAAAACTGGATTAACATCAAATGTCATTCACTACAAGTTTAAAAAAAAATATTTGAGCTTGATTAGATGAATAATAAGTATTTTATTAACGATTGAAAATTTGAACAAGATATATAAAGCGAGAGTGTGAGCTAATAGTAGAAATTTAAAAAAAAATATTTTCACATTCATGAGAAATAATTAATTAGTTCGCTTTTTACGCAGTCGGGTTTGTTTGATTTTTTAAATTTAATTGCTTATTTATAGAGATTGATCTTACTTTGCCATTTTTTTTATACAGAAATAAAATAGGGATAGGCCTAAATTCTTTGAGCCACTCGAAGTTCTTCAATTACACAAAGTCAATCCTGTCAAGGGACCGGAAAAAATTTCCATTTCAGACAGGCTTCCGTTTCTATGGTTTTCATACAAATGTTCAATATGTGAACCTTTAGTTATACTACACACATTCAACCGAAAGTCCAACTCTTCCCATATTTCGGTTAACAAACCCGGAATTACGGAAAGAGTAGCTTTTTCAATTCTGTGTCTCAAATCTGAAATCCTTGGGTAGCAGCGAAACGAACACCCGATCTTTCATATAGCTTTAAACGAAAAAAATAACTTGACTCTAACGGCTTTTAAATCTTCACCTCAGCGATAACGATTTATGCTCAGGACTCGACATTTTGCGTATGTGGCACTGCAAGCGAGTAAATGACATAGAAATACTCGCAAATGCGCTTATCTAAAACTGTTTGAATTACTATTTATTTGTGAAATTGAACCCACACACACAACGCTTACAGTTAATATTATTAATGTTTATAAATGATACATTCGTTTATGGACAACCTGCTAATAGTTGAAGAAAATGACTATCATGTTAAACATATCCAGAAATAAATTTCTTATTATTGTTAATATATTTATTTTTCAAAAAATGTGCGTGCATCCTAACATATATTCCTAAATCGTTTCTAAATCAAAATTGAACAATTGTTTAGAAAACAACAATAATTTTTCAAACCTGCTTCAAATATGGTAAGACATGTACGGTTCATTACAAATATGTACTTTTCCTGTTTTTACCTGTTTGTGTAAAATTTAGTATTTCGAAATGATTAAAATTATTGTCTTCCTAACGCCATTCCCGACTTTAAATGTACATAATCCATTCCATAATGAAGTTTGTATTTTCTGGAGATAAAGTTCAACATGTAATTTGAAAAACACAAGTAAAGTAATTAACTGTCAAACGATACCAAACAAATTTCCTGATTACAAGATAACGGTTCTCTTACGTGTGTGCATTTGCTGCTGATGTGAGTTAATTAGTTTGTTCTTTTGTGGAAACACAATTAACAGCCAGATGTTTTAGATAAAGTTTTGTAATTAACCGCATTCATTATGTTTAATTAATAGGTTCGTATATTTATTACTAATAGCCTTTATTGTTTTGTGATACACTTCATGTTCCACATTATTATTTTTTATGTTAAAATGGATATTTTTGCGATTTTATTTAGCTATTGAACAACGATTTTTTTAATTAAATGTATGTCAATCGACTTGTGAATTTACATTCTGTCTATTTATATATGCATATAAAAATACAACATTGTCTATTTAACATGTAACTCTCTTTGTCTAAAAACAAATAAAAGTTGATTTTTGTAGGAAAATAAAAAATGAAAGAAAAGTACACCAGTAGTTAATTTAACTTTACGCAGCATGTATCCACTAATTGGTACACTATAAGCGAAGGCGTTTACAAGAGTTATAAAAGCAACAAGCTGCAAAAATTTCGGAAAGTACATGAATATAATATTGTTTTAAATTATGATGATAAAATGTTATTTAACATTGTTACCAAATATGCTAATATTTTTATTCTTAATTTCAGAAATGGAAATCTTGATAATATAAAAGACTGCGTTTGAAGAAATGTAGCGAAATAATGTGAACAAAAATATAAACCATAATATCTAGCTTTTAAACACGGGCTGTTAAAAAAAAAAAAAAAAAAAAAAAAAAAAAAAAAAAAAAACATTAAAATGTGTGTAATTTTATTGAAAAACCTCTTTGAAATATCACCTTCGTGAAAATTTCGAATAAATAATTTACAGATTTCAAAGCAATATTTTTAAATACTTTTATTTATGACAAATTTCGTAAGATTTATCGATGTATAAAGTAATTTTCTTCATGATATATATGCGATTAAGTATAAGGATAAGGTACCTAGTGAGTTAATAATAATTTTTAAATAAGTCACATTTTCACAAAATCGTTTATCTAACAGAAATATCTACTTATACGAATATATATAACGTAGATTAGGAAAGAAAATAAACTCGACTAATTGCAAATGATAATGTGTAAATAATCTGTATTTTACCTGTACTTTCCCTAAACAATCCAAATCAAAAAGTTTACATTTTGAATTCTCATTTATGATTAGGAATCACACTCTGTTAAATTCTAATTATTTTATGGAAAATATAGATTACATTTAAATAAATAAAAATAAATCTCAAAAGTTGGCGATTTCATTACTTCCAAATTTTCTGTCATATAATACGATTTTAATTTAAAGGCTTATTAACTCAGTATCGGAATTGTAAATAAATTGAAGGACTATTACGTCTTGAAACTAAAAGCACAAAAATAATTTTTAAATTTTTACTAAAAGACGTATACTACATATAAACACTTTCAAAACATTAAATAAAAGTTTAATAGTTTAAAAGCCAGCAAGTTTCGGCCACCCTTTGGCCTTCATCAGGGACATAATTCAGTGTAGGAGAGAAAGAAAGTACGTAAAAGTAAAGAAATAAACATACTTTGTTAAGCACGCCTTAAAACAGCATTGCTCCAAAACATCTTTATAACTTTATCCCAACCATCCAACCACAGAAGTTTATCAGACGTTTATCAGATCCCAATTATTTTAGATAGCGTGGAGATTATTTCAGATAGCGTGGAGAAAGTTCATTACATAGGTATGACAAAAAGGAAATTTGACACACGACTGAATGAAAATAAAGCTGACATAAAATATAATAGACAAACCGCAGCCTTGCAAAATTCTGTTCTAGAAGTCAGATTAAAGCTATAGAGTATGACAACGCAAAGTTCATTTGACCCTGCACCTATCCGCATAAAAGATTAATTAGGAAATCCATAGAACTTAAATTGAGGAATGATGACGTATGTAACAAAGGTGTTTCTTACGGCATTCATAAGTTGTGGTTGGATTATCTGAGGCGGAATTTAGGTCATAATTGAAGAAGTTTGATGTCATTAGCGACATTTATAATCTGGTTTTTTCAAGTGTTTTGTCTTCTGTGGTTGGATGGTTGGGATGCAGTTATAAAGATCTTTTTGGGCAATGCTGTTTGGAGGCGTGCTCAACAAAGTATGTTTATTTTTTTTACTATTACGGACTTATAAGTTTCTTTCTCACCTACACTGAAAATAACCCTGATGAAAGATACAGGATGGCCAAAACTTGTTGGTTTATAAAATTTTAAACTTTATTTAATGTTTTAAAAGTGTTTATATGTAGTATACGCATTTTAGTAAAATTTTTAAAATTATTTTTGTGCTTATTAACTCAATACAAATACGTTATCTATAAATTATTATTAGTGATCTTTTAAACGTAAAGTTTTATTAAGTTTTATTATATCATCAATAATAATTTCATGTCCATAAGCTGTACCTTCATGCAATGTTTCTGCTAATATTTATCAAAATGTTAATGAAAATAGATACTAAAATCAATAAAAAATGCGAAGAGACATTACCATACTTATGACTATTTTCATTCCTAATTTAAAAGAGACATTAACGATTTTTAATTGAAACAAATTACATATCATTTAGCATTTGTATATAGAAGTTACAAAAGAAATAATAAAATTTCCGAATAAAAAGTATCATACTTAATGATAGTGCTCCCTATTAAACGTTTATACGAGAATACGTATAAATACGTCAAGGCATGGGAATAGATGTTTTAATGCTTATTTGCGGATTAAGAAACATTGAAAAATATCCTCCAGAGTCCTGCATATAGAGGGATTTACCGGGGCCATCGCGATTCTTTGTTCAAAGAAGCACATTGGCTTGAGATTTACCTACCTTCTCGTTGTTATGCAGGTACTTAAAAAATGTGAGTACTTTTCCTCTGTTTAAATTTTGGTTGTTTTCCCTAAATTCTAAGCTATTAATTATGAAATGTTTAACTACTGGTAGTTGGTAGCTTCAAAGCTACCTTTCGCAGATCTGTGGCACAGCACCTAGCTTCTTTTGATGTATGGTATGGGCACTTCGCGCGAAACATTATTTTTGCATGCAGCCAGAGACCAGACTTAAATTTACTTTATATTTTATAGTAACATTGATCAATCCGACTCCAGCAGCTGAAAAGTCTCGTTCATAACATGCAAAAATCAACAACTATATCTCCTTATCCTTCCAAAACACGGCTTTCTTAATAGGTATGCATGACCATGTTTATCCCGACAAGCAATTCGGGAACAAAACCAATACCACACTTATTTTTTAAACTATTATGACAACATAAGTATAACAACTATATTGACTACTTTCAACAATTATTATTTATTTATTAAAATTTTAAACTGTTCTAGGAAATTCATATCACAATTTATCACTTAATTTAGTGAAAATTTGAAGAAAATAAATGAATTAAAATATTTAGTGAGGAAAATAACAAGATCTTATGTATGAAACATAATATGTAGATTGCTACACTAACGCCACCGATTTCCACCTTATTCTACATTAAGTGACGTAAGACTGATGAGGTTCATGGTTATTAAAAGTAGATACGATACTTGAAATATACATATACTTTAAATGTGCATGTGCTTAAATATACGTTTAACCGATGTACATTTATACGTATCCGTATACGTTTAAGCGTATATTTTAAGGTATTCGTATTTCAAAGAAATGTATTATACGTATTTAGGTATATAGTTTAAACGTATAACTGAAATACGTGTCCCATCGAGAGCACTACTTAATAATTAAATCAAACATTGAAAATTAGTCTAATATTGAGAAGACAAAATTCTAAATGAAAGATGAGGCTCATATGTTGCATTATTAATCGGTGAATATTGGCAAAAAAAATAGTAGATTTGTGTGGCACATTTGTGAGTTCTTGTTGCCAAATATTTATCATGAAACCTCAAAAGATTCAAATTAAGCGAGTGCAGAAAATTAACATGAGATTAAGAAGACATTTGAAACGTTTTATAAACAATTTGCTGGGAAGTCATGTCTCATCCTTGAAATAAGCATAATTTCCAGAAAGGTATTCTTTTGAAATTCAAAATAGCTATAATATTAAAAACGGATGTTGAAACTCTACCAGATGAATAATTTTATTCCATGTATTATTTAACCCTTTAACGGTCTCATTACATTACGGTTTTAAAATTCAAATTCATTATTGGCACCACTTTTTTGAAAAAGAAATATCCATCTTACTTAATGACAGGTAAAATAATAACATAATAAATTCACTTATACTAATTTATAAAACTGGTGGGAATAAAACAATCTGAATAAACGACACAGTCCGTGAATGCACGGTAGTGAGGATTAAGGGGTTAAAATAAAAGCAATAGCCCAGGAATATGGTAGTCCTAGGTATAAGTGTTTATGATTTTACATAGAATGTATAGTTTTTTAAAAATAATTTGAAATAATGTATAATTTGAAATTGATATTAGAAATTACACACACTGTAAGACATTAGTTTTTTCATAAATCGCTTTTTATAGGCTTTAAAAATCCGAACCAAAATTATACTTTAATTGTTCCAAATAGTTTTAGAGTTCCGATTAAAATACTCTCCGTTCCTCCCTCATTAGATTCGTTTTGCAAGTGAATAAAATACATTCATTAAACGTTCCAATCTTCTATTTATATTTTAATTCTAATCTGTAAATACTAACTTTATTTATTAACAAATAACTGATGTGCTATTCATTAATATACCCTTGTATGTGAAGTATGTTCTTCTTTCTGATCATTACATCTCGTAGAAAGTGCAGATTTTGAGAAAGGTAATGCTTGACATTTGCATGAAAAGGATCATTTTTATATCTTTTTTTCTAACATTTTATATTAGATACTAGGGGGCTCTGCTTCCTGCAAGATGCAAGATACGCTCGACAATCACCCGTTCAGACAATGCAGAATCTAAAAGCACGCTAATCTGATCGCTTTTGAAAAATTAGAGAAGATTGAATTATACTGAAAAAAACCTGTAGCGATCTCCCTGTAAACGGGTTTCGGTACTTACGTACCTTACGTACGGAACTTTCCATTCAATTCCCTTTGATTGCAAAAAATTAAGGCAGAATCATTTGCTATTAAGACATTCAATGATTGTTTTCGTGTTTGTTTCACAATCTGTTGCCTGTTATATCTAAAATCTGTCACCAAACTATAAGATTAAATGCAAATAATGGTTGATCGTAAATGTCTTAATCACTTGACTTTAAGGAAGCTACATATGTTTACTCCATCAAGTGATTTTTATTTCGGCGTTTTTTTTTTTTTTTTTTTTTTTTTTTTTTTTTTTTTTTTTTTTTTTTTGTATTTTTGGTACTTTTCCCTTATACGGACACCATGCCAAAATGTATGCTAATGCACCAATTATTTCAACCCTGATCGTTGATGAATGAAATGTTTACTGCAATGCTAAAAGATATTTTTAATTTTGTACCAGTAGTTTAATATGAATTTTATTTCCTTACTTTATTGTATAGCAATTATTTGTTCACTTATTTTAAGTATGTATTTGTGATTTAATAAAATAGTTCGTAAAAGTTTGTAATTTTCAAATGTTATATTCTTAAATGCTCACTTTACTATCGACAATGCTTCTTCTTTTATTTTTCAAATGTTTCAATTTACGTGATTTTCATTTTGCGCCAACTATTACTCTTCTTGACAATGGTGTCCGTATAACGGAAAAGTATCGCATTTTTATTAATATTATACTAATTTATTTGTTCTTTCGTTATTTAAAAAAAAAGTTATGTCAATTTGTACAATTTGCCGAGTGGTTTGGCGTTTATATAATTTGGCGAATTTCGTCGACGGGAGAAGTAGTACCATTAAAACATTGCGTTGAAGTTGAAATTAAATGTAATGATTTGTTGTATTGTCAGATACGCACCGGGTTTGGCGTGTATTTTTTTTCCCCGAGAACTTGGCGAAAGCCTCGTTTTTGAATACCAGTTACATATGTATTTTAAAATTATTTTCTGTTATTTTTAAAATGAAATAACAATAAATAAAAATAAGTTTAATTAATAACTATAGGACACAACAATTTATAACACTTTATAGAAATAAAGAGAAAATAAATTCAAATAAACATTTATTAACAAATAAGCAACAACAGCCGGGTTACCATGTCAGGCAAAATAACGCCATTTTAGCACCAATTAGGTACAGTGTTGCGTATATGAATCTGTGCCTAATATTTTTCCTTTCGTTTCGTTTAAAAAAAAAGAAAGAAGTGAAAGCCATTTATTTTAAAAGTTTCAGTTTTAAATGAATGTCTTGTATTAAATAAAATGATAATGAAATACAAATTGAATTATGAATAAAAGTAACATGCTAGAATTCTTAGCATACATTTAAGGACGGCCAAACTGGTCGCCAAATTAATTTAAAATAATAACCTTTTCTAAAATGTGAAAAAAAATACATCTGTTATGATTAAAATTTGAGTTGCCATCATTAGAGAAAAGTGTATAGAATTAGAAAAAAATTAATATTTCGAAATCTAATTCGAATTTAAAAATTATATTAGCAGTTTTAACATCTATGGACCAATAAGAAATTTTGGTGTTCATTTCATCCCAAAGTCTTCCGTATTTTAGGACAAATCGTCGTGAAACTTAACCAGTTGTTTAATCAGTCGTTTCATAGAATCGTTTCATAAATTCGTTATAATTCAGTCGTTTCATAATATCCGTTTCATAAATTCATTTCATTAGGATTTTATATAGAGAGAGTAGATATAGCAATTATGAGTATCAATATAAAACTCAAATTTCAAGGGTAAATCTGTAAGTATGTCACAAACTGATATGAGAGGTCGGAAATTAGTAGCAAATTGTTCCCAAATATGCCAATAGGTGGCAGCATAATCCAACTATAAGATGTTAATTTCGAATTTATGAGACAACAGTTATACAAGATGAGTAGGTTCGTTTAAAAGTTGGTGACGATGAGCAAAGTGGTCGTCCAGTTGAGATTGCGACAAAAGATTCAGTGAGGAATGTTGAGGAAATGGTTGCTATGCTGTCTATTGTTGTTCGCATGTTAGCCCTAACCGATCTATAGGTCTATTTTACTTTCTTATTTTTATTATTTAATGCTTTTTATTTCATAATATTACTATGATTTTTTATTTTCATACTTTGTCAGCTTTCTTCTGTAAAATATTTAACAAGTATGGCATTACTGTAATTTAAAATTACTTCAAATCCCCACAATTTCAACTTTATATGATTTTTGTTATATTTACCATAACCCAAAAGGGTTTAAGATTTAAAATTGTATATAATGATTATTGAAGATTTTTTTTTTAAATACATGGATACATCAGAAAAGTTTATTAACTGTACATCTTCTATATATATCTATATCGTATAGGACATTTAAAAATCATGGACGAGAGTTGAGACATACGTTATTACAACTATTTGTATCCCGAACTCGTATGCCGAAATAAGATTTCATAAATCAAAATGAAAAAAAAAAAAGTTATATACGGATATAATAGAAAATGAAAAATTCGAGTAGTGTTGAGTCGCGTGTCTGTTTATGTAAAAAAATCATAGAACGCTAATATTGTTTAAGTGCGATTAGAGCAAGAATAAGTAAAAGTAAAAAAGTCCTTCCAGTGTTTGAAGTGACGAAAAGATAGCTTTTATATTTATCGGTTTAAAAAATCCATCTCAGAGGATTCAATACAATTTTTAATTTTTCTTCATTAATAAATGCGAATTTAACCGAATTAGTAGGCTATATCGAAGTCTCTGCATTTAGCGGGATTTATGTTTGGTCACCAAATTTGGAGATATCTTGAAGTGCCGCCATTTTAAAACAACATTATGGATACAAATAACCATTGAATTTGATAGAGACTTTGAAATCTAACGTATGCATTCTCAGCTACATCGAAATATGTTAATGAGTGTTGTCACATGAAAAAAATTACATTGTTTCAAATTATCAAACCCCAAGAATTCAAATTGGTATATCTCACGCATTTTTAAGTTAATGATGAATAAAAATGCTCTGGGGGGGCTTTTATCAGGACTGAACACTTTATAACACAAACCTCATTAAATCAGACAAACACTTAAATAATAAAACTTTTCAATTTCAATTTTTTAATTTCTCTTTCATTTTTGTTTTAATGGACACCATTTTGAAACAAGATAGTAGATGGAGATGGCTAACAAATTCGGTTAAGACATCTGTATGTAGTGTAAACATGCTTAATCAAATTTAAAACGGGATTAAATAAGCATGCACATTTTACTGCATGTTAAATATAAGATTGTTTCAAAAAGTCACCATCTTTGAACTTCAAACTGCTATATGTTACTCATTTTTTAACATAAGTTCAAGGCGAAAATTATTTCCGGATCCTTGTATCAATGGTAGACATTTAAGAAAGAAAAAAAAAATCATTTTCTCTTCTTTTTATTTATTTATTTTTTAAATATTCGTCATCTTGTTTCAAATTGAAGTGAGGGACTCGTTTGAGACAGGGGTATCTACTATCGCACGTACTAAGTCATATTCAAATTGGTTCATATAGACGAGGTTTAGTGCTGCAACGACTAGCTCTTTACATTTTATAATAAAATGTATCCAGTCGTTTCACAACGACTGGATATCTTGCTGCAAGTTTTAAACAGTGTACCTAATAGGTTGAAAAAAACAATCCTTAAAAAACACACGATGAGTCATTTGTTGACTGAAAAATCATGTTTTTCCAACAAATTCCATTATTATACGTTAATTTGGTTTACAGTACATTAATTCCCGAATGCTAAAAATTAAACTTTTTGATAGAAACAAGATCTAGGATATATATATATATATTGCTAAATCCTATTTAATATAATTTAAAACACGGAGAAAACATCTAATGAACTGTAACTAAAACAATAAACAACGAAACCAATAATAACTCAGAAAAAACAGAACTTGGCGGCAATGCTAATGACTTGGGCTGCGGGGTTAAACAAGTTTGGCATGCACAACATCCCCCTCACCTGCCAAGATCAAACAAATGAAAAATTGAAAGCCACATACCCTACCCGAAACCATCAAATGAAAACCGTGAATATCCACACCGCTAAAGTATTTCCGTCAAGTGTCGCATATCGATATATCACTTGCATCGAACAATTCCAATATTTTATTTCAATAGCCTATTTTCTAGATAAAATTGATAGTTAATTGATTCAGAAAATGTATTAGGTAATTTTGTTTACTGGCGTTAATGTAATAGTGAAAAATTCCACCAACTATTTCATCAGCATTTGAGCACAAATTTACAATACGTTTTAAACCATTTAAATATATATTTCTGAAAATTGACGTATGCACATAACTATTAATGTTTAAATTTTTTATTGTACCAAAATCAAAATAATTTATTTTATCGTGAATACTATTTACTACAGTCCTGTTTGTTATTACCAAATTAACATCCAAGTACTTAACCGGGCTTTGATTTTCTCATCCGCTTTTTAACTTTTAAGTATTTGGATAACATTTAAATTGATAATTTCCTTTATTGTTATTCAGCTTAACTCGAAAAATATCATCTATATATCTGTATATCTTTAATCTTTTTCCAACAGTAAACCGGCTTCATATGTAAACAGATTAATATCTGCAAGGATGGAACTACACCTACCTCACAATGGAATTCCTCTCACTTGTTTATAATAGAAACAAGTGAGAGGAATTGGAAAAAAACCAGATTTTTTTTTGTAAAAAACCAAAAAAACCGGTTTATTTGGTTTAAACCAGGTTTTTTTGGTTTAAACCGGGTTTTTTAAAATATAATTTCCAATTTCATACAGATGCATATCTGTTGATAAAATAAACATTTTTGGATATTATATAAGTAATATAACATTTGAAAATATTTAAATTAAATAATTACAGTCAATTATGTAGAAAATTGAAATCATTTCTAATTTAAACATTATTAGTAACAGCTATGTCTTTTGTTCACAGTAAACTGTTCTACACAGTGAACATTGATACATTGAAAATCGTATGAAGAATCCTTTGATTAATAATATAAAAATCAATCAATCAAACATTTGATGCAGTTTCATGAATATAATATTATTCTGTGATTGTTATTATTTTTTTAATATCCAAATACTTCTGGTTAATTTGTTTTCTGAGTGATAATTCCAAGTGTCCAATTAAACATTTTTGGCCATTAGATTCAGCAACTAACAGAAAAGATTGATTGGTATTATTGAAATGCTGTAACTAGCACTCAGATTTTGCAAGCTGTGTTATTCAATTTAATATCTTAAGTTACTCTTTTAAATTCTTTAAGGATAATCTTCCCCAATCTCAATCCAGAAAATTTTCTTTTACAACTTAACCAAAATCTTAAAGATCATTGTATTTTGTTATTAACTGCTGTAAATAATCTGCATTTTTTAAATGAAAATATTTTATGTTAAATATTGAATATTATTTATCTATTTTATCTTTTCTAATTTCACATGTTTTAAGAAAAATCTTTAGGGTACCAGATATGTTCATCAGCACATGCTAATTTTCATTCTACATGCATAGAAACATGACCTAGGCTCATTATGTCTCATGTTGACTGCTGAGATGAAGTGTTAAAAGAAGAAATTACTTCTATAAATAATTTAAAACAAATAAATTACAAAAAAGAGAAAATATTACATTAGATTTTTCTAAAAAAAACCAAATGGTTTTTTTGACAAAAAAACCAATTGGTTTAAACCGTGGTTTAAACCATGGTTAAAACCACTTGGTTTAAACCGTGCCAACCCTGGTTTATATATGTATCTCCCTTCAAACAGATAATTCTCGCAAAGAAGAAATTGAAATAAATCAGTGAACAGTTCAGTACTGATTTCCTTTTCTTTATATTTCTTGCAAAAATACATAACTTTGTGCTTCAAATCTTCTAAATTTATACTATTATACAGATCGACAAAATCATATGTATGCAATCCTGTAATGTTTTTCAGTATTTTTAGTATTTTTACTAGTTCATAACTGTATATATATATATATATATATAGAGAGAGAGAGAGAGAGATAATATGCATTATTATTTTTACCCTGTTTCTTTTTTTAAGATATGTTAAAAAGAAAACCGGAGCATTAATTAAACAATGTACAGATTATTTGCGCATTGTTTTCGCAAATTATAATCATAATTTCATAACATTAAACTATTAAATGATAAAAGAGATTTTATTTTTAATTTTAAAACTTTTTATATTTTATTTATATTTTCTATTTTTTAGTGTTAAAAGTATTTTCTTGTTTCAATTTCACACATATATTGCCATTTCTTCGAGAGTGGTCTGGCATGTTATTAACTCTATTGTTTTTGTATAGGCAAAGAGTTAAAATAGTACAAAGTTATTTGCTATTTATGCGGCCTGCTAACAGAAAAAAACAATTTATTTATTTATTATTTATTATTTATAAGTTCTAAAAATATTAAAATACTGCGTTATCATCATAATGAAGCCTGTGTGCATATCATTTTTTATAATTCTAGTATATCAGGAACAGATTAAAACACCTATTACAAAATTCCATTTCAACATACAATAGACAAGTTATGTATTAAAACCAGTCAGATATAGCAATCCCCAAAACATTCTTATATTTCATACCTGTTAATACTTCCTGGAAAATGCAGCATAACAGCACCACCTATTAGGTGATTTTCAGCAAAATCTGATCAGGAACAACTTATGTCAACCTCTGACTGAATATGAAATGAATGAAAATCCATTCATTAGTTTTTGAGGTAGAGTTATGACGGAAATCGTAACAAATTCTACATAGCTTTCCACTTGTTGGGTGATTTACATTATAAACTAATCAGGACCATTTTATATCAGGGAGTAACTGAATCGGAAGTTTAATGAAAATCCAGGCATTAATTCTTGATGTACAGATATTGCGGAAATCGTGAAAAATGCAGCATAACTGCTCCACCTTTAGGACGATTTAAAATAAAACGTAAACAACATTAATTTATATCATGGACTAATTGAATCAGAAATTTCATAAAAATCCGTGCATCAGTTCTTGAGATAGAGCTATTGCGATAAACATGAATAATGCAGCATAGCAGCACCACTTTTTGGGCGATTTATACAAAAATTAATCAGCACCAAATTGCATAAAGGGCTAATTTAATCTGAAGTTAATGAAAATACAAGCATTAGTTCCTCAGATATAGCTATTGCGGAAATTGCGAAAAATGCAGCGTAGAAGTGCCTCTTGTAGAGCGATTTACACAAAAAAGTAAACAGCACCAATTTATATCGCGAGCTAACAGAATCTAAAGTTTTATTCAATCTGTTCATTAGTTCTCGTGATAGAGCGCCCAAAATATATGTATCACATACAGACAGACACAGTCATAGACTCACAGACAGACATTTTGTAAACACATGTTTTTCGGGATCTCTGACCGCTAAAATATCCGTCGAAAACTGGAATTCGAAAATTTTCACGCATCCAATACTTTCTTCTTGTAAAGGTAGAAAAAGGTAAAAATAATGATTGTGAAATGAGAGAAAATATCGTTTTATAATTCATCAAAGTGCTCCTCAGGTTTGTCTTCAGATAGACAATGATGGTCCCATTAAATACCATATATTTTATCAAGTGTGATGCAACACATGTGTTTTTTCATGTCTTAAATATTATTCAGTATTGTGGTTATTTAATCTATTCTCAGAGATCGAAAATCGCACTGTTATCATTCCGGGAATCATTCTAAACTTCATTAATGATATCTATAATTCTTCATTTTAGTATATAATATTATTGAACACCCAAACACATTCATCCTCCATGACAACTTAGCCTAGAAATCTTTTTATTCTCTTGAGTAATATGAATAAACTACTCACGCACACTCATTTTTTCGTCGTATAATCCACATAATAAATAGTTAATTGGGGGTTATGACGTATGGCCAACATCGTACACTACATGTTTGAATAATATATGGTAATTTAGTTCATTTTGTAAATAATTAATTGACGTACGTAAACAACGCTGGCGAAGGATATCTTAATAAATATCTCATATCATCACACAAATGTATTTGCGGTACCATAAAAGTTCAATGCATTACTTGTTAATAATTTATAGTCAAAAATTTAATATCCCATATCTATGTATTATCTGTCTCTCATTCTATACATATACATAAACTAAAGTGTAATTCATAATTTTTCGTTTAAAATATTTATAAAATATAGTTATCGTATTAATTTTTAACAGGGTTAAATATAGAAAGTGTAAAAACTTTATATTTGACATCGGTTGTTAAATATATTTAATTAATTGGGCAAAAACATTTTTCGAGTATATTTTCCGAAGAATATTTTTCATATCCTAGTAAAAGCGCTTCATGTAACTTAGTAATAAATGATATTTTTAATTTTATGAAATCTTTTTTTTTTCATACTAATACATATTTTATCTTCCAAATCATTAATTTTTTAAGGAGTTTTAACAAGAATATTAAATGGGGCGTGAAATATTAATCACAAATAATTGAAAGTTAAATGGGAGCTAATATAACGTTTATTAACAATTAATGCTTGGGAAATTTCAAAAGATATATTAAAAATACACGACATTGTAGATCACTATCTAGATTATATCATAATTAATTACTACATTTTACCTAGATTTGTGACTTTTTTTAGAAAACAAATGTAATAAATGTGTGTACTATATCGTGAGAGATATAATAAAAAGTATGTATAACTAATTTCTTTAAATTTTAAAATAAATTTTCACATAATATTTGCATCAGTAATTTTTTCTTTGTTTTCTGGAATTCAATTTTTCCTTCAAAAGCTTTATTGGATTTTTTTTTTCTCAAATTAAGATTTCATTAATCTCTATCACGAATTTAAATATTTAATAGCGTCCAAAAGACATATATTCTATCAGCTATAACTCAGTAGTAATCCAATTCATAGTTAATAAGAAATGTTATGCTATTTTGTGAAAAAACATTTAAAATATTCCTGTTTATATAACATAATAGATGATATAATATAGTGCTGATGCTGTATATGAAGTTTTATACGAGGGTAATCTAGATAGTAAGTTTTGTTATGCAATTAAACTAAAAGAAACGATTATTAGAGATTTTTTATTGCATAATGATGTACCGTACGTAGATTATTCTGCAATATAGTTGCCGCCATTTTTGAAGCATTTACCAAAGCGGGACACAAGCTTTTTTTTACCCTCGTTGATGGTGGATAATTGGTTCTCATTAAAATTTATTTAACACGTTGAGCGCCACCTCAGTCATCGGTGACTGACACTTATAGATTGTGCAAAGGGAATCTTTTTCTGTGGCCCAAACGGAAAGAGGAGCAAAATGGACTTGGCATTCAACGTGTTAACATCTGTAAGCAAATCATCATCAATTACAGATTGCCTTCCACTTCGTTCTTCATCGTGAAAGATTTCACGACCTCCATTGAAACTTAGAACCGACCTTCTTACTGGCCAAACACTCATTACGTTTTCTCCACAAACATCACGAATTTGTCTATGAATTTGATTTGGGTTAGTGTTACTAGCATTCAGAAAGCGAAAAGTAGATGTTAACTCGCAGAACGACGGGATGATATTTGTTTATACATTTTAAATGCACACCACGAAACTGATGCAATAGTGAGCGATCTACAAATAACTTCAATTATTACTCAATGAGTCAGCAAACAGGATGCGCATGCCTAAAATCCCGTACGCGGTGTTTCTTTGGCCAAAATTCATAAAGCAATTTACTGTGTTGCCCTCGTATTTTGTTTATGATACGTGACATACACAGATAGAGCGAAACAACAAACATAATGTAAGAATATACAGGGTGCAATATGTTATCTATCGCCGACCTTTAATTTCTCAACCGTTGGTCGTAGACATATAGTTCCAATTACAAAAACGTTTCAAGTGAGCTAAATATTCTTGTTGTGGCATTATTTAAAGTAAAAAATCAATTTTATAAAAATTACGAAAACTAACTTTTTATACGGTCCCCCAGTCCCTATAGTTATATTTAGTAAAAGTTTACACATATCATAACAGGTATAACACAAAAAGATTGACATCTGTACTACAAACATTGAGACAGTTATTAAATTCCAAAGTTTGAGATTTTTGCACATGATTTTGTCTTTCATTGTGGGATCAGTTAAAAGATGAATTAAAGTAATTCGAGATCAAAATCAGATTGCAATATCCTTTTTACGGCAAAGCCACATTTAGCCGGTATCGTCGGTGCTTTTGAATGTTTTCGACCCATAAAAGTTAGCTCAAATTTTTAGATGAATTAACCCTATTTGGTGATTCCCCGATTTGGTGATACCGGCTAAAGGTGGTTTAAAGTAAAAAGGAAAAAGCACTCTGTTTTTGATCTCGAATTACTTTAATTCATCTTTTAACTGATCCCTTAATTAAAGACACAATCATGTGCAAAAATCTCAAACTTTGAAATTTAATAACTGGGTCAATTTTTGCAGTACATATGTCAAACTGTTTGTGTTATATCTATTATGATATGAGTAAACAATTACTAAATATAACTATAGGGACTGGGGGATCGTATAAAAAGTTAGTTTTCGTAATTTTTATGAAATTGATTTTTTACTTTAAATAATGCCCCGACATGATTATTTAGCTCATTTGAAACATTTTTGTTATTGGAACTATATGTTTCGACCAACGGTTGAGAAATTAAAGTTCGGCGAAAGATAACATATTGCATCCTGTATACATTATTTTATATTATAAAAATAAACTTTTATGCTTAATTGCTGAATTTTTAAAGATATATTAATAATTAAATAATATTTTGTTTCGTTTAATTTTCGAAATAGCATTCGTAAGCATATAAAATTAAGTAATAAAATTAGAAATTTACGTTTTCCATAGGAGTAATTAAAATAAAACATTCTTAGTATTCATATCAATGTTAAAGTTTAACTTATAGATAGTGCGAAACATGCATAAAAGATATCGCGTTTTTATTTAGCTATATAATGAAATATTTAATTCAACAACGAAAAAAAATAATTTCACAAGATAATATATGGAGTATAATGTATTATATTTCTTTCCATATAAAGTATGTAGAAATTGATGTTTTCGGTTCAATACATTAATTTACTTTCCTTAATTTCCTATTTTTGGGGAAACAAAAGATATCTTGTAGCTATTTTTAAAGTAAATTTGTGAGTTAAACAATTTTCTGACAGGAATATAATTTTTTGTTGCAAAAATTTTCAGAAGTTGTGCAAGAGATTTGCCAGACATTCTAAAATGAATTTGAGATTAATATAATGACATAAATTTCACAGAGTTGGTTAAATAATATAACGTTATTGTTTATTTAATTAAAAGTCAATATTTCAAGGACAAAACAACAAAAAAATAAGAATAAAAATAAAATAGATTAATAATAGTTGCTTTTTCCTGATGGAAATTCTTCTGTTTAAAGTACACTTTACACACTGGATAGAAAGTTATAAAAAAAGTGATATATTTAGAATAATATTTGTAAAATACAGAGATTATAATAAATTCTGTAAATTGTTTAAAATAGATATAAAAAAATATATTTAGACGAAAAATAAATGCAATATTTTTGAAAAATCTAAAAAAACTCTTAATAAGGCATGTGTCCAAAATTTTATTATTCAAGTATTCCGCGGCAGCGCAATAGTTATTTATTTCCAGTGTCACTTCTCAATGTTAATTTTACATGGAAAAGCATGTGGAGATCATAACTTTTTCATTTTTTCTTCCCACCTTTTTGCCTCTGATGCCACCCACATTTTCTTCTTTACTAATTCTAATGATATTATAAATTTAAAGTGTAAAAACGTTTGCCTGACGTATGTAAAATGTGACGTATGTATGACGTCAAAAATAATGGTAAAATTCCTTTACATATGGGTGAATTATAACCCAGAGAGAAACATGGGACTTTTTATTTTTTTTTTTTTACATTATTCAAATATTTTTCTTAATATATATAATATTATATAATAATATTAATATTAAAATAAAACGTAAACAGCATTAATTTATATCATGGACTAATTGAATCAGAAATTTCATAAAAATCCGTGCATCAGTTCTTGAGATAGAGCTATTGCGATCAACATGAATAATGCAGCATAGCAGCGCCCCTTTTTGGGCGATTTATACAAAAATTAATCAGCACCAAATTGCATAAAGGGCTAATTTAATCTGAAGTTAATGAAAATACAAGCATTAGTTCCTCAGATATAGCTATTGCGGAAATTGCGAAAAATGCAGCGTAGAAGTGCCTCTTCTAAAGCGATTTACACAAAAAAGTAAACAGCACCGATTTATATCGCGGGCTAACAGAATCTAAAGTTTTATTCAATCTGTTCATTAGGTCTCGTGATAGAGCGCCCAAAATATATGTATCACATACTGACAGACACAGTCATAGACTCACAGACAGACATTTTGTAAAAACTTCTTTTTCGGTACCTCTGACTGCTAAAATATCCGTCGAAAACTGGAATTCGAAAATTTTCACGCATCCAATACTTTCTTCTTGTAAAGGTAGAAAAAGGTAAAAATAATGATTGTAAAATGAGAGAAAATATCGTTTTATAATTCATCGAAGTGCTCCTCAGGTTTTTCTTCAGATAGACAATGATGGTCCCATTAAATACCATTTATTTTATCATGTGTGATGCAACACAGGTGTTTTTTCATGTCTTTTACAATGTATTAAATATTATTCAGTATTGTGGTTACTTAATTTATTCTCAGAGATCGAAAATCGCACTGTTATCATTCCGGGAATCATTCCAAACTTCATTAATGATATCTATAATTCTTCATTTTAGTATATAATATTATTGAACACCCAAACACATTCATCCTCCATGAATGTCCTAGAAATCTTTTTATTCTCTTGACTAATAGGAATAAACTACTCACGCACACTCATTTTTTCGTCGTATAATCCACATAATAAAGAGTTAATTGGGGGTTATGACGAATGGCCAACATCGTACACTACATGTTTGAATAATATATGGTAATTTAGTTCATTTTGTAAATGATTAATCGACGTACGTAAACAACGCCGGCGAAGGATATCTTAATAAATATCTCATATCATCACACAAATGTATTTGCGGTACCATAAAAGTTCAATGCATTACTTGTTAATAATTTATAGTCAAAAATTTAATATCCCATATCTATGAATTATCTGTCTCTCATTCTATACATATACATAAACTAAAGTGTAATTCATAATTTTTCGTTTAAAATATTTATAAAATATAGTTATCGTAGTAATTTTTAACAGGGTTAAATATAGAAAGTGTAAAAATTTTATATTTGACATCAGTTGTTAAATATATTTAATTAATTTGGCAAAAACATTTTTCGAGTATATTTTCCGAAGAATATTTTGCATATCCTAGTAAAAGCGCTTCATGTAACTTAGTAATAAATGATATTTTTAATTTTATGAAATCTTTTATTTTTTCATACTAATACATATTTTATCTTCCAAATCATTAATTTTTTAAGGAGTTTTAACAAGAATCTTAAATGGGGCGTGAAATATTAATCACAAATAATTGAAAGTTAAATGGGAGCTAATATAACGTTTATTAACAATTAATGTTTGGAAAATTTCAAAAGATATATTAAAAATACATGACATTGTAGATCACTATCTAGATTATATCATAATTAATTATTACATTTTACCTACATTTATGACATTTTTTTATTGAAAAAATGTAATAAATGTGTATACTATATCGTGAGAGATATAATAAAAAGTATGTATAACTAATTTCTATAAATTTTTAAATAAATATTCACATAATATTTGCATCAGTAATTTTTTCTTTGTTTTCTGGAATTCAATTTTTCCTTCAAAAGCTTTATTGGATTTTCTTTTTTCTCAAATTAAGATTTCATTAATCTCTATCACGAATTTAAATATTTAATAGCGACATTTTAATAGCGTCCAAAAGACATATATTCTATCAGCTATAACTCAGTAGTAATCCAATTCATAGTTAATAAGAAATGTTATGCTATTTTGTGAAAAAACATTTAAAATATTCCTGTTTATATAACATAATAGATGATATAGTATAGTGCTGATGCTGTATATGAAGTTTTATACGAGGGTAATCTAGATAGTAAGTTTTGTTATGCAATTAAACTAAAAAAAAAAAAAAAAAAAAAAAAAAAAAACGATTATTAGAGATTTTTTATTGCATAATGATGTACCGTACTTAGATTATTCTGCAATATAGTTGCCGTCATTTTTGAAGCATTTACCAAAGCGGGACACAAGCTTTTGTTTACCCTCGTTGATGGTGGATCCTTGGTTCTCATTAAAATTAATTTAACACGTTGAGCGCCACCTCAGTCATCGGTGACTGACACTTATAGATTGTGCAAAGGGAATCTTTTTCTGTGGCCCAAACGGAAAGAGGAGCAAAATGGACATGGCATTCAACGTGTTAACATCTGTAAGCAAATCATCATCAATTACAGATTGCCTTCCACTTCGTTCTTCATCGTGAAAGATTTCACGACCTTCCTTGAAACTTAGAACCGACCTTCTTACTAGCCAATCACTCATTATGTTTTCTCCACAAACATCACGAATTTGTCTATGAATTTCATTTGGGTTAGTCTTATTAGCATTCTGAAAGTGGACAGCAGATGTTAACTCGCAGGCGACGGGATGATATTTGTTTATACATTTTAAATGCATACCACGAAACTGATGCAATAGTGGGCGATCTACAAATAACTTCAAGTATTACTCAATGAGTCAGCAAACAGGATGCGCATGCCTAAAATCCCGTACGCGGTGTTTCTGCGGCCAAAATTCATAAAGCAATTTACTGTGTTGCCCTCCTATTTTGTTTATCATACGTGACACACACAGATAGAGTGAAACAACAAACATAATGTAAGAATATACAGGGTGCAATATGTTATCAATCGCCGACCTTTAATTTCTCAACCGTTGGTCGTAGACATATAGTTCCAATTACAAAATCGTTTCAAGTGAGCTAAATATTCATGTTGTGGTATTATTTAAAGTAAAAAATCAATTTTATAAAAATTACGAAAACTAACTTTTTATACGGTCCCCCAGTTCCTATAGTTATATTTAGTAAAAGTTTACACATATCATAACAGATGTAACACAAAAAGATTGACATCTGTACTACAAACATTGACACAGTTATTAAATTCCAAAGTTTAAGATTTTTGCACATGATTTTGTCTTCCATTGAGGGATCAGTTAAAAGATGAATTAAAGTAATTCGAGTTCAAAATCAGGGTGCAATATCCTTTTTACGGCAAAGCCACATTTAGCCGGTATCGTCGGTGCTTTTGAATGTTTTTCGACCCATAAAAGTTAGCTCAAATTTTTAGATGAATTAACCCTATTTGGTGATTCCTCGATTTGGTGATACCGGCTAAAGGTAGTTTCCCGTAAAAAGGACATTGTACTCTGTTTTTGATCTCGAATTACTTTAATTCACCTTTTAACTGATCCCTTAATTAAAGACAAAATCATGTGCAAAAATCTCAAACTTTGAAATTTAATAACTGGGTCAATTTTTGCAGTACATATGTCAAACTGTTTGTGTTATATCTATTATGATATGAGTAAACAATTACTAAATATAACTATAGGGACTGGGGGATCGTATAAAAAGTTAGTTTTCGTAATTTTTATGAAATTGATTTTTTACTTTAAATAATGCCCCGACATGATTATTTAGCTCATTTGAAACATTTTTGTAATTGGAACTATATGTTTCAACCAACGGTTGAGAAATTAAAGTTCGGCGAAAGATAACATATTGCATCCTGTATACATTATTTTATATTATAAAAATAAACTTTTATGCTTAATTGCTGAATTTTTAAAGATATATTAATAATTAAATAATATTTTGTTTCGTTTAATTTTCGAAATAGCATTCGTAAGCATATAAAATTAAGTAATAAAATTAGAAATTTACGTTTTCCATAGGAGTAATTAAAATAAAACATTCTTAGTATTCCTATCAATGTTAAAGTTTAACTTATAGATAGTGCGAAACATGCATAAAAGATATCGCGTTTTTATTTAGCTATATAATGAAATATTTAATTCAACAACGAAAAAATATAATTTCACAAGATAATATATGGAGTATAATGCATTATATTTCTTTCCATATAAAGTATGTAGAAATTGATGTTTTCGGTTCAATACATTAATTTACTTTCCTTAATTTTCTATTTTTGGGGAAACAAAAGATATCTTGTAGCTATTTTTAAAGTAAATTTGTGAGTTAAACAATTTTCTGACAGGAATGTAATTTTTTGTTGCAAAAATTTTCAGAAGTTGTGCAAGAGATTTGCCAGACATTCTCAAATGAATTTGAGATTAATATAATGACATAAATTTCACAGAGTTGGTTAAATAATATGACGTTATTGTTTATTTAATTAAAAGTCCATATTTCAAGGACAAAACAACAAAAAAATAAGAATAAAAATAAAATAGATTAATAATATTTGCTTTTTCCTGATGGAAATTCTTCTGTTTAAAGTACACTTTACACACTGCATAGAAAGTTATAAAAAAAGTGATATATTTAGAATAATATTTGTAAAATACAGAGATTATAATAAATTCTGTAAATTGTTTAAAATAGATATAAAAAAATATATTTAGACGAAAAATAAGTGTAATATTTTTGAAAAATCTAAAAAAAACTCTTAATAAGGCATGTGTCCAAAATTTTATTATTCAAGTATTCCGCGGCAGCGCAATAGTTATTTAATTCCAGTGTCACTTCTCAATGTTAATTTAACATGGAAAAGCCTGTGGAGATCATAACTTTTTCATTTTTTCTTCCCACCATTTTGCCCCTGATGCCACCCACTTTTTCTTCTTTACTAATTCTAATGATATTATAAATTTAAAGTGTAAAAACGTTTGCCTGACGTCAGGGTCAAAAATAATGGTAAAATTCCTTTACATATGGGTGAATTATAACCCAGAGAGAAACATGGGTTTTTTTTTTTTTTTTTTTTTTTTTTTTTTTTTCATTATTTAAATATTTTTCTTAATATATATAATATTATATAATAATATTAATATTAAAATAAAACGTAAACAGCATTAATTTATATCATGGACTAATTGAATCAGAAATTTCATAAAAATCCGTGCATCAGTTCTTGAGATAGAGCTATTGCGATAAACATGCATAATGCAGCATAGCAGCGCCACTTTTTGGGCGATTTATACAAAAATTAATCAGCACCAAATTGCATAAAGGGCTAATTTAATCTGAAGTCAATGAAAAGACAAGCATTAGTTCCTCAGATATAGCTATTGCGGAAATTGCGAAAAATTCAGCGTAGAAGTGCCTCTTCTAAAGCGATTTACACAAAAAAGTAAACAGCACCAATTTATATCGCGGGCTAACATAATCTAAAGTTTTATTCAATCTGTCCATTAGGTCTCGTGATAGAGCGCCCAAAATATATGTATCACATACAGACAGACAGACACAGTCATAGACTCACAGACAGACATTTTGTAAAAACTTGTTTTTCGGTATCTCTGACTGCTAAAATATTCGTCGAAAACTGGAATTCGAAAATTTTCACGCATCCAATACTTTCTTCTTGTAAAGGTAGAAAAAGGTAAAAATAATGATTGTAAAATGAGAGAAAATATCGTTTTATAATTCATCAAAGTGCTCCTCAGGTTTTTCTTCAGATAGACAATGATGGTCCCATTAAATACAATTTATTTTATCAAGTGTGATGCAACACAGGTGTTTTTTCATGCCTTTTACAATGTATTAAATATTATTCAGTATTGTGGTTACTTAATTTATTCTCAGAGATCGAAAATCGCACTGTTATCATTCCGGGAATCATTCCAAACTTCATTAATGATATATATAATTCTTCATTTTAGTATATAATATTATTGAACACCCAAACACATTCATCCTCCATGACAACTTAGCCTAGAAATCTTTTTATTCTCTTGACTAATAGGAATAAACTACTCACGCACACTCATTTTTTCGTCGTATAATCCACATAATAAAGAGTTAATTGGGGGTTATGACGTATGGCCAACATCGTACATTACATGTTTGAATAATATATGGTAATTTAGTTCATTTTGTAAATGATTAATCGACGTACGTAAACATCGCCGGCGAAGGATATCTTAATAAATATCTCATATCATCACACAAATGTATTTGCGGTACCATAAAAGTTCAATGCATTACTTGTTAATAATTTATAGTCAAAAATTTAATATCCCATATCTATGTATTATCTGTCTCTCATTCTATACATATACATAAACTAAAGTGTAATTCATAATTTTTCGTTTAAAATATTTATAAAATATAGTTATCGTAGTAATTTTTAACAGGGTTAAATATAGAAAGTGTAAAAATTTTATATTTGACATCAGTTGTTAAATATATTTAATTAATTTGGCAAATACATTTTTCGAGTATATTTTCCGAAGAATATTTTGCATATTCTAGTAAAAGCGCTTCACGTAACTTAGTAATAAATGATATTTTTAATTTTATGAAATCTTTTATTTTTTCATACTAATACATATTTTATCTTCCAAATCATTAATTGTTTAAGGAGTTTTAACAAGAATCTTAAATGGGGCGTGAAATATTAATCACAAATAATTGAAAGATAAATGGGAGCTAATATAACGTTTATTAACAATTAATGTTTGGAAAATTTCAAAAGATATATTAAAAATACATGACATTGTAGATCACTATCTAGATTATATCATAATTAATTATTACATTTTACCTACATTTATGACATTTTTTTAGAAAAAAATGTAATAAATGTGTATACTATATCGTGAGAGATATAATAAAAAGTATGTATAAATAATTTCTATAAATTTTTAAATAAATATTCACATAATATTTGCATCAGTAATTTTTTCTTTTTTTTCTGGAATTCAATTTTTCCTTCAAAAGCTTTATTGGATTTTTATTTTTCTCAAATTAAGATTTCATTAATCTCTATCACGAATTTAAATATTTAATAGCGACATTTTAATAGCGTCCAAAAGACATATATTCTATCAGCTATAACTCAGTAGTAATCCAATTCATAGTTAATAAGAAATGTTATGTTATTTTGTGAAAAAACATTTAAAATATTCCTGTTTATATAACATAATAGATGATATAGTATAGTGCTGATGCTGTATATGAAGTTTTATACGAGGGTAATCTAGATAGTAAGTTTTGTTATGCAATTAAACTAAAAAAAAAACGATTATTAGAGATTTTTTATTGCATAATGATGTACCGTACTTAGATTATTCTGCAATATAGTTGCCGTCATTTTTGAAGCATCTACCAAAGCGGGACACAAGCTTTTGTTTACCCTCGTTGATGGTGGATCCTTGGTTCTCATTAAAATTTATTTAACACGTTGAGCGCCACCTCAGTCATCGGTGACTGACACTTATAGATTGTGCAAAGGGAATCTTTTTCTGTGGCCCAAACGGAAAGAGGAGCAAAATGGACTTGGCATTCAACGTGTTAACATCTGTAAGCAAATCATCATCAATTACAGATTGCCTTCCACTTCGTTCTTCATCGTGAAAGATTTCACGACCTTCATTGAAACTTAGAACCGACCTTCTTACTAGCCAATCACTCATTATGTTTTCTCCACAAACATCACGAATTTGTCTATGAATTTCATTTGGGTTAGTCTTACTAGCATTCTGAAAGTGGACAGCAGATGTTAACTCGCAGGCGACGGGATGATATTTGTTTATACATTTTAAATGCACACCACGAAACTGATGCAATAGTGAGCGATCTACAAATAACTTCAATTATTACTCAATGAGTCAGCAAACTGGATGCGCATGCCTAAAATCCCGTACGCGGTGTTTCTGCGGCCAAAATTCATAAAGCAATTTACTGTGTTGCCCTCGTATTTTGTTTATCATACGTGACATACACAGATAGAGCCAAACAACAAACATAATGTAAGAATATATACATTATTTTATATTATAAAAATAAAATTGTATGCTTAATTGCTGAATTTTTAAAGATATATTAATAATTTAATAACATTTTGTTTCGTTTAATTTTCGAAATAGCTTTCGTAAGTATATAAAATTAAGTAATAAAATTCGAAATTTACGTTTTCCATAGGAGTAATTAAAATAAAACTTTCTCAGTATTCATATCAATGTTAAAGTTTAACTTATAGATACTGCGAAACATGCATAAAAGATATCGCGTTTTTATTTAGCTATATAATGAAATATTTAATTCAACAACGAAACAATATAATTTCACAAGATAATATATGGAGTATAATGGATTATATTTCTTTCCATATAAAGTATGTAGAAATTGATGTTTTCGGTTTCAATACATTAATTTACTTTCCTTATTTTTCTATTTTTGGGGGAAACAAAACATATGTTGTAGCTATTTTTAAAGTAAATTTGTGAGTTAAACAATTTTCTGACAGAGATGTAATTTTTTGTTGCAAAACCTTTCAGAAGTTAAGCAAGAGATTTGCCAGACATTCTCAAATGATTTTGAGATTAATATAATGACATAAATTTCACAGAGTTGGTTAAATAATATGACGTTATTGTTTATTTAATTAAAAGTCAATATTTCAAGGGCAAAACAACAAAAAAATAAGAATAAAAATAAAATAGATTAATAATAGTTCGTTTTTTCCTGATGGAAATTCCTCTGATTAAAGTACACTTTACACAATGGATAGAAAGTTATAAAAAAGTGATATATTTAGAATAATAAGCGTAAAATACAGAGATTATAATAAATTATGTAAAGTGTTTAAAATAGATATAAAAAATAGATATTTAGACAAAAAATGGTACTTTTCGGTTAGCAGGGCGCCAGTGTTATATATACACATGCATGTATATCTATATATACATATATATGTATATATACACAGATATATATATATGTATATATATAGCTTCTATATATGTATAAATATACATATATATGTAACTATAGATATAAATGCATATGTATATATAACACTGGCGCCCGGCTAACCGAAAAGTACCCAAAAAATAAATGTAATATATTTTGAAAAAATTAAAAAAAACTCTTAATAAGGCATATGTCCAAAATTTTAATATATTTCCAGTGTCAGTTCTCAATGTTAATTTAACATGGAAAAGCCTATGGAGATCATAACTTTTTCATTTTTTCTTCCCACCTTTTGTCCCTGATGCCACTCACTTTTTCTTCTTAACTAATTCTAATGATATTATAAATTTAAAGTGTAAAAACGTTTGCCTGATGTCAGGGTCAAAACAAATGGTAAAATTCCTTTACATATGGGTGAATTATAACCCAGAGAGAAACATGGGCCAATTTGTTTTTTTTTTACATTATTCAAATATTTTTCTTAATAATTCCAATTATTGCTTTTTTCATTGAAAATCAACGGACATTTTTTATTGAAAATGTAACATTTTTACAATGTAACATTTTTACTTCATTATTGCAAAAATTTCAAAAGCCGTAATAATAATTTATTTATTTTTAGTTGAAAGATTTTCACGTGAAATATTAAATTGAGCTAGTTTTTTTTTTTTTTTTCCAAAAATTAAAAAGGTGAATGTGGCGTCATAGTGGAAATATTTTCAGAATACGTTTTTGCTTTGGTCAAGTTTATATTTCAGTAAAAAGTTTTTAGTGGATAGCTATTTTTACGCAGGTAGCGAACTTCGTGGGGAATTACATAACTTAAATTTTAAAATGTACTTTTTTTTCCGAGATGAGAACTATTTATACCCCAAGTTAAACTTAGGTAATAATTTTCTGATGTCTTTACATTACCTCTAGGAAGAGATTAAGGTTTAAAAATTTAAGATAAAACTTTTATTTTTTAGCGTGTCGCAGCTATAATATTGTTAAATAACAACAGTAAGGATTCGACACAATTTACATTTACATTCATAGCGTTCCTGAGTGGGAAATAGGGTATCTAAATTTAAGTGAAGTTAATTTGGTACTTTTTAGTTATGCCGTCGACCAATTTCGCCAAATTATACAAATCGCCAAATTATACAAATCGCCAAATTATACAAATTGACATAATTTTTATTTTAAATAACGAAAAAACAAATAAATTAGTATACCATTAATAAAAATACAAATAAAACGTCGAAATAAAAATCATTTAATGACGTAAATACGTGTTGTCTAGTGAATGTGACATTTACGATAAATATTATTGGCATTTAATCTTACAGTTTGGCGACAGTAATTTGGTCGACGGGATAACTAACAAGTACCGTTATTTTTTTATGTTTTGATTATAGATTTTTTTACGTTCAGATAAGAAGTTTTTCTCCAAACTACCGCGACCTGCCTTACTACAGTGTTGAAACATTTTGAATTACACATTCGTAAACTGCATCCCACATTGTGATGCAATATCACATACATCAAAGCTTGATGGTGATACTCTCTATTAATTTTGAAATGCGTTCGTCTGAGTGCATTAGTTATTAAAAAACTTGGCATATTAAACAAAAACATAATTTGAAGAACAAATTAAAAAAAACAAAATTTATTTCCTACATTGTTTAAGCCCGAGAAGGGACAGATATTAAGTTATTTCATTCAATTAGTTCTACATTTAATGTTAAATTTTTATAACAAATTAGTGAAGCCAATTGAAGATAAAAAAAAAATAAAAATAAAATTCATACAATATGATACTTAAAACACCCTAAAAAATTAGATTCCGTTCAAATCAAATCGAAATAAATCTTAGACTTTTTTTTTTAAAGTTTTGTATTTTGCATGCATCTTATCATTTTATGCACAATTGTCATAAACCTAATACAGAATCTGCAATACAAATATTTTCAATTAAAAATCGAAGAAGTCTAAGATTTATTTCGATTTCATTTGAACGGAATCTAATTTTTTAAGGTGTTTTAAGTATCATATTGTATGAATTTTATTTTATTTTTTAATCTTCAATTGACTTAACTAATTTGTTACAAAAATTTAACATTAAATGTTGAAGTAATTGAATGAAATAACTTAATATATGTCCCTTCTCGGGCTTAAACAATGCAGGAAATAAATTTTGTTTTTTTAATTTGTTCTTCAAATTATGTTTTTGTTTAAGATACAGGGTGATTCATAAATATCGAAACTATAGGCTATCTCCTTAAATATTGCCCTTAGGCACATACTTCCAATTGCAATGTTTCACAAAAAAGGTGCAGAAATTGATGAGATAAGTTGCAACTCCATGGGGTGGTCTATTTGAGAAAATACAAAAATTAAATTTCTATACGGCCCCGCAGAATTAAATTTACAATTAGGAATTTTTTCCTTATCCATTCCTGAATTAAACACAAAAAATGCATCTCGATATCTCCAAAATTCGCGGAGATATTGAAAATCAAAATTCGTGACTTACACCATTTACCCATGCCTCTAAGCGACGAGTTATTGACTTATTTTGAATGCAAGATAGGGATCATCCACAAATTGCACGTTATAAAAAGTCAATTTAAGACAGCGCCTCTCCTTTGGACATAAAATAGCAGCGTACAGATTTTACTTTAAACTTGCTTTCAAAATATGCTGGAGAGGTCTGCATTAGAGGTCGATTCGTGCATGCACGAGTCGAAATATCCAGGCCTGGGCTCGGCCAACCCATAGAAAAAGAAGTTCGGCCCGGCCTGGAAAAAAGTTAAAATCTCAGCCCCTAACTTGGACCGACCTGACTAAATGTCTGCAAAATATAGTTTTTTACATCGATATGGTTAAAAATTGTTTCATATGAGGTGTTCCAACAAAAAATACTTACTATAGCTTTTATTTTTCATGTTTATAATGTTCATTTGTAAAGAAGCACTGTAGGCTGTGATATATATATATATATATATATATATATATTATGAATCTCTATTTGTATGTAAATGTTTCACTAATCATTAATATCGTTTATCCATATTCCACGTACAGGGGACTTTGAAAAATGCTATACAGTAAAATCTTCTGAGACGGAATCACATAGGAAAGAAAAAAAAATGCGTTAGGGACAAGATAGGGCACGTATTTTTGGCACGTGTAAATGTAGTCTATTCTTTTTTCAGGTATTATTACATTCATTTTGTATGGATCAACACATTTATTCGTTTCAGACAGGATTCCATCATAGGCAAGTATTATTTTCACTGGTTTAACTGTATTTTATTTATTTATTTATTTATTTTGCCTAGAAATCTACTACCCTTTAAAAAAATTAATTTTTAAGTTTAATTGTAAAATAATGGCAATTTCAAAATATGTGCATTTTTTGTAAAAAGTTTTAGGCTGAGACAAATTTTACTGATTTTTGCAAGAATCAGGTCAGTCAAAGGCAATAATTTTAGTAAGGGTTTGTTCGGAAGTGAAAATTTCTCCCTATGCAGACATAGGCAGAAGGAATCCAGTCCCGGTTCGGTATGGAAAAGAATCCTTGGTCCCGCCCCGCCCAAGCCTTCAATAAAAAGTAAGGCCCGGGACTGGATCGGCCCCAGAATACAGACTTTTTTTTCTTTTTAACAACCTCGCTGGGACGATTTAAAATCTGAAGTTGTGAGGGCTAAAATTATGAAAAAACTATTAATCGGCATGTTGGAAAAAGCCTTGCTTAACCTCAACTAACGGACATTTAAATAATACAGAAAGAAGGTGGAAAGGGTAAAAGTTAAACTGAATCAGAAGTTTAAGCTACAGAAAGGAGTTACTTTACTCTCATACAATTTTTTAAAAGGTATTTAAACATTTTTTTTTAAGGAGACAATCTTTGTTTAAAAATTTAAAGGCGTTTTGCAGCATAGTGGATTTTTTTCACCATTTCTCGTTTTTAAATCGTTATAAGTCAAGAATTGTTAAAGAAGAAAGGTGCATACTTGGAACATGTCTTTTTTGATTAGTTTGAATTAATTTTGTTTCGGCAAATTTGGAGAAAAAAAACATTTATTTTTGAAAATATGATTTTCTTTTAATAAGTTGCAACGTTTTTTTTAATTTCTAGTTTAAGATTTTTAAAATTAATATTTAAATAAATCCTAAAACAAAATTTAAATTATATTTCCCATTTTAGAGGTCTACATGGGCCCGGGCTTGGCCCAAGGCCCATAATGATCGAATTGACTGGTTGATTTAATTGATTTTTTTCACGGGCCGGTGCTGTTTTCGCTGATTTTGGTATTGGCCAGCTCCGTCCGGGCGGTGAACTGTGAAAATATAAAAGGGCCGTGCCGGGCTCGGCCCGAACTTTAAATTTTTACAACGGGCCGTGCCAAGATAGTTTTTGTTCGGGCCGGACCTGTAAATCCCGGCCCATGCAGACCTCTACTCTTTAACTAAATGAAGAAAAAACAATAAAATTCGACAAATAATGTTTCGAGTTATAACGCTTTTAAATTACCCCACTTAAAAAAATAATAATAATTTTATTTTATTTTTTTACTTTATGAGAAATTTCAGGGTGTGACTTAGTATGCAAATTATATGGTTAACCATCACAAAAGTGAAAAAAAAAATCAAAATTCTAACTCAATAAATATATTTTTTGCATATTTCCAGGAACTCTGAAAGTAACATTGTTTCTTGGATTACACGCACTTCAATTTGTGTCTAATCCCTTAAAATCTGACGAATTATTTAAATGGGCATAACTCTGTGAGTTTTATAGATATGAAGATGGAATTTTTTGAGTTTAATTCAGGAATAGATACGGGAAAATTTCGTAACTGGAAATTTTACTCTACGGGGGCCGTATAAAATTTATTTTTTGTATTTTCTCAAATAGACCCCCCATGGAGTTGAAACTTCTCTCATAAAATTTTGCACCTTTTTTTATGAAACTTTGCAATTGGAAGTATGTCCCCAGGGGCAATATTTAAGGAGATAACCTATTGTTTCGATATTTATGAAACACCCTGTATATATAAAAGAGTACACTGTAAAAAAAAAAATACTGCCAGTTTTCCAGTAGGAATAGGAAAAATAGTTGTCCTTATCGTACCGGAATAATTTCCGACCCAGCTTGAAATAAAATCCGAAAAAAATAAGGAAATAATCAGTAAAACGGAATTTTACGAATTTTATTCTGATTTTACGGATTTTATTCCGAGCTGGGTTGGAAATTATTCCTGTACGATAAGGGCAACTTTTTTTTTCCGATTCCTATCGGAAAACTGGCATTTTTTTTTTTTTCTACAGTGTAATATTGATTCAAGGGCGTTTTGTAGAAAAGACACCCTTGCAAAGGATAAATAATAGACAAGAAAAACATTTTTTAAGGGATGCAAGTTGCAATTTTTCGAGAAATCAGACAGTAAGTTGTAATTTTTTGTAATTTTTTGACTTATCAACACTATAAAGAAATCCGACAAGTTTTCCTGAAGGAATCGGAAAAGTAGTTGCCCTTATCGTACCGGAAAATTTTCCAAATCAGCTCGGAATGAAATCTATATAAAAAAAATAGGAAATAGTCAATAAAACGGTATTTTATGGATTTTATTCCGATTTTACGGATTTTATTCCGAGCTGCGTTGGAAAATTTTTCGGCAACTATTTTTCCAATTCCTACAGGAAAACTGGTTGTATTTTTTTTTTTACATTTTGACAGTGTATGCAAATATATTTTAAAGATTAGAAAAAAAAAATATTAAAGTCTTTACGGATTCATTTAATATTTTCATTATTTTTTATCTGTTCTTTAAATAGGTATTTGCATGAAGATGAAATTCGGGAGTTTCTTTACATCTTTTCGTTTCAACTTCATTAAATGAAAGTTTAACAGAGAAATTATTTTAGAATAGATCGAAAGCTTCAGATGTGAAACAGTTTAATTAATTTAGGACGCTTTTTCTATTACGCTTTACCCTTTCTAATCGTTATTAAGCAAAAAAAATTATTATTATATATATATATATTTTTTTTTTTACAAAAATTTCTAATAAATAAAACAATTTACTTAATTTGCCTGTAGCTTTTTATGGACTATAATTGTTTAAAATAATATCAGTGTTTGAAATTATTTTATTACTTTAAATCTGGTTTTGAAATTTATAAAAGCTTGCCTATGAGCATTTGTATTTAAAAAGATTAAGAATGGTGAAGATGGAAAAATATATAAATTTGCATTGTACACGAAACAGGTTTCTTATGGAATTATAATATATTATATATTTTTGATAATGAGGGAAAAAAACAAGAATTTGCTTAGTTCTTCAAATGCTTTTTTTAGATAAAGGAAAAAAAATCCATCCTCGTACCTTCATTATCAATGTATTTATTTATTTATTTATTTATTTATTTATTGCCACAAGATTAACGAATAGAAATTCATAATGGATAACAATTTCAAAGCAATATATAAATTAAAAAAAAAGCATTATTAAGCATATTTATTCAAATCTTACAGAAATATGAAAATCATGGTTACGAAATATTCAGAAAGATTTAATTGAAGAAGGCTTAATCAGAATTATATGTGTATCCAATTTCGTACGCCTTTGTTCACTAGGACAAAATTATGACTTTTTCACATTTTGAGGTAATTTTTTGATTTAGATCAAGCTTTTCGATAAAATGCACTAAACTTTAGCAATAAAATTATACTAAAAAAAAAATCAAACCCTAAAAATTGATAAAATCATATTATTCTAATGTTAAAATTATTTCACTATCCTATGTTTCCATTAAAAGAAATTCTACGTTTATAAAAGTTCCAACGGTTAAATAATGAGATTTTGCCAGAGGCCAATTCTTCCATTAGTTTTTCATAAATAAGCAAAGATTCAGCAATAACTTCTAGATAAAAAAACAATCTTGAAACTTTTGTAATATTTTAAAACATTTTAATAGTAAAAATCCAAAAAAAAAAAAAAAGTATTGTTAAGAACATAATTTGTGTACACTAGTACCCTTAGGTATGTTTGTTCATTGATAAATATTTGTAGTTATAGGCAATTTCAAATGTAAAATACCCTTTTTTAATGGTTTTATTTTAATATATTCTAAGTATTGCCTTTTCATTAGATTATTTTCTGATATAGAATATTTGAAATGTATTAAGATATCCTCAAAACCTTTATTCTGCCATTTTTAGATTACATAAAATTTAAATCTATAAAAATAGTAAATATTACATTCGTAACTCATTGCTAAATATGATTGCATGTTTTATTTTATAAGCTGAAACATGAATTATCGAATATTTATACAATGAAAGCACATTTGAATTTGTATGCTAGAAATTTATTAAAAATAACATTGTACTATAACATAAATTGTTGCGCAATAGTTTCAATTTAATTTCATTCGTGAGAAATATATATATATATATTTTTTTTTTTTTTTTTTTTTTTTTTGTGTGTGTGTGTGTGAATTAAGTTAATGCAAATTGGTCATGAAAAGTTTCAACTAAATACTTCCATTTACAGAATTATTATACAACTACAGAAATACTTAAACTATAATTAATTTAAAACATATTTCATTTAATTGTGTATAGCTTTAACGTTACGTATTTTAAATTAACATTGAAATAAGGTGAAAACATACTTATTTAAAAAATGACATTTTATGTCAGTTTCTTTTTTCAAATATTATCCAAATAACTGAATCATTAATATAGCATTCATTTTTCCACAGCAAGAAGAATTTCTAAACAATTTTATGTTGCTTCTAATACTTGAAACAGAAAGAAGATTAATTAGTATTGGCTTCAAAAGCATTCTGATAATTTATTTTAAAAGCTAACTCGATTACATGCAAAGCATGTTTCCAGCGTCTTTTCATTTTTCATGACTGAGCGGCAAATTTAATGACTATAAAGTTTCCAGATTAGCCGCAAAGAAAATTCACTTTACATTTTTTTTTTTAGATATTTTAACAATATTATATTGATTAATTTTACATAGCGATGAAGTATGAAAATTATTACTCAATTTAATTAGATATAGCCTTAGTTACATGAAAGAAAATCCCGAATGAACATTTCGTAGATATTTCCATTTCCTAAGAAAATGCATGTACACTCGTGAAAAAAAAAGTAAACACCCCCTACTAACTCCTCAAATTATTATCTTAGAAGAAAGTTACTGGTACCGAACGATTGGAAATAAAGTCTACTTTTAAATGATGCATATAAAATTTGCTTAAAAGGGAATCTACAAATTAAAACGAATCATAACTTTGTTTTTTTCAATAGCAGTTCACAATTCTGACAGCATAAATGCCCCTACATGACAGCTACACCCTTCAATTAGTCTAAAAACAAATTTTTATGCAATTCGTACCATAAGTTTCCGAGAAATTAATTATTTTAAAACGAGCGTATTTTAAGGGCTGTATCCAAATTGAAGTTAGGTGCTCGATTGTTAAACAAGAGAGCTCCCTTCTTGATCAAGGCACCGTAAGCAGTCAATTAAGCCTGTTAGATTACAGGATAGCATAAGAAATTTCAAAATATTTAGCCACTTCTATCATCGACGGCCCCTTAAACCATCATTTTGCCTTTTTTTAAAGCATAATTTGAAAACTACTTGGAAGAAAAATGCGAAATTTTGCATTTCCATAAAGCAGGACTTAATAAATCTGAATCCATAAAAAAATTGTAGTTTGCAATTCATATTTATTTTTTAATATTATTTTCTTAATTCATAATTCATATCAGAAAATTATAAAAAATGCAAATTCAACGTATTTATGTTTGGGTATATTAGAATTATAGCTACACTAAAAAATAAAACATTAGGATCATAATTACAGAAGTTATAAATAAAAATATCAAGATATAATTTAACATGAAGCACTAAATTTTGAATGTTTATAATTTAAAAACTTATCATTCAAATGACTTGAATATTGATGTTTAGGCATAGTTTGAACCAAAGATTTGAAATACCTCGTTAAAATTGAGTATTGTCATTGAAAAAAATGAAGTTTGGATTCGTATTAATATGTAGATGCCCCCTATACAATTTTTATATATGTTATTTAAAAGTAGACTTTATTTCCAATCGTTCGGTACCAGTAACTTTCGTCTAGGATAGTTTGTTGAGGAGTTATTAGGGGGTGTTTACATTTTCTTTTCCACGACTGCACGTGTAAGAAAAGGAAACATGAAACGCCAAGTGGAAAATTCTTATTTGATCTGAAAGAAGTTGTGGTGAAGCCAAAACATATAGTAGATTATATATATATATATATATATATATATATATATATATATATATATACAGGGTGCAATATGTTATCTATCGCCGAACTTTAATTTCTCAACCGTTGGTCGTAGACATATAGTTCCAATTACAAAAGTGTTTCAAATGAGCTACATATTCGTGTTGCGGTATTATTTAAAGTAAAAAATCAATTTCATAAAAATTACGAAAACTAACTTTTTATACGGTCCCCCAGTCCCTATAGTTATATTTAGTAAAAGTTTACTCATATCATAATATATATAACACAAACAGTTTGACATCTGTACTGCAAAAATTGACCTAGTTATTAAATTTCAAAGTTTGAGATTTTTGCACATGATTTTGTCTTTAATTAAGGGATCAGTTAAAAGATGAATTAAAGTAATTCGAGATCAAAATCAGAGTGCAATGTCCGTTTTACGGCGAAACCACCTTTAGCCAATATCACCAAATCGGGGAATCACCAAATAAAGTTAATTCATCTAAACATTTGAGCTAACTTTTATGGGTCGAACAACATTCAAAAGCACCGAAGATACCGGCTAAATGTGGCTTTGCCGTAAAAAGGATATTGCACCCTGATTTTGAACTCGAATTACTTTAATTCATCTTTTAACTGATCCCTCAATTAAAGACAAAATCGTGTGCAAAAATCTCAAACTTTGGAATTTAATAACTGTGTCAATTTTTGTAGTACAGATGTCAAACTTTTTGTGTTACACCTGTTATGATATGTGTAAACTTTTACTAAATATAACTATAGGGACTGGGAGACCGTATAAAAAGTTAGTTTTTGTAATTTTTATAAAATTGATTTTTTACTTTAAATTATGCCACAACTTGAATATTTAGCTCATTTGAAACGTTTTTGTATTTGGAACTATATGTCTACGACCAACGGTTGAGAAATTAAAGGTCGTCGATAGATAAATATTGCACCCTGTAAATATAATATATAAGATACCAATAAAGAATAATGTCTCGAAATGAATTGTTGTATTCAAAATGAAAAGATATCATAATTAATAACATGTTTTTGGTATCCATTCAGTGTGTTTGGGGACACTGTATTGTTGTAAATTTATTCATACTATCACAATTATTGATGGTGGTCAGTAATGTTTAATTAATGGTTATATATATATAAACATTTTTCTTTTTTTATAGTTATATAGGAACTTTTAGCAATATTTGAAGTAGATTATCTCTCAGTGGTTGGAGTTTAGGTAGCTTTCATTACAAAAAGTAAAACGCTCCTTATTGCAGCCGTCCGGTCGAAAGCAATATTGAAAAATTTAATTTTGGTATAGTTTCACCAATCATGTCATCCAGACCTCAAACCACCTTTAGTTCAAATGTTTATTTCAACATATATCGTTTTAGGGTGTTTCAGCACTGTGGTTACAAGGTTTCAGGAGAGGTAGAATACTGCTAGACGATTTCAAATCACATAGGGACGCATTGTCGGAAACGATTTCCTTGCGCGGTAGTAACGACACAAAACACAAGAAAGGAAGGGCACAAACAGGGTGCGAAAACATGTTTATTATTCTTAGTACAGCAAAAAACTAAGAAATAAGGACAAAAATAGACATAATGATCGTCCACAAATTTGGTGTTCGAAATTACGACCCTGGGTAGTGGTGCATGTCTCACATCTTTGGCGTGTGGAAGATCTAATATTTTCGGAAATACAGGACGGGTGCGGAATTCCTTAGAAGAAGCCACTAGAAATATTATAGGAGTCAGCAACGAGGCATGCAACAGGTTTCTCAGCACTTTCCAGCATTGTCCCTGCATTTTTGCTGTACTAAGGAAAATAAACATGTTCTATCAGCAAATTCCTGTACTTGCTTTCTTGTGATTTGTTTCATTATTACCGCATCAGCAAAGCGTTCTGATCATGCATTGCTATGTGACTTCCCATTGTCTAGGTGTACTCTTTCTCTCGTGAAACTTTTTAACGTGCTAAAAAACCCTCTCACATATTTGGTTCTTGCCCAGATGTAACTATCGTATTTATAAACCAATTGCGATGAGACATGTTATATGCTTATTTCATATGAATGTCTTTGTCATTTTTGTTGGCCAACTTCATCCGCCATCTTGTGTCAAAACGACTGATACTAAATAGTAATAATACTGTTCGTTTTCAAAAGCCGCGCCTACCACTCTGGGATGATTCTACTAACCAAAGGGGAGTTTCGCTGAGCTGATTATTTGCGGAAGTTGTTCATTTGTTCGCTGTCTCTAGGATTGGCACTCATAAAAACTCAGCTAAAGAAACACCGATCACCCCTATTTTGACAAAATCAAAGAAGACCTGAAGCATGCGCAAAAGGACGGAAGGTTTTGCTATCCGAAAACAAACAGTAATTTAAAGACTTAAAAAGATGTACAAAACATAAAAATGTTAAAAGATTCATTCTTATGAGTTCGACCATGGCACGTGGATTCAGAAGGATTTTTTGTTTGTCTTTGTCTGAAAAAATTGCTGACATATAGCAGTGTGAATCTGCAGTGCATTTGTATAATTTTGATAAAAATCTAATTTTGTCATGCGATAGCACGCATATATATTTACCGATTTCGATGAGACTCAACATATGTACAGAACATACAAAGCTGTTTAACCGAGTTCGGCAGCCAGGTTCATCAACATTCTCTTTCACAATGATAAAAGCTAGTCTTACGATACTTAGAGCGCGGACTGACGGACAGACAAACTGAAGTCTTAAAAAAACGCATTTCAATTTTTTTAAAAGTTGTAGAAAACACTACTCCATATAGTGTAAAATAAACAAGAATGAAAAAGGATGCGTTCAGCACAGGTTATGAAACACTTCCAAACACATTCCGAATACTATAACAAAAGTTGAAACGTTTACTATGGTGAAAGATGACGACTAAATGAGCAAATTGAAAAACGCATAACTCATTTGAAAACCTAATTTCTGATATTACCATGAATATTTGTTTAAAATTAGGTTTTTTTGCAGCTCTGCATAGAATCTCGAGATATATATGCATACTACACAGTATGCAAAAATTTAGTTCCGTTAAACGTATAGCACAGTTGGGAATTTCTACTCAGCAACTTCCGCCATTAAATGGGATGTTGTTGGGAACTTTTCTGCGACCCTGTATATGATCTATATAATTTACACCCACCAAGTTTTATTTAAAAATAGTTAAATTTAAAAACGCATACCACAACTAAAGACGCACTTCCAGCAATTTTTTAGCAGGCTTAAATGTTTCAATTATTGCTTATTTATTTCTATAGCCAAATTCATTTTTGACGCTGTAAATAAACGATAACTTCTATTCACACCATATTATATAGTAAGAACCTTTCAGAACACCTCAGTGATGCATATAAATTTCAATATATATTAAATAGAGTAATAGCTTTGAAATAAGCCGCAAAAGATTTTTTTCCATAGTCAGTAATAGAATATTTTTGAATGGCACTATAAAAGAACCGAAAATGCTATATACTTCATTTTCATTACCGAACATTCCATTGTAAATACAATAACATTCAATTCATGGCAATCGGACTATATTTTCGCGAGTTAAAGCACGGACAAACGCACAGACAGACAGACAGACGGACAGATAAACCGAATTCATACACTCTTTTCAGCTATATTCGAACATTATTAAGTATAAATATTCAGAAAATATATTTTAAAATAATATGAATTTATAAATTAATAAAGCAGTATTTATGTTGCGCCCCACGTTATGCCACGCTTGCGATATATTTCAAGTAAATTTTTTTCTAAATAATGAATATGAATGCTATTAATATATATTTCTTTAGAATGTTCTTCTGTTTAGTAAACAGGTGCATTTTCTTGTTAGAGAAATTTTGTGATGGAAAGCTATCTACAATTCCTAGTGATTAAAATAAACTTGTTTTGTGAAAAGCATGGGGAAATATGGATGACAAACCTGAACTGCATACCCAAAAGATTTCAAACTAGAGACGAATATGAAACAAATTGCAAATATGACTAAAATAGTGAATCATTTAAATGTTGAAAGAACTCAATATATAAAATTTGAAAAGAGTAAGAAGAAAAAAATATAAAAACTTTGCAAATTGACTTTTTAATGTCATTTTCCTTCGAGTGTCATAATTAAGCAAAAAGTGCTTTTTGGTCGAGGATAAGTGCTTTTTTTTCACTGCTACAACTTTGTTTCATAGGTAACCATAATACATATCACATATGTTTAACTATCACAAATAAAGGATAATAATAAATTTGATTTCATCGAATTTCTTTATCAAGAAAAGTTTCACTTAGACAAAGAGCATCTACAGACAATAATTATATGGAGTGATGGACCATCCTCTAAGTTTAAACATAAATCCATGGTAAAACACCCTTTCAGAGAATTATATGGATGAAAATCATTCACATCGAAAAGGAGTAGTTTATGGAGTAGGTGGTAACAGGGATGACAAGAATGGTCGCCCCGGGAATCCAGCTTTCGCTTTAGAATATAAGTGCAATCCCGGGGGGGGGGGGGAGACTCAAATCCACTGCATATGGTAAGATATATTAACAATGACTAGTCTTTACAATATTTTAAAAGAATTAATAACATGCAGAAAAATAAATTCAGTTTGTTGTTTTTGACTCTGAAACTCACAAGAAGTGTCATTAGTACATACCGGGTGTCCCAAAAAGGACTGACTGATTTTAAAATTCAATAACTTGCAAACGGTGACAGATATTAAAAAAATTCTTGCAGGAGGGTTATGCATAAGGTCAAAAGTTTTATTACAGTGATTTTCAATTTTAGTTCGATTTACAAACAATAGATGGCGCTGTAAGCAATAGTCGCTAAATTCAGGCTCGATTTTTGGTACTTCGTGCCCCGGATAATACATTTCCATCTCCTTTTTCTGCATGGAACAAGATAAAGGACCAAAAATCGAGCCTGTATTTAGCGACTATTGCTTACAGCGCCATCTATTGTTTGTAAATCGAACTAAAATTGAAAATCACTGTAATAAAACTTTTGACCTTATGCATAACCCTCCAGCAAGAATTTTTTTAATATCTGTCACCGTTTGCAAGTTATTGAATTTTAAAATCAGTCAGTCCTTTTTGGGACACCCGGTACTTTGACAGGAACTGTACTATGTTCTATACATGTATAAACAATTACAAGGCATATATTTTTAATATTAGAGCTGGAAAACATTAACTGAATGCATATGATTATAAATATAACGAAAGTACTAAATTACTAAATAAAACAAAAGAAAGGAAATAAGACAATTATTTACATTATATACAAAACAGGGGCTCCTGTCTGAAATGGGAGCTGAGAGCAATGAGTTACTCTACTAACTCAGAAAGGGGGGATTGGTAAATATAAATTCGTTCCCTTTTAAAATTTCATACAATCAGCTATACGTTGCAGGAGAACTGGACGGTCAAGCAGGTAATTTAGCCAGTCAGGCAGTGTCATCTATTGTGGTTTTTTGACGTGATAGTTGGACGTTAGTGTGCAATGTAAAATATAGTGTAATGATGTTGATAAGGGTCTACAGATGCAAAGAGGTGAGTATCGTTTATTTATGGTTTATAAGTGTAGTTGGAGGGGTCCATGATTAGTGAGAAAGATATACGTGTATCTGTTACTTATGAAAATATTTTGTGAGACCTCAGGTATGAAGCCACGCGTGTATTGATCCACCTGCACTGTGGAGCAACGTTGTTGCAGGCGGTGTAACATTTGTTTTTTGAGTTCTGATTTCAGTGTTGATTGTGGGAATGGAAGAAATGTTAGTGGTAAAGTAAAATCATCGACTGCCGACTTCACCAACTGATCGGCCAGTTCGTTGCCCGTTATATCAGAATGTCTTTTAACCCAATTAAATAAGAAAGATTTTTCTGATGACTGAAGGAGTAAGGTTATGTCTAGAACTAAGTGATTATTATTATCAAATTTTGAAAGGGTCATTAGACCTGAAAAACTGCCTGATAAAATTATGTATAGGGCGTCAGAGTCCTCTTCTGCCCAACGAATCAACTCCTTCATAGCAAAGAGCTCTTCCTGGAAGACGGAGTCTTCCTATAGGCCACGGAGATCAGGAGAAGTGCCCTTCTCTGTACCGCTAGAATATGGCGAACTCCATGCGACTTTCGCATACGCGGAAACCAGACTGCACATGCGTAAGCCAGTTGCCGCTGTAGGATGGAAGAGTACAAGACTTTAAAGAAGTATGATGGTAGACGAACTGAAACTGAAGAGAATTTGTATAAATTTTGCGTTATTTTTATTATTGTTGCCAAGTAGTGTAAGAATGAGAGGTGTTGATGAATTTTGATTCCAAGATAATTAATTGTTTATTCTGACTTTATGTTTTATCATGTCGTTTTAAAAGTGGGCCCCGTGGAGAAATTTTGGTTTACGGAATGTTATAAAGCGCGCCTTGTTTAAAGAAATTGTTATTTTGTGACTTTTCGCCGAATTTTAAATAAAATCTAGTACTCTGTTCCCCCGTTGTTCAAGTAATGCTCTTGTTGTGCCCCAGACTATAGGTAAAACATCGTACGCATAAGCGACTATCGCACAGAACTCAAACAGGAAGGTTCACAGTAGAGTCTCGAGGAGAGCCAACCATAAAAATGGCCCCAGACAGGAGCCCTGAAGACAACCCCTTGAGAAAAAATACAAAAGATCTGGCAGCTGCCAGTCCACCAGAACCAGCCTGCCCGACAGGAAGGAGGCAATTACATTAATTAGTCGTGGTGATAATTTTAATTGGTGTAGTGCTTGTAGTGCTAGGTCCCATGGGAGATTATCAAAAGCCCCCATAAAATCCAGCGAAATTTAAGATAATTTTTATTAGATTTGTTAATATCTATGTAAGATAATGCCTATTCTAGTGCTGTTTCGGTTGATTTTGATTGAGTAAAACCGTGTTGTTTGACTGTTAATGCGTTACTATGAGTTAGTGAATGATTAATTCGACTTAAGAACATTTTTTCATAGATTTTATCAAATATCGGAAGTGGCGTAATTGGTCTATAAGAGGTGTGTTCATTTGTTGCTCTATCTTCCTTACAGAAGTAGACGAGCTCGCACACCTTCCATGTCTCCTGGAAATAGTTTAAACGAAGTTCATTGTTATACATGTCAAGAAGTGTTAAGGGGATTTTAGAAAAGATGGGTCTGATCATACGATGGTCTATTCCATCTGGACCTTGAGCTTTGTTTTGGTTAAAACTATAGATTGCATTTAGCAGATCTTTTATTTTAAAGTTAGGTTGTCTGCATGAGTTTGTTGTGTAGTTGCCATATTTGGCTAAGCTGGTGATCCCGGTGATGCACCAAAATTTTTTTCTGTCAGTGTAAACAAAGAAGAGTACCTGGAAACTGGGAATGACGAGCCTGGCAGATAGTTAATCTGACTGTCTTGAAAGTGCTGAAAAGCCTGTTTTTTAGATTTTCCGAATGGGTCAGTTTGTTTTTCCCAAAAATTTACCCAGCCGTCTTTCTTGACTCTTTGAATCAATTTCTGATATTTGGCACGCTCTCTTTTGTAATTTTGATATTTTGCCGAGTCTAAATTCGTCTTCTTAGCTCTTATATAAAGTGTTTTTACTTTATATCTTTAAGAACGAAGGTCCGATGACCACCAGGAGAACTTAGCCTGTGTGAATGGAGGTTTTAATTTAAAGGATGCATTTGCATTATTTTGAATAATACGGTCAACGGCCTGAGGTGAGTCTATAGAAGAAAAAATTACGGAATTTAAGCAGCATGAGATTTCATCTATACCTATGAATTTGTTGAATGGGACATTTTTGTGCTGCAGCGACGCTTCGGAAGATTCGGGATTGGAAGCAAAAGATCTGTTATGATAGGCCGATGGTCACCGAAAAGCTAAGAGAATGCATCCCATCCTCGAAAGTGGCTGAATAGTGGTTGTGTACAAATTGAGATGTCAGGACGCCCTTCCCTTTTACCTGACTCATAGGTTGGTGTACAGTATGGTGAATTTAACACAATCAAGTATTTAGCTAATAAAGAATCTATGAGAAGCCTTCCTCTGTCATCGTCACAAGTATAGCCCCAGAGCTGGTCGTGTGCATTGAAGGACTAGCTGGTAGTCGCTCTGGAGTGCTGAACCGAACCAGTCTTGTACTTCCACCTCAAAATCTGAACAGGGAGGACTATACAGGCTGCCTCTGCTAAGAATAAAATTTTCTAGTTCTAGGTTTACAAAGCTGGAATTATCGTTTTTTACCGAGATGCAGTGCTTTAAATTTTGATCCAAAATTATAATGTGGCTGTTGTTGGAGCTAGAGCTGTAACAGGGGACATCAACTGAGAGAGAAGATGGGCGTTTGTTAAAGAGATAGGCATCCTGTACGCATGCCAGTGAGAATTTAACACTTGTGTACAAAAATATGATCAGCAAGAGCAAAATGCACGCATTTCTATCTGCAAACGATTTTTCTGACTCAGCAGGTCAGCTTTCATAGAGCACAAAATATTCTACATTCAAAAAGAGGAAATTGAAAAAAAGAGTATGAAGCTTCCATATCATTAAACTCAAGGGATGGAGCATAGTTTGTCACAACCACTGCCTGATAAAAGAGAAAAAAATAATCAAACAATTCAACAATTTTAATTCCCAAGAAAGGTCTAAAATTTGGAAATTGGATTATTTAGAATTATGATGGCAAGTTTTATCCAGAAAAAAAAAAAAAAAAACTAAACAAATGATACATATGAAGTGGGGAAGGATTGTACTTTGTGCCAATATATTAAGAAAAATATTGGCACAAAGTACAATCCTTCCCCACTTCTTATCAATAGATTTACCACCCTACGCTTGAAAAAATTCAGATACCTCAACCACCTTGCTTTCCTTCTGAACTGTAAACGCAATAGAGTAATTCCGAATTTTATTTCTGTCAATTGTAATTTTACTTATTCAAACAAAATTGAAAAAATTATTTTCCGTACGAAACTCGCACTGTTAAGATCTGTAATACAGGAGACCCGTCGAAAAATTGCCCTTATTGAACAGGAATTGTATGATCTACATCTTAATCTATCCAACTCACATCACGATTTCACTTCCATTGACAACCAGTCTTGGTTTAGTGCAAGAAGCAAGTCTACCAAACATATAGCTACTTTGAAAACGAAACTTAATTTACTCTCTAGTAAACATAACAATAGTTTACCCAATACCTTACCGTTGGTTAACCAGAATGCCGTTGTCAATCTTTCAAGTGCTAACCTTACTCAGGATGAAATCCATTATCTTAAATTAAATAATAATTTTGCACTTACTACTAAACCGTCTTTTCCTCATGTGATTGCCCCCATCGAAAGAGCGTTCAAGTTCACTGCCTTAAACCCTTCTCAGAAGGATTCAATTAGACACTTAATCACCAATAATGTGAATTTCAATAATAACCTTCCTAAATCCAATATCAGCAAAGCTGCATCAAGTTGCATAAAAAATCTAAAATCTAATACTGACATAGTTATCAGCAAGGCTGATAAGGTTGGCCAGATTGTTGTTATGGACAAGTCTGATTACCTATCCAAAACACAAGACTTGATAGACGAGGGTCCTTATAAAAAGATTAAATCTGATCCTTCTCAAAAAGAATTGAAAACTCTAAAATCGGCTATCGAGCACTCTCCTATCATTTCCAACAACGTTAAATTATCCCTCATTCCTTCAGTGTCACACTGCGCAAGATTTTATACGCTCCCAAAAGTCCATAAACAAGGCATTCCTTTCAGACCAATAGTTTCGAACATTGGTACCTCTTCCTATAAATTAGCGAAATATCTGACCTCTATTTTCTCCCCCCTGCTCTCTAACAATATCTACACTTGCGGGAACTCTTATGAGTTTGTTAATAAGCTTCGAAGCTTCACTGGTACTCAAAACAATAGTATGGTTTCATTCGACGTTAAATCACTATTTACTAACGTACCGGTTCAAGGTGCTTTAAAATGTCTTAAATTACGCCTACAAGAATTTCATTATTCATATTACGAAATTGATGAGCTTATACATCTTACTAGCATTTGTTTATCGCAAAACACATTCATTTTTAATGGTAATTTTTATTGCATGACTGATGGTTTGTCCATGGGCTCCCCCCTCAGCCCCATCCTCAGTGATATTTACATGCACTATTACGAATCAAACCTTTTCAAGATATTATCCTTTCCATTTTACATCCGCTATGTCGATGACTGCTTTGCATTATTGAACTCTGATGATCTTAATCTTACTAATATTCTCGATATTATGAATTCTATAGATGAACATATTCAGTTCACTTTCGAACTCGAAAATAACGGTCGTTTGCCCTTTCTTGATGTTATGGTTTTCCGCGAAAATAATTTGTTTCACACTACTGTTTACCGTAAACCATTCGCAGTATCCTTACCCCCACATCGCCTTTCTTCCCATCCACCTAATCAAAAGTTGGCTGCCTTTAACAGTTATGTTTACAGGGCTTTAAATATTTGTTCTTCCGACAGTTTACTAAAAACAGAATTAGACTACATTAAATCTATTGCCATTGATCGAGGTTTTACAGCTGAAATCGTCGATTCCATTCATAACAAACTAAGTAAACGTGCAAAATCCAGGGCTAATACTGTCGGTAATGAAAATTTAATTATACTCCCATATTTTCCGAAAATAAGCCATCAAATTTCTAAAATCTTGTCAAAATTTGACTTTAAAGTAGTTTATACTCCTTTTAATAAAATTCAATTCACAAATCTGAAACATCCAATTGACAGTTTTTCAAATTGGGGTATTTACAGGATATCTTGCGAATGCAACAAAATGTACATTGGTCAAACGAAGCGTGCCTTTAAGATCCGTTTTGGGAGAGCATAAAACTTGCGTTAAAAATTGTGATATTAAACGTTCCGCTATTGCCAAATACTGCTGGTCCAACAACCATAATTTTAAATTTTCCGAAGCCTCCATAATACAGAAATGTATTCAATCTATGATCTGGACTTCTGGGAGGCTTACCATATATGGAAAAATTCAAACAGTTTAGTTAATGATTTATCCAGTACGCCCAATTTTTCAAAGGTATGGTTTAATTTTCTATAATTCTCTCCACTCTCTGCCCACCCCCCCCCTTTTTCTCCTTCTAAGTTTGGACTCTTCCAGAGTAATTGGGTGATTTTGATTGGTCTCCCTGAATATGCGCGTGAAATCATCTCCGTAACTGTTTGTCAGCCGTGTGTCGCATTTCACCGTTGGCAGTAGAGCTGAAAGGTACGCTTTTCTGACTCTCTGTCCTCCCCCCCCCCCTTTTTCACAATGTTTTAGTTTTAATTTAACTTTTATTTTAAGCACTGATGAGGAAACCTTAGAGGTTTTGAAACAGCTGTATGCTTTTAAACACATTTTATTTGTGCCTTTATACGTTGTTTCTTTTTCTTAAATGATACAAATTTTGAAAATGCCCTAGAATATTAAAAAAATATCAGATTAATTCACATGGCACAAATATCGAGTTGAAATTTCATACAAATAAAAGGAAGAAATTGTAAAAGCGATTTGTGGAAAACTTATTGCTAATAGTAAAAACTCTTATAAATATGGAAACGATGCATTTGAACTCTGAATTGAAACTTCTAAAACAAAACAATAAACCTTATTTTGTCATTAATATTTTGTTTTTATTGTTTTGTTGAATTTGTTTATTTTTTTCACACAATTTCTATTCATTAAAATTTTATTTTAAAAGTGTATTTTTTTTTGTATTTTATATCTGTTTCTTCATATTAATGTAGGAACTTTATTAAATGAATGTTAAATAAACTTTTTCATTAAATAAGCAATTGATTGATGTTTTCATAAAATTAGGATGTCGCACATTGTCCCACACGCGACTTGAATATACTGCATGTGTTATTTATTCGAAAAATTATTACTTGTACTAAGTATTACTTTTTCAACCAAATTACAGAATAAATTGTTAGTATGGAGTCTCAGCATATAGAAAAAAATTGCAGCAGTATAAAGACAACAGACTCAAATAACTAAAGTATTTGAAAAGTCTTGCCCTTTTTTTTCATTTAAAACCATGTATATTTTTTACCCGAATAAAAAGAAGGGTTATGTGTTTTGCGTGTATCTGGGTATGTGGATTTTTTTATACCCTCGAAACATCCCAACGGTTGGATGGATTTTAATGAATGACATTTCTATCAATTCGTCTTAACCGTCCGATTTTACAGACTAGGTTTTGTTTTTATAAATTCAAAATGGAGGCCGTAAAATACAAAATGGGGATATAGACGAAAACAAATTACGCATCATATTGAGTTGCATATCATAGGACAGGTCTTTCAAAATGAAGACGATATTTCATTTACTGTTTTAGAATCAGATGTCCCGTTTAAATATTACACAACCTGGAATTTGTGTAGGTCGGATCTCTAGCTTTACTGCAATTCTAACCATCATAGACATCTATAGCCCTCATCAAAACAGTGTTTATATATAGAAACTAACAAATAAACACAACTTAAAAGTCATCCAAACAAGTAAATAAAAAAATAGGTAAGTAATATAGAAAAAAATAGTTTCACATTGATGAGAAATAATTAATTAGTTTGTTTTTTCGCTGTTGCGTTTTTTGAATTTTTAAATTTAATTTGTTGTTAATGTCACATAACATGACTACTATCTCTAGGGCAGCAGAAAACCCCTTAAATGATTTTTATAATTGCAATATTCTTAATGAAAATTTAGTCTAATTTTCCCACACGTTTCGGAGGAATCGCCCACCAGAAATGATATTATTCATTAATATTATGTTGAGGGGCGCGTTACGAGGATTTTATTGCTGAGGTCATTTTTTATTTCAATGAAATATACTGCTTTAGCCAAGAAAATATGTAAAAGATTTACAATAAACCCCGATATGCAGCTTATTTAATTAAATCCACTTCACCTCAAATAATTGCGAGTTAGTTGTATAGTAATGGTTAGCTATGTTGTCTTGTATAGTCTACCTAGTGCAAAACAGTAAATCTGAAGTTTCTATTTTTAAGTAAGGTGATACGGTAAAAAAGTCAGCTACTGAGTGCTAAAGTGTCCTTGATATACATTGAAATGTTGTAATACGTAAAAATAACTTATAGAAAACACTAAAATTAATTTTTTATGTTAGATCAAGCACTTAAGTATCACAAATTGCATCCAGAATAGAGGCACTTTAACTTGGATGAACTAGCACATATAAGCGAGGTACAGTTTATAATAACAATAAAATAAACTTTAGTACGTGCAATGTTGTCACTATTGATAGCATACAAACTTATAATGCGAGATAGATGCATATTATCAGTGGTGTACTTAAGATATGTATCACTCAGGGCTTCTATAAAAGTTTTATTTGCAGTTAAGACGACATTTCGTACAAAATAATTGAAAGTCTTCAATTGTTTAGTTGTCTTTCGTTTTATCATGTCTCCTACTATTTCCCATATAGGAACACTGGCTCCTAACATCCTAATACGCATTCATCTTTTATTATACCTATACACGAAATTTTTAGAGTATTGCTAACTCTGCTAACCAGTTACTTGCGGCGAAACGTAATTTCCAAATATCCCTGTATTATCCCCATCATAAAGATTTGAAATACCAAAACAAGGCGGAATGCTGAATAGAATCATATGAAACATAAATTCAAAGAGTTTTAAAATTCTTCATTAAAACATCAATTGCTTTTGAAATATAACAAATAATCGTATTGTGAATTTTCGCTTCAATTATTTGAATTTATACCTTAAATACTTGCGTAAAGTATGACTTATACATACTTAATACGTTATATACATATATACAGCCGAAACTCTATTTAACAAAGTCGCTAAAGCCCGGAAAAAGTTCGTTATATGGAAAATTCGTTAAATCGAGATTCAGCTTTTAAAATACTTTAAACTTCATAAAATAATTTTAAATTCATAAACACTAAATATTTTTACTAAAAGTAATTAATCACATTTTTTTTAATAAATTATATCGATTTGTTTTATTTTACCCACCAATATCCATCATCAATTAATTTTTTCTATCTTTGAAATCTGCAAAGAAAACAAAACATTGTCCGGGAATACACAGTATTTTCTGTTTAAAATAAATAGTTATACATTAAAATTAACGAATTCTAATGACATTATCGTATTTATTATTATTATAACAAATAATTTTTACCATAGATTAACATATGCGTCCTTAAATTTAATTTCTGAAAAACTCTGTAATTTTGCCTGAGTTTTTTATTTTAAAAAGTGCTTTCTCTCATAATACGTCTCGCATCTTTGCAATGCACCAAAAAATCCTTCATACGTTTTTTCTTCTAACTATAATCCGCGTCGGATTGCTTCAAATGATTTTAGCATTTCATCATACGAAGTGTTGCTAATTCCTGCATCATGATCATTTTCATCATCATCATATTCGTCTTCATAGCAATTCATTGCTGTATTTTTTTTATTTTTCACAGTGTCGAAAATATCCAATTCGGATAGTGTTTCCGAGGTCTTAATTTCAGAATTAAGTGAAATACAATCTTCAATCAGTACATCATGGTTAATTTCTTCTTTTTTCTGATCTGTATCCACATTTTCTCTAAGGGATCCACATTACTCTAAGGGATTATCATCATCGTCCTCCGTACTTACCGAATTCTCACTGCTGATAAAGAAGGCGTCTTGTAAGACCAGTTGACCATTGAACAAGACCATTGAACATCATAAAATGTGTTTAAAGAAAGAATAAGTTTGAAATGTCCAGAAATATTTTGAGAAATGGGGAGGAAAAAAAATTAGATCACAAGAAAAAGTTCGTTAAATAGAGAAGGCTCTTCACTATTTGGAGATTATTTTACGAAGAAATTCGCAAAAAGCTCTTGGTTCAAAGGAAAAGTTTGCAAAATAGAGAAATTCACAAAATAGGGGTTCGTTAAATAGAGGTCCGTCTGTATATATATTTTGTAATAGCTTTTACATCCATAGTTAATTCTGCACTAAGATTAGGGTTACCAGATGATATGTTTTCTCCGTAAGCTAAACGTATTTTTTTATTGTACAAATTTACGTTAAAATTTTACTGTTCGATGATTTCTTTAGATTTTTAAAAGTAACATATCTAACTTCTATAATTTAAATAAATTTTATTATTTTACATTTTACATTTGCTTTCAAAAATTACACTTTTGATCCACTTTTTTTTTTTTTTTTTTTTTTTTTTTTTTTTTTTTTTAACCACAAAAAATGCGATTTGAACATTCATAAAATTTTGTTAGATAATACAATAAAACTACAGTTGAGAAATAATAACTATGACAAGTAAAAAGGTATTTGTTTTTAAGAAAAATTCTTTTAAAAAGAAATTTTTGCACATTCAACATAGTTTAGTAGGATGTGGAAAATTACATTATTTTTATTAAACAAACTAGTGTTATTAACATCTTTGTTCCCAAAGTTAAAGTAATACTACAAATACTCATTAGTTGGTTTTAAATAAAAAAATGACATCATAGATGACAAAAAAAATAACATTTCGGAAATACTGTAAATGATACTCTAGGGGACTACTAATTTAGATATACAAATAGGGATCTAAAATTACAAATTCTGTTAAAATATCAATTTAATTATCCCTAACTCAAATTCACCTAATCACAAATTTAAGGCCTTTATTAAATAGAATGAGATACAAATCCTCGAAACATTTCATTGTGAAGGATTTAAGTTAAATAAGTATGCAAATTTCTCAATTTCTTGGCCACACCCTCTTGAAGGCGTTTTGCAAAATTAGATGAAAATAACATCTATTTTATGAAGAAATCAGCATAGATTTTGCCATTTATTGGTTTGCTTTTAAAGCAAAAAACAATCGGCTGTAAAGAAATGAAGTCAAAATGTAAAAATGTCAAACAGTTTAGTTTTTATGGGGAAAAGAATAGAGGTCCACATATGTGGACCCAGGTAGCGAAGAGGTAAGTACTTTTTTTAACAGATAAATTTCGCACCTCTAAAAAATACAACGAAAAAATAATTAAGAAAAATATAAGTCAAAATAATTTCTTTTGTCATCGCTAAGATAAATGCGAGCCAAAGAGTAAAAATAATAGAACAATATTATTATTTTTGTGTCTTCAAGGAAAATTATAATTATATTGAAATTATGACATTAAAGGAGTCGAAAGTAATAGATTAAAAATATGTTATTAAATAATGTCCTTTATTAAACAGCCGCTGAAGAAGACGTTGAATTCTAAACTGAATGCAGTATAAAACTTCAAATACTCTTTTTCATTCTACGTAAAAATTAAATAAATTTTAAGAATAATCTAATTAAATAACTTATAGATCGGTTTTGATGTATATAAAATATAACTAAACATAAAAATCCATAACATTTAATGCTTAAATCCGATTGATAAAATTTAGTGTTATAGAACTCATGTTTATTTAGAGAAAAATATTTTATTAGAAATATTTAAATTTATTTAAATTCCAATTTTTTAAGACACAAATGTAGATTAATGAGGATGGTATTTCTAATATAAATTTAAATTTTCCAAAGACGACAAATAACTATTCCGCATATAATCTTCGGTACTCTCTTAAGTAAATATTTTTGTCTTTGAATTAATATAGACAACAGGAACGGATAAAACAATTAAATATGTGGATTGGATTAAATATGATACCACCATTGTGAATACAATGGTTAGTAGTTTGGTATTTAGATCTCCTGACATTTAAATGTATGCTGTTTTCGGCAAAAGTAATCCACTTTATTTGAACGGCGAATTAGCCATTTCATTAATATATCTATGAGGCATTGGATGCACAAATGAAGTGTATTAAACTGATTTATTTGTTGTGGGTTTAGCTGTATCATAAGTAGTTTATTCTAGTGAGATAATTTTGTATTTTCATACATGAATTTTAACCAAAGATAATATTATTACGATGAATTTCAGTATAATGTGAAAACAGATGCATATTTTGCATTTACTAACTGCAAAGTAAAGAATAAAAGATGAATATTAAATAGTACAAATAGAATCAGAAGATTGGGTTGGATCATATTTCAACACACCATTTGGCGAAGTCTTTCCAAACTGTCGAGTGTCAGTCAAATGTTGCTCTTTTATTGTTGGAAAGATTGAGCAATGTTGTTTTTGTCATTTCACGTTTGTTACGTCAAGTGATTTATAATTCAACATTTTATCTCTATTTTTAATGAATTTTAATGTTTTATTAAGTTTTGCGTTAATTAAAATAGCAATTACTTCACTAAATTGTGACGTCATGATATTAAAATATCAAAAGCATTTAATAAAGTCGTCATCTGCTTTTTTATTTAAAACATCGTTTTTTATTCATTTTTATACAAATAAATAACTAATTAAGTCATTAATCGGTTACCTCATGATATTAAAAGAGGAAAAGTATTGAAAAATGTCATCGTCTGCTTGCTTATTTTAAATCAAGATTTCTTTTCCTTTTTTTATTGATGTGGGCGGCTACACTTGTTACGCGCATGCGGTTTACAAGATCGGTGATCATGTCTACGGTCAGAGACTTCAAAATGAATAAAAATACTGTTGTTAATTGACTTCAGTTCTGTCGAGACATAAGTATATTAGCTGCGATTGAGGGAAGTGAAAAGCTCGATGGGATCGGTGTAACTGTGAAAATTGATTAAAGTAAATTTGGTACGATGAAATATAATCGTGGTGCGCCAAGAAACAGACGGTGGCTGTTTGGGTGAGTAGAAACAGGCACAAATATGTATTTCTTTAAAGAAGTTGGAAATCGAACAAAGGAGTCTTTGTTAAGCGTGATTAAAGAATGGGTGTTACCGGGATCTAACATCGTGTCAGATTGCATTAGTTCATATAATTGCCTCAGAGACAAAGGTTTTGAATACATCTGTGACAACCATTCCCTACATTTTAAAGATCCAGAAACAGGTACGCACACTAATTCTACTGAAGTGAATTGGTCTGCGATCAAAAGGTTAATGCGAAACCTTTTTAAATATGCTAGGGGGCAGTTTGATCAATATTTAGGCGAATACATGTGGAGAAGATCGCATGGCCACCCGGTATCAAACGCAACGTTCGCATGATTCATCGAAGCTATTAGAGTGATTTATTCACCAGTCGAGAGGAATAATAAACCGACACTTGTAATCAGGAAAGGCCATTTATGTATTGTATGTTTCTTGCTTTGATGCTAATAAATGACCTTTTCGATGATATTTCGAGTATTTTCTTTGTAACTCTTAATGCAATTCACTTACCACTTTAAGAGCATTAGAATTAATTAGATGCTAATGGCGATTGTCTAACAGATGCACGGCCCTCGAATTCAAGAGTCCCGAGGTAAGGCCGGAGGAATAAGTAAATAAATATCTAAGAAATAATGCACACAAATAAATATCTAAGAATATTATTTTTCTGTTTGCATTAATAAATCTTTAATTTTATTGATGCGAGTGACCGATAGTCGATGATTTAGTGATCGCTACATTAACGACTTTCATGTATTCTTCGATTCCAATACAACGAAGTTGTTGCGTGCAGCGACTTTTTTTTATTTTTCATGTGCGCGAAGTTCTCATACGTGCGATGTTGTGACTGTTGCATTAACATTTTTCTTGTATTATTCGATTCCAGTATGTCGGGTTGCTGCGTCCAGTGATGTTTTTTTTTAGTTTTCATGTGCGCGAATAGTGATTTGATTTGATTTGATAGCCTAAGAGGGACTGCTCAGACCAGGATCTAGTCTGTAGAGCATAATATCCCTCCCGGTCACCTTTATTAAGGTTTGTAAAAAAAAGATACAACGAAAAAGTTACAATATTCAGCCGGAGCTGTACCCGCCGTTATACGCGACAAGGGGCGGGTTGAAAATAAGTTTGCTCAAGACAGAAATAATAATTATAAGCTATGGTCTAAGACCAGATCGGCTCTGCCAGGGAAGAACCCTCAACGCGACAGGCGGCAGAGATTGAGAAGATGTTTTGCATTGGAAATTGCAGCTGACGGCTACTAGGTAAGGTTTGAGAGATCTCTGAGAAAAAAGATATATTTTAAGTAGTTTATTGTTAAGGGCATGTCTATTAAGGATATTGCGAAGCCATTCCTTGGGAGGGATGGCAGGCTTTTTAATATGCCACCGTGCTGTTAACGGGCAGGTGAAACAATAATGGGAGGGAGACGCCACTACGCCACACTCGCAAAGGAATGTGCCTGCACATTTAAATTTATGGAGGTAAGTTCGAAAGGGACCATGCCCCGTGAGAAACGCTGTTGTGTGTGGGGAGAGGTTATAGTGGGTTACTGATACTTTCGGTATTAGATTATATGTATGTCGGCCTTTGTCGGTATTGTTCCAGATTAATTGCCAATCCTTAATTATTTTAGCTTTAATGAACGTTTTATGTATGTTGGTGGAAGTGGGAGATGGATGTCTATATGTGGTTTAGCAGTTGCTTCCTTTGCGAGTGCGTCTGCTGTTTCATTACCCTGAACGCCTGTGTGCGCTGAGACGTCGCCAAGACCTACTCTATTTTGGAGGGACATTAACTTAACTTTTATCTCGAGGATTAGCGGGTGTTTGATTCTATGAGCATAGATAGCTTTCAGACCAGATAGACTGTCACTATAGATTTGCACGAAGGGGTGTGTGGTGTTTATTTGAACCCAGTCTAGGTCTTTTAAAATTGCATAAAGTTCTGCTTGATAAACAGAGTTGTGATCATCTAGTCTGCAAGCCCACTGATGGGTAACGGCGCCCCTCTCCATTGCGCAGAATGCAGATCCTACGCCGTCGGCTGTTCCGGACCCATGAGTAAAATCATGAGTAATCAGAGGTGATGGGGAGAAAGAATTCAGTTTGGTGTTTATTTGGAAGTGAGATGTCTCATCAGAGGGGTGCATCTGCCAGCTTGGAACTTTGTGTTGCATTGTGATGATTGGAAAGAATTCACTTGCAGTCGGTTCATGTTTGAGATGGAGAATACGTCCCTTGGTGTATTCATAATTGAGTATTGTGTGGATTGGTGGTATGCCTGTTATAGTATTTAGCGCGTCCGCGGAGATTGTTTTGTACCCTCGTGAGATTTGTAAGAGAAACATTCGCTGAAGTGAAATTAATTTAGTTATTGCTTGTTTTGTTATGTGTCCCCCCATATACTTGCGCCGTAAGTTATTATTTTTTCTACTATAGTGCGATACCATATTTTAAGCATTAGGTTGCTAATGCCATGTTTTTGATGTCATTTTAAGTGAGTTATGATAAAAAGCTATGAGTTTTAGTTTAAGATGATGTAGATGTGATAGCCAATATTGATGTTTGTCAATTGTTATGCCTAAAAGTTTGAGATACGGGACATGGTGCACACTGATCCCGTTGACGCGAATAACTGGTTTCCTGTTATGCAGGGGCCGTGGTTTTGCAAATGTCAGTGCTTGAGATTTTCTTGGTGAGAGTTGAAGGTTTAGGGATTCCAGTAGCTGGCAGAACACAGGAAGAGCTGAAGCTGCCTCTTTCTCCAAGGCCAGACGGATACGTGCCGAGAAAATAAAGGTGAAGTCATCCGCAAACGCGAGAGGAAGAAACCACGTTTTTCTAATTCTTTTAGGATTAAATTTGCTATTAGTAGCCATAAAATGGGTCCGAGGCAAGAGCCTTGTGGACAGCCCTTTTCCAAGTTGTGTATTGAAGTGCCAGCACCCCAATTTATTAGAATGCTGCGCTGTGATAAGTAAGAGCGGATGACTCCAGCAATATTTTTTGGGCAGTTGAGTACTTTTAGCTGTTGTATGATGTCTCGCCATTCCACGTTGTCGAAGGCCCCCTGTGTATCTAGTGAGACTAGTGAGGTATAGTTTCCACGAGCGATGCTATCAGTGCAAGAAGTCAAGATTGCATGAAGAGCTTTTTCGCATGATCTGCCCTCTCTAAACCCGAATTGGTGCGGATGGAGGATATTATTCGTTTCTAGAAAAAAGGTCAGTCGCTGGACCAGGAGCATTTCAAGTAATTTTCCTAGCGTTGGAAGAAGGCAGATCGGTCGGTATGAGCGCGGTTCAGAGGGTGACTTCCCGTGCTTCAGGAAATATACGACTTCCCCTTGTCTAAGGACAAGTGGGAAACAATTTTGTGAGAGGCAGACGTTTGCCCATCGTGTAAGTAGTTGTGGAAAATTTTTGAATGCTCGTTTTAACAGTCTGAAATCGGCTATGGCATCGGAGCCTGGTGCTTTTTTGCCATCCAGTGAATTAAGGGTCGTTCTTAATTCTGCCTTTGTGAAGGGTTTGTCAGATAGCGCGGTGAATTCTATGTCCATGTTATCGTGTTGTGGGTATGCTGATTTATCAAAAACGTTTTCTGTTAAAAATTTTAAACTGCGCTGCCTGGACGCTTCGCTGGGAGGCAGTTCGAGCTTGATTTCATCAGGAGTGAAATATTTTCCAGTGAAAAATTTTTGGGTTTTGCCAAACGTATTAGATTCGCTGCTACAGAATTTCCTCGATGCTGCATTTTTGGTCGACAGGACGTTGCGCTTATACTGCGCCGCAAGCTTCGAATATCTGGCACCCAAGATTTTCAGCTCATCCGCATTATGATTTAGCCGTCTAGTTGCCTTTATTTTCCGCCTGAGTGATGTGAGTAGGTTACGCTGTGCCCTTAGTTCGGGAGTCCAGAAGGAGAACGAGCGTGTTTTTCTGACTGTTTTGAGTCGTAAGCAGGCACTTGCCGCTGAACGAATTTCTTCTATTAATTTTGTTGTGAAAGTATTTATTTGTTCTGTGTTGCTGATATCGTGAAGTTGTTGAATTAGTGCCTGCTTCCGCGATTTTAAAATTTTGTCAAATTTATGGACCTTGCCCCTCGTAGTATTAAAATGTCTTCTCAATGTGTAAAGTGGTGTTGTCTGGTATGTGAAATGTATGTATAGGTGATCAGAGGCACTATAGGTATCTATTACTTGCCAGTTCGAGATTTTTTGAAGTGTTAGTGTGTTGGTGAGTGTGAGATCTGGCCAGCCTTTGGCAATGACTTCACCTTTAGAGTTTACTTCGACAAAGGTTGCCTCTGAATTGTGGACATTTTCTTTGCTAAGTTATGCACCACTAAGTGTTCTGTGAGGAATTCTCCTCTGAGGTCTTCCTTGACACAATTCCACAGAGCAGAATTGGCATTGAAGTCACCTACGCAGATAAATGCGTGCCTTTGTGTGATGAGATGGCTCCATTCTTCCAAGGACTACTCGAATTCCACTGAAGGCGCCGCATAGGTTGATCCTGTGATAGTCTTGCCTTCTTTTGCATCAATTGTAACAAAAACACAGTGATCACCCGTGAAAAGGTGCGAGTACACTAGCTCAACATTCCTAATGACCAAATGTGCGCTGTTTTTCTTGGAGGGAAAGATTGCCCATGATTTTGGAAAGCCCTCGAGAATGCCATCTTTGGTGCAGTAGGCGTCCCGTAGAAGCGCAATGTCAATAGAATTTTGCGATATGTGGTTCTTTGCACTATCATTTGCTGCTTTTCAGTGATTTAAATTAATTTGCAGGAATTTTAATTGGCTTAAAGATGGTAGTGGTGGTTGGTCAGACATCTGTGTTTCTGTTAAGTTTAAAATTTAAAAGGGTAAGAGTTTAAGGGTAATAGTTACCTGAGTGATTGTAGCCGTCAGAATGAAAGAGGGGGGTGGTTGGTTGTGGGCGAGGCTGTGGCTACTTCCAATGAGGCCAGTATGGTTTTAAGGGTCTACTCCAGTGCTGATCATGGAAATCATTCCCTTGTTCTGGTGGATTGGGCCTACCTGCTGTGTGTTCGTCACCCAGGTAGTAGTCCTGATTGTAATAATGAGGACATTGGTGGTGAGCAGTTGGAATGTTCATACGGTAGGGTTGGTTTGGGCCGTGGATACCTGGTAGAGGTGTTGGAGGACCCCATGAAATGTCCAATGGGGGAACATTGGCTGATCTTGTGTATGTTGTGTGCTTGGTGAAAGGTGCATTCGTGGCGGTTGACGTGTGGGTTTTGAACACTGTTTAGGTTGAGGAGGTGCTTGTTGGATGATCTCATCTAGTTTTTCTCTTTCTTCGCTGTAAGTTTTTTGATATATGGGACAGCTACTGGACGAGGCCTTGTGGTTTGTATTGTATTGAGTTGTTTCTTGTTTATTATGTATTATGCAGTTTATGCAGCAAGACTCTGCATCACAGTTGTTGTTAAAATGCTTGTCTCCGCAATTATCACAGAAAATGCTATTTTCACAGTGCGTGTCAGAGTGACCGTAGTCCTGACATCGCCGGCAACGCTGAACTGTTGTGTACGGGCGAAGCCTACAGCGTTTATGTCCAAGTGTGTTACTGCCATCTTATATAATTTATTTGGCAAGAAGTTCGGGGAAAAGTAGTATCCAGTCTCTGGATCCCTTCATTTTTGAGGTGAAGTTACGGAGGTGGTGGACCTCGTCATCGTGAATGATGAAGGATAGCTTCAGGCATTCCAGTATAAAGGGGAGTCCACTCCTTCCGGAACACCCAGAAGGATCATCTTGAATAACTGGATGGTTTTACTCGTGAAATTTAACTCTCTATTCAATGTTTGGTTTTGCTGTAGCTCCAACTTGAGGGCCTCCATCTCACTTCTGCTTCTGCATGTTATTTCCAAGTGGAAACGTTTTTGAATAAGTCGTTCTACAACGGCTGGGCTAAAGATGTTTTGGCTTGCTATAAGCTTTTCGATTTCTCTGCCTGATGTCCGTCGACAGCCTCTAACTATCAGCGTCCTACGGTATGGTCTTTCGTCCATTTTGGCATTTGGGTTGAGTGAGATCGTTGTTTGTTGAGCTTTAGGGGAGTTGCCACTTTTAATGCCTTCAGATGGGACTCATGCTATGAGCTCTGTATTCAGTGCCTCATTTGTTTCAGTTGCCTGTCTGAGGACCGCGCGAATAGTGATTGCTGCATTAACAATTTTCGTGTATTTTTCTATTGCAATACATTGAGGTTGCTGCGTTCAGAGATGATTTCTTTTAATTTTCTTCAGCGCGAAGCGCTCATACGTACGATGTAGTGAGCGCTGCATTAATAATTTTCGTGTATTTTTAGATTCCAATATGACGAGGTTTCTGCGTCCAGTGATGTTTTTTTTGTTTTGTTTTCATGTGCGCGCAGGGCTCATATGTGCAGATAAGTGATCGCTGCATTAACAATTTTCGTGTATTTTTAGATTGCGATACGACGAAGTTGCTGCGGTCAGTGATGTTTTCTGTTAGTTTTTATGTGCGCGGAGCGCTCATTAGGGCGATGTAGGGATCGCTACATTAATGATTTTTGTGTACTTTAGTTTGTTTTAAATATTCACATTATTTTTTTAATTTTCTGTAATTTTTCTATAACGTGTATAAAAAATTTACTTCCTGCCGCTCATATAATCTTTTTTATGTAAATCTTATTAAATTTGTGAAATAAAATATTTATATTTAGCTCATAAATCCAACATTTAAAAAAATCATCCGTTTGATTATGATTTAATTTGATAATTATGTATTTTCATTATCACTTTTCTGTCCAAACTTGTCTGAACCAATCACATTTCACATCCGGTATGTTTCTACGCTCCTGTAAAGGCAATCTACTTTCCACTGACGTTTTTATCTCTAAAACCATTATTTTACTATGAGTAACTATATTTAAAAATTAAGGATTGCAACATTCTACCTTCTATTTATTGGGGTTACGTTACGTTAAATGTAAATAAACAATTAAAAATTCGCCATTTTGGCATATTTTTTCAAAAACGCCAAATGGTGGGTTGAAATAGGATTATGCCAGAATACTGTATTTCTGTAAATATTATTTTTATTTATTGTATTTAGAATATTAAAAGTATTTCTATATTTTATCATTTTAAAATTGTTAGCAAAGTTAGTATTTTTCCTGAGCATGGTTTATATACAGGATGTCCATAATTAAACGCCACTACTTTAAAGCTGTTTCCAGACGAAACTATTGTTCAGAAAATTGGGAAATTTTCTGAGGGTCATAATAAAGGAATGAGGGATTTGTTTGATCGTAAAAAAAAAAAAAAATTGTTCAAAATTTCGCCACCAGAGAGCTTTTTTAATGAATTACACATTTTTAAAAAGTTTTTATGCTTTATTTTTCTCGGATTAAATAAGACAAATATACAGACTGCCCCCCGCCCCCGTGAAAAAATAAACTGTAAAAACCGTTAAAAATTATTGGTGTTCGAATTGAATGGACCATACAATCTCTGAAAAAAAATTCCGCGTATGACAGCCACCTTTTGTTTTTTTTTCTCAGAGCTAAGACCTAGTACTCAATAGGCGGTGGCTAAATGTGTAATTTATTAAAAACGCCCTCTGGTGATCTAGATCATTTTGAACAATTTTTTCCAAATAAATTCTCACTCCTTTATTACGTCCGACACAATATTTCACAATTTTCTGACCAGTAGTTTCGTATTTAGACAGCTTTGAAGTAGTGTCGTTTAATTATGGACACCCTGTATTATCTGAACAAATGTATCCGGACAAATGAAATTAGAAATGCTCCTTTCGTTTTTTAATTTATACATTAAATTATATAAATTATAAAATTTACAATTCCGGCTTTCTTAAAAAATATTCTTTGCCAATACATGAATTATTCAACTTCCAATGTTTTCTACATAAGATGTTTGAGAAATGTAAATAAAATAAATATGCTCCTATGGTTATTGTAATAAAATGTCGAAATTTTTTTTTCTTACAAAAGCTAATATATCATAACATCACATAAAATTATAAACTCCTTACAATTATCTCCTCATTGCTTCCAAAAACATTCCAATGTATAAATTACATTTTGGTTCTACAGCAAAAATAATACATACCAATACAAAGGTTTTCTAATCATGTGTTCTGATGCATTCATTTTAACGAGGCAGAGCTGTTACTGTTTTACACTATTGTTATTGTAAATGATAAGTATTTATTGTTTAGGCTTTTATATATTTCTTTCTATTTTTTATGTATAAAAAACAACAATAAGAATATATCCCTATCATTTGATGTTTCAGTGATCTTTAATTATCATAAAAGAATAAACAATAGCCAAGGAATAGTAGGAAATTTAAAATGTATACCTCATTTTATAATAACGTCTTTAAAAAAACTTGAAATACAATAAAAATAGTTGAAAGTGTCCAGTAGAAAATATAACTTCGTCAGAATATATATATATATATATATATATATATATATATATATATATATATATATATATATATATTTATTTTTTTTTTTTGCTTTAAAAAACAAATGTCCTTGTTATTACTTTAAAATGTTATTACTTTAAATGTTATTACTTTAAATGTTATTACTTTAAAATTATTTTACAAACTGTTACTTTTTATCACACTCATTTATTTTTTGCTATCCCAGCAACAGAAAACACTGATGAGACTGCTTATGATGTCACTGCGAATGTTTAAAAAAAAAACATAAGTGAGTAGGTGACAAACAGAAAAAAAAAGATATATATATATATATATTTTAATTCAACATCACATTTTTCATTAAAAAAAAAAAAAAAAAAAAAAAAAAAAAAAAAAAAAAAAAACAGTTATATGTATTCTGCAATGAGGATTACAATCGACGGATTGTACAGTGATTTTTTTTTTCACACGGACACGTTAAATATACTCAAGACATGAAAATTAGCTTTAATGTTAAGAAAGAAGTTCAAATTAAATGTGAATAACAATAAAGGTTTGCCAAAATATATCGTATTATATGAAAATGTTTTCGCTAAAATACACCTACCGGCCTTTTGTAAGTGTACAGTGATTTTTTTTTTTTTCACACGGACACGTTAAATATACTCAAGACATGAAAATTAGCTTTAATGTTAAGAAAGAAGTTCAAATTAAATGTGAATAACAATAAAGGTTTGCCAAAATATATCGTATTATATGAAAATGTTTTCGCTAAAATACACCTACCGGCCTTTGGTAAGTAAATTTTAATGTACTAATATAAAAAAACAAAACAAAAATTATCGTCTGTTTTGATTATTTTTTCTTATTAGCATCCATTGTGCACATATTCTTTCAATAAAAGTAATATCTAATTTAGAATACCTTGTTCTAATAAATTGGAATGATTTAATATTTTTGAGATAGTACTAAGTATGAACTAAGTGCCATAATTACAATATATAATAAAAAAATATTTCAAAAGGATATTATTAATTGTTTATATTTTGTTTGTCAACTGAATAAAAAATTACAACAGATATTACTTTGTAATTTTCAGTAGATATTAATTGAACATATCTGTATTTTACTTAATGTCTGATAAGCAGAACTTTAGAAATAAAATGTAAAAGCATAAAATCTTATTAAAAATCTCATGTTATATAAATTTTCATATCCAATGATACAATATCATATAAATAAAATTTTTAATACAAAATTTGATGTGGATAAAGCTTTTGTTTTCATCTACCAGCACATTTTCAATTATTTTAAAATTACTTTGATTTATGCACTTCATTGCAACACTTATTACTACACCTTAATTTCTATACTCTAGTTAAACAATTAAGAACCATAGAAAATAACTTTCGATTTCAATAAAGCCCACTCTAATTTCACAGTATAAGCAACAATATATAAGTTGATTGGTGATTTGTTCGTTTCATTAATATACATAACAAGAATGGAGATACAAACGAACTCGGAGAATAACGTGTCTTTGTTACGAAATGCTGCACAATATTCATTAAAGACTAATTCTACTGGCAATAAGTTGCGTTTGAACTTATTATACTATTTGTTGAAGGGATAATAAGATCAAAGTTTGTGATAAACTTTGAACAATAGATATAAAAATTACATTATGTGATTGTTGCTACTAAGGAGCGAAATAATAACTAATATTTAATAGATAATGATTGATTTGCTTATTAAAACACATAATACTTGTTTTCGTAAATTTGAATAGTGGAACATGTAGCATTATTTAGCTGAATAATATTTATATATGCTGTCTTAAAAAAATTTCTAATTAAAAAAAAAAATAATTTTCTTTTCATTGGAAATTATTAAATTGTATCTTAAATTTTTATTTTCTACCAACAGTTTAAATCTTTTTTTATGTTTTCATGTTACCTTGATATATTATGGCAGATCCTTCGAGACCATCCCCATAATAATATATTTTTAACTCAAAAGTAAAAAAAAAAAAAAAAAAAAAAAAAAAAAAAGACATTTTATTTAAATAAAAAAAAGAAGTACCTTACATTGGACCAATACAATTAATGTAACAATAATTAAACTGTAAGAACAGGCACAAAACTAACAATCTATACTGACATAGCTTAACTCCCGACAATGGAAATTCTAACTGAGAGAAATTATCGAAATTTTAACACCAAACACGAACAAAATTTCTAAAATAAACGGCAGTGTATCTAATTGAAGGGAACTCAATGAAGTACAAGACACTTTTATTTTAGATATTAAACACAACACTTTACAACGTAAGCAAATTCCCAGGAGATCAATGCTATTCAAAACTCAGTTGAAACGGAATGTCGCAGCTAACGGCACTATGGTGGCTCGATAAAGCACAGAACTAATAATTATATTTTTTGAGCAAGAGGTCCGACAAAATCCAACTATACATAATTCTAACACTATTTTTACACCAGATAAACAACCATTGATTTTTAAATATCATAACTTTGCAGAAAATAACCACCAAATTTAGGTACCAGGAGATAAAACCACAATTTGCGAAATAACCAGTAAAAAAACAATCGGCGTCTCGTTCACCCTGAAAATAAAACAATTCATTTGAACCTAGCCTAAATTTATAAAATAGTATTTATGTATTTATTCTACAAAGTATTTTTCGTGCAGTTTCTTACATGCAATGCTCTCAGTAGCATTTCGTCCAATTTATCTCACATCAGATTGGTACCAGGAGTGCAGTACTAGAACTAATGCTCAGAACTGTGAATGATGATAACTTGTCACATACATATGAACAAAATACATATACACATACATATACACCTTGAAAAAAAAACGTATACGAAGCTGATATCACCTTAAACATCTTTAATAAAAAAACCAGGGTGATTCAAGCAAACCGGAACACAAATTTCTGTTCAAAGTTTTAACAATAACAAATATATTTTAGCGAAATTATAATATTTATTTTTGTTTCAAAATATATTACAAGTATTCTGGTATTATAAGTCAAAAATAATAAATTATAGCTGTGAAATATTTTAATTATATTAAAATATATAAATAATCACTATAAATTAAACATTGAAATTTTTATTGCTTAAACGTATGTTAAAAATATTTAATGAAAAATTTCATCTGTAAATTCTCTATAATGTACACAGCAATATAAATGTATACATAGTCTCTAGTATTTGAAAAGCAGTTAAAATAATAAAAGGGGAAGTTTTTCATACATTAGTTTCAACCACAAGATCATTAAAGCATTCGAAAATTGAAACTTCTTCAGCTATTTATTTATTTCATTCTTTTATTAAAAGAAAAAAGACTTTTATTTTTTAAAAACATTATCTGTTTAGCAATCAAATGTTCTGGAAAAATGAAAATGACGGTTAAAATTTATTTAATTGTAATATGAAAAACAACATTATAATCTACTTTTTTTCTTAGAAAGAATCAAAATTTCATTGTAGATTTTAAATTAAAAGTTTCCGCATATATTAATTTTTATATTTGTTATTTAAAAAAAAAACGATTTCCAAAGCTCAAAGAATAGTTTTTGAACTTTAATAAAAAAAAAAATATTTTTAAGATAATAAAATTTCATATTGCATCCATAACGCTAAGTATGTGAAGTTTATATTTGAAGAAGAAATATATTTTTAAAACTTTCATTTCAAGAAAAAAAAGTATTTCAATCATGTTCTAAATTTTTAGAAGGCAAAAAAGAAAACTTTAGAAATTCAACATTAAATTCAATTTATTTTATACAATACACGTTTTCTTCAGGTGACTATAATAAGAAATGTACATAAAATACATATACACATTTAAAGGTAATTGTAAATTTAATTAGTCATATTACATTTTTAGCTGATAATTAGAAATAGTCTTACTCGCATGAATTTTCATTTCTATGTTGAGGTGTCTATTCTTCACTTAATATTTAGCCTTTTGTTAATTTAATATGATTAATTGAATATATTTATCTTTGTGATCATTTAATTCTTCAAGTATTTTACATGCATTTGTAATGTTTTGAGTTGTAATATTTTCTGAAATTTTGAATTTTATATTATATTTCTGCATTATGTTTTTAGTTTATTTTGAAATATGTGTTCAGAATTTATATGATTATTATGATGAAATTATTTTTTTATTATTATTATCAGTCATCATTAAGAAAGATTTTTAAATCGCATGAATTTTTATTTCTACGTTCAGGTCTTCATTCAGGATTTTGTATCCGAAATTTTGCTATTAAATTTACACATAATGAATTATACTTATTTTTGTGACAATTTAGTTTTTAATTCGTCTAACAATTTTGATATTACGTAATATTTCTTGATTATATTTTTCTTATTTTAGAATTCTTTATTTAAAAATGTTGTTATTATTACTATTTAGAAATATTCACAAATATTTAGAGATATTCTACTAGCATAACTTTTTATTTTTATGTCGTATCTTCATTCTGTACTTTATATCTTGAATTTTTTACTCGAGTGCATATAGTTAATTTTATTTATATATGTGCTTATTTTGTTATTGATGCGTTTTAGATGAAATTTAAGTGTTTTCCCTTTTTCCTTTTCACTGTTATTATTATATTACTGTGCACATTAATATATAATTTGTATTTTGTGTTATAAATCATCCTTTCATAAAAATATGCTGGCATTTGATCCACTTTTCTCTTATCATCAGTTTCTTGAAACTTTTTAAATATTAAACATTTGAATTTATAAAATAAAATAAAATAAAATAAACACAGAAACCAATTTCTCACATATAATATCAACTAATGCGGTATAATTGTACAACAACTCCAAGAAAAATCTACCAACTATAATATTAATTTTTTAAATAGTGTTATGTGTATAATATAAAAATAGTAATCGGTGGAAACCCTGTATATGTTATTCTTATATATTAAATTAAAATGAATGTGGAACATAAAAATTGTGTAAAATGGAACTTTATCAAAAAATTAACTTTTTAATCAATAAAATTTTAAATTTCTACATAATCAAATATTAGTGTTTTTCTTTGGCTGAGTATTGGATTACGTATTTCAAATGATTAAAACGGGAAAATACGTAACTATATAAAAATTAATCACATTTTTGGTGGGATACTAGAGATGCATATTTAAGCAAGGAATTAAGAAATATAAAAAATGCATCACGTTTTGATTCAAATGGTTGAGAAATGCGGAAGTGTACTTTTTGGAGTTTCTAAAAAAAATCATGCGTCTGAAGGTAAACGGTAGAATTCTTGTTTTCATTATATTTCATTTATTTTCAAACATATATTTATTAAGGAATTAGGGTGGATTAATAAATATAATTCAATTGACATTTTCATTTTTCTGGTGATGAAAGACATACACAACTTCGGATCATTAGTGACAAAATTTTTTTAACAATATCCTCCGCCTTATTCATTTACAGAAATTCTCTAATTTAATAAGTCTAAAAGTACTATTAAAAATACTATTAAAAATGGCAATTTGCACAACGATGCGCATCTCTTCCATCGTTTTGGTGTTCTTTCCCTATTTAATTTTTAGTAATTGAAATTATTAAGCTATCATATAAAATGTCTTAGATGTTAAATATGCTTTCGAGAATGATAAATCTGGTCAACTGATACCATGATAGGTCCTTAGGGAGTGTAATATTCCTCACTTAACATCATGTCGTTCAGAAAAGGGCTGAATTTATATGGACAGTTGGCATAGTTTATCTGGTAAAAATCGAATAGAAGATTCTAACAATGACAGAAAGTTTTGCAGTTTTGTAATTGTTGAGCATGAAAGTGTTTTATCCAATTTACTATTGATATTAAAAAGATAAAAAAAATGTAAGTACGGTGTTAATGAAAAGTTCCAAACGTTTCAATTAGATACGACGGTATCATAAACAGTTTTATAAAATGAATAAAATTACAGAAACTTGCCGTCTTTTGGTATATTATTATTTTTTAATCAAGTTTAGTGAAACCAAAAATTTCCCGCAAAATAAAAGTATCGCATAGAAACGAAAAACATTTTAATAAGAAGTTTTCTGATTCAAAATTTAAATTATATTTCACTTGAAAAAAACAGGTAGAACGTTAGCAATAACATTACGATTTTCGTTAATTTCAAAACACTACTACATTGTAAATAATTATGAATAATAATAAAAAAAAATATGTAGTGGTTGTTTATAGCATATAGAATCAAGTTTCGAGTTAGTAAAATTGATATTTTATTGATTATTCAATTATTACTTCTCATTTGTTAATTGTTAAAGTAACCTTAATACTGTAACCTTAATAGAAAATAAGGACTTACCTCAAAATTGGTCAAAGAGAAGATTTTATTTAAAAATATTAAACGAAAGCCTTTTTAATAGTGAAAATTTTGACACATGACTTTTGCCCATACGGAAACTATATCGGGAGATATTGTAAATTTTGTTAATACACCCAGCGTAATTACCCATACAAATTAAAACTTTGAATGCCTTTTCTCTTTGTTCATATTTTCTTCACTATCGGGATTTGAAAATGCTAAGTTATTTGAGATAAAGATTTAAAATTTCTTGCACATGTTATTTGAGTTATAAATGTGATCGATATGCACATGGAATTAACCTTCAGGTTTTTTACTATATCCTTCTATATATAAAAAAAAAGTTTTGATTTGGAAATGGACCAATGAAATTCTGCGTAGATATTCCCGGTAGACTGGCATCTAATTTGAATGCTTAAGCATGGTCTTTCTTCCTTAATAATAAAAAAAAACTGTTGCATACAAAAATATGAAAATTGGTGGTATTATAGAGAAATGTTTGATAAACACGCTGATGCAGACAGTTTTCAAATCGAATAATTATTTTAAGATATATTTAATGTTAAAGTTGGTCAAAGTCGTTCCATTAAAAAGTTTTATAGGAGCAAAAACTATACATAGGAATTTAATCATTCTTAGATCATTTTATACATGAGAAGTTCTCGGGGTGCAGACTGCTTTTATTTTTTTTTTAATTGATTCATTTTTTGAGGATTTATTTCCTTTTTAAATTCAAATTTTCAGCATTTCCAGAGATATTTCTTACATATTTTAGAAAAGGATATTATTTTTAATCGTTGCCAATTTTTAAAACAGTGCAAACAATAATATTTCCTTCAAATTAAAAATTTTTTTACACGTGACTATTATAAACAGGAAAAAAAAAAACTTTAAAATTAGAATTAAATGATTACGTGTTAAAAGCAGGAAAATTACGTAATAAGAACCATACTTACACTTGAATTTTAAAAGAGAAACAAAATGTTAAAATAAAAAAAAAATCATTATTATACGTTAAAACTTGTAAATGGAGGAAATTACGTCATATTTAAAATGGCAAAAAATATGGCAAAACAATTTAAATTAAAAAATATATTTGCTTGAGATAATCTTTTCAACTGTTATCGTGAATTCGAAGACAGCGCAAATAATATTTCCTTCTAATAACAAAAGTATTTTCACGTGAATATTAATTAGAGAAATAAAACTTTGGTGTAAATTATGTCAGATTTAAAACGGTACATTTAAAATTAATTATTTAACTATCTTACTAGAACTATCTTATAGCGCTGTTAAAAAATATCGGGAGACAATGACACTATTTACTTAATTCATTTTACATTAGCTTATTTTCAAATGTTTAACTAATTTTTTTAATTAAATACGAAAACAGCCATTGTATCGCTTAACAGCAACAGATTTGGCCTTAAAAATCCCTAATCCAAGGAAAACAAATGGAAACCCGTTTACAGAGAGATCGCTACTTTTTTATTATTATTATTATTCAATATTTTTAAAGCCGATCAAATTAGCGTGCTTTTTGGATTTTGGTGTGCCTGAACGGGGGTTGGCGAGCGTAGCTCGTATGGGGCAGAGCCTCCTAGTTTTTTTAAAATAAAAGTATATGAGGATGTGTTAGGTTTCATTGTTTTACACTACATATATCTGTAAAAACTACTGTATTAAATGTAATATCAGATGTATACAAAACTCCGTGCGCAGTCATGTGTAATACACATTTGAAAATCATTTTTAAAAACATTGGACGAAAATATCAATATTTAAAAAAATAGTATGGAATTAAAAAAATCATTTTTTTTTATTTTTTTAAAATTTTGAATTAAATATGAAGTTATCTTTTAAATATGCTTTTAGATGAAATTTGGAATGCAGTGAGTTCACCATTGCAACCATATTCTTAAAAATAAACAAAATTGTTGAGAATGTAAACTGTCCCTTAACACAATAGAATGTATTCAAAAAACTGATTACAAGAAAATTAATGAAATCAAGCTAAAATACCAAGCAAAAAACGCATTGAATTATTTCCGACTTTCGACATTTAATTTTTGTTTTAGTTAGCTTAAATGTGAGAAAAAAGACGTAAATGTTACAATAATACATTTTTTCTTAGATTACAATTAGCAAGCGGATTTCATCAAAACTATATTAATAGGGTATAAAAATACCCTATTTTAGATATAAGAGAGCAATAAAAAATCTTTGCTTATGTGAGCATTTAAATCAAATTGGGATTTACGTGTAAATATTAAATATGTACAATATCTATCAATATTTTTAGAAGGAAGTAATAAAAATTAATATATTAATCTAATAGTTATTATTATTTCGGTATTATGAGGAATGTAAATTATACATAACTTTATGGTGAATAATTAAATTGCTCAGATAAATTCAAGAATTTTCGTGAAATATAATACAATATATTATTTATATAATACAATATACTAAATTACTAAAACTTAACTTAATTATTAAATATAATACAATATATTATTTTTTACATGTATTTTAATATAATTTTTTTTTTCTTTAGGTGAAATTACTAAAATTACTAAACATTATTAGTATAAAATATGTTACATCATTTCAGTATAGGTAGACCGGTGCTAGTTGGCCCGCTTTTTCTTCTAATATTTTTTAAAAAATTACAATTCCACATTTTAAATTCCTTTTTATGTTACCACTATCAGTGTGCCTTCAGGAAGAAGTCACAATAGTAAAGCTTGAAAATATTAACTATAAGTATTAGTTTAGAAGCTCAAATTGACACAAAGTCGATTGGGCCGACCTGCCCCGATTACGGGGTAAGTTGACCCACGTCACTTTTTAATGTTCTGATAATGTAGAAGCTTAAGTTCAAAATTTTACCAAAATTTAATTTTTATTTGTTGCGAACGAAAACACAATATAGCCTCCTAAATTAAAATAAAAAATTTAAATATTAAAATTGTGAGTTATTCAAATTATTAACTTAGACCAAAAATTGCTTTTAAAATTGACTTTATTTTCTCATAAAAAATGTCTTTAATACATTACGGAATAGTAATACATTTTAATAAATGCATGCTAGGTGTTAAAACACCGTAAATCTTAGAGTACAGTAATTTAAGAAATTAATCATCCTTAATTAGGTGATTTATTATAAACACCAGATGATAAATAAATTGCATCAAGGCCTCTGTACATCTGTTAAATGCAATAATTATTTTCTTTGTTGGCCAATCCAACAGGTATTTTTCAATAATTATGAAAGTTATAAATATTTTTGTAAAACAAGAGCAGCTGATTTAATTCGGGGAGGAGGTAAACAACATTATAACTTGATTTTTAAAAAAGATTGACTGGAATAATCAGGAATTAATTTAATAAAATAACACTTTACTATTAATTAATAATTAATTAATTAAAATAATGATGAATGTTTATTAAAATAATTCATTAAAACTATCAAAATTCCAGTACCCCAGAGCCAAATGCCAAATGGCCCAACTAACCCCGTACCGCCAGTTTTGTTTTTCATGACTGTAAGGAATTATTCTGAAAGTATTTCAATAAAAAAAACATGCCCACAATAACTACAAACAATTATTTTTCTGAATTATTATATATAAAAATCTAAAATGTAATCAACAAACAAATAAAAAACGATTATTTATAAGAGAGGAAATTTACTCACCTTTGCAAAATTTTGAAAATTCTCAATAATTATTTAACGGACGCTCCGACTTCAATGGTGCTGACGTTGGAGGAGGAAGGCGAAGCAACTCATATTTGGCTGGACCGGCAATGTCATCTAACACAAAGTTAAAAAAAAATATCGCGACTGGGCCAACATGCCCCTGTGGCCAACTAGCCCCGGTCTACCCTACTATTTAAGATAATTATTCATTTTAAAGATATATTAAATATAGTTTTCCATTATTTAACTTATATAATTTAAATACATTTAAAATTTATTTTAATATCATTTTAAACAAAATTTCTTTTAAAATTATTTCACATAGTTAATATAGAACCAGTTACATTCTTTCTGTTTAATTATTAATCATATAATTTATTTCACAGTTGCATTACTTTTTCATTATAATTCATGGAATTTAATTGTTTTATTTTGCTTTTGTTATTTTCCATGTTTAATATGCTTGTAAATCTGGTTGAACAGTTGATTGAGCAATTTGAAAAATAACTCTTATATGCAATGAAAGTTTTCTCAATTAGACATCAGTTATGTTTTGCTTGTATTTGGAGTATATTGCCCCTGATGAAAAGATCCACAATTTAAGTGTTATTCTTATTCTTGATATTCATTTTTCTTTGCATTCCTTTTGTAAATTTTTACTCTGACTAATATTGCTCCTCCACTTTTTGAATTTAAATCTTTCCCCTTTTGTTTTATTCAAATAATTTATTAGAATTACGGTATTATAATATTAAACTATTTAGTTTTTTTCAATATTTTGAGTTTTCTTTGTGGGTTCTGTGTGCAGATTAGCTTTACTATAATATTTTTATAATGGTTAATGTATTGTATTTTTACATGCCATCTCCATTTAGAATTTTGGTTAACATTGTTGCATAAACTTGTAAGATAAAATCAAAGATATCGTTGTAAATATCTTAAATTGTTAATAATCTGACTATATCATATAAAACTTCTTTAAGTCTGCATGTTTTACTGGACTCATTTACTTTTTTTTAAATTCTTTTCTTTTAAGGAGAAAGTGCACTTTGTTTGTCTGTTTCAATATGGGTACTATCACCTACCATTTTTTCAAAGCATTTAACGAACAGATTACGTGAGCTTTCGGTTATGTGAGTTAAGTAATATGAATTAAGGGCACACACACATAAATTATATATATATATATATATATATATATATATATATATATATAATATATACAGTGTGTGAGTGTGTCTAAAAATGTATTCTGTTTCTCTGCAAATTATGCAACATAAAAAGATAAATTTCTAAGAAGCACTCGTATTTTAAATAACGAAAAATGATTATTAACCAATTTAAATATGTTTTCAATCGAATCTAAAAAAAAAAATAGTAAATGTAAAAAAGAACAAAAAATATTACAGTGAGAAATCCGTTTAGTGATTTCTCAAAACGATGGAATTTAGCCCAATAAGCAAAACACTCTACAGTAAATTCTTTCGCATATATATGTATTTTCTGTATACATGTAATTTGTTTGACAGTAGGGAAGACAATAAACTAAAATTTAGGATATATTGGACATTTTTTTATGAGTTATGAGTCAATAACTTGCAATTAAATTTTTATAGTGATATTTCAATAGCTTTTAGATAACTCCGTTTTGCGTATGGAGTTTTCATTGAAAAGATTTCCATAAATACATTTATTTAACTGAAACATTTACTTAACTATATTAAACTTTACTTAACATTTAATTATCAGTTATGTGAATTGGAATTTTACTGTATTCATCGATCAATGTCTCTTTTTTTGTCATTTATACCTAAAAGACAGTTAGGGGGGAAAAGGGGGGGGGGAATTTAACTTTGAAACGTTTGGCACTTCCTGTTTCTTTCACAACTATCAAGTAGTTTTAAATTCTGATAAATTAGATTTTTTAAAATACAATAAATGTAAGCGCAGATTAGAAAAGTTAAAAATGTGGGCTTTAATAAAATGTAATACTAAGAATAAGAAAATTGTAGACAAAAATCTCATTTTAAACGTAATGAGATACCCTAATTTGTATACTATTGTTTATTTTTTATTGATACTTTAGTTCAAAAAAGTTAGCACAAAAAGAAAGAGACCTTGATCGATAAGTACAGTAAATTTCCAATTCACATAACTGCTAAGTAAATGTGAAATAAAATTTAAGTAAATATTTCAGTTAAATAAATGCATTTTATGGAAAATGCACTTTTCAGCGAAAATTCAATACTCAAAACGCAATTCCTCAAACAGCAATTGAAATATCACTATAAAAATCAAATTGCAAGTAACTGACTTTTAACTCATAAAAAAAGTATAATTTAGATTTTAGATTATTATCTTTACCACTGTCATTCAAATTACATGCATACAGAAAATACATATATATGCGAAAGAATTTGCAATAGTGTGTTTTGCGTAATGGGCTAAATTTCATAAAATTTTACGATAAACTCCTCAATTTACCAAAATGTAGTCAATGCATGGACTATATTTTCCTTTTCATCATTTCTTAGAGTCAAAATCTTCCTAAACATAACAGTAAACTATTAATTGCTTTTTGAAAAATCTTGCTTCGAACGCTGTCTGATAACTTAAAAATAACAATTTGAGGGCAATCCCTTATCATTCAGCCAGTTTTAGGGAGAAACTAAAAAACAGCCTTCTCTAAAGCCCATATATCTCTGAATGTTTACTATATTTGACTGATTTTTTTTAATAAGTTGCTCCATAGAGTTCACTATTATATTATGCAAAACGTTCCTTGTTATCTTTCGCGCATGCGCAGATAAAAATTATTTTATTCAACGTCCCATATTTCCTTAAATACGTATTATATTTACATTCCAATTCCACTATATTATTTCTACTACATTTTGTCAATTTTTCTGAAACTGGCGTTAGTTTTGGTTAAAAACTATGATAGTTATAAGCAAAAAACATGCAAGAAGTTTTTTAATTGTTTTACAAAAATCGCAATATCTGTATTAATATACGTGATATTCTTACACAAATGAATACACATATTGTACAATGTCTGGTTATGTGTATTCCGTAGCGATATATGATTACGTGTATTTTATTTTACAGGATTCCCAATTATTATTATTTTTTAAATTTTTTGTTGTCCCCCAAATTGTTCTCCTTATGAAATCGACATTGATGAATATGGAATCAAACTTTTTTTTTTTTTTAATCTTAAAATTCCAGAAGAATCTGACAAGTATATTTTTAAATATTCGACAAAATGTCTAAAATTGAAATTTGCCGGTCATTAATGGCCACGTAGTGTACACTGGTGGAAAGAACATAAGGGCCACTGTTATTTTCAACGATTACAGTTAGAAATAAATCCGCAGCAGCACGTAAAGATTTGAATGAATGCGGATGTACTCTGTTTTGTGAAACGTATTCAAATTATATACATCCGCTTTTGCCGATCACGTAATAGCAGAGATAAGAGATTTTAGGCAATCGCTGGGTGCTGTGAATTGTCATTAGATGAACAAGTTGAAGGAGATGGAGTGAAGTTTGAACATTGAAATTTTAAATATGTCTCTGAGGCATCATTTAGGTGATATTACTCGTGGTTGAATAATCGGAAAGTTTGAAGAAAGACGCAAAATGAGAGATATTGCCCGTGAATTTAACTTTGGGCACAGTAATGTTTCTAGGCAATAGGCGGCATTATGAAAGAGTGGAATATGTACTAGGCGCACTCAAAGAGGCCGTCCTAGCAGAACGAAGTCCCAAGAAGATTGCTATATTGTTATTTCGGCTAAAAGGAACAACCGCAGCACAGCTGGTGAATTAGCGAATGAACTTTGTGTTGCCACAGGAACTAAAATCTAGCGAAAAACTGTCGCAAGACGTTTGATAATGGGTGGACTACACTCCCGAAGACCTGCTGTGAGTATTCCACTCTTGAGACGCCCACGTAGCGCCCGTTTAAGATGGTGCCGTAGGCATCGCAATTGGACTGGAGACGACTGGTGTACCATGATCTTCTACGATGAGGCTAGATTCAGTCTATCGTCTGGCTGTAGGCGTAAACTGATATGGCGCGAGTGCGTACTGTTGCGAAAATATTCTAGAAATAGACCAATATGCGAATTCAAGTTAATGGTGTGGGCAGGCACTATGTTCAATGGATCTGTATGTGCTTGACCAGGGGTCCATGAACGGTAGACGGTACATTGAAAACTTCCTGCTTCTACATGCCAGACGTTTTCGAGGTGTTGTCGGCGAAAAGTTTCGTTTTATGGATAATAACGCACCTTGTCATCGCACAAACCTGTACAAGGTTGTCTTGAGGCCAAAGATATTCATCGCATAGACTTTGTAAAAAATCACCATAAAATAAAACAATACACAGAACGCGTTTCGAGCTAAAAAAAATAACAGCTCGTCATCAGCTACAACAAACGCGTGTCCGCAAGCGAATAAGGTCAAAAATGAACTGAAGGTAAAGAATGTTGCAAAGAATCCGACAGATGGCGCTACCTGAAAGATGCACATGTAGAAGAGAAAGGTGTTGTCAAAAAGGTAGAACAGAAATTGATAGCGAAAAAATGGAAATAAAAGAATTAAAATAAAATAAAAGAAGTAATAATAAAAATAAAGAAATATAAAAGAATAAAACAAGAAAAAACAAAAGATCCTTTTTTTAAACAAAATAAAAAAAAAGAAACAAGAGAAAAGGGAAAAGAATTACAAAAGTAATTTCCACGCTGGAGATAGTAAAGGAGATGATGGGAGATCGTTGACAAGATTAGAAGAATTTTTAGAAATAAAATATGCTTCATGAAAATCAAAGTGAGAGGAAGAGGCTGGGGAAGAAATAATTTTGGCCATGGAGAAATTGAAACAATGACTAGAAGACCAACAGTGAGAAGCAATCTAAGATTTAGAGATTTCTTGATTTGCAATATACCTCTGATGTTCGCCTAATCTGAATTTTAAAGCTCTCTTTGTTTGACCAATATAACCTAAATTGCAAGAGCAAGGAATATAATAAATACCCCACCGGTTCTCAGTAGGAACAGGGTCTTTTAGAGAAGAGAATTTAATTTTATTCATAGGTTTGAAGATAACTTTAAAATTAAAACGAGAAAGGATTTAGCAATTTTGAAACAGAGAAGAGAATCAAAGGGCAGAACTATTATAGAATTAAAATTAGGAGGACTATTTGAATCAGAAAAAGGACGTTTAGGCTTATTAAATTTATACAAAGCTTTATCAATCAAAGAGGATTATAACCACGAGCAAGCGCAAGAGATTTGAGATAATTACTTTCATTATTCAGAACAGAAGATTCAGAACAAATGCGTAACGCCCTAAAAACAAAAGTATAAAAGGACGACACTTTTTGTTCAGGAGGATGATTTGAAAGAGCATGAGGAGGAAGAGAGACAGCGAAAGGTTTTCTATAAACGGAGGTAGAGAACCGATCTGAGTGTTTTGAAACCAAGACGTCAAGGAAAGAAAGAGACTTGTTCTCTCCGACCTCGAGAGTAAATTGAATACAAGGATCAACATATTAACAAGAGAAAGGAGATTAGAAAGATCCAGGTCAGAGGGGATTAAAATGAAAGTGTCATCAACATACCTAAACCAGAAAGGAAATTTATATAAAGTGAAGAGTTTTTCTTCAACAAAATGCATGTGCCTTTCTCAGGTAGCGCCATCTGTCGGATTCTTTGCAACATTCTTTACCTTCAGTTCATTTTTGACCTTGTTCGCTTGCGGACACGTGTTTGTTGTAGCTGATGACGAGCTGTTATTTTTTTAGTTCGAAACGTGTCCTGTGTATTGTTTTATTTTATGGTGATTTTTTACAAAGTTTTATTATTTTAATTACTTCTAATCGCCAGTTTTTGGTGCTATTTCGCTATCGCATAGACTGTGTAGCACGTTTTCCTGACCGGAATATCATTGAAAATGTATAGGATGACTTTAGGAGACTTATTGCTGCTCTACAATTTCCCCCCACAAACAAGGAAACCCTTATACGTGCATTGAAGGATGAATGGGGCAACTTGCCTCAACAGCTAATGAATTATCTTGTTTTGAGTATGCCACGCCGTTTTGAGAGTTGTCTCGCATTATACGATGGCCACATCCATTATTGATATGGCACTGACGATTGTTAATTGTGAGTATTTTGCTTTCTTTGTACAGTCATTTTTTCGGACAATATTCACGTTTCAGAAAAATAATCTCTGGTAATACCATGTATACATCCTTTTAACAATTTTTTTATATTAAATCCTGTTTAATATTCTGTTAATACTAATTTTTGCTTCTTGACCCACAGTCTCACCTAAATTCTCTTTTACGTGTGCATTTCTTCTTGGCCCTTAAGTTTTGTCCACCAGTGTATATATATATATATATATATATATATATATATATATATATATATGTCACATTTTAACGAGATGACAGAATTCTTTGTAAATCGCCTTATTTAGTTTTATTTAAATAATTAAAAATATAGTCATAGCATTCCATAGCTGCCAACAGGATGGAAATAACAGAGCACCACCTGGAGTAGAGGTATATCTAAAATTCCTCAGCCCCGTAAGGTTACCTGTTAGAAAGGGCCATGTGGCGTTACTAATTTAACGATAAAATTGATTAACTGGCTACCCTTCGAAACTCGTGATTATTATTCACTGGGCTCGTATCTAAATTGAGGTGCAATATATTACATACATATATTTGAAAAGATTAATATTCGCATTTTTTCTGTGATTCGCGGAATTCGAAATAAAGTTCCGAATTTTAACAACATGTTTTTAGTTGTCAGCATTTTTAAATTTTCAGTTGCATGATGCACGAAACCAAGTCGGCCATATATATATATATATATATATATATATATATATATATATTATTTCTGTGTTCACAGACTCAAACTTGCAGAAGCGGTGACACATAAGCAAGGAATTCAGATGAAAGAATAATTAACGTATGTGTGAAGGCCTTTCCCGGCCTTTACATTTAGAGCGTTCTTTTAAGAAACTAGGGGGCTCGGCCCCCTACGAGCTACGCTCGCCAGCCCCCATCCAGACACCGCAGACTCTAAATGCACGCTAATTTGATCGGCTTTAAAAATATTTCGAAAGAATGAATTATAATTAAAAAAAACAGTGGCGATCTCCCTATAAACGAATTTCTATTCATTTCTCTTTGATTGGGGAATTTTAACGCCAAATCCGCTGCGGTACTACTTGATTATCCTTTCGACCAATTTCGCCAAATTATATAAATCGCCAAACCACTCGCCAAATTATACAAATTGATATAATTTTTATTTTAAATAACGAAAGAACAAATAAATTCGTAGAACATTAATAAAAACACAAATAAAATTTCGAAATAAAAATAACTTGATGACGTATACACGTGTAACAACATTTCAAAATAAGCTAATATAAAAGGAATTAAGTAAAGAGAGTCTTTGCCTCCTGGTATTTTTTAACAAAGCGAAAGGAAAGTTCTTTTAAATGAGACATTTTAAATTAATTCTCAAAATATCAAATAAATGTCTAGCGCAATTTCTAAATTTAAACTTTTTTGCAATATTATTTTGTGTTCATTTTATGTAATAACTATAATGTGACGTAAATATGACGTAATTTATCCTAAGACTTCTAACGCATGTTAATGAATTTATTATTTTACAATATCATTTCTCTTTTAAAATTCGCGTGTATACTTTTTATGACGTAATTTTTAATAAGTTCCTGCTTTTTATACGTAATTATTTAATTCTAATTTGAAAGATTTTTTTCTGTTTATAATAGTCACGTGTAAATAAATTTTTAATTTGAAGCAAACATTATTGCTTGCGCTTTTTATACAGTTGGCAACAGTTTAAATTAGTACAATTTTCTGAAATCTGTAAAAAATATCTCTAGAAATGCTGAAAATTTGAATTTAAAATAGAAATAAAACCTGAAAAAATGAGTCAAAATAAAAAAAATTAATGCAATCTGCACTCCGGCAAATTTTAACGCATAAAATGATCTAAAAATGATTACACTGCCATGTATAGTTTTTGCTGCTATAAAACTTTTTTAGTGGAACGATTTTATCCAACTTTAGCATTAAATAACTCTTAAAATAATTCTTCGATTTGAAAACTGTCTGCATCAGCGTGTTTATCAAACATTTCTGTATAAAACCACAGATTTTCATATTTTTGTATGCATTATTTTTGTTAATATTAACGAAGAAAGTCCTCCGGTCACAAAAAAATCAAAACCGGCGGTGGCGGCGGCGGCGGTGACAGCGGTAGTTACTTTTTTTTAGAATAGAGAGATAATATAATGGTACAAGAATAAGTAAAGAGCGAAATTCGGCTGTTTAAAATAGAATGTAGATACTTTTTGTTTCTCAACTCTAGTGTTATGAAAGCGATTCAAAACCGTCCAAATGACCTAGAAAAAGCTATGAACGCGCACTTTCTAAATTCTTCTGCCAAATTTCAAGACTCAGTTGCAGGTACGTTTGCAAAACTCAAATTTGGGTAATAAGCCAATTTAAACTTAATTTTAAAACACAAAGTATCCTTAATTCTATAACATAGGTGCACTTTAAAAATAATTATAATTAAAACTCCTGCAATGAGTTTGTCCTCTGCCGTGACAAAGCAGACCAGCATATTATATTAGTTCCATATTTCTACTCTTCCACAAAATATATAATTTTATATTGTATTAGATAACGCAGGGTTTTATTCTCTTACTTTCCTGCCAATTACTCCAATCTAAGCCATTGTAAGCTAGTTTCACGATAACAATCTTCTATTAGATATACCTTTATCAATGTGTGTGTTTTTTTTCTCCGACAATAAAAATATTTAGAAAACAAATGTGAGATTAGAGTCGGGATTAACCACCGCGGCGAGAGGCCTCTCTTCGTCCGCAGCCCTCTTCTACTCTATCCCGACACTTTTGCGGAAGAAAGGTTCATAGGTCCCCAGCCACGTCCCGAGTAAAAAACACTATAGCGAAAGGATGGTTGAAAAAAAAAATCAAAAATTGAAACCGGACAAATTTAAAAGGGAAAGTACACAAATTAAAGACACTGAAAAGTGAGGAAGGGAGGGCTTGGGGCGAGGATGGCCACCCAGGGAAACCCAACTTGAAACTACCGAATGATTCCTGCTACTTCGAGCCTATAATTACCCTCGGTCGGCCGTTGGGGCTGGGCGGGCCTATCAACCGCCGTATCAAGCGGCCTCTCTTTGTCCACAGCTCTTTATTCTTCTACTTTATCCCGACTCCAATTTCTAATTAATTGTCTCTAAGTAAGACAAACATTTTTTTTTTTTTTTTACAAGTTAAGTATATGTACCGTTAATGAAACGTTAATGATAAAATATGTGATGTTTTCCCCTTTCATTTTACAAATACTTTAATTAATTTGTTTATTACTTTTTATTCTATGGAAAACAGAATTTACATTACGAGATGTCTAATTATTGTAATATAATACTAACGTGTTGAACTAAACAGTTAGACAACACTACATCCTAAGTAAAATTAAACGGACGAATATATTTGGTGGTTGTGCTTTTTTCCTTTAATCTTATTTTATATATTTCGCCATTGTAATAATGTTTAATTCTTTGCATCGTTCGAAATACTTTATATTCAGTTACATTATTATATATTTTTATATTTATAATAAAACTATGGGGCTTGTCCCCTGCAACCTACGCTCGCCAACCCCCGTTCAAACACCGCAGAATCTAAAAACACGCTAATCTGATGGGTTTAAAAATATTAGAGAAGATTGAATTATACTGAAAAAAGCTGTGCAGATCTCCTTGTAAACGGATTTTCATTCAAGTCCCTTTAACTGCCAAAATTTAAGGGCGAACCAGTTGCTGTTAAGACATCAATGATTGTTTTCGTTTTTGATTAAAGAGCATCAGTTAAACATTTGAAAAGAAACTAAAATAAAATAAATTAAGTATATAGGGTCTTTGTCTCCCGGTGTTTTAAAACAATATAACAATAGCCTAAGTCATTGGACTATCATCAACAGTTCCAGGTGGACCACTTCGCTTTTTATACTCTAGGTGCCATATTGGTACTTTAATATTAGCCAGGCACAGGTGATAGGTCGCCAAATATTATTATATCGCCATCATTCCATCTATATTATAATAGTTCAAGTCATCAACTGTCATAAACAAATACGGTCTGATCCCTTCGCCGTTCATATGAATGTTTGGCACAGATGTCATATACGTTCCATATTGATGCGATTTTTTAACATCGCCAATTTGGGGAACGCATCAACAGCATAAACAACACCATCCGGCTTACCATATCAAGCAAAATAACGATACTTTGTCGCAAGTTAAGTGCCCGTTCCGTATATGACATTGGCGTCAGAAAAAAATCGCGCCAATATGGGACCGTAAGTTTTCCATTTTGATTAAATTTCATAATTTTCCATTTTGATTTTTCGAATAAATCTACTTAAAATTTGCCATGGTTGCAAAGAATTCTTGGTACTCCTACGCTAGCCGGATGCAAATCTCGCCAATAGCTTTTTTCAACTCGCCAGTTAGCATTTTTTTTTTTTGAGTTGTAATATTTGTGCAGATGTCATATACGCACAGCCGGTTTGGCGCGATTTTTTTTTTTTTTTTTTTTTTTTTTTTTTTTTTTACGAAAATTTGGCGAAAACCTCGTTTTTAAATACCAGTTACATATGCATTTTTGGTATTACTTAGTTATCCCGCCAACCAAAAATCTATCGCCAAACTTTAAGATTAAATACCAATAATGGTTGATCGTAAGTGTCACATTTACTTGACTTTAAGCAAGTTACACGTGTTTACGTCATCAAGTGATTTTTTTAAAGATTTTTATTTGTATATTTATTAATGTTATATACTAATTTATTTGTTCTTTCGTTATTTAAAATAAAAATTATGTCAATTTGTAAAATTTGGCGAATGTTTTGGCGAAATATATAATTTGGCGAAATTGGTCGACGGAATAACTAAGTAGTACCGTATTTTTTAATTATTTTCTACTATTTTCTAAAGGAAATATAAAAAAAAATAGTTAATAATTATAGAACAAAATAATTTATGTAATTTATAAAAAGAAATAAAAGTAAATAAACATTTATTATCAAATAAACAACAATAGCCGGGTTACCATGTCAACCTTTTCTGAATCATGAAAAAAAATATCTAAAGGTATATATAAATATTATACAGACATAAAAACAATATTTATATACCTTTAACTGTTGAATGCAGGCGTTATTTATGTGTGTATGTGTGTTTTAATATATATTGTAGTATGAGTGTTTTATTATTAAAAAAATATCGGTTTGATTAAAATTTGAGTTGCCATCATTATAAAAATGTATATAAAATTTGAAAAAAATTAATAATTCTAAAACTAATTCGAATTTAAAAAATGTAATACCAGTTTTGAGATCTGCAGATCAATGCTAATTTTTGGTGTTAATTTCATCGCAAAGTATTCCATATTTTAGGAGAAATCGCTTGAAACATAATCAGTTGTTTAATTAGTCGATTCATATATCCGTTTCATAAATTCGTTTCATATATCCGTTTCATAAATTCTTTTCATATATCCGTTTCATAAATTCATTTATTAGGATTTTATATATATAGGATAAATATCAATTCTCCCAAAATTTAGGCTATACTTACATTTGCTTATTAACGGTTATCATTAAAACGTTGCTCATTTATTCAAATATATTTTACTTTGGAAAAACTAACAAAATAAAGTTTCCTTTCGTAGAGTAAGTTTAAAGAGAAGTTTTATGAATATGTAGAAAATTTTTATTGATATTATTTTCTACTGACGGAAAATGTAAATTTCTTCTCATTAAATTCAGAATTTTAACCTTAGGTATAGATATATAATATATTTTATATTATTATGTATATATATTGATGTGTATATACTTATATTTATGTAATTTTGCATGTGTATCTTTATCTATGTATAATTTAATCCAAAATCATATCTGCATACGCTAAGTTATTTTGATGCTTTTTTTCTTTTTCAGGATTTAGATCCAATATGTTTCTGTGACAACTTTTATTCGTTGTTCAGTTTCCTCACGTAAATTTCCAAATCTTGTACCGACTAATCTTCAAGAGCACCATTGGCCAAGGATCGCATTAGAAGCTTACGGAGATTACTGAAGAAAAAACAGGACATAAAAATTCTAGAACAAGACATATCACGTTTTTCGACGATGTTTGTTTATATATCTTTATTTCGTATTGTTTTTTATTCACCATACCTCTTTATAGCATTTTTAGTTTAACTTATTTATTTTTGCCGTATTTGCTGAATTTTCTCTAGCCTACTGTTTTCAACTAATATCTATATATTACCACATTTTATTAATTATAATTTTGTGCTTACCTTTTTTAAATTCAGTTTTAGTTTAGCACAAAATATTATTAAACTTTTAAAATTACAACACTAATTACTTAGTCACATATCTTCGCAGTGATTTACGTGGATATCATAAACAGCTCACTTTTATGCTGGAAGTAGCGGAAAGTGAGAAAGATATGCATAGTTTATCATTACGTTTCATTACCTAAAACCAAATTTTCCAGCGAAAAGTATTGCGCTTTTGTGTACATATTCTTATTTATTCTGATACCACAAGATTATTTCTAGTATAAGTTAAATTATCCGTTCTTAAAGCAGCGGTGTGATAAAACAGCATGCATTTGACAATACTACATGAAATGGAATCAATAGACATTCTTATTAAGAAGAATAAAATATTTTAATTTGATACTTAAAAAAAAACATTTAAACTAACAATCCTTCAATTATAAGTTTAATATGCTAAAAACAATTATCCTCATTAAACTTTCGCAGAACTACTGAAGGGTCAATCTATTTCAAGTGGTCCAGAAAATCATTAATTCGTTGCTCGACCATTTAAAAAAAATCTGAAATTTTTTGTACAACAACCCTAACATGATGGAAGTTTAAAATGACTATTATTTTAATTTTATTAATTTTTGTTTGTGCATGGCGGCCATCTTTGTTTCATCGTCTGCAGCAATTTTCTCAGAAGAAGGGTTTACGGAATTGTAAATAATTCATCGTTTATTTATCCAATTGAAGTGCGGATTGAAGCAATTTGTACAGAATACGTTGGGCTAAAAATGTGGTAATAGAGTAGTTTCCGGAAATAAATCCTTATTGGTGAAATTTAAGCATAAAATTTCAGTTTTTTTCAAAAATTTGTCCTTTTACAAAAGGAAATTTTTTTAGCAAGGAAAACTGTAAACATGACATAATTTATTTACAAATACGTCAAAAGTACTTGTACTCACACGCCAAGTTTCAGACCTGGGACTTCGTTTCTCTTCGCTAAAAACAATCCTAAATGTTTCAAAAATGTCAAAAATCGCACTTTTTAGGCTTTGATATCTCTGGTGGGGCACGAGATAAAAATCTGAAGTTCTGGTTTCTAAGAGTATTGTATGGTAGTGATAGTAGAGTAATATGGCACAGGAAATTTCAAGATGGAGATTTGACTACAAGCTGAGATATGGCAAGGGCAACATGTCAAAAGAATACTGCCAAACTATTGTTTTGTTGCAGTCACAGCTAAGTATTTATCACAGAGTGTCACTTAAATTTATGTTTTTGATTATCTTTAATTAATAGTAACAGAAAACAGAGCCCGTTGCAAAGCATAACAATTAATTAAAAAATAATTATGCCTAATTCCATACATTTTGTATGGTTTCAGTAACTTTTGTTGTAAGTAATTTTAGTAACTAAAAGAAACCTCAGCACTTTTACATAAAGAAAAAAAAAATATTTTTATAGAAGACCTGAAACAAAAACAGAACAGGGAAAGAGAAAATTTTTTAATGTTGTCATACTTGTTGAGATATGATCAAACGTGTCAAAGCACATTCTTACTTGTTGGTTTAAAAACCACAATTTTGATCTTTCTAAAAATTTTATTTGTAGGAACCAAGTCTTGTCATTTCTTGACAACTTGATTGAAGATCTTGGCCCTGCTGGCTCATAGAAGTAAACTTTGAAATCACTATGTGCAAGTCTCAGTTCATTAATAATTCCTAGCTTACTTCTTCTGCAAAAATGTCATTTTCTGAAGTATAAATTTTGAAAGGGCTTTGGCTATCTTTACTTTCTAAAATTTACTTGAGGCTGATGCATGGTAACATCGTATGATGTTTCATTTACAGAAATATACTTATGGTAGGAACAAGTTTCAGGGACTGGCAAGCAGCATTAAAATTGTGGTTTTTAAACCAACAAGCAGGAATGTGTTTTGACACATTTGATCATGTCTCAACAAGTATGCCAACATTAACAGCTTTTCTCTTTCCCTATTCTGTTTTTGTCTCAGGTCTTGTATAAAAATAATTCTTTCTTTCAGCACTTTTTCTTTATATAAAAGTGCTGAGGTTTCTTTTGGTTACTAAAATTACAAAAAAAAAAAAAAAAAAAAAAAAAATACTGAAAACATACAAAATGTAGGCTTAGGCCTAATTATTTTTTTTAATTAATTGCTAAGCTTTGCAAAAGGCCTTATTTTATGTTACTATTATTAAAAGATAATAAAAAAAATAAATTTAAATGACACTCTGAGATAAATACTTAACTGTGGCTACAGCAAAACAATAGTTTGGCAGTATTCTTTTGACATGTTGCCCTTGCCATATCTCAGCTTGTAGTCAAATCTCCATCCTGAAATTTCTTGTGCATAGCACTACCATACAATACTCTCAGAAACCAGAACTTCAGATTTTTATTTCGTGCCCCACCAGAGATATCTAAGCCTAAAAAGTGCGATTTTTGACATTTTTGAAAATTTTGGGAATTTTTTTAGCGAAGAGAAACGAAGTCCCAGATCTGGAACTTGGCCTGTGAGTACAAGTACTTTTGGCCTATTTGTAAAAAAAAAATTATGTCATGTTGACAGTCTTCCTTGCTACAAAACATTCGTCTTGTAAACGGACAAATTTTTGAAAAAAACTGAAACTTTATGCTTAAATTTCACCAATAAGCAGTTAGTTTCAGAAACTACTCTATTACCAAATTTTTAGCACAATGTATTCTGTACAAATTGCAACAATCCGCACTTGAATTGAAGAAATAAACGATGAATTATTTACAATTTCGTAAACCCTTTATGTGAGAAAATTGCTGCAGACGATGAAACAAAGATGGCCGCCATACACAAACAAAACATAATAAAATTAAAATAATAGTCATTTTGAACTTCCATCATGTTAGGGTTGTTGCACAAAAAATTTCAGATTTTTTAAAAATGGTCGAGCAACCAATGCTGGACCACTTGAAATGGATTGACCCTGAAACGAAATTCACTTCTCTATCAGCTTCATAAAAAAAAAAAAAAAAAAACATAATCATTCATTGCGCTGTAGCTTTGACTGCATTTTTATCAAACATTGCTTAAAGTATCTTCACTGGCTAGATATACATAGTTATGGCTCTAAACTTTTCGTCAATATTTTAAAAGTTACGTTATGATTGATTTCCCCCTTGTGTTATAAAATTTAAAAGCATTATTTTCGTTTACTTTAAGCAATATTACACTAGAATATTGGTATAATTATTTTTTCGTAAATATTATGATTATATATATATATTAAAACATGTATGTTGACGATAACGTAGTATTTTATCTTTCATTTGGAATCAGGTCGTTTTTTTTTTTTTTTAAGGGTGTATTCGAAAAGTTATTTTTCACCCTCAGCAGCTCGAAATTTTCTGAGACATTTTCAAACTCATTTTTAAAAGTAAAAACGCGAAACTGACTGGGGTGATTTTTGAAGAAATGTATAAAAGGCAGCGTGATTTCATTTTTCGCTTAATTAATTAGAACTAGTGTAAATGCTCGACCTTGGACGGTGTGTAAAAATTGTGTTTTTCACTTAAAAATTGAAAAAAAATTATAAAAATATTTGACAACATGGAAGCGTTTATATGAGCAAATTTCGGCTAGTTTATCTTCCAATAAACACGCAATTAGCATTTACAATATTTCTAGGTAAACCAGGTTTTCCGGCTAATACATTATAACAAAATTACGATTTCTTAATAAAACAAAAAATTAACAAATATGCAATAAAACTGCGTAATTAAAACAGTCTGCTGCACCTATTGAAATAATATATATATTTTTAATAACACTTTGAAATTGTTTCTTTATCGTTTACACCCCTTCCTCCCCCCTCCAATTTTTTAAATATGTATATTGATTAATAAATAGATATTGAACACCATCCGAAAGAACGAAGGGAAAGCATTGTTAAAGTGCTCTTCACGCCTATTTGTGTTTTTCTAATGTTTACCCGCAGCTGATGTCACAAAGCAGGGGTGGGACAGCTTCAAGTGATGTCATTTATGTCGTCTCCTTTAATCTTCATAGCTCAACGGTTTAAATTTATTTACAATGAATCACCAAAGGAAATTTCTCTCTACCACATCTTCTTATTTACGTTTTACGTACGAAGTACGCTACGTTTGTTTTCTGAAATGGCTGCGTAAATCATTGAAATTTTGTTAGTTTTGAATCTTTTATAGAAAAGTATTTTGAACAGAAGGGATTTCAGGTAGAAAAGATTTGTATTTAGGCAGATAAGTTTTCTCATATACATCTCAAATCAAAATTAAGCCTAACGTTGCTCCATCTTATCGGAGGTTGGTAAGATTGATGGGTTAACCCTGGATGCGTTACACTGCCATTTATTATATAGAAATTGAGTTTTAAACAATTATCTTCTCAGTAGGACCTTTTTTTTTTCATTTCCAGATCTCCCGCTTCGGAAAATTTGGCTCTAAACGCCAACTTTGACAGCATTTTTTACAATATTTTCTGCATTTATCAAAAAATCGAAAAGCACGGAACATTATGTATTTTCTAAATAAGAGAATTTCACAGTTTGATGCGTTTGAGAGCAAAAATGAATTTAAAATTTAATCAAAAAAATAAGCAATTTGCATTAGAATACACCCTTAATAGTTGCGTTTTCCTATTTTTTAAACACTGGCTTAAATAATAAAGAAAAATAGTTATTATATATATGTATATATAACAGGAACTGTAAAGGCATATTTATAGTTTATCATTTTTCTGATAGATTAGCAAAATTTGCAATCTGTTACGATTATGCTTACTACTGATTTAATATTGATTTATCATACATATAACAAAACTGTTTGATACATTTTTATTATTTTGTTTGTTTATATTTTTTTTATAATGCATAAAAATGTGATAAAAATTAAAGTAAATTAAAACACATGAAATTTAGTGTACAAGTGACACATTTTTCTTAACTTTTATAAAAAATATTGCAAAAAATATCTACTTACATTAATCACATTATTTAATACTAGAACGCTCGAAAATTTTACTCAAGCTTTACTTTAAAAAATACACTACAATTGCTATTTAAAACATTTTAACTTATTTATTGGACTTTTTTCTGTGTGGTATACTATTAACTTATTTCAACAAGAAATTTCTGTTTCGAATTGAATTTTAATCATATGTTCGAAGTAGAATTCACTCCTGTTGTTTTAGAGTTAATATTTGGTGTTAATAAACTATTCTAAACACGCAATTAATTTTAATAGATAGAACTGAATGGATATTTTTTACGGAGGAACTCGTTTAAGATGCTTACTGGACAATATTAAAAGAAGACGTAAATTAAAGTTTAAAACGAGATTGAATTTTAAAACATTAAATTTATTTTAGGCATTAGAAAGAACTAAAATAATCGCCTGATTTTACCCCTCTCACCCCCCCCCCCAAAAAAAAAAAGTTTGGTTTTTATATGCCTGAAATAAATTAAATGATTTCCTCTTTAAACGTCTGATGTGAATTAAATTAAATTTTTTCCTAATAAATATCTGCAATAATTTAAATATTTTAACAGCTTATTAATTGTTATTTATACTTAATATGTTTAGTTAAAAAAAATAAAAAAGAATGGAAGATAATGCATCATACAGTCACATGCTACAAGAATATTTTAAAGAAATTTTCGTTCTCATTTAGTTTATTTTTCTAGAAACAATTCAATTACAACAAAAGGTTAGACATTTTAGTGTTTTCTTTAATGCTTAAGAAGCTACTTCACTCAAGCGAAAACACCCGATCGCTAATAGTAATCCTATGGAAGAAATTTATAAAGATATCTCGGTTGAATTTGAATGTTTTTAAATGAATTTTTTGCATGGTATAGCTGAGATCGATCTGTACAAAGGCCTTTTTTTTAACTTTTGGATTTTGTTTAACGTTATTTTTAATGCGGACACTCTCATTTTCGGAACCGTTGCCAAAAGTGAAAGCATCCTCATAAAACAAAATCAGTAATCAAAGTCGAAAAAGTAAAAAAAAAAACCCTTAAGCCTTTATACAGGTAGATGTCAGCTATCCAATGAAAAAAAAAAAAAATATATATATATATATATATATTAAAATATTGAAATGCAACCAAAATATATTTATACATTTCTTCCATAGGATTAGAATTACCCAGCGGTTCTTTTCGTGAGACTGAAGAAGCCCCTTAAGGCAGCTGCTAACCACTTTACTCACATATATATTAGGAATATATCATGTTATAACATTACTATAAGGAAGTCTTTAAGCTGGAATGTGATTTAACCAGAGTAAATCAGCAGCACTTACTTAACTAGGCTTTTCTAAGTCCGAATGTCTTGTTTTATAGAATTTTTGAATTAAATACTTTAAAAGCACAAATAAAACAAAATAAGTATCATAATGCAAATTTCGAGACATTCAGTATTTTAGTTTTGTAAAAATTATTTGAATCAGAACTGATAGCTATATAAAACAATTATTTTCTTCAGGTAGATGATTGAGAAAGCTATTCGCAGTATTTTTTCTGACAAATTTGATTTTTTTTAACTTATCGCATTATTTAAAACTGAATTTTTTTCGACATATCTAAATCATACTTAAAAAGCATACTTACTAAAGAATACTTATTTCTTACAATATTAAATTATAGTATCCTTTTTGAAATAAAGATAAACGTTTAAAATCTGTCATGGTGCAGTTTAATATATCCTCCAGAAAAATCAGAAAAAAAAAATTCATAAATGATATGTGCCATATTTTATATCAGAGTAACTTATTTTTAAACAATATCACAAAGATAAAAACAATCGTCAAATTTGTCTATAATATTGCCTTCTACAACATCTAGATTGACAGACTGTTCTTTAAAACTGAAAACACTGTTCACTTACTGAAATTTTAAAATAATTAATTAATTTAAGAAAATAAATTTTAATTCAGCATTGCAATTTTTAAAAACTTAAAATTTATATTTATATTTAATAAAAGAAAACGTAATATTATATAGCGGAAAACATCAACATGGCTAATTAATTTTTAAAAGATTTCTTGGGCATTATTAATCAAACTATATGATTAGCACATTCATTAACAGTATGATATGTTTTAATATATTATTACTTAAAATATTGGTGTCAAATTTTATGTAAAATAGTTATCACACTGCATTAATTTTAATAAATATAAAAAATAATCCAGAGAGAAGAGTTTTCGAAATAATTAAGAAAAATGCATAGCCAACTTTCCTTTTAATTACAAGATTTTATTAATAAACAAAGATTTATAAAAACATGAAACTTCAAATTGTAATTTTTCTGTACTAAAAAACATCCTTTACTTTTAAATAATGATTTTGTGAGAAAAAAAAAATTTTTTTGTTAACTAGTTTAGTTTTTTGTAATTAGAAACAAACACCCCACAACCACATACCCCCCTTCGAAAATAATCAGACCATTATTAGTTATAGTCTAATAACAATAAATCGCTCTACATATTGTTTATCAAACTGAATTCTTAAAAAAATATATTAATATATTAATTAAATATTTCAATCGTATTTTTGTATCCGTAGAAATATATATATATATATATATTACCTTTTAAAATGGATTTTCTTTTTTGAAAATGTTATACGCATTCGTTTTCAGCATTTTTTTATGTATCCTGTGGCGCGTTAATCTTAATGAAAGTAAAACTGCTGCATTTTTTCTCTAAATATGTTACATTTCCTAATTGCATAACCATTAACAATGTTACCATTCCACGGGTTATACAGGGTGATCTTTTTTAAAGTGACAGTGTTTGGAGGACCCTGTAGCTCGATCTAATAGCCGAAATGGCACCAAACTTGGTATTTAGACAAATCAAGACATGGGAAAAAGGATACCGTGAAAAAAATTAGTTCCAAAAATCGCCGCTAGGTCATTTTGTGGCGCCTCTGTAGCTTACAATAACGAGAATTAGCATAAAACACGAGTATCAAAGAAAAATGCAAATGTTGTGCGATGACAGCGCCAGTAATAGGGACTACAAAAGCAAATAGTAGACAGCTCCGACAAATAATCTCAGCTGAAGTAAACGAGCTCCATTGGACATGCCTCTCATGTTACCGGAACGTGCGTTACTGGTGAAGCTGTATTATATGAATCAATGTAATGCATCCGTAGCTCTTCCGGAATTTCGAACCAGAAAAAAAATTACGAAAGCGACCTTTATCGCTGAATGGTCTTAAGAAAATGATTAAGAAGTTCGAGGAAACGGGGCCACTGACCATTCGCGCTGGAAGAGGACGTAAACAAGTATCAGAAGATGTAATAACTGATGTGGCAACTGCAATTGTGGAAGGATAGCAGGGAACCATTGCTGGTACTAGCAGCGCCCGGGGTGTAGCTCGACAATTGGACATGAATTATCCCACTGTATGGAGAGTTTTGCGACGCGTTATTGGATTTTACCCTACAAAATCAGCCGCTTGCACGAACTGAAACCAAGTGATTATAATAAGCGAGTGCAACATTCGCTCTATCGTTTCTTGCCAGGATAGAAATTGGTGATGTTTTCCCATGGCACATTCTGTGGGGAGATGAGTGCCATTTTTATCTCAATGGTTCCGTAAACACGCAAAATAGCCGAATTTCGTCTTCTGAGCAGCCCCACACCGTGCATGAAATCCCATTAAATTCCCCAAAAGTCCCTGTTTGGTGTGGTTTCACAGCCGAATTCGTAATTGGTCCATTCTTTTTTGAGACCGTCACTCCGATAGGACCCGAAACGTGCACCATAAATGCAGAAAGGTATCACGAACAGCTGCTTGAGTGGCCCTTAAGTTGCCTTGATCAAGAAGAGGGCTCTCTCGGTCAACAATCGAGTACCGAATTTCAATCTGGATACATTCCCTAAAATTCGCTCGTTTTAAAACAATTAATTTTTCGGAAACGTGTGGTACGAAGTGCATAAAAAATTGTTTTTAGACCAATTGAAGGGTGTAGAGTTCATTTATGCTGTCAGAATTGTGTACTGCTATAAAAAAAAAAAAGAAAGTTATGGTTCAAAAACCGTTGAAAGTTTTCGTAAAAACTCAAACAAAATTTACTTCACCTTTTCATATCATATAAATAAAAACATACATTTATTTTACTTAAATAGGTGTCACAAATATAAAAATTAAAATATGTTGACATGTTTCGGTTTAATAGTAAAAACCGTAATCATAACACACAACACAGGTGTGTGTTATGATTACGGTTTTTACTATTAAACCGAAACATGTCAACATATTTTAATTTTTATATTTGTGACACCTATTTAAGTAAAATAAATGTATGTTTTTATTTAAAAGTTATGGTTCGTTTTAATATGAGGATGCCCTTCTAAGCAAATTTTGTTTACATCATTTAAAAGTAGACTTTATTACCAATCGTATGATACCAATAACTTTCTTCTATTTTTTTTTTTTTTTTCAGAGCTATTAAGGGGTGTTTACTATTTTTTTTCCACAACTGTACAATTGCTCAACTATCAGATCATTCAATCCTTAATCTATTAAGAATCCTTACAATGTTTTATTTCTCCAATTTAGTTATATATTCAACAAATCAAAGTATGTAGAATATAACCTAAGTTAAGTGTAAAGAAAAGTTAATAAAGCTTTTCGCATCTTCCTGTAGGTATGAAATATTTGTATTGTCTTTCATTAGTTTTATTTTTATATTCCTGGAAATATTTCATATTATTATGCAGCGAAGAATCAGAGAAATTTATGAAATTTCTTAAAAATATAAAAGATCAAGTTAATGGGAACAAAGAAAAACGAATAATTGTTATCACCACAGTATACTGTTAGACAAAGATCATGCTCCTTAGTTCCTGAAATTTTGTTGTTTCAGCAGCTTAATTAAGTATTTCTTTTGTGGTAATGTAAATACCAAGCATATGTTTTAGACATCTACCATAATTAGGTACATTCATGTATGTCTATGTAATATACCTTTTTTATAGTATTTCATATTTGTATTATTCACATCCTGTCTCATGTTATTTGTTTAATTTGTCAATTAATATGAAAATGGATTTTATTTTTATTTATGTATTTTGACATCCAAAAAAGTACTTTAAAAAATGGCAAATAGATGTTTGTTCAATTTTTTAAACTTGCATTTTTTACGTATAACGATATTTTCGAACTCAATTTCAATTCCAAATCTAATAAATTATGCATCAATAATTATGTAATAATACATAATTTATGCCATATTATATAAATTTATGAGCATAATTTATGTAATAAATTATTCATCAAATGTAGTGATTTATGCATCAATAAAAAAATTACATAACATTGAAAACATGACCATTCTCAAAATGGCAACAACTTTTGAAATGTTTAAAAAAAATAATTGTTCATACAAACTAGAAGTATTAACTTATAAATTAAAACTCAGTCTTAAATTAAATTCGTTAATTAATGTACAACATTTGATATATATATATATTTCATATATATATATAGATATACTTTCACTTTTCACTTTTCACTTTTTTTTTTTACTTTGTTTGGATTTTTAAAAATTATTTAAGCATCATTGTAGAAAATTAAAATTTTTAATTTTGTACGTGGAAGTATGAGAGTTGTGTGTTTTTTCTTTTTTTTATTAGCTATAATTTTATAGGCGAATGGTTTATTTAAAATTGAAATAAGAGGGTCAAGATTCCTATTGCATTCAGAAACGACTTACAGTACGTTAATTTGGCATAGTCCCCGATTACTGAAAAATCACCGCATTGATTTGCGCTTGAAGGAAAAGAAAATTAAGTAACTTTTTAATTGTATGTATATAATTTTCATTCCGTTTATTACTTTAACCCCTTGAGGGGCAAGCAATTACGTTTGTGAAATGCTGAATTCCCACCGGAATCATTGAAAAATTCTCTTTCAAAATAAGTAAAAGCAATTTTACGTCTTTTTTCCACCAAAGTTAGAAAAGTAAAATTTAATAAAATTTTTCTGGTGTAAAACTTTATTAATCGTAGGTGGTATATAATATATACCGTTGCCCCTCAACGGTTAAAATATGGTAATAAGAAATAAAAGCTTTATTTAAAGAATCTTTTGTAAATTTCTAATTTTCTTTTTCAACCTTTATCATAATTTGATAACATTAAACTACTAAAATATACAAGAATACTTTGTAAAATTAAAGTACTCTTTATATGTTTTATTTAAACTTTTTACTTTTTAGTATTAAACGCATTTTGTTATTTTAGTTTCAAATCTGCTATATAACCAATTTTCACGAGAGTGATTTGGCATATAATTAACTCTATTCTAATTGTTTTTCTAAATCGAATCAATTGAAAACATAAAGAATATTTGGTTATTAAAACCTGTGGTGGTTAACAGAAAAGTGATTTAAAAATAATTTACAATAAAGTTACGAAAATGTAAAAATATTATATTTTCGTGGGAAACTCACCTATGTACAAAATATTTTTTAATTCTTCTATATCAGGAACGGGGTGAAAAAACACTTATAAAATTATGTTTTAACGTTCGATAACAAAGTTATGTATACAAAATAGAAGAGCGGTCTAATAAAGTAAATACCGTTGAATACGTTCACGCCGGCGCGGTGGGTCAAACTCGACTGTTCAGAACTGCCAAGTCTCCGGCTTTTTGGATACCAGTATTTTAATACAGAAAATGTTTTTTTTTTTTTTTTTTTTTTTTTTTTTTTATTAGAAAAAATACGCGGTTTAAATTAACAACATTTTCTCTAAAATTATAGTGGTGTGCAAAAAGCCGGAGACTTGACAACTCTGAGACAGTCGAGTGTGACCCACCGCGCCGGCGTGAAAAAGTTAAATAAAATAAACATATTTCCTCCCGCAGACATGAAATTGAAAAATGAAAACCCAAACTTTTGTTTTTTCGACTTTCAATTCCATTTTTTTTTTTTTTTTGGGGGGGGGGGGGGATGATGATTTTATTTTTTATTGACACTGATGATGTGAGTTTACGGTACTCACAAATCATACGCCTCTTTGTTTTGATAGTATTTGATTCGTATATTGTGTTTTTAAGTATTGATTTTTTAGTGATTAATTTTCCACACAAATATTTAATTTATCATTTATCTATCCATTTATTCCTCTTTCTATAACTATGCATAAGCTTTTTGATAATTCATAATTGTCTATTAATAATATTTATAAAAAATAGATATTGTAGTAAAGTTTAAGGTAGTTAAATATATTCAGCGTAAAAATATATCACATTTTTCATATATTTTCTTCATTTGATATTTGTTGCTAAATTATCTAAACTAGTCGTGTAAAAAAAAAAAAAAAAAAAAAAAAAAAAAATCAAGAATATTTCCCGAGGCATATTTTTCCAAGTTTTAGTAAATCCGCTTCACGTAACTTAGTAATAAATCACATTTTTAATTTTATTACTTACTTTCATTTTTCGTACTTACTTATATTTCATCTTCCAAATCATTAATTCCGAAAGGCGGTTTCACAAGCACTTTAAATCGGGCGTGAAATATTAATCACATACAACTGAAAGTTAAATGTAAGCTAATATAACGTTCATTAACAATGAATACTTGGATAATTCCAAAGATATATTACAAATATTTGACAGGTAGATCATTATGTAGATCATATCAAAATTAATTCCTTTATTTTACTCAGAGTTATAACTTCTTTCAGAAAAAAAGAAAATCGAAATGTGCAAACTATTACAGATTGGCAAAACAAAAAGCATGCATATGCATAATGATTATTTTAATACTGAAATTAGATTTCCATTTAGTATATGCATGACTAATATTTTCTTTATTTTCTAGAATTCCACTTTTATTTAAAAGGTTTCGTTGTATATTTTAAATATGTCATTTCTATTAAATATTCTCGCGTATTACAAAGTGATATTTTAATAACATCCATTATTGTACAAATAGTTTTTAAATCTTTAAAGTGTGTTCACATTATGAAACTACCCTCATAGCATGCATAGTCACAGTGACGTCATTGTGACGTCACTGTAAGTCACTGTGATCACGTCACAACTGTGACTAAAATGCCACCACTCAGCGATGTCACACTGTGACTGATATGTGAACTTCTTAGAAAACTTTTAAAAATTATAAAAATTCTTTAAAACATGTTACTTACTGTAAAAGATAATTTTCTGTCAATTAAAAAAAATTGTGACGTCACTGTTATGTCATTACATGTAACGTACGTCTCATTATATGACAAAAAAAACCCTACCATATACTCACAGTGTAACTCGCAGTGTAAACTCACAATAAAACAAAACATATGTTAAGATTAAAAGTTTCCACATCAAACAATAAAAATAATTCAGTGTTTGTTTCCGACTAATATTTCACACCAAAATTAAAAACTTCACCAAAAAATGTACATAAATAAAACACACAAATTTAATAGACATGTAATCAAACTGCTCGCTTAGACTACTAAAACTTTTTGAATTAAAAAAAAAACTGTTGTAGGTAGTAAAAAATTTTACGATATTTACGACTATTAACTCTTGGAATGTTGCTAATATGAAAGTATAGCTATTGAATTTTAAAACTTTATTTGAATACATAATTGATATTTTTCATATAAAAATGTTTTTTGGTGTTATTAGTGGTCAATCTAGAAAAATGTATTAACTGTAGAGATTTCAATAATAAGAAAATGTTTTCTTCCTGTATTCTATAATCCGGGAAAATGGTTTTTATTTATAAATTATTGTATGTATAAATTGTGTGTGGGTATGGGAAGGGACGGAGTTTTGTAATAAAGCAATGCTTTATTATAAGAAATAAAAACACTTGCATATTTTCAGTAATAAATTTTTCTGCTAGTGTTTAATTATTTTAAGTTATTCTTAAAAAATAAATTTGGCTACTTGTTTCACATTTTTTAAATAAATTTAACTTTTTCCGAATATAAAATAAAATACAGTAAAACCACTTTAAAGCGACCACGTTCCGTTCAAATAAAAATTGGTCGCTCTGGGAGGTGGTCTCTTAATAGAGGTCACGTTTAAATCTAGATTTTAATTGTTAAAAAAAGGTAACAATTAATGTTACTAAAATTTATTTTTCACTTTTTGAAAAAATATGAAAATTTAGGTTTCAAAACAAAAGTTAATTACATAAGTTAATTACTTCAGAGTATAAAAAATGAATATATTGACGTTTTTTGTGATTTTACGGTTTTATCTTTTATAGATTTTATTTCCAAGTCCTTTCGAAGTTCAGTAAATAAATGCATTTGTTTTTCTTTTTTTTGGACGGGAGCAAATAATGACGATTTCATTAATTTATCTATTTTTTTGAGAGTTTCTTGACAGAATAGTGCACACGGCAGTTTATTGACCGCCATTCTTAATTTGTCATCAGAGTTAAATTCATTGCCTAAAGAGGCACAAAGGTGTTTAAACACTTAAAAGTTATCGGAATAAAATATTTAAAAAAAATTCTAAACTAACTTTAGAAGTTTGATGAATAATGCGCTCTCAGGAATTAATTTTCTAATAAAACTTTCTTCAAGCGACCAGGAAAAAGCGGAATTTATTTCATTTTCTTCAAAGAAATTGGTCGCTTATGGAGGGAGTTCAACTTAAATGGTCTCTGAATGGAGGTAAAATTAGTATTGAGCCTATGGGAATAAATTTCGTTCTATGACAAAATGGTCGTTGAGGGAGGTGGTCGCTTAATGGAGGTGGTTGCACAGGGAGGTTTCGCTGTATACAAAATATATGTAAAACTCAAGGCGTAATTAATTATTCATATTTTTTTTTGTATTGCAAAACTTAAATAGCTTTACAAAACTTAAAACTTGAACTATTTTGAAACACATAAAAAAAAGTTAAATGCATCAAAAAATTCTTCAAACAAGAAATTTTAATTGGAAGTAAGTTTATAAAAATATTATATCATATAAATGTATAAAAACGGAAAAGCCATCTGTTCTTGCTTTGATAAACAAAACAGTGCTAATCGCAGACGATAAAACTATTAAAAACAACATATTGCGTTTAACCTTTGGAACAGGCAGATGGAGTTTTTTGCTGGACAATAGGTAGTGTTATGAACATGCAGTCTGTCAGATAAAAACATTTAACCTAAAAAATTCATAGGAATAATCATCCCAAGGTCATACTTTAGACGAAAATATGAGTTCGAGATATTTACACTAGCTTTGGTGTGGTTTAAATGATTCCCATCATTGCTAGTGTATGTATTACTGACATATTTTCTACTGCCAAAATTTGTTCTTCCTAAAACATGGATTACATCGGAATTTTAAGAATGACGTTAAGGGGAAAAAAAGGTATGAAAAAATATTTTATTCCAGAGTTTGCTTTTCTTTAAATTATAACGCTTTTAGTATTTTCTTATAAACATTTCATTAACCTAATACAGTTTAGTAGATTTATTATTTAATTTATTGAAATAAATAACTGTCTCAACAATTTTAATCAGATGATTAATATCAATTATATCAATTTATTTTAATCAGATTTGTTTTCTTTAAAAATATTATAGGTTAAAATCACATGTTTTCTCAAACTTTAAAATGACATATAAAAATATTATAATCAAAGTTTAACATAATTAGCAAATATTTAAATGTATTTAACGTACTAAATAAAAAGGCCTTTTTATAGAATAAAATTTTTTGATTGTCTCAAACAATTTGCGTTGCACATTTTTATTTAAAAATTAATATATGTTCGGAAGAAAAGAAGATTGTTTATTCTATCTAGAAGAAATGGGAAATTTTTACATAATGGAGAAGTACTCTTTAAAGGATATCATACATATGAAGAGTGAAAAATCAGTGTCAATGAGTATTATTCGATGTGAAAAAAGTTATAAAAAATTATAAAGAGATATCCTTAGCTGGTAAGAACTTTTCAGTTAGACATTATGAACGAAAAGCTTTGAAAGTAAACCGGTGTCTTAATTTGTTGACAAATATAGAAATTATGCAACCCAGTGAGAATTTAAATTTGGTTATATTGAAAGATTTTAATTTTTAAAACACACATCCATGTACTTGAATGAATGAAACTAAAATGTAAAATATATTTCATTATTTTTTTTCTAGACACTTTTAATATTTTACTTTTTGAATGATTTTACACGCATAAACTTCAAAATATCTATACTATACACTCTATTAGAAAACAGACTGATTAAAGGGGGCTTGTTATTTATGATTATCATCTAATCCTGTAAATAAAATAATAATAGTAATAATGAACCAATGTGTGCTTCTATTTTTTGCTTATGGTTTGAAATTTTATACTTTATTCACATAAAAATGACTAACTATTTTACATTATTTTCATTATTTTTTATTTTACTGTGTCATATAAAAGTAAATATGATTACCTGAATTTGTAACAGACTGTATATATAAAATTTTCACCACACGTTATTCTAAAACCTTTATAACAAATTAAAAACGTCATCAAACATTGTTCATAAATAAAACACAAATTTAATAAACATGTAATCGAACTGCTCGCTTAAACTACTAAAACTATTAGAATATTAATAATAATTAAAAAAAAAAACTGCTGTAGGTAGTAAAATCTTTGGCGATTTCTTCGACTATTAACTCTTGGATTGTTGCTTATATGAAAGTATCGCTATTGAATTTCAAAACTTTATTTGAATAAATAATTGATATTTTTCATATAAAAATGCTTTTGGTGTTATTAGTCAAATGCATTAAAAAGAGATGCTAATTCATAAAAACAGAGCATGATGACAGAGCTTCATGAGTAAATGTAATATAGTAATGTGTTTCGTAATGCTATAAGAAAAAGTATATAATTTGTTAATATGATAAATAAAGTGACATTAATTTTTAAGGATTTTATGAATTACAAATTGAAAAATACAATTAAATAACGACATGATTTAACAATATCTTGTATTTTCTGAAGAAATAAAGTTCTATAACTTTTTGCAAGGTCTTGGACACACTGATTTAGGAATACTGTTGTATGAGGTAGTTTTTTAGAAGAAATTTCTGATTGCAACTAAAGGTGAATTTCACTTTAAAAAAAAAGGATGTATTTCGCCCATTTTAAAAAGAGCAGGGTACTGCAACTTTAAAAAAATGGCCTAGATTGAACAGTAAGTAATTGCAGAATTAATAAAAACAGCAAATAAATATAATTTAAGGTTGTATTCCGATCCAAACTGCTTATTTTCTAATTCATTTTAAAATTCATTTTTGCTCTCAAAAGTATCAAACTGGGAAATTCTCTTATTTAGAAACTACATAATGTGCCGTGCTTCTCAATTTTTTGATAAATGCAGAAAATACTGTATTAAACGCTGTCAAAGTTAGCGTTTTGAACCGAATTTTCCGAAGCGTGCAATCTGGGAATGAAAAAAAGGGTCATACTGAGAAAATAATTGTTTAAAAATCAAATTCTAATTAATTGAGCTGAAAATGAAATCACACGGCACGTTATGTCTTCAAAAAGTCACTCCTAGCAAGTTTCATGTTTTTACTTTTAAAAATGAGTCTGAAAATGTCTCAGAAAATTTCGAGCTGTTGAGGGTGGAAAAACATTTTTTCGAATATACCCTTAATTAGTGGCACAAACAACAAAACAAGCAAATATGGTTTCCAGCTCATCTTGCATTTGTACAAAGGAATATTACTATTAATCTCCGACGCTTTGGGTGGAAGCAAAGATGACATTTTATGGAATGACGGAGATTCTTCATACACCGATTCATATTACAATAGTGGTACTGCTACCTTCAGTGAAATTGACTTATTATGAGAATTTTTTGTCAAAATTTTCACAAAGATTATTTGTAAATTTTACGTCTATGAAAATATTACTATAAAAAGAAAAATGGTATTTAATAAACAGCATATAGTTTGGAAACATATGATAAGTTACTAATTTTATTATAATGTGTTTTTTTATACCAGTAATGTTTTAGCATTAGAGTGTACAATATTGTGTAGTAGATTTCCCCGCATAATAGTCGCACTTAGACTTTCACAATGAAAAATTGGCAAAAAAGTGCGACTATTACGCGAGTAAATACTGTAGTTGTTAGCTCCAATTTGCTGTAAATTTATTATTGCAAAAGCAGAATGAGAAAATATTACCTAATTATTCTTTTACTCTCAAAAGTTTTTAATACTTGCTGTGATGTTTATAGAAAAGAAAGAATAACTTGATTGATTAAAGATGAATTTCGTAAAAGCATCGCGAAAAAATGCAAATTTTGTCAAAAGATCATGAAAAAAAGCGAATTTATTCTAAGATTAGCAAATTTTGTCAAAATATTGTAGAAAAAACGCGAATTTCGTCAATGGACCGCATAAAAGGCGAAATTTTTAAAATAAATCGCGCAAATAAGGTGAATTTTGTCAAACGATCGCGAAAAAAATTCTAAATTTCTTCAAAAGGTCGTGGAAAAAAACGTGAATTTCATCTAAGAATCGCAATTTCGTCAAGAGATTGAAAAAAAAAACGTGAATTTCGTCAAAGGATCGCGAAAAAATGTAAATTTCGTCAAAAGATTGTGGAAAAAACGAATTTCATCTAAGAATAGCAAATTTTGTCAAAAGATTGTAGAAAAAACGCGAATTTCATCAATGGACCGCATAAAAGGCGAAATTTTGTAAATAAATCGCGCAAATAAGGCAAATTTTGTCAAATGATCGCGAAAAAAATCAAAATATCTTCAAAAGGTGGTGGAAAAAAACGTAAATTTCATCTAAGAATCGCAATTTCGTCAAGAGATTGAAGAAAAACGTGAGTTTCGTCAAAGGATCGCGAAAAAATGCAAATTTCGTCAAAAGATCGATGAAAAAAAGCGAATTTCATCTATCAAATTTTGTCAAAAGATTGTACAAAAAATGCGAATTTCATCAATGGACCACATAAAAGGCGAAATTTTGTAAATAAATCGCGCAAAAAAGGTGAATTTTGTCAAACGATCGCAAAAAAATTCTAAATTTCTTGAAATGGTCGTAGAAAAAAACGTGAATTTCATCTAAGAATCGCAATTTCGTCAAGAGATTGAAGAAAAACATGAATTTTGTGAATTTCAAAGCATAGTGAAAAAAAGCGAATTTCGTCAAATGATAGTGAAAAAACATAAAATTTTGTCAATAAATCGTACAAATAAGGTGAATTTCGCCGAAGGATTTCGAAAAAAAAAAAAACATAAATTTCAATAAAGTATCGTGAAAAAAACATTCTGAAATTTTTCTGTGAACTTCAGAATTTTTTTTTACTCATAATCATTTCTGCTTTCATTGCCATGGTGCATTGATTGAACTCGAACAGCGATTTCATTTTTCAATAAATATATTGCATCTTAACGCTGTCACAACATTGTCATTTTAGTCACATATTCGTCAATAAGTTAATGACAAAATCGTCACAAATTACACAATTTTCACAAAATTGTGACAATGTGACTTCACAATATTGTCACTGTCGTCACAGAATCATCACAGTGTTAATGACAATTTCGTCACAAATGACACATATTTCACAAATTGGTCTCAGCGTGACTTCACAAATTGGTCACAATGTGACGTCACAAATGAGCTCTAAAACGGCCATAACGACCTCACATTCTAGTCACTGTGACTTCACATCGACGGTCACAAAGTCACAGTGTGACTTCACAACGACGTCGCCGTAACGTCACCATGCCTTATGGGTAGTATGTTGTGGCCATCACCAAACTTTCTTCTATCTCATACTTGTCTATACTTCAAAATTCATTATCACAGTGCATCTATGCTCATCATGAGGATTCTAAAAAGATGAAATTCCGTGCATTAGTTCTTGAGATATTACTGTCCCTGAAATCGTGTAAATCCATCAAAATGCAGCATAGCAGCGCCACTTAATGGGTGATTTACACCAGAACCTAATTATCATCACCTTATGTCAATGTCTAACTGAATATGAAGTTTGGGGAGAATCAGTGCATTAGTTCTTGAGATAGAGCTATTGCGCAAATCATGACAAATGCAGCATAACGGCGCCACCTGTTGAGAGATTTATGCAACCACTTAATCAGCATCAACATTTATCAAGGTGTACTTGAATCTGAAGTTTCATGAAAATTCGTGCATTAGTTCTTGAGATAGAGCTATTGAGGAAATAGTGCAAAATGCAGCGCAGCAGCGCCACCTATTGGGTGATATTCACCAACTCGTAGTCAGCATCATTTCATATCAAAGAGTAACTGAATCTGAAGTTTGATGACAATGTGCCCATTAGTTCTTGAGATAGAGCTATTGCAGAAATCGTGAAAAAGGCTGCATAGCAGCCTTTTTCAACCTGTTGAGCGATTTACACCAAAAACTAATCAGCACAAATTTATATCAGGGACTAACTGAATATAAATTTTTATTAAATTCCGTGCGTTAGTGCTTGAGATAGAGTGCCCACAAAATGTGTGTCACATACAGACAGGCAGACAGACAGAGTAACAGATTCACAGACTCACATACAGACATTTTGTAAAAACATGTTTTTCGGGTTCTCTGACCCCTAACACGTGTAAATCCGTCGAAAACCGAAAGTCGAAAATTTTCACGAATCCAATACTTTCTTCTTGTTAAGATAGATGAAAGTAAAAACGTGTCTCAACAATTATTCACCAAATATAGTATATTTCAATCTAAACCCAAGAATTGCATATCAAACATTTCAAAAGTGTTCCACAGATCAACAGATGTATCATTTAAGTGAATAAAATAATAATATTTTATATACACATTTATGCATTAATTTTATAGATTCTCGTATACACGTGAGCTGATTGTTTATGGAAATATAGTTGATTCTCATATTTAACTACTACATGAATAATTCATTATTACTTTCTTCTATCTTTACAAGAAGAAAGTATTGGATTCGTGAAAATTTTCGACTTCCGGTTTTCGACGGATTTATACGTTTTAGAATGCCCAGAACACGATTTGATGGTTTTTAGAAAATGTATGTATGTGATTCTGTCACTCTGTCACTCCGTGAGTCTGTATGTGACAAATATTTTTGGGCGCTCTATCTCAAGAACAAATGCACGGAATTTCACAAAACTTTATATTTAGTTAGACCTTGATATAAACTGGACCTGATTAGTTGTTGGTGAAAATCGCCTAACAGGTGGCGCTGCTATGCAGCATTTTTCACGATTTCTTCAATAGCTATATCTCAAGAACTACTGCACGAATTTTAATAAAACTTCAGATTCTGTTAGTCCAAGGTATAGTTTGGTGCTGATTTCTTTTTTGTGAAAATAACCCAACAGGTGACGCTGGTATGCTGCATTTTTCATGATTATCGCAATAGCTCTAACTCAAGAAAAAATGCACGAATTTTCATCAAACTTCAGATTCAGTTAGTCCCTGATATAAAATAGTGCTGTTTAATTTTTGGTTCAAATCGTCCAAAAGGTGGTGCTGCTGTGCTGCATTTTTCACGATTTCTACAAGAGCTGTATCTCAAGAACTATTGGGCGGATTATCATCAAACTTCAGATTTAGATATTCCTTGACACGAATTGACGTATAAATTAGTGCTGTTTAATTTTTGGTATAAATCGCTCAACAGGTGGCGCTGCTATGCTGTTTTTTTTCGGATTTCCACAATAGCTTTATCTCAAGAACTAATGTTTGGATTTTCAACAAACTTCAGATTCAGGTATACCTTGATATCGTTTACTGCTGTTTACTTTTGGTGTAAATCGCTCAACAGGTGGCGCTGCTATGCTACATTTTATTTGAATTTCCGCTATATCTCTGTCTCAAGAACTAATGCACGAATTTTCATCCAACTTCAAATTCAGATATACTTTGATATGAATTGGTGCTAAATCGGTGTTATTTCTTGTACCATTTAAATGATTTAATTGACGTGATTTATATAGAAGAAAGTTTTGTGATGGCCACAACATACTAGTTTTTTCGTTGGATTGCGATTTGGTTAAAATATTATATAGACCCAGAAACGTACTAAATTCAGTCATAATTCAATCATAATCAAATCATCATCAAATCATCATCAAATTCAATCATAAATCCCTTTTATAGAAGAATATAATATTTTAGTATATACGTAGGTCATCCAGACGGTAAATAACGTTTGCCTGAAACTAGGTGCTTACAAAAGTTATTTAAACATAATTTCTACTTACAAAATCATTAAACGCAATCCTTCTTTTTCAGATAATGTGTATTTTTACGCATGCATTTGTTATAAGTAAGCACAAGATTCTCAATACTGCAGTTGTACTCATATACCGAAAACAATGTAGCTATGAAGTTACAGCTTCTTTAATATTTTCATTTATTTCTAAATTCATGGATAGAACTATCTAAATAATACGGTGAAACGCACGTTCTCACGATCTTTTCGCTAAAGTTTTTCTTTTAACTTCAATGGAACGGGTGAGAGTCGGCTGCTGCTCTTACCCAAATACGTTTATTCTTCTTAAATTAAACACGATAAAACTATTTCTAACAGAAAACACATTCTTTGCATTATCCTTATAAAACTCTTTCATTCGACTATAAATATCAATATGCCAAATATTTGTTTAATCGTGAATCCAAATAACACTACGGATTTCTCACTTTTCGAGATGCTCTATTTTTAATGAAAATTTCAACGCATATTCAACAACACAGTGTCGGGACAGTACTTAATAAAATACACAAAACGTGAGTGTGGAATTGTATTCAGGCTAGTTTGTTGTAGTGTCTCTGAAAAAATTATTTAACCTGGCAACTTCGCTGGGAGAGATTTTTTGTTGTTGATGTTTATTTTGAGCACTTTGCTTCTAAATGTCGAAAAGCACGACTGAGCACAGAGTCTATGTAATATAAATGCTATAGAAATAATATAATACTCATGTCGAAATGTTTGGTGTATACTCATTCTAACGATGCTTGTCTAAGACTGGCAAAGGAAGTGCTAGCTTTAAACCGTATAGAATATGTAATGTAGAGAGACCTCTGGTTTTCCTTCCGTGGAACCAACATAATAGTCATATGTTTACAATAGCCACGTAATTTTTATCTCCAAGGGCTAGTGTATGTTTGCAAAAGGAAAGGAAAGAAATTTCAGTAGCCTTAAATTAAAGTTAGAACCTTCTTTTACTCATTTAAAACGGATTCTAAATTGCTTTGTTTTATCTCGTTATATTTTTGCACTAGTTCACATTCATAATTTGGATATTGAGTATTTTTATAATTTTTTTCCAAATCTGCAGCAAATTTGAATTTGTCAAACAAATGATAATGAGCCAAATCTGGAAACTTCTAGATCCTCAGGAATGGCCATGTTGCTACCGCTTTTCAATGAGAGGAATAATTGGAAAGAGCGCTCCATCCATATCTCTTCTCTATCATCTGCACAATGCACGCTGGCTTTCTGGGGAACTACATGTCGCTTTGTCCAGAAACATTCTTTTCTTTTAGCATGATTTACATATCTTGTACCGGTCACAGATATTTTTTAAATATTTTCCTAGAATCAGATACCTTTGAAAATACTTGAAACGTCAGTGCTTAAAAAAAAAAAATGTACCAATTATGGATAAACATTTTAAAAGCCTATGACAAATATTGTAATTTCACTCATCGTTACTGAAAATCTGCTGTCTTTGAAATAACTTATAAAAATGCCTACAATTTATCCAATGAAATGTATAAAATATTTTACTCCTTAATATGAAATTTTATAAATTGTTTATCATTCGGGTTAGTTATAGAGAGACATAATTGAATGAAAAAATAATAATAAATTCTTAAAATAGTGATTGATGAATTATTAATGATGAATTAATAATAACTTTACGTTTTCTTTCGTATCGTTTTCGAAAATAACATGCCTAAGTATATAGAGTTAACTAATAAAATTGTAAAATCAGGAATCTCATAGATGACAAAAAACTGTTTATTAGCATCCGTTTACATGTAAAAATTTCAATTGAGTTACTGCGTAACATGCATAAAAGATTTCCAGTTTTTATTTACCTATGTAATAAAAAGCTTTATTAACTCTCACCCCTCCTTCTTTTCTAAAAAACTTTGACTAAAGAAACTAAAGAAAAAACTTTGCTAAACTTGTCAAGAAAATATGCGACGTTTAATTAATCTTATTTCTTTCTTTATTTTCTTTCGGTTTCAATACATTATTTTGCTCTCACTTATTTTTCATTTATTTGGGGAAAATATATGTTGAAACTGTTAAAAAAGTTCCTTGTCTTTTAACCATATAATTTTCAGACGGGAATGTAATTATGCGTCTTGAATGATTTCAGCAGTTATGAAAAAGTTTCGTAAGACATTACTCAAGGAGATAAAGAATAATTTTAAAAATAATGATGGAAATTTTCCAGAGTCTGTAAAAGAATATAAAGTTATTGATTATTTAATTAAATGTCAGCATGCCAAGGGCAAAAAACAAAACAAATTGTGTTGATGAACATTCTTCTAAATAAGTACATTTTATCCAATAGATATATTTCCCGTTTAACACTAGAAAGACGGCAACTTGCCTTATACCTAGAAAGACGGAAGGGGGCCAATTTGGACCTCGATGTTTCTTGATCCCTTGACTAAGTAAATGCTAAGTAATAAGAACAAAATTTAGGAAAATTATAGAAAATCAAAATAAATTGTATACTGACTTTCATTTCATTAATTTTTACTCTTTATATTTTCTAGAAGGAAACAGTTCATTGAACTTCTGTAATTCCACGTTTGCCGCAAACAAGTCTTTTACATTCGAGGCAAGTATTCCTAGTAGGATTTCCTTTGCAGCTTGTTTTAACTTTTCATGCCGCTGCTGTATTTTATATATATATATATTTTAGTAACATTAGATGTTGTACTTCCTCGGGATGCTGTGTGTGAAGCCGGCAACTCTTCACACAGTTGCAGGATACAATTAATCCGACTAAGTTACTCCTTCCCTGACTCTTCTTTCTATAAAATCCAAGCATTTAGTGCAGACGTTTCTAAAACACTATTACAGACGTATTCTAAATTTAGTGGAATACAGGCGTATTATTGGGTCTACAATGTCCACTGCATACTTTGTCTGGTTACAAAACTGGACAGTTTCGGATGTTTTTTCTCATTACCGATGTAAAGTAGTTGTCAGTAGTTACATTTCTACCTTTCCCTAAATATACTGGAATGAGCCTCATCACTACAATTTCAGGAACAACTTAATCTGCAGATCTATTGATATCCTGGTCAGTATAAGGAAAACCACTGATGATATATTCCGAATCCACACATACAAGCAGCCAAAATTTTATATCGAACTTGCCCGATTTATTTTGAATGTACTGAGTAAAAGGACACCTGGCATTTGGTGGCGATAATTGTTCATCAGCCATGATATTTTCTTTTTTTATTTGTAGCATGCTGCACTGTTTTCAATGAACGAAACCCACAATGTCGATACCAATGCAAACTTACCTGTCTTCAATCTCGCTGATCTTTCTGTTTTCAAACCGAAATTAACAAATTTGAATAATATCTTTGAAACGATCTTTGTGAAAAAAATGGTGGTCCCCAAACTGATAACCATAATATAATGTATTTACAAAAAAAAAAAAAAAAAAAAAAAAAAAAAAAAAAAAAAAAAACTTATTTGGGCCCATACACTCCTCTTGCATACACAATGGAAAACAAATCGGGCACTATTCCATGACTGAATATTAGGCGATATGCACTAATTACATTACATACATTTATATTTCCTTTTTGCGGATGAGGTCGGCCTCCACATTCCCTCAATAAGTTCTGTATTGCATGACGTCCTTTAGTCGCAGAATACGCAATAACTTTTCAAATTGTCCTGACGACGTAATTTTCTTCGTGTCCAATTAAAGATGGACGAGAAATTCCAATTAATGGAAGTCCAATTAAAGGAAGACCAATAGATGTTTTTGACCAGGCCTTTGAGAAAGCGTTTTTCTTCGTGCCGTAGCCGTAGAAGCCTGGGTAGTGTTTTTCTGAAAAATCCCAATCAGAGTGTCTTTCATAAATAACTTTGCTTTCTGTTGACTGTAATTTAGATGATACACAATTATCAGGTATGCGGATTTTTTTCTGTATTTTTTACTAAATTCTTCTATCTTAATCTCATTTCCACATTTTTGTGTACTTTGATCAGAAGTACTATTTTGAGGAATTATTGTAATTTCATCACCAGCGTAATTACTGCTTTCCGTGCCTTCTTTTGGGGGGTTATATTGTTCATCATTGTCTAAACTGCTGTCACCACTGTCTTCTGACTCCATTTCATCTAATATTTGCAATTACGGCGAAATATCTTCGTAAGTGACTCCGCGCTTACAGGCCAACTCTACCATTCTATGCCACTACAGCAGCTGGAAATATGTTTTCATTGTATTAGTCACGTGAGTAGATTTTTAGGCACGACACCCAGTCGACTCCATCTGCCGGTAAAACTCATTTTACAAAGGGGGGGGGGGGGATCTAAAAAAGTTGTAAAGGGGAAACATGAGCTCGAACTACTGGGAAGGCTATTTTACAAAGTCAATTCGAGAATTAAACAGTGTGAATGCGAGAAGAGATAAATGTTAGGGAGGGCCAATTTGGCCCTTGCCATCTTTTTAGGTATATTGTTTGAAACCGTTGATTCTATGGAAGTTGCCTAAATTTTATTTCAAATACAGTGAAAGTAAGCCAAATAAATAAAAGTCTTGAAATATCAAATATATAGTTCGTTAATGTAGAAAATACAAAGTTGCAAACAGCGAAAAGGGCCAAATTGCCCCGTCCATCATTCTAGTGTTAAGGGGACAGTTGACATTAAAAACCAAATCTCTCTATTTTCAATGGATTCATTTGATAATTGACATACTTTTCGATGGAAAGTTCAAATAGTTATATTAAAAATTTGGTGAAACAATAATAGCAAGTTTTTAAATTATTAAATTTTTTAATTTTAAAAATTACGAATAATTGTCATATTTTAAAATGTCCCATGCTTATTTCTTTTGCATAAAATACGACAATATTTACTCAAGAGATACGTTTTATATATTACAATGGACGTTGGCATGAATTGTAAAATTTTGCTGAATATATGAGTTGAAAAAAACATATTTTGTAAATTATGTTTGCTTTTCCAAAAAAAATAGCTATATTTTTTCATATTCACATAAATTTAAACATTAAAATATTCCTGAAATGAAACTTTTTATGATAACATTTATTTATTATTGCGCAGAGGATATAAAGTACGAATTTTAAAAGAATCTGATAATCAGAAAGGAACATGGAACGTTTTAAAGGTAAGAAATGTGCGAAAGTTTCAATTTTGAGAAAACAGCATTTTATGTAAAACAAACTGCATAAATATTTACAGTTTTTACTAATATAAAAGCTTATAGCTCTACAAAGAAGAATCAGAATTGAAATTTGCATCAGATAAATTTGAGCACCTAGTTTCATAATTCTCGAAAAGACAAAAAATATATCTTTGTAAAATTTCGTGATTTTGAATGTCCACAGTTAGCCTTAAAGTGTAAACTGAATAAAAGGACTGAACTAGAATAATATACTTAAAATACGAAGATTGCAAAGCATTTTGTAATATTTTATATATTTATTTATTTATTTTTTTTTTTACGTTGACACATAAAAAATGTATGTACTACACAAAGGCTAACATATAAAAATATGTTTCTTTTTTTATTGGAATAAATTAAAATAATAATGACACTTTTAAAAATTTTGGAAATATTATTTTTAGACGAAAAATAAAAATGTTCTTTTGTGAAAAATTTAAATCAACAGAATCCTAATAAGGATTGAGCCGTAAAGATTTTAATTTATGTATAAGAAAAACAATAATAATCATGCGGAGGTTTTTATATGGAAAGAAAGGCCTTGCAATGTATACAATATCAGACTTGAATAAATAAATAAATAATAGTTAAGAAAATATATTTTAAAATGGAAATGACATTTTGAATAAAAATATCCACTTTGAATATAAATTTCCACGAAATACTAACACTGATGTAATTCGATAATTTAAGTAGTAATAACAATCGTAATTCGGAGATTGTTAAAAATATTAAATGGGAGTTCCAACTTTTCCAGAAATGAGACTGAAAGTTCCAGATGTATTTATATATTTTCTTCATCTCTGTCAAAATATATTTTTATATACATTCAGAAAGAATTGAAAATACTAAATTAAAAATACTTTTCTTAATAGATTTCTATATTTGTCTATTTCTAGCTTTTTTTTAAATAGATTATTTATATGCAGTTGAAATTGGAAATTTTCTTTACAAATCCTGTTCTATTGAACTTTCTACCATAAAAGTTTACCAATAACGGCCTTTTTTATAGTGCAGTATGCCCAAGGAAAGAGACATTTTAATTATGTTCGGGCTCCATTCTATCACGTTGTTTGGCTGTCTAATCGTTTTTAACCAAGTAATTGTAAAAAAAAAAAAAAAAAAAAAAAAAAAAAAAAACTCTTTTAGAAGAAATATTTCCAGAAGAAAAGAAAAGTTTCTTGTGTATAGTTTTCTTATAGCTAATAAACGTTTAAAATAATATCATCTTTCTAAATTATTTGTATTAAGTTTCAATATGCTTTACCGATTTATAAAAGCTTTCTATAAAACAACGATAGATGCTGTATATCCCTTTAATACAGAGAAGGTTTTGGCAGAAATAAAAAGTTTTGGTGGTATCCCCTAATTAATAGGACCCTATTTCATTGAAAAAATACACTATGGCAGGTTATGACAAGGGAGGATTCGCGCAATGGAGAATTTTCACGTTTTCTGATTTTCTCTTTATACAATAGACAACGAAAAAATATGAAGGGAAGTGTATATATATTTTTATTTTGAGCTGTAAATATTGATTTATAACGGCTTGTATATCGCACTATTTATCGTGTTCCGAAAACGATACTTTATCTACGACGCGCCGGTCTTGTGACGTCACTGTTCATGACAACGAACGCACTTCTGTTGGCATGCATTTAGAGCGATTATATATTGGATACTGCTCTTGACATATGGGTTTTCATTTCTTCTTGGTAAAAAATTCGTCTGTTTTACATTATTTATTATGACTTACATTAACACAGTCGTATTATAACTATGTGCATTACATTTTATTTTTTTATATTCTGTCTAATTATTAATTCTGGAAGTTGTATGCAAATTAAAGCATTACACTGAGAAAAAATATATACCGCCTTCATCTAGAATGAATAGATAGTCCCTTTCTAAATCCCTAAACTAGAAATACAGATTTCCGAGCTATGCGAATAGAGTAAACAACTAAGCTGAATAGACGAAATGATCTAGAATTTCTAGTCTCTTGTTTTCTAGGTGATGAAACGATAATGAATCGTTTCAGGAGCGAGAAATTATCGCTTGATTTCTGAAATGGTTTCATAAACTAGAATTATAGTTACTAAAACTAACCTCTTGTGTTCGCATCTATTTGCAGAGATTTTTAAATAGGTTTGACCACGAGAATATAGGAAAACGCTCTTGAATCCTAGTAGAAGACTCTAGAACTCTCTAGAAAAGGGAACTAGAATTTATAAGGATGACATAGAACTATTTTTTCTAGAACCACACTTTAGATTCTAGATGCCAGAACCATATTTTTTTCTCAGTGTGCCTAAGCTTCTTATTTCAAACTGTGCTATAATTTAATTTACGGATCGTGGAATATAATCATTTTAAATTGTGAGTTGTTCTTCTATCTCTTATCAAAATGACATAAAATAATTTTATATACATATTTGCATGTAAGACCAAATATTTTAGTTAACATTAATGTATTTGTTAGTTTCAGTTACAAAGGAACAAATAACCTGAGCTATAAACTCCGAAAAGATGAATTTACATCAATGGAATTGATAATAATAATAATAATTGCCGAATCTAACACTTGGGCAGTTTTCACATTTAATTAAAAATTAATAACATTCATTCTTCTCAAATGATTTAAATAAGTTAAAAGTTAAAGAAAGAGGAACGAGGATTTTTCTTCAAGGAGAGCGTCTGAACTGTCCGTGGAAGAAATTTTTTAACATTTTCTTTTTATATTTATGTGGTAAAAGAATATTTTAAATAGGTGTGGAGCAACCCTCCTAAACGGAAAAACAATAAGTTGTTTCAATCCTTCATTTTAAACATAAAATGGTAGACGCCTTTTTTTTTTAACTGTTTTTTATTTCTGTTGATATGTTAAAACTTGTCTCCCATGAAAGATTCTAGCCAAAAGTTCTTATTTGCTCTTAATTTAGTACATTACATGATATACAGGGTTCATACTGGTCAGGGAATTTTTAGACAAGGAAACTCTTTGGCAGCAGTATTTTCTTATAGAAAATCTCTCCTTAAATAAAGAGAAATTTCGCGTGTTTAACCATGATTTATTTTTCTATAAGAAATACTGATATTTTACCTGAAAAATTCCCTGAAACGTACGGACCCTGTTATAGTCTTCATTAGGGCACTTTTCAAATCAAAGTGGTTTTTTTCTGACACAGTTTTTATTTCAACTTTATACAAATGCATGAATTGGTAGGTTGTCTTTTTCAGAAACTATATAACCGAACAGTTTTTTTTTCCAGTAAAGGAGAAAAGTTGCCAAGTTGCTGTTTTGAAGCGAATTTCCAGACGTGACAGCACAGGAGAAGAAAAAACTGCTGTCAAGAGACAACAATTACTTATAACTCAAGATTTAAATAATTTAAAGAAAAATGAAAAAGAAAAAACTGTTCGATTAAAAATCACTTCGATGATCATGCCAGGAATTGTCATACTTTTATGCTGAAAAACGAGTAAAAAAGTCTCACATTATTAAACGAGAAAAAGCATTTTTTCAAAATCTTTCTTAAAAAAAAAAAAAAAAAAAAAAAAAAAAAAATGGCAGCATATTATTGGCACATTTGTTGCAAAATAGTAAATAGTATCCCTGGATTTTGTTGTCTGGGTTCTCATGGGGGCTTGCATGAAATTATTTCAGCAGGCTATAATAAGCATGCAGGAGAAAGGAGGAGGGGTTGTGCGGGAGAAAACAAGCACAGACTTGATTTTTGGATTCCCTTGTCTGCGCAGCGGGATTTCAAAAGTTATTGTTGCATCATGTGTTTATCTTCTGATGTTCTTTACTTCTGACATTTTGTAAAACATTGTTTCATTTTGGGTTAAAAAATATCTGGACATGATGCCATGTTCTTTTGGATAAATGTGTACTTTAAAATTTGAGTTTGATCTAAAATTTCACTGTTTGAGAAATATCAAAAATAGATCTAGAACAAAAACTTCATATATATATATATATATCCATGAGTTCAATATTCAATGTGTAATAAACACACAGTACAAAAAAAAAAAAAAAAAAAAAAAAAAAAAAAAAACACGTAGAAATCAGGTTTGGCATTAGTTTTTCTTTATTGATTACCACTATTTCCAAGCAATAAACTTTAAAGTATAAATTTACCGCGAAGGTTGTTTTATACAGCGGTAAGCAATATAATAACAAGAAATAAAAATAGCTTTTGAATTAATTCTGAGAATTGAGTGGTTTAACCACTTGATGAGCGGTGGGATATGATATACCCCCCTAATTTTAATTCCGAAACTCCACAATGGCACCGCAATTTTGCAATGGTACTTTGTTTTTATAATTATGCTTGAAAAATATATGTTACTTATTTTCGAATACATTTGTATTTACATACCGATGTTATAGAGTGAATTTAACAGTTAATTAACATAACTATTTTGTCCCTGAAAGGATTAAAGCAATTTATGCAGAGTAACAACACATTATACTTTTTTGGAAATATAATAGGCTCTCTCAAATCTGTACGTTTTTGCTTATTTAAGGTAACTGTTTTTTTTAGCCGCCGGTATGCTATTTCTTTCTCCAAGCTAATAAATTGTCGTCTCCAAAACATAAAATTGCGTTGTACGAGTATAAACCAGACGCCAAGCAAAGCAGATGTATCATTGTATTGCTCAATAATATACAGCCTTTTAAAAACTTCTAAGCATCGTACAGTTTCGATTTTTACACCGTCGTATTGAAAAATAAAAGTACTTTTTAATGTAATTTGTTTGAAAACTGCATTTCAATTCATTTTTGAGAAATTACTTTTTTTGTAGTTTTAGCGGATTTTTTTTTAATTTTTCAACTCAAGTACTCCATTTCTGTCGAAAGTGAAGTATAAATAGTTGGAAAATTGTAAGTATATCTTTTTGTTGCCATTTTTCCATAACTATTGTAAAAAAAACGTAATTAAAATACGTGCAATTTTGAAAAAATATAAATGAATGAGTTCTTTTAAAACATGGAGCTATTATACACTATATTTAATTTAATTATCTATATTACAAACAATTGAAGTCATATGGATCATTAGATAGCCTATTTTTTGGTCGAGTTTCTTGAGGGAAAACTTTTTTTTTCTTTTTTTGTATCATTTAGTGATAGTGACGTTGTAAAGGTGTTCAGTGGGATGGTTCGTTTAAATGCAAAAACTCCAACCATATTACAGGAACTATTTCTTTATTAAAAATCTTATAAAAGAAAGGTGGTTCAGGAGCCAAAATGGGAGAGAGAGACCCCACAATACATGGGACGCCGAAGCGCCCCTTTCTTATTAGACAACTTTACATCTCGAGAGCTGAAACAGAAGTGAATTTTTTTGCACGAAATCAAGAAATCTTGGCGTGGCACAGCATCGCCAATTTACAACTTTTGGTGACTGCGCGAAAGTGTACAAAGCCTTTTGGCGATAAACATTACCGCAAAAATGTGGATTGCAAGTAAGCGCTTCTAAATAGGATGAGAAATGCGTCAGAAAAGCGAAACTTGTTTATACAACAGATCTTACAAAGAAGACCGCTGCCTGAGAAGAATTCTGAAAATCACAGGCATCTGGCTTTTAGCTCGACCACAAAGCACGATAAATACATGCTTCCCATAAGATCTGTTCATTTTTACTTTTACTGTTAATATCTATATTCAAGGTTCACATATTAGTAGCGATAAAAATTTCTTATCACTGCGGCGGGGAAAAATATCCAATGCAAGAACATGAAATGAGACTAGCAGCTGTGCTATTTAATTCTTATTTATTTCTTTGCCCACGCAGCAAAAACGGGTAGTTACAGATTAAAAAAAGAAAGGAAAAAGGAAATGATTATTTGAGCGCTTTGAATTAAAGATAATTTTAGAAAAATGAAAGAAATCACTTTACCAAACTCTGGATGGTTTTGAGAAATGAATTTAATCACATATTTCATTATAGGAAAGAGGGGGGGGGGAGGATAATATGATCTAAAAGTAAGAAAGTTATGTTTTAAATTAAATTTTGAATTTAAAAAAAGGTATGGGACAGAAACGCTGTCACATAACTCACCCCCACAACAGAAGAAAGCTGAAACGTGTACGTTGCAGCTTTATATGTACCTAAAATCCTTTGTCCACTTTCGCACTTACAGAATATGCACCAAGACAAAATAAGTAAAATTAACTATTTAAGTTGATATCTACCAAGAAATCTATTTTAACTTGTCTGTGAAACTATTACCATTTAGCTCCTGTAAAATATTTTATACAACTATAAGTAAGTAGAAAAAAAAATATTTGCTTCCTTTCAAAACAATTCACAAGAATTGTGTTATGTCCATGACTGAGCGCTCATAATATTCAAAATAATCTTTTTTTTTTATTAAATATTCCACAAATTAAAATGGCCACATTAGTTGATAACACAGGATCCTATATTTTTTTTTTTTTTGTGGCATTGTATTGTGGCGCTGGTACCAGCATTTTAGTCATGTATGTATTCATATAGAGAAGCATTTACTGTATTTACGACTTCTCCAAAATTTGATCTTATATGAGATCATAATATTAAATAAATGCAAGCAAATAAAAACAATGGACAAAAACTCACCAGTAAAAAAAATTGTTACTTTAAGGAAAGATGAATTCTTTCATAAAATTGAAGCTTATTTGTATTATCTTAGGTTGCTTCATTACTGGCATAAGAAACTTACAAAAATTTGTGCATAACGCACAGGACTACCAGAGACAAAAATTGTGCAAGCTGCACGCGCTCAAACAAGTGTAGCCCTAAATATTGGAATATTGTGATTTCTAGTGGCATCAGCTTATGGCTTCTGTCCTAAATAATAAGGGGTAGTTTTTTTTAGATTCCTGCAATTTAACTAAGTCCCCGGTTTCCCAAAAATCACAGTATGTTATAATTTAGCATTTTATGAATTTTTACACTGCCATCCTGACATTCCGTGTATTGATCAAAATTTAACCCCTGGCAAACTTATAAAAAAATTAATAATTAATTGTATGCAATTTTGTATAGTGTAACAAGATATCTTACTCGATCTGCCACCTACAAGTAAGAAGTATCTAATGAAAGTGTAAAAAAATGTTATCTGTTAAAATTAACAACTTCGAAATGCATGTGTAGTTTAATATGTCATATGACGGATAACTCCTAGAAACATTAAAATCTTTGTATAGATACAAAGTGATGATGCCATTGATATGTTCTGACATAATGCAAACACAAAAAAAACTGTTAAAAAAAGAAGTACTTTAATATTGAAACATGGTGTAAAATTTAAAGGATAGGAAAGTAAAGGAGAACCTGTATGTGTGTGGAGGGAAGGGGGAAAAACTCCCAAACTCATGAACTACTTGTAATGCAACACATAAACAAAAGTGTACGGAAGCATACAGAACGTGTAACACATGAACAAATTGTATAATATCACATGAACTCTATGTATTAATGTCTCAATGAACTAAAATTGTAATGTAATTGCCAACAAAATAAACAGACAGTATATGTGTAATAACCCAAGACACTTGCATACGAGTGAGATTCAATTACATAATTAATGAGTTATCATCAAAATGCAATGAATAAGGGTTAATAAAACAAATGAACTACTTGTAATGTGTGTGAAAACTCTGGTTAAACTCTAAACCAGCCAGTGTGTACAACTCAATGAACTACTTGTAAGAAAAAAAAAAAAAAAAGAAATACTGCCGAATAAATCGCTAGCAAAGTACAATGTGTAAACGAAAATGAACAAAATATGTAAATCAACACATGAACTAGTGTAATGTATGTATAAGAATGTACCAAAATGTATTAAAAAAAACTGTTGTGTAACACCAACAAATATCCAACACATGAACTACATGTGAAAGACGACTGTTGAATAAGTGGTTCACTAAGGGTTAAAAGAAACTAAAACTGCATCTGGCAAATTCATTACTGTCTTAAGTTAACAGAAGCGTGCATAAAATGTATAACTCTACGCTAAAAATTGTAGAAGTTATGTAAGCCAAACATGTTCCAAGAAAAGAATGAAAGGGAAAAGAAAAATAAAAAAAATTTTGATAGCCAAAAATAACAAGCAATGTACCTTATGTGGTATGCATGTATGTATCCGTCACAAGACAACTGTGAGACTTGAACTCACAAATTAAAAAATTTTAAATCTGAAGAAAAAAAATGCCAAAGATTTAGTTTAATGAGTATATGTGAATAGCCCTTTAAAAAATAAAGTGTACCTAACAGCTCACATTATGCATGTGACTACCTCTTATAAGAAAAACACTTACCGATATCAAATATCATGTCAGTTAAAATAAAAAAAAATACCTTATGTTATAACTAAAATAGCAACGAGTCACCAGCCGCGCGTAAACAATGAAGTCAAACAGTACATTAGCTGCATGTGTAAAACTGTACACCCGGTTAATTATCCCTTGAAAAAAACTTTAAGATGACTGTGTAAACAATGTACAATAGTTACATTATGTTATAATTTCTGCAAAACTTTTAAACACACGAACCCCAAAAATAAATTTGACATTAAAAGAAAGTTTATCTAAAAAAAAACTACGAAATTGTGAATGCAGTGAAAAAAAATTCAATTTTTAAGCTAAACACAAATGATGCTAAAAGAAACGTATACATACACAGACGGCACTGAATGTCCTTAACCATGGTGAGTATTAATTGAAATATAACAAAATTCAGCAAAACTGAACGAGTCAATGTGTGTGTGTGTGAAGTACCAGGCCAAACATGACATCCCAAACCCTGTGCATGAGAGGCGGAAAAAAAACATGTGTGATTAATACCCAACGATGCTATCTGCCCATAGCAAGTTAGAAATAAAGTGTAAATTAGTGTAAAGGTGTTATCCATCATCAGCATTACCCGTAAGGCATGGTGACGTCACGGCGACGTCGTTGTGAAGTCACACTGTGATTTTGTGACCGTCGATGTGACGTCACTTGACGTCGATGTGACGTCACAGTGACTACAATACGAGGTCGTTATGGCCGTTTTAGAGGTCGTTTGTGACGTCACATTGTGACCACTCTGTGAAGTCACGGTGTGACTAATTTGTGAAAAGTGTGTCATTTGTGACTATTTTGGCATTAGCTTTGTGACGAAGCTGTGACGAAAGTGACAATGCTTTGAAGTCACATTGTGACCAATTTGTGAAATATGTGTCATTTGTTACGAACTTGTCATAAAAAATGTGATGATTTAAAATGAAAAACAGATTTCAAATTAATTGCTTAAAAGGCGCTAAGGCCAACATAGTGAAAAAGATTCCGTGCCGGGACTCGAACCCGGGCCATCAATAGAGCACACTGACATTCTACCGACTAAGCCACATGGAACGATACCCAGCCGGGAAAATTTCTCACCATTACATGTTGGCAAGGCTACAAACGCAGCACAAGATGGAATATTTATCGTGAGCCACCGACAATGAGCAAATACAAAACTTAATTAAATCCAGCATCGATTGAAACTATATTAATACTTGGAAATTTTTCCAAAGAGAACCATTCGCCTTGCATACAATATTTCGAATGAAAATCAAATTTCAAATTACATGCTTAAAAGGCAATTTTAATTTTAAATTTGATTTTATTTGAAATATTGTATGCAAGGCGAATGTTTCTCTCTGGAAAAATTTCTAAGTATTAATATAGTTTCAACCGATGCTGGATTTAATTAAGTTTCGAGTTTGCTCCATGTCGGTGGCTTACGATAAATATCCCATCTTGTGCTGCTTTTGTAGCCTTGCCAACATGTAATACCAAGAAATTTTCCAGGCTGGGTATCGTTCCATGTGGTTTAGTCGGTAGAATGTCCGTGCGCTATACTGATGGCAGGGGTTCGATTCCCGGCATTGAATCTTTTTTACTAAGTTGGCCTTTGCGCCTTTTAAGCAAATAATTTGAAATTTGATTTTCATTTGAAATATTGTATGCAAGCCGAATGTTTCTCTCTGGAAAAAATTCGGAGTATTAATACTGTGATGGTTCTTGCCATAAACACTGTGATGAATTTTAAAATGCACAATTTTAAAATAAAGTTTTGTTTGAAATATGAACTCTTATCTTTTTACCGTACTTTTTAGCAAAATATCGCTATTTTGGAGTCCTATTCTTCTAAAACATTTTAAATTTTTCCACTTAAAAAACAATGCTTATCAACTGACATCTTTTTTTATTAAGTTTTATGCTTTATCTTGAGCTCAAGCTTGATATTAAGAATGTGTAAAATTTTAATGTGTTGTGATTAGTCATTGCTTTATTAAACATGACATGATAAGCCATATTTATTTAAATTTTTTATTCCCGTGTATATTGTATTTTGAGAATATGAGCTAAATAGATTTGGTATGTTTTATAGGAAAAGACTGATCTGCGAAATAGAAAAAAACAATTAAGAAAAATCATGCGTTAAGCATAGATTTTAAAACACTTTCCAACGCTTCCTGAATGCTTTAACAAGACATCGTAATTTAGGGAAATAACGTAAATAAGATAACTAAGTAAATATTTTAGAAAACACATAAAACATTTAAAAAACTGATTTCATCATTTACCGTCCATAGCCATATATGTTTTCTAATTCTTTTGAACAGCCCTGCATTTGATCTGTAAATTGATATACATATTATATAATGGGAAAATTTATTTTTGCAAGAAAACGCATAACAGGTTGAAATTCTCTTGCAGCAATTTATACTAATATATGGAAACATACTTGAATACTTTTGTATAATTTGTAGTTTACCTAGAACGTTTATTACGCGCTACTGCTTAGTTAAAATTTAATTCAAACACTCTTAAAACTGCTGAAATCTCATTTCCAGAAATTATAATTTATAGATGGCCATGTATTCAATTTTTTACGTGACCCTGTATATCATTTTATCTATATTCTACAAACATTTCTTAGTAAATTAAATGCAGTTCAACGTAAAAATCCATAACTCATTTAAAAACTACCTTTAATCAATTTGCGCATATACCCAGTAACCCTTACAAATACTTTTATGTAGTCCTGTATATGAATTATAGCATTTATATATACCATACTCTATGCATAAATATAGTGAATCATAAAAGCGCATATCATAATTAAAAATGCATTTCCAGCAATCATCCCTAATGAACTTCGGATACAATATAGTATCGGAAATAATTTGTGTGTCCTGTAATTGCTATATACATTTCGTATTATCATGAAATAATGTATAGTGTGTAAACCTCAGCGACTTATATCAATTTCATTATATATGAAATAGATTAACATAATTAAAGTACGCCTCAAATAATTCCCTCCATCCCTGTATAATAATGTATTGGAATCCCTTTTTTAGCCCTGTAAATGAACAATAACTATTCGTTGCACCACATACTCTTCAGAATGCATATTTTACTGCGTTTCATAAATTCATATCAATTTTATTCTGTTTGAAAGCGTGTAAAATCGTTAAAAATCATTTGGAACGATTTCTTCCCCTAGGCCGTAGTGTAACGAAATACTCTTGACTGTTCCTGTAGATGAATTAAACACGCTACAAACTTCATTACAAATAGGGGCCGTGCTATGGTAAACGTCAATAACATCCAAAAATTTCAAGGCAATCCGAGTATATTTGCGAGAGTTAGACCGCGGACAGACGGCCAGACAAACCGAAGTCATAAACACTTTTCAACTTTGTTGAAAAGTATTAGAAAGAACATATAAACGTAAAATAAATGATTGCATATTAACTATTTTTATTGTTTAAAAAAAATTTTAATGTAGAAAGTAGTTATTAATCGCTTTAAAAAAATATTCAGTCCTATATTACGAAAGTACATACCAACTTTTTAAAAAATATACTAAAGCAGTTTAAGCTATAAACTTGTTATCACAGGCATGAAAAACACTTTATTTCAATGCTTAAATATATTTAATTTTTTTTATTCCAGTGATTACATATATCGAAAACGTAGAAAATGAATTTACAATCGAAGAAAATTTAATAACTGATTCTGAGTGTCTACAATTAAATGTTTCATTAAAATCACAAACAGAAAAAAAAAAAATGCTTACATAATGTTAATTTCTAATCTGAAACAATTTCTAATTTCATATTTAACTCCAAAATAATAATGATGCTATAAGTGTTAGTAACTAGAAAACATTAAAAAACCGAAAAAAATTCCACACCACTGTTTCAACACATTTTCAATCTCAAGAGACTAAAAATTAATATTTACATTCATTCTACTATGAATGTAAGCACGAATCAGTCTCTGCGCCAGCTTTTTTTTTTTTTTTTTCGAGCGATGGCAGATTAAGATACAACAGAATCGAATAAAAATATCCTTCTGAAAACAATACAGACCAGTCTCTTTCTACATGTGTAACATAAAACTACTTAACTCATCATTATAATATATACAAAACAGGAACAAAATATTTAAATTAAATAAGACTTACATATATGCTTCATCAATAATATCCGTATATTTGTAATATCCTAAAATGGCAGATGTCTTTCTTTTATATTAAAAGAAGTGCTGTAGACGTGCTGGTGTTCTAAACAGTGGAGTGAAGTGGCTTCCCGCGTATTCTCTTGTTTATTCTACGGTAATATGGCGAAGCAGACGATTTGAGCAGGTGTGTTTTTATTATTTATTTGTTTTTGTAAACAACTGATTTGAATCTGAAATGCGCAATAATTATATGAGAGTGTAACAATCAGTGGAGGATTATTATATTAAATTGCAATGCTAGATAAAATTGAAATCATGAAAAAAGAATACTTTTACTGTCTTAGATATCAAATTGATAAAATATAGCATGAAAATTTAGTTTATTAATGCTTGTATCGTGCAATTTATTTATTATGTCCCCCCCCCCCGCCTTTCGTGATAGAATTTACTATTTGCTATCCACTAATATATTTTCATTCCTTATGCCGCTGTAACTCAGCTGTTTAAAATATTGTTTAACTCTTAACTGATGTTACAAAAATTGCCGCATAACTACTGTGAGCGGTCTGTGAGACCGCTTAATCTATCAGATGGATAAAATATAGCATGAAAATTTAGTTTATTAATGCTTGTATCGTGCACTTTATTTATTATGCCCCTTCCCCCTTTCGTGACAGAATTTACTAGTTGCTATCCACTAATATATTTTCATTCCTTATGTCGCTGTAACTCGGAACTGCTTATTGCTTAAATTATTTCTCTTCATTTTCAAAGATTTTTGAAGTTCATATTTTTGTCACACTGTGACTTACAATATGGTGGTTTTTTTTTAATCATATATGTGACGTGATATACGTTACATGCAGTGACATAATAGTGTCGTCACAATTTTCTTTTAATTGCCAGAAAAATATAATTTTACAGTAAATAACATGTTTTGAAGAATTTTTGCAATTTTTTAAAGTTTTCTAAGAAGTTCACATCTCAGTCACAATGTGACATCACTGAGTGGTGGCATTTTGGTCACAGATGTGACGTGACCACAGTGACTTACAGTGACGTCACAACGACGTCACCGTGACCATGCATGCTATGAGGGTAGGAAAACAATTACAGGTGAAATTTTGGCAATCTAAAAAAATAATTTTTAAAATGTAAACACTACTCCAATTGTAAAATTAATATTAGTGTAGCTCCATCAATCATGTTGGGAAACATATCCGATCCCTGATTAAGCTAGCGGCCAACTTGCTTAACCATAGATCGAAATACACACCTCAGACATTTTGCTATCCCATGGAAAATAGCGCAATGACTGAAGTATCCCACATAAACCATGACAGAAGTACAAGCAATCAAACTTACACAAAAAAAAAAAAAAAAAAAAAAAAAACGATGTATTAATGTGAATGCATGTCATTGAGAAACATAAAAATATAACAGTTTAAAACTATACGTCAAACCTATGTTGTACATCTTATGTATTTTGCGAAAGCAAACGCGAGCCAAAAAGGGAAAAAAATATTTTGTAACCGTGACATGATGACTCGAGCTATGTAATATACCTAAATAAAATGTATGCCAGGCTAAACTAATCTAAGCTTACTAAATATTTTGCCAAAGTTCACACTCCAAGAAAATATTAATGTGAAAGATAAATAATCTAATATTTTTTTTTTTTAACTTATGATTACGCCAACTGTATGTAAATTTCTAATCAAGTGCCCACATCTGAGAAAAAAAAAATGTTATGCTCACCTCCTCTCTACTTATTTTAAATTGCCACGACTATGCAAATCCAACATATTTCACATTACTCTTAATCAGTGCAAAAAAAAAAATTAATAAAGTCATAAAACATAAAACTTTCTGCATAGAAAAAAAATAATATATATTAACTGTAAAAAGAAATTTCAAAAGTGTGTCCCAGATCCACTATTGTAAAAAGGTATTTAAAAGTAAGACATTTACAATCTAAGATAACTATATCTATAGACTTTTTTATCACAATCTTTAAGAAAGGCTGAATGACAACATCTTAACTAACAATAAAAAAACATTTAAAAATCCCCAGAAAACGACTCATAACAGACACTATACTGAATAAGTTGCAATATGACACAACATATTATTTAAATCATACTGTTAACAGACAGCATACGAGCCAGCGTATTTATGTGCAACAAATGATAAAACAACAGAGAAGCAACTTCACGGCCTAGAGACAAAATAAAAGGAATATATTATCTCTGAAGTGCGTCAATGTGTCAATGCAAGATACTCAGGAAGTTTCTAATGTGAATCAAATGCAACAAACTTAAAAAAATTGCTACCCTTTTTTTTATCCTCTTAGAAATGCATCCTAATTATTCATAAATTTTACTTTTCACCTCAACTGCCGATCTATAAGTAACAACTTATATTTTTAAAAGCAGATGAAATATTACCTAACATATTAAATATTCATAACAGAGATAAATACAAATACATCTCTTTTCAATCAAAATAGAAATTAAATTAAAATAAACACACCTTTCGTTAAAAATATGTCATTCATAACTATAATTAAAAACAACAAAATGTGCACAGATAAATTAGATAAATTTTAAAAGGCTATTGCTTGTGCAATAGCGACAAGGAATGCAAGCGCAATATCTTTCACGATAAATGTTAAACCCAGAAAATCCTTGTCATGCATGAAAATAAAGTATATTTAAACATTCATAAAATAACTGAACTTAAATAGCACTTACCTTTTAAACATTAACATGCAAAGAGTAGCTTAGAATTATTGCTGCAAGTATAACGATTTAAAAAAAAAAAAAAAAACAATAATTTTTTTTATAAAGTAGACATCTTCTTTCTTCCGGCTATTACCTTTTATAAGCAGCCTTATTAAAAACAATATGGAATAGTATGGAGTAATAAAATTTTAACCACGTATGAATATAGAAACATTTATCATAGCCTGAAAAGAGATGAAACTGGAAAAAAAATATAAAACAAATATTGTATTAAGTAAAATTAAGATTTTAAAAAGGAGAAAAAAAATGTCCATGTTGAAATTTGTATTGTATTCTTATTTTTTTTTTTTTTAACACAACCTAAAAATGCACTTTTTTAACTGTGGTAAGTAGTGTCACACTAAGTTCACTTTGAGATTTTATAAATCACAGTAAAGCACATACTTTTTAGATGGTGCGTCCCTGTTATTGTAAGTGAGAAACACTTTTTTTTTTAGATTTCCTTGAGTAAAAACACATTTCGACAAGAAAAGAAAATTCTATCACAAAGGCAATATTCGGAATGAAGCACGATGAATTTTGACCTTGTCAGGTGCACTTTTTTGTAGGAATCACTAGATTTAACTTTTTTCTTTTTTTGCAATTTCACAAACAAACACAAAAGGAATTGTTATTTTTTTGTTGTTGTTGTTGACACACTTTTGAAGAAAACACAGATCACTTGCAAAAACTCCAATCACTGATAACGCACATGTAGAAGACTCCAGGAGAGATTAAGCACAAAATTGGCGTTGATGATAATATCAGGTGAGATGATAGGTAACAAACGTCTTTATTCCAACGTCACTAGTGTAGTATCAGGATTGTGCATATAATTAGTCCAGTTTTCAATTAAAATGCAAATAAAATTTTTGAAGACATGTAGCAGCGGTGCTCCGGCACATACATCATCCGGATCATTCATCATGTACTGGTGTTTACAGAAACATCAGGAATGGGCAGAGAAGTTGAAGAATAAAATTGTCCTTTTAAGCTGCAGGAGTACTACGTCGAAGGTGCGGCATAAAAACATAAAAAAAGGGGGGGTGGGGGAATTTCTCTCTCTTAAATAAATAAGCATTTTTTTTTTTTTTTTTTTTTTTTTTTTTTTTTTTTAGGTTGGAGAAACGACCGGCCGATGGGCCAAATTTTATGTAAAGGTGTTCAGTGGGATGGTTCGTTTAAATGCAAAAACTCCAACCATATTACACGAACTATTTCTTTATTAAAAATCTTATAAAAGAAAGGTGGTTCAGGAGCCAAAATGGGAGAGAGAGACCCCACAATACATGGGACGCCGAAGCGCCCCTTTCTTATTAGACAACTTTACATCTCGAGAGCTGAAACAGAAGTGAATTTTTTTGCACGAAATCAAGAAATCTTGGCGTGGCACAGCATCGCCAATTTACAACTTTTGGTGACTGCGCGAAAGTGTACAAAGGCTTTTGGCGATAAACATTACCGCAAAAATGTGGATTGCAAGTAAGCGCTTCTAAATAGGATGAGAAATGCGTCAGAAAAGCGAAACTTGTTTATACAACAGATCTTACAAAGAAGACCGCTGCCTGAGAAGAATTCTGAAAATCACAGGCATCTGGCTTTTAGCTCGACCACAAAGCACGATAAATACATGCTTCCCATAAGATCTGTTCATTTTTACTTTTACTGTTAATATCTATATTCAAGGTTCACATATTAGTAGCGATAAAAATTTCTTATCACTGCGGCGGGGAAAAATATCCAATGCAAGAACATGAAATGAGACTAGCAGCTGTGCTATTTAATTCTTATTTATTTCTTTGCCCACGCAGCAAAAACGGGTAGTTACAGATTAAAAAAAGAAAGGAAAAATGAAATGATTATTTGAGCGCTTTGAATTAAAGATAATTTTAGAAAAATGAAAGAAATCACTTTACCAAACTCTGGATGGTTTTGAGAAATGAATTTAATCACATATTTCATTATAGGAAAGAGGGGGGGGGGGAGGATAATATGATCTAAAAGTAAGAAAGTTATGTTTTAAATTAAATTTTGAATTAAAAAAAAGGTATGGGACCGAAACGCTGTCACAGACGTCATATGAATATCATGATGCGAATGATGTCATTTTACATAAAACAAAATCATGTGTTTTAGGTCTTAAAACTGAAATATGTTTCATATTATCTATATTTACATACAGATATATTTTGTTTCATCGAGGGCGAGAGTGAATTCTGAAAAAGCAGAATTCCTGTTTTCTGTTTTCTGTTGTTTTTTTTAACCATTTGGAAAATGGTTATTGTTCTCGTCAGGATAGGAAATCAAAAGCATATCTGAAGGTTTTTATTGGTTTAATACGCATTTTATTTGTCTTCTGATTGATCTACAGTAATATGTATTTCCCTTTAATTTAAACAGAGATCTGTTGCCAATATGACAAAAAAGTAATAAAAACTACAAAAAAAAAATAATAACTCAGAAATAAATTGAGATACAGCTTTCAAACAAATTGCATTTAAAAGTACATTTTTTTCTCTATACGACCGTGTAAAAAGTAATATTGTGGGATATTTAGAAGTTTAAGAATGAAATTTCATTTAAAATGGGTTGTCACTTTTCTTGGAAATCTGACGATGGAGAAGCCTTTTCTCGAACAGCCAATGAAATGCTTGGATAATACATAAGTTTCAGGTGGATAACGCGTACGAGTCGCAGGCGATTTCCGTCGCTTGCAATTTTTACGTGTAATAACACTATTAATATTTAATTCTTGGCGTACGTAATGTATGATCAACTCCGTACTATTTTTTATATCTTAAATTTTAGTCTTTGAAAAAATCATTTTCCAAATCGTTGTTGTAATTTGTTAAATTGCATTTTTTCTTTTTTTAACCATTTGGAAAAATGGTTACTGTTCTCGTCAGGATAGGAAATCAAAAGCATATCTGAAGGTTTTTATTGGTTTAATCCGCATTTTATTCGTCTTCTGATTGGTCTACAGTAATATGTATTTCCCTTTACTTTCAACAGAGATCTGTTGCCACTATGACAAAAAAGTAATAAAAATTACAAAAAAAAAAAAAAAAATAATAACTCAGAAACAAATTGAGATACAGCTTTCAAATAAATTTCATTTAAAAGTACATTTTGTTTTTCCGTTATAACATTTCTTAAATGTATCATTGAAAAAACTTTGACTAATATTTTACAACTACCCGTAGAAATTATGTTTTCAGCTTGTTCAAAAGAAAGGAAGTTGATTATTTTTAATTCAAACTTTCATTTAGTACAGGAAATAATGCTTTTGTATTTCAATTAAAAAAAAAAAAAAAAAAAAAAAAAAAAAAAAAAAAAACGAAAATGAGAGATTAATAAAATATAAAAAAAGATCAAAGCAGAAATAAATTTGGGGGTAAAGAAAATTTTAAAATTCTTGAAAAACTCAGGCGTAGAAAGAAATCGCCGCTTGCTAACAAAAGTACACATTAGCATATCGTGAACAGTGACATTACAACCAATCACGCAGCGTTTTTCAGTCACATGGTTTTCTCTTAACTTTAAACTTAATTTAAAAACTATGGGACGATTTTTTTTACATTTTTTGAGGCAATTTTTGTCGTTTATGAGCCTGGTATTATCAGAAAAATATGTATTTGACTGATTTTTTTCGTGAGAAAATTCCTCTTCTGCAGGCTCGACTTTAAATCGCACTAAAAGAAGAAAATGCGTTTTTCTTTTTCTTTCAAATCACCTAATTGGGTAGGCCAGGCTTTAAAGAGTTAAACCTTAAATAAATTGATTTACAGACAGCACGATATTGATTGCTTATACAATTTTAAGCCATTGTATAATTTTAGATAATTGTGCAAATCATTTATAGATGTACTAGAAAGGTAGCCCGTCAAAAATGACGGAAAATTAGATATAGAGATATATACAACTCATGTGCAGAAACATGAGTTTTTCTCGCTTGTTCCGCAGTGATAGATGAAAATAACACATTTTAAGAACGCATTTTTGAAAAACTGTGTACAGTAGAAGACCACAAATCTGCACAATTTAGTTCCAAGTGGTGTGCGGATTTGAGGCTTTTTGCGGTCATGTCTATTCAGTCATTGTTTACATTTTTTTATTCATATGTTGGACAATTTAGATTGTTAATTCTTAAAAATAAATAACTTACACACTCGAAGTAAGGTAAAAACTATTAAACTATCGTATACGATTTAATCGTGTGCTTCACGATCTTGGTTACGACGTTGGCGAAATTGGCTACAAATTGTCATAATCATAATTGTGTGGGCTGCTATAACAAAGACGTAACCAGTTTTTAATAAAATTTCTGCTATAAAGTAGTTTTCAAAAACTTGTGTGAAATTGCCGGCCGTTCTGGTGTTATGTCAGTCCTAGGAAAAATATTTGTAACACTGAAGAGTTTCCATGTATATGTGGAATTTACAAAAGCTTCAAAAGAAAGGTCCTGAAATGACATTGTAATTCCTCTAACTTCAAAGTTTAATCGGGCCCTGGTGTTGTTTACTGAAATCTAATAAATACAGTTATTTTCAATATTACAGCATAATTAAACATTTACACTTATTTAACTTAAACCCGCTGTTGCGCCAATGTTATTTTTTAGTATTCAGAAAGAAAAGTATTTAATTTTTTTAAATCATACATTTATAATTTTTTTTATTATTTAATAACTAAATAATGAAAAAATATGCTTTTGTGCTCATGAGCTTTATGCTCATAAATATGACAATAAAGTAATGTAACTAAGAGACATTGCAAAATAAAATCTTTGTGAATTCAAAACACACACACCCACACACACACACACAAAAAAAAAAAGATACCGCCACCATTTTACCTACTATGACGTCATAAGAATATTGTCCACTGATTGCTGGAGAACTTACTTTGTGAATGATTACCTCAATGGTTTAATATTTTTTTCGGTTCACGATGAATGAATCACTTGTATTTGTTTAGGTTTATGGAATGAGATATTAAGCTGTCAACCTAATTTCAACTAAAGTGATTCTAGGATAATGTACCTTTTAATCGAAATTAAAAACAATGCTTTGATCTCCAAATAAAATGTTTTAGTTTATATAATTGGTTATTTCTATTAATTATTTATTTAAGTACTTTTTAAAAAAGCTTGGCGCAATTCGGGCTTCAGAAAGTGAGATATGTTGTCAAATATATAAACAGCTATGAATATAAACCTGACGAATTTTTATTTTTGTTTGTACATGTATTTATTAAGGTACTTTTCCACTATAGAGCACTTTGCAAAAAAAAAAAAAAAAAAAAAAAAAAAAAAAGCCTGGCGCATTTCGGGCATAAAAAATTTAGATATGTTGCCAAAATATATAAACAGCTATGAAAACAAGTCTAATGATCTTTTATTTTTGTTTATATGTGTATCTATGTACGTAAAAAAGAATTTCTAAATATATATAATATTTTTCTTATATATACAAATTACGGTACAGATGTCATATATGCACCGAGGCACCTATATGGCGCCAAAATGGTGTTTTTTGCTTGGTATTGTAACCTGGCTATTATTTTTTATTTATTTATAAATTGTTTATTTGCATTTTTTCTTTTTTTATGGCAGATATATCATATAAATATTGTCTCATATTGACGCGATTTTTTCCGACGCTAATTTGGCGAAAACCTCGTTACCATATCATCTATATCCGGGTTACTCTATCCAGCAAAATAACGACAATTTAGCGCCAATTAAGTACCCGTTGCGTATATGGCATTGGCGTAAAAAAATCGCGCCAATATGGGGCGTATATGACATCTGTACCTTTTTTAAAATTATATAAACTGTTTTGTTCTGTAGTTATTAATTAAACTTTGGAACAGATGTCATATACGGGTAATATTGGCACGATATTTTTCCGACGCAATTTGTCGAAAACATCAACAGCATAAAAAACAAAATCCAGATTATCATATCAAGCAAAATAACGATACTTTGTTGCCAGTTAAGTATCCGTTGCGCATATGACATTGGCCTCAGAAAAAAAAAATGGCGCCAATATGACATCTGTGCCTAAACTTTTTTTTTAATTTATTGTTATTTCCTTTTCAAAATAATAGCAAATAATTTAAAAATATGTATGTAACTGGTATTCGAAAGCGAGATTTTTGCCAAATTGGCGTCAGGAAAAAATCACGCCAAACCCGATGTGTAAATGACATCTCTGCAAAAATTACTTCTGTTTCTTTATAAAAATGGATAAATAGCTTTTTTTGGTACTTCTTAGTTATCCCGTCGACCAAATTACTGTCGCCAAATTGTAAGATTAAATGCCAATAATGGTTGCCATTAATTAATTAATTGTAAGATTAAATGTCAATAATGGTTGCCATTAATTAATTAATTGTAAGTTTAAATGCCAATAATGGCCAATAAAACCATTAATTCGACGTTTTATTTGTATTTTTATTAATGTTTTACTATTTTATTTCTTTTTTCGTTTTTTTTTTAAAATAAAAATTATGTCAATGTGTATAATTTGGCGAGTGGTTTGGCGATTTTTATAATTTGGCGAAATTGGCCGACGGGATAACTAAGAAGTACCATTTAATACAAAAAAGGGCACTACTTCGTTATCCCGTCGATCAATTTTGCCAAAACATATAAATCGCAAACCACTCGCCAAATTATACAAATTGACATAATTTTTATTTTAAATAATGGAAGAACAAAGGAATTAGTATAACATTAAAAAAATACAAATAAAACGTCGAAATAAATATCACTTGATGACGTAAACATGTGTATCTTGCTTAAAGTCAAATGAATGTAACATCAACCATTATTTGCATTTAATCTTATAGTTTGGTGATAGATTTTTGGTCGACGGTATAACTAAGTAGTACCATTTATTTTATATGTATATTATTGATGTTTTTTTATGTCCAAATTACTTCTGTTTCTGTATAAAATTAGATAAATGGCTTTTATATGTTAAATAAACAGTATAAATATATATAAAAAAAAATGCGTGTCAGTGGATAGGTTCCCGGAAAATAGGTTGCCAAATTTTCTTCTTCGCCAATGCACCTATACAGGAAAAGTATCTAAAGCACATTAAAATCGTGCAGTTAGAAGCTCAGACAGGAGCTCAGTTTCGTCTATTGGCGATTATTTTATTAGTAACACCGGGAGAAAGATGCAAATATGTACATTTTCGTATATTACACTTTAAATTCTCACCAACAAATTTTGAAAAAAAAAAAAAAAAAAACCCTTAAAAGAGCGGAGTTTAAATTAAATTGCGGTGGCCTCTTTTGTGAAAGATTAATGATTTTAAATGTGAATTTCGCTAAATTAGCCAGCTATCGCCAAGTTGGCATCATATATGACAACTTATTTTTGTCGCCAACATTTGGCGATACTGTGTAACCCTGTATTAATATTTTTCATCAATTACTCATTTCAATGAGGCGGTCCTACCGGAATTGTGAGGGACACACAGAGACTTGGATTTTATATAAATAGGTAGTTCTCATAATGCGTTCTTTTTTTTCCTCAATGGTAATTGGTCTACACTTTTGTCTACATTATCAATGCAATTTTTTTATTGCTATGTTAACAAATAGACAAAAGTAAGCAATAAATATTTTTTTAAAGCATTATTAAACACATATTTTTTATTTTTTTTATTTTATAGCATTGTGTACGTAATAGTTGCATATTTATGATGATTTATTTGAAGAAAAGGTTTAAATTTCTTCCATTGCAGATAACTGTTTTAAGCCTTAACAAAATCTAAATGTAGATCCAACTTTATACTGCTTTGTTCGGCAAGGAAAGGCCTGTGGATTTTTCACTTGCACCTTACATTTATTGCCGAAACGTCAGTGAAGGCTTACTGTGGAGACATGAAAAGTTTTGGTTTATGTTAGTCTGTCTGTCTGTTCCGCGATAACTGCCGCAAAAAACAGCCGATCGGCTTGAAATTCACTGGGCAAATTGATGGGGTACCCGGACTTAGCTGTATAGTTTTTGGTTAAATTTGGTTCATTCGTTCGGGAAATATGGAACATTTTATTTTGCTCTATAATGCTTTTCAATGGCAAGTCAGACGATTTCCAGATTTTCGATTGTTGAAAGAAATGGCTCATATGAAAAATGGATTTAAATGGTAAATTTTGGATGCTGAAATTTTTATATAAGATTATTAAATTATTCCAATTAGTTTGAAAATTTGTCAATATATTTGCGAGATTTTTGTTTTATTAGGTTTATAATATTGGGGGGAATTTTATGCATGTTTTCCAATAACATAAAGGATTTTGCTTTATCAATTTGACATAATGCATTCATTTTTTTCCTTTTCTTTCATCTGTTGCCTAGCAACGCATTTGGTCTAATAATATTAGTATAATTGCGTGTATAATGTGTGAGTAAAGACAACGTCAAAACGGATGAATTAACGCATTTGTATCTTTGCATATAGATGGATTTTAGCCCAGAAATAAAAATAGGCAATATTTCATTTATTTTATTTATTTTATTCAAATATTTTGCTTAACAATACAAAAGTTCCTTATTTTCATAGAGAATAACATAACATTTTTCCATAGCATTTACCAATATTTCTTTAATTGTTGCCAAGAAAATCAAAACCCGGAATAATATTTTCTTTTAAACAATTTTCAATTGCAATATTTTGTCGTGAAACAGGAAAATGAAAAATAAAATTAGGAATAGAAAAATTAATATGGCGGCATATTGGAAATAAAAAGAAAACTCTAGAGTATTTCTTAATATAACAAAAAGAAAAGTTTTGAGTAAGAACGCATAGCAGGTGAATTAGACGTCATTTATCGAAAACAAAGATGCTGGAATAAAAAGATCTTGGGTAAAATAAAATTAACTATAATTCACGGAGGAAAGAGATAGATGGAGATGCAGTATGCGTAAAAACAATTTGCAAAACGACGTGCGTTATCGCTCAGATTTAAATGCCCTCATTCGACCCCCCCCCCCCAAAAAAAAAAAAACAAAAAAAAAACAAGCACGTAGAACAGGGACCAAATTCTTTGACTTCATCCGTGCGTTTTTCTGTAAAATGAAAATGATCTGCTTACATTTTTGGCGTCACTTCAAGATTTATTGTCTGTGTACGGTTAATAGGAATATTTTATTTTAAATTTAAATTTTATTAATTTATATAAAAAAAACCGTATGCTTATCCTTATAAATCACAGCGTAAAAATATACTATAACCATCCGCACAATCAATAAAAATTTACGAATGTAAATTTAAATAGACCACGGGGGGTTCAGGGGGGCAGAGCCCCCCCCCCCCCCCTGAAGAAATGCAATTTTTGATTTAAAAAGTTACCAGAATAAGTAGCTCATCAGAATTTCAGAACATCAATGTATAACCACTTGTTTAACACTTTTATTTTCTGAAACGAAGTATCTTGTATGCTTATAAATATTTATGTAATTTGAAAACTTTAAAAAGCGATTTCTAGGAAGTTGAATATTACGCAATGAGTGTTAAAAAACAATGACTTGCAAAGATGACTTTGGGGCTCCTGATCTGCAGATTTACTAGTTTATTTATTTATTTATTTATTTTTACTAATCATTTTTTTTGTTAAAATACTTTAAACTGTAGGCATATATATATATATATATATATATATATATATATATATATATTATAAAACGTTTAAGACTTCCAAACATATCCTATTATTCAAACGCGAAAATTAATACACTATCCTATGTTATTTCATTTAAGAGAAAAATTTTATATTTAAAAAAATGTCAAATTTAAATTATAAAATTGTGCCTAAAACGTTTTTTTTTTTTTTTTTTTTTTTTTTTTTGTTTCACACAAATTTGAATATTTAGAATATCTTTTTAAAAAAGAATCCAGCTTCACAATTTTGTAAAAATTAAAAACATTTTCATCGTAATTAAGTAAAATAATGCTATAAAAGTGATAAAATATGTTTATTAAGATTGACGATCGTTTCGTAGGACCAACGGCGACATTTTCAAAATCCTTTATGATAGAAAATATTTTCATACAAAGTTTCTGCATTTAGACATTCTATTCATAGAGCATTAATTGTTTGTACCCCCGAGCAATTAAATAACGAAATAAATAAAATATATGATATTGCAAGAAACAATGGATACAAAAAAGCACCATAGAAAAATTAATTAAGATCCTGAAGAATAAAAAGTAAAGAAATGTCAATCCACAAAGTTCCATGTTATCCACTTTACAATATTTTCCTGGTTTCTTCGAACGTTTGAAATATAAACTCAATAAATTCAATATCTCCCTAGTCGCAAAACCTTCTATGAAATTAAAAAAATATATAGTATGCAAGAAAATAGATCCAATAGAGTCAAACCAGTTATCAGGAGTATACGAAATACCCTTCACAAAAGAAGATGGAACAAAGCAGTTTTATATAGGTATGACAAGTAGAAAACTTAAAACCAGAATCAAAGAACATATATCAGACATCAAGTACAACAGAAGAACCACAGCTTTGGCCAGATTATGCAGCGAGGAACCGTTACAGATCTATTTTAAAAATAGCAAGTTAATTTATACATCAAGATTTTATTTACCCTCCATAATCCGAGAATCAATAGAAATATTTTTACGCAACAAGAATATTTGCAATGATTCAGTGTCCCTTGATTTACCTAAAATTTGGAAAGAGATGCTACGTAATTTTAATAACAATAGTAAAAATTAATCCACACCAGCAAATAGCCAAGATATTTTTTTTTTTTTTTTTGCAATATTTTTCATTATGCATGTTGTGTCGTGACATTGTTTACCATGTTATTGTTTTGTTAAATTATATGATAATTAATGCACGCTCACAAATAGCTAATTTAATTTTAATTTAATTTTATGTTTGCAATGTTTTTCATTATGCACCATGTCTCGTGACATTGTTTACTATGTTTATTCTTTTTAAATTATGTGAAAATATTTTCTATCATAAAGGATTTTGAAAATGTCGCCGTTGGTGCGACGAAACGATCGTCAATCTTAATAAAGATATTTTATCACTTTTATAGCACAATTTTACTTAATCAGTTTATAAGTGATTTTATACATGTTTTTATTTTCATCGTAAATATACAAACATATATGCAGTGATAGAACAGTGGCGCAGCAGTTGAGCGATTGCCACCACTAAATTTTTATAGTATTCTTCGCTTTCAAAAAATATCAGAAATTCTGTCCTGAAGTTAGATGAAGATTACTAATAAAATTTTCGGTGTCAATTGATTCTCTGCTGATACACTGTTCAATCACTGTATATCGGTTAGAACATAAATTTGAGCACTAACTCTAAAATACTGCGGGTATGTTGACTTATTTAGAGTGATTTGTAATTACAAGCAATTTAAAAAATGAATATAACTTTATTTTAATATTTTCTTTTTATATATTTTATGTATTGTCTTTGCGGTATAGGATTTTTATGTAGGATTAATGTATTTTTAAAAATATATTCTCAAACACACTGTATTTTGTCATTTTTTGGGAAATGACATTTAAAATTATGAAAACTTAACTATTAAATTTGTACTTCAATTTTACATATTAGTGGATGTTTTATTATGTAAGCTAAAACGAATTATTCTAATATTTAAAGACTGAAATAATATCTACATTCGCATGCTTCAAACTAATAAAAAATAACGTTATAAAATCACATAAAGTGTAATCTAAAAATTTCAATTCTCACTGTATAAAGTAAGAAAATACACATGATTTTTTTATTTGTGTGAATCTACTTAATGTAAATTACTCAATAAAAAATATGAAATAAGAGGTTTCAATTATAGAATGTTTATGTGACTAAATAAATATTTAATCTCTTTTTCTAACTTTAAAAATATTTTCTTTTAATTGTGTATAGTTTTAACGTTATGTTATTGTAAATTGATATTGAAATAAGGTGACGAACTTTACACACTTTAACGAAATAATCTTGTGCAAATATTGACATGTTATGTTAAATTATTTTTTCAAAGGTTACTAAAAAGCTTTTATCCAGAATATAACGCTTATCTTTCTGCAACCAGTAAAATTTCTGAACAGTTTTATGCTACTTCTAAAAATGAAAATTAACGAAGATTAATTAGTTTTGGCTTCAAAAGCTTTCTAATCATTTACATTAAAAGCGAGCTCGATTACATGCAAAATGATACTTTTTGCGAATTTTTATTTTTATGGAATAGTGGAAAGTTTAGAGAGCATAAAATTTGCTCATTTGTCACAAAAGAAAAGAAAATATGTTTAATAATGTTTAATTATTTGGTCAATTTAAAAATATATTAAATTAATATAATCTAATTAAGGGGCTTGTACTTTTTAAACGCAGCGAAAATTAACGAAAAAAAATTCAAAGTTTGAATTAGTCTACCTTCAAAACCTTTTTATGCATAAAAGTGAAATTTTGAATATTGATTAAACATATTCTGCTTTGTACGAGGGTAGGTAGGAAAATAAGTTTACCCTGGCAACTGTGGACATAGGTGTGTATGAAAGACAAAAAATATAATGAAAAATTAAAGATAAGACGCAACTTTAATTTTCTACATAAGTGCCAAGTGAGTTGAGACAGTTATCATACCCCTTTAAAGCTTCAAAAAGCGCTACTTGAAAAAATCAGGGCTCTACATCATTCTGTTCTCGGTAGATATGAGAGAAAGTGCGTTGTGAATTCTTAGTCAAAGGAGGAAGTGAGAGCGGTTGTCAGCTATGAATTGGCACGTGGAGTATCGAGAGCAGAAATCTATAGCCGCCCGTGGGAGTCTATGGGCCAGATGCGTCATTTGACTACATATGCAATCTACCATATCATCCCTGTTCGAATGCTTAAATAATGTCGTTAATCGGCCTTTAATACTTTCTAATACTTTCTGTCCGATACGTAACTGTCGTGTGCCAGCACTTGGCTCATAACTTACTAGGATTACTTGCTAGTTCATTTTGAACGAACAGGGGGGGGAGGGGGAAGTATGCATACCTTGACTATGTAAAATATTTTAAAATCTGTAATAAGAATATGTGTATTCATTTCGATTTGTATAATGGAATTACACACACACACACACATATATATATATATATATATATATATATATATATATATATATGTTGTAGGCTAATTGAGAAATCCGGCTCTTTGCAAACACCCTAGGCTCTTTGCAAAGAGCCGGGCTAATTGGAGAATCCATCCCCCTTTTTCCAATTAGTCTGATATTTTTCAGGCTGATTGCAGTGAGCCTAGAAAGAGTTAGGCTAGTTGAAAAATGACCACTTATTATCCAATCAGGGTGATATTTTTAGCTGACAGGCTATGAGAGCTTATGTGCCCTCCGATTTTGTATGTACGTGTGTACGTACATACGTACGTATGTACGTAACAAGGTAACTCTTGATAGAAATATCCGATTTGCTTCAATTTTTTTTCTAGGTTCATTCTGATAAGGTGATTCCCTGATTATTTTTGGGGGTTCATTGGTTAAAGATAAATGGGGAAAGGGGGGCTAGTCCCCCCCCCCCTTAATTTATATAAATGGGTTTTTCATGCAGAAATATTCGATTTGCTCCAAATTTGGTATACCGGTTTATTGTGTTAAAGAGCTTCCCTGATTAGATTTGGAAGCTCATTATTTAAGTATAAAGGGGGGATACCCACCTTAATTTAGAATAATCGGTTTTTCATGATGAATTATTCGATTTGCACCAAATTTGGTATACCAGTTTATTAAGTTAAGGAGCTGCCTTGATTAGATTTGGAGGTTCATTAGTTACATATAAAGGGATGAAAGTGGGGCTACACCCCCCCCCCCTTAATTTAGGTAAATGGGTTTTTAATGCAAAATTATTCCATTTGCTGCAAATTTGGTATACCGGTTTATTATGTTAAGGTGCTTCCATGATTAGATTTGGAAGTTCATTAGTTAAGTATAAAGAGAGGAAAGGGGGGCTAGACCCTCCCCCCCCCCTTAATTTAGATAAATGGGTTTTACTTGCAGAGTTATTCCATTTGCTCCAAATTTCGTATACCGGTTTATTATGTTAAGGAGCTTCCCTGATTAGATTTGGAGGTTCATTAGTTAAGTATAAAGGAAGGAAAGGGGGGCTAGACCCCCTTCTAATTTAGATAAATGGGTTTTTCATGCAGAGTTATTCGATTTGCTCCAAATTCCGTATACCAGTTTATTATGTTAAGGAGCTGCCTTTATTAGATTTGGAGATTTATTGGTTAAGTATAAAATAGGGACAGGGGCTAGTGTCCCCTTAATTTAGATAAATGGGTTTTTCATACAGAATTATTCGATTTGCTTCAAATTTGATATACCCCTTTATTACGATATGGCTTGATTTGGAGGTTCATTGGTTAAGTATAAAAGGGGGGAAAGGGGGCAATTGCCCCACCCCTTAATTTAGATAAATGGGTTTTCATGCAGAATTATCTGATTTAGTTTAATTTTTTTTCAACCGGAGCCGAACTTGAAGGTTCCATTTGAAGTCAACCTGAAAACGGACCACAACCATGTTTCGGATTGAGTTCAGTTAGAACTTTCAGGTTCGGATCGGGTTGCCGGTGGACGGAGATTATTTTGTCTGGCTTGCATCGGGTTATAGTTCTTTGGAATATTTTTGTCGGTTAAGATTTGGTTCGGGACGGGTTTCAGGTTGACTTCGAATGGAATTTTTAGGTTCTGGTAGCGTTGCGTGTCCACGGAAAGTAATTTGTCTTGTTCGGATCCGGTTATGGATCTTTGGAATATTTTTGTCGGTTATCAGATTTGGTTCGGGATTTCGGGTTTTTTCAAATGGAACTCTCAGGTTCGGGTCGGGTTGCATGTAGACTGAAATTATTTTGTCCTGCTCGGATCGGTACGGTCTGTTGTAATTTATTTTTCGGGTTTGTGTAGAGTTATGCGTTAATAAAAAGAAAATTGTCCAGTTAAACAGATGGCATTGAGCTCACAGGCTATTCAGACAAATTGAATATTATACTCTTATTTCAAAGAATAATGCCCCTCGAAAAATATTGAAGGTATTAGTCCCCGTTGCCCTACTTTCTACTTAACCAAAGAACCTCTAAATCTAATCAGGGAAGCTACTTAACATAATAAACAGGTATACCAAATTTGAAGCAAATCAGATAATTCTGCATGAAAAACCATCTCACTAAATTATGGAGGGGGGGTGTATTAGCTCCCCCATTTCTCCCTTTATGCTGAACCAATGAACTTTCAAATCTAATCAGAAAAGCTCCTTATTAGAATGAAACTAGAAAAAAAAATTAAACTAAATTAGATAATTCTGCATGAAAACACATTTATCTAAATTAAGGGGAGAGGCAATTGCCCCCCTTTCCCCCCTTTTATACTCAACCAATGAACCTCCAAATCAAATGAAGGAAGCCATATCGTAATAAACTGGTATATCAAATTTGAAGCAAATCGAATAATTCTGTATGAAAAACCCATTTATCTAAATTAAGGGACACTAGCCCCTGTCCCTCCTTTATATTTAACCAATAAATCTCCAAATCTAATCAAGGCAGCCCCTTAACATAATAAACCGGTATACGAAATTTGGAGCAAATCGAATAACTCTGCACGAAAAACCCATTTATCTAAATTAAGGGGGGACTAGCACCCCCTTTCCTCCCTTTATACTTAACTAATGAACCTCCAAATCTAATCAGGGAAGCTCCTTAACATACTAAACCGGTATACCAAATTTGAAGCAAATCGAATAATTTTGCATTAAAAAACCATTTACCTAAATTAAGGGGGGGGGCTAGCCGCCCCCTTTCCTCCCTTTATACTTAACTAATAAACCTCCAAATCTAATCAAGCCATCTCCTTAACATAATAATCCAGTATACCAAATTTGAGCTAATCGAATAATTCTACATGAAAAACGCATTTATCTAAATTAAGGGGAGAGGCAATTGCTCCCGTTTCCCCCCTTGATACATAATAATGATCTTCCAAACGTAAACAGGGAAGCTGCTTAACATAACTAACCGGTATACCAAACTTATAGCAAATCGCATATTTGTGCATGAAAAACCCATTTATCTAAATTACGGGGGGGATAGCCCCTCCTTTCCTCCCTTATATGTAACTAATGAACCTCCAAATTTAATCAAGGCAGCTCCTTAACTTAATAAACCGGTATACCAAATTTGGAGCCAATCGAATAATTCATCATGAAAAACGCATTTATCTAAATTTAGGGGAAAGGCAATTGCCCCCCTTTCCCCCTTTATTCATAATAATGATCTTCCAAATGTAATCAGGGAAGCTGCTTAACATAATTAACCGGTATATCAAATTTATAGCAAATCGCATATTTCTGCATGAAAAACACAATCTAAATTACGGGGAGGGTGAAGCCCCCCCCCCTTTCCTCCCTTTATGTGTAACTAATGAACCTTCAAATCTAATCAAGGCAGCTCCTTAATATAATTAACCGGTATACCAAAGTTGGAGCAAATCGAATAATTCATCATGAAAAACCGATTTATCTACATTAAAGGGGGTAGCCCCCTTTCCCCCCTTTATACTTAAATAATGAGCTTCCAAATCTAATCAGGGAAGCTCCTTAACACAATAAACCGCTATACCAAATTTGGAGCAAATCGAATATTTCTGCATGAAAAACCCATTTATATAAATTAAGGGGAGGACTAGCCCCCCTTTTCCCCCTTTATCCTTAACCAATGAACCCCAGAAAGTAATCAGGGAAGCACCTTATCAGAATGAACTTAGAAATTTTTTTTGAAGCAAATCGTATATTTCTATCAAGAGTTATCGCGTTACGTACATACGTACGTACGTACGTGCACATGTACATACAGAATCGGTTGGCACATAAGCTCTCAGGCTTTGATAGCCTGTGAGCTAAAAATATCACCCTGATTGGATAATAAGTGGTCATTTTTCAATTAGCCTAACTCTTTCTAGGCTCTTTGCAATAAGCCTGAAGAATATCAGGCTAATTGGAAAAATAGAGATGGATTCTCCAATTAGCCCGGCTCTTTGCAAAGAGCCGGATTTCACAATTAGCCTACGACATATATATATATATATATATATATTAAAACTGTTTAATAATATACAATTTCAATCAATTTTAATATTTCCTTAAAGTGATAAATATACATTTACTAAAAGGAAAAAAAAATAAGATCTGAGTAAATAATGGTATTTTTAGTTATTTTCTGAAACTTCCACATTTCTTTTTTCAAGGTTTCAGAGCCACCGCCTCTGCTTATTCCAAGATGTTAAAGCTCTGGATTACTTCTGTAGCGCGTGGAAGGACGGGTGTTTCTCAACAATACGCTGCACCATCCCATACAGCCTATACAATCCAATAATGGGAGGCCAAAAATGTTCATGGCCATGTATAATCAACTTAATGCCCGCAGCTCCCAAGATATTAACTGTGTATGCTATTATGTATGTGGAGTTCTCGAGAGGTGCACCAATACACATCCACAGAACATTATTGCCGCTCCCAGCGCAGCGGTTGTGTATCTAACGGCATTCGTTCCAGTATCCATCTGATTATTGCCTGCATTCAGATTCGACAGCGTGTAGAGAGGGGTATTGCTACCGGCGGTTTCTTCAATACATTACCCATTGTGTATCTGGTCACCTGTACAGCACGATAAAATGCAAAAATGTCTTATGTCTGTTCTTGCGTTATTTTGTTCTCAAATACATGCCGAACCCTGTAAAAGAAAATATGTTATGGATATATGCGTAATTGTGAAAAATAAAATTAAGATGTCCCAAAGCACAGCACGGGTAGCATTCGTTCTTATTACAAATTAGTATCCAATCTGATTTTCTGTTACAAAATCTGAGCCTCAATCCAAGGGTCTGCCTTGGTTTATCCACATCAAATGTTCGGACCTCTACTTATCTGTTGATTTCGCCGACAGTCGCACTCGCACACATACACAAACATCTTTCTTTTATTAGTCTAGATTTTTGTAGGCCATTATTCACATTTTTTTATATTGATTTATGATTAGTTTTGGAAATTTGTGGGATACGTTTGGATCTTTCATTTTATCACATCAAAAAATAGATATTCCAATAATACGATTTTTTTAAGAGTATAGATTTAAAAAGTTTCTCACGTCGGTTTAACATTAGCATCCTAAAAGTCACAGTTAGGAATATTAAAAAAATAAAACAGAAAAATAAAGTTTGATATTTATTTAAAACCACATCACTTTGAGCCCTCAGAATTAAGTTTTAATAAATTATCCAAGCCATTACAAACCAAAATAAATAAATTTCACAGAATTTCAACTCCAAAAACATTCATTTCAAAGACACATGGGATTACATTAATTTGATATACCCGTAAACTTTAATAAAAGGGGAGTGTTATCAATCTTCAGTAATTTATCCTGATATTAAAGCAGCTGAAATTCCTTTTGCTGAACATTTTTGTGTAAAAGAGTACATATGTTGCGCCGAAATATTCCAAAAAGTCATAATTTATTTTTCTATTTGGACATTAAACTTAAAAGCACTAAAATCTAAAACACATTTAAATTACATGACAATAACCTCCAGTAAAAAGTAATGGGTGGCAGTCCAAATATATTTCAAAATTCTATTTATTTTACGCTCACATATTGTAGATCTAGGAAAAAAAATCTATAATTCAAAATGTAGTATCACCATCGTTTCATTTTTATTGAAGAATAATAAATAGTTCTCAGTTCTTCAATTCTGCTAGGATACCAGTTGTTTGAGCTACTGGGTCTTGTTCTATATTCTTCCAGTTTTTTGCTGGTAAATTTTATAAAACCCGTATTAATTATAAAATATCATTGTCAGTTAAGTAAACAAAGTTCAGTATAATGTTATTTTTTTTGCTGTGTTAGTCAGTTTTCCTCTACGCTAACATTTTGACGAGTTATGTTTTTCAAAATGATGTGTTCCGGTTAATATGGAATATCAGCTAGATAACTGATTCAAGATGAATCTGATTAATTAAATTTCATTTTTATGAAAGTAATTTTTCAAAGAATCCGATGATTTATTGAGGATTTTTACTCATTAAATAATTTTGCTTACTCATTGGCTTTTTCTTGCAATTATAATGTTCCTTATAACACTATTTCATTTTACCCGACTTGTTGTCATTACCTGAAATGTGTAAAAGATTTTAAAAGCTGAATATTGATATGCAGATTTTTCTTCCGCTTCAAACGCATTAAGGGAACCGTGGACCTTTATTTGAGCGAAAATCGAAATTTCTTTTTTATGTATTATTATTTTCCAATTTATACTGAGTTATTTGAGAAAAACCGTATAAAGATTCGATGATTTTTTGCAAAGTTACAAGTGTTTTCATTTTATACATAAACATTTTTTTGGCTCCATTAGACATAATCTTAGATCACAGTTCATGAAATCAATAAGAAAGAATGCTGATATTGCTTACTAAAAAACTGTTTACGCATTTTAAAATTTGACTGTATTAAGATAATTTAATTTAATTTTTAACTTATTAAAAGACGAGATTTTGATGACAATTGATATGAAATTAAATGAATAGTCAAGTGCGAGTATTATTCGCGCACAGAAGGTCCCGTAGAATAAATATATGAATTTGTAATTGTATTATAAAAAAAAAACCGTTGCTAAAAGAATACTAAGACTTTGTAAAAAACTATACAACGTAGGGTTGGGTATAACTGTATATATTAGAAAAGTGTAAATGGGTATACAATGAAAATTCAAAGAGATATGGAACCTAAGTAATATCAAAAATAGCTATTCGTATAACTCTTTTTTTAATATTATCTTAATCTGTTTATAATGAACTTAATTCGGTACTGACAATAAAAAATGCACAGTTAAATTTCATTTAGCATTTCATAAAACTAAATTCATCTTAGTAATAACCTTTATTTCTACAGTGAAGCTAAAACAAAACCTTTGTTCAAAGATTAAATCTGGCATTGTGCTAAGCGCGTTTCGAAAAGAGTTCTTAAAGTTGTAACGCCACATTGGTCAGTGTCGGGTTCTTCCAGAGTGGTGTTTAATTAACTTTTAAAGTCACTTGAAGCGTATTGGGTGATACACTCAACGCAAACTATCGCGAATCTCACAGCATTTATGCTAAACCTTTCGAGGGCAGTGCCCTTAAAAAAAGGACACCTAATTTTAATTCCAAAATAGACAAACGGCACCATGAATATTTAATTAAAATTTCCCTTTTACCATGTACGTGAAAATAAGCAAGTTCGAATTTTCTAATAAATTCGTTTATAAATTCTGCTGTCAGTTCATTATTTCATAAGTTAATCAATAAAATTACTCCTTGCCGGAAAGGATTAAGTAGTAGCAAGACTCTTAAAGCTTCAAAATTTAAAATATATATATATATTTTTAGATGTTAAATTCCTATATATTCTGAATATTTTAATATAATTGTTTCCTTGATATTCCCATTAGAACAGAAGTTATGGCTTTTAGAATTATACCCGCCAATAGCTAAAGCAGGATTTCCGAAACTTTGAAGTCATTTTTCTCTTAATAGCGTTTTTTGTGCATAATGCGCAGGATACCTCAAAAAATTTTGAATATATTTTCATGTAATTTTCAAAACATATATTTCATGTTAGTTTGTATAAACTGAACCTAAAATTTCCTATTTGTTGTTCAAAAAAATATTTTTTTAGGTGATTTTACTGTTGAAATTTTCAAAATTTCGTATTAGCTAAATACAACTTTGCATTAACAATAAAAAATGCTTTAAATACAAATTTATTTAAGTTCAGGGAAATTATTACAATCCGAAGCACCAAAATTTTCATTCTAGTTGCAATATATATTTTGTAATCCTGCGCGTAAACTGTTATGCCAATTTTTTGTCCGACAAATGTCTAACGGTTTCGAGCCCCCTATAAATACAAATTCAACCTTGCAATTTTTTAAATACATGAAATGAAAGAACATACTTATATCTTTCATCCCAATTAAAATTGTGTTTTAAAATCATATACATTTTAAGACATATACGTACATTATTTTATCATATACATCAAATGTTGAAAATGGTCCTTTTTTTTATTTTTTCCCCTTTTTAGAGTCCCAAGACCCTTTAAATTAGTATGTTTTAAACAATTTCACGTCTATTGCTTTTATACTGATACTGGACATTACATTACACATACATATCATTAAAATTTTTTAACTAGGCATAGAGTAGGCCGCCCCTGTCCTTGTGTATGTCGAAACTGGTTGTATTTTTAAGGGTTAATATTTCGGATAATTACCGATGATTTTTTTCGAAAATCACGATCAATAATGCTTTTATACTTCTGCAACGATAGGTATATCCAGCGATGCTCAACAATTTTTCTGAATGCCCGTAATTCGAAATTTGTGTGTAACAGAAAAATGCTAATTTCTCAAAAACTATGTGACCTAGGGTAATCGCTATAATTTTCCGGCAAGGTTCATACTAACGTCTACTACGTCTATTTTTTTTATAATTTTAGTTTCAGTAAATTCGGAATTAGATGGGGGTGGGACGTATTTTTGCGCTACATTCTTTACAATAACTTTGAAAATATAATACCTAGAATTAAAAGGAATGTATTTTTGAGTTAAGCGTTACGAAAGCTTTCACAAGATACCTCACATGATATACAAAGAAAAGATTTTTTTTCAAGTAGCATAATAAGACCCTCTACATTTTTACTAAATATATTTATGAATGTTTATTAATCTGAAAATATGTGGGTCAATTACTCCCCTGAATTTAAACTTTCCACGTTCCATAGTTTACGAGTAAAATGGCTGTGACAGACACACGGACAGACACAGGAGTGATCTTATAATGGTTCCGTTTTTACATTTTAAGTACGGAACCCTAAAAAGAAACCTCTAAAAAATCTACTATTAAAGGGATTAAAAAAACGTACACAGATTTTTTTTGTAATCGAGTTTTAAGTGATTAAAATGTAAAATCGATAAAATATAGAAAAATTAAGGCGCATGGAGCATTTTAACATTTCGTTTTAAAGTTTTAAATTAAAATAATTAAATTGTAATACAATTAAGTGTTTCTTTTAAGGTGTTCTGTATACTTAGGGCAAAATGTATATTTGCACAAAATTCCATATCTGTAAGACGAAAATTAAAAAAGAAATATTTTAACGTCCACCGTCCGCTTAAAGATACGCTAAGAAACACCCAAAGGCTGTTTTTTATAATTTTTAATTCATTCCTATTTTTTCTGTGACTAACAAATAAAAGTGTAAATGATATTCAATTATACCTGAACTTTCTCTCTACAGGGTGTCCGGTCTCAAATTTGTCCAGTGGCTAATTCCTAAACTGTTAGTCATAGACATAGAGTCCCAATTGCAAAAATCTTTTAAATCAGGTAAAGAAATATTTTAAAAGCGATTTGAGTCAATAAAAACATTTCTTTAAAAAATACGAAAATTAAATTTTTATACGGTCCCGTCCGATAAGTTATATTTAGTAAAATTTTCCTATTACACTGACAAGTAAGGCAAGAAAAGTCACAATCATATAACCCTAAAATTGAGCGAGTTATGAAACTTTAAAAATGCATGACTTATGTCACTTTTCTGCTATGATAACAGATGATTTCGGCTTGGCTTTGAGGGGTCACATAGCAAGTTCTTAAAGTATTCGAAGATCTTATTTCATATGTATCTGCGCTTTGAAAAGAATAGTACAAGTATTATGATTAAGTTAACATTTATTAAGTTTCAGATGGGCTAAAATAACATATGTTTTATTTTGTCAGGATTTGAGACTGTTTCTTTTATGATTTATTTTAACAAAAATTATGTTATTTTTATAAGTTTTTGTGTTACTTCAACGATCGCATTTATGTTTTTCCAGTTTTTGTTTTTTTTATGTTTTTCCAAAATTTGTACCCGAATTTAAACTCACTTTTAAATATCCGATCGAGATTACATTTTGCTCACTGGCGCAAATCCAATAACAATCTAATATTATTATGAATTTCCGTGGTTACCATTTATACTTATTTTACAGCATAACACAAAAAATTTCGGATAGATTACCGCCAAGAAGTTTAAGAAAAGTTTTAGATTAGATAATACAAGACTGCGATTGTTTTTTTTTTTTTTTTTTTTTTTTTTTACTTTTAAGTATTTTTTAGCACTGAATCCAAAAATTACATTAACTTTTAACCAACATGTCAGGATATTTCGCAAATTATAATTTGTCAAATTTAAAGAATAACAAAAATCGGATACAATAAAGTAGAGAAGATGGTTGTGTTTTTAACTTTTGATAACTGATTTTTACTTAGTTTTTAGCACTGAATCTGAAAATGACCTTCAGTTTTAACCATCGCGTTAGAATTTTTTTGCAAATCGTAAATGTGTAAGTTAAAATACAGAGAAAATTTCATACAATAAGACATATGTAAAACTTTTTTTGTTTTATTTCATTTTATGTTATTCTATAATTTATTCGATATTTTTGCTTATCCTAGGATTCTTACAGCTAAATAGCTGGATTGTCCGATGAGATGAGGGAGGAGATTCATTTTTAACTTTGAAATTTGCGAAAAATTCTTGTGTGATGGTTAAAAATGAAGGTCAATTTCAGATTCAGCGGTACAGAATACATAAGAATCAATTATCAAAATCTAAAAAAACAGGACATATCCTAATTTTTGCTGGCTAGTGTAATGTAATAATATTTTAAAATACGTATCATTTCGTAAAGAATTGAGGCTGTTAATTTAGCATCATTTTATTTAACAAAAATTCTGTTTTTTCTTTCTTCTTAAATGTTTATTACAAATTGTATATTTTGCATTAATATGTCAGAATAATTAAAGATTTCAAATTTATATTACAATGTTAATTTCATTCTCAACCATTTTACAATATATCTGACGAAATTATATTTTGACTAAATTTGTGAATGACCACTAATTTGCAGCAAAAAAATATGCTCCAACATTAAACAGCTATTATTCGGTCAATTTTAATCGTAAAATAACGAGGCTTTTTGTGTATTACTTGTCAGTGTAAAAGGAAAATTTTACTAAATATAACTTATAGGACCAGGAGACCGTATAAAAATTTGAATTTCGTAATTTTTTAAGAAATGTTTTTATTGACCTAAATCGCTTTTAAAATATTTCTTTACCTGATTTTAAACATTTTTGTTATTGGAACTATATATCAATGACTAACAATATAGGAATTAGCCATCGGACACCTTTTAGACCAGACACGTTGTATATTTCGTATAACTACCAATATAGAGAATTTACAACTAATGCCCGAGTTTTTAATTTTAATGAGACACAGCTTTTACAGTTAAACACTATTTGTATTGTAAAATTTACTGTATTTGTTGTCAAAGATTTTATATATATTTTTTTATAATATGATTTTTTTTTTTTTTTTTGGTAAAATAAGCAAGGATGAAAAGAAATAGTTTATTTATGATATGTCTGTGATAAGAAAAAGAAAAAAAAAAGTACTAGGGAGGGTTGACCAACTTTTTACAAAATTATTTTTTATTTTTTAAATATTGAACGTAGAATAAAATTTTATGTATCATTTTATTCGTTATATTGCCAGTTATCAATATAAAATTGCTACATAAAAGTAATATATAAGAATGTGAAAAATGATTGATTTTAATCATGAGAAAATAATGGGTCAAAGCTCCCCACATATAGGAGGGTTCACCCACTATATGGGAGGCTAGACCCACTTTGTTTTATATTAAAATATGTGTGCAGATAAATAAATCAGGTTTAAAAAGTTAAATAACTTTATTCTACATGCTGTAATTATTATAAAAATATTTTGTAAAATGTGATGCTTAAACAAACCTGTTCAGATGTAACCGGTAGTCAGAGGAGAAAAATTTTGTTTTAAACAGAATTTTGTCTGAGCAGGTATAATTTTACAGCAAGGAAAATGAAATTTTAACATTTAACCCTTTCAGGGGCGGTAGTATGTTTGCGATACCACTTAATTTTAATTCCCAAACGCCCCAATGGCACCAGAATTTTGTTAAAATATTTTTAATTTAATATGATTGTGAAATATAGCCTATTTCTTATTCCCAAATAAATGTGTTGATAAATTCCGATGCCGTTCATGCACTTCATTAATTTGCATTGTAAATGCTTTTCTCCTGAAAGGGTTAAGATAGTATTCCGTTAGAGACAGGTTACGTTTCCATAGGTTTTATTTCCAGATTTAAGAGACACTGTCCCGCTTTTTTTTTTCATCACCTTGTTCTACTTTTTGTGACAGTCGAGCTGGCAGCTGTAGTTGCCACACAGTTTGGCTTCATCTTACTGTATTCATCGTTGTGAAATTCGTCTACATACCTTCCTAAAGTTTTTAGATCGATGCTATATTCTTTTGCATCCGCATGAGTACTTAACTTACCATTAACATCTTTTAACACTTTTAGTCAGAGGCAAAGTACTTTCGTTACTAAAATTTTAAAATAAATGACTGGCACCGGAATTTATGAACAACTTTATTTGGAAATAAGACAAAAATCCCTATTTCACATACATATTGGATGGAAAAAGTTTCAGCAAAATTCTGGTGCCATTGTGGCGTTTAATAATTAAAATTAAGTGGTTTTATAAACATGCCACTGCCCCTGAAATGTTTAAGAGTGCTACTTTCATACGTTCTAGTCTTTTCTAATCATTTCCACTGTTTCTATTTACCTATTGTAAGTAATATTTAAATAGTAATATTTTCCTGTCAACTTTGCCATTTATATTTCACTTTTTTTTTCTTGCATTGTATAGTACAGCAATTTTTCACATATTTCTTTAATCGGTTTTAAACGTTTTCTTTTCGATCACAATATTTTACTGTAGTTTTACAGAATAAATTACATTAATTTATATATATAACAATTAACCTTTTATTATTCACATTGTATAATAAAACTATTTCCAAACCAACTTAATTAAGGGAGGATCTGGTCAACACTCCCTCACATTGACTGAACCTCCTCACATACCTCTTTTCTAAAGAATAGCACATTGTTATGTTAAGCCTATGTTACTGTACAATTTTTATGCCTGGAATATAAGCTCGATATTTCTGCATTTTTCAAAACCTACTTACTTAAATTTCTATGTTATATTTTATCTGAAAAAAGCTTTAAAAATATTTCTAAAAAACACAACTTTTAGGTTGAAAAAGCCTCACAATTGATTTTTTTCACATCCATTTCGATTATCTGTATGAAACAAAGCCTGCTGTTTGAGCATTCTAGTAGCTTTGGTTGAAACCTATTGAAAAAATTCTTTTTTTTTTTTTTTTTTTTTTTTGTAAATATGAAAACTGATGGGTGGGTCAAATGTCCCGTATGCTCAACGCTCCCTAGTCTCCCATAAACGATAGAAAAAGAATAACAGAAATTGAAAAAATTAGGATTCATTTTCTCATCTCACCTTTAAAAGAAATTTGAAATCTTCTCACAATAGTTCAAAGTGTCCATAAGAAATGTAACTACTTAATACACTTATTTATTTCTGTATATGTTCCAAAAAAAATCTTATAATAGTTCTTGTAGCTATTAATAAAAAAAAAATTAAATGTATGTTTAATGCAATGATTTATTGTTCTGAACAAGATACAGCTGTTGCAATTTTGTAGTACTTGTATTGATATTTATTGTATTTATTTTTCGAAATGCTTGTTTATACAACTTTTTTTAAAGATAAATGTATAGGTGACCTTCAAATAATAAGATTTTGTTTTAAATTAGGCCTTCTCTTCCCGTTAATTAAAAAAATCAATTATAGATTGTGGAGAAAGATTATTTAATTTGACAGATTAAATATATTTGCGCATTTGAATTCCTGTTTTCTTAGATTTGAATATTACAACATGGAACAATATTCAGCTTAATATCTGTTACATATGCTGTCAAGAATATTTTTCTAAGTTTTAAAATAAAAATTTTCTTATCGTTGCTAAATCTTATATTATGTCGGGAATTTTCTTTATCTAATCAAAAACAATTCGTTGTAAATGATCCCGCCAAGCCACAAACCTAAAACGTCAGCCATAAAAAGAAGTGATATCACATAAAAAGAAGCGATATAGAAGTCCCTACTACGAGTGCCGTGTAAAAATCTATCACTACTCATAATGTTTCCAAAGGACTCGGAGTGAGGTACAGTATGTGAAAACTGCCTGGCGACCTGCACTTACATATGACTATTTGTTTAACAATTTTCTTCTTGAATTATTGATCCCATTAAACTGTGAACAGTTGAAGCATTTGGTGTACATGTCCATTCTTGAAGTTTAAAGCAATCCGTTTAGTAAAATGGAAATTATTTCTCTTCAAACGGATAACATTTTAATTCAAAGCCATTTTGGAGCATCTAGTGATAGTATAAAATCTATGATTGATTGAAATTTTTGTCAATGAATCGCGATGCGGCGGAAACCGGATGAAATGCAACTAACTCACTTGTACTTTTTTATGTATATTTTTCACTAAAGGATTCATTTCTATAGTAAAAGTAACAAGATCATTCCAGTTCCATTCACTCGGACTTACTGTTAAAAACTAAGTAGCTGGTCCGTAATGGTAAGTCATACATCTTACATCATTCTTTGGCTGATATAGCAGTGTAAAATTGGCAAACAGAACGGTGCTGCGCCGCCCGCGATAAACAATTCAAACTTGATCGATCTGTTGCAAAGTATGAGGTCGAGACTATAAAATATTTGGGCTACATACACGAGACCTCCAATTTTCAAAAGAAGCTGAAATTCCTTTGGATTAAAATAGCTGGATTCTCTTTTGTGAGAAAGAAAGGATGTAGGGTAAAATTTCTGAGAAAGAGACAAAGTTTGGAAGGAATAAAGGAGGTACATTAGAGTCAGCTGTTGGTGAGTAGAATTGGAGAAATTCATTTCCTGTACATGTATAATATCTGGTAGATGTTTAAATTGTAAAACTGAAGGTGGTCGATGATTTCTTTTGGTTTTTTTTTTTTTTTTTTTTTTTTTTTTTGGTAATTTAACTTGTTTACTGTTACAATACTAACAAACATAACTCAAAAATTATAAAAATTTCGTTTTTTTTTTTTTTTTTTTTTTTTTTACTATTATTCTTAAAAAAGAAAATGTCTAAAAAATCTGGAATTTACGAACTCTAAGCTCAAATTTCCCAACTTCGCGTATATTGGGGAGGGAGGCTCCCCCCCCCCCATAACTCCATTGCGACAGTTCTGAGATATTTATTGAAAAATACATGGTGTATTAAATCATACTGCACTCGGATTTGCGTTCTAAAGAACAGCAATAATGAATATGTTCTTGAGAATATTCCTGAAAATTTTCAAAATAAATTATTACAAATAGCATTCTATTGCTGGAATAAATCTATATGTATAAAAGAAAGTCTGGATTTTGTATTAATCAACGCGCAGCCAAAACTACCGAACCTAAAATCTTGAAAATCGGGGTACAAATACTTCTTATGATATAGAGTGCTGCTAAGAAAGGATTTTCCAAAATTCCACCCCTAAGCGGGGTAAAAAAGAGAACGAACTTTAAAAAAATTCCTTAAAAATCTGATTTTATAGTTATTTTTCAACTGATAACATATTTTGGTGTATTTTTGTATGCTGAATCGAATGGTACTAACTAAATTCTTTTAAGCCCAATAGTTCGAGAGATATTTCATATTTTTCTAACTTGGCACTATCTTTGGCGCCAAAACCTGAATTTTGCAAGTGATAATTTCTAAAAACTCATTCTTTTCATTCTGTTACTATAGCAATTGAAAAAATTCAAATTGAATATTTTTTTAACCAATCCTTTAGGTTAAATAAAAACTACTTCGTCAATTAGAAAAAAAATTCAAACGCCTCAAAAACTAAAACTAAAAAAAAAAAAAAAAAAAAAAAAAAAAAAAAAAAAACTGTGGTACTTTTTCGTTCTAATTTTCGTCGCGATACCATGCCAAAATGTATGGTATCGCGCCATTTATTCCAACCCTAATCGTACAAACGATTTTTATTGCAAACCGTGCCACACATTAACATTTGCTAATTATTGAACGTGAATATTTTTATGCAGGAATTTTTAATGATGGAATTTATTTTATTCCATCATAATCTCGCAAACCTTTTTAATTTGTTATTTTTTGAATAGAAAATATTTATTGCTGATACTGATATAGATTTTACCATTTCGCAGTTATCTGATGATGAGGAAGCTACAATAAAACTATTTCAGAAGTTAGGAATGATACATATAAAAATGTTTTGTTCAAAAAACCATGAATGTCTTCATTGAAAGAATGAAATGTTTACTGCAATGTGAGACATACGTATTACGTACGCCATGCTTCAGTAGTAAAAGACATTTACAATTTCAAGACTGCAGTTTAAATTGACTATTTTATTACTTGCAAAATATTTATTTATTCTTATATTTTAAGTATTTATTTTGGTACCCGCCGACCAATTTCGCCAAATTATATAAATCGCCAAACCACTCGCGAAATTACACAGATTGACATAATTTTTATTTTAAATAACGAAAGAACAAATAAATTAGTATAACACTAATAAAAATACATTTAAAACGTCGAAATAAAAATCACCTGATGACGTAAATACTTGTAACTTGCTTAAAGTCAAGTGAATGTGACATTTACGATCAACCATTATTGGCATTTAATCTTATAGTTTGGCTATAGGTTTTTGGTCGACGGGATAACCAAGTAGTACCATTATTTTTATTCATTTAAAAAAAAATGGTAGGTCAAAGTCTGTAATTTTCAAAAGTTATATTTTTTAAATGCTCATTTTTTTATGAACAATTTTTTTTTTCAAATGTATCATTTCATTTTTGTGCCAACTATTACGCTTGGTGACAATGGTGTTGGCATAACAGGGAAATACCAAAACAGTTACTGATTTTATTTCAAATGTAAAGAAAAAAGTTTTAATGAGCAATAAATATTGTAAATATGACTATAACTCAGATTCTACTGAACAGAATTTTGTATAACTTACACTGTTAAATAGTAAATTTGGTTTATAAATGGTTTAATGTAAAAACCATCATTCTAAGTTGCTACGGGAGTTCTAAAATTAGGTGAACTCGATTATGAAAGATTTCAAGTCAACTAATTAAATGCACAGTAAGTAAGATAATATTTCAGGGATTTTTTTCAATATTTATCATATCATTCTGTGTTGTTTACTTACGGAGCTATGCGGAAAAAGTTCTCAGTGATACAGTAAAGAAAACTGGAAGATATACGCTACAAAGATAGGGTATACTAGAGAGTATATATGCTATAGTTATGGAAGTTGAGCTGAGTTCCTTAAAAATTTCAGAAGCGATGCAGTACATACCTACCCCTACCTCCCAGAGAGATCTATAATCAGATTAACGCGAATATGAAAGTTATATTTAACTATCTCAATATATATATAATGCAAAGGAAAATTTCATTCCGGCCGCTTATATCTTGAGTTCTGCTGAATAGATTTTGACGGGGCTTGCATTGTTAGTTAGATAATTTTTCAGAAAAGATGTTAGTATAAAACATAACGTTCTACGTTGCTTAGTTAAATAATTATGGAGAAAGCTCTAAATCAGATGAACCTAATTTTGAAAGATTTTTTTTTAAAGGTTCCACTGAATGAATTTTTATGGGATTTAAACTGTTAATTAGATCATTTTTAGGGAAGGTTTCGGTATGTTTTGCAGTTTAAAAGATTCTGCTAAGTGGATTTCCATGCAACTTGATCGGTTAGTTATTTTTTTCAGTGAATGTTTCAGTATAAAGCACATATCATTTGCTGTTGCTTGGTTGTTAGGTTGCTTGATTGCAGAATTATAGATGAAAGTTCTTGAATCAGGCGAACCCAATTATTATGAACGATCAGCCTTTTCAATAAGTCCAATTAACAGATTCTGATGAGACTTGCGTTGATGATTTTTCATGAACGCTTTTAGTATATTACATATTGTTCTTTACCGAATCCTACACTAACAGATCAACTAAAGAAATTGGTCCTTAACAGTCTACATTTTGTATGACTGAATAAAAGATATAATAGCATAATGACATTCATATTGCTTTCAGCAATTCCGTTGTATACACCAGGTAAATGTCCATATTGCTTTAAAATTCATGGTCAGATTTACAGATATATTTTGTTTCAAAGAAAATAAGTTAAAACTGGTGTGAATGAATAAAAACAAAAAAACCCTCTTAAAACACCATCAAAAATTTTTAAATGCGCTAGGCCTTTCGAAAGATCTGAGTCTTTCTTCGTCAGGCACAAAAAGACGTCCTTCTACTATGTCTTGCCTCTGCTTTCACAGTAGAAGGACGTCTTCTTTGTGCCTGACAAAGAAAGACTCAGATCTTTCGAAAGGCCTATTGCATTTAAAATTTTTTGATGGTGTTTTAAGAGGTTTTATTGTTCACATTTGTTTTCATTCAAGATTTCTTTAGAAAAACCGACCAGCGTAGCGGGCGAAGGCGGCTAGTATATATATATATATATATGTGTATTTCAAAAGTATTTTACATTTTTCTAATCTTAAATGATAAGAACAATCATTATAAAAACTATTGAATTTTTTATTGTTTAAACATCTGAGAAAAATCCTACCTACAAACTATTTCATCTCAAAATGTTCTATAAAGTACGCAGTAAGATAAATATATACTTAGACTCTAATATTTCAAATGCAGTTAAATCATGAAAGACATAGTTTTTCAAACATTAGTGCAACCAAAAGAATGCTGAACATTAAATCATTCGAAATTTCGAAATTTTTCAACGATTTATTTCTTAATTTATACTATGTGGAAACTGTAAAAGAAAAAGACTTATTTGCACAATAGTTCACTTTTTGGTTTTCAAATGTCATACAAGAATAAAAATTCCGGTGAAATTTTAGTTAATTGTAACATCAAAAGGAACATAATATTCTAATTTTTTTTTCCTTCTTGTAAAAAAATCAAAAGCTCGTTAATATATTGTTAATTAAAATTCTGAGCACATATTAATTTTTTTTTATTTCTTATCTTAAGAAATCGTTTTTAAAAACATCAAGATGATTTGCCGTTTTATAAGAATTTATTTTTAAGTGAATAGAATTTCATCCAGCTTAAATAATGCTATGTATGTAAAATTGTAAAGTGAAACTTTGAAGAAGTGATTAATTTTGAAAAAAAAAAATATATCAAGAATAAAATCCTTTAAATAACGTTAACCATTTTTAGAAGGCTAAGAACAAAACCCAACTAGATTCAACATTAAATAAAAAAAACCTTTTTATAGAAAAAAGTTTCTTCCGCTGAAGTATAAAATTTAATGTGTGCAAAAATATTCATATTTTCAAAACTTGTCATTTCATTAGTCATGTTAAATATCATATTTAATTAGTCATATTATTTATATATTGGACTCAATTGACTTTTCATAATTATGTTTAAATATTCATTCTTAACTTTACCTATTGACATCTGTCATAAGTTATTTAATTAATTTATTTTTATATTTGATCTCATTTATTTTTTATTATCTTTAAAAGAATTTTTTTTGTAGTTATATATATGTGCTTTAACCGAATTTTTGCATTTAATTTAATAGTTCTGCATTATGTATTTTTTTTTTTTTTTGTATTTTTAGTAATATTTATTCAAAATATTATTATTATTATCATTTTCAAATATTCTTCCTTAATTAAAGTCATTATTTACAAATTTCTTTTCCCCCACTACTTTATATTTCTATGCTCAGGTCCTAATTCTTGATTTTATATCTTTACTGTTGTTAGTTTAATGTATGTAAATAATTGCACGTTTTTGTTCATTTAATTTTTGATGCATTTAACATAGAGTTTTACTGTTTTTTTGTTTTTGTTTGATTGTTTGTTTTTTAATTCTTAATGTACCTTTGCATTTCATGTTATATTTATGCATTTTGTATTCCTTCACAATAGATATTGTTTTCTCTTACTGTTCTTAAATGTTCTTATTTTTTCTCTGAGAATTGTGATTGTTTCTTAGTATATGTTTTTATTTTGAAAATGATTGTATTTATTCTTTTCTTCATATATATAAGCATACATACAGAGCAAAAAGGAGCAGAAGAACATGTACACTCTCTTACTTTAATGAAGTACACTGTAAAAAAAAAAAAAAAAAAAAAAAAAAAAAGCTAGTTTCCCGGTAGGAATCGGAAAAATAGTTGCCCCTATCGTACCGAGATATTTTCCAACCCAGCTCGGAATAAAATCAGTAAAATACCGTTTTACTGACTATTTCCTTATTTTTACGGATTTTATTCCTAGCTGGGTCGAAAATTATTCCGGTACGATAAGGGAAACTATTTTTCCGATTCCTACCGGGAAACTGGAAGCATTTTTTTTTTTTTCCTACAGTGTAATATGTAGTATTTTTTTATTTATAAATGTATATTACAATTATATTCTTAAAAAGTATAAAGAAATCATTGCGAATTTGTTTTTTATCTGAACTTCTGTTGCATGACCAAATTAAATATTCAAGCGGATTTGCTTTTGAAATATACAATCATTAGAAGATGTAAAGAAAAAAAAATGTAGGTTTAGTTTCCTAAAAAAACGTATAATTACAGTTTCTTTAGTTATGAAAATACTGCGTACTTGTAGTATAAATCTTTATGCAAGCACTCAAAGTAAAACTTTTTAACATTCGTTTTGGTTATTTAATATATTTTAGTAGAATTGAGATTTTACTTTGTTTTTTGATTTACTTATTGATTTTGAAAATAGAATGATTTACACGTTTCTTTATGTAAAATGTTTTCATAAAAATCATTAATATTTATTTTTTTTAAATATAAACGTACATGCAATGAAAGTAAACTAACTGAAATTCAGTTCATTTTTTTGTACCTGTTGATGAATACTTTTTTTTACTGATACATTTGAATAAGATTATCCATAATTATACTAATTTTAATTATCGTTTTAACTAACAAAAAGGAAAAAATGGAGTAAACTTCTTTGCTTATGGAATATATATATATATGTATATTTAATAAAATAATTTCACCAATTTTATGTGACCCGGGAAGCCCTGGTACGATCCCCTAGAATATATAATTGCGGAAGCAAGACAATTATCTCAACATGATATAAAAACGTAATTGAGTATATAAAGGTAATTCTTAAGCTAGAAAATATTTGCGCTTTTCTTGCAAAATAAATTAATGGCTGTACACAATTTGTGCATAAAAAGTGAATATTTTAGAATATTTCAAAGTATATACACATTTTGTGCAAATGTTTTGCATTTTTATGCATACAAATAAGTGCATATTTTATGTTTTCAAGAATTGTTGACATTTTTGCATAAGATAAGTGCATATTCGATGTTTGCTAAATGTGTGCACATATTTTTGAATAAAATAAGTGCATATTCTATGTTTCCAAAAATTGTGCTTTTTTATGAACAAAAAGTCTGTGCAACCTCTGAATAACTGACACCTCCGGAGCGCGGTATTTGACCGATGTTTGGGGTGTTCTCTATACAGAGCTAAAAATGCGCAATTATATAGATGTTAAGAATAAAAAAATAGAGGCCTTCGCTAAATATAGAGTTGTATGCTATTCAGGAGTTTCCGTTTATGGATGTTTTTACTGTATATTGCAATTTTCAAGAAATAAGTAGAATAAAAAAAAGTAGTAAAAAACAAGTTTTTTTTTTTTTTCAATTAACTTTGTGGGATTAAATTCTGTGAGGGATTTAACTTCTATTGAAGACTTCTATGGGAAGAGTCCTCTAAACATTAAAGGCATTTTTTTTTTACTTCTTTTTCTTATTACTTAAATATTTTATCTTACTCAAAAAGAAAAAAAAATCAGCCAAAAACGGAAAAATGAAAATTTCTTTCTTTAGAGTTTAAAAGAGAGAGGTGTTACCGGCACCTGAATTTAAAATTTTCCTAAACTATCCATTTGAGATTAGTTTTTAACACATAAACGGAACTAAAGAAAAAGAAACGGAACAAAATATTAATTTTCCTAGCGGATTTAGAAGAGAATCCCCCCCTCCCTCCCGCAATAATATTTTTTTAACTAATCTTCATCTTAGTGTTAAATTATTTTAACTTAATTGAAAATTATGAAGTTACTATTTCTTTAAAAGTCGGAGAAAAGTAAAATTTTATTATTAAATTTCAAAAGCTGGTGGAGGAAAAGAGTTGTGTCACCGAAACATGATTTAAACACTCCCACGTGAATTCCTTTGAGAAATATTTTTTTTAACATATACATTTAAAAACAGCTATCAATTAATTTTCACAGTGAATTCAAACTGAATTACCCCTCCCCCCCTTTTCTCCCTGAAATGGAAGATAAATCATAGCTGCACTTTCTCTTATTATTTAATTCCTTTAAATTTTTCGAAACGATTAAATTTACTGCGTATATTAAAATCAAAGAAAATAAAAAATAGTTTGTTAAATTTCTAAATCCAGGGGTGGTAGATTTCCTTTTTGAACTACTACAACGCAAATTCAACGTTGCCTTCGTCCACCCTTTTTAGATTTAATTTTAACACATAATTCTAAAAAAAAAAATGAAAATCAATGTCCATGAAGAATTTTTGGGAAAAAGTTCCCACCCCCCTTCCCCATCGTAAAATTCTAAGCTGTCCATTCTTTAAGTGTTTAATTATTTTTACTCATTAAAAAAATTACTGTGTTTTTCAAAATCGGTCAAAAAGAATATTTAGTCAGTTAAATTTTTTAATTTAATGAGGACTTTTTCGTTTAAGAAATATGTTCATAACAATCAAATTGAAAATATGCATAATTGATTCATCTCCCACCTCCAATAAAACCAAAATTTTAAAATCTTAAAACCACCTGAAATTTATTCTGCACAAAATACACTTCAAAAATCTTTTATTTCTCTGCAACAAATAACACAGGACATATTCAAACTATTCATGATGTAAAGAAAATTCCAGTCATGAATCATATCAATCAAGCCATATTGTTATTATCTATTAATTATATAAAAAAACCCCTAATAATAAATTTCTCTTATTACTTGAGACTTTGAGGAATTATGACAGCATCGATAAATTTACCCTCTATCGGATATAAATATCAACATATTTATATCCGATCCGAGCAGAATCAGTATCATCACCCAGAATTTACATTTAAAAACTTTTACAAACACGGACCCAGTAAGTAGAACGGTCGTTTTCCAAACAACAACCAGGCAGTGAGTTCTGTCCTCCTCAGAGGGAGAAAAAAACGACATAAATCTTCCCCTATAATAAATGTAGTTGTTTCCGAAATTCCCCAAAGATTGCGCAACAAGCGAGTTTTTATGCACAATTCAGTTTGCACTTTTTATGCGTAATCAGAGGTGCCGAATACGTACAGATTCTGCACAATTTGTTTGCGGACTTTTTCTAACTGGGTAACCATGACTCAACGACTTGAAAGACAGCAAAATTTCTAAAATTATTTTAATGTAAATAATGAAAGCATTAAAGTGAAAACTGCAGGTCAACATACGTATTTACACGGATTTTACCGTCAGAGGGTTAAATAATGTAGCGTATAGAAAAGTTATATTACATGCGAAAAATTATAGAATACTTTTTAATGATTCGGCCGGATATTTTATTTTGTAAAATACATACATAACACGTGCTCGTTATACGCCACATATGATATCGAAACTTATGTAGCATAATGTAGCATAATGATGCATAAAAATGCATGTAAAAATGTAGTATAAGAATTCACGTTACATTGTTAATGAACAAGGAAAAAGACGTAATTTTTTGAATAAACATAACTACTACCCCGAACGCTTTTTGCAGATACAAGCAGATAGGTTTTGTATTAGCCTGAACACATCTCCTAGCATTTGCTTATTTTCTTTAGGATTGTAAAGCTTATTGTACTTTTAATGGTTTTTATTGTAATTTCATGCTACGAAACTCATGAAGGTTAATTTACTGAAAAAGTGTAAAACGCCAAGTATAACTAAAAATACTAAAATTGTTTCTCAAATCGTTGGTGCGCAGTTATGCTCTCGATTATACGTAATATACAGGGTGATTCAGCTCGTCGGTGACAAACTTTAAGGATCGATAGAGCACACCTAGACGAACATTTTTGAATAGGGAATGTAGGGTCCCTGACGCGATGGTAAGGCGCTAGGCGCTTTCGAAAATTTGGGTGCCGAAATTCGAAACGTCATAAAAACTAGGGAAATGGTTAGATTTTCTTGCTTGTTGCGTCGAAATGATTCTGTTTGTTTAGACTTTCTTCAGTACCAATTTGATAAGCGTATATCTTAAAACATGGATAGGGGGCGCTGCAGACTTTGGAGAGCTAGACAACAACTTTAAGCCCGTTATTTTGATAATTTAACACATGCTCGCCAAAGTTTATACTCTAACTTAAAGTTTGAACCCAAAAGTAGAGCCCTGCAAAAAGCGTAAGAGCCGGAATAAAATGTCAAAGTACAGGGTGGTCGAAACTCGAAGGCTCCTAGGAGATAAACAAACAGATTTCTTGACTTATGGCATGCATTTTCATGATTCTGTTTGCTGGGGCTCTCTGAAACTCAGTTGAACGGTACAAAAAGAAACATCGATAGGGGGCGCTTTGGGCAAAAAACATAATTCGTTGACATTTCGGACGCTAACTGGAAACGGGGCGCTACGATCAGTTAGAAACAAAACAAGAGAGTAATTTACTTATCATAAGAAGCTATTAAAACTGCAGTTTGTTTGTTTTTTTTAACAAACATAGCTGGTTTCAATCATGCACAATGCGCGCAATAAAATTTACATAAGGTGCTTTTTGCTGATTTATGCAAAAGATATCGTACCATATCGATATGCAAAAGATACGTAATGCGTAGACGACAACGCGAGATGACGTAGTTGTATGCGCAGACACGTCTTTTGAACGTGCGGTACCTACTTAAGCTTCGGGTTACTTGTCTGCAGATCGGTAGTAGGATGGAACGGTACACAAACTCTGAATTGGCTGACATACATTTGGCGTATGGCGCTGCTGGTTGTAATGGACGAGCCGCTCAGCGGTTGTACGCCGAGCGTTACCCCAACAGGCAAATCCCCTGCCATGCCTTCTTCGCTCGAGTACACCAGAGGTTGTCCACAACGGGATCTTTCGACGGAGGCAGGCCTGAACGGGTGCGATCAGTGAGCACCCCCGACAACGAAGAGGCTGTGCTTAACCTGGTTGAGGACAACCCAGGTCTTAGCACGAGAGATATCGACAGACATGTTGGCATTTCGCAAGCAACTGCGTGGCGCATCTTACGTTCCCGGAATCTGCACCCCTACCACATCCAGCGGGTGCAGTTGCTCAGAGAGCAGGATTTTGGCCCTCGAGTGGAATTCTCAAGATGGTACTTGGCGATGATGGTACTTGGCAGGGATCCCCGTTTTGTAAACAGCATTTTGTTTACGGACGAGTCCACCTTCAGCCGGGAGGGAATGTGGAACGCCCACAACAGTCATGTGTGGTGTGATGAAAATCCACATGAAACCAGAAGCCGAGCAGCCCAGGAGCGTTTCTCAGTAAATGTGTGGGCCGGCATTCTGGGGGATTGCCTCATTGGCCCTTATTTGTTACCTGAACGGCTGACAGGTGGAAATTACCTGATTTTCCTGGATCAAGTGCTGCCGCAGCTTCTGGATGAGGCGCACGTACCCGAAGGTTCGCGTCGCCAGATGTGGTTCCAGCACGATGGAGCTCCGGCCCATTACACGAACGACGTGCGTCTCCATCTAAACGCAAGGTATGGCCAGCGGTGGATCGGGCGTGGGGGTCCAGTTCACTGGCCTGCCCGATCACCAGACCTCACCTGCTTGGATTTCTTCCTTTGGGGGTTACCTGAAGGCCGAGGTATACCATACACCTGTCAGCAGTGCTGAAGAACTTGTGGCGCGCATTGTGGCAGCTGCAGGGCAGATCAGAGATACTCCTGGCATTGTTGGAAACACACACTCCTCAATGCGACGGAGGTGCGAAGCCTGCATCATGGCCCAAGGTCGAAATTTCGAGCATCTTCTGTAGTGTTATTTTTTGTAAATAAATTTCCAGTATCATTGATGTTTTTGGTCTAAATTTATTCAGAAGTGTGGAGCAGAGGTAGAAAATGTGTTTTCATTATTACTAACTGATCGTAGCGCCCCGTTTCCAGTTAGCGTCCGAAATGTCAACGAATTATGTTTTTTGCCCAAAGCGCCCCCTATCGATGTTTCTTTTTGTACCGTTCAACTGAGTTTCAGAGAGCCCCAGCAAACAGAATCATGAAAATGCATGCCATAAGTCAAGAAATCTGTTTGTTTATCTCTTAGGAGCCTTCGAGTTTCGACCACCCTGTACTTTGACATTTTATTCCGGCTCTTACGCTTTTTGCAGGGCTCTACTTTTGGGTTCAAACTTTAAGTTAGAGTATAAACTTTGGCGAGCATGTGTTAAATTATCAAAATAACGGGCTTAAAGTTGTTGTCTAGCTCTCCAAAGTCTGCAGCGCCCCCTATCCATGTTTTAAGAGATACGCTTATTAAATTGGTACTGAAGAAAGTCTAAACAAACAGAATCATTTCGACGCAACAAGCAAGAAAATCTAACCATTTCCCTAGTTTTTATGACGTTTCGAATTTCGGCACCCAAATTTTCGAAAGCGCCTAGCGCCTTACCATCGCGTCAGGGACCCTACATTCCCTATTCAAAAATGTTCGTCTAGGTGTGCTCTATCGATCCTTAAAGTTTGTCACCGACGAGCTGAATCACCCTGTATATATCATGGAAGACGGTAGTATTCCGAGTGACGCAGCCTTAAGCCTAAAATCGTATATATATACAGTTGATCTCCGATTTAATGCTTCCCGCATATAACGATTTCTCGTTTTTAATGTCGTTTTACCTTGGTCCCACCAATTTCTTATACCAACAGTGTAAAAAAAAACCCTGCTTTTAAAATACCTTTCAGATGTCGTTCCCGCGTTTAACGTCGTTTTCTTAAATAAAAATGAACACTTTTTCGAAAAGTAATTGATCATTTTCTACGAATTTCACGCCTTTTTCGATCTGCATTTCTGCTTTCCTTAGAATCGATAGTTTATGTAATCAACCAAATTGAATCAAATGAAATAACAGTTATTTCTTCAATTATGGAAGACCAATTAACTTACAGCTTGCGTGATGCATTCAACATTTTTTGTACATAAAAACAAAAATGAAATAATCACTTTTCATTGCACTCTACTACATGTCACGTGATCGCGGCGTCTGATAGACGAAACAAGAGAATCCCGCGAAGGGGATTGTAAAATATTCTACAGAGGGAGGGTCCGAGGCAGCAAGGGTGTTAGGTTTCCGAGAGAAACTGAACTAAAGGATAACATTAAAAATCTTTATTTGTTTTCATTGAGCTAGAAATGACTGCAAAATGTAAGCCATTCTCTATTACCGATAAGGTCAGCATTATCCTGAAACCGAATTTTTTTTCAGGGATTAATGTTCGATTGAAAAAAAAAAATCTTTATTGAGCGGCACCACCAATCACGCTCTGCAAATATTCCTACTAATGGAACAACATTAAGAGCGAAAGCAATGAGAATTTCTCATATACTAGATATAACAGGGTTTTCTGCATCGAACTGGGGATTGACAGATTCAAAAAGCGACATCACAACTGGCGTACAGATTCGTTTGTGGTGAATCCGCAAGCGTGGATCAAACAACGGTTGATGACTGGAAAAATAATGCACTGCCATCTCTGGTAGAAAATTGTATTCCGCAGAATATTTTTAGTGCTGATGCGACAGGCTATTTTTTCAATATATTTCCAGATAAGACGTATACATTAAAAGGAGAATCATGTACCGGAGGGAAGATGTCAAAAGAACTGCTATACTGTGCTGTAATGCTCATGGGAGCAAAGAACTAGCTCCGCTTGTTATTGGCCCTGCTAAAAAACCTCGTTGTTTTAAAAACTTTAAAACTTTTCCCCCCAAGTTTCAAATCTAATAGAAATTCCTGAATGAAGAAAATTATTTTTCAAGATTATTTGGAACAACCAGATAAGAAAAGGCAATCGGAAAACCGTAAAATAATTTGGTTTGTAGATAAATCCACAGCTCGCAAGAATATTATTGAAAAATGTGCGCCTAGAATATTTTCCACCAATTGTATCAGTATAATACAGGCATGTGACTTAGGGATAATCAGGGCCATCAATAAGATTTTTTTTTTTTTTTTGAGTGAGGAGAGGACCTTAAATTGCCGAGTCAAATTCCAGTAATTGCCAAATAGTTTTATTATTTTGTCAAGCTATTCCAAGTAGAAAATGTAATATAGTCCTTAAAAATTTTAATAATATTCCCAATTAGATTTGAAACTTTTGCCAAGTCTTTCAGAAATAGAAAGTGAATTATAGTTTTTATTAAAGTTTAAAACAAATTTGCCAACTATTTTTTTTATTATTATTCTCGAAGTGTAACAACATTCATGAACGTTTTGGGGGGAATGCTCCCACCCACCCTCTTAGCTAGATCCCTGGTCTTCATTCCTTCAAAGTGGTTTACAGACAACAACATGCACGGTATTTCTGTCCAGCTTGTTTCAGATGGAATCTTGTGTCAACTCCAGTGTCTAACATGATTCTAAGAATAATATAAATTTTTCCGAAGCCCTACATTTGATATCGTCTCATGGGAAAATATAAAAAAAGTATCTCAAACAGCTTCAAGAAAGGTGGATATCCGATCTCGATTCCATCGGAAACGTCTGCATTTGATCACATACTGAATAACGATTCCACTAAGGTTAGTTCAGCGGGACGTGATAGTGAATTTATTGAATATTGAATATTGGATATGAAGAATTTGACACAGAAGTACTAACTTGCGGAACAAAAGGATTGTTGATTACCTAATTGATGGAGCTGTCTTAGGATGAAAGCGGTGATGACAATGACTGTGCAGTTGTAGAATCAATACTAGCTTTCAATGAAGCCCAAGGTATTTTGCAAAAACTGAGACAAATTTTTAAGGACATCAAGCTAAAAAAAATTGGATGCTTGAGTTTTCCTTGTGCGTTTTGTAACCTAAAACAAACATTCAAATCAAAATCTACAATATTTTATGGCAAAATAACATAGGTTTTGACTTCTTATTACAGTAAAAGAATGTATTAGTTACATGCAAATACATTATTTTAATTTTTTTTTAAATATAATTTAAACTTAATTTTATAATTTCGCCGATGCCTTAAATAACATACATAGTATCTTTCTTATAAACCCGTTTAAACCTACATAGAAAACGCTACATAGAAAAGAAATAAGGAAACATCATTAACTAAATAGAAATTACTATGGAATTAAATTCAAAGTCATATTTGAAGAAAAATTATGCCAGATAAATTTTTAAAATATAATTTAATCAAATATTCGAACAAAAAATGGAATTTAGATAGGATGAAAATTTGACAGACAGAGCGAACACGTGGATGTCTAATCTTAAGAGAACAGTGCATAATATATTTTGAAAAAAAAATGCAATAATTCATATAATAGACTAGCAAATTTACCAATAATCGTCTATTACTTCCGATATACTGCATTGAAAGACGAGAATGAAATACGAAACACAAGCAAAATATATCAGAGAAAAGTTTTATTCACATACCATACGAAGGATAGCCTCATTCAACACCATATATATATATATACATACATAAATGCATTTTATGTCTGTATTCAAAACATGTGAAATAAAAAAGAATATGTTAACAATCACGCATATTTTAAATAACACAAAATAAATCTTTACATATTAGAATAAATATATTTTTATTGAATATAACATATGCTAAATATAAAAAAAGACATATAAAATTGCAAGACGAAAATCTTTTTTCAAGTGCTGTGTTGGAAATAACAAGAAATTACGACATCCAATAACTGACTTATTACTTCTGGCAGTGTAAAGAATATACCACCAACAGTAAATGAAGGTAATACCTATTGCTACGCTCTTCCCAAAGCATACACTGTCAGCCGTATGTTGCATTTCACTGTTGGCAGTATAGCTGAAAGGTACTCCTTTCTGACTCTCTGCCACTCCCCCTTTTTTGCAAAGTGTTTTAATTTCACTTTTTACTTTAAGCATTGATGATGAAACCTTAGAGGTTTGCTGTATACAGTATATTTACTGTATAACAGCTGTATGCTTTTTAAACATATTTTATTTGTGTTTTTATATGTTGTTTCTCTTTCTTAATACACTATAAGTCATACTGTTTCAAAGTATGTTTTTATTAAATCTCTACATTTCCTCTGCGTAGAATGGAAGGAGGCAATTATTATGTCGTTTTCTGTCTCTAAGGACGATACGTTTTACTCCTTAATAAGAACAAATAGAAGGGAAAGAGGGAAAGATGAAGCCGTTATTAGCAGTAAAGAGGAACTTTACAAATAAGAATAATAACTAAACAAATAAACATATATGTTCAATATGTAAATATGTGAATCACTAGTAATTCATTTTTGCTAGAATATTGATCATTTTTATGTGTTGCTTAAGGTAAGAGGGATTTAATAATGAATAATGTTATTTCAGTAAATGTAACAAACCTATTTACATTATCAGCGTTTTTTCATGATTTTTTCTTTTGCTCGGAAATGTCAAAATTTTTATCCGAAATTTTTATTAGTAACGTTTTCTTTAGTTAGTGACAGATGTTTTCCGATGAAATAGGTGTTTTACGAAAAGCAAAAATTCTTGTTTTCGAATTTCTCGTATGGATTCACTTTTGTTTTGAAAAAAAAAAAAATAATGTTTGAAATGGACACATATATGCGCTAAACATATTGGATAGGATAAACTACATAGCAGAAGATCTAAAAATTAAAATTACATTAGCGCCTGCTAATTTTGTTTTTTATTACCACCACGAAAACTGAAAAAGGATAACGAGATACAAATTGAGAATTTATTTATAATTTATACAAGCTGTACTTACTTTCATAAAACAGTAATTAATATGTACATAATATAATCTGTTATGTAGCTCATTCGTAACAGGTGGATTATGAATATAAAATTCACAACAAAAGCAAAAATATTAGCGAAAACGTATCATACAATTTCAGATACTGCTATTTTCTGTCTAATGCATCAGATCTCCTGATAGCGTCTGATTCCATCACACGGTATAAAATTTTCTATAATATGCATCATTTTTGCCAAAACATGAAAATCTCTAGAAAATGTAATATAATATCTTATAAAACATTTTTTTCTTTAGTAGTGAGATGTATTTTAAAATCAATATCTATCTTACGTTATTCAGTTTGCTTTCTTCTAAATACAATTTTCTGCATGCAGTGGTTAAATTAATGTAGCGCATTTAAAATTAATGTAGTATTTAATGCAGTGGTTACATTAATATTTTACTTAGAAACAGAAAATATGTATATAAGTAGTAATAACTAATGGAATATATTATTCAATAAAACTATGATAAAGCTTGTCAGTGTCAAAATAATTTGAAATTTTTAATAATATATTTCTATATTTCTGCAAAATAACTTATAAAAGATAATGCGACACTCAGTCATAAGAAATATTTTATTTTATGTTATATGTAAAAGCATTATTATATCTTTTTTTACCAAAATGTAAAATTTCATTACAAATATGTCTTGCTATGTGCTTTTCTACTTTAAAACGTCAGAAGGATGCCTTTCATACATTATTAAATTATGTAACATTTATTTTGTTATATTGCAACAGGGAGAAGGTATTTAAAAATAAAATGAATTACGATATGGAAAATTATTTAAAATGAGAGTAATGTATTTTGAACTATGTAATTACATTCACCGGGAGGTAAAACGTTTAAAAAAATAAAACTGATAAACTACTTAAAATAAAATAGATTAGGAGTAAAATATAGAAATCAGCATATATATATTATTATTATTAATCTGGATTCTATTTATACATATGCTATTTAATACATGATTATTCAAAATTTCTTTACCTTTTTTTTTAAAGGTGTTACCTATGTTATATTATGTCTCTACTATCTAATACATGGATAATTGGAAAGCTCCAATTAAGTTTAAATAGCTCTTTTACGGAAAGTCGAGGTCTGTCACTTTTCAGTGCCTAGAAATTTCGCAGAAGAATTTATCAAGCTTCGGTTCATATCAATATGCATCGATTTCATCGAAGAAAATTCTATTATTTGCAATGTTTTGCATCCATGAAGTATTCCCGCATGCTTAAGTTATGTCAATAACTAGATTCATAAGGTTGATTGAACTTCAAATCACTTAAACGACGTATGTGCACTTTCAGTAATCACACCAATGAAGGCTTTTAACACATTTATTCAATCTTTTGCGCACCACAATTAAAATTCAATAACGACATTACATAAACCAATTTAACAAAGATAAAATACATGATATTCGACACCTCGGCCTTTTTTCTCCACACAACATCGTTTACTTTCTCCAGCTGTACAACAATCGTCCTGCTGTTGCCATTTGCGGCTGACAGCAGACGAAAAAGTTCAGGGATTCCAAACAAGGCGATATAGTTTTTGTCTACTGAATCCATCACTTTCTGAACATCAAATATAATGTGGAATAGTTATAGAACTCTAACACTGAACAAAATCTTCCATTTCCACAGAGCAAAAACGGTATTGGTTGCTGGTCAACTGGTGAAGGAAAAGAAAAAGAAATAATTAGTTTGACTAAAATATAAAACTGAAAAGTTAAAATGCTTTGTACTTTTTCAAACAAATGTACAAAATTTCCTCATGAAAAATATAGATATTTTAAAGTATCTGATACATATAGGGTGACCGAGCCAGTACTTGATCAAATAAGGTCAGTGCTACGGGGTTCTCATTATATTTCTTTCGTTTTAAGTTTTAGAGGTAAATTAATATGATTTCTACAACCCCTAATAAATGTCCTATAGAGGACAAAAATGATATCTGGTGAAATTAAATAGCGAAAAAATTACAAATAAATAGTTTATTTAATTGCCATTTTCTCAGTAGTTGATCAATCGAAGAAATCAGTTGAAAATTTAAAAAATAAACTTTGGAATATCATGCTTGGGCTGTGATTAACAATAATTCATATAAAACTATTATTTGAAAAAAGCAAGAGGGAAGTGGATTATTTTAACTTACCGTAATTGTCTCCAACTAATCAAAAACTAAATTTTTATATTTTCTAATTAAAAAAAAAAATCATAAAATGGCTTTTCTGACAGCAGGCAGCTAAAAACAATACGACAACTGGCGCTCCAACATTCAATCAAAGATATTATGGAAGTGCCACGTGTAAAACGCATTTCCGCCTGAAATGGAACAATATTTTTAAAAAAAATGATCAACTACTAGAGTGGTATCAACTACTGGCGTTGTCGCCTTATTAAGGAAATTTAAAACTGCTCGGAGTAATTTTAGACCCATTGGGTAATATTATGTAATTTCAACATTTAAATCAATAATAAAAAACAGCTCATTTTCTTTGTTATGTGTCTTTTGTATTTTTGTGAATGGCAAAATTTCAAAAACGCCTGAATTATCATAAACAATAATTAAGACGTGAAGGAAAATGTTCAAAATTTTTCGACGTAATAAAAGAAATTCAAAAGTGTTAAGAGTTAAAAAACATATCTCATTTCGTAATGAAACGTTAAAAAAATCATAAAATGGCTTCTCTGACAGCAGGCAGCTAAAAACAATACTACAACTGGCGCTCCAACATTCAATCAAAGATATTATGGAAGTGCCACGTGTAAAACTCATTTCCGCCTGAAATGGAACAATATTTTAAAAAAATGACCAACAACTAGAGTGGTATCAACTACTGGCGTTGTCGCCTTATTAAGGAAATTTAAAACTGCTCGGAGTAATTTTAGACCCATTGGGTAATATTATGTAATTTCAACATTTAAATCAATAATAAAAAACACCCCATTTTCTTTGTTATGTTTCTTTTGTATTTTTTGTGAATGGCAAAATTTCAAAAACACCAGAATTATCATAAATAATAATTAAGACGTGAAGGAAAATGTTCAAAAGTTTTCGACGTAATGAAGGAAATTCAAAAGTGTTAAGAGTTAAAAAACACACCTCATTTCGTAATGAAACGTTAAAAAAATCATAAAATGGCTTCTCTTACAGCAGGCAGCTAAAAACAATACGACAACTGGCGCTCCAACATTCAATCAAAGATATTATGGAAGTGCCACGTGTAAAACTCATTTCGCCTGAAATGGAAAAATATTTAAAAAAAAATGATCAACTACTAGAGTGGTATCAACTACTGGCGTTGTCGCCTTATTAAGGAAATTTAAAACTGCTCGGAGTAATTTTAGACCCATTGGGTAATATTATGTAATTTCAACATTTAAATCAATAATAAAAAACACCTCATTTTCTTTGTTTTGTGTCTTTTGTATTTTTGTGAATGGCAAAATTTCAAAAACGCCTGAATTATCATAAATAATAATTAAGACGTGAAGGAAAATGTTCAAAATTTTTCGACGTAATGAAAGAAATTCAAAAGTGTTAAGAGTTAAAAAACACATCTCATTTCGTAATGAAACGTTAAAAAAATCATAAAATGGCTTCTCTGACAGCAGGCAGCTAAAAACAATACGACAACTGGCGCTCCAACATTCAATCAAAGATATTATGGAAGTGCCACGTGTAAAACGCATTTCCGCCTGAAATGGAACAATATTAAAAAAAAAATGATCAACTACTAGAGTGGTATCAACTACTGGCGTTGTCGCCTTATTAAGGAAATTTAAAACTGCTCGGAGTAATTTTAGACCCATTGGGTAATATTATGTAATTTCAACATTTAAATCAATAATAAAAAACAGCTCATTTTCTTTGTTATGTGTCTTTTGTATTTTTGTGAATGGCAAAATTTCAAAAACGCCTGAATTATCATAAATAATAATTAAGACGTGAAGGAAAATGTTCAGAATTTTTCGACGTAATAAAAGAAATTCAAAAGAGTTAAGAGTTAAAAAACATATCTCATTTCGTAATGAAACGTTAAAAAAATCATAAAATGGCTTCTCTGACAGCAGGCAGCTAAAAACAATACGACAACTGGCGCTCCAACATTCAATCAAAGATATTATGGAAGTGCCACGTGTAAAACTCATTTCCGCCTGAAATGGAACAATATTATAAAAAAATGATCAACTACTAGAGTGGTATCAACTACTGGCGTTGTCGCCTTATTAAGGAAATTTAAAACTGCTCGGAGTAATTTTAGACCCATTGGGTAATATTATGTAATTTCAACATTTAAATCAATAATAAAAAACAGCTCATTTTCTTTGTTATGTGTCTTTTGTATTTTTGTGAATGGCAAAATTTCAAAAACGCCTGAATTATCATAAATAATAATTAAGACGTGAAGGAAAATGTTCAGAATTTTTCGACGTAATAAAAGAAATTCAAAAGTGTTAAGAGTTAAAAAACATATCTCATTTCGTAATGAAACGTTAAAAAAATCATAAAATGGCTTCTCTGACAGCAGGCAGCTAAAAACAATACGACAACTGGCGCTCCAACATTCAATCAAAGATATTATGGAAGTGCCACGTGTAAAACTCATTTCCGCCTGAAATGGAACAATATTATAAAAAAAATGATCAACTACTAGAGTGGTATCAACTACTGGCGTTGTCGCCTTATTAAGGAAATTTAAAACTGCTCGGAGTAATTTTAGACCCATTGGGTAATATTATGTAATTTCAACATTTAAATCAATAATAAAAAACACCTCATTTTCTTTGTTATGTGTCTTTTGTATTTTTGTGAATGGCAAAATTTCAAAAACACCTGAATTATCATAAATAATAATTAAGACGTGAAGGAAAATGTTCAAAACTTTTCGACGTAATGAAAGAAATTCAAAAGTGTTAAGAGTTAAAAAACACATCTCATTTCGTAATGAAACGTTAAAAAAATCATAAAATGGCTTCTCTGACAGCAGGCAGCTAAAAACAATGCGACAACTGGCGTTCCAACATTCAATCAAATATATTATGGAAGTCCCACGTGTAAAACTCATTTCCGCCTGAAATGGAACAATATTTAAAAAAAAAATGATCAACTACTAGAGTGGTATCAACTACTGGCGTTGTCGCCTTATTAAGGAAATTTAAAACTGCTCGGAGTAATTTTAGACCCATTGGGTAATATTATGTAATTTCAACATTTAAATCAATAATAAAAAAACACCTCATTTTCTTTGTTATGTGTCTTTTGTATTTTTTGTGAATGGCAAAATTTCAAAAACACCAGAATTATCATAAATAATAATTAAGACGTGAAGGAAAATGTTCAAAATTTTTCGACGTAATGAAAGAAATTCAAAAGTGTTAAGAGTTAAAAAACACATCTCATTTCGTAATGAAACGTTAAAAAAATCATAAAATGGCTTCTCTGACAGCAGGCAGCTAAAAACAATACGACAACTGGCGCTCCAGCATTCAATCAAAGATATTATGGAAGTGCCACGTGTAAAACTCATTTCGCCTGAAATGGAAAAATATTTAAAAAAAAAGGATCAACTACTAGAGTGGTATCAACTACTGGCGTTGTCGCCTTATTAAGGAAATTTAAAACTGCTCGGAGTAATTTTAGACCCATTGGGTAATATTATGTAATTTCAACATTTAAATCAATAATAAAAAACAGCTCATTTTCTTTGTTATGTGTCTTTTGTATTTTTGTGAATGGCAAAATTTCAAAAACGCCTGAATTATCATAAATAATAATTAAGACGTGAAGGAAAATGTTCAAAATTTTTCGACGTAATGAAAGAAATTCAAAAGTGTTAAGAGTTAAAAAACACATCTCATTTCGTAATGAAACGTTAAAAAAATCATAAAATGGCTTCTCTGACAGCAGGCAGATAAAAACAATACTACAACTGGCGCTCCAACATTCAATCAAAGATATTATGGAAGTGCCACGTGTAAAACTCATTTCCGCCTGAAATGGAACAATATTTTAAAAAAATGATCAACTACTAGAGTGGTATCAACTACTGGCGTTGTCGCCTTATTAAGGAAATTTAAAACTGCTCGGAGTAATTTTAGACCCATTGGGTAATATTATGTAATTTCAACATTTAAATCAATAATAAAAAACACCCCATTTTCTTTGTTATGTTTCTTTTGTATTTTTCGTGAATGGCAAAATTTCAAAAACACCAGAATTATCATAAATAATAATTAAGACGTGAAGGAAAATGTTCAAAACTTTTCGACGTAATGAAAGAAATTCAAAAGTGTTAAGATTTAAAAAACACATCTCATTTCGTAATGAAACGTTAAAAAAATCATAAAATGGCTTCTCTGACAGCAGGCAGCTAAAAACAATACGACAACTGGCGCTCCAACATTCAATCAAAGATATTATGGAAGTGCCACGTGTAAAACTCATTTCCGCCTGAAATGGAACAATATTTAAAAAAGATAGTTCAACTACTAGAGTGGTATCAACTACTGGCGTTGTCGCCTTATTAAGGAAATTTAAAACTGCTCGGAGTAATTTTAGACCCATTGGGTAATATTATGTAATTTCAACATTTAAATCAATAATAAAAAACAGCTCATTTTCTTTGTTATGTGTCTTTTGTATTTTTGTGAATGGCAAAATTTCAAAAACGCCTGAATTATCATAAATAATAATTAAGACGTGAAGGAAAATGTTCAAAATTTTTCGACGTAATAAAAGAAATTCAAAAGTGTTAAGAGTTAAAAAACATATCTCATTTCGTAATGAAACGTTAAAAAAATCATAAAATGGCTTCTCTGACAGCAGGCAGCTAAAAACAATACGACAACTGGCGCTCCAACATTCAATCAAAGATATTATGGAAGTGCCACGTGTAAAACTCATTTCCGCCTGAAATGGAACAATATTATAAAAAAAATGATCAACTACTAGAGTGGTATCAACTACTGGCGTTGTCGCCTTATTAAGGAAATTTAAAACTGCTCGGAGTAATTTTAGACCCATTGGGTAATATTATGTAATTTCAACATTTAAATCAATAATAAAAAACAGCTCATTTTCTTTGTTATGTGTCTTTTGTATTTTTGTGAATGGCAAAATTTCAAAAACGCCTGAATTATCATAAATAATAATTAAGACGTGAAGGAAAATGTTCAGAATTTTTCGACGTAATAAAAGAAATTCAAAAGTGTTAAGAGTTAAAAAACATATCTCATTTCGTAATGAAACGTTAAAAAAATCATAAAATGGCTTCTCTGACAGCAGGCAGCTAAAAACAATACGACAACTGGCGCTCCAACATTCAATCAAAGATATTATGGAAGTGCCACGTGTAAAACTCATTTCCGCCTGAAATGGAACAATATTATAAAAAAAATGATCAACTACTAGAGTGGTATCAACTACTGGCGTTGTCGCCTTATTGAGGAAATTTAAAACTGCTCGGAGTAATTTTAGACCCATTGGGTAATATTATGTAATTTCAACATTTAAATCAATAATAAAAAACACCTCATTTTCTTTGTTATGTGTCTTTTGTATTTTTGTGAATGGCAAAATTTCAAAAACACCTGAATTATCATAAATAATAATTAAGACGTGAAGGAAAATGTTCAAAACTTTTCGACGTAATGAAAGAAATTCAAAAGTGTTAAGAGTTAAAAAACACATCTCATTTCGTAATGAAACGTTAAAAAAATCATAAAATGGCTTCTCTGACAGCAGGCAGCTAAAAACAATGCGACAACTGGCGTTCCAACATTCAATCAAATATATTATGGAAGTCCCACGTGTAAAACTCATTTCCGCCTGAAATGGAACAATATTTAAAAAAAAAATGATCAACTACTAGAGTGGTATCAACTACTGGCGTTGTCGCCTTATTAAGGAAATTTAAAACTGCTCGGAGTAATTTTAGACCCATTGGGTAATATTATGTAATTTCAACATTTAAATCAATAATAAAAAAACACCTCATTTTCTTTGTTATGTGTCTTTTGTATTTTTTGTGAATGGCAAAATTTCAAAAACACCAGAATTATCATAAATAATAATTAAGACGTGAAGGAAAATGTTCAAAATTTTTCGACGTAATGAAAGAAATTCAAAAGTGTTAAGAGTTAAAAAACACATCTCATTTCGTAATGAAACGTTAAAAAAATCATAAAATGGCTTCTCTGACAGCAGGCAGCTAAAAACAATACGACAACTGGCGCTCCAGCATTCAATCAAAGATATTATGGAAGTGCCACGTGTAAAACTCATTTCGCCTGAAATGGAAAAATATTTAAAAAAAAAGGATCAACTACTAGAGTGGTATCAACTACTGGCGTTGTCGCCTTATTAAGGAAATTTAAAACTGCTCGGAGTAATTTTAGACCCATTGGGTAATATTATGTAATTTCAACATTTAAATCAATAATAAAAAACACCTCATTTTCTTTGTTATGTGTCTTTTGTATTTTTGTGAATGGCAAAATTTCAAAAACGCCTGAATTATCATAAATAATAATTAAGACGTGAAGGAAAATGTTCAAAATTTTTCGACGTAATGAAAGAAATTCAAAAGTGTTAAGAGTTAAAAAACACATCTCATTTCGTAATGAAACGTTAAAAAAATCATAAAATGGCTTCTCTGACAGCAGGCAGCTAAAAACAATACTACAACTGGCGCTCCAACATTCAATCAAAGATATTATGGAAGTGCCACGTGTAAAACTCATTTCCGCCTGAAATGGAACAATATTTTTAAAAAAATGATCAACTACTAGAGTGGTATCAACTACTGGCGTTGTCGCCTTATTAAGAAAATTTAAAACTGCTCGGAGTAATTTTAGACCCATTGGGTAATATTATGTAATTTCAATATTTAAATCAATAATAAAAAACAGCTCATTTTCTTTGTTATGTGTCTTTTGTATTTTTGTGAATGGCAAAATTTCAAAAACGCCTGAATTATCATAAATAATAATTAAGACGTGAAGGAAAATGTTCAAAATTTTTCGACGTAATGAAAGAAATTCAAAAGTGTTAAGAGTTAAAAAACACATCTCATTTCGTAATGAAACGTTAAAAAAATCATAAAATGGCTTCTCTGACAGCAGGCAGATAAAAACAATACTACAACTGGCGCTCCAACATTCAATCAAAGATATTATGGAAGTGCCACGTGTAAAACTCATTTCCGCCTGAAATGGAACAATATTTTAAAAAAATGATCAACTACTAGAGTGGTATCAACTACTGGCGTTGTCGCCTTATTAAGGAAATTTAAAACTGCTCGGAGTAATTTTAGACCCATTGGGTAATATTATGTAATTTCAACATTTAAATCAATAATAAAAAACACCCCATTTTCTTTGTTATGTTTCTTTTGTATTTTTCGTGAATGGCAAAATTTCAAAAACACCAGAATTATCATAAATAATAATTAAGACGTGAAGGAAAATGTTCAAAACTTTTCGACGTAATGAAAGAAATTCAAAAGTGTTAAGAGTTAAAAAACACATCTCATTTCGTAATGAAACGTTAAAAAAATCATAAAATGGCTTCTCTGACAGCAGGCAGCTAAAAACAATACGACAACTGGCGCTCCAACATTCAATCAAAGATATTATGGAAGTGCCACGTGTAAAACTCATTTCCGCCTGAAATGGAACAATATTTAAAAAAGATAGTTCAACTACTAGAGTGGTATCAACTACTGGCGTTGTCGCCTTATTAAGGAAATTTAAAACTGCTCGGAGTAATTTTAGACCCATTGGGTAATATTATGTAATTTCAACATTTAAATCAATAATAAAAAACAGCTCATTTTCTTTGTTATGTGTCTTTTGTATTTTTGTGAATGGCAAAATTTCAAAAACGCCTGAATTATCATAAATAATAATTAAGACGTGAAGGAAAATGTTCAAAATTTTTCGACGTAATAAAAGAAATTCAAAAGTGTTAAGAGTTAAAAAACATATCTCATTTCGTAATGAAACGTTAAAAAAATCATAAAATGGCTTCTCTGACAGCAGGCAGCTAAAAACAATACGACAACTGGCGCTCCAACATTCAATCAAAGATATTATGGAAGTGCCACGTGTAAAACTCATTTCGCCTGAAATGGAAAAATATTTAAAAAAAAAGGATCAACTACTAGAGTGGTATCAACTACTGGCGTTGTCGCCTTATTAAGGAAATTTAAAACTGCTCGGAGTAATTTTAGACCCATTGGGTAATATTATGTAATTTCAACATTTAAATCAATAATAAAAAACACCTCATTTTCTTTGTTATGTGTCTTTTGTATTTTTGTGAATGGCAAAATTTCAAAAACACCTGAATTATCTTAAATAATAATTAAGACGTGAAGGAAAATGTTCAAAACTTTTCGACGTAATGAAAGAAATTCAAAAGTGTTAAGAGTTAAAAAACACATCTCATTTCGTAATGAAACGTTAAAAAAATCATAAAATGGCTTCTCTGACAGCAGGCAGCTAAAAACAATACGACAACTGGCGCTCCAACATTCAATCAAAGATATTATGGAAGTGCCACGTGTAAAACTCATTTCGCCTGAAATGGAAAAATATTTTTAAAAAAAGGATCAACTACTAGAGTGGTATCAACTACTGGCGTTGTCGCCTTATTAAGGAAATTTAAAACTGCTCGGAGTAATTTTAGACCCATTGGGTAATATTATGTAATTTCAACATTTAAATCAATAATAAAAAACACCTCATTTTCTTTGTTATGTGTCTTTTGTATTTTTGTGAATGGCAAAATTTCAAAAACACCTGAATTATCATAAATAATAATTAAGACGTGAAGGAAAATGTTCAAAACTTTTCGACGTAATGAAAGAAATTCAAAAGTGTTAAGAGTTAAAAAACACATCTCATTTCGTAATGAAACGTTAAAAAAATCATAAAATGGCTTCTCTGACAGCAGGCAGCTAAAAACAATACGACAACTGGCGCTCCAACATTCAATCAAAGATATTATGGAAGTGCCACGTGTAAAACTCATTTCCGCCTGAAATGGAACAATATTTAAAAAAAATAGTTCAACTACTAGAGTGGTATCAACTACTGGCGTTGTCGCCTTATTAAGGAAATTTAAAACTGCTCGGAGTAATTTTAGACCCATTGGGTAATATTATGTAATTTCAACATTTAAATCAATAATAAAAAACAGCTCATTTTCTTTGTTATGTGTCTTTTGTATTTTTGTGAATGGCAAAATTTCAAAAACGCCTGAATTATCATAAATAATAATTAAGACGTGAAGGAAAATGTTCAAAATTTTTCGACGTAATAAAAGAAATTCAAAAGTGTTAAGAGTTAAAAAACATATCTCATTTCGTAATGAAACGTTAAAAAAATCATAAAATGGCTTCTCTGACAGCAGGCAGCTAAAAACAATACGACAACTGGCGCTCCAACATTCAATCAAAGATATTATGGAAGTGCCACGTGTAAAACTCATTTCCGCCTGAAATGGAACAATATTTAAAAAAAAATGATCAACTACTAGAGTGGTATCAACTACTGGCGTTGTCGCCTTATTAAGGAAATTTAAAACTGCTCGGAGTAATTTTAGACCCATTGGGTAATATTATGTAATTTCAACATTTAAATCAATAATAAAAAACACCTCATTTTCTTTGTTATGTGTCTTTTGTATTTTTGTGAATGGCAAAATTTCAAAAACACCTGAATTATCATAAATAATAATTAAGACGTGAAGGAAAATTTTCAAAACTTTTCGACGTAATGAAAGAAATTCAAAAGTGTTAAGAGTTAAAAAACACATCTCATTTCGTAATGAAACGTTAAAAAAATCATAAAATGGCTTCTCTTACAGCAGGCAGATAAAAACAATACGACAACTGGCGTTCCAACATTCAATCAAATATATTATGGAAGTGCCACGTGTAAAACTCATTTCCACCTGAAATGGAACAATATTTAAAAAAAAAATGATCAACTACTAGAGTGGTATCAACTACTGGCGTTGTCGCCTTATTAAGGAAATTTAAAACTGCTCGGAGTAATTTTAAACCCATTGGGTAATATTATGTAATTTCAACATTTAAATCAATAATAAAAAACACCTCATTTTCTTTGTTATGTGTCTTTTGTATTTTTGTGAATGGCAAAATTTCAAAAACACCTGAATTATCATAAATAATAATTAAGACGTGAAGGAAAATATTCAAAATTTTTCGACGTAATGAAAGAAATTCAAAAGTGTTAAGAGTTAAAAAACACATCTCATTTCGTAATGAAACGTTAAAAAAATCATAAAATGGGTTCTCTGACAGCAGGCAGCTAAAAACAATACGACAACTGGCGTTCCAAAATTCAATCAAATATATTATGGAAGTGCCACGTGTAAAACTCATTTCCGCCTGAAATGGAACAATATTTAAAAAAAAAAAGATCAACTACTAGAGTGGTATCAACTACTGGCGTTGTCGCTTTATTAAGGAAATTTAAAACTGCTCGGAGTAATTTTAGACCCATTGGGTAATATTATGTAATTTCAACATTTAAATCAATAATAAAAAACACCTCATTTTCTTTGTTATGTGTCTTTTGTATTTTTGTGAATGGCAAAATTTCAAAAACGCCTGAATTATCATAAATAATAATTAAGACGTGAAGGAAAATGTTCAAAATTTTTCGACGTAATGAAAGAAATTCAAAAGTGTTAAGAGTTAAAAAACACATCTCATTTCGTAATGAAACGTTAAAAAATCATAAAATGGCTTCTCTGACAGCAGCAGCTAAAAACAATACGACAACTGTCGCTCCAACATTTAATCAAAGATATTATGGAAGTGCCACGTGTAAAACTCATTTCCGCCTGAAATGGAACAATACTTTTAAAAAAAAATGATCAACTACTAGAGTGGTATCAACTACTGGCGTTGTCGCTTTATTATGGAAATTTAAAACTGCTCGGAGTAATTTTAGACCCATTGGGTAATATTATGTGATTTCAACATTTAAATCAATAATAAAAAAACACCTCATTTTCTTTGTTATGTGTCTTTTGTATTTTTGTGAATGGCAAAATTTCAAAAACGCCTGAATTATCATAGATAATAATTAAGACGTGAAGGAAAATGTTCAAAATTTTTCGACGTAATGAAAGAAATTCAAAAGTGTTAAGAGTCAAAAAACACATCTCATTTCGTAATGAAACGTTTAAAAAATGTTTATTGAGTGTGGCTAGTGTTAGATTTCTACACGCAATCCACACCATACCATTTGCAACAGTTCAACGTTTGTAGCCCTCGATTTTCCATATAAAGATATACTTTAAATTTAATTTTAAAATACAAAATATCCTGCTACTAAATAAGAAAATTAAACTTTAAAAAAAGTTAGTGAAAAAAGCCTTTTCTACGCATTTGACCCTAGTTGCTGTAAAGTAGACCAGGATGTTATAATAGTTCGCTATTAAGGCAAAAATTTCTGTATTTGGTTATACTTATATTAAATAACTCTGCATAAATTGTTAAATGTACATTGTAATTTATATTCATTATTCAGTTTGGAAATACTCACTTTTGGCAGACGTAAATGATTAAAGTCCCATATTTCTACTTTCTACTCCTATATAAAGTGTATATATATATTTTTTCTCTTGCATCAGATAACATAAGGATTCAAGTGTTTGTTCTTTCAATGTAAGTCATTTCCCCTAGAAAAAGTTTCCGGTGTGAAAAGCATTTTTAGGTGGTGTTGGTTATGACGGACAATCATCTAAAATTGGGATATGGGTCCTCCGTGGGCGTATTTCTAAGGTAACCTAACTCGTATTTACACAAGGAAATCCAAGGTTCAAAGAAAATCACGGAAAAATCCGAACGATTAGGTCGACGGGCGCGATTAGGTTTTAACCTTGTACCTCCGGTCTACCTGCTTTGAGAGCAGAGCCTCTCGGCCACTGGCGGGTCAAACCGTTTTCAGAGGTTTATTTTGCAATGCCACTAAAAATATTTAGTAAGTAAACCCCATTAGTCTTTAAGTAATACAATGATTTTTTCCTGGTTGTTCCACGTTGCGTATTTTCAATTTACATATTCCTCGTTAATTACTATTTTTTTAATAGTTCACTGAGATAAAAGGATCTTGGGCCAGCATTTTTCCTACTCTTATAACTTTTTGCTCTATTTTATTCAAAAGAAAAATGGATTGGTGAAAGAATTTAACTTCTGGTTTTCGACGATTCTTATAATATAAGTTTTATAAGATCTTGAACACTATTTGAATGTTTTCTTAATGTCGGTAAGTGTGTCTGTTTATTTAATTGTTTGTTTGTAACACAATCTTTTTTTAGCTTTATCTCACAAACGTTTTGATAATTTGTTGCGATAACTTTGAGGTATATTGTTGCTGATATATGTCTTGGTATATTTCGTCCAACAGACTGCTCAGATATGCTGTATTTTTCCGTTATGATAATAACAAATCCTGATAAGGTTTTAATGTATACGGTTCAATAGGTACGATGCATGTATCATGATTTTAAAAATAGCTATATATCAAGAAATAATGCATTCAATTTCATAAAATTTCATATTTTGTTACTCATTGAAATAAGTAGATACGATAATAACTATGTTGTATTTTTCACGATTTCAGCGAGGGTTACATCACGGGAATTAATACACGGAATTTCATCAAACTTCATATTGTGTTGATGGAATTAATAGATGCTGATTTAATTTTTATATTGATCGGTTAACAGGGGCACGTGTATCCTGTACTTGGAAAAAAATTATTAATAATGTTTACGATAATTGACGCAATTTGGAGATCGTGATTCTTTTCTTATGTTATCAATTGGTCCATAATTATTCTTGTGTTAATATGATATTTAAATTAGTCTACGATTATTCGGATGTGCAAACACCAAAACATTCTTCTTTCTCATGCATGTTTATATTTCAAAACTTTGTTACACACGTTAATCTGTTGATGTTATTACTCCAATACTACACCAACTTTGCATTTCATCGTTAGTTTCTGCTGCACTTTAATAATTGAAGTAAAAACGAGTTAATCTTGATCATAACATTTATTAAAATAAAAATATTTCGTCATTCCGTTGTACATCAGCGGCTTGAGGATCACCGGGTTAGTTAGACGCGAATTGCCCGTCGCTACATAAACTGACTCTGCACCATAGAACTATCAATAACCCAGAGAAATCTGTATGAAAGCGCCTCTTACGGCGGAATATGTCCTTATCCTGGAATTTTGTTAAATGCTGTGTATAACTTCATACACTTTTAGATGACACAAAGCGGACACACACACAGGTACACGAACATATGGACGGACTGGCAGACCATTTTTTATAAACAGGATTTTAGGTATCTCTGACACCTGAAACGTGTAAGTCAGTGAAAAAATGTAATCGATTAAAATCTCAATGCAATACATTCTGCTTTAGAAAGAAGAAAGTAATAATGATATAGAATATAGTTTTGTGATAACCACTCTACATACTAGTTTCAAAATGGATAAATACAAATCAAATTTCATGTTATTTACAATAGAAAATTATCGGAAACTTTACAAAATAATTGAAATAGTACTTTATATATATATACACTTTTTATTATTATTATAGATTAATATTTGTAACTTCGTGTAATGCTGGATTGATTTAAGGAAATGTTAAATTAACATGCGTTGTGTATATATCCCATTTTCTTGCACAACTAGGATAAAGTAATAGAAAACGAAATAAAATAATAATTGAATGAGAAAATCACCTATCCTCATTTGAAGATAAAACAAAATCCCAAAAAACTTCAAACGTAAGACAGATAATATTAAAATATTTTTAAAAATTACATAAAAAATGGTGCAAGTCGAAGTAAAATGTTTTTAAAACACTGCAATACATATTCATAACTAGAGTTTGTTAGGCATTAAAGAAAATATTCGAAGGAAATTTTAAGTAAAAAGATACATATTTATTAATTGTTTTCATAAGTGTTTTAATCTTTCAAATACTTCAAAATTCAATATATGTACAAAATATCTTTAACTTTTATTTTCTTTTTCAAAAGTTTTAAGAATAAATATTTTTTTTAAATTAAAACGTTTCAATTGATTAACTTAATGATACACTAGCGTGCAAAAGTTTTGGGTCAATCACACAAAACCGATTTTCAATTACATAATATATATAGATTACAGATATTATAAATTACATATATTATAAATATTATAGATTACAGATATTAATCAAAAATAATTTTGTGTTTATAAACAACTACACAAAGCAATTGTTTAAATTTAGTACATTACATTTCATATATAAATTGTAAACATCACAGATCTTACAGAAAACGCATGTAGTTTACGTTTAAAAATTTTGCACATCTTCTTTCTTCATATCAAATTTGGTATGTATATTCATAAATTTAGTTTAGTAGACTTATTTTATAACGATTACTTATCGTGATTTAAGTTTTCCAATTCTAATATTTAATCTATTTAGAGATTATTTATTATTAATATCCATTGCAGGTAACATTAATTGCTTGTAAATAAATTTTTAATAATCACGCGAAAACGTTAGTGAACAGACGCATTCAATGAAATTGCGTAATGAAAATGAAATTCTGTCGCATAAATTGTAAACCCATAATAAAATTGTAAAACAAAAGGTGAATAAATTCAACAGTCAAACGTCGTGGACGGCCTAAGTGTACATCAAACATGGTATACAATCATATTGTGATTAGTATTAAACAAAATAGAAGATATTTTGAAACTGCAATTGAAGAATAATTGACTAAAAGTAGAAATTTTTAAATATGCATTGACACAGTTACGAGGTGTCGACGTGTTGGGCGTTTAAATGGTCGGTAGCTTTTGGAAAAACTTTCAAAAAAAAAAAAAAAAAAAAAAAAAAAAAAAAAAAAAAAAAAAAAAAAAAAAAAAAAACGCCTTGAGTTTTAAAGATCATCAATCTTGCGTAGTGGAGGAATATGAAAAATTATTTTGGTGTGATGAATGCAAATTTGAACTGGTCGGAACTAAAAGATGTCAGCATGGTGGAACAAGTAGGTAAGTGTTATCACAGATCGCACAGAGGGTTTCGTTGAATATTCCTTTCAAAACTCTTTATTCTTTAATTAATAAATCCAAATTGATTATTTATAATTATTAAATACTTACACAGATCGAAATGACACAGAGGGGAGAGAATGGCGGTAGGGAGATCGTGAAGGATAACATTGTTGGGCACCTCACCTTTCATTTAAGATAGTACGTGACATATCGTAGATTAAATTTGAAGTATGCGAATTCTTTTCCATAGCGCTGCCTGGCGACAGAAAATCAAAAGTGGGTGAGAAGTTGCTAATTGTCAAGATTTGTTATACAGATTTTTTTTCTTAATTTTTTGTGAAAATTTATGTGGTAGTAATGAACAAATAAAACATTAAAACACCCATTGGTGGTAAACAAATGGGTTAAAGCCTTCAAATGAGGTCAAATCTCGCTGTAGTTTAATAAGGGATTGAGTTAGAAAAATTGCTTAACATACAGAAGTTAGACCCCGTAGAGGTATAAAAGAAACATAGAAATTCAATTCCACCCACCCCCAACACACGCTTTAATAAATTTTAAGTGTTATAAAATATCTGAAATTTTAAAAGAGATGACTTGTTTGCTTTTCTTAATTTTAATTTCTTTCATTTTGCTGAAATTAATATTCCGAAATAGTGTTAACCAATATAACTCATAAATAAAAGGGGCAGTATGTCCGTTTCACACTGGTTTTCAAAAATTAAGGAAAAATCCCAAAAAGGGCGATAAGTCGTTCAAAAATAAACCTATCCATATGAAATTTACATATGTTGTTAACTAAAAGATGCTGAATAAAATTACAAAACGCAAATTAGTGGCGCTGCAGTCGGATTGCGTCATGTGTGAGGAGCATAAAAATGCATGTTACAAAGTACGGCTGCTGGTGTCGCTGTGATTACGAGAAAAGAAATTTGAGATCACCAAATCATTAGTATGGCCTCGCGGTATCATTTGTGCGCAAAACTGCGATATAGAGCTGCTGGAAGATTGGATATAGGGCAAAGTCAGACTGAGGTGAACAGATGGCTAAATGTGAGTCTTTCTGTTGTTCATGGGCTTTGGAAACGATTTCAAATCTCTGGTTCGGCTTCCAGAAGGTTTAGCCAAGGACGGGCGCAAACTACGACAAGCAGCAATGACTGATATTTGCGGTTATGTATACGAAGTAATAGAATAGCAACTGCCTCTCATCTTAAGCCTCCCTTGATGCAGCCACTGGAAGGTAGGTATCAATATCTACTGTTCGTAGAATGCTTCATGAAGGTAGTCTTTACGCGAAGCTACCAGGCGTTTGTGTGCTGCGCACCTCATGTCACTGGAAAGAGCGTTTAAGATGGGCAAATCAACATGTCCACTGGACGGCTAATCAATGAAGGCGTGTTCTCTTCACAGATGAGTTCCAGTTTAGCCTCCAAAGCGATAATAGACATTGTTAGATTTGAAGAGAAGAGGGAACACGCTATCACCTATCAAACGTTCCTAAAAGAGATTCGTATGGAGGAGGCAGTGTCTGTGTTTGTGATGGTATCTCTTTGGGCGGCGCACAGGCCTCCATGTCTTTCCACGTGGAACTGTGAATGCACGCGTCTATAGAGGTGACATTCTTGATGCTTATGTTCGTCCTTATACCGCTGTAATAAGTAATGATTTCTTGTTACAGAACAATAACGATAGACCGCACAGGGTTCACATCGTAGATTATCTTCAGCTCCAAACAATTTAGCGCATTGAATGACCAGCGCGATCACTGCACTTGAATCCCACTGAGCATGTTTGGAATGCTTTAGGAAGATCTGTCGCTGCTCTCAATTCCCCTCCTCAGACCCTTGCCACGCTTACAACTGCTTTACAAGAGCAGTGGCTCGCACTTAACAGAGAACTTATCGATCGCATGATTGACGGTATCACACATCGCTATACGTGCAGTATTGCTTCTAGGGTTGATCATACTCCATATTAAAGATACTTTTCCTAAAACAAACTGACACATTTATTTTGTTTATTTTGTAATTGTGTTAATTTTTGAAACACCACAATAGTCTGGTAATTTATTTTAATGTTATTATATACCTTACTATGTGTTGTACATTGTGTCTCAGTGTTATTAAAATCTACTTTTAATATTTTCAGTAATCTCTACTTTTGTTGCTTTTCCTTAATTTTTGGAAACCAGTGTATATAGCCTATAATAAACAATCGGACGTAAAATTATGATAATTAATGGAGAAACACTTATATTTAAGTAACATGTCATAGAAAAGCGTTTCCTTTCCTTTTTAAAACACTATTTTTCATTAAAAAAAAAAAAAATCTCAATCGAATTTTACGATAATTACATATTTGGAACCAGCGTCGAAAAATAGGTATATATGCAAAAATTTAAAATCTCTAAATGCAGTATTTGTAAAACTTTTATACCGCAAAAAACAATCTTAGTCAAAAAAGCATCCGTGGTTTTACAAGATGTCTCGCTTTTAAAGTTTTCGCGGAGAGGAAATGAAATTGGAAATGAATCCTTTCATTAATCTAGATTTTTAAGTGATAATTAGAGTCCTACTTTGAATATTTTAACAAAAAATGGCATATTTGCATTCAGCGGCAAAAATTACACATAGATGCTTAAAAATTATATCTATAAATGCAATACTTGTTAAAAAATATATAGGGTGGAAATAAATACTAGTGTCCTAGGCGTCAGCCATCTGGCCATGAAATATTTCTCAAACATCTGTGCTCTACTGCTTGTCTTTGAAAGGAAATAAAATCAGTATATGCAAGTCGATTTTTAATGGATTTTTCCGCTTATAAAGGGAATTTTCAAATATATATATATATATATATATATATTCTTAAACAGAAAATATTTTTGCGTCCGCATGCGCAATTTTATGTTTTTAGGTCCGGTAGATTATAAAAAGCAGGCGTCTTCCAAAACGTCCAGTACCTTTATCGCTATGGAACCCCTTCTAAATTATGGTAAAACCTCCCGCATCTGACAGCAAATCGAAGCGGTTTGATTAAAATCAAAGCTTTTGTTGAATTATCAATATTTTCTATACTTTTAATTGGAGTTTATAATTAACAACGTGCGTTAATTAAGACTTTTCCAAAATGTTATGATTTAGAAAATGTCAGGGGGTATTCAACTCTAATTTAAAAAAAATCAAGTCTGTAACTTAAATAGTTCGCTAGTACGAGCACTTTCACAGACGAACAAGACACGAGATTATAAGGGTTTCGTGAAATGAACGAAACCCTAAAATTGACAAGAGTGAGTGTACTCGAAATTTGTTTAAATACACAGGGAAACATGGACGTGACTTCGTCATGACTTGGGGTGGTTTGACAGAATGAAAAGTTGGGATTTCATTCACTTAAAATCAAGAAGGGATAAGAAAATGTATCATGGTATCTTACTACATCATGCAGTTCCATCTACTACTCGAAAGACTGGCAGAGGATTCACTTTTTAGGAACAAAATGACCTAATAAACACATCTAAATTACGTTTAAATTATTTGAAAACAAAGGGCCACACAAATCTCACAAAATTTTAATTTGACCATCGCGATCGCATAATTTCAATCCTATCGAGAATTCGGGAGATGAAATGGACAGAAAACTCCGTATGATGGCACCAACAAATCTACGAAGTCTTTGGGAATATTTGCATGATATATTGAGAAACAAAAGCCTCTGACAAAAATTGTGTCTCGAATGCCAAAACTGCAAAAAAGTAATACGCGCTAAAGAAGTCCACATCGACGAACAGAATATCAGTTGAATTATATTTTTTATGTTAAATATTTAAAATGTTCACATATATTTTATTATAAAAATATTGTTATCGTTCTTTAGTAAATGCACTACTACATTGTTCGGCATTCTTAATTTGTACATTTGATAAAATCCTTTTGCCCGCTAGTATATATATACGTATATAAGTACTGACATCATATTAATATATTATGCACACTGCAAGTTACCATGATAGTTTTTTTTTTCTTTTACAAGATTAAGATTTAATATGTTTCTGTGTCAGTTTTTTATTCAATGTTAATTTTACGCACGTAAATTTCCAAATCTTGTTTCGAATAATCTTTAAGAGTACCATTGGTCTAGAATCGTATTTAAAGCTTCTGGAGATTACTGAGGAGAAAACAGGATATAACATTCTGAACAAGAGATGTCACGTTTTAGGAAAATGCTTATTGTCAGTCTTTATTTCTTGACGTTCCTTTTTCAACCTTCCTTTTATTAGTATTTTTTTCACTTATTTTTTCTTCTTGCTATGTGTCCTTTGATCACTTCTTTGACGAATTTTTGTTTGGCTGCTGTTATTAACTAAAAGCTATAACTTTCAACAATTATTCAAAAATTCTATTAATTTTTTACTGTTGTTTTATTCTAGTTTATCTTTTAACACGACATTATTAAATTGTCTAATTTATGACTCTAATTTGTCATTACGTTTCTCAGCAATGATTTATGTGAATGTTTATAAACTGCTTAATTTTTTGTTCAAATAGCGAAAATAGGGAAAAAACTGCATATCTTCTTAACTATGATACTAATTTATAATTATTAAGATGCTTCATGGTGCAGAATGATATACATTTTAAAAGCAACGCTAAAAATGCCAGAATAAACAAAAATTTCGCAGACTAGTTTCGGTAGCGTTTAGCGTACCGTCCTCAGTGCAAAGAATAACGGAAACTTGCTCATTTATATAGAGGAGAAGCGGATTCAACTGAGAAGTTCATTACCAAATGGGGAAACAGGAAAACCTGTGCACCAGCCAATGGGAGACTAGTGTAGGGGTGGAGTGGAGACTGTGTAGTGGAGACTAGTGTATTTTCCAGAAATGAGTAAAAAAATGGTAGTGATTAAGCAAAAGAAGATTTTATGAAATATTTCCAGCAAACTGATAAAGGGGGAAAAGCAAATTCACTATTAACAATAAAGCCATAATTTTTGTTATATGAAAAGCTTCAAGAAAGTTAAGTTCGTGTACAGAAGTGGGTTTAGAGGTGATTTTGGCTGAATTAAAATCAAAAGAGTGATTCATCTCCCAGCAATGTTTAGCAATTGAAGATTTATTGGTTTCCTGATTTTGAATATATTGTTGGTGTTCTTTAATACGGAATTTTAAACCCAGTTTTGTCTGTCCAATGTAGGAAAGACCGCACTGGCAATTAATACTATAGATACCCCATTAGTTGTATAACTCAATAGGGTCTTTGAGTTTCGAGAAGGTGAGCTTATTCGTAGGGGTAAAAATTATTCTGAAGTCATGCTGTCTATGAATTTTGGCAACAAGAAAGCTGGATTTAGGAAAGAAAGGTAACACAATGCTGCTTCTGGACAGAGAAGAGGACTGATTTGAGTTAGTGGGGCGTGGATGCTGTAGTTTAGGTAAAGCAGTATCGATAATAGAAATGCTGCAACCTCTGTCAATCGCAATAGTTCTAAGATATTGAATTTCACTATTAAGTGAGTGAGAATCAAAACAAAGATGAATGGCACGATTTATGAAAGTAAAAAAAGGCTGCCAATTTCTGGCTGGGAGGGTGACAAGAGCGAGCATGGGAGAGCAGACAAACTGCAAATTTTTTCGATAGACCTAAGTAGAGAAACCGTCCACAGTACGTGTGACAAGGGTATCCAGAAACGGGAGAGAACCGTTATTTTCGGTTTCATAAGTGAATTGTATTTTGATATCTATTGAGTTCATAATGCTAACGATATTATCAATATTGTGAAGACAGGCGTCAATTAAAGTGAAAGTATTATCAACATAGCGAGTCCAGAACGGGAATGAGGATTGATTAATGCTTTTGAATGCTCACTTTTTAATCAATTCTCGTTCCAGTTCTGGACTTGCTATGTTGATGATACTTTCACTTTAATTGACACCTCGAAACTCAAAGACCCTATTGAGTTATACAACTCATGGGGTATCTATAGTATTAATTGCCAGTGCAATCTTTCCTACATTGGACAGACCAAACGGGGTTTTAAATTTCGTATTAAAGAACACCAATAATATATTCAAAAACAGGAAATCAATAAATCTTCAATTGCTAAACATTGGTGGGAGATGAATCACTCTTTTGATTTTAATTCAGCCAAAATCATCTCTAAACCCACTTTTGTACACGAACTTAACTTTCTTGAAGCTTTTCATATGTACAAAAATTATGACAATATTGTTAATAGTGAATTTGCTATTCCCCCTTTATCAGATTGCCGGAAATTTTTCATAAAATCCTCTTTTGCTTAATCACTACCATTTTTTTACTCATTTCTGGTGGCATTTCCTACACTAGTCTCCCATTGGCTGGTACCCAGGTTTTTCTGTTTCCCCATTGGGTAATGAACTTTTCAGTTGAATCCGCTTCTCCTCTATATAAATGAGCAAGTTTACGTTATTCTTTGCACTGAGGACGGTACGCTAAATGCTACCGAAACTAGTCTGCAAATTTTTTATTTATTCTGGTGTTTTTAACGTTGCTTTTAAAATGCATATGACACTAATTTTCTATTGCATTTTTCCGCAGTGACTTAAGTGAATTATTTTAAACTGCTTACTTTTATGTTAATGGCAGTAGATAGTACGGATAAACAGCATATCCTATCATTATGTTTTCTTCTTAAAGCCAAAATTTCTAGCAGAGTCTGTTGTACATTCACGTATATATTATGTATTTTTCATTGTACTACAATATTATTTTCAAAATAAGATCATATCCTCACACTTTTATAAATGAGAGATTGTTTATAAAAACTCAAATCATCCGGCCTTATCTGACAGGTGGGATAAAATCGTATTAATATGTTAACGTTACGGGAATTGGAAAAGTTAAGATTTTCATACAAAAAATTACATTATATATTTTCATTTGCGACATTAACTAAAGACATAAACTTATAATATATCAGTTATAAGTATAATGATTTAGTATTTAAAGGGAAAATTACCATTACCTTCACTATTACAATTTAAAAACCATTGTTCAAACTGAGTTCAATTCTTTATCACCTTTGCACAAATGATAACCCCTTTTGTCAATGTAGTTTTGATTGCATTTTGTCCTCAAAAATTGTTTACAATATATCCCGTTAATAGATTAAGATGTCTTTTTATGCATGAAGTAGGATATTTAGCTTTATTCTACGGATTGGAAATAGCGCAGCATGTCACAAAATAGTACATTTAAATTTAGCAATAGCTTCGTTATGGAAAATAATACCTCATTCAATGTCCACACGCAATATTTTACCGTGTTTCAATAATTTTAGTTTTTCTTCATATTGAGGCATTTTAAATACTTGTAAAAATTTTAAAAAAGTTAAAATATGTTTAGACGAAGAAATTACACAAATGACACTATGGAACTGGACAGCACAGTGTAAAGGTTATTCCTTGCAATTAGCTGTAATGACTTCTAAAAACGATTTAAACTGAAACATTCTTTTTTCACAAGACAACGCTTTTGCTATTTATAAATACATAAGTAAAATTATAAAAAAATAATTTGAAATATGCAAAATTTATGAAATTCTTAAAATATGTAAAACATTTCCACTTTTTCTTTGGGTGTATCAAGAAAAACGTATTATACAACATAGATTTTCTTATCTATAGTAATATTATGAAGAAGTAAAGTTTGTTTGTTTGTAGGAAGTAATCTCTGGAACTACCGAGTCGATTTCTAAATAATGGTATCAAAATTATGGTGTTAGTCCCTGTTCCAATTTAGGCTATATCTTATACGCATGCCACTAACCCAACAAGGGTGCAAGAGCTAAAAAAGTTCTAAAAATGCGATTTTTGTGTTCCAAAAGGGCCTAGAATCATGAAATTTAGAATGCTAGTTACTTATTAAATATAAATTATCTATAAAAACATTTCTTTCAAAAATCGAAATTTAAAAGGGGAGAAAATGGTCGAAAAACGTTCTAAAAAACGTTCTAAAAGGGCGACTTTTGTGTTACTGAAGGGCCTAGAAAAATGAAATTTGACATAGTAGTTACTTATTAGATATCTCTAAGTAGATTTTTGTGTTCCAAAAGGGCCTAGAATCATGAAATTTAGCATGGTAGTTAGTTATTAAATATAAATTATCTATAAGAACATTTCTTTCAAAAATCGAAATTTAAAAGGGGAGAAAATGCGCGAAAAACGTTCTAAAAAACGTTCCAAATGACGATATTTATGCAATCCCAAGAAGTACTGAACCGATATAAAAAAAAATGGTGTCAAAATAACGGTGACAGACTTTGCTCCAACATAAGCTATATTTTAAGCCGGTGTCATTAATCCAAAGGGCGTGCTAAAAAAAAAAAAAGAAAAAAAAAAAGAAAAAACGTTCTAAAAAGGCGACTTTTGTGTTACTGAAGTGACTAGAAAAATGAAATTTGACATAGTAGTTACTTATTAGATATCTCTAAGTAGATTTTTTTTAAAAATTCGAAATTTAAAAAGGGTGAAAGTGTGCGAAACTCCATCTAAAAATGCTCTAAATGGCAATTTTTCCACAATCTCAGGAAGTATCAAACCGATTTCAAAAGTAACGTTTGAAAATTGATGGTGATAGCCCTTGCTCAAACATACGCTGTATTGCATATCGGTGTCACTACCATCTGGTTGTTGCAGGAGCAAAAAATGTTCTAAATTATGATTTTTTTATACTGCAGAGGATAGCAACATGAAATTACGTATGGTAGTTACTTATAAAATATAAATTACCTTTAACATAATTTCCTAAAAAATTGGAATTTTAAAAAGGTGAAAATGGTGAGAAACGTTCTAAAAACGTTCTAATTTGCGACTTTGATGCAATCTGAAGAAGTACAAACCAATTTCAAAAATAATAGTTGGAAATTGATAGTGACAGCTCTTCCCCCATCTTAGGTTCGATTTCATGTCGATGTCACTACCACCTGGGGGTTGCAGAAGCAAAACGCGTTCTAAAATTGTGATTTTTGTGATACTGCAGAAGCTAGAAACTTTAAATATGGAATGCTAGTTACTTTTATAATATAAATGTCCTTTAAGAACAATCGAAAATAAATTTGAATTTTGAAAGGGGTGAAGAGAAGGGAAGGAGCGAGAAGCGTTTAAAAAAATCCTAAATTACGATTTCTATACAATCTCAGGAAATAATATACCGATTACAAAAGTAATGGTTTCGAATCAATGGTGACAGACTCTGATCCTACACAGGCTATATTTTATGCCGATGTCACTACAACCCGAGGTTGGCAGGAACAAAAATTCGAAAAAAGCCTTTAAAAACTTGCTAAATTACCTTTTCATGGAATATTAGGAAATACCAAACCGATTTCAAAATTAATGTTGGCAAATTAATGGTGACTGTCTCTGTTTCAACATAAGCATTTTACTTTAGTGCCATTACATCCAATGAGGTGGCAGACCGTTAGACAAGAAGCTTGAAATTTGGCATAATGGTTAATTTTAAGAATTAAATGCGTACTAAGAATGGTTTCTAAACTAATCAAAACGTCAAATGAATGTTGAAATAAGCCTATGAAATAAGCATAAAACATCAAAATACTTTATAACTTATCGTTTATTTAGAATTAGTTTTAGTTCTTCATATTAAGTTAAGTCTCATTCTGCCTAATGCAGTGTTATAATGAAGTTTAGTCAAATTGTGGCTTAATTAGTAATTTTTGAATTATTTCTAGAAGTTTACTTTCTTCTAATAAAAATTAGACATACAATCATGATTTGGCTCACTTTAACTATTATGCGAGAGAAGCCGCGGATTTTACTAGTATATATAATATATATATATATATATAGAGAGAGAGAACATCACATTGATTAGAGAATAATATCCATTTCTCAACCAGAAATAAAGACGATTTCTCTTTTAAAAAAAACTAGTTATATTGAAAACTATTTACAAATATACAAGGAGACAGCACTCACACAAACATTATTAATTCTTGTGACATTTTTCCTCATTTTAAAAACGTCTACCTCTTTTAAGTCCATTTTTGCGTCTACCACCTCATATCAGCACCAACACTCGAATAATGTTCTCAAGTTCCTCGCGTCATTTCAGTTTATCTCTCGGAGCATGTCTGCCACCGACAGTCATTTGTGAGCGCATGCGTTACCGCTGTCAGCATCGCTAGAGTGCTTTACTGCAGAGTTGTGATCTCGACACCTGGCGGTGCTTTTGTAAGGCCGCTGTAGGGATTTGGGATCTCATAGCTCGGCCGTCCTTCTAGACATTCGTCCTCGAATGCATCCTGGACCGCTGGGAACAGCAACTGGATCACCCGGAAAGATAAAGAAAAAACAGCAGCATCCGAAGTTCTATTTTGGAAAAAAGTCATCATTATTAAAATTCTTCATCAAAATTTATATTATTTCTGGAAAAAATTATTCTTATTCTTTTTTTACGTCTCTTTGTCGTTCTTCCTTCTTACGTCTTATCGCCTTCCCTTTTCTTACGTCTTTCCGTCTTCTTTTACCTTAAATCTTTTCGTCTTCTTTTACCTTACATCTTTTCGTCTTCTTTTACCTTACATCTTTTCGTCTTTCCTTTTTTTACGTCTCTTCGTCTTTCTTTTTCTTACGTCTTTTCGTCTTCCTTTTTCTTACGTTTTTTCGTCTATTTTTCGTTCCTTCGGGATTAATTTTGTCAAAATCGTCTAAAGCCAGTCCGGTGGTGTGTCGTAGTCGGGGTAGTGTCATAATCGGTGAAATTCTTCTTCTTTTTTATGTCAAGCTTCATCCGCCACAGCTTCATGTACTCGGCGAAAGTACTAGTGACCATTGGACCTTCATTAAATCCAACTTTCTTTACATCGTAGATGTCGTTATTTTTTACTTTTATGACTTTGTAAGGACCTAAATATTTTGATTTTAACTTCAAACCTGGACCTTGTTGTGTGCGTTTTATAGCAACCATATCATTAATCTTAAATTTGTTAGGCTTTTTCCGTCTAAGATTTTATAAATTTTACGGTTATCTTCTTGTACTTTTAAAATTTGTTTTTTTTTTGCGTCTTTTCTCAATTCTCCACGATTATTAATAAAATCTGATTGTATTTCAGCGTTCAAAAGGCTAGTAATCTTTATGTTATTTTTTAGCTTCATTTTAGTACCAAACATCACCTCGAAAGGGGTTTTATTAATACTTCTCTGAAAAGTCGAATTTATTACTTGTTGGACATCGCATACATGTGTATACCACTTCGTAGGATTATCTAGAGATAATTTAGACAGAACAGATATTATGACCGAATTTAGACGTTCGACTTGGCCATTAGCTCTTGGTAACCCTGTGGTAATCGGGATATGTTTAATATTTTCTCTGACGCAATAATTTTCAAAAGCTGTGGAGGTAAAGGCAGGACCTTTATCTGAGATTATGCGAAATGGACTTCCAAATACAGTTTTTTTTTATTTCTAATTTAGAAATTACTTCTGCAGTGTCGGTAGATTTTGTGGGATACAACCAAACAAATTTTGTGAATGCGTCAATGACTGAAAAAGTATGTCTGTAATTTTTATTCGTGCTCTCCAATGGACCTAACTGACCAACATGATACGTATGTAACGGAGTTTCTTCTTTTTCTATCGGGTGCAGCAAACCTTCTTTTTTAGCAGATTTTCGATTAATTAAAATACAGGGAACATAATTTATATACATTTCTCGAATTTTTGTTTAACTTTGGGGATGTAAAAATCATTCTCTATTTTTTTTTCTGTTCGTGCGACTGCGTAATGACCTTTTGCGTGAGCGGCCTTAGTTATATTCATTTGCATTTCATCTGGTAAAACTAATAAATCATTACCATTAACACATTCATAGAGAACATAATTTTTAACTAAATAATCATCATAGGATTTTACTTTTAGAATTTGTTTTATGATTATAATATGCTCATGAGTTTCTTGAGCTTGGATAATTTTTAAAGTTAAGCTATCTTGGATTACCATACAAATAGGATATCTGCTTAATACATCAACATGTCTCATACTAGTACCGTGTCTATGCTCAATAGTATAATCGAAATCAGATAATATAATTGCAAATTTAGCTATTTTTGTACTCATTTCTTTCTTATCCATAGTCATTTTAAATGCATTACAGTCGGTTACAATTTTAAATGGAATACCTAGCACATATACTCTAAACTTTTTCAAGGCTTCAATTACAGCTAAGACTTCCATTTCATAGCTAGTATACTTTCGTTCAGCTTTGGGTTTTTTTTTTTTTTTTTTTTTTTTTTTTTTTTTTTTTTTTTTTTTTTTTTTACTGGCGAAATAATCTGGATGAAACTGGTTATCTACTGGCTATTGTTGCAGCTCCATAGTCATCTATACTGGCATCACAATGGATTTCGGTCGCGCTTTTGGGCTTGTAAATTGAAAGTACTGGTTCTGACGACAGAATGCGTTTGAGTTCGTTAAAAGCTTTCTGTTCTTCTACAACAAACTTAAATTTAGAATATATTCTTAACAGGTCACTCAACGGTTTAGCTATAACCGAATAATTTCTTATAAACTTTCGAAAGTATCCTGTCAATCCTAAATAACTTTGAATATCTTTGGTACACTTTGGTACGGGAAAATTTATTACTGCTTTTGTTTTCAGTGGGGAGGGACACGATTTACCATTTGTGATTCTATACCCCAAAAAATCAATCTCACGCTTCAAAAAGTTGCATTTTTTTAAGATTTAATTCCAACCCGTATTCCGATGCAGTTTCAAGAACAAGTTTTATTTTTTCTAGACCTCCAGCTTCGTTTTTGGCGGGTATTATTATGTCATCCATATAAATGACTACAGTGTGATCTTTTAATAGGTTTCGAAATACATTATAAATATATTTTTGAAAAACACTAGGGCTATTGGACAGCCCGAATGGATATTTTAAAAATTCGTACTGTCCTTCATGAGTGACAAAAGAGGTGTATTTCTGTGAGCTTTCTTCAACCTCAACATGAAAAAAAAAACTTTTTTAAATCTATGGTTGTAAATACCTCAGCAGAGTGTAATTGATCTATAACATCATGTATTACTGGTAATGGAAAACTTCTCGCACTGTCTTCTTCGTCTGTAATCAATACAAAGTCTCATTGTGTTATCTTTTTTCTTAACCAACACAACCGGCGACGAAAAATTAGAAGAACTCTTCCGAATGATTCCCAGAGCTAGACACTCCTGAATTTGGTCTTCAACTATTTTTTCCTCACATGGCGGTAATCTTCGAGGGGAAGAACAAACTGGGATTTCATCAGTTAAATTAATATTCATTTTGGCATCTACAGTTTCAGTTTTAATTGGCACATAATTCTCAATTAAAGAGGATAATTCCGAACGTAAATTTTTGTCAGCAATGTGACTTAAATCAATTTTAGGCTCATCTAGAACATTTACAATGTTAACCAAAAAATCATTAGACTGAACATCCGTTTTAAACAATTTCACTTCATTCTCAGAAATAGTTAATGTACCTTGATGAATAACATCAGTGCCAATAATTAAATCGAAATTAATGTAACTGTCATGAACGACAAAAATGCCAACTTTAAATTTCGAATTATCAACTTCAATTTCCGAATCGAAATAACCTTATGGCTTAATTGAGGTTTTCCCTAACCCGGTCAAAGTGATACCCGTAGGTTTTAATTCCACAAAGTTCTTCAAATTATCATAAACACTTTTCTTTAACAGAGTCTTTTGACTACCAGTATCTATCAAGGAGGTTAAATGTAAAGAATAAAGCTTTACCTCTTTTAAAATTAAATCTTGGGATGTAATACTGTTAACTTGTGGCTGAGCGTTTTTAAAATTTGTATCTTTCGATTTATTACAACACTGAAATTATTTGTGTGTATCTCCAGTATCTCCATAACCGTTACAAGAGATAAAAAGGGGCCCTTTATCTTTATTAACACAGTTAATGCTTTTATGATTATTCCCGCCACAATTATAACAGCGCATATTTGGATTTACAGGCTTAAATCTGTTCTTAACTTCAACTTCGGATTTAATTTAGGCTTAGCTCCTTCATGTTTATGAGATTTTGAATTTTCATTCTCCTACCGTAACTTCTCATAGACTTTTAATTTTTGCTTAAATTCCAAAATCGACTCACATCCATACAATATTGATTTTCTAAAAACAGGGTCGGGTATACCATTTATAACATACTGCATTAACGCGGAGTCCTCGATATTACCACGTGAACCTAACAGCTTTATTACTAGAAAATATTCTTCAAGGGCTTCATTTTCACGTAAATTTCGTTTATTTAACAAATGATGCATCTCCGCAGAATTATAAGTAGTGCTAAATTCAGCAATCAAAAGTTGCTTCAATTTCTCACATGAATTTATATGTAATTCGGTCTGAACCAACAATTTTGCTTTTCCTCTTAAGGATCTTTTTACAAAAAAAAAAAACTTATGCAATTCCGACAGATTAAATATATTAGTGACGTCATCAAAGTTATTTAGCCATACATTTATATCCTGACATACACTGCCATCAAACGGAGGTACAACATTTTCGATATCACTAAAATTAATAGTTGATGGCACAAAACTTTGAACTGGAAATTGCTTGCTTTTATCCAAATTTGATGATTCCATACCTGCTGAACTATTTAAAGGTACTTCGTGTTCTGAATCTGTGTCACTGTCTTTCTGAACATTAGCTTGTAGCAAGCTTAAATCCGATAAATAAGTAACTAATCGCGTCGTAAGATCAACTATAGATCATTCATTCGAAATGCAAAGTACATTACAAATTGTAATTAAATCATTCAGAGAAAAATCCGCTGAATTTTTGTTATTTTAGTTTTAAATTCGAAACTATCTGTTTGATAACCAAAACCAAAAAAATTTCTGATTCTTTTTCGATTTGATCTGTCACCTTCTGCATCAAACAGGAATTTGTCCAAAAGTTTTATTTTGCTTGTTTTTTTCATTTTTAATGGCAAGTTCCAGTTCAAGGATATCGATCAATTTCATCATGGAATTAAAAAAAATGAGTTGTATACAGTACCCACCACTAAGAACAATGTCTTCTTGAATCCAGAATTCCGTACTTTTATTTTTATTTCACCATCGGCGATTTCATAATACTCACCAGACTTGTGGGCGACGACGTCAAAATATTAAATCATTCGTTCCTCTTCTGGCACCAACAATTATAGAACATCACTTTGATTAGAGAACAAAATGCACTTCACTACCAGAAATAAAAACGATTTCTCTATAAAAAAAAAAAAAAAACTAGTTATATAGAAAACTATTTACAAATATACAAGGAGACAGCACTCACACAAACATTATTAATTCTTGTGAAATTTTTCGTCATTTTAAAAACGTCTACGTCTTTTTAGCCCATTTTTGCGTCTACCACCTCATATCAGCATCAACACTCGAATAATGTTCTCAAGTTCTTCGCGTCACTTCAGTTTATTTCTCGGAGCACGTCTGCCGATGACAGTCATTTGTGAGTCCATGCGCTGCCGCTGTCAGCATCGCTAGAGTGCTTTACGTCAGAGTTGTGATCTCGACTCCTGGTGGTGCTTTTGTAAGGGCGCTGTAGGGATTTGGGATCCCACATATATGCATTCACATTAGAGTTTGTATTTGTTTATAACGGTTTTATATGCACATATATATACATATGTGTGTGTGTTTTATGTTATATGTAATTATTAGAAATATGTTTTCTTTGACTAAAAATGTTGAAACTAATTAAAAATCGAGAAATAATTCAGTATTTACAATATTATTAAGATATAATTGTAGAAGAACCATTTTATATAAATTTCTAAAACGGAAAACGTCTAAACAAATAATATTTTTCAAAAATATGGTGCCAATCAGCTATTTCCTGTTAATAAATAAAATATATGATATGTTTTTCAGAAGATATCTCTGAACTCAAACAAAGATAACTATCTTTCAAATATTTTTAAAGACATTACAAGACTACCACTATAAACGAACTACATAACCTATATCAAAGTCAAATTCAATATTAATTAATTAATTCCACCGTTTTTCAAAGAGGGTTGAATATATAACTTTAAAACCCAGTGAGGGTAAATTTTTCAAACACCGTGATTTATCTAGACCAATTCTACAAAAATTTAATCTATTACGCATGGATTTTACTTATTTGGGTAATAAATTTCGTTTTTTTGTTATTATTATTATTATTATTATTATTATTATTATGCATTTCCTCAAGCCTAGATTTTTTACCGTAAAGCGTTTTTTTTTTTTTTTTTTTTTTTTTTTCACTTTCTTACAGTATTTTTCGCATAGTACTGAATGTAATGTCGATTGTTGAGGTAAAGCTATTGTAATTTTTTTCCTCAAATCCTGTTTTTGAAGCTGACCGATCTCGAAATCAATAGTTTTTTTTTTTTTTTTTCAGATGTGTACCATTTTGTCAAAATAATGTTGGCATATGCTCAAGAAAATTTGTTTTCCTTTGATATTATGGTACTAAATTTGTATGAGATATATGTGAAAGCAGAGCAATTGTTGCCTGATTGGAAGTCCAATACTCTACTCATACCTGCTGTCACGCATAAGATAATATCTAGATTCTTTAGCAGAAAAAAAAACATATATTTAAAATGTTATTAAATATAAAGCAAAAAGTTCGTAAAGGAATATCTTTTATCTTTGTTATCGAGAAAAAATCCTACATATCACTTAAATTTGAGGCAAAAAACTTGACCGTCCTCTTTAAAAAAGTTAATAAAATTCTTTTTATTATATACAATTTTATTAAATATTTTTATTGCAGTAATTAAAATAAATTAAAAGTGTATGATAATTTTTGTTTTAGTTGTTGAAAACGCGCTAACGTTTTGAAGTATACACTGTAATTCCTTTAAACATGGAATGAAAAAAAAAAATGTTTAATGTATTTATTAACTTAGCTGGATTTAAGATGGTTCTCAAGTTTACTGCTCAACAAGTCCAACATTTTCTGAAACATTTACTGAATATTTTTTTAAACGTAAAGCCACACCATTAGCAGGTCTGACTATGGAAACGATTTGGAATCGAAATATTTTTTACATTTTTCTTAAAATTAAATTATTTATCAATTTATGCGATTTGGGGTCACGTGACAAGCTGTTTTTCTCTCTTCGCTTACTTGTATTTATACTTTCATCTGGAAATTCGGTTCAAAATGGCATCTTTGACAGCATTTCATTATAGATCTTTTGCATTTGAAAAACGTGTAAAACATCTATCCATCACATAGTTTCTGTATAATAACACCTGTCAATTTCCTGCGTTTCCGGACAAATGTGAATTAAACATTTTGTCTTTTGTCGTAAAGTTTCCACTTTGGATTTGAGAACAGCCTGTCAAATAACTTTTGATATTATTTGTCAATTACTAACAAATAACATTTTAATAAATTATTTTCATAATTCAATAACTTATCTATACAACTGACATTTTTTTTTTTTTTTTTTTTTTTTTTTTTTTTTTTTTTTACAATTAGGCAATCTTTTTACTATACTGCACTTTTTAAAAATAATGGATGATGACATGAGATGTGTAGATTGTTTTAATAAAATTACATTTTAAATCCGTAAATTTGCACGCTTAGAACAAATTGCAAAATCTAATGAAAGTTTTTGAAAGTATACGTTTTAAAAATACTTCTTAAACATTTAAATTGTTGAATTACTCTCAGGCTTTGATATTTGCAATTATTAGGTTCGTTTTGAACTACCTTCTGATATACATGTTGTCTACAAAATATCTTTACAATTTCAAGTTTATATTAGACATGCAAATGAACAAATACGCCCATACAAAGTATTACAAAATTATAAGTATATAAATGGTGTTTTTAGACGTGTTATTTTAAAATTTGCAAAATTGTTTCTAGTCACAGGGAATTTGACATCTGACAGATCATTTGTGCTTAGTATTTTATACCATTTCTATTTGAATAGACTTACGACACAGCAAAGCTTGCAATTTGGGCAAAACACCATCAGTTTATTGCGGGAGGCATTCGCTAAGCGCATAATTTCGCGTAATGGACCTGTGAACCGCCCTCCATGATCATATGATATCACACAAATGGTTTACTTTCTGTCGGGATATGTAAAGTCGCCGGTGTACGCCTATAAAACACAGACGTTGGAGCAGTTGGAAATTTACATTTGCAGCATTAGTGCTGATATACGGCCCCAGGCGCTCGATAAAGCCGTCGAAAATGCAACTTCCAGATTGCGCTTCATTCGGGCCAGCTGCAGCGCACATAATCCGGAAATCATTTTAAAACTTCAATGGCATAATTCTTTTTATTAAAATCAATATCATGGCCATTAATATTATTTTTATGTATTTCATTTAGTTTTTAATTTGTATAACCCTTAAAAACAGCCTTTATTAAAGTTTTCTGAATCACACAATAAACCTCTTTATATGCACCACTGGTTTGATTGAAACACGTTAAGACAATAATTTTCCTCTTATACAGTTTTTTTGTCCGCGCCTTGCTTTATCCAATACTGACCATGACCAGGTCTCCAAGAATATTGTGTGACCAAGTTTACAATTAGTAAATTACAGAAGAAATTCCTGGAAACCAGCTCATTGGTGGATAAAGCAACGATAAGACAAAGAAAAAAAAAGCAGACGAGCAGAAGTTCATACCATTATATGAAAGCAACATCTATGTTCTTGCTATTCAATGATCACGTAATTCATTCTAAATATGATTATTAATAATAGTTACTTTTACTATGCATATCTGCTGACATAAAAAAAAAATATATATGCTATGAATTTGAATACAACTATAAAATGTATTATATGTTGCAGACAGTGTAATTATGCGACCAGGTCCATGATTTTATTAGTAATTTAGTATATTTAAGTATTAATTTACGTTATATTGTAGTTAGTAATTTTTTGTAAACAACGTTTATAGTAAAATTAAGTTTATATGAAAATGATAAATATTAAACATTTTTATTCGTACAATATTTACAAATTCATACTTTATTAAGAGATTCAATGAAACAATTTGTTTTAAGTAAATATATTTTGTTTAGAGAACAAAAGAATAATTTTTAAGAAAAAAAGCCCCTTCAACAAATACTCAGGTTCATTCTACATTAAAGAAATAAAAGTAGCATATAAACCTGCAAATATAAAAAGAAAAAAAAACTGGTTAGGATCAGAGCTATTTATTCTTCGAATGTAGAGAATAATATGAAAACGTGTTCTCTAATAACTCCTAAATGTTCCGGTCCAAACCAAAAATACGATGCACATTAAATGCAGGAAATACATGATTGGATTAGTTTCGCAAGAGTCTCTTTGGGAATCAAGTTGCCGGTAAGTGTGTTCTTAATAATGTATTTATATTTTCTACTGAGATAGTTGGCATTCTTTACAGACAGATATTTGTCTTTAGGGATGGTGAATTTTGCTCCGACAAATATTAATGCGTAAATTAAAAAATATATATATCCATAAGTATTTTAATACACGAAAACTTTTTAATGTACTCAGTTTTAATATACTAATATACTAATTAAAAATACTAAGAGAAAAAAAAGCATAATTTTCCACATACAACACATTCACCAAATACGCAAGTTCAATATACCTTAAAGAAATGTAAACTAAAACAAGTCCTCTAATAACTGTCGCCTAAATGTTCCGGTCAACAAAAAATACGATGCACATTAAATGCAGGAAATACATGATTGGATTAGTTTCGATTGGATTAGTAGATCAGTAGACATCATCATGGTAAGAGTGCCTTTGGGAATCAAGTTGTCGGTTAGTGTGTTCTTAATAATGTATTTATATTTTATACCGAAATATTTGATATTCTTTACAGACAGATGCTTGTCTCTAAGGATGGTGATTTTTGCTCCAACAAAATGTAATATAAATAAATATATATATATATATATCCATAAGAATTTTAATACATTAAAACTTTTTAATGTACTAAGTTTTAATATACTAATATACTAATTATACTAAGAGAACAAAAGCATAATTTTCCACACACAACCCACTCACCAAATATGCAGGTTCAATATACCTTAAAAAAATGTAAAACAAAACATGTCCTCTAATAACTGTTGCCTAAATGTTCCGGTCAAGAAAAATACGATGCACATTAAATGGACACTGTAAACGCAAATGTCTGAAATTCAGTTCAAAAAGTGTCTTAAGTGGATGGTCACATTTTAAATGAAGAAAACGTGTCTTACTTTTTAAGACACCTTTTTGCATCTGAAGTTATGACATTGGAAACGTCTTAAAACGCGGCCATTTTTTAGACATTTGAAACATCTAAAATGAGATCTTAGAAGATTTTTTTCTATCTTATTTACACTGTCTCATTAACAGCAGGCTAAAATAAATGTTTGCTAATTATGGAAAACTACAATAGACTGCATTTTTTTTTTTTTTTACATTTATCAGATTTGATGCCAAGATTATATTAATCCACTTTCAAGTATTTAAAAATATTAATTATTTCTTTGCTTACTTTGAAAAATAGTTGAAGAAGTTTATTAATCATTTAATCAATTTAAGTTATTATACATACACAAAAACCATATCTGGGATTATTATTTATGTTATTTTTCAACAGATTCAATGTAATTAAAAACGAAATTCATCACCCCTTCAACATTGTAGACAAGATAAATATAATGTTATTTTCAAATCGACAAACCTACCCTCCTCTTTATGAAAATTTTCAATGCTTCATAAGGTAAATCGTAACATTTTTTTTATATTTCATTTATAATTTAAGGAAAATGTGCAAAAACACAAATCCGGGCACATTTTCATAAACAAACATTTGAAGCATATTTAAAATTTCTGATTACACCGTTTTTTTTAAGGTGAAATTAAACATTTACGTATGATTTTATTATTAAAATTATCTTGTTGTAAAATATTAAAATCACTTAAGAAATCATTTTATGATACAACAGTTAATAATGTGCTTGTTAAACAGGAGTGAATATTGTGAATATTTTAAATAATTTTACACATAATTTCAAATTATTAAATTCACCGTTCGTATATAAATATTTTCCATCAGATAATTAGAAAAATCTGAAAACATTGTATGTCTTTTTGCTTCAATTTAACATACAATGACATTTAATAATTAAAGTTTTTTTTTTACATTCATTAGATTCGATGTCAAGATTATATTAATCCATTTTCAAGTATTTAAAAATATTAATTATTTCTTTGTTTACTTTGAAAAATAGTTGGAGAAGTTTATTAATCATTTAATTAATTTAAATTATTATACATACACAAAAACCATATCTGCGATTATTATTTATGTTATTTTTCAACAGATTCAATGTAATTAAAAACGAAATTCCTCACCCCTTCAACATTGTAGACAAGATAAATATAATGTTATTTCCAAATCGAAAAATCTACCCTCCTCTTTATGAAATTTTACTATGCTTCATAAGGTAAACCATAACAAATTTTTATATTTCATTTATAATTCAAGGAAAATGTGCAAAACACAAATCCGGGCACATTTTCATAAACAAACATTTGAAGCATATAAGGGCATTTAATAATTGAAGTTGTCAAAAATGTATATGTTAATTAATTCATGTTTCCATTGGAGGGGGGAAAAAGTTTACTTAATTCAGTGTATTTCAACAATAAAATAAATGTTTACGACTGTTGTAATAATACATATAATTAAAAATGAGACCATTATTTTTTTACACAAAAATAAATAAATATGATTAAAGTTTTTTTTTATATATATACTAGCGGGCTACACCCGCTTCGCTGGTCCATTTTCCAAATGATCATTGATCAAACAAAATTATGAATTCGACCTTGTATTTTAAATTAATATGGACCTTCACCGGGAAAATCTTTCCGCATTTGCTGAATACTATGCGAACGCTATTTAGCTATTATAATATCTTATGGGTTAGGCAAAATTCGGATTATTCAGAAGAAATTCTTTTTACAGTATATATTTAAAGTAGAGGTTGGGAAGAAAATACGGCCGTTGTGATAATCATAAATGTTAAAATGTTCTCTAGTCACCACACTACTAAAAGGAGAGATAATTACAATGATTGCAGAGAGTGACCACTGAACATTACTTATGTTCGGATTATTCACTTTCGTTTGATAGTTCTTTCACTCCGGGCTTCTCAGCTTGGTGCTATGTGTGGTTCTGGTAGCTTAAATACAATATCTCTCTACGTTGCATTATATTTTGTAATACACGTCTTCTAGCAGGTCTACTGCAGTTTTCTATCTTTGGATTACAGCAGAGTAAATACGGTAAAAAAAAATAAATGTAATAAATTGTTTGCACACAGAAAGTCTTTAACTTTCATTAAAAGAAATGTGAATCACATAAAAGTGGATTTTTAAAAATGATGTGTTTGAATAAAATTAAAATAATGTCATTTTAATTACCATTTCCTTTTTATATATATACCACTTGCAGTTATGTAACTGTTAACCTGAAAAAAAAACTCGATAACTCATTATGATAGAAAAATAAACCTCTTCTTTTCATCTAATCAAAATCTTCCCAATCGTCCATAATCGGGTGCACAGCTAAGTTTTACGGCAAACATTAGAAGTGTTTGCAAACTATATGGTTACAAATTTACCAGAGTTAACACACATAAAACATACGTAATTATGCGCCAGAATACATCCCATTAAATAAAGTCAAATTGCTGTTGGCTGAATTATAGATCTTTCGCCAAAAATTCTCTTTGTAAATGAGAAATAAAGTCAGTTATACAAAACTTAATAACCTAACAGGTTATAATATAATGAAATAATCTTTTTTATGCACCGAAGACCTTTTTTCATTTCTCTAAAGAGTGCAATAACACGGAGAAATAAATACACTTTTTATTTTCAAAATTACATTATTCTTCAGTCTGCTGCCTAAATAAACCTAAAATCGTTAATTTTTTCCTCGGTTTAGCTAATAGGATTGTGCGTCAGAAGAACTTTTTTATAATGATTTCTATTTTCAATTTTATCTGCATTTCAGGTACTTTTTTTCTTATCTAGGCTAAAATGATAAATCAACAAATATTGTTCCACCAGCCACCATTGGAATTTCAAAATTTTTTCCCAAGTATTTATTTTTTAGCGACAGTAAAATAACTGCAAATAAAAATATATATAATACTAAATCTTCTGTTCTCCGTTTGCTTCATAATGAAAAAACATAAATTTACTAATAGCTAAGTACAAATTTCATGTAATCATCTACAATCGCGATCACTGTCTGATCACTGATCTGACTCTTTCAAATATAAAAGAAACATCTAAATAGTTCAGTAAATACACTAATTAGCAGGTAATCTAATTATGAAAGATTAATCCAATATCAAAAACCTTAAAAAAAAACTGAAAATGGGATGACGAATTAAAAAGACAATCGAAAATGTATTTCAGTAAGCAATTTTTATTGCAAAATATTTTTTTTTTTTTTTGTGGTATTAATAACGCAAAATTGCATAAATTTTCTTAAGAATGATCTTTAGTACTTAACATTTGAAACAGTAGACTTTTCTAAAAGAAAAATTGGCGATATATGTTAAAAAAAAAAAAAAAAAAAAAAAAAAAGAGAGAGAGAGGACAATATTGTTCATCTGAGTTCGAGGTTATAAAAGTCATAAGTTTGGGGAAAAACAAAATAGCATGTATCCGTAGTAAAGTACGCAAAAATATTTTAAATATCTGAAATTAAATTATTTATAATATGTGTGTATGGGGGGGGGAAACGTTTGCATTAAAATTTAAATATTTGACTCCACTTTTATAATATTAACTGCTATTTAAGTAATATCATTTTTATAATTACATCCGCTAGTTCTTTCTGTAAGAGATACATAATAATAATAAAAATTGTTACTCACAAGGAAGGTCTCCTTAAAACGCATACTCAAAATATTTTGAAAAAGGAAATGCTAATAAAATGACTCATGTATGTAAAAAAGATCGGTAAAAATATAGCGGTCGAATCGCAGTAGAAAATCTGTAAAAAAATATTTTTTCGAGTATTTGGCGCGAACAGACGAACGCTCGACGCTCTTTGGCGAACCAATAGGTTTCCTCGCCAAATGCAAGAGATTGAAATGCATTTATAAATTCCTTGTTAAATAAGTAATTAAATGCCTAATGTTCAATGAATTTAAACTTAAATTGTGGATTAGTTTACTATTTTTGCTGTAAGCTTATATAATATATGCAAATTGCGTGTTACTTGTATTGAGCTATTTAATTTTATACGGTGTCACCTGTTGGATATGTATAAGTTTTAAGAGTATTTTAATTAAGAATGCTATCATTAAACATTTCGATATTAAATTGTTGTTTCCATGGCAATAAAACTCTCTTGTTATCTCTGACACTAACAATATCGAAGTCAAATTGCCAATGATCAGAATCGGACCTTAATTTGAGTTTGAAACACTTTTAATCCATTTAAATTTCATTGTAAACGGCATAAATACGATCGTTAAATTACATTGTTACATATATAAATATATATGACAAAACTGCAGTTATAAATATGTATTTATTTAAGTTAAACTTACTTAAACTAACTTCGTATCGAGAGTTGAAAAAGTTCTTCTTAAAGAATATTTATCATAGTATTATTCAAAATTTTATCGTGTCGCCATCCAGCGCTAAATCGCAGAAAATGAAATTTTCATTATTTTTTTAGAAATGCTAAATAGAGGTTCTGCCGATTTTTTTATGGATATATATATATTTATGAGAAGAATATTCTATATTTTTTTTCAAATAATGCTGAGCATGCGCTTATGGGGAACTTCCTTGATATCACTTTATCAATTTTCAGATGCATTTTTCTTAACCTGATGCAAAAGATAAATCGCCAAATATTATTTCAATTGCAATATTTCAACTGAGTAATTCTTTAAGTATTACGAACATTCTCTTTCATGTTTAAATTAAATATATTCGTTTTTTAATATTATCACTCATTAAAATGGATTTCTTTTTTTTTCTTTTTTAAAGATTTTAAATAAAATTAGTAACAGTTTTTTGTCTTTTATTTTTTTAGGTGTAATAGCCGTTTCAATTTTTTCAACAACAAAAAACTTCGCCAAGAAATAAAATAATAACTTTATCGTCCATAATAACAGAACTTTCCGTCATACTTCTATAACTAATCTAGGTAGAATGATGAGTTATAGCTTAAAAACTTCCCTGAAACGATACCTATCTAACGGTATAAGTTCCGTAAAAATCCATGCAGTAGGACTCGAAATCTAGGCGTTCAGAACGAAATTTCCGTTTGGATTTTATATATATAATAGATAATAGAATAGATAATAAATTGTATATATATATATAATAGAATAGATAATAGATTATGTGGTATGAACTATCTCAAAGTTTAAAACAGATCGCATTGTTAGATTTCCTAATTTTAACAATATCGCGTTATGTTAGTTCCACATTCCACCACCAGGGAGCGCACTCTATTCTCAACGAAAGCGTATCTGAAAGGAACTCCTTCATGCAACCTTTCCGTAGATACATGAATCGGGAGGGTGGCGGTCTTAACCAATAATTTAAGATAATTGCTGAAATTACTACGAAAAATATTTTAAAGGGGCCCTACGCGGGCCCCTAATAGAGTTAGAGGAAATCAGAAGACGGCAAAATAATCGCGGGGAAAAGTTTGCTTGGGTGCTTCGGAGCTACTTTTGGCGCAAGATCTAAGCTCTACGACCAATAGGAGCCCAGATATTTAAGGAAATATGAAGTAACAAAGTCCAAAATAATAGAGTTTTCCATACCAATTCTATAACCAATCTAGGTAGAATGATGTGTTATAGCTTAAAACCTTCCCTGGAACGATACCTATCTAACGGTATAAGTTCCGTAAAAATCCATGCGGTAGTACTCGAAATCTCGGCGTTCGGAACGAAATTTCCGTTTGGATTATATATATATAACTAGCAGGCTACACCCGCTTCGCTGGTCCATTTTCCAAATGATCCTTGATCAAACAAAATTATGAATTCGTCCTTGTATTTTAAATCAATATGGACCTTCACCGGGAAAATTTTTCCGCATTTGCTGAATACTAAGCGAACGCTATTTAGCTATTATAATATCTTATGGGTTAGGCAAAATTCGGACTATTCAGAAGAAATTCTTTTTACAGTATATATTTAAAGTAGAGGTTGGGAAGAAAATACGGCCGTTGTGATAATCAGAAATGTTAAAATGTTCTCTAGTCACCACACTACTAAAAGGAGAGATAATTACAATGATTGCAGAGAGTGACCACTGAACATTACTTATGTTCGGATTATTCACTTTCGTTTGATAGTCCTTGAACTCCGGGCTTCTCAGCTTGGTGCTATGTGTGGTTCTGGTAGCTTAAATACAATTTCTTTCTACGTTGCATTATATTTTGTAATACACGTCTTCTAGCAGGTCTACTGCAGTTTTCTATCTTCGGATTACAACAGAGTAAATACGGTAAAAAAAATGTAATAAATTGATTGCACACAAAAGTGTTTAACTTTCATTAAAAGAAATTTGAATCACATAAAAGTGGATTTTCAAAAACGAAGTGTTTGAATAAAATTAAAATAATGTCATTTTCATTACCATTTCCTTTTTATATATATACCACTTGCAATTATGTAACTGTTAAAATGAAAAAAAAAAAAAACTCGATAACTCATTATGATAGAAAAATAAACCTCTTGTTTTCATCCAATTAAATTCTTCCCAATCGTCCATAATCGGGCGCTCAGCTAAGTTTTACGGCAAACATTAGAAGTGTTTGCAAACTATATGGTTACAAATTTACCAAAGTTAACACACGTAAAACATACGTAATTATGCGCCAGATTACATCCCATTAAATAAAGTCAAATTGCTGTTGGCTGAATTATAGATCTTTCGCCAAAAATACTCTTTGTAAATGACAAATAAAGTCAGTTATACAAAACTTAATAACCTAACAGGTTATAATATAACGAAATAATCTTTTTGATGCACCGACGACCCTTTTTTATTTCTCTAAAGAGTGCAATATCACGGAGAAATAAATACACTTTTTATTTTCAAAATTACATTATTCTTCAGTCTGCTGCCTAAATAAACCTAAAAACGTTATTTTTTTCCTCAGTTTAGCGAATAGGATTGTGCGTCAGAAGAACTTGCTTTATAATGATTTCTATTTTCAATTTTATCTGCATTTCAGGTACTTTTTTTCTTATCTAGGCTAAAATGATAAATCAACAAATATTGTTCCACCAGCCACCATTGGAATTTCAATTTTTTTCCCCAAGTATTTATTTTTTAGTGACAGTAAAATAACTGCAAATAAAAATATATATAATACTAAATCTTCTGTTCTCCGTTTGCTTCATAATGAAAAAACATAAATTTACTAATAGCTACGTACAAATTTCATGCAATCTTCTACAATCGCGATCACTGTCTGACAGTCACTGTCTGATCACTGATCTGACTCTTTCAAATATAAAAGAAACATCTAAATAGTTCAGTAAATACACTAATTAGCAGGTAACCTGATTACGGAAGATTAATCCAATATCAAAAACCTTAAAAAAACTGAAAATGGGATGACGAATTAAAAAGACAATCGAAAATGTATTTCAGTAAGCAATTTTTATTGCAAAATATTTTCTTTTATGGTATTAATAACGCAAAATTGCATAAATTTTCTTAAGAATAATCTTTAGTACTTAACATTTGAAACAGTAGACTTTTCTAAAAGAAAAATTGGCGATATATGTTAAAAAAAAAAAAAAAGAAAAGAAAAGAAAGAGAGTGGACAATATTTGTTGATCTGAGTTCGAGGTTATAAAAGTCATAAGTTTGGGGAAAAACAAAATAGCATGTATCTGTAGTAAAGTACGCGAAAAATATTTTAAATATCTGAAATTAAATTATTTATAATATGTGTGGGGGGGGGAGGGGGGCAAACGTTTGCATTAAAATTTAAATATTTGACTCCACTTTTATAATATTAACTGCTATTTATGTAATATCATTATTTTTATAATTACATCTGCTAGTTTTTTCTGTAAGAGATACATAATAATAATAATAATAATAATAATAAAAATTGTTACTCACAAGGAAGGTCTCCTTAAAACACATACTCAAAATATTTTGAAAAAGGATATGATAATAAAATGACTCATGTATGTAAAAAAGATCGGTAAAAATATAGCGGTCGAATCGCAGTAGAAAATCTGTAAAAAAATATTTAGCGCAAACAGTATTTGGCGCAAACAGACGAACGCTCGACGCTCCTTGGCGAACCAATAGGTTTCCTCGCCAAATGCAAGAGATTGAAATGCATTTATAAATTCCTTGTTAAATAAGTAATTAAATGCCTAATGCTTAATGAATTTAAACTTAAACTGTGGATTAGTTTACTATTTTTGTTGTAAGCTTATATAATATATGCAAATTGCGTGTTACTTGTATATTACTATTTAATTTTATATGGTGTCACCGGCTGGATAAGTTTTAAGGGTGTTTTAATTAAGAATGCTATCATTAAACATTTCGATATTAAATTGTTGTTTCCATGCCAATAAAACTCTCTTGTTTTCTCTGACACTAACAATATCGAAGTCAAATTGCCAATGCTCAGAATCGAACCTTAATTTGAGTTTGAAACACTTTTAATCCATTTAAATTTCATTGTAAACTGCATAAATACGATCGTTAAATTTCATTGTTACATATATAAATGTATATGACAAAACTGCAGTTATAAATATGTATTTATTTAAGTTAAACTTACTTAAACTAACTTCGTATCGAGAGTTAAAAAAGTTTTTCTTAAAGAATATTTATCATAGTAATATTCAAAATTTTATCGTGTCGCCATCCAGCGCTAAAACGCAAAAAATGAAATTTTCATTATTTTTTTAGGAATGCTAAATAGAAGTTCTGCCGATTTTTTATGGATATATATATATTTATGAGAAGAATATTCTATAATTTTTTTCAAATAATGCTGAGCATGCGCTTATGGGGAACTTCCTTGATATCATTTTATCAATTTTCAGATGCATTTTTCTTAACCTGATGCAAAAGATAAATTGCCAAATATTATTTCAATTGCAATATTTCAACTGAGTAATTCTTTAAGTATTACGAACATTCTCTTTCATGTTTAAATTAAATATATTCGTTTTTTAATATTATCACTCATTAAAATGGATTTCTTTTTTTTTCTTTTTTAAAGATTTTAAATAAAATTAGTAACAGTTTTTTGTCTTTTATTTTTCTAGGTGTAATAGCCGTTTCAATTTTTTTAACAACAAAAAACTTCGCCAAGAAATAAAGTGCTAACCTTATCGTCCAAAATAACAAAACTTTCCATCATACTTCTATAACTAATCTAGGTAGAACGATGTGTTATAGCTTAAAACCTCACCTGAAACGATACCTATCTAACTGTATAAGTTCCGTAAAAATCCATGCAGTAGAACTCGAAATCTAGGCGTTCGGAGCGAAATTTCCGTTTGGATTTTATATATATGATAGATAATATAATAGGTAATAGATTTTTTATATCTATAATAGAATAGATAATAGATTATGTGTTATGAACTATCTCAAAGTTTAAAACAGATCGCATTGTTAGATTTCCTAATTTTAACAATATCGCGTTATGTTAGTTCCACATTCCACCACCAGGGAGCGCACTATATTCTCAACGAAAGCGTATTTGAACGAAACTCCTTCATACAACCTTTCCGTAGATACATGAATCGGGAGGGTGGTGGTCTTAACCAATAATTTAAGATAATTGCTGAAATTACTACGAAAAATATTTTAAAGGGGCCCTACGCGGGCCCCTAATAGAGTGAGAGGAAATCGGAAGACGGCAAAATAATCGCGGGGAAAAGTTTGCTTGGGTGCTTCGGAGCTACTTTTGGCGCGAGATCTAAGCTCTACGACCAATAGGAGCCCAGATATTTAAGGAAATATGAAGTAACAAAGTCCAAAATAATAGAATTTTCCGTACCAATTCTATAACCAATCTAGGTAGAATGATGTGTTATAGCTTAAAACCTTCCCTGGAACGATACCTATCTAACGGTATAAGTTCCGTAAAAATCCATGCGGTAGAACTCGAAATCTCGGCGTTCGGAACGAAATTTCCGTTTGGATTTTATATATATAATAGATAATAGATAAGAAATTAAACTGCGTAAAAACAACGCGTTAAACAATACTGTATTGCATTTTATAGTACGAAAAAAAAAACTTACAGAAAACATAGCTTAAATATGGGTTAATATTAATTTAAAATGTTAGAAATAAATGTATACTTTAGAAATCGAACCTCATAAAAACATAGATAACATTAATATTTGTTAAAATCAAATTTGTTCTAAAAATAATGTAACATATAGAAAACATTAGCGGAACAAAATGGAGTATTATATTTTATAAATCACTTACCCTTTTGCATCTAGTAATTTATATTACTTTTTTTAGATGCAGGAAATATTTTTTTTTGACCAACAATGTTTTCTAGATAACTGATTAATTTATATTTCATTTAAATTAACCAGCTATTATAGAAAACCCAGTTAAACTAAAAGTCTTAGAATTAGCACGAGGTTCACCTTACTTCGCGTTTCTTTTACATGTGTCACTGCATTCCACAGAGGATTATCTCAGCAGTCAGAAAGGATATTGCATTTTCCCCTGCAAGGTCTCGACAATAGAGATAGAAATCCTTGTCCACTGTTCATTTATTCGCATTTCACAGCGATTTTTTTCACATTTATGGAAAGGAATCGTTTTCGATTCGCACACGGTGCACAACAACAAATAACAAATATGGCGGTCGACTGCGGTATGCTGTTTAAGACACTTCACCATATTAAGACACTTAATACTAGTTCATTTCTACTACCAGTCAATTAAGACGCACAGGTATCTTAAATTAAGGTATCTATTATGTCTAAGCTCTATATTAAGACACTTACATATCTTAAATGCTTTTTCAGCCGTTTTTCTGTCTTATTTTAAGACTCTTTTCTTTGCAGTAGAGGAAATGCGTAATTGGATTAGTTTCGCAAGAGTACAGTTGGGATTCATGTTGCCGGTAAGTGTGTTCTTAATAATGTATTTCTACAGCAATAGGTGACATTCTTTACAGACAAATGGGCTATATTTAGGGTTCCGTACTTAAAAAGTAAAAACAGAACCATTATCAGATCACTCCTGTGTCTGTCTGTCGCAAGTCTTTTACTCGTAAACTATGGAAGGTGAAAAGTTCAAATTGGAGGAAATAATAAAAACTATTGACCCACATATATACGGATAATAAATATTCTTAAATATATTTAGGAAAAATGTAGAGGGGCTAATTAAGTTACCTGAAAATAAAAATATTTTCTTTGTATATCGTGCGTGTTATCGTGTGAAATCTTTCGTAACGCTGAAATCAAAGACATATTTCGTTTAATTTTAGGTATTATATTTTCAAAGTTATGGTGGTAAATGTAGTGCAAAAATATGTCCCTAACCCCATCTAATCCCGAATATATTGAAACTAAAATTATGAAAAAATTAGAGGTAGTAGACATTAATTTAAAGCTTGCAGGATAATTATAACGATTATCCTAGGTCACATAGTTTTTGATAAAATCGCATTTTTCCGTTACACAGAAATCTCGATTTACGGACACTCAGTAAATGCGTTGAGCAGCGCTGGAGGTACCTATCGTAGCAGATGTATAAAAACATTGTTGATCATGAATTTTGGAAAAAAATCGTCGGTAATTAGTCGAGTTATTAACCCTTAAAACACGGACGGTATGGACATACATAATGACACGGACGACGTACTTTGTGCTGCATCGTCTTTTAAAACCTAGATAACAAATTTTAAGAATATATTTGTGTAATGGAATCTCCAGTATATTATAAAAGCAATAAACGTCAAATTGTTAAAAACAGACTAATTTAATGAGAATTAATCTCTTAAATACTATGGTGGTACTATTGAGAAGCTCTCTCAATACACCTACCGTGTCTTTAAAGGTTAACTAAAAACCTATATTGAAAAACACTGCACCGGCCAAAGCGGCGTTGCAGCTTTGCAACGTCTTTTCGAAGGAAGCTTAGCACAAGGTTAAGTTTTAATTTTAAACAATTGTTTTGATTTAGGTACACTTTAAAAAGAAATGTTATTACTACGCTGAATTTAGGTTTATGAAATGTCAGGTGAAGTATACATGTGCACTATCTTTATTGTCAGCACCGAATTAAGTTCATTTTAAACAGATTAGCGTAAGATTAAAAAAGTATTATACAGAATAGCTTTATTTGATATTATTTAGCTTTCATATCTCTTTGAACTTCCGTGGTATATCCATTCATACTTTTCTAGTATATACAGCTGTACCCAACCCTAGTTTGTATAGTTTTTACAAAGTCTTAGTAATCTTTTAGTAACGGTTTTTTAATAATACTAGGGGGCTCGGCCCCCTACGAGCTACGCTCGCCAACCCCCGTCCAGACACCGCAGACTCTAAATGCACGCTAATTTGATCGGCTTTAAAAAGATTTCGAAAGATTGAATTATAATTTAAAAAACAGTGGCGATCTCCCTATAAACGAATTTCTATTCATTTCTCTTTGATTGGGGAATTTTAACGCCAAATCCGCTGCGGTACTACTTGGTTATCCTGTCGACCCATTTCGCCAAATTATATAAATCGCCAAACCACTCGCCAAATTATACAAATTGATATAATTTTTATTTTAAATAACGAAAGAACAAATAAATTCGTACAACATTAATAAAAACACAAATAAAACGTCGAAATAAAAATAACTTGATGACGTATACACGTGTAACAACATTTCAAAATAAGCTAATATAAAAGGAATTAAGTAAAGAGGGTCTTTGTCTCCTGGTATTTTTTAACAACGCGAAAAGAAAGTTCTTTTAAATGAGACATTTTAAATTAATTTTCAAAATATCAAATAAATGTCTAGCGCAATTTCTAAATTTAAACTTTTTTGCAATATTATTTTGTGTTCATTTTATGTAATAACTATAATGTGACGTAAATATGACGTAATTTCTCCTAAGACTTCTAACGCATGTTAATGAATTTATTATTTAACAATATCCTTTCTCCTTTAAAATTCACGTGTAATTATACTTTTTATGACGTAATTTTTAATAAGTTCCTGCTTTTTATACGTAATTATTTAATACTAAATTGAAAGTTTTTTTTCCTGTTTATAATAGTCACGTGTAAATAACTTTTTAATTTGAAGCAAACGTTATTGCTTACGCTTTTTATACGGATGGCAACAGTTTAAATTAGTACAATTTTCTAAAATCTGTAAAAAATATCTCTAGAAATGCTGAAAATTCGAATTTAAAATAGAAATAAAACCTGAAAAAATGAGTCAAAATAAAAAAATTAATGCAATCTGCACTCCGGCAACTTCTAACGCATAAAATGATCTAAAAATGATTACACTGCCATGTACAGTTTTTGCTGCTATAAAACTTTTTTAGTGGAACGATTTTGTCCAACTTTAGCATTAAATAACTCTTAAAATAATTCTTCGATTTGAAAACTGTCTGCATCAGCGTGTTTATTAAACATTTCTGTATAAACCCACCGATTTTCATATTTTTGTATGCATTATTTTTGTTAATATTAACGATGAAAGGCCTCCGGTCACAAAAAAATCAAAACCGGCGGCGGCGGCGGTGACAGCGGGAGTTACTTTTTTTTAGAATAGAGAGACACTTACTAATTCATATATTATTGTACGGAACCCTGTTTGCGTGAGTAATTCTCGCGCTTGACCGTTTATTTTATATTAAAATAACGCAACTGCATGTTTACTTCAATATGGAAAGTGAACTTTTGGGCCGACGTTTCGAGTTGTTTCAATGCGGGGTAAAATCTCAATATTCTTAAAAATTGTATTTATATGCGAGATCTATAAGTGTGCAAAATTTCAGGTAAATACCATAATAGAAAGTTGGAGAAATTAACGTTGCAATATTAGTATCATACAAACTAACTGATATAACTATAATCCTGTAATGATCTTTAAAAAAAAAATAAAAAGCATTGCGCTATCTCAAACTATATAGATAGATACATAAAGTAACATTAGAATAAAAAATCGAGCATTTGTTTTGTGTTTAAATAGCTAAATGGAGGGAAAACACCATTGGTGCAGTTTTGTAGGTTCTTAAATTAATATAATTTCGGATACTGGAGCCCCAACTAATTATTTACATTTAAACTAATTTTTAAATACTGCATACACAACCTTTTAGGTAATTGACAAATATTTTAGTAATTTCAGCTTTATATATTATATTTTAAGATACTATTGAAATTGAAATTTAGGTAATTCTTTATTAAGCATTCTGTAATTACGCATTTATATATTTAACTGGGTAATACAATTTGATAACAATTTTAAATGATAAATGCCCCAAAAAGCAATAGTAAAAGCAACAAATTTAAAGGAATTATTTTTCTAAGCATTAGTTTCTACCAGATAATAATTTAAAAAAAAATGTCTATTAAGCACATTTAAGACAAATTGGAAGAAAAAATTAATTGTTAAAGGAAAAGAGGCCATTTTGTAATAAAGAAGTATAATAATTGCCGAATAAATATATTTTATAACTAAATTACTATGCAGCGTTAATTCAAATGATAATATTTTTTATGCACCATAAGATTGCATAAAAATTTAGATGAAGGAATAATGTATTTATGTGTTAACCATGCGGCTTTTTTTTTTTTTTTTTTTATAATTAGTAATATATACAACCATCGTTATGATACAGGCTGACAATTATTGAACTATATGAAAGAAAACATAACTTATTTAAAAACTACTGAGTGCACAAACATTATTCAACATGTAAACGTCACTGCAGATACCCAGATTTAGGTTATGACATGTTCGATATGGCTGCCATCATTGGCTATGATGTGGCGCAGACGAAAAGCAAAATTCTGTATGACCCGCAGAAGTGTCGGAATATCTATGCTGTCGATGACCTCCTGAATGACAGTTTTCATCTCAAACATGGTTTTGGGGTTATTTTTGTACACATTGTCTTTAATATAGTTCAACAAAAATGAGTCACATATGTTCAGATCAAGAGAATATTGCTGCCAAGCGAGTCCTATTTCAGTGGCTTCTGGGTACCCTTGAGGCAGAATACGATCCCCAATGTGCTCCTCCAGGGCAACAAACACTTTCTTGGTCCGATGTTTTAGAGTTCAGTCTTGCATGCACCACATCTTGTCGAAATCAGGGTCAGTTTGGATAATCGGGATGAAATTATTTTCCATAACTTCACGTATCGTTCAGTAGTTATCGTGCCGTCAACGAATATCGGACCTATTATTCCGTGACTGGACATTGCACATCACACATTCACCCGTGGAGGTTGGAGAGACTTCTCGATCGCTAAATGCAAATTCCCAGTCCTCCAAATGCGCCAATGTTGCTTATACAAAAGTGAGTACAAGTTGTGCGCATGCGCATACTAATTCCCATCATGCCTTGCTGCCAACTACGAAGTTTGAACTTCATCATGCAAACCTTTCAGAAGTTATGGCGGTTTAATTTCCTATAGTTCAATAATTGTCACCCTGTATTACGAAATTTATCAAACTATTAAAACATAATTGAAAAATGAATGTGTGGCACATGTAAATAGACGTATCATATCAAGTTGACCCACCCATTTAATTAATCCCAAGTTGAACGTAAAATAACCAAACATTTTGTCATACATTATGTATTTTATTTGGCAAAAAACAACTTGCAATGTACATATACATATTTATGATTCTACATTTTTCTCCTATGTATTAAAGAATATTTTATGAATGATTTCTCCCTGGGGTTATAAAATTTAAGAACCTTAAATTCTTTTTTAGTTAACTTAAGTAATATTATATTATAGTTTAGATATATTTATTTCTTCATAAGTATTTGGTTTGTGTGCATACTTTTAGCTTTTCTATTGACAATTATACGTATTTTATATTGCATTTAAAATCAGGTCGTTCTCTTCGAAATATTGTTTTATTTAGAAAAAGAAAAAAACACTGGTTTGAATATTAAAAAACGGAATTTACTGTATAAATATATAAATATACATGTATATTCTTTTGTGTAATACATGAGACAACATATGTAATATGTTACGTTTCTTTTCAATACTGCTGTAATATTGTTTTATTATGTAAAAACGTTTTTGATACAGTTTTCTTTTCTTTTCCCTTTTCATACAAAATCTATGTGAATGCAAAATATTTTAAAATAAAAACTTTATGTACAAATTCCAACTTCTTATGTACTTTTATAAAAATAATTTTCAAAAATATATGTGCTAAAATTAATCTCGTGGTTAAAGGGAGTTGTAAAATATTTTAATTAAATTGTACAATTCTTAGCAGACAATGTTATATAGGTATACCATCAAAACATAGCTGCAGAATTAAGAAGTTAAATTTAAATATAAATATAAAAATATAATTATATTTATCAGAAATAAAATAAATGACATTAGATTAGTAATTATATAGATTTATCTTTTAAAAATATTTAAATTCATAGTAACAAAAAAAAAAAAAAAAAAAAAAGCAAAAGTCGTTAGAAAATATATATTTTACTAATTATCTACATGAAATTCCTAATTCACAAGCTGTAATGAATACTGTATAAAATGTATCATTCTACGTCAACGAAGCTTCAAAATTTTAAATACTTTGTTTTGCAATATTCCCTTTATATTATACTTATTCGTAAACTATTTCTTCGAATACTAAAACCCATTGAAACTATTTTCGTAATTTTATTTCAATACGTATTCTCGATAGAATTCGGTCATATTTGTGTCAAAGTACATAATAACAAAATCAAAATTAAGGAGCTTATTGAAAAACTTAAAAACAAAAAACAATCACACAGGCTGAAAATATAGAACCCAAACTATATTTCAAGAACCAAGATGCCTTCGGAAAAAAGGCAGGGAATTTCGCAACGGGAGGCCAAAATCATTGCTTATCTATACATTTGCTTTGCACTTAGATATTTATTATTTTTTCCTTTAACATTTGTACATTGTTGCGTTTTATGAGGAGTTTTACGATTCAACAAAAGTTATTTTTAAATCATCTTTGAATCACAATGACCATTAACAGTATATTGTAACAGCATTTTAAAATAATGTTGATGTGCAAAATTCTGTCACATGTATGCAACTAACAATTTAAACGCACCTCTTTGAGAACATGTTTCAGAGCAGAGTTACAACGTGCATATATTCTGTGCTTTAATAACGCTCTGAGACTACACAGGTGTTTTTTAATTGTTTTGTTCCTACATTTGTACTCACTAAATAAATATGCATATTAAATTATTCACCAAAACATAATTTATTAAACAAATAAGTTTTCAAGCTTATGTTATAATACATTAATGTTCTTAAATGTCATGATTTTAACATTCTTAAATATTATTCTCTTTAAAATATAAATGATACTACTATAATTTTATTATGTGTATATATGTATTTTAACCACATTTCTAATAAGGTTAATAAAAATGGAGAGCTCAAGATGTCATTTATATTCACTTCCTTTACCCCAAATACGTTTTACCATATTGTTGTGCCTGAGTGGTATTGAAAACATAAATAAAGATGTTTTCTTAATATTAACAACACACACATTTATTTAAAAGTAAAACTCAGCATTGAACATATAATAGCAAAAAGGAAAAAAAATAATTATAAACTATAGCAACTAAACAACACATATCGTTGACAACAACTATTAATAAATATAGCGTTGCCAACATGTATGTATTACTGATACAGTACATATGTTAACAAAAAATAATTTTATGATTAACCATATTTTTATTTTTTCTAAACGTGGTTTTAGAAATCGGTTTAACCTATGTAAATTTCAGTATATCGTTCTAATTAAAACCTTTTCGGTTCAATATAAAAATCTTTTTAACGATTATTAACAAACAGAACGTTTAATATTACAAAGAAATAAAAATATCATCTGTTGTTTGTTAAATATTGTATCAAATAATGTGTTTTATATATGTTGGGTGTAATTATACGATACATATAGTAATCATGAAGCAATTGCTATGTAAATGTTAAAATCATTGTGTTAAAACTAAATAGACGAGATTCCAAATAATAATAATTCAATCTTTTATTAAATTTGTATATATATATATATATATGAAACTATGTATCTTGTTAAATTTACGTTGGATCAAAATAATAAGAGTGCTGTAATTATTTAGGAATTGTGTTTTGTGACTGATAGATTTTAATTCCGATATCATTTAGAAAGATCGCATAAATTTACAAAAGTTCTCACAAAAAGTCCAAGATGTGGAGAGGTAAAATGTTTTCCGACATCCAAGTTTATAATGACATTGACATGTCTCTTTCAAACAACATTAAATGATTATAAAAAAAATAACTTATCATATGTTATGGTAAATAAAATTACATATGGATTAAAATGAGCCAAATGCATGCTTATAATGATATGTTTCTGTCCCTTGGTCCTTTAAAAAAATATATCATACAGTGAAAGGCCGATCTATCGTTCCAGCATCCATCCTTTTCCTGCATTTATCGTTTTAATTCTGTTGTCACTGCAGAAATTATATTTAAAGAATATTAACGAAACCCGCATGCATCATTCTTCAAAATGTCGTTTTTCCGCATTCATCGTTATTTTTTTTTTCTCAACAAAATGAATATGAAGGTCAAGCGGATCCGTATGACATACAAACTGGAATTGCTACTTTTATCCTAAACTAACTCATTTGTGCTGTTTTAGGGGGAGGGGGACAGGGATTAACACTGACATTGTGACATGTATATAGATGTAAATAACTGAATGCGGGACAGGTGTTCTTCTTTGAATAATGGGTTATTCTATTCTGTGTAAAGGGAAGATGGATGTATCCACTTCGGCCAGCTGTCGCATTCTTTCACATTCATGGCTAATCTGTTGTGTTCAGTGCATATGTTTAATTTCAACAGTGTTCGTAAGCATCAAGGTATTCAGGGGATTTTTTTTTTGTTTTAGTGCCAGAAATCTCGTAAAGTGCTCGTCACTATATCTGAAGAGATTTTTCTTCTTATTATTATTAAATAAGGGAAATATTACTTTACAAAAATTCTAGTAACAGGTTCGTGAAAGTCCTTGAACAGTAAAAACACTGTTTAAGAGTGTGAGCTTTCAATTTAATGCGTTCTGCACTAAATTTTATACGTTCTGTGAATTTTAAGAATGGCAAAGCAAATGGGAATATTAGAAGAAAGTTTCCATATCAGAGATGAGGTGAAAAAGAATCTTTTTAAGAAAAACATTAACATCGGTAAACGTTTAGGTTTACCGATGATAACCCTGAATTCCGTAATTTCGAAAAATATAGAAATTACAGAACAAGCTGATAAGCACGGAACCTCTTCAAAAAAGTGAAAAACTAGCAACATTTCTACTTACAGTGAGTTGAAAAGAATTCTTTTCGCTTGGTACGAGTAAGCTCATGCGTCAAATATTCCTGTAGATGGGATTATTTTTCAAGAGAACTTCTATACTTCAAGATTCTTCAAGAGATTATTCTTCACTTGAAATAGTTCCCTCATATGGCATGGATAATTTTCTGCATCAAATGGGTGGATTTCACACTTTAATTGACAATGGAGGAATTTAATTCACATATATCCAGAAAATTATGCGGCGAAATTGCCAAAGTAGAAAATACTGATGCCATGGAAATGTGGTTCGAAAAAATTCCAAAGTTGCTAGAAGGATTCAAAGATTGTGACATCTATAATACAGACAAAACAGGCCTGTTTTTGAAATGCTTGTCAGAAAGAACAGTAACGTTCAATGGAGAGTCTTGTCATGGCGGTAAACATTTCAAAGAGAGACATACAGTGCTACTATGCACAAATAAGAAAGGTTCTGATAAACCAGTACTCCTCGTTATTGGTAAATCAGCTAGACTTCGATGCTTCAAGAATGTAACGAAATTGTCAGTAGTTTACCATTCGAGTGCGAATCCATGGATGAAAAATGATATTTTTAGAAATGTTTTCATTCCTTTGATAGATCAATCGGACCTGGAAGAGGGAAAATCATGCTATTTATTGATAATTGTTCAGATCATTCACCAGATATGTCGTATTTGAAAAATATAAATATCAGTGTATCTCCAGCTATATATACATATGTTCAACAAAATCTTCATGGCGAGATTATCAACTCTTTTAAGCAATTTTATAGAAGAATGCTAGTGAAAAGCTTTTTATGTTTCTTGGAACAAGCAAAATAACCTACTCCAAAAATAGACCTTCTACAGGTGACTCATTGTGTACTTTCAGCATGGTATGAATCCATTCAGAATTCTTTCAAGAATTGCGGTTTTGTGCAAAAAATTGATGAAGAATGATCAACAGAAGGAAAGGAAATAATGATGATAGTGCCGATAATGCATATGAAGAATGGTTGCATGTAGCAGAAGATGTATATGGTGTGAAACTAAGCGATTATATTTCAATTGATCAAGATGTTGCGATATCTTGTGTCCTAATCACAGAAGAAATCTGTGATGATGCATAAACTGAAATTAATGGTGAAGCAGCAGTGGATAATGTTCATGCCGATGAAGCTCAGTCTACAGCAGAGCCATGTGTGTCTGATTCAATTCAAGCATTTGAACATGTACGAACTTTTATATATGCACATGGAATTACAGAAAATGACCAGAAAAATGTTGTATATCTTGAAAATTTGTTTAATTAAAAAAATGAACGAAAAGCCCAACCTAAAATTACAGATTTTTAAAAATAAATAACACATTTACTACAACATCAACTTATTTTTTTACAGTTTGGTAAGTAACGGATTAGTATTCATTAGTATAATGTATACATTGCATGTATTAGTAATGCATAAACATTTGTTTTGTTTTTTTCGTGTTTTGTTGTTAACCCCTATTCATGGTTTTCCCGCATTCATCTTTTTTTTTTTCACGCAATCCTTAAAATACGATGGATTCTACAGTACGATGTTCTACAGTATATAAGGAAACAAAGAATGTATTAGGATAAATTAAATGCTCAGACGTTGCCATTTTTTCTACATAATCTATCTCGTATACATTTTTCAATCTCTATCGAAAGGCTTAGGATGCTTTTGAAAAGTTTCGATTGTTTGATTGTTCGAAAGGTAAAAAATTATATATACGAATCAAAGGAAACTGGAAGCCATTATTTCACGCCTGCATGTCTATGGACTATTCGGAAAGTAATTATGAGGTCAAGGATCTTTAATTACTTCTATGTTCGTATTTAATTTTCAAGCCATATAAAATATTACATTCAGTTGGTAAAGGAAGACACATGAAGCAACGAAAAAAAATTAGTTTCATTCATATAAAAGGTTAACTTGACATTATGTACAGTGTTCTTTCCTACTGCAATGCCCGTCAAAATGAAAATGACATATTTTACATGCGTTAGCAAAGTGGATACAATCCAACAGTTTGAGAATTTTTTGGGAGGGTTTAGGCTAAAAAATACTTCACGCAAATGATAAAAAAAATCCATGAGTATATGTACTTGTTTGAATGTCGTTCATTAAAACTGGGTTCATTAAATACGTTTATTAATTTTATTTTTAAACAGAACAATGCATCATTTGTTATCAAATGAATTTGGAAAAGACACATAAATGTAATTTCAAAAAATAACTGTCCCAATAATAATTGTCCGCCAAATAATTCGAAAAAATATCAACGAGAACGTTTGGTACATTATAAAGAACAATATTTAGAAATAAAATCTAGTAAATTCATTAGAAATCAGAAAGTCCTACTGTCTTTTACTGAGGGGCAAGGATAACTTCCATATTCCTTGTTTTTAGAAATGCAACTAATTTTATCAAAACACACAAAGCTAAAATTCTGGGTAATGGATTGCAGAAAATTAATCCCAGTTTTGACTAATATTGAATTTGAATAAGAATGTCTCCTAATTAATCAGCTATATCGAAGTTGGATCATTTATGGTGATTTAATTTAAAATTCCAAACTGCTACATCTCAGTTCATTTTACAGAATATGTGCTTAATTTAAAAAAAAAAAAAAAAAAAAACGCTCAACATTTTTAAAAATTATTTCGTACATTTTTTTTTTTATTTGAATTTTTCTGTAGCCGCTAATTTAAAATAATGTGGCGTAATAATAATAATAATAATAATATATAATTATTTAAATAAGGAAGCTTTCAAAAGAACACAGTAAAATATTATTACAGCTAATACACTTTCTCAGTGCAATTAAATTGGCTCAGGAGCGTTGCAACATGATTTTCTGCTGTCTTGTTTCAAAATTCAAACTCCTATGTCTTAGCAATTTTTTTAAGATAAAGGAGAACAAAATATACTCCAGATTAATTGTTTCGAATAAAAATACCTAAATATTATGTTTTCTAATTATTCTGAAAATATTTCTGAATTTGATATTTTTTTCTCTCTTCTTTAGGCCACAATTTTGAAAGAAGTGGAACATGAAGCAGGCTAAGAATTCTGTCGGGACCTTTCTAAACCTTATACACTTGCAAAGTTAGATCAAACAGGTTCAAAAATATGAGTGTTACAGCATCAGAAAAATTATATGTATAAAATTATGTATTATATATCTACCCTATATACATAAAATCCTAATGAAACGAATTTATGAAACGGAAGTATGAAACGGAAGTATGAATTGACTGACTAAACAACTGATTACGTTTCACGGCGATTTCTCCTAAAATATGGAATACTTTGCGATGAAATTAACACCAAAATCAATATTGATCCGCTGATTTCAAAACTGGTATTAGAATTTTTTAATTCGAATTAGTTTTTGAAATATTAATTTTTTTTCTAATTTTATATACATTTTTCTAATGATGGCAACTCAAATTTCAATTAAATAGACATTTTTGTTTTATATTTCACAAAAAGTTGACATGGTAATCCGGCTATTGTTGTTTATTTGATAATAAATGTTTATTTACTTTTATTTCGTTTTGCAAATTATATAAATTATTTTGTTCTATGAATATTAATTTTTTTATGATATTTCCTTTAGAAAATAATAGAAAATAATTAAGAAACACAGTACTACTTAGTTATTCTGTCGACCAATTTCGCCAAATTATATAAATCACCAAAACACTCGCCAAATTACACAAATTGACATAATTTTTATTTTAAATAACGAAAGAACATATAAATTAGTATAACATTAACAAATCTACGAATAAAAACGTCGAAATAAAAATCACTTGATGACGTAAACACGTGTAACTTGCTTAAAGTCAAGTGAATGTGACATGTACGATCAACCATTATTGGCATTTAATCTTATAGTTTGGCAATAGATTTTTGGTCGTCGGGATATCTAAGGAGTACCAAAAATGCATATGTAACTGGTATTTAAAAACGATGTTTTCGCCAAATTTTCGTAAAAAAAAGTAAAAATCACGCCAAACCTGTATATCTGTAACCTGTATAACCGTATCGGACCAAATATTACAACTCGAAAAAAAAAAAATTCTAACTGGCGAGTTGAACAAAAAATACTATTGGCGAGATTTCTAACCTGCTAGCGTAACATTACCTAGAATTATTTGCGACCATGACAACTTTTATGTAGTTTTATTCGAAAAAAAAATTTGATTTTTTAATTAAAATGGAAAACTTACGGTCCCATATTGACGCGATTTTTTTCTGACGCCAATGCCATATACGAAACGGTCATTTAATTGGCGACAAAGTATCGTTATTTTGCTTCATATGGTAAGCCGGATGTTGCTGTTTATGCTGTTGATGCGTTCCCCAAATTAGCGACGTTAAAAAATCACGCCAATATGGGACGTATATGACCTCTTTGACAAACTTTCATATGAACCGCGAAGGGATCAGACCGTATTTGTTTATGGCAGTTGATGACTTGGACTATTATAATATAGATGAATTGATGGCGATAGAATAATATTTGGCGACTTATCACCTGTGCCTGGCTAACATTAAAGTACCAAAATGGCACCTAGAGTATAAAAAGCGAAGTGCTCCGCCTGGAACTGTTGAGGATAGTCACATGACTTAGGCTATTGTTATAGAGATTGTTTTAAAATACCGGGAGACAAAGACTCTTATACTTAATTTATTTTATTTTAGCTTCTTTTCAAATGTTTAATTGATCATCTTTAATCAAAAACGAAAACAACCATTGGATGTCTTAACAGCAACTGATTCGCCCTTAAATTTTTGCAACGAAAGGGAATTGAATGGAAACCCGTTTTCAGGGAGATCTGCACACAGCTTATTTCAGTATAAGTCAATCTTCTCTAATATTTTTAAAATCCATCAGATTTGCGTGTTTTTACATTCTGCGGTGTCTGAACGGGGGTTGGCGAGTGTAGCTTGCAGGGGGAAGAGCCCCCTAGTAGATATATAATCTTACACTAATCAAAGAATGTTTCTCTGTCTGTGCGTCCGCAATGGTTAGGGTAATCTAAAGAGCGTAGAAAATGGGGGACTTTTTGTGGAGATAGGCCAATGCTTATGCTAATCCATCTTAGAATTTAGATATTTTGTTAATTAATCTAGCATTAATTAAAATCGACAAGGAAGTGGCATCAAAATTTCACTTTTTTCATCCCAATCTCCGAAGAACTTTTGTGGATGCCTACAAACACATTTACGCATCGAAAGCAGGAGAAGAACCGTTTTTTCAATTTTTTTTTGTAGTTTTGTTTTAACTGAACAGCTGAAATGCAAAGAAATATTCCAAAAGATCGTACTCTTACGTCTCAAATGCCGCAATTAATTTGAAAAATTCCGGAGTTAACCCTTTTGAAAGGAAATCGAAAGGGTCACGTTTCCGAACACGTTTTCCCCCCTTATGTCTACGCCCCTTCAGGACGCAATTCTAGAAGTTCCGACAACCCCAAAACATTTTTTTTTAATTTAAACAATATTTTAATTCATTGTGCAGTTGTTTTGAAGAACTATGAATTTTAACTCGTACAAACACACAGGCGAACGCAGTTTATTTCGCGCCTCACTGAAACAATACGTTTTTCTACGATAATAACCGTAAATGCCCATATTTTAAAACGATCTTTTTAGATCCCGTCAATAGGACATATTTACATCGCTGAATGAAATTTCGAAACGTTCGGACGGGTACAAATATTTTTTACAAAATAAAACGTGTGAAAACTCCGACAAAAGCAATAAAAACCTATGGATTTCGTCACATTTTCTCTCGACTTCGGCAAAATTTTCACTCTTAATATGCAAATTTTTTTCACGAAAATTTAAAGAAGGCTTGCCTACATCTATGCTTATAATCTATTAAAAATTCAGTGAATTCGGACTGTAAGAGCTATTTTTTGGTTTTGATAACGGTACCGATTCGAAAACAAGAAATAAAACCGGAGAAGGAAGCATATTTCTTTTTCAACTAATTATCAGTATTTTGTCACGAATTTCGTTTGAGTATTTATTTACGAAATGGTTCACAATCTTCTTATTTATTACCGATGAAAATCTAAAAGAATTTCCACATGTACTTGTTTTTAACTACTGAAATAGACAGAGTGAAAGAAAACAATTCGAGCATTTTACTACTACGTATATATAATTTTTTTCATGATTTTATCAACGAGTTATGAAAATATTATGTTTTCAACTCATAAAATTTTCCAAGAGTTTGAACGGTATCGACAAATTTTAAGCATTTAAAATATTATAGACTTCCCCCTTCCTTCCCTGTTCTGACATATTTCAACAATACGCATATACTCCAAAAACCAAATTACGCAGAAAAGACAATACCAAATAGCATATACTTTCCATTCTCTTTTGAAACACTGAAAAACTACTAAACATTTAAAAAAATACGAAAATAAACACTTTGAAAAAAATTCCATTTCCGAAGTCACTTTTCGTTTTTAGCGCATTTTACCGTAGGATTAAATTTACGAACGTTTTGATTAAAAAATACACATATTTTTTTTATACAATAGCTCTGGAATTTTAATACTAGTATATACTAAGCCTTTAGATAATGATCGAGTATCGATTTGGTTCCAATATAAGAGTAAAAAAAATAGGTTGAAAATCCAAAAATTTCACTCACGATTTCGATGTGAAAAAAAATAAATAGTCATACGTAAACAACGAGTTTTACAACTATATATATATATATATATCCCAACAAAAAGTCTTCGGTAAAAAAAAGAAAAAAGCGCCAAGTTCTCCTTAATGTTTCGAATAGAAAAAGTAGAGATATCTGAAATTCGCACAAGTTAAAAGCCAAACATCCAAAATCTTTCATTGAAAATGGCTTCATGCGACTTGGCCGTTAATGCCTTCCACAGCATTTCAAAATTAATGATTGGAAATTTCGCATTTATGAATTATTTAAATTTTAAAAGTAATATTAGAATGCAAAGAGGAAAATTCACATAAAGACATTATAAGTAAAAGATTTCTGATAAATACCATCCAGTTTCAACAAACATTAGTTTTGATTACAGATCATTTAGTCCACTGGTGGTTTAATTGCCATTTTGTATGGTCTAAAGCTAAAGTCATTAACGTAAAACCCAAGAAATAAAAAAAATTTACTTACTTCAAATCTCTCTATATGTTACATAATATTTTATTGTATAATATTGAAATCTTGGGCATTGACGAAAGAGATTTTTTTTGTTTGAACATTTATTATAGTTTGTTTGCATACATTAAGAGGTATTCGATTTATAAACTGTTAAAAGCTTATACTAATTATGTTTTAGCAATTAGAGATATTATCTTCCGAAACAAGTATTTTGTTATTTTTAACTTCTAAATATTTAAATAGACTGAAGTGGTTTAAATGCTTTTTTTAAATGTGTAATTTATTTCTGTACTTTGTACAAAAAAATGCCTAAAATAATGAAAAAATGTAGTTGGCATGTAGCTCATTTGTACATACTTTAAAATTTGAAAAACCCTCTCGAAGGCATTAACGGCCAAGTCGCAGGAAGCCATTTTCAATGAAAGATTTGGGATGTTTGGCTTTTAACTTGTGCGAACTTCAGATATCACTACTTTTTCTGGCCGAAACATTAAGGAGAACTTGGCGCTTTTTTCTTTTTTTTACCGAAAACTTTTTGTTGGGATATCACTACTTTTTGTATGTTTTTTCAATTTTTTTTCTAAACTATACAAATAAAAAAAAACTTAAATTTTGGTACTTTTATGTTAGCCGGGAGCAAATCTCCTCATTAGCATTTTGTTTTTTCGCCAATAGCAGTTTTCATTTTTCACATGCGTAAATTAGTAACAATGGTTTGATTTTTCAAATAAAATATTTTGGTTTACGTTATTATTTCTTATTTATTTATTTCTATGTTACATATTCTATTAAATAAAATGAGGGAAATGCATTTATTTTAAATGAGATGACTGAAAAATTTATATTTTTAAATGAAATGAATGCAATATGAACAATGGAGTTAGGAACAGTATTTGGCGATTTGCCACTCGCCCCGGCTAACATAAAAATACCTAGATTTATTTTATTGAGCTTTACAAATTTATACATTATTTCTTTTGGTATTAAAGTACTAGCCGCCTGTAGCAAGCAGTATTTGCTCTATTAATTGCATGTTAAACGTTGCATCATATTACTGTTATTCATAATTTACTTGCCCATTATTTCGCCAAGTCGGAAGCTTTTGGTAGAGAAATCAAGAACTCTTTACGATCATGGAAGCACATCATATATTTTGTGTTGTTATGTATTTCATCTTTCATGACAAATATCTCTTAACTCACTTATGCATGTTTCCTTATCAGTCACGATTCGTTCTCTAATGCGGAAATTTTTAATTCTATTATGTGATCGTTTCTAATTGGGCTCACTGCCAGTTGCTGTATTTTAACTGTTACGATTGGGTACAAGTGAAATGGTTCAAATTAAATCCTTTGACAATATAGGCATTTACATTAAATCCTATTGATGCTAATATACACTGCTCAAAACAATTAAAGGATATTGCAGTTTTAGGTGGATTTTGTATCTGGTAAACTGTTTAGCTGATTGATACATGGTCGACAGACATAGTACGTTATATGAGAATAAATTACACATGTTTGGCAGAAAAAATGCATTTTATTGCGCATTTGTGTACTAAAGGAAAAAAACACAATTTGTGCATATGAGAAAAAAAGAATAAGAAAAGGTGTTTTCTTCAAAGAAAATCATTTTCAGTAGGGGGTATGGTTTCCACGGGCGGCCAGCAACGTTGAACACCTTTGAGGCATGGACTCAATGAGGCTATTAATGACGAGTTGGGGTATTCTGCCCCACTCTTCCAGAAGAGCTCTTTCCAGTTCTTGGAGAGTTTGTGGGGGTTGTTGGCGGCCAGAAACTCGTCTTCCTAGAGCGTCCCAAACGTGCTCGATTGGATTCATGTCTGGAGAACACGCTGGCCATTCCATTCGAACGATTCCTTCCTCGAAAAGGAAATCCTCCACCAGGTTTGCACGATGTGGCCTGCAGTTATCGTCCATTAAAATGAAGTTATCTCCGATTGTTGCAGCGTAAGGGACTACAATAGGTCTGAGGATCTCATCCCTATATCGGCGACCAGTCAGAGCTCCTTCTCGAATGATGTAGAGGTCAGTGCGCCCGTCAATGGAGATGCCACCATACACCAAACTCCTCCACTGCCAAATCTGACACTTTCGTGCACGAACGCAGGATTATTCCTACTGCCACGGTCCCTCCAGATGAAAATACGCCTATTATCCGGATGCACAGAAAAACGGAACTCGTCAGAAAACAGAATATTGCTCCATTCATTTCTCCTCCAGTTAACATGCTCGGTTGCCCACTCCCTGCGGTCGCGACGATGCCTTGATGTTAATTTAACACATACCATATGTCGGCGAGCATACAGACCTACAGCATGGAGCCTGTTTCGGACAGTCTGAGTTGAAATCGTGGTGCCTGTAGCCGAGCGAAGGTGTTGTTGGAGAAGAGTAGAGTTCATGGTTCGGTGTCTCCGAGCTGTTAACGCTAAATACCGATCTTCATTGGGCGTTGTTGCCCGTCTACGACCTTGCCCTGGTCTTCGGCCTGCACATCCACTCTCCAAAAAACTGTTCTAGATCCTGGAAATGACACTTTGTGACACTCCAATGGCTTGCGCTACTTCGGCTTGAGTTTGGCCCCCTTCTAACCTACCAACAATTCTCAAAGCTTCTGAATCTGTCAAATGACTTCGCTGAGACATCTTACTCATCGAAACAAAGCAATCACTGAATGCCGATCATCCTTGTCTTCATTCTCTTTTATCCAGTTGAAAGTCAAATTTCATTCGCTGCCGCTGAAGCGACGTTTTTGACGTCGAACTCAAAATTTGCATACTCCACAGTTTGAAAACCAGAAAAATTTGCATTTGCGATTATCTTCTTCTATTTTCGGCAAAAAAAAATTCGTTTATATCTTTATTTTATATAAAACTTCAAATGTCCTTTAATTGTTTTGAGCAGTGTATTTTTGTTTCACGTTAACCTTTTCAATAGACTCGATTACGGAAGAATAGAAGGTCTACAGGCTCACTGCCAATGATCCATTTGAAATTCTATCTTTCTTTTCATCTAATCTTGTTGAGTAATTAGCCAATGTGCCATGGTTTTAAGATTTTAGCTAATTTTATTCGAAACCTGAAAATAAAATGCGAAGAACCGTATTATAGAAGATTCATTCTAACGTACATATCTATTAACAGTTTACATATTATACAATTATAATAATCATAAGGAGAACTTGCAGTTTCGGTGCTTTAATAGTTTCCGTAAATTCTTTTTATATAATACAGAAGTTTTAGCAGAGTAAAGATTAACAACATAGTCACAGTAAGTATAATAACAGTTCAATATAATAACAATGGCAGAGGTTTTGTGCAGTGACGAAACTATTGGCACTTTGGAAATATTCGTACGTTATACCATTTAACTATTCAGTTGATATGCAGGAAAATATAAATAGATGGCTCGCATTAATAATTAACTCATTGAAAAATAGCCACTAGCGTCAAATACTCGCCAAGCTTGTCACCATTTAGCGAAGTGTCGCCAAATTTGGTAATATATCCTGTCAATTCTAAATTTAGCGACAAAAAATGTTTTGTTTATTCTGACGTCATAATGATGCATATGTATTATGTATTATACACATACCTATAATATGTATGATGCAAATGTATTACGTATTGTATGCATATGTATTATATGTATGATGCATATGCATAAAGTTCATTAACATCACTAAAACGCACTTAAAGGTATAGTGTTCCATAAATAGTAGGGATAATTGCCAGATTGACCAGAGTGCTATTAAGATTAGAATTCCGACATTTATAATAGACCGGGAGGCGTCTGCACACACCATCACCTCATCGAGATTACAGCTGAAATGTTAGGATTAGTCAAAACTAGATTAGCATATTAAAATCCAACTGGTCTGTTAATTCATGTCTTGGTAGAAACCACCTGAAGGCATAATTTTAGTGGTTGACCGATAGGTTTACTACTGTATTTTCCTGCATACAAAAGTATGGAAACATGGAGGAATGGGTGCAGGAAAACACAATGGAAAATCCATCAATCAACCCGGTTAAATCGGGTCTGTAGGTGCTTTCTACAAATATATGACTTGGCAGACCATTTACATTTTAATACGCTAATCGATTTTTAACTAATCCTAAAATTTCAGACGTCAACTCGATGGGGTGATGATCTGTGCAGACGCCTCCCGGTCTTTAATAAAATTTGTTTTAAGGAAGTAAAAGATAGAAATATGGACAGATAAACTGAAATATTTGCCATATTAAAATTTTTGTAAAAGCATATAAAAATTTATTCAGCTTGAAATCATGTAACACCTTTATAACTCAGGCTAATTTTCTGTAATCGGGTTTTGGCGACTAACATATCTTATCTATAACTATAATCTTTCTTTTACAGATTTAAAATTAACAATAAAGTAACAGTAAGTAGCCTAATAATACAATATAATAACATTATCAGCGGTTTTCGGACTCCGTATCTGTCGCACATCGTTAAAGACATCTTTATTAGTTACACATTTCATTTAATTAAAAGAAGATTTTTAAATTTTCATATGAGAATTATGATATTTTTCCGCTATAGGGACCTTGGCATTTTTTAAAAATCTTGGCGCAATTCGTACTTCAGAAACTGAGATATGTTGCCAAATCATATAAACAACTATGAAAACAAACCTGATGAACTTTTATGTTATCTCTATAATAATAGCCTAAGTCATGTGACTGTCAACAATAGCTCCGGGTGGACCGCTTCACTTTTTATATGCCAAATAGCCAATTTGTTAATTTAACGTTAGCCGGGCGCAGGTGATAAATCGCCAAATATTGTTCCATTGTGATCATATCAGTATTATAACAGTCCATCTCATGCGACTGTCATAAACAATTTTTCGCGAGGTAAATTAAAACAAAGCTTTGATGTTGAAATTAAATATGAATTAACTATTATTTATTTTTTTTTTCTTTTCATTCTTTTCTTTTCTTTTCCTTTTTTAAGAAATAAACGAAAATTGAGAGTCATAAATTTTAAGTTTTTCAGTTTTAAATTAAAGTTATGTATCTTAAATATGAGTGAAAGTATTATATTTTAAATGAAATTAATAAAATAAGAAAAAATACGACGGGTACAATGTTTGGCCATTTATCACCTGAACTTGGCTTACATAAAAATACCGAGTTCATGATTTGTGTATCAGAATGTTCCGATTTGGCGACGGATTGAGCAAGTAAATTAAATTATGAGTAAAAGTAACATGATACAATGCTTAGCATAGATTTAAGGAGACCAAACTGGTCGCCAAGGGCGGCTTGTTTATATATATATATATATATATATATATATACGGTACTTGTTAGTTATCCCGTCGACTAAATTACTGTCGCCAAAGTTTAAGATTAAATGCCAATAATGGTTGATCGTAAATGTCGCATTCACTTGACAAAACGTGTTTACGTCATCAAATGATTTTTATTTTGACGTTTTATTTGTATTTTTATTAATGTAATAATAAGTAATTTGTTTTTTCGCTATTTTAAATAAAAATTATGCCAATCTGTATAATTAGGCGAGTGGTTTGGCGATTTATGTAATTTGACGAAATTGGTCGAAGGGATAACTAACAAGTACCTTATATACATATAAACATTTTATTTATACATGTATAAAATTTTGTTTTTTATATACAAATTATTTATGTTGGTATATAAAAATAAATAAACGGGTTCCTTAAATTAAATAAATTGTATACAAATGGAAAAATTTGCTTGTGTATATGACACAGTAAATGGGTTGCCAGAAAATACGTTATTATCACATTTCTTTTCTTGTCAAGGCTATCTTCTCTATTTCGCCAGTCTACTATATCGGAAACGTACCGAATTGCGGTTATATTTTGGTAAATGTTTTATTGTTTTAATATCGTAAATATATCATAACCTATACTGATTAAAATTTTTAGGTATATTCATTTTTTCTATTTAATCAGCATTTTCGGGAAAGCATATACAAATTTATTCAGCTTGAAATTACGTGACACCTTCAAACCTCTGTAATCGAGTTTTGGCGACCAACATTGGCCCAATTGAATGTATACGGCCAAATCAACTACCCTTGTTTGGAGGGTTTAGAAGCGGAAATTCTGTGTTTTCAGATTTTTCTGGTTAATTGTGCTACAAACCCAACTTACTTGTGAAATTTCATGATTCTACGACTTTTAGAAGTATTTTAGTTATTTGATGATGCGAAGTGAGTCAGTGACAAAAAAGCGCTTTTTCGGAATTTAATATTTCGAAAACTACTAAATACAGAAACATGAAATTGTGGAACCTTAGTTCAGTTTGACCATATGAACATGTGTATAAAAGAAAAAAATTCTATATCTCTCCCTAAAACGACGTTATGAGGGGGTGGAAAGTATGCCGAAATGGTTCAGGAAAAGGTAGCTTACGGCTTGTGCGAACTTGGCGGACGCACTGCCGTGCTCCCAGATATTTGCACAACATTACACACAGTCTTCGGAAAGATATTTATAATGCTCAAATTTGTTTAAGAAAATATAACATATTGGAGGGAGATAATCAGTTTGATATTAAAAATTTTTGACATATATTCCATCCATTAAAAGAAATAAAATGAAAAATAAAAATAAAAATAAAAATAAAAATAAAAATAAAAATAACAGAAAAAAACCTAATTTTTATTCAGTATAAATTTCTTAGCATGAAAATTATACACAGGCTTTAGACCACAAGAAATGGATTTTTTATCGTTGAATAGCCTGTTTACCCGTTTCAGTTATTTCGACCCCTTTTGTCGCTAAATATATGTTGTATTTGTTACAAGATATTAAACACAATCAGCAAACATCAATTTTATATAATAAGCAGGCTATGCCCGCTGCGCTGGTCAATTTTTCCAAATGATCATTGGTGAATTTGAACTTTCATTTTAAACAATATGGACCTTCAGCTGGACCTTACTCATTGCTGAAAACGATGCGAACGCCATTGTGATATAATATTACCTTACGCGTTGGACCAAATTTAGCTATTAAGAAGTAATTCTTTTAGTTGTTAACTAACAATGCACTTTTGGTAGGGTAATGATACCGTTATGCCAACAGGAATTAATAGCTCTATAACTAATCAACATATAATGAAATGTTATATACTAACACCATTCCTGAAAAGTCATGTAACAGTGTCACTTGTATCAAAATACGTTCTGTAGATTTTTTTAAAAAAGGCTAAACTCTTTCATAATCAGGTTCACTTAATTTTTTAATTTTTTTTCTCTATGACTAAGTAGCGTTGAACAATATGTATACACTAAAAGCTTTCCAAAATTATTACCTAACCACTTGGGCACAGATGTCATACATACCCCATATAGGCGCGATTTTTTTCTGTCGCCAATGTCAGAAACATTGCAATACGCAACAATACTTAACTGACGCCAAAGTGTCGTTATTTTGCTTGATATGGTAACCTGGAAGTTGTTGTTAATGCTGTTTATGTTTTCGCCAAATTACCATCGGTAAAAAATCTCGCCAATATGACATCTGTATATGACATCTGTACCACCATTTGTGGTATATCCTATCAAAGTATTATAAACAATCGGAATGAAATGCAAATTTCCGTTTTAAATATGTAGTAGATGATGATGATGCGATTTTGTGTAATAGAATTCTTCGTGAAATTTTCGCTGCAAACATAAACGATGCTTTCAGCATTATAGCTAATACATCAATATGTGAAGTATCCGATTACGGAAGGTTAACTTGGATTCCTATGAGCCCAAAGAAAAGTGAATATGTGGCTTTTGTGATACTTTTATGTTAACCGGGCGCAGGTCATAAATCAACAAAGATTGTTTTCATACCATAGTCTTATATTTATTATTTTCATTTAAGATACAAACCTTTCACTCATTTCATTTAAAATGCATGCCTTACACTAATTTCATTTAAAAAACTGAAAAGACAAACAATAACAGGAAATAATTCCATAATTAAAAACAAAGAATTATTTTTAATTTTAATTTACATACGAAAAATGTAACTACTGCTACTGGCAATTTTTAAAATGCTATTGGCGAGATCTGCGCACGGCTGTTATAAATGTACCCATTTTTTCTTCTTATCGAGGAGCAAATTATAAATCGCCAAATATTTTTCCAATTCCAATTTCTTTCATTGAAAATAATTTTTAAGTCGTTACAAACATTGCTTTCATATTTAAATATTTTCGTTGGTACTACTTAGTTATCCCGTCGACCAATTTCGCCAAATTATACAAATTGACATAATATTAATTTTAAATAACGAAAGAACAAATAAATTATTATAACATTAATAAAAATACAAATAAAACGTCGAAATAGAAATCACTTTGTGACGTAAACACGTGTAACTTGCTTAAAGTCAGGTGAATTTGGCATTTACGATCAACCATTATTGGCATTTAATCTTATAGTTTGGCAATAGATTTTTGGTCGACGGAAAATCTAAGCAATACCTTTTCGTTCTAGAACGCTAATTTCTTAGTAAAATTGTTCCTTTTATTTTACATAAAATCACTATTTTTTTTTTCTTTTGGTACTACTTAGTTATCCCGTCGACCAAAAATCTATCGCCAAATTATAAGATTAAATGCCAATAACGGTTGATCGTAAATGTCACATTCACTTGACTTCAAGGAAGTTACACGTGCTTACGTCATCAAGTTATTTTTATTTCGACGTTTTATTTGTATTTTTATTAATGTTATACTAATTTATTTGTTCTTTCATTATTAAAATACAACTTATGTCAATTAATGTAATTTGACGAGTGGTTTGGCGATTTATATAATTTGGCGAAATCGGTAAACGGGATAACTAAGTAGTACCATTTTTTTTCATTAAGATGTTCGTATTTTTTTTCTCAAACTCATTGAGCCGTTTTTATTCTTTATCCAAAAGAGTTAATTTGAATTTTTTTCGTTGCTAGAGTAATGGATGTAATGTTAGATATTTTGAGGTTTAGACGCCAAAAAGACCGCCAAGTTAGAAAAATATGAAAAATGTCATGAACTGTCGGACTTATAAGAATTTACTTGACACCAATCGATTCAGCATACAAAAATACATTAAATTATGCTATCATCTGACGCATAATTATAATATCCGACTTTTAAGGAATTTAGTCCCTCTCCTTGCAAAAACGCCGTTAGGGGTGCTACTTTAGAAAATCCATTCTTAGCGATACTATATAGATATGCCATTTGGCGGTGACTCGATGATCGAAAATTAGTCCAATATCATTTGAAATATTACATAACAGAGGAGAAATTACGAAGAAAGATGAAGAAGAAATGACGAATTACAGAAGACTTGCATTTTTTTTTTTTTTTTTTTTTTTTCAAAATGTTGAATTTTTCGATAATAATAACGCATGATTGTATAAATTTCCTTAAAAACTATCTTTATTTCCTAGATTTCGAAGGTGTGAATTTTCCTATAAATGATATTGGCGATATGACTTAAGAAAAAATAAAATAAACAATAGATAATATTTGCTTAAAAAAAAATTGATAATATTCATTGATCTGAGTTCGAGTTTATAAATATCACATGCTTTCGGAATTACGGTGAAAAACATTTTAGAAAATATGAAATTATTTTACAATATGTATGTGTGGCAGAAATTCACACTAAAATTTAAGTATTTGATTCCATTTTTAAAACATTAGCTGATATCCATATAAGTTACAACTGAATATAAAAATGTACTCAAAAAAAAAAAAAATCTCGTTCACTTGAAAAAACACCATTTATGAGAATATCCTCAAGCTAGTGTCACACTTACACATTTTTGACTTAAAATCACATTGTTTGGCGACAAAAGTAAAATAAAAAATCATAAAGAAATAAATAATAATTACACATGTGACTCACAATTACATCTGCTTGTTTCTTCTATAAGTTACGTGATGGGGCAATTAGATAAAAAGAAAAAGAAAAGAACAAAAGAAAAAAAAAGTCATTAAAAATTCATCTAATCAAATTTTCAAATTCATTTCTATAATCTAACGCAAGCGATAATGAGCCAAATTTTGCGTATCAATTGTAATCTTTCTCTTTAAATTAATTTTTAAGCCTTACAAATATTTCTTTCAGGTTTAAATTAAATTACAAATATTTCTTTAACTTTAAATTAAATATATTCGTTTTTTAACATAATACCTCATTTAAATGGATTTTTCTTTCTTTTTTTACAATTAAATATCAGTAATAATTTTTTCATTTATTTTCTAACGGATACAGGGATTTCAATACATTTGTCGCCAAAAAATAACCTCTGGCAACCTTTTCGTTCAAAATAACAATAAAATGCGAAATGTATTACCAAAAATCATAGTTATCCCTGTATATTTTACTCATAAACCACCACGTGAATATTCTCTATCGAATGACACTATTTGTAAAAAAATCCACCGGGTAGTTTTTGAAAACATTCGGGCGGAACTTTTAGATCTTACTGCTTTATAATATAGTAGCAAACCCCGCGGCTTTGCTCGCGTAATGTTTGAAATATGCCAAAGTGATATTTATATGTCTAATTTTTATTAAAACGTACTAACTAAATTTTTATTTTATTAAAAGGTAATATTTTATTTTATTAAAAGATTTTTTTTTTATTAAAAGGTACTTATTACTTTTAGGAATAATTCAAAAATTACTATTTAAAACACAGTTTGATTAAACATCATTATTACACTGCATTAGGCAGAAATGAGACTTAAATTAATAAAATAAAATAAAACTAAATAAATGATAATTTAGAAGATATTTTGAAACTTTTATGCTCAATTAATACGCTCATTTCAGTATTCATTTGAAGTTTTGAATTTTTTAGAAACCATCTTCTTACATCTTAAAACTAACCATCATGTCAAATTCCAAGTCCTACCACATCTCTCAACATAAAGGGCTATGTTGAAACAGGAACTGTCACCATTAATTTGCCTACAATAATTTTGAAATCGGTTTGTTATTTCCTAATATTCCACAGAAACGTAATTTAAAAAGCTTTTAAAGCCCTTTATTAGAACGTTTGTTGTTCCTGTGAACCCCAGGTGGTAGAATCACCGCCATAAAATATAGTCTGTGTAGGATCAGAGACTGTTACCACTGATTCGCAACTATTACTTTTATAATCGGTTTATATTCCCTGAAATTGCATAGAATCGTAATTTAGAACTTTTTAGAATGCTTTTCGCACCTCCCCTTCGCTTCACCCCTTTTTAATTCGGATTTATTTTCGACGGTCCTTCGAGGGCATTTATATTTTATAAGTAACTACCATGTCATATTTAAAGTTTCTAGCCCTTTCAGTATCACAGCAATCGCAATTTAGAAAGTTTTTAGCTCCTGCAACCCTCTGGTGGTAGTGGAACAGACATAAAATATAGCTTATGTTTGAGCAGGTTCTATCACCAAAATTTGTCATCATTATTTTTTTAATTGGTTTGGTATTTTTTAAGTTTGCTTAAAAATTGTAATTTATAACGCTTTTCACTCACTTCATTTTTTTAAATTTGGAATTTTCTTTCGACTGTTCTTAGAAAGAAGTTGCATCTTGTATGTAAATACCATGCCATACTTCAAAGTGTTAGACCCCCCCAGTTTTGCAAAAAACGCAAATTAGAACATGTTTTGCTTTTGCAACCCTCAGATGGTAGTGACGGTAACATAAAATATAACCTGTGTTATAGCAGGGACTGTCACCATTGATTTGCAACCATTACTTTTGAAATAGCTTTGGTATTTCCTTAGATTAAGTAGAAATCGCAATTTAGAACGTTTTTAGGACGCTTTTCGCGCATTTTCACCCCTTTTTAAATTTCCATTTTTTTCGAAACTGTTCTTAAAGATCATTTATATCTATTAAATATGTACCTTGCTTAATTTTAAGTTGCTAGCCCCTACCGATCACAAAAATCGAAATTTAGAACGCTTTTTGCTCTTGCAACGTTTTGGTGATAGTGATACCGACGTACAATAGCGTCTACGCTAGAGCAAAGGCTGTCAGCATCAATTTCCTACCATTACGTTTGAAATCGGATTCATTCTTCCTGAGATATTGCCGATAAATCGGCATTTAGAAAGTTTTTAGAACGCTTTTCGCTCATTTTGCTCCTGCATCTCCTCTGGAGTAGTGGAAACAGATATAAAATATAGCCTATCTTGGAGCAAGATCTGTCACCATCATATTTACACCATTATATTTGAAATCGGTTCAGTACTTCCTGAGATTGCATAGAAATCGCAATTTAGAAAGTTTTTTACAACGCTTTTTGCGCATTTTGACCCCCTTTTAATTTCATGATTCTATGCCCTTCCGTAATGCAAAAACATCGCCTATGTTGGAGCAAGGGTTGTCACCATCATTTTGACGCCATTATTTTTTAGATCGGTTTGGTATTTCCTGAGATTGTGTAGAGACCACCATTAGAACGTTTTTTAGAACGATTTTCGCGTAATTTTACCCCTTTTAAATTTCGAATTGTTTAAGAACTGTTCTTAGAAATCCTTTATATCTAATAAGTAGCTAATATTTCAAATTTCATATTTCTAGGCCCTTCGGTAACGCAAAAATCGCATTTTTAGAACGTTTTTTGCTCCTGCACCCCCTTTCGGGTAGTGGCACCGACATAAAACATAGCCTATGTTGGAGAAAGTGTTGTCACCGTCATTTTGACACCCTTACTTTGACACCATTATTTTTTAAATCGGTTTGGTATTTCCTGAGATTGTGTAGAAACCACCATTTAGAACGATTTTTAGAACAATTTTCGCGCATTTTCACCCCTTTTAAATTTTGAATTGTTTAGGAACTGTTCTTAGAAATCCTTTATATCTAATAAGTAGCTGATACTTCAAATTTCATATTTCTTGGCCCTTCAGTAACACATAAATCGCATTTTTAGAACGTTTTTTGCTCCTGCACCCCCTTTGGGGTAGTGACACCGACAGAAAACATAGCCTATCTTGGAGCAAGCGTTGTAACCATCGTTTTGACACCAATATTTTTTAAATCGGTTTGGTATTTCCTGAGATTGTGTAGAAACGACCATTTAGAACGTTTTTTAGAACGCTTTTTGTGCATTTTCACCCCTTTTAAATTTCGAATTATTTAAGAACTGTTCTTAGACATCATTTATATCTTATAAGTAACTAATATTCAAAATTTCATATTTCTAGGCTCTTCAGTAACGCTAAAATCGCATTTTTAGAACGTTTTTTGCTCCTACACCCCCTTTGGGGTAGTGGCACCGTCATAAGATATAGCCTATGCTCTAAGTTGGACTAACACCATCATTTTGATACCATTACTTTTGGAATCGCTTCGGTAGTTCCAGAGCTTATCTCCGACAAATAAACAATTTTTTCCTCTTTATAATAGGAGTATAGATATATAAACCTTTAAGCGTTGAGACAATGATAAATTGACTATATTTTTGAAAAAAAAAATGTAACGAAAGGTAAAATCCAGTAACTAAAATCCGAACAAAACGTTTATTTAGGAATATTCAATCTTTTTTCATGGAATTTTTACTCGAGCTTCAAAATCTTTATATTTATAACCGACAAAACACTTCCGACGACAAGACTTTTTTTATTCGTTTGGTTACGAGTAACCGTGGAAAAGAAAGGAAATGTCTTCTTATGAGCGCTTTTAACACAAGAAACTTTTTTTGTTTGCTATTTTTTCCTTTAAAAATATAGATTCAGACGAAATGGAATTAAAGATATAAAGTCATGCAAATTTCGAGTTCACCTAAGTTTATTATCACGTTCCCGGACAACGCCGCGCTTGCCAGCTAGTAATATGTAATATACTAATGTGCTCCGGTTCCTACGAGCTACGCTTGCCACAGCCTTTTCAGATACCCCAGATTCTAACTGTACACTAATTTGATCGGCTTAGAAAAGTTTGAATAATAATTTTAAAAAACAGTGGCGATCTCTCTGTAAACGGGTTTCCATTTGTTTCCCTTTAATTGGAGATTTTTAAGACCAAATCATATGCTGTTAATATATACTATGGATGTTTTCGTCTTTTATTTAAAAAAAATAATTTAAAAAAATGAAAATAAGCTAATGTGAAATGAATTATGTAAACAGAGTCATTGTCTCCCGGAAATTTTTAACAAAGCTATAAGAAAAATCTTTTAAATAAGTCATTTTAAATGTAACGTTTTAAATCAGACGTAATTTTGACTAAAGATTTCTTTATCTTATTAATGTTCACGTGAACATATTTTTGTTTTTAGAAAGGAAATATTATTTGCACTATTTTTGAATTCACCATAATTGTTGAAAAAATTATCCCAAAACATAAAATATGTAAATGTCTCGCGCAAATGTAAATTTAAATTTAATTTTAAGCTTAAATTTTAAATATGACGTAATTTATTCCATTTACGAATTTTAACGATATAATAATGAATTTTGTATTTTAAAATTTTTTTCTCATTTAAAATTCAAAAGTAAATATACTTCATATGTCGTAACTTTCAATACTTTCCTGCTTTTAACGCGTAATCATTTAATTCTAATTTGAATTTTTTTTTTCTGTTTATAATAGCCACGGGTAAATAAATTTATTATTTAAAGGAAATTTTATTCGTTGACCTTTTAAAAAAATTGGCAATAACTTAAAATAATACCCTTTACTAAAATATGTAAAAAAATATCTCTCTAAATGCTGCAAATTTGACTTTCAAATGGACATAAAACCTCCAAAATGAATCAAATAAAAAAAAAAAATAAAATAAAATAAATAAATAAATAAAGACAGTCTGCACAGCGTCGACTTCTAATATATAAAATGATCTAAAAATAATTAAATTCCTATGTATAGTTTTTACCCCTATGAATCTTTTTTAATGGAACGGTTTCGAGCAACTTTAACATTACCCAGCAAACACAGAGCTATCGGTAAACAATCGGCCGACAGCCGCTTTGCCGTTACCGACGGTATCGGCAGGATACCGGCTGCCGTACCGGTTCCGAATCTTTTTCGACACGCCGGGCGAGTGACGCCCGACAGATAGACACACAGCCGGTCCGGTATCGGCAAAACACTATGCCGACAGCTCGCCGCGCCGATAGCTATCCATACGAATGCCGACCGAACCCGACAGCAGCATCAATTGAAAAAAAAATATGTTTTGATGGCGACATCTATGAGCCAACGCGCAATGCATATTTGAAAGGAACGCGTTTCGGCGCTGGATAAGGTTGGGTTTGATCCCACGAACCCAGGACAGGAAGTAGACGCCTTAACCCATCGGCCACTCAGACGGGATCAGGGGAGGATTATATGAGGCAATAAAGGGAAGTCTTATCGATACGTAATAGTTTATCATTGAAGGTAAATGGTAGATGGAAAAATTAGAATTTTGACGTGTATTTATTTTATTTTTTATTTTTTATTTATTTATTTGTAATTGTCTTACGCGCGTTTATTTAAAAGTTAATTTAATATTTAAATGAATGAAATAAATATTTTAGCGAATTCGTTAAAGCAAAGGAATTTAGGCATAAATTTAAGTTTAAATAAGATAAAATTATAATTAAGAATAATTAAGAATAGATTTAAACTTAAGAATAATTAAGTATTAAAACAATATTTTAGGGTTCTTGATCAGTTAACTAAATTTTCTTATCAGAATTATACAGTAATTACATGCGTTGCGGTAATTTATAAAATATATATTTTTAACATGGAAAAATTTATTTTAATAAATAAAAAGTTGGTAATTATTAACTTTTAATTAGAATAAGAATTCCTTTTGTGTCATTTTGATGATTTAAAGTAGAACATATATTTAATGAGTATGTTGCAATATTAATTTGTTACTTATCAATATTTTTAATTAAAAAATAAAATTAAAATATTAATTTACATTTTTTTTTTTTGGAAGATTATTTATAAATGGGGGATATTTCTGAATCTTTCTTATAAATTTTAGAATGCTTTTTAAATAAAATAAGTGACATTCAGAGGTTTTTCTCTTAATACAATTTTCTCTTATTATTATGTAATTATGGAATTATAATGTAATTAAATGCGTTAATTCAAGAAATATATATTTGTAACATAGAAAAACAAATTTTAATAAAAAATAGGTTGGTAATCCCTTTTAATTAGAATAAGAGTAAATTTTTTGTCATTTCATTGTTTAATGTAGAATATATTTTTAGTGATTATGTAGCAGCAATGATTCTTTTACTTATCAACCTTTTTAATCATCAATTAAAATAGAAATTTATATATATATATATATATATTGGGGGGGGGGTAAATAATTTTTTAGAAGTGGGAGATTTCTGAATCTTTCTTTTAAATTTTAATGCTAAAAAGTTGGGTAGAATTTTATAATTTTATAGCTTGTAAAATAATTTTAAACACTTTTTTAATAATTTGATTTTTAAATAAAATAAGAAACATAGCTATTGCTTTTAAAATAAATACAGTGAAACCTCCCTGTGTGACCAACACCCTGAGCGACCATTTTGTCATGGAACGAAATTTATTCCCATAGGCTCAATACTGATTTTACCTCCATTCAGAGACCATCCCAGTTGAACTCCCTCCATGAGCGACCCATTTCTTGGAATAAAATGAAACAAATTCCGTTTTTTTCTGGTCACTTGAAGAATGTTTTATTAGAAAAATAATTCCAGACAGTTCATTATTCATAAAACTTCTAAACTAAGTTTAGATTTTTTTTTTTAATTATTCCAGTAACTGTTACGTGTATGCTAACACATTTGTGCCATTTTAGGCAATGAATTTAACTCTGATGACAAATTAAGAATGACAGTCAATAAACTCTCCTACCCTATTCTGTCAGAAAACTCTGAAAGAAATAGAAAAATTAATGAAATCGTCGTTATTTGTTTCCGTCCAAAAAAAATTGCATTTATTTACTGAACTTCGAAAGTGGAAATAAAAGTTATAAAAGATAAAACCGTAAAATCAGACCAAACGTCAATTTATTAATTTTTTAAACTCTATAGTAATTTACTTATGTAATTAACTTTTTCTTTAATACTTAATTTTTTTTTTTTCATAATGTGAAAAGTAAATTTTCGTAACGTTATTTCTTACCTTTTTTTCAACAATTAAAATCTAAATTTAAACATGACCTCCATTAAGAGACCACCTCTCAGAGCGACCAATTTTCTTTGGAACGGAACGTGGTCGCTTTAGGGAGGTTTTACTCTATATAGTTCGAAAATAATTAATTTATGTAGTTTTTTTTTTCTACGATTAAGTTTATAACGAATAATAATTTTAAGGGGCGATTTAAAAAACTCTTTTGATGATTCAAATAATTGTAAGCCTTTTTAAAATGAATTCAGTAACAGCTTAAAAAAATAAATAAATAAAAGCTATTTTTGAAATTTTTTTTTTTGTTTATCGCTGTTACAATTTCATATGAAATACATGAAATATACATATTAATATACATTAATACATTATTATTACACATAATAAATATACATTATTATATACACATCTTATCAAAACTCAAATTCAAACAAAATTAAGGAAAATAAAAAAAAATGTCGGCTAAGACTTAAAATTCCGAATTCGGACCGATGTTGGCAAATCTAATCGGGCCACTATTAGAAATCATATATCGGTCCTGCGTCACTTGCCGGTGTAAGTCGCTTGCCGATATATAACCTTAAGGGGACCGATTACGGTAACTGGCAGTCAAAAATGCATATTCTTAAGTTTCAGTTGCCGACATGCTGCCGACACTTCACCGAAATCACTGTGCCTATGTCGACAGTTAACCGACACTGCCAGCTGCGGTCCGATCGTGTGCCGAAAGGTATGTGTTTGCTAGGTAGATAGCTTATAAAATAATTCTTCGGTTTGAAAACTGTCTGCATCAACGTGTTTATCCAGCATTTCTCAATAATACCACCAATTTTCGTATTCTTATATGTAGTATGTTTCTTAATATTAACGAAAAAAGACATTAAGTCACGAAAAAAAGCATTGTGAGATGCGTTAGTTACTTTTTTTTGAATAGAGAGATATATGAATAATTCAACGCGGATAGTTTTCGGAACGGGGTCATGATCGGTGTAAATATACGATATTTTTCGTAACTGATTTCCTCCGGAAGGCTGTAATATGTAGCTTTTTAATCTTTTCATTCAATTACTTTACATAACTTAAAACAGAATTAAATTATGATGTTCGAGATTCGTGGCATGTTTTGTCATATCAACAAGTTCAAAACCTTTCAAACTTTATGCCACAATGAAGCCTTAAAATCATGAAACCCAGTTAAAAAAAAAAAAAATATATATATATATATATATATATATAACGTAGAAGTATTTGTTCCGTTCTTACTACACTGGCCTTCAAAAGTTAAGGTACAGGGACTGGATGCTTTCGATTGTACGCAGTTTGTCGAACATCTACCAACATTATTGTTCTTGAACTTCTGGGATGTAAAGAACATGTTTGATTGGTCGTTGTTTCGTTGTTTCGTTGGTGAAGATTTACGGGTACCGTATCCGGGATACAATTAGGGGGCTAATAATAAAATAATATTTTCGATCACCTATGTAACAGAAAAGGCTGGAAATGGTTTGACACTGTAGTGAATGACTATTTGGGTCCCGTTAGCACTCATATTCGTAAAGATGTTATTTTTTTTTTTTTTTTTGGAAAATTTTAAAAGTTTTTCGTTTATAGCATACAGAGCTTTCAACCAAAACACAACTTTCCAAAGAACAGTAGCAACAGTATACTGCAATTAAAACATGAATATACTGAATATTTGATGAGATATGGGCACTAGTATGAAATAATTTTTAATTGCGCATACGTGTGAAATTTCTAAATTCTTATGTCATAATTTGGTAGTCAGCTATTTTGGGTAACTTCTCTAAAAACTCCAGTCAAATATTGTGAATAGTGAGAAAGATATACTGAGCTGATTGAAAAGTTGTGGTAAAACCCTTATAGTAAAGCTATTTTTAGAGAGGAACTTACTATATCGCCCCTATCTTTGTGAAATTTCTCGATATTTGACTGGATATTTCAGACAAGTTGACCTAAATAGCTGACTATCAAATTATGAAATAAAAATTTTGAAATCTTCCACTCATGCGCATAAAAAATTATTTCACACAAGTGCCCATACCTCATCAAATATTCAATATATTCATGTTTTAATTAAAGTGTACTGTTGCTACTGTTCTTTGTCAGGTTTTCGGAAAGTTGTGTTAAATTTGGTTGAAAACTCTGTATGCTATAAACAAATAACTTTTGAATTTTTTCACAAAAACGTTAACATCTTTACGAATCTGAGGGATATGCTTACACAAATGCACACAAAGACACAGATGCATAAGACCCAAATAGTCATTTAACGCAGTGATAAACCATTTCCAGCATTTTCTGTTGCATAGCTGATAGCATATATTATTTTATTATTAAATTTATTATTAGCCCCTTAATAGTCGGCCCGACTAAATCTTCATCGAGAAATATGAAATCAAACATTTTCTTTACATCCCAGATGTTCAAGAACAATTCGCCAATAATGTTGGTAGATATTCAAAAAACCGTGTGCAATCGAAGGCATCCAGTCCCCGTACATTAACTTCTGGAGGTCAGTGTATATTGCTCCTATTCCATACTCAGTTAACTCTTTATAACCAAAATAATGAATTTAAAAAACTAAATCCTTGAAATTATTTCCCTTGCATTACACTGATGCATTAGATTATGTATGCAATAAAAATAGAACATTTGTTTACTTTTCTTAATTACGGCAAATTACTTAAAATTGTACTTCAAAGCACCGTTGAGTCATAAAATTTGGATAAAAAAAGGAGACTTAAAAAAAAACACTATATCTAATTTATTCATATTATTTTAATGCGATATATTATGTACATGTTTAGATGCTTATATGATTATGATGTATATATGACTAGATGATGATGCTGTTCGTTGATCATGTGTGAGAATTTAGTTCTCAGAAGAATATTCTATAATTATGTCACTATCGTCCGATGGAAAGAATATCGGAGAGGAATTCGCAAACTTGTAGTTATAGAAAACTCAAAACTATTCTTAGAAATTCAAAATATTTTTTTTTCTCTAATCGGTAATATTATTAAGTTTTGTTTTATAAATATACGATATTTGTACAAAAGAAAGAATATGTGTTTTTTGCTTTATTATAGATAAGTATCATACGTATATCATGCCCCATCTTCCCCTATTTTGTTCAAAAATCCACCTGTCTAGTACCCATTCAACGATAGCAAATATATACTTTTTTATGCACCATATATATTCAAATGATAAAAATCTAAATAAAAATCTTGTTTAACCCAAGTCCCAACGGAACTTAAATGTATCGATTTCAAAAGTGCTCCGTAAATTAAACAAACAGAACATTTATTTTTATTTCGCATAACATCTTGTAAAAAGATCTATTTAAAACAAGAACAAAATGATAGCCTTACCTTTAAAATATGAGAAGTTTCCAAGCAAAATTTAGGGATGCCTTGTCAGAAAGAAAAATGGAAGCCAATTTGACACAAACATACGCCAAAATGGGCTCGTGAATAACTGTCAGCTTCCTAGAATTGCTATTGCTATTTAGTGACGATCAAGGGAACTATTTACAATTGTTTCCTTAAAATATCATTGCTAATACAGGCATACCCCGACTTACGTAAGTAATGTGTTCCGTAAACTTTTGCATAAGTTGAATTTTACGTAAGTCGAGGTTGTAAATTCCTTAGGTAAAATTTTGTCAGAAACTGAAATATATATTATATATATATACTAGGGGCTCTTCCCCCCTGCAAGCTACCTGCGACAATCCCCATTCAAACACCGCAGAATCTAAAAGCACGTTAATTTGATCGGTTTTTAAAAGATTAGAGAAGACTGAATTGTAATGAAAAAACTATTAGCGATCTCCCTGTAAATGAGTTTTCATTAAATTCCGTTTGACTGAGAAAATTTAAAGCCGAATGAGTTGCTGTTAAGGCTAATTAAACATGTGAAAAGAAGCTAAAATAAAATGAATTAAACAGAGTCTTTGACGACCTGTATTTTTTAACAAAGTTATAAAATGATTGACATAATACAATTTACTACAATTACTACAATTTACTGCTTTAAACGCATATTAATATATTCATTATTTTTAAGTTTCCTTTCTCTTTTAATATTCACGTGTAAATACAATTTTCAAGACATAATTTTCAATATTTTCCTGCTTTTAACACGTACTCATTTAATAGTAATTTTAAAGTTTTTTTTTCTGTGTTTAATAGTCATGTGTAAATAAACTTTTAATCGTTAGGAAATATTATTTTTGGCTATATTTAGAATAGAAAACAATCTCCATAATAATAGACTAACTCATGTGACTATCACCAACAGTTCCTTCGCTTTTCATAAGAAAGGTTTCCATTTTGATTAAAGAATCAAAGTTATTTTTTCGAATAAATGTTGTCATGATCGAAAAGAATTCTTGGTACTTTTATTTTAGCCGGGTTCAAATCTCGGCAATAGCTTTTTTTTAACTCGCCAGTTAGCATTTTATTAATTTTCGAGTGGTAAATTAAAACGGTACTACATGGTTATACCATGGACACAAAATGTATCGCCAGACTATAAGATTAAATGCCAATAACGGATGATCGTAAATGTCACATTCACTTGACTGTAAGGAAGTTACACAGATTTCCTACATAATTCTGGTAAAAAAAAAATTCCCTGACTTTTCCAGGTTTTCCCTGACTTAATTCAAAAATTTCCCTGACCTTTCTTAGTAAAAATTCGACTTTTAAATGCTGCAAAAACTCTCCACAATGGACCTTACTTTAGATAAATGCTAGAAAAAAGCATGAGCTATATGAATTTCCGGTTTTCAATTATTTGTCATATTGTTATATAGTTTGTATAAATTTCATCTAAAAATTTTTAATTGTACGAATAATTAATTAAAAATTTCTTGACTTATGAAGAAAATAGATTTTCCGTTGGAAGTAGTGAATCAAAAATTCCCTGATTTTTCTTTGAGCTTTTCAAATATTTAAAAAATTCCCTGACATTTCCCTGACTTTTTGCCTGAATTTTTGAATTCCCTGAATTTCCTCTGTTTTTCAGGTTTTCCCATGGGAATCCCGTTACACGTGTTTATGCCATAAAGTGATTTTTATTTTGACGTTTTATTTGTATTTGTATTTTTATAATAATTTTTTGTTCTTTCGTTATTTAAAATAAAAATTACGTCAACTTGTATAATTTGCCAGTGGTTTGGCACTTTATATAATTTGGCGATATTGGACATTTGCTTTGATTTTGAAATTAAATGTCACGATTTGTTGCATTATTTGATATTTAACATAGATGTCATATACGGGGTTTGGCATGTTTTTTTTTTTTTTTTTTTTTTTTTTTTTTAACGAAAATTTGGCGAAAAGCTCGTTTTCGAATATCAGTTATATATGTTTTTTTTTTTAATTATTTTCAATTATTTTTTAAATTAAATATCAATAAATAAAAAATAATAATAAATAACTATAGAACAAAACAATTTATAACATTTAAAAATAATAATAAAAGAAAATAAACATTTATTAACAAATAAGCAACAACAGCCGGGTTACTATGTCAGACAAAATAATTCATTTTGGCGAATGTTAGGTACCCCGGTGCCTATATGACATATGCGTAAATATTTTTCGTTTCGTTTCTTTAAAAAAAAAGAAAGTGAAAGCCATTAATTTTAAATGTTTCAGTTTTAAATGAAAGTTTTGTATTAAATAAAATGATAATAAAATACAAAAAAAAAAAAAAAAAAAAAAAAAAAAAAAGCACTGTTCTTAGCATACATTTAAGGGGGGCCAAACTGGTCGCCAAATTAGTTTAAAATAGTAACATTTTCTAAAATATGAAAATATATATATATATATGTTATGATTAAAATTTTAGTTGCCATCATTAGAGAAAATTATTTAAAATTAGAAAAAAATTAATATTTCGAAAACCAATTCGAATTTAAAAATTCTAATACAAGTTTTGAGATCTGCTGATCAATTCCGATTTTTGGTGTTAATATCAGCTCAGTATTCCATATTTTAGGAGAAATCGCCCTGAAACATAATCAGTTGTTTAATCAGTCGTTTCATAGAATCGTTCCATAAATTCGTTTCATTTCAGCCGTTTCATAAAATCAGTTTCATAAATTCATTTCATTAGGATTTTATATATGTAGGATAGATATATATATAATATACATTATTTACCCAGTATTATTCTATAAATGAAGTAGCATGCAGCAGCATTTATTTGGATATAAAATGTAAATGTCTGAAAAAATATAAAATCAAACCGAAAGAACACTTTTCAAATAAAAATTATCTTGTGGAACATAGGATTTATAAATTTAACATTGAGGAATTAATTTATATCAATTTTGAATCTACGTCAAGCGAACAGCTCTGAAACTGGAAGAAAAAATACACTCTTTCCTCTTCACCGAAACTTTAAAATTCGGTTTCGTTATGGTTTGAATTCAGCTAAGAAAATTCTAAAGGTTAAACACAGTTTTTTTGGCTCATTATAATGAGATTTGTGTTTGTTTTGTTAAAGATTTGGGTTTTGTTTGGCTCATTTTAATGAGATTTGTGTTTGTTTGGCTCATTGTAATGAGATTTGTATTTGTTTTGTTAAAGGTTTGACTGTATATCACAATAAAAATATAACTATATGTAATATATAAAACTATATTATTGTTGTGTTTCTTATCTGCATATTTTATTTTTAAAACAGTTATCAAAGGTATGCAAATGCATATCAAACGTGCTAGTATGTTCATAAATGTCATTTTCGAAATTTCTTACGTAAGTGCGAATTTACATAACTCAAATATTACGTAAGTCGAGGGTTGTCTGTACATGTAATGAGCGTCTTTCAAATGGGAAAGAAAACTGTGGTGTTATAAAGTACCGTCGATGTATAAAGGAATAAAATACAATTTATCGTATTGTTAGAATAAAAATGGTTGACGATTTTATATTTTTATATTTTCTATTTAGTGAGTTAAACTCAATTTATATGGTTTATATGTGGTTACATTTATTAATTAGTCGATTAAATTACCTTTCCTATAATTTTACATCCCGGAATATATTATGTAACAGATTTAAAAATAAAATCATAACAAATATTCTTAATATATGTATATTTTCGACAAACTATTTTAAACAAACTAAATTAAATTTGAATATTCAACATTGTTAAAGCAACGGAAAAATATTATCACGGAAGATATTTTCAAAATCTGCTAAGTTTTAGGAAAATAAATTTATAATTATTTGATTAATCTTGTTTAAATAAAAGTGAACGTTAAATAGCTAGCACATGCACAATTTTCTTTACAAGCGCTCATACTACAAAGCCTCTTACATAACTGAAAAATTGAAATTTGCGTGCGTGAAAGAACTTATGCTTTAAATTATTATAACATCCACTGAATGATTGGCTGCATTTTAAAGAATTTTCTTATTCTCACGCAAATAATCATTTAGCATTTCAGTAAAATAAAATTTAATAAAGTTTCATTTAATGTTTTGCAAATTTAAAAATTTTATGCTGACAAATTACTCAATTCGAATGTAAAAGGATCTTAAATAAAGTTTTTTTTGAGCGATTTTTAAAACAAAAGAATAGTAAAAGCAATTTTTTTGAGAAATAACATGAAGATATGTAATGTTTCCCCTTTTCTCAGTTATTTAATACTTGATTTTTTTTAAAAAACATAATAAAAATAAATGTATAACAAAAATGTTCTTTAATAGTTCTATGAGGTTGAACAAGATACTTACGTTAATTCTAAATATATTAATTAAAGAAAAATCACAAGTATGAACTTGTCTAAAATATCAGAATAATTCAAATTGATGATATCTGCTCATTTTAGGTAGCTTTCTTTACAAAAAAGCTACCTATTGCAGCCGTTCGGAGGAAAGCGATTTCAAAAAATTTTGGTATATTTTCATCGATCATGACCCCCAGACCCCGAAACCACCCTCCGTTCAAAATTGATATATATATACATATATATATATATATATATATATATATATATATATATATATATATATATATATATATAACCATTAATTAAACATAACCTGCCACCGTCAATTATTATGAATTAAAGCTGTAAGTATTAAAAAAATATTATAAGAATTATTATGGAAGAAAAAAGAAAAAAGTGGACACCGACAAAAATTGAAAAGCTTATACATTGAATTACGTTATCGAGGGCACAGAATTCAATGATATAAGCAAAATGGTTGTTTTCTGTGGGAAAAATAAGCTAAAGCTAAAATTAATTTTCCCCTGTGCCCGACCAACCACTAAAATCAAGTGAATTGATTAAAAATGAAAGCAGAATAGAAACAAATAATATGAAATGGAAGAATCAATAAAACGTATTTAAATATTTATAGGATATAAAATAGAAATAATAAACACCATACCTATTAATATTTCAGTATTTTACAAAAATCCATGTGGACATGTCTTCCAGTATATCAAAAAGATTAAGGTGAATAAAACAGTTAAGAAATCACAGTAAATGATACCAAAGGATGCAGTTAATACATTTTGAAATAAAATTTGAAATACCTTGTAAAACAAATTTAATCTAATATAAAATAAATAGATATTAATTACATTATTTAAAATGCACTATTAAATTAATAGATAACAGTTTAACAATATCGTCAAAATTTAGCTAAAAATACACCCTGGTGTATAAATTATAACTGAAATGGAGCTAGAAAAATTAAAAATTAGAGCAATCTGAAAGATACAATTTTAGTGCTGCCATCTATTAATAATTATATTAAACATCTATCGCAAGATAAAAATTTGCAAGCTTTTGAATGTAAATAACTGTTTAAACAGCAAAACCAAACAAATCCTTATACATAGAGAATTATAGAACAACCACTAAAATCAAGTGAATTGATTAAAAATGAAAGCAGAATAGAAACAAATAATATGAAATGGAAGAATCAATAAAACGTATTTAAATATTTATAGGATATAAAATAGAAATAATAAACACCATACCGATTAATATTTCAGTATTTTACAAAAATCCATGTGCACATGTCTTCCAGTATATCAAAAAGATTAAGGTGAATAATACAGTTAAGAAATCACAGTAAATGATACCAAAGGATGCAGTTAATACATTTTGAAATAAAATTTGAAATACCTTGTAAAACAAATTTAATCTAATATAAAATAAATAGATATTAATTACATTATTTAAAATGCACTATTAAATTAATAGATAACAGTTTAACAATATCGTCAAAATTTAGCTAAAAATACACCCTGGTGTATAAATTATAACTGAAATGGAGCTAGAAAAATTAAAAATTAGAGCAATCTGAAAGATACAATTTTAGTGCTGCCATCTATTAATAATTATACTAAACATCTATCGCAAGATAAAAATTTGCAAGCTTTTGAATGTAAATAACTGTTTAAACAGCAAAACTAAACAAATCCTTATATATAGAGAATTATAAACCTAATATAAATCACACAAAGTATTTAAAACTATTGTTAATAAAATTTAAAAGCATACAATATGTTCTATTAGCTAAATTATTTAAACTAATCTAAGAGTTTAAATAATGTTAGAACATTGATAATATATAGCATATATCTATATGCTATAAAACAAAATAAATTCAGTAATAATTAATATAAATAATTATTAAAAATTATCTAAAAATTATTTTTTTATTTTTTAATGAATTATATATAAGATATTTATAAAATGAACAGGAAATAACAAACATGTGGAAGTATATAAAAGGTTAAATAATACTTAAAATCCCATTACTTAAAACGCACAAATATAGAATGTGGATTATTTTCAGACATCCATAAAAATCCATAAAGTATGAATATGGGACATTCAAAAACATTAAACTAAGAGTGGCATACTATTAGTAATTAATATGATATTGTCCTTAGTAAATTAAAATTTAATAACAAATAATTGTAAATTAGATTAATGAATAATTAAGCTAATTATAATATTAATGAAAATCTCCAACTTACATATAAAATATCAAATCAACATCCACATAAAATACATAACAAAAAAAAATATAGTAATAATACAAGAGCCCCGCTTTTTTTTTTTTTTAATAAATAATTAACCATTGCGTATTATCCAGACAACACCACCCTCCTCCGTACTCTAACATCTACCCACCCAACCAACCTATAATATTTTTTTATATTATTTTACAATTTTTAATTTTTTATAGATTTTTTTTTTTTTTTTTTTTTTTTTTTTTTTTTTGTAATTTTGTTTACGCATGTGTTAATTTGTGTTTATAGATCATGTAAGAAAAGTACTAATTGTATATTAATGAATATATGAATTTTTTTGGAAAACCATGATTTAATGCATCATAAATTAGTTTTTTAATATTATTGTTAATTAGAGGAGAAGAACATAAACATTTTATTCTATATAAATGATTAAGTATTATATTACGAAATACAGAATGATGTAGACAAGATTTAAAATTTGTAAATGTATTAACTGTGAATTTAAATTCTTTACGTTTGTCATACAAATCTGTGATTGTTTTATTGTCTTTTATTGTAATTTTAAGATCTAAGAAGTTAATTGTATTGTTAGATAAAAGGTTTTCCGTTAATTCCAAATTAGTGGGATAATCAACTGGAAATCGAGTAATTGCAGATTGATCAGCATCAATTAAAATGATGTCATCAATATAACGAAATAAATGTAGATTATTATTAGTAAAATTGCGTTCATAATGAGATAAGTATAAGTCTGAGAGTAAACTGGAAGTAAAACCGCCTTGTGGTATACCGACATGCTGTAAATATAAAGTATTATCTTGCAATATATAATTATTATAGATAATGAAGTTAGTTAAAGATTTAAAATATGCAATATATATATTAGATGGTAATTCCAGTTTTTTATAATACTTTTTAAATAATGCATTTATAATTTTATGTAAATCTAATAGGTCTATATTATTAAAAAGATCTTTGAAGTCATATGTCGTTATATTATAAACACAATGAAGATTTTTTAAAATATTAACAAGTTGATAGCTATTTTTTATACAATGTGTATTATCATTGTTTGTAGTAACTTCATATATTTGATTAAGAATTTTTAAGAGAAGTGTATTGGCTTTATTATTATATGTATTACAACCAATAGAAACAGTCCTAAATTTAACAGGAGTTTTATGAAAATTGGGAATAAGAACTAAATATGGATAATTAAAATTAGTAGAAAAAATATTTAAAAGTTTATAATAACTTCGAATTTTACGATTATTTACAATAACATTTTCATTAGTTTTTGAAAAGACTTATTAGAAGAAATAGAATTTGTAAGAAGTTGGTGATAATATGATTTACATATATATATATATATATATATATATCTGACCTATGTCACACTGTAACTCCCGTAATTATGAACCGATTTCGATGTAATTCGGTGTGTACATAGTACATACCAATGTCTCGACCGAGTTCGTTGGCCAGCTTCATCCGCCGTTTTGTTTCAAAATGGCGGCCATTTAAAATTTTTAAAAAAATTTTAAACTTGAAATGTGGTACCAAAATTTAAAAATGGAAAAATATTTTTTTCTTATGTATTTGATCTTTATACAAAGATTCCGGAGCAGTTTTTGTTTCGTATATATCTTAAAAAATGGCTGAGTTATAGCATTTTGAATTTCTAGCGTTTAAAACGTCCTGTATTTTGTCAAGCGATAAAAGGCGTATTTATGAACCGATTTGGATGTAATTCAGTGTGTGCATAGTACATACCAATTTCTCGACCGAGTTCGTTGGCCAGCTTCATCCGCGATTTTGTTTCAATATGGCGGCCATTTAAAATTAAAAAAAAAAATTAAACTTGAAATGTGGTACCAAAAAATTAAAAATGGAAAAATATTTTTTTCTTATATATTTGACCTTTATACAAAGATTCCGGAGCAGTTTTTGTTTCGTCTATATCTTAAAAAATGGCTGAGTTATAGCATTTTGAATTTCTAGCGTGGCTGACATTTTGAAACGTCCTGAAATTTGTCACGGGATAAAAGGCGTATTTATGAACCGATTTGGATGTAATTCAGTGTGTACATAGTACATACCAATCTCTCGACCGAGTTCGTTGGCCAGCTTCATCCGCCATTTTGTTTCAAAATGGCGGCCATTTAAAGTTTTTTTAAAGATTTAATATTTGAAATGTGGTACCAAAAAATGGAAAATGGAAAAATATATTTTCTTATGTATTTGACCTTTATACAAAGATTTCGGAGCAGTTTTTGATTCGTCTATATCTTAAAAAATGGCTGAGTTATAGCATTTTGAATTTCTAATGTGGCTGACATTTTGAAACGTCCTGAATTTTGTCACGCGATAAAAGGCGTATTTATGAACCGATTTGGATGTAACTTCGTTTATACATAGTACATACCAATGTCTCGAACGGGTTCGTTGGTCAGCTTCATCCGCCATCTTGTTTAAAAATGGTGGCCATAAAATCTTTTAAGAAAAATTTAAATTTGAAATGTGGTACCAAAAAATTAAAAATTGAAAAAATATTTTCTTCTTATGTGTTTGACCTTGATAAAAAGATTCGGGAGCAGTTTTTGTTCCGTCTATATCTTAAGAAATGGCTGAGTTATAGCATTTTGAATTTCTAGCGTGTCTGACATTTTGAAACGTCCTGATTTTTCTCACGTAATAACAGGCGTATTTATGAACCGACTTGGATGTACCTTGGTGTGTACATAGTACATACAAATATCTCGACCGTGTTCGTTGGCCGGCTTCATCCGCCATCTTGTTTCAAAATGGCGGCCATTTAAAAAATTAAAAAATAAAAAAAATTAAATGAGATACCAAAAAATTGGAAAGTGAAAAAGATTTTTTTTGTATGTGTTTGACCTTAATACAAAGATTCCGGAACAGTTTTTCTTTCGTCTATGTCTAAAAAAAATGGCTGAGTTATAGCATTTTGAATTTCTCTTGTGGCTGACATTTTAAAACGACCTGATTTTTGTCACGCGATAACAGGCGTAATTATGGATTAACTTGGATGTAACTTGGATGTAACTATTTGGATGTAACTTGGTCTGTACATAGTACATACCAATGTCTCGACCGAGTTCGTTGGCCAGCTTCATTCGCCATCTTGTTTCAAAAGGGTTGCCATTTAAAAAAAATTAAATTTAAAATTCAAAATGAGGTATTAAACAATTGGAAAATGAAAAAGATTTTTTTATGTGTTTGGCCTTGATACAAAGATTCCGGAGCAGTTTTTGTTTCTGAAAATTTGTTCTTTTGTTTATATCTTAAAAAATGGTTGATTTATAGCACTTTGAATTTCTAGCATGGCTAACATTTTGAAACGATCTTGTATTTGTCACGCGATAACACACGTATTCGCCTATTTCGATGTAAGAAGGCATGTGGATAGTATACATCAACACCTCGACCAAGTTCGCTGGCCAGATTCATCAGCCATCTTGTTTCAAAATGGCGACCATTAAATTAAAATATATATATATATTTAAAGTGAGGTGCAAAAAAATTAGAAATTGAAAAAGGTTTCTTTCTTAAGTATTTGACCTTGATATAAGGATTCTGGAGCATTTTTTGTTTGTCTTTACCTTAAAAAATGGCTCAGATATAGCAGTTTCAATTTCTATTGTGGGTGACATTTTGAAAAATCTGATTTTTTGCATGCGACAGCACTCCTATATATTAACCGATTCCGATGTGAGTGAGCATGTGCACAGCAATTACTAAGGTCTCGACCAAGTTCACTTTTTAGCCTCATCCACCATGTTGTCTTAAAATAACAGGCACTTTAAGAAATTTCCGAATTTGGCAGCCAAATATATGTTACTTTAAAGAAAAGCAGCTTGGATAAAGCTGACTAATTTCGAGAAATTCTCATTCATTATATTGATAAAAAATTAGTATTGAATCTCCTATATTCGGTTTCCACTAAATTGAGCTTCGTGTGTTTGAATGATATAATTTGGCTTTTTTTAATTAAGGATTATGAAAGCTACCTCTTCCTCCCGGCACTGGCCGGAAGGACTGTTTTCAATACTATCTGGTCTTCCAAGAACGATGACATTTATAGACCGGTGATAATAAACCATAAGTATAACTGAAAACAGTGTGGAATGATTTTATAATTGTAAGCGAAAATCATTTCAAATTAACGTAATTTTGGGGTGGATGCAGGTCTTCAATACATTCGATTGCGTGCAACCACGAATTTGTGCAACTTTATATATTTAAATAAAAATAAATCTAGACTTACATTCAGCTTTAGGCCACACACTGGAATTCATTACTGGAATCCCTCAAGAATGTCGAAAATATCCTTGAAACGCAAAAAGACGATAAGGATCGCATTTAAAGTTACATTAAAAAACGTGTTGAAAAACTCTAAAACTTTTAATATGGCGGAGAGTAACTTGCATTATATTAATCTAAAAGTTTGAAATCGGTTTCCTGTTAAGAATGTCAAAAAAGTTTCTGTAAAACGCAATAAACTCTAAAAAAGCCATGAAAGAAATAGCGAAAAATTCAAATATTGCTATATGAATAGCGAAAAAAAACATTATCGAAAATTTGTAAATTATACTATATTGTGATAAATGGTCGAGACGCGGATTCATTTTTTTAATGTGAAAAAATCACAGGAGAAAGAAAAACAATCTAAAAAGGGCATACAAAATTAGATATATATATATATATATATATATATATATATATATATATAATCAAAAAATCTAAAAATTGACTTCGTGTAGCATAACTTCCATCATAAATATACCTTCCTGCAAAATCTGATAGCTCTGTGACATGTCCCAGTGGTGCCTTAAGAACACAGTACAATAACCACAGACAAACAGACTTCCATTTTTATTATTATAGATTAGAAAAACGAAGTTGTGCTATCATTATTTGCTGATAATCCAGGTTTTGCTCACTTGATACTAGTATTTTAACACCTATCGTAATTCGCTTTTTCAGCAGTGATTTTATAGTTACATTGAACAAAATGCTGGTTTTATGGCTAGATGTTATTTTAAGCAATCTGCGACATTTGAATCAAAGTTTTGAAAAACCTGCGACATTTGAATTTAAGATTTCTTCCTTTGATTAAAAAATGAATATTGTATTTTCGTATACGTCCAACGAATAAGAATTTAGAAACAAAAGAAATTCTGCTGTTTTATTTTATACAAATACATAATTTTCTGAATAAATAAATAATTAAGTATTGTAAATATATTCGATATAAAGTGGCATAAAAATTTAAATTTTGAAATTTTAAATCTATCAAAATATTGTGATTTCTCTTGCAAAATACATATAATTTTTTCATTAATTTACCCTTTTTAAGATTTTGTAAAAATGTTGTAAAAAATATAGCGAAATATTGCGATTGATTGCTTCGATGTAGTTCTTAAAAGCATTAAAGATAGGATTTTTCTATACAAATTGAAGTTACAGAATATGCATTCAATATTTATTTAGGTAAAAGTTTAGTACCTAAGACTACCTTGCTAGTCTATGTTATTCAATAATAGCAATACTTATTCAAAAATTTTAAATCCTTAAATGTGATAACTCCGTGGAAAACGTAAAGAAACTTTTACCAGTACCTGTAATAAATAAATAAATATATATATATATCGTATTTTCATTTCCCATGATATTATTTTTTAATTGAGAAACAGTCTTGTTTACTTTCAATGTGCTAAAAGTTTTGAATTAATTAAAATAAATAAATATAGGTTAATAGGATTTTAAGAGGAGTTAGTGCGAAAAGACTACATTTTTAAAAGCTTTTCTTGAAATTAAGCACACACACACACACACACACACACACACATATACATATATTTATCTTTTATTTATAATGAAATTTACTATACCTTTTTTTTGTAATGACAATAAAAAATCTATGGGATCTGCTCGTTCTGTTTTTAATAATGAACATCAAAAATAAAAATTATTTAATTGGCCGACAAACGGCCAGACAATCTGAAATCATAAAGCAATTACAACTTTATTATAAGGTGTCAAATGTGATTACACAAATTTTTTGTGGTAGACATATGATGAGAAATTACATACATACACACACACACACACAAACACACACATATATATATATATATATATATATATTATTTTAATTGCTAAAATGTGTATGATTAAAACTTGAAAACTGTTAGAATTGTTGTATTCGCCTGTCTACTATGCACGTCATGTTTTATTTTATTAGAATGTCTATTTCTTTTTTTCTCAAACATTGTGTAACTCGAGACATAAGTTTGGTAAGTTTAATGAAGCCGAATTGTTACGTATTTAATTTTTACGTGATACAATCTCGATAGTTTTTTTTTTTTTTTTTTTTTTTTTTTTTTTTTTTTTTTTTTATATATATATATAATTGGTAGATAATACAGTCTGTATGGAAAAACGATCTTACTTTCATTGAAATTTATTTGTATGGTTTCTTCTTGATAAAATATTGGAAGGACTGTCATTTTTCCGATATATGTAATAACAGCTGCGTGTTGTTTTTTCGATACTTAAATTTCTTATTAGTCATACTAATTAGTAATTCTTTAATGCATCAGTTCTAATAAATGGTATTTCATGTACTCCTGAGTAATTCTCAAAATTAATTGGGTCAATTTATGTATATATGAAATTTCTTACCACACATTTTTAAGTTTATCTTTTTTTTTTTTTACAATACAGAAGAATCAAATAAAAATATGACATTTTAAAAATAAATGTTTGGATAAGTAGGTTTTCATAACGCGTTAGGTATGAAATGCCATACGCTCTATGTTCAATAGTTAAAGAAACGTTTTATTTTAAAATCCATTCAAAATTCCACAATTCAGATTAGAAAATAAAATCATTTTTTAAAGTAAAATATCAAGTGCGATTCTTTCTGTGTAATATAAACGGTCAAGTGCACGTATTACTAGCGCATAGATGGATCTGTACAATAATATAAGAATTAGTAATTGTCTTATTAAAAATCCGATGCTAAAAGAATACTAACACTTTGTAAAAACTAGAGAACGTGAGATTGGGAATAGATGTATATAATAGAAATTTATAAATGCATATATCAAGAAACTTCAAAGAGATATGGAAGCTAAATAATATGAAAAATAGCTTTCTGTATAACTATTTTTTTTAATTTTATGCTAATCTGTAAAAAATGAAATTAACTTGGTGCTGACAATAAAAGTAGTGCATATTTAAACTTCATTTGGCATTTCATAAACCTAAATTCAGCGTAGTAATAATCTTTTCTTTAACAGTGCATCTAAAGCAAAACACTTGCCCAAAATTTAAACGTAGCATTGTACAAAGGGCACTTTGAAAGGACGTCGCAAAGTTACAATGCTGCTTTGGTCCTTCCGGTGTTTTTCCATATAGGTTTTTAGTTAACCTTTAAAGACACGGTAGGTATATTGAGAGAGCCACTCAATGCAAACTAGTCGCGAATCCCATAGTATTTATGTGATCAATTCTAATTAAATTAGTCTGTTTTTAACAATTTTATGTTTATTGGCTAATTACCGACAATTTTTTATCGAAAAACATCATCAACAATGCTTTTACATTTCTGCTACGATAGGTACCTCAAGCTCAGAAAGTTTGCTGAATGCCCGTAAATCGAAATTTGTGTGTAGCAGAAAAATGCAAATTTCTCAAAAACTATTTGACCTAGGGTAATCGCTATAATTTTCCTGCAAGGTTTAAATTAACGTCTACTACCTCCAATTTTTCATACTTTTGGTTTCGGAAGATACGGAATTAGATGCAGGGTGCATATTTTTGCACTATATTTCCGACGATAACATTGAAAATACAATATCTAAAATTAAATTATAGTAAAAATGATCCATGTTTACGAGTAAAATAGCTGTGGCAGACTTACAAACAGACACAGGAAGGATCTTATAATGGTCCCTTTTAAATATTTAAGTACGGAATCCTAAAAAATACAAATATACTTTTAAAATTTTTTAAATTGGGAAAAAAATAACATCCAACAGAAAAAAAAAAAAAAAAGTTTAAATATTTGAACTATTGTAAGTTATAGGTAATTATTTGGACAGCAAAAAAATAAATAAATAAATAAAATAAATAAATAAATAAAATAAAAATAAAGTTACGATAACTCAAATTACAAACATTTATAGAGAAAAACTTGCGTTTCACGTATATAATAGAATATGTGTGCAAGATTATTTAAAATCTTTATTATAAAGGAATATACTCTGCTACTATTCGGAAAAAGAGTCCGTTTTTTAAGGGGGAAAAAAGATAATTTTCAACATTTAATATTTTAAAACATATTTGATTTTAAGAAACAATTTTAATTAGGATGAAAGATATAAGTATAAGCACTTTCTTTCATTTCAAATATTTAAAATATTGTGTGGTGCAGAATTAGCATTTGCAGGAGGCTCCAAACTGTCAGACATTTGACGAGGAGAAAATCGGCAAAACAGATTACGGGCAAGATTACAAAATAAAATTTGGAACTAGAAAGCACATATTTATGCCTACTCATACTTCCCTTAATTATTGCTATAATAATAATGACCCTGAATCTAAATAAAGTTGTATTTAAAGCGTTTTTATATTTTTAATACAAAGTTCTATTTATATAATGCAAAATTTAGAAAATTTCAACAATGTAATCACTTTTTTTTCTTTTCTTTTTTAATTAAAAAGGAAATTTTTGGTTCAGTTTATTCAGACTAACATGAAACATAGATTTTGAAAAATTCATGAAAAAATATTCAGAAGTTTTTGAGATATACCCAAAACGTTATTTGGAGAAAAATAACTTTATAGTTTCGGAAACGTCACTTCAGCCTTTAAGCAGGTAAAATTCTAAAAAAACAGAACTTCTGTTCTATAGAAAATTTAAGATAAAAATTATACCAAAATGTTCGGAAAAGATAAGAGTTTAACATCTAAAAAAATAAAATTTTGGAAATTTTAAGCTTTAAGGTGTCTCAAGACTCTTAAAGCTTCAAAATTTTCGAAAATTTAATTTTTTAAGATGTTAAACTGCTACATTTTCTGAACATTTTGACATAATTCTTTACTTGAAATTCCCATTAGAACAGAAGTTATGGCTTTTAGAATTTTACCCTCTTAATAGCTAAACCAACGTTTCCGAAAATTTGAAGTCATTTTCCTCCAAATGACGTTTTTAGGCATAACATGCGGTATATCTCTAAAACTTCTCAAAAATTTTTCATGGAATTTTAAACATATGTTTCCTGTTAATGTGCATAAACTGAACCTAAAATTTCCTTTGTTCAAAAAATATATTTTTAGGAGATTATACTGTTGAAATTTTCTAATTTTTGTATTAGCTAAATTCAACTTTGTATTTAAAATATAAAAATGCTTTAAACACAAATTTATTTAAGTTCTGGGTCATTACTACAATCCGATGTATACGTAGACACTAAAATATTCGTTCTGGTTCCAAAATTTATTTTGAAATCCTGAGAGTAAGTTGTTATACCAATTGTCTGCTCGTTAAATGTCTACCAGTGTGGAGCACTATATAAATGCTAATTCTGCATATTGCAATTTTTTAAATACATGAAATGAAAGTACATACTTATATCTTTCATCTTAATAAAATTTGTATTTTAAGATCGTATTCATTTTATGATATTAGTTGTTGAAAATGGTCTTTTTTTTTCATTTTTTTCCAATTTTAAGAGTCCTGAGACCACTTAAGCAGATATCATTCAGGAGAATATATGGAGGAAGGACACGGAAAGTCGCCAATGAGGGCACAGTATACATTTGAACTTATTACGCCGCATAGTAGCCGTGTCAAGCCTGAACTGAGCGAAACAGTCGTCACAGATGACGGTAGTATGGTCTACGACTTCGAAGTGGAGGACTACATTTTTCTAGTTCTAAAGCCATTTTATTGTCTTTTCGTATTTTTGATTTTAAGCAAGTGCTACGATTTCTTAATTGTAGCAAATAAAATGTAGTGATATAATTATTTTTTTCTTATACTATTTGATATGTGTGAAATATCCTAATATTTTTTTTAATGATGCGTGTTTAAAAACGGCAAGTCATGTAGACTAGATACTAGACTGCAGTTTTTGTAACGGCGCCTTTCCGGACAAAGTGGCCATAAGCATATAGGAGAAAATGGCCAGATAGCTACTTTGTCCGGAAAAGATCTTTTATTCATTGTTTATAAGAATATATATATAATATTACTCAAAAGTATTCTGTTTTAAAGGGAGAAGACAGGTCGTGGGAATTACTTGTAAAGTAAAAGTCTTACTAGTGTTGTGGTCACCTTTGTATTCCTGGATTTGTCATATTGTTCATTTACCTCTTCTGGTCACGTTACCTAGCCTATTCAAACAGAGTGGTAATTTTGTAAACTTTTAAGTAAGGTGTACATTTTAGAATAATATAAAAAAATAACATTTGGAACTAAAGTTATGTTAGCTATTAATGGTATATGTTTATAGAAATTTACTGATTAAAACGTCCTGTGTATTAAAAGGGAATATTAAATGCGGAAGACTATATATTTTTACTTGTAAAGCCATTTTATTTTTATTTTTTTTTTCGCATTTTTGATTTTAAGCAAGAGCTACAATTTCTTAATTGTAGCAAATAAAAGTAGTACAGTAATTACTTTTTTCTTATGCTGTTTGAACAGTGTGAAATAACCTAATATATTTTTTTTAATGATGCAAGTTTAAAACGCTAAATCATGCACACTAGATACTAGATCGCAGTTTTTTTAACTGCGCCTTTCCGGGCAAAGTGACCATAAGCAGATCGGATAAAATGACCAGATATCTAGTAGTTTGCCCGGAAACGATCTTTTATTCATTGTTCTTAACAAAATGCTACTCAAATGTATTTTCTCTTAAAGAGAGAAAACAGATCGTGGGAATTACTGCTGAAGTTAAAGCCTTACTAGTGCTGTGGGCACTTTTGTATTCCTCGATTTGTCATATTGAAACTCATTACTGTTTATGTTGTAACTATTTCATACTTAAAATATTACCAAAAATAATGCTTATAAGTAAGCTGTTATTTAGCTTGTGTAGATTAAATATGCAGCCAGAATCATTGTAATTTTTTTAATTTAACTGTGCTGACCAGTTTACCTAGCCTATGGGAACAAAGTGGTCATTTGTAGATTTTTAAGTAACGTGTACATTTTAAAATAATAAAAAAAAATAGTATTTGAAACTAATGATTTTTTAGCTATTTTTGGTAGTTGTTTCCAGAACTTTGCTGATTAAAAAGTTATCATAAAAATTCCTCAAACCTTAGAGTGGCTAATTTACCCGTGCTTCTCTTATTTATTAAATTTATTTGTTAGTAAAATAAGTTTTCCGTTCATCTAAAAAATAATTATCAAACTATTTTTTCTATAAATTTTTAATAAAAAAATAAAACATAATATGACTATTTCAAATTTTATATATTGTTACTTTTAAATCCTTAAGAATTTAAAGAAGAAATTCACAAATTGGGAAACCCGGGGAAGAACGGTGTACCAAGTTAAAAATGTGTTTTAAAAATATAAAAGGTTTAAAAAGAGAGCTGCAAAATTTTCGATGAACACATTACAATGTAATAATCACAAACTTTTATTAATATTGTAAGAAAACAAAAGAACAATATATTTTTTTTTCAGAAACAGAACATCATGTCATTTTACCCGTTCTGCCTCGAGTGCGTGGCTGAATGGGATAAAAAGGACAAGTAATTACAAAATCATATAAAACTAGTGGGAATGCAACAAAAAGTTTGCTCAATATATTTTATTTTTTATTTTTAAGTGACTACAAATGTTAATCCTCTAGCGCATACTGTTGCCAATTGGCAACAAATTAAATTTTCTCTCCTTATCGCATATTTACCATTGCCTCTTGATAACTTTATACTTTACGTATTCATTTTGACCCTATACTTAGGTTTAGTTCATTAAAAATACTATAGGTGATAATAGTCGTTCATCATTTACAAATAAAAAGCAACTTTTGAAGCCTTCCATTTTCCTAGCCATAGATGCAGCCATAGATGCTGCACTCAAATAAAAAAAAAATATTTAAAATGCAAAATTTCATTTGAAAAAAATATTTTTCAAAAGAATATGCTTTTAAAAGTCATTTTAAATAATTTTCAGTAAAGTTTTTTGGAACAAATAGTGTATGCATGCGAATATACGTTTGTTGCCATTTGGCAACACCACGAATTGAGTTCCGCTTTTATTTACATTTTCAGTATTCTCTTCAATGAAGTTGTTGATTGTTTTATCTTGCTTTTTGTCTATTTTTCATCAAAAAAATTGTTCTGATAAACCCTCGCATCTTAAACATATATTTTAAAGCAAAGACACACAAAAAAAATATTAACAGAAGAAATATGGATTGTTTTGTCAAGTGAAATTGGCATTTATTACAATGACAGCCATGACGATCCACCTTTTGATCCAAACCTTCTGTTCAAAAACGATTCAGACATTTATGATCAGATTGATTGTGATTTACAAGCAGATAAATCAGCTAATGAAATTGACTAGAATGTTGATGCAAACGTTGGGATAGTGAATATTCAATCTACATCAATACAAAAACAATCATGTTAACGTAGTGAAAACTTCAAACCCTTCAGCCAGATCCTTCTTGTATAAAGACTATTGAACATGCTTCTCTGTCTGTTTATCATTAAAAACACCATATAAATATTTTTTGTATTTTTCCACATAGTACTTTTCGAGCATATCTCTGAACAAACAAGCCTGTATAGTGTTCTAAAACATATTCAAAAGTCACTCAATATATGCTCAACAGATATAAAAAAGTATCTAAGAATTTGTATCTTGTGTAGCATGGTAAACTTTAAAATCATAAGATTTTTGGGAACCGTGTTATTGATGTACCATCAGGTAGTCTCACTACGATCTTGAATACATTTGAGAATATCCGTCAATTTTCCCACCTGAACGATAATACATTGTCTTATAGCAAAGATAAGCTATTCGAGACCAATAGTCGATACTCTGGATGGAAATTCTTATCCATTCCCATGAAAGAATATAACTGTGTTTATGAGCAAACAAGTGCGATAAAGTCTCGTCACCACATGAAGCAGTATATACCCCCCCCACACACACACACACACAACAAAAAAGAAACTCCCATAAATATGGTTTTAAATTGTTATTTTCCCAAGAGTATCAAGATTTGCGTACAATTTTGATATTTATTGCGAAAAAAATCCAACCAGTTAGCCAAGTGAGCACGACTGGAGGTTAGCATTTGAGGCAATTCTAGACTAATTCATCTAGTTGTTGAACCTGTAAATCATGAATTGTATTTTGATAACTACTAAACATCACTGAACCTAATGACAGTTTTAAAATAAAAAGTAATTTCGTGCTTTGGAATAATAACAATAGACAGAAATCCGGGCTGCAAAATTCCGCCCGACAATTAATAAAAAAAAGACCAGAGAAGTATCGTAGAGTACGCTTAATGCATGGTGTTGCCATTTGGCAACCATTTTAAAAAATCTAAAATGTTATATGAGACTACTCATATAACTAGTGCTTAAAAATGATCTATTACTTTTATAAAGCACTTCAATAATACATCCTAAAACTAAGCAGATAAAAATTTGCAGTAAGAAGCATCCGCTGAAAAGTAAAACCCTAAATATGCAGAGAGAGTGAAATGGTTGTTTTATGCAGCAAGTGTAAGAAGAAATGATGACCAGATAAATAAAAGAAAAACTTAACTTTATTAAAAATCTTACATGATAAAATACGATAGTATAAAAAAATAAATGCTTTGAAATTAAACAAACAAATATTGATTAACTTTATATCGTGCAGAAAATAAACGTAATAAAACAATACTTTAAGATAATCCCTCCGGAGCTCATGCCAAATATATTCAATCTAAATCAAATTGCAAATGAAAAATGTCACATGTAGTAAACGAATTCATCAATTTATTTCATCTTTAAACACGAAGAAAAACATCGTAGAACTAGCGAAGATCCAAAGATTAAAAACATCCTCTCAGCAACTCCATCGTACGTAAAACTCAATAACATAAACTTCATATCCGTTAAATAAACATCAGAGCGGCAGACATCAAAACACCGAAAGAGAGACGACCAGCATGCATAAAAAACAAACGTTCCACTAACAGCTATCACGCTGTTCCTTTTATCTATATCAGCAAACACCGAGAGCTGCTCCGCAAAGAAGCTGCAATCGGAAACGCCCTCCTTCCATCGCACGTGGAAAAACTGATTTGCATAGGCACGTGCCGCGCCAAAGGCGAAAAGAGCACTCGTGGGCGGGCAATGCCACCTACCGGCCAACGGAGTTACCGCTGAGTTCGAAAACGATATACGATAGAGCTCGGCTGGAAAAACATCGCGATGTGAATGTCCGATGATACGACATAAGTTCTCTTTAAAAACAAATAAATAGCTGCACAAATGGATAAAAATAAATTAGCTGTAAGGATGAAAGGTAAGTCATAACTAAAGAAATTTCAAGATAAAAATATATTTAGTTGAATAAAATAAAGATATAATGCAATTGATAAGAAAAGTGGGAATATGGCTAACAAATGCCCCCCCCCCCTCTTATCAATGCTATCAAATACCAAGAAGGCAAAGTCAATTACATGTCCAAAAAAAAACTTAAAGTCAACTGAAACAAGTCTAATAAAACAAAAACTACCTGCGAAAACTACCTAAAAGTAAATTCGAAAAACATGAGCACCAGAGCGACTAACAATCCATGTAATTAATTTCACTGTAAAATAAAAGTTTGTATCATGCAATAACAATATCACTATTAACAATATCAATAAAATCATCAACTAGCAACTCAATTCAAAATTCCAAAATTTCAATTAAAAAGCAATTCTACAACAAAAATTATACAACATCAAACTTTAAAACAATTAACAATTCAACTCTTGAAAACAATTCAACATCAAATTCCAAAAATTAATGCTTTAAGAAAGACAGAACTTCCAAAGCAGTTCAAGATATCAAAAATTTCAACAACATCAAAAGCCATCTCAACATAGCAATTCCAGTCTCATACTATCACCAGAGATAGACAAACAGTGCCAACATTCTCAATTTTCAAAAAAAAAAAAATAAAACTATAAAGATTAAAATTCAATTCAAAAATCAAGCAAATATTATGCAAATTCATGACATTTAAATGCGAAAAGAAGTTACAATAGTAGGTGCCGAAACAGGATAATCTTCCACATGTCCGTACGACATTTTGTGAGCTGTAATACAATTCGACAACTTTTAAAATAATCAATATTTTTACAATAATGGCTGTCAATACAAGACTTTCTTCCACATGTCTATAAGAAATTTAGTGATTACAATTAAAGTCATAAGGTACCTACACAAAAATAAACTTAGAATACAATACAATACATATCATACATTCAACTTTCATACAACCTTACGTGGCGCCACGAATTCATCAACTCTTATTCTCACATAGAGACAATGAACCTGTAACAATATTGTAAATTACTTAAATCAGGGATTTTTCTCCCTTTGACAGAACCACTATACTTAAAGTAAACCATTATTTCAACAAAAAGGAATCTTTCAACATCCACCATTGAAACATATGAATATTTATACATTTCTGCCTAGGCTCCCGGGATGCCCAAGCAAAAAAAAAAAAAAAAAAAAAAAAAAAAAAAAAAAAAAAAAAAAAAAAAAAAAAAAATTCTTATACATAAATCTATAAACCCTAATAAATTCAAACACATATATATTTCCATCAAAAAGTACAATCTGTAAATCAACTGGTAATTTGCAAGGTAGACGGGAATTAGTGACAGTTCCATATATTAACATAATCAAAATGGGACTTACAAAAATAAAAGTTAACATGCCCGCGAAAAGACCCTCCTGTGGCAATGGTCAACTCGAAAATCCACCCCCAGATGCCACTCAGACAGATAACAGTGGCACCCCTGCGAGACGCTTCCTTGGGGCCGTTCGGACACCCAGAAATGGACCTCGAGAAGTATCACCACATTCAGGCGGGATTTAAATGTCCACCAAGCAAAAACCGTAAAAGTATATATATGTATGATACCAACAATATAAAAAGAAAATATACATTATAATTCAAACATAGTAAATTTCAAGAAATACAAAACTTCAAAATTATCTAAAGATATGCTCAATAAATCTTTTTAATTCAAACTTGGTGAGCGGCTTAGTGAAGACATCAGCAAGGTTATCCTTGCTGCGGACAAAAAGTAAATCAAAAGTATTTTTATCAACCAGATCCCGCACAAAGAACAGCTTAACATCGATATGACGACTTCTATGATTCTCAATAGGCGATTTTACAAAATCAATAGTAGCCCTGTTATCTACACACAAAACTGACTTCATCTTTTCCCCAGTGACAACCTTTGTACAAGAACATTCACTTAGAATCCTGTCAAACCAAAGAAGTTCTTTTGTCGCTTCGGTCATTGAAATAAACTCAGCTTCCATAGTTGACAAACTCACACTTTTCTCTTTAAATGTTCGCAGAGAAATGGGAGAGTTTCCTAAAAATACAATTTGACCACCCAGCGAGGTCCTATCATCTCGATTTGCAGCAAAATCTGCATCAGAAAAAGTTATCAACTGAGGTTTTGTACAAGATAAATTAAGTGTCATATCAATAGTTTGTTTACCATATCCCAACAATCTAAGTAAGCCATACCAATGTGTCATTCCTGGATCTGATTGAAATTGACTCATTATATTTACCGCATATGAAATATCGGGACGGGATCTATTAGCAATATGGACAAACAACCCGGTACACTTCTGTATAGTAACTGTGACATCTCTATACGCTCTTCCTCAGACTTAGGACAACCAGATTTAGAATAAACAGAACCCTTGCTTATGGGTAAGGAGGAAATGGGAAACCTGTACGACTCAAACTTTTTGCAAACATCTTTAATATAGGATTGCTGGTGAATCCGCAAGCCTTCATCACTTTCCTCAAACTCCACACCAAGCAACTTCTTAGTTTTTCCTAAGACCTTTAAAACGAAATATTTGCTTAAAAGTTCTAAAGCTCTATTTATAATACTTTGATGCTTCCCAAATAAAACAATATCATCAACAAACAATAATAACACTAAATCCGAGTCTAAAACGTAAACACAGTTACACCACTCTAATTTCTTAAACCCAATCACCAAAAGAACACGGTTTATCTCAAAGAACCAAACTCGACCCGACTGATGTAGACCATAAATAGCTTTATACAACTTACAAAACAGACTTTCTTTACCAACATCAACAAAACCCGGGGGTTGCGACATATAAACATTTTCAGTAAGAGGAGCATAAAGATAAGCACATTTGACATCACATTGGATGTGTAACCAGCCTTTAAAGGATACTAATAAAGAAAAGAAAAACCTGGTGAGACTAAAATTAACCACGGGACTAAATGCTTCCTCATAGGATTCTCCTCTAATTTGCTTAAACCCTTGTGCCACTAAACAGGCTTTAAACCTGGCAATTTTCCCCATGTCATCTTTCTTTATAGTGTACACCCATCTACAACCTACAGGGCTGATGTTTGAAGGCAAAATTTCTAAATTCTATACGCCTCTATCATACATAGTATTTATCTCCTCTTTCATAGCCTTTTGCCATTCATCCCTTTGATCAGATTTTATTGCCTGTTTGTAAGTTCTAGGAATAACTGGGTCATATAGTCAAGACTGTGACTGACAAATATTCACATTAGAGTTAACAGCATTAGGTTCAGAAACCACTCCCTCAAAAGGATTGCTCCCTTTAAAATTAAACAAGTTAGGCTTAAAAATTAAATCATTTTCCTTACAATAATCCCCCACTTCCCTTGCAGACCTTAACCTATCAGAATCATTATCAATATCAAAATAATAAATATCACTACGAATACCAGTATTTCTGGGAACAACTTTTCTTCTCCAGTGAGTATCTCTTAACGTGGTGTGAGGTTTACTAGGGGAATCACTTTCTGAAGAGGACCCCTGACCATCACTCTCTGACCTAGAAGATGATCAGAGGGAGTCGTTGGAGCTGTCAGTGGTGGCTCTGACCTTCTCAACAACGTCTTCATCCTCGAGATCACTCCTAGTAGCAGGAACACACTGAAACTCTCCTGGAGTATCGCCCAGCACTGCTCCATTTAGCGCATCCATATAACTGGATTGTTCGTTAAAGGAGACATTAATGGTCTCAACAATTCTGTCACTATCAGGCAACCAAACTCTATAACTTTTGTTCTAAAAGCGTAGCCAACAAGATATCCTCTACTAGCCTTTGAATCCAGTTTTTGCCGTTTCTGACGAGGGACACCAACATACGCCAAACACCCAAATGGTTGTAAATGCCTGACAGGAGGTTTATAATTACCAAAAAGTTCAAAAGGGGTTTTGGTCTGATTTTTGTGACATAAACGGTTCCAAACATAGGTGAAGTGGAGAACTGCCTCTGGCCAAAAATTCAAATCCATGCCACTTTCTTTTAACATGGTTCTAGCCCCATCTACTACAGTCTGATTGTACCGTTCAACAATACCGTTTTGTTCTTGTGTAAAAGTATTCGTAAATTCATGATTTATTCCCTTTTCAAGACAAAATTCCTCCATTTTATTATTATCAAACTCTCCCCCATTGTCGGATCTTATGGCCTTAACCTGTCTACCCAAAAATATTTCGGTACGGTTAATATGTTGCCTTAAAATTTCAAAAACTTCCGACTTCTCTCACATAGGGTATAAAGAAGTTTTACGGGAAAAATCATCAATTATAGAAACGAAATACCTTTCTCCTTGCCTGCCTTCAACCTGACTTGGACCCCAGACATCAGTATACAAAAGTTCCAATGGAGATTTGGATCGAATAAAATTTCTAGATTTAAAAGATGTCCTCCTAAACTTGTTAAGTTTACATGATTCACATTTAAATTTCCCCTCTCTTAAATTTGGCAAACCCCTAGCACCTGTATTTCTACATGTATGAGCTATCAAATAAGGACTAACATGTGCCAGTCTTCTGTGCCAAACATACATATCATCATGCTTACTAGTAGAAGATGCTTCAAAACTAACTCTCTTAGTAATTTTTCTAGGAATTTTGGGGTATAAATAGTAAACACCATTTTTAAGAATGGCTTTAAAAAGGGGTTGTCCGTTGCATGATATCTTCACCTCGCCACTCTCACCAGAAAAACATGCCCCATTTATATCTAAACGAGGACCAGATATTAAATTACGCCTCAATTTAGGAGAAAACATTACATCTTTAAACATTAAGATTCTTTGCCCAAACTTTATTTAATAGTTCCACACCCTTCTATAGGAAAAGTTACACCTTCAATGGCTACAGCCATATGCTCATCATTTAAAGGAGTAAATTCAATAAAAAGATCTCTATTTTTACAAAAATGATGCGAAGCTACTGTGTCGAAGACCCAGTCAGCATCTCCATCTACTAAGTTAGCTTGAGACAAAAAGAATGAAGTATAGGACTTACGTTCTGGACTGTTCGACAGATAGGACTTACGTTCAGGACTTCTCTGACAAGTGTCTCTAAATCGGCCTCTATTTCACTTTGTCATCAAGTCTACAAGAATCACTGTGTTGATGCTTAGCAGGAGATCTTGTATACTGTCGTGGAACTCTCTTATCACTATGATGGCTAAAGGATCTAACTAATGAAGTATCACGATGAGATGAAAATTCGGCTGACGGTGAACTATCTATGTTACAGGACAACATACTCCTTCGGAAACTATGGCACTGGCTTTTAACGTGACCTGGCTTTTTGAAAAAATAACAGTTCAACTTCTTTCTAGCTTTCCTCTGGTACTGTAATGATTGAGCTTTAGGATACACTTTACTATGATCACGTTCTCTCAATTGAAGCCTGGTCTCTTCGGCTACTAATGAAGTCACCACATCGTTAAAAATAAACTCCTCTTCTTTCCATCTGAGAATTGCCTGTACCATGGAATAAAACTTTGGAGGCAAGAATCGCAATAGTTGAAATGTCACATAGACGTCATCAAACTTTTTATTTATATTTTTAAGCTGGTTCGCCACTCGTAAAAGCCTGGCAGCATATAAATTAATACTCTCACCACCGGCAATTTTGCATTCACATAACTCAGTGAAAACTTGCATATGACGGCTTCTTGTGTCTGGATAAAAATGACTACGGAGCTTTTTCCAAGCATTTACTGGATCATTACACTCTTCTATAATTTTTCTAAAATTTGGCTCCACATTTAAATAAATCATAGACAGTGCTAATTTCTGTCTAATATGATAATCTTTAGTATCTTTTTCGGTGACACCAACAACTGTTGTGGCCTCCTTTTCTACAGCCTTACTATCTGCATTGAGCTCAGGATGTTTCTCTATTTCTGCCACTATATCCCAAACATTTCTTTCCATCAATAAATATTTCATGTCAGATTGCCAATTGGCATAATTACTAGCATTTAATTTCTGAATCTGATTCTGCATCATCATTTTGAAAAATTTATACTTAAACAAAAAAAAATTCACAAATTTAAAAACTTTATGGACCAGCCAAAAAAAAATTATAGTTAAAACATTTTGTATTAAAAATTTCTTTAAAACTCTCCAATTCTTACCTATTTCCCTTCTCTTTTCAAATTATTACTTCAAAAACGAAATTATTTCAAAAAAAATTCTAATTATCGGTCATCGTACTAAAACTAACGGCCCCGCCTAATAAAACTATCTCTTAATTTTCCTTGGGCCGTAGTTAAACACTTTACTGCACAATTATAAAGCATAGCTAAACAAAAACTATCTCTGCATAGGTCTTAACCCTCCGAGCGTTTTGCAAAAGGGTAAAATTGTAATGTTGTTTTCTTTGCATTTTGTTTTAAATGCTAAGAATATATGATTATTTCAACATTATAAAAAAAAAAAACTCAATTACAAATATGAATGTAATCCTTGACAGTATTAATTATTCTTCAATGTATTTAAAATTCATTAAATCTATAGAATTATATTATCTTAAATATTGCTTGTATTGCTGTGAAACCTGGAGCTTAGTGAATGGAATATTACGCCCCAAACACTTAGAGGGTTAAATGCACATAACCAAAAAATGTTATATGAGACTACTCATATAACTAGTGCTTAAAAATGATCTATTACTTTTATAAAGCACTTCAATAATACATCCTAAAACTAAACAGATAAAAATTTGCAGTAAGAAGCATCCGCTGAAAAGTAAAACCCTAAATATGCAGAGAGAGTGAAATGGTTGTTTTATGCAGTAAGTGTAAGAAGAAATGATGACCAGATAAATAAAAGAAAAACTTAACTTTATTAAAATCTTTCATGATAAAATACGATAGTATAAAAAAATAAATGCTTTGAAATTAAACAAACAAATATTGATTAACTTTATATCGTGCAGAAAATAAACGTAATAAAACAATGCTTTAAGATGATCCCTCCGGAGCTCATGGCATAATATATTCACTCTAAATCAAATTGCAAACGAAAAATGTCACCTGTAGTAAACGAATTCATCATTTCATTTCATCTTTAAACACGAAGAAAAACATCGTAGAACTAGCGAAGATCCAAAGATTAAAAACATCCTCTCAGCAACTCCATCGTACGTAAAACTCAATAACATAAACTTCATATCCGTTAAATAAACATCAGAGCGGCAGGCATCAAAACACCGAAAGAGAGACGACCAGCATGCATCAAAAACAAACGTTCCACTAACAGCTATCACGCTGTTCCTTTTATCTATATCAGCAAAACACCGAGAGCTGCTCCGCAGAGAAGCTGCAATCGGAAACGCCCTCCTTCCATCGCACGTGGAAAAAGTGATTTGCATAGGCACGTGCCGCGCCAAAGGCGAAAAGAGCACTCGTGGACGGGCAACGCCACCTACCGGCCAACGGAGTTACCGCTCAGTTCGAAAACGATATACGATAGAGCTCGGCTGGAAAAACATCGCGATGTGAAAGTCCGATGATACGACATAAGTTCTCTTTAAAAACAAATAAATAGCTGCACAAATGGATAAAAATAAATTAGCTGTGAGGATGAAAGGTAAGTCATAACTAAAGAAGTTTCAAGATAAAAATATATTTAGTTGAATAAAATAAAGATATAATGCAATTGATAAGAAAAGTGGGAATATGGCTAACAAAAATTATAAGAGTGATATTTTCTTCAGTATTTTTCCTTTAATGTACGCGCATTAAACAATCAAATATATTTTTCTTAAAGGAAAAATAAAAAAAAATCATTTTGTAGAGGGTTAAACTACAGTTTTGATTGAGTTTATCATTTTCATAAGTCTATGACAAAATTTACTCAATAGGACAGTATCATCACCTTCTCGACAGGAATTGTGTGCCCAGTTTTTGCACATGGAACAAACGACCCAACCTTCAACTGACTTTGAGTAAAATTCACCGCAGTATAAATATTAACAGTCAGAACAAGTTAGTTAAAAACATTTTGGTGCAGAATGATTTACATTCCCATTCCGCCCCTCCCGTTTCTCACCAGGGACACGATTTAGGTTTGGGATGTAAGGTCACTGGAGGAAGATACGTAAACAAAAATTTAATTACACGAAACTAAAATAAATTAAACGTACTTCAAGCAATAAATAACTATAGTTGTAATGTAATCAAATATGTATGACTCATCTTGGTTACAAAATTAAAAAAAATTAAAATGCAAAAACATTAAAAAAACACACACACACACAACGAAAAATTCACGCACCAACGCTCAAGAAAACTAGGCTAATATGATTTGAGATGATGCACACCACATGTGTTCTTACTTTTGCTTACTGACGCCTGCTGGCGGCACCCCTTTTACACAGAAAAAAACGTCAAATTCGTTCCACCCCGGAACTCGGTTGTATTCCGAGTTCCCCTTCATAAAAATGTTTATAAACACAGTTTTTTAAAAGAGATTTTTATTATAAAAGTGGACAGACAATAATGACTAGAAAACTTCTAAGAAAATTTTAAATTGATTAATATTAAATAAAAGAAAAACATGTTTCTAATTGTAAGTGCATGTGTTTTTGTTTGTAAAAAGTTCTTAGTAATGTTTTCTTTTGCCTTGTTTCAGACCCCCAAAATTTAGAAAGTGGCAAACAAAATAGCTAATGGCCAATAAGCGATATTATATCGCTAAATAATCACACATTTTTTTTTAAATTTTAATTTCAATGTCATCATGACTGTTGTTATAAAACTATTGGCGGAGAAACTTTTCTAAAAACTTTTGTAGTGTAACCAACCAAACGATATTATTATGGATTCTTTCAAATTAATTTCCTACTTCAAAATTGAATTCGCAGTAAAATATCAAGTTCTTTGTTGAGGAATGACATTTAGTATTAGACAAATATTCAAGAAAAAATACGCACATACTTCAGCATTTATAAGAAAAATAAAAAGAATAGAAATAAATCAGCGTGATGAAATTAGCAAAGCACGAATATCGCTACTCAAACTTAGCCAATTTCTCTTTTTTATTATGTGTTTTATATGTTTTTTGCGTTTATATTCCCTCCTCTTGCTCGATAAGTATTAGATAAAAAAAGTATTATTTTGATTATGACGGTCATAACGCTTTCCATCCTTTTCCGGCTAATTCAGATAGTTTTCATCGACACTTGTAGTTTCTAGAACTATTTGATGACAATTTGGCCTTGTAAATAAAACATAAGTACTTTGCAGACTATATTATTTAGAGTTAATATCCTTCCTAAATGAATGGCATAGGTATACATAATACATCATGATGTGAGTGGGCACTATGTATGAATTGTTAAATGCAGAATTATATACAACGATACGTAGTAGGATTCAAAAGTTCCTGGACTGACTCTATAACTGTAAAACTATTACCAATTACATTGCTGAAACACATCTGCCTTCGAAATAAGACCCTTGCGCAACAATACACATTTTCCATCGCCTGTAAAGGTCATCGAAGCTCTTCTGGAATCCATTTTTAGCCATATCCTTTAATCCAGCCTGCGATGCACTTTTTACTTCATCGGAAGTTTGTAATCGACGACCATGCATGTTAAGCGAAGACCAAAAGGCAATTCGAATTGAAGTGGTGGGAGGCTTAATCTCGGCTGCTGACAAAGATCCTTCCCTACTTGGCAGAATTGTTACTGGAGACTGGAAATGGTGATTTTTATACGATCCAAGAGAGCATCGGCAACTTGAAAATCACCACGGAAGAAGAAATTCCGCCAAGTTCTCTCTAATGGGAAGGTCATGCTAGAGTTATTCTTCGATATCCAGGGCATCGTGCATCTGGAATTTATCCCTGAAGGACACACTGTCAACAAAGATCTCTATGTAGACATCCTGCGTCGTTTGCGCGAGTCGGTCTGGAAGAAGAGGCCAAAATTGTGGGCTGAGCAGTCATGGGTGCTTTTGCATGATAACGTTCCTGCCCACCGATCCCTAGTCGTCGGTGACTTCCTTACGAAAACGAAAACAACTGTTTTGCCACATCCTCCTTACTCCCCTGATCTCTCGACCTGCGACTTTAGCCTGTTTCCCGAACTGCATGTCGCTTGCAGGGTCGTGAATTTCAATCTTCATATGTAGCTAAAAGTGCATCGCAGGCTGAATTAACGGACATGGCTAAAAATGAATTCCAGAAGTGCTTCGATGACCTTTACAGCCGATGGCAAAAGTGTGTTGTTGCGCAAGGATCTTATTTCGAAGGCGGATGTGTTTCAGCAATGAAATTGGTAATATTTTTACAGTTATAGAGTCAGTCCGGGAACTTTTTAATCCTACCTCGTATAAATAATACAAATTACTGTCAATTAAGTGAGTAAAAATATAGAAGTTTTTATCTAATCGTTATTGACTACTAGACACAATCTAATTCAGGAGCCAAATTGATATGTGATCATATATCTAGTTGAATAAAATTTACTTTTGCATGAACAGAAGCTGCGTACAGGACATTTATACACATAACTGACGCTACATTTTAGTTCTAAGTACCACGTTCAATATACTAATTATTAGTTTACATAAATTTATATTTCATATTTTAATTAATTTTCACCTGTTCTATCACATATTCATTTGTTTACACAGATTCAAAAATTGACAGCTCGACTCTAAATTGGGATATTTCCGGGAAAAACTCCAATATCAAACATACACAGGATTGTTTAAATTTTGGTAAACCACGGTACTGTAAAAAAGCGGACGTAACCTTCAAGCGTTCAGGAAGTCATTTTGATTTAGTAATTAAGACAGCGTGTCAAGAATAATACATTCAGAAACCTGTTTACTATATGGCCAATGGGAAAATATTAAAACAAAAATTGACAGAAATTATAAGTTCAAACGGAATATAATAATTGTTAGTTTATATCAAGTAAATTTTCTTTTTTTCTTTATATTTCCGTAGGTCCTTTAAAAAATAAACATTGCATTAATGCATAATCAATTGTGTGACTGGTCTGTTTTCCGCCATATTTATATATATTATAGAAGATAGCATTATATATATTTACCAAATCGTCTTCACAAAAAAAAATAATAATAATAATTTCATGCTACTGATTTTAATATTTTCTTCCACCACACTGTAAAAAAAAATATCTGTAAAGTTACTAAAGTTTTTCTAGGAAATTGGGATTCAGATGGGATACAGCACTGGGATAGAATAGGATACAGCAAAAAATCCTGTAACAGCGTCTGTTACTGGAATTTTTCTTGTAGCCGTTACATAAAAAATTCTAGGAATCCCAGTTTCCTAGAAACACTTTAGTAACTTTAGAGATTTTTTTTTTATTTTTTTTTACAATACAGAGCAAAATTGAAACACATTCCTGCTTCTTTCAAACATATACAGGCAATCAAACTTGAAATTTATAGAAAAAAAAAACCGCGCATTGATAACTAGAGTAAATTCGTCTTCTAGTATTTCATAAATAGTGAGAAATTTACAGAAACTCAGTAAACTTAGTAAAATATATCACTCCATTAAAACGCAACGTAGAAATTTTAAATGAAAATCCTTTTGTATATATATATATATATTTTTAAATAGCGGACACCTGCGGAGAAACATAATTACTTTGTCCAATAGAATAAATAAATAAACAAACGCGACTACTCTGGAGTTAATATTGTACTATAATCATTTTCTCAGTCACTTATGATCTTATCAGAATATGTTGATAAAGAACATCCATACCTACTCATACCACTTTGTTCTGCGTCAATAATTTTTATTAAGTAAGGGAAATGTTATTTTTATTAATTTATTGATTATGCCTTTGTTAGGACACAAATGTTGCGGGAAATAACAAATATGTAAATAAAATAACTAGATTGAAACTCTTAGAAGATCTCCTCCTATCACGATCATGACTGTATACTGTAAAAAATCTGACAATATGCACACATTTTCCCTAAAATTTTACATAATAGTTTCATTTTTCTAAGAAAACAGTACAGTTTTACTAATTGACATTTTGAGATTACAAATTCGTATAAATCCAGTAAGTTTTCCATAAATTTTACGAAATATTTCTGTATTACTTTCAAAACAGCACAAGTTTCGTAAATGATGTTTAGAAATGGTTGCTCTGTCTCGATAGCGAAGTAATAAATTGTTGTATCTACTTGTCTTACAGTAATATTATTTTCAATGAAACCACAATATCGGCAACATGTGGCTGTATATTGAAAATATATCCAATAATTCCCCAGTATTTGCTATATAGTATTGGTTTTAAACGGGTTTTCAAGAAAAACCAATGAAAATTATGCCATCATGTATATATATTTACGCAACTTGCTACAATATTTTTCTCTTTTTTAATGAAAAACTAAACATATTTTTACGATATATAAAAAAAAAAAAATAAAATCTTTATTCTTCTTTACTTATTTTTAGTAAGCTAATATTATTTTTTAACCCCTGACCGCCAAGCCAAAGGGCAAAATTGTAATGTTGTTTTCTCCGTAAGAGATTTAAAAATCCGGAAAAAGATGATTTTTTCAACGTGATATAAAAAATTTAACTACTTGTACCAATACAAATCTTAACCGTATTAATATTAACAAAAAATTTTAAAACTTCATTATATTTGTAGAAAAATCTTATTTTATATAATGCTGCTACAGCAGTGAAACCTGCAGCTCAGTGAACGGATATCGCGGCAGTTAGAAGGTTAAAGTCTCCGTGGGATGTTTTAAAATTAAATTAAAAATTCCTGCCGGCCCGGCCTACAGGCGGATGTAGATTTCGAAGTTAAGTGTACTAATTTCACCAACAAAAACTAAATCATGATTAGAGATAAACCCACTTTAACAATTTTATCTGTTCGCTTTTAACGAGTTTTTATTTCATTTTTATATAATAGCTGGTTTTATCAGAATCACGTTAAATCGGAATTAAAGAGAAATACTTTTCCAGGCTCAACAACTCGAAATTTTCTGGCGCATTTTCAGATTCATTTTTAATAGAAAAAATATGGAACTTGCTGACGTGATTTTTGAAGAGATTTATAAGCGACCTGTGCTTTTATTTTTCGTTCAATTAATTAAAACTTGATTTATAATGAATTGTTTCCTCAGTTGGACAACAATTTTCGTTTCTAACACAATCTCTTCGGGAAATTATGTTCCAAATGTCCACTTTAACATCATTTTTTGAAATATATTCTTCCTCTTTCAAAAAATCGATCATTACGGTACATTATAGTTCTTTAATAAGATAATCTACTATTTGGATGCGTCTGAGAGCAAAAATGAATTTAAAAATTAGTAAGAAAATAAGCAGTTCGGATTTGAATACACCTTTAATAGGATGATTTTTGCTATGCGTTTTTAATTTGTTTTTGCTGTAAGAATTGGTCCTATCAAAAACCTGTCTATATAAATGTTGTAGACAACATTAAGAAGATGCAGGATAAATTCATGGGGATTTTATAACTTGTGAATTGACGCAGTTATGAATTTTTTCTCCCAAAAACATTATTTTTTGCGGCCCTTGTGCCAATTTTTAATTTTATCAAAAATCTGATATATGCATTTTTGGCCCTATTTTTAAAAGTAATAAAAACTTTAAACTGATTATATGTACAAAAATAAGAAGTTATGGGGTTTTTTCGGTTATCACAAAAACCCTCCCTTTTTCCTTCCCCTTGGTCCGATTTTGCCCATTAACGAACTTGACCGAGAATTTATGCTCCTTGATTTTTTATATCAGTTTGAAAGATATTTGTGCTGAATGGCGGAAGTTATCGTGCCCAGAAGAAAGTGATATATATATATATATATATATATATATATATATATATATATATATATATATATATATATATATATTTAGCCTTGCAGTCCGTCTCCATTGGATGTTTCCTTTTCTTTTCGTTCATGGTTTTGTTAGTAAGAATTTTCCTTGGTCATTTTGTTAATTTTTCTCAGTCGTTAAGGAATTTTGGGACTAGAAGTATAGTATGTGTTTTTGGTATTATATATATATATATATGTATAAAGTTTTTTACTGATGGTGGTTTTGGGTTCTAGGGATCAGTGGCGTGGCGTGAAAATTTTCGGTGGTCATCGCAATTATTTAAGTTTGTGGTGAAAAATTATTAACTCTAAAATTCAAATGGTTGAATGTTCAAAAAAGAAACTTTAAATCTTACCTTCACTTATACATGAAGTCCAAATGTTCTGCTAAAACTGAATCGTAGAGTTTTAAAAGCTTATTAAAAGTTTTAAAATATTGCTTGGTCATCGCCGCATCCAGCGATGACCGGACGCCACGCCACTGCTAGGGATGAAGTTTGGCGTAGATCTGCAAAAGTTTTTCAGACACTCCAACATATGGGAGAATGTAATAAGTAGTATTTCATATGAAATCTACCTAAGAATCTATTAATAATTTTAATTTTTTTTAATCTATCCATTTTAACAAATTCGCACACGAAACTAAAAACGTATATGAAATATAATAGCGAAATTATCATAAAATTGATGTTTATCTAAGATATAATAAGGAATAAAGGCAATTTATTTTAATGTCGTGTTGTATGTATATTTATTGGAGTTTACAGTAGTAAAATCACACAAGAATTTTCAAACGTATATGTTTGAAAAAAATATATCTGTATTCTTGAAAAGATAAATAAATAAATAAATAAAAATAACATTACAATAAAATTTTAAAAATCTTGCAAAAAATAAGAAATCATTACCATTAATACTTTGTTTCGTGCAATGTAATATTTCTAATAAGACTAAAATTTATGTTTTATAATGCATAAAATTAAAAAGCCAAATATTCAAAATTATGGAAAGAAAATGTGTAAAACATTCAGTATTGTATACTCAATTGAAAATTATATCTCTACGAAAATACGTTCCTTGTTTAAAATCTTATCTATGCTTCATAAAAGGAATCTGAAATAAGTAACTATATTTGAAAACAAAACTTGTATAACCGTAGCCTGATGATGATTTTTTTACAGTGTAGTAACAGTCGAAGTAGCTAAAGAAATCTATTTCAACATCTTTTTCGTACCTAATGTTGTTTTATGCTTTAAAAAACGCAAATGTAATTACTTTTGCGCCTTTTTATTAAGTTTGAATCGTTTATTTTGATTTTGTATAAATTATAATCGCTGAACCCTGATGTTGAGCAGTAAAGTTTTTTTCACTGTGTTCATGATATAAGGAGTACATATTTTTTTAACAAGTGATTATAAATGACATACAGTTTTTAGAATGCAGTGTAAGTCTTATGTTTAATTAAAATTATTATCTGATGCCATAAACGATAGATAATATATACATTAAAAAAATCCGTGTTTAGGAAATAAACGCGAAATTTATTATTTTTCGTTTTTGGTGCCACCCTTTTCAATATACCGCAATGAGAATGGGAAGATAAGAAGTTTAATTAAATTCGGCTTTTAGATACTTTTAAGAAATATTCAATTTACACCACAAAAGTGAATTAAAAATAGTATTAATAATAATGTTGCTTTTAAAATGAATTGGTTTGCTGTATTAAACGTAATAATTACACATAATTTTTAAGAAAAAAAATTAATGTATTGTATCATTGAAAGTTAAAACTTAATTTTTAGAAATGCTTCCTGTTGAAGGAAATAATGATTTTCATAATCATTCAAACAAAAAAATAGCAAAATTAAGATACTTTTATATTTACGTTCAGAAGAATGAAAACAATAATGACTTGGAATTTCATATTTAAGGAAATTCCAAATACGTAACGATACAAATTAAAATGAATTTGTAAACCTCTGTATTTAATAAATTAATATTTAATAAATTAACTTTCAAGTTTACTCACGCAATAAAAATAAAATAAAACTATTTATAGAAATTTATTATCTTCCCGTCAAATAAGAAGCATTTTTTTCAAAAATGTTACGATTGTTTTGTCCACTTAATTTACCTAAATAGATTTTTGTATATGAATCTGTACTTACTTTCAGGTTTGCAAATCTTCTTTTCTAAAATTTATTTTTTTTATTCGATGATAGTTCCTTTAAAAAAAAATATATAGATATGTAAATTCATGTAATTTATTTTTTCCTAGAAAATAATGCAATCTCACACGAAAAAAACTTTCATCCTTTATGTCTCAGCTATAATGCATAGTTATGACAGAATGCAGTTTCAAAAATCACGTAGACAACAATTTTATAACACATCTACATACGGATTTCATTAAAGTAATGATCCTTCTGAAATGACATCTTTTTTACTTGTTATGTAAATATAGGTATTCTTTTTTACAGTTTCTATAATAAAATATCTGATAAGTAATGTTGGGTATATTTTTAAAAAATGCGTCTTCGAATAAAAATAAATCTGTACTGGTTCTTTTAATATAGTGAGAAAATGTATTTTACCAGTTTTTAAATCAACTGGATATAAATATTAAAAGGAAATGAAGAGACGAAAGGTCTATTATTTCAACCTTATTCTTTTGGCGCTATTTCTTCATTTTCCCTTTAGTCTCATGCCGTCAGAATTGAATACCATCACTTTTTTTGTATCACGTATTACTTCGAATTGCATTAGCTTCTTCGGAAATTATTTCAATGATTAGCTATGTATTGCACAAATCATTTAGCTGAATTATGGTTTTCATAACAACAGGAATTTTTTTTATGCTTATTAATCTAAAATATGCCTAAATATTTATAGCCTGTATGAAATTAAATCCCTTTATTTTCAAGTGGTCATTTTCTTTTTAAGCTAAAATACTTTATTAAATATTGTTTTTTTTATTACATATTTTTACTTTTATAATTTGTATTTAGTGTAGTTCTTTAGGTTATATACTGGAAATGAATATAAATAGCGTTAACTCAAAAATGAGGAAATTTAGTTCCATACAGTATATAGAGATTTGGGCATATTTTAAAAGAATAGACTGATTTCTGCAAAACAAAAATAATCGTTAAAAATATTTTCGAAGATAATAAAGCAACTCGAAATTATATGCGATTGAATAAATTGACTCTGCTAAGTTCCCTGATTCTGACCACAGGAGTCTTAAGACGAAAAGAACAAAAAACACCAAAAGAGTAAGTCTGAAGTATTTTTCATTTCTTCTCTTTATTTCCTTTTATATTCATATTCATGTGATTTAAAAACTGCTAAAATAAGTTTTTTCACTAAATTTAAGGAAACAGTAGCGATTTCTTTTTATTTGAAGGCATAATTTTTCAAAAATATGACCATCATTACTTATCAGGTACTTGATTATAGAAACTGCAGAAAAAATTACATAACTTTACATGAAATGTGAAAGTCATGCCTATTCAAAAGGATTTTTACTTTAATGCTGTCCGTATGGATGCCAGTTAAAAATTAGTTGTCGATATAATTTTTGAAAGTGCGTTGGGCCACATCCATGTATTTTATCTCAGACAAATGAATAATTTTTTGTTGTTGTTGTTTGTGTGTGTAGGGAACTAACAATTTGTTTTATGTTTATTCATTTAAAATATGCCTAAATCTATATAGCATGCATGGACAAATTTCTTTATTTTCAAGTAGACATAACGTCTACTTGAAAATAAAGAAATTTGTCAATTATATTCAATTTCTTCCTTAATGTGAAATACGAATGAAACAATTTATAAAAGTATAAGTATGTTACCTTCAATATACATTATTATATGCAAAAGATAATATCTCAGAAAATGTACATATTTCCTAGTGAATTATACTCTATATTTCAAATATTCATCGAAACATACATATTGATAAACTGTGCTAAAGTAGGTCAAATTTTATTACCACGAAATCACGTAAATCCTTTCGTAATAAATGATAAATCATCTCTCACGATTAGGTAAGATTGGAGCAATTATGTTATGGATTGGGAATGCAATTATTTATTTATTGAGAAGGTAAAATATTTTTATCGGATATGATGTAAATCGTTAAAAGTAATGATCAAATAACCTATCTGAATTAGTTGAATCATGCTATAGAGATTAATGTTTTAGCTAAACTTTATTACCAATGCCGAATTATTATTAAGTTAATGGATAATAATTATATTATTATGCAATTCTATAGAAAATAAAAACACTTTCAATTCAGTAAAAAGTTACCAAGGCGGAAGAAACACATTAAAATAGTTAATGGTATTTTAGAATAAATAGTTGCGTAGTTTGGATAATTTGAGTTTTACGAAGTTCTCACTGTAAACATAGTAAACTTAATTAAATTTGAGTAAAATCGCTAAATACAAACCTTCTAAGGAACTTCCGTTATGTTGAAAAGCAAAACAGTGCTACAAACAGAAAAAAAGTATCAATTTAAGCATCTCTGATTCTTAGCAACTTAATCTATTATGGAAAATAAATAGGATTTATTATCCTTTTCCGAATATTCTAGAAAATTCTTAATATCCCCACCCCATCCTTAATATTTAAAATGGAATTATTTGGAACAATTCAGACTACTTCCACAGCGAAGTTTATTTTTTTCCCTAAATTTAGATTATTTTTATGGTACTCTTCAAGTTACTGCTTTTCCATTTGAGAATTTTGACTCTTTAAAGGAAGAGACTTTTGAATATGAAAATTACAGTATAAATCTAGAAGAGGGAAAATATTATTTTGTAGAAGATTCCATAGTATATTTTGGATAAGTGCTTTTTCATTGAATATTGTGAGATTTGGAGCAATTTTTATTGCAAGTATTAATACATATTGGTCATTACTGGTTAAATGATGATCCTCGCAGACGTTTGGCAGTTTCGAGCAGTGTTGAAAGTATGCTAGGTTTTTTTTTTTTTTTTTTTTTTTTTTTTTTATTCAGATTTCTTGATTGGAACCACTTTTTTGAAATACTAAAAATTGGATTTATTTAATGACATATTAATTAAGGCGGAAACAAGATGAATTTTACCATTTCAGAAAAGTGGTGCCAATCAAGAAATCTGAATTTTAAAAAAGTAGCCCACTGGCAACACTGGTTTTGACTGGTTAGATGCTCCAATGGGAAACAAATAATCATACACTGCTAAAAAAGTAACAGCGGGCATTAGATTACAAATTTAAATTTGAAAACAAAAAACTATAACGATATTCAACTCACAGCATTATTGAAAATATTTGTGGTACAGACAGAATTTACTTTTTTAATAAAAGTTTCAGCGCTCGATTGGTATATTCTTAAGTATCTCACAAGCTTGTCGGATCGTAGCATCAATTTATGAAACTGGGTTACTGTAGCTAAACTAAAGATGATCTGTATTTGCATTTAGAACAATTTGAATGTTGAGTCATTATTTTCTGGCTTTATATAAAATAAAGCATGTTAAAATATAAGTATTTAGTGCAAAAATATTTTAAGTACTATTTATCGTAGTAGAATACGGAAAATAGCAATTCTCAGAAAATGTAAAATGAAAAGATGATATCTTTAAAAAAATGATTTCTTGAAAATGTAAAAGAAAGGAAATTATTTAATATATTAATTTATAATTAAAAAAATTCTGGTAGAACTTTGTATTGTTTATTTTTTTGAGAATGTTAATAATACTGTCGGAAAAAAATAATACACCACCCTCTGCATCATTTTTTCTTTGTTCAAAATGTAAAAAAAAAAGTACTACATAATACACTTAGAAATAGTTCACATGTAATAAGCCAAATCGCCTACAAATACAATTCTTAAAAATACTAAATAAAAAGAACTATGTAGTTAATATTGAATTAATGTGACGTTCGAAACAGGCTATACAATTTCACAGTCAAAATATTTCTTTTATGAGTTTTAATGTAAACTTAGTATGTAAAGAAAGTATATTTTCAAAGAAAAAGAAGATATTTTACCTATTAAAGACTAAGTAAGACTAGTTAAGTGTGTTTTTAAGGTTAATTATACTTTTAATTCATTTTTTCAAAAGAATCAAATGGAGTTTTAATAATTCACAAAATAAACTTATATATTAGCTGGTCTTTAAAATGTTTTTATATACATTGAAATGATTTTGTTTTTTTACTTTCATTTTACCGCAGTTACGTTTATTGAAATAATTCAGGATTTATTATCGAAATGGAAATTAAATAAATAAATATATAAAATAAATATTTTTACTCTCCAAAAAAGATGAATGTTTCTTGATGTAGTAAAAACGTTTACGAAAATATAATTTGAATTGTTCCGGATTGACTACGTTTAAGAAAAAAATTTCACTATTTCCGGAAACCTTACAAACAGTATTCAGAATTTGAAGGAAACTTTTTTAATTAAAAAAAAGAGTTTTTTTTTTTTTTTTTTTTTTTTTTTTTTGTTCTAATTTTCGGAAAGTTTCTGAGTAAAACTTTAAAAATTAATAATAAAATGTTTACCTTTTATCAATAAAAACGATCGTTTTTTTAGGATACTATCAATTCTCAAGCAAATATATCCAGCTGCGTAGAAGAATTTATAAAATCCAAAGTAAGAAAATGGTAAAATCCAAAGTAAGAAAAGCTATTTATCTTAATCGTGATGTTATTGTTATTGATAAATGTGATTCCACAATGCTCTCTGCAGCTTGGAAAAAAACCTTTTCGGTACTACATTTTAATTATATTTATATTAATTAATTTTAGTCGGTTTTTATATTTTATTAATTTATTTATTTTTTTATTTCACGTGTTCTCATATTTAAATATATGTATTTTTTTTTTTTGCTCCCTATTTTTGCCCTTCTATCTGTGTTCTTTTGTTTTGATTATGCTCATCTGTGATTGGCTCTGTTGTCTTTTACTTTCCTATTGGCTGTTGATTTCTAATTTCATATTGGCTGTTTCTTCAGCTTGTTTTCTTTTCCTTCTCTCTCATTTCAGTCTCGCTGCTACTTTCATAGTAGAAGCACGTCTTCTTTGCGCCTGACGAAGAAAGACTCAGATCTTTCGAAAGGCCTAGCGCATTTAAAAAATTTTGATGGTGTTTTAAGAAGATTTTTTCTTCTTGTTCTTAAGAAAATGGTGCCCATTGATTGTCGTTAATTTACCATGTTTGCCCATTGAGCACGTTTCTAAACTGATATTTGTCACCCGGTTCAGAATGTTGAGAGAGCAAATTAATACATTGTAAAAATTATTTGCAGAAGTTTCCAAAAAATCGCGTACAGCAAAAAGAACATTTTTTTCTAAAAGAGTGCTTTATATTTAGAAACATCTATTGGTTTCTAAATATAAAGAAACGTTTTTTTTTTAATCGTTCTCAACTCTCAAAATATCATGCTATATTTTTGTAAATTGTCTTGCAAGATTAAGAAACATTTTTATTTTCTTTCAGTGTCTAACAAAAGAAGCTAAAAGGAAGAAAAAGTAACCATTAACACTTATTTGCTTTTATAAATCATACATTACAGAAAGACAAATGTGTGTACATTTAACAAGAAAAAAAAACATTTTCTCTTGGTACTTGTCGTTTTAATTTAGGGAACATAGTTTGTCAATTAGGATGTATTCATTTCTTTAACAATAGCAATACTTACCGTTTTCTCTTTAAATTATATATAGTAATAGATAACAATTAAAGTAAGAATTTAAAGAAAATTCGATTAAATTCAATGAACTATCTTTCTGTCGAAAACAGTCTATTAACGAAAGTTATATATTACCTTAATAATGAAATACATGAATAACGTCCATCATGTTCCGTACATAAAAGATAAATATATTGGAGATTATTGTAAGGTTTTGCCTAAAATATATGAATAAACTGATGCGTTTAATTTATACTGTTTTTTTTTTTTATAAATATCATTCTAAATTTAAATTTAAATAATTTATAATTATAATAAATATAAAGATATTTATTTAAAGGTCTATGTTAATATATTTATCAAGAACCTTATAAATGTTAAGTGCTACAATTTAAAAAAGTCCTTCCGGTCAATGCCGGGAGAAAGAGGTAGCTTTCACATTCCTTATTTTTTAAATGCAAACTTATATTATTCAAACACACGAAGCTCAATTTAGTGGAAACCGATTATAGGAGATTCAATACTAATATTTTTTTCAATATTAAATCATTATGAATGAGAATTTCGCGAAATTAGTCAGCTTTAGACAAAACAAAAAATGCTCCGGAATCCTTATATCATGGTCAAATACTTAAGAAAAAAACCTTTTTCAATTTCTAATTTTTTTGCACCTCACTTTAAATATATTTTGTTATTTAATTTAATGGACTCCATTTTGAAACAAGACGGCTGATGAAGCTGGCCAACGAACTTGAACGAGACATTACGATATAGTATCCACATGCCTTCTCACATCGAAATAGGTTAATAAATACGCGTTAACACGTGACAAATAACATATCGTTTCAAAATGTCAGCAATGATAGAAATTCAAAGTGCTATAATTCAACCATTTTTAAGATATATACGAAACAAAATCTCCTCAGGAATCTTTGAATCAAGGTCAAACAAATAAAAAAATCTTTTTCATTTTTCAATTTTTTGATAACTCATTTTAAATTTAAAGTTTATTTTTTTTTAAATGGCAGCCCTTTTGAAACAAGATGACGAATGAAGTTGGCCAACAAACTCGGTCGAGACATTGGTATGTACTATGTACACACCAAGTTACATCAAAAACTGTTCATAAATACACCTGTTATCGAGTGATAAAAATCAGGTCGTTACAAAATGTCAACCACAATAGAAATTCAAAACGCTATAACTCAGCCATTTTTTTAGATATAGACGAAACAAAAACTGTTCCGGAATCTTTGTATTAAGGTCAAACACATACAAAAAAAAAAAAAAAAAAATCATTTTCCAATTTTTTGGTACCTCATTTTAAATTTTAATTTTTTTTCATTTCTTAAATTGCCGCCATTTTGAAACAAAATGGCGGATGAAGCTGGCGAACGAACTCGGTCGAAACATAGGTACGTATTTTGTATACACCAAGGTACATCCAAAACGGTTCATAAATACGCCTGTTATCGCGTGACAAAAATCAGGTCGTTTCAAAATGTCAGCCACGCTAGAAATTCAAAGTGCTATGACTCAGCCATTTTTTTTAAGATATAGACGAAACATAAAATGCTCCGGAATCTTTGTATGAAGGTCAAACACATAAGAAAAAATATTTTTCAAATTTAAATTTTTTGGTACCACATTTAGAATTTTATTTTTTTTTTTATTTAAATGGCCGCCATTTTGAAACAAAATGGCGGATGAAGCTGGCCAACGAACTCGGTCGAGATATTGGTATGTACTATGTACATACCGAATTACATCCAAATCGGTTCATAAATTCGAGAGTTACAGTATGACAAAGTTCAGATATATATATATATATATATGGATATATATATATATATATATATATATATATCAACTTTTGAACGGAGGGTGGTTTCGAGGTCTGGGGGTCATGATCGATATGAAAATATACCAATTTTTTTTTAAATCGCTTTCCTCCGAACGGCTGCAATAGGTAGCTTTTTGTAATGAAAGCTACCTAATCGCTAAAATTTTCGTCAATAAATGTTGCTGCGCCGGCACAAGTAGCAGGAAATTTCAAACTAAAGAGTAAAATCTCACAGGTTTCACTTTGTGTCCAAACTAGAATTTAAACCAAGCAAAGATATGTTTTTTATTTTTAAATTTTTAATTTAATTCAAGCATTTTTACAGTTTGAGACAACACAATATATATTGTTATCTATTATAATCGCATATCATTCGTGATACCACATTCTTCGTTGGGAATTTTGTATGTGTAAAGAAAAGGGTATGTTAACATCACATATAATATTATTTAAATTAAACGGCTTCGATTTCGTAATTTACAGGAACATCTCATAAGCTTAAAATTCTATTAGTAAATAATACTTCTCAAACTAGTTAAAGTAAAAGTATGAAATAAAGTCTTTTCGCTTTAAAATGAAAATTGGAGATCCATGCGGTAAAACATAATAAGTCAGAAACTTTGAAATTTCGAACTGTGCTTTACTAATAGTAAAATATCTCTTCTAGGAGAGAATTAAATTTACGAAACTCATTTTAGCGATCATATTCGATTGTGTTTATTCCACGCAAATGAATTGAATCATGCAAATGAAATATGTGTTAATTTATAGGTTAGTTAATGCTGAAATGCTCCAAGCATAAGTACATTTGCTGAATATGTTTCTGATATCATTTTATAATACAAAAGAGAAACTAGTTGCCAAATTTTAACAAAAAAAAAAAAAAAAAAAAAAAAAAAAAAACGAAAGTAACGTCTTATCGTAAAATGATTTATTTCTCAAATTTATATTTGTGATATTTACACATACATATATTTACGTTTTTGCATACTAATGAACACCTGGTATAGCGCTACTTTTGAACTACAAATTCAAATTTTGAATTTCAAATCTATATTTTTAAATCCCTATTTAAGATCATCAAATAAATGACTCCATCACTTATTACTAGGCTGCATGAACTTTTAGTTAAGATGTGTTATGTGATAAAAAGAATGAAATTTGAACAGAATTATTTCCAAATCCTTTTACATTTGTTTACATTACATTTACAAAAATATCTCTAAAAACTTGCAGCAATGTTAACGTAATTCACTGATGATAAAGCCAGTACATAGCTACATAAATTGACGAGGGTAGGTAACGTAACAAGTTTAAAAAATACATTAATTAGACAAAACAAATTAACCATTATTGAATTTTAATGTTTGGGGATGTTCTTCTAAGATTTTTTCCCCCGAGGTGTCTTAGTATAACAGACGTTTTAGTTCCAGTTAATCATTATATTGAAATATATGAAAATGTTTACCTTAATCAATTTTTACAAGCTATTCTTAAAATTTTAATTGATCATACGTCTTATGTGGCGCTTAATCTTTAGTCAAAACAATTAAATGCCAACCCGGTTGCAGAAGGTCAACACTGGTTGCGGTAATATGCCTTAATCTTGTGTATTCGGGTTACCTTTCATTTCCCATACGCTGGAGGATTTACAGGTCCCCGAAGTACTACCTATCTTTGACTTGACGGCTGATTAAATATTTCGAGATTAATTTTGTAAGATCCATTACATACTTCGAGATTATCTTATAGATAGAGTTGAAGTAAGAAATACCACTGCCTATCAGCGAAAAAGTTAATATGACGCATAATTACATAAAGAAACATTACCATAAACGAATAGGTTGCACAGTATTCAAGCACATCCATTTTGCCCTATAGAGCCATCAACTGGCAAAGATATGGAACCTAATTGTAAAGCACATTCATATTGCGGTGGTGTTCAAGACGGCGCGTACTAAACGTTTTTCCGAAGTGAATTTCTTTCCCAGAATCATCATGAGTACTGTTATATAGTCGAAAGATTTAAGCATATTTCAGGAATGTTCTGGAATTCACGAGGCTTCATAATAATTCTCTTTCTTCTAAAAATCTGAAAAACATTTATATTTCTTGAGAACGTGCGTTACTATATATTTACCAAAAGACATACCATTGTGTATTGCGATATGGAACACTTTATGTTTTTTCCTATATTGCGCTAATTTTTCTTGTGTCTTTAATGTTCTTTGCATGTGGCATTTCCCGTCATATATATATATATATTTTTTATGTGTATAATTCATTTCAAAGCTTTCTACTTTTATTCGAAGTTTAGTCGCGGTAATTTTTACCTTTCGAAATAAGTAAATTATATATAAATGTATAGATATCCAGAATCATAAATACTTACATGCACAAAAGTTTTCCTAGAAAAAAAAATGAGACGAAAAAAAATGAGATAAAAACTTGCATTCGAAGCGAAGGTAGCATTCCACTTATGTAGATAAAAATAGAATCTTTCTCACGGCATACCCAAGAGATATTTTTATTCATAGCTTTAAGAAAGAAAGAAATACCATGCGTCACGCATAGATTAAGGAATACTGCCAGAATACTAACAGAAAACTTCATTATTTACTAACATATATTATAAGTAAGATATATTAATAAACAACTCAGAATATGCATGACATTATAGAAGAGCCAATTTTAGAAATTACAGTCTACAGTCTTTAAGATATTCAAATTCTTTTCAGCAGTCTTAATCATTTCTATAGATATCTATACACTCCACACCCACGGGGTTCGCACGGATCCTTGAATTTTTAAACGAAGAAATTATTCGGTACGAGTATTTTCTGATAGAAAATCACTTTTTATATAAGGCGACATTTCGTGCCTTCAAACTAGATTTATTTTTCTGTAAAAAAATACTGATATTTTTGGTCTTAAAATTAACGATACCCGTACGAACCCTGCTCCAGATGATTCGATAAAATTTGACTTAGACATTCCTTAATTCAGACATTCATTTAAAAATAAATTTTCATATCTATTTTTACGTGTTTCGAATTTTCTTAAAATGAATATGAAAATGAAATTTTCAATTCATTACTGTTTTCCTTCTCCTGAACGTAAATATAAAAGTATCTTAATTTTTATACCTTTATGTTTCAATGATTATGAAAGTTATAATTTTTCTTAACATGAAGCATTTCTAGAAATTAAGTTTTCCCTTTCCAAAGATACTATTTATTAAATCTTTTTATATATATATAAAATATAGGAAACTATTATTTTTAATACAACAGAAACTTCTTTTAAAGCCAATTTATTGTAAAAGCATTATTGTTCATATAAATACTTTTCATTCACTTTAGTTAATTAAATTAAATATTTTTTAAAAGCATCAAAAGACCGAATTTAATTAAACATCTTATCTTTCAACGCTCATTGCGGCATATAAAATAGAATACCACTGAAACAAAAATAATTAAATGTTGCGTTTGATTTGTCAACACGAATTTTTTTATCTTTTTATGATAACACCGAACAATTTTAATTAAAGATAAGACATACACTGTATTATAAAAGCAGTAGGTTAGTTATAATCACTGGTAAAATAATTATAAATTTTCCTATATCATGAAAACAGTTATAAATACAACAATGCTCAATAGCAGACCATAGCGAACGTAATTTTATATTTTAACACACAAAATCAAAATAAATGATTTAATTTAGTAAAAAGGTGCTAAAAGTAGTTACATGTGGGCTTTTAAAAGCCCTAAACCATCTTAGATACGAGAACAATGTTAATATTGACTACCCGAGTGCTTTCAACTATTATTACAGTCACCATCACGGTAGAAGGAGACCATTCAAGTATTTAAATCCAGTTATTTTATCTATATTTAACTTATTTCTATGAACTTTTTGGTCCAAATAAAGACATAATCTTTAAAAGAGTAAAACATAATATTTTCATTCCTTACCAAAAATGATAGATTAGTTGAAATAAAATTATTATGAGCAGGAACGAATGTATTTTATTAGAATACTGATAGAATTCTGATAAGATCAAAAATGAATGTAGCTATAGTCCAATATTAACTCCAGAGTAGTAATATTTTTAAATTAAATCTATTGTCGCAGGTGGCCACTGACAGAGGTTAAAAAAATTATAAAACGATTTTTATTTAATATTTCCAGTTAATTTTTAAGGGAGTTATATACATGAAGTTTACTAAGTTTATAAATTTATTTGACGGTCTATGCAATACTAGAAGAATATAAAGACCAATTTACATTGGTTAACGTGTCGCGATCTTTTCGATAAATTTCTAGTTTGTTAGCAAACGTTTAAAAGAAGCAGGGATGTGTTTCTATTTTACTATGGTGTAGGAGAAGGGATCAAAATCAGCAGTATCGAATTGCTGAATTTCATTTTTAAGGAAAGACGTGTTTGGAAAATGTAATTAATATGGCAGAAAACAGACTACATACACATCTGCTTATGGATTAAATAAAAATTTAAAGTTTAAAGTACCCACGGAAAAACAAAGTAAAAAAGAAATCATATTGTATGACGTAAACTAACAGTTATTATATTTTCTATGACCTTATAACTTATACACAATATCAGTTCGCATAGCGGATATGTTTCAGAACGTATTCTTGAAACACTGTCTTAATTCCAAACAGAACATATAGTTTCCAGAATTTATGGAATTTTCCTGCTTTTTATTGGTATCAGATTTTACCAAAATATAAACAATCCTTCTTATGCTTGATATTGGGGTTATTGCCGGCAAAGTAAGACTCCTAATTTAGTATCCATTGACTATGTTTGAACCTGTATAAAGACAAATTATGTGGTCATATATAAAACAGGCTAAAATCATAGATTCAATTTCACATTTAATTGAAATATATATTAGACATTTTTCCAATTCAGTGTGTTTTATGTATAAATTTTATTTATATTTTTTAATGTTCAGTTAGTTTAACATATTTATTACAAAACTTTAACATTACATGTAGAAATAGCTGAAACAAACATATTAATATGTCCCGTCTCTTTCTTGAATAAGTGGGGAATAAAATGTTTCGATTACTTAATTAGTTCTGCAAATTATGTTTTTGTATAATTTAAATAATATGACCTTACATGAATGTGATATATGGATATTCATATATTCACAACCGCCTATCACAATGTAATGCTAAGAATTATACGAATTATCAATTGCAATATATGTTAGTAATTAATTTTTCAAAGGTAATTTGATGTTGTCATATGTTCCTAAACATAAATACTTCTTTAAAGAAAGTTTTAATCCTCAATATTGTTAAAATATATTGTGAAAGCACCGTGTAAGTCGGCCAAAAATGATTATGTAGGCAATCTATAAAATGCTGTTAGAAGATGTAAAATAATCAAAACGTAGAAGTTCCTGAAGAAAAAGTTTGATTTAATAAGTTTAATAGTTTACTGCGTTTTAACTTTATGTTCACCTAGTTAGTAGAGACTGATTTGATATATATATTACGGTTAATTTGATTAGTCGGTTATTATTAATAATTACCAAATAATATCCAAATAAACCGGTTAATATGATTAATTTGTGATAATTTATTAAATTAATCGGTTATTATTATTAATAAGCAATCAAGTTCGGTCAATATAATAAATTTAAACTCATTTAGCTTGATATTTTCATTACGTATGCCTATTTTTAATCCATGTAAGATCCTCACTTATGTACAATCGTATAACAGCATTTGTGAGCGCGTAAGTTTGTTTTTGTCTGTTGGCAACTTCTTGACGATATCAGTTGATTATTTATTTTAGATGCAAGATGCAGACAGCAGTAGCTTTCGGGATGCTGACTAATATTTATCTTTTGCCAATTTCAATTGTTTTGCGTGCCAAGTAGTGTAAATTTGATGTTATTTTTGTTTCGAGTTCGAAATTTATTCAGTTAAGAGACTTAAAATCAGAACTAGACGAGGAATTTACTTAACACATAATGGATGTGTTCACAATATATGGAGCACCGTGCTATCGCAAAATGACAATGGCCGAGAATTTCCTGATAAAATTATTGAAGAAGTTTGTGGAATGTGGAATCCATTCAAAATGCTTCATGGAAAATAGACCAATAGAAATAATTTGTTAAAAATATAATAAAAAATCGAAAACACTTGGTAATTCCAAACTTCACAGTACCTCTTCCAGACCAAATAAATAATTTGTTAAAAATTGTATAACATTGTATTTTTTATGTAATTTGTTTGCAATTTGTTGACTCTTAGATGGGCTTCTAGTTTGGTACTTCTGTGCGGCAGAGAGACACATGTCCTACCCCTTTTTCTTTTTTTTTTTTTTCTATTAGTCTGGTTTAAGAATTGTGACATTCCGGTAATAACTTTTAATATATTTGGTTAAAATTAATTTAATAGAAGTCTAAATATAAAATTGTATACTTATGCTACATTTCTTTTAATGGGACATTCTCACAACCTTTTGACTTTCATGTCCCTGAATAATAATTTTTATTTTAATACACTTTTTTGTGGGCTTTTTATTTCATATACTGTGGAACATCCCATTGCATGATTACACAACAATATTAACGAGATAAACAAGTTTTGGACGATGTTGGGGATCCAAACACCTGGAAAACTCCTATAACGTCCCGTGTGCCTGATGCTGATTTTTAAGTTTGGAGCTGTCTGGATAAAATTGTTTCAATAAAAATAATTCGGTGGAATTTCTTTCTGAAACTGGAACTATTGTTTTATATAAATATGTATCTAAAAATTAACCTGCACACATTTTTAGGGTTGTTATTATTTTTTAAACTTTGTCCCTGGGTTTTAGATTCCTTACCATCCCTCTTCTAAAATTATACAGAAAATCATTTCAGATGCTTCCACAGAATTTTTTTCAAGTTTTATCTAATGCAGAAGTACGCTAGAGAAATAATGTCTAAAATTCTTAGACAGAAAATTTACTATAGAATTTAAATCAGCATTTAAATCAGCATTTCAATTTCAAGCATCGTGGCTTTATTGGTAGTCTCACCGTCCCCAAGGGTTTTTTTCCTGCACTTTTCGAGGTAAATGAAAAAAAAAAAAAAATAATTCAATCCAATGTTAACAACTGTTTCTAAAAATCAATGAACATTGTGGCTATCACTTAGCCTTAACATGATTTTCCTAAAAATAGGTGGTAATGTTCCTTACCGTCCCTTTTTTACCATTATGTCCCTTTTTTCCAATACCATCCCCTTTTTCTAATTTACCGTCCCTTCTTTAACACCCCTTTAAGACAATGTTATACAAAAATTCTGTATTAAAAGTAATACATTGTTATTATTTCTTATTTGAATGTCGTGTGGGTACTATGCAAATTCATTATAAGTAAAAAATTAGAAGAAAATAAAAAGTTATAGGTGTAAAATGGTATGGAAAATTAAACTCGCAAGTTTAACTTAAACCTCAGTTAAATAAAAATATTTTCGCTGCTGACCCTTTTTTCTTTATCTTGAATCATTAAGACATTCGTCTATCAGATTAAAATGTTATTTTAGCAAGTTTAATTTTGTCAGATTTTTTGTCCCAAAAGTTTGATTTTGGGATTGTGAGATTGTGAGAATGCCCCTAATATGGATTGCTGAAAGTATGCATTTTGAAACTGAATCATTTTTTTCTTTCAATATTTCAGTGTTTAAATTGTTTACCTAATTGTTTCAGTAATTATACAATTAATTATATTTCACACTTACGTGTTGACGTGCTATTAATAGGACACATCTTTTGATTGAGTATTATTCTCACATAACAGATATATTTTTTTTGTTATTAGCTCCATATAGTTTTCGTAGTACACGTTCATATAAAGGACATTTTCGTTACTTATCTTAATTATTCATATTGACCGAACTTCATTGGTAATTATTAATAATAACAGGTAAATATGATTAATATGCAATATTTATCAAATGTATCGAAAGACGCGGTTATTAGTAATAATAACCGAATTTACCAAATCGACCGTAACATATATATGTATGTGTGGGTCCATATTTCGAATATCCTTAGTGTTTGTTTATAACAGAGCAGTATCGGGAACGCATGACTGTGCGTAGAGCGCATGCGTGTTAGGAGCTGTATGAGACCATTACGGTACAAAAAGAGTGAACTGAGATGAAGCGAGTAGCGGTAAAAGTGGACAATGATTTTAAACTGATGTCGTAACGAATGGAATACTTCATGTTCGGACACCGCAGAATTCATAATTTTTAAGACTAGATGTACTCTTTTGTATATAGTTTAAATTCATATTATAAGATTTTAAAAAGTTAATAGTGTCAGTCATATATATGAAACATTGTATAAAATTCTTGACAAATTAGTGAAAGGCTGTAGTTAGATGCATTAAAGCTACACAATATTGGCAGCTGGTGAAAAGTCGTATTTCTTTTTGAACTCAAGAAATTTAGGCAATTTATGAATTGTTGATCGTAACTGAGATCGGTGTATTCTAATTATAAGCACACTTACTCTTTTTGCAGTTGCATCATTTGCTCGATGGTTAGAGCGTAAATATTGCAAGGCAATGGGTGAATACTCCGGTAGTCTCTCCAGGAAAAACAGAGCCAATTGACGTTTGAGATATTTTTATTCACGAAAACATGGAAATGAAAAATAATTCCCACATGGTGAAAAATTTCATAAAATTATCAGCATGGAGCGTGAGTAGCTGCTACATAGTGCTACAGGGTCTTAAAGTAAATTAGAACTCCAGATGACATGCAGACACCGGGTAATTTTTTTTGAAGCGCAGACAGAAATCTGAGCTCCGAAGTCACAGCGGGTGATTTTGTTAGCATTCGCGTATCAAGACAAATTACAACGTAATAGAGAAAGTACCAATCAGGCGGCGTGAGAGAGGGAGTGTTTTAGAAGAAGGAGTTTTATATCTGCTAATGTAAGATTTTCGGTGTAAAAAAATCTGGCGTCGTAAAATGCACAAGAAGCTGGTTTAGTGGAATAAAATTGGGAATAAAAATAGCAAAATGGTTTTCAAAAATATTCGAAAATAAAACTAGCTTCGCTCAGAATATTAAAGTTTGGGTATTGATAAAAATGTATGAAGGGATTAAGTTTTAGATTAAGATTTCGAATAAGATAATTATTAATATATGCGTTTTAAATTTAAGTAAATTAGATAGGCATAAATAATAGATATTATGAAAAAAATAATGAAGTAGTGAATATGCTTGAAATCTAAAATAATTTAGATGGGTATCGCGAAGTAAGAATCTTACATAACATATATATGTATTAATGATATTTTTTTGCCTTTTTACCTTAGTTAATGTATTCCAAATTGTTATATCTATCTTTTTCACCTGTATTTTAATAATATCTTAAATAGCCTTTATATTTTAATTCCGTGCCTTTAATCCAGCGCATTGTTTTATTTCTTATATATATATAAATATATATATATATATATGTGTGTGTTGATATCTACATTTCTTTTAAAACACACATTAATTTATTTTGTTCTTTCATAGTTTTAGACATTCAATTCGTATTTCTTTCTAATGTTTATTAATACAAATTTTAACTTTTGTTAAAATACACTGCTCAAAAAAATTAGGGGAGCAAGCAAATAAGTGAAGAGAACAGTGCAAGACAACCATGCATGGACATACAATACGCGTGTATCAATGCGCAATACAGAAAAAAAGACCCAAAAATATTTGCAAGGGAGCTTTTATTTTTTGAAAATATGGAAAGAACATGAAAAGATGGTTTTGGGTAACAATTTGGTTTCATGTAAATGATAAAAAAAAGTATTGTTTAGAAATGATGCAAGATTTTTAATGTGGCGTGTGGTCACAGTGAACAGCTAAGACTGCTGCACACCTGTTTCCATGGATACGATGAGGTTATCGATAAGACTTTGGGGGACACTGTTCCACTGCTCAAGAATTGAAATCTCCAAGTCCCGGAAAGTATAAAGAGGCCTTAGTCTCGCAGCATCGCATCGTCTGAGAATGTCCCAAGCATGCTCGATCGGATTTAGGTCAGGAGAGCATGCTGGTCATTCCATACGCTGTGTGATTTTAGCTTCAAGCACGTTTTCCACAAGACGAACTGTAAGATTTCCGGTAGTATCGTGCATGGAAAAAAATAAATCACTAATTGCTGCAAAATAAAATACGACATTAGGTCTCAGTATCTAATCTGTTTAACTTCGGACCGTGAAAGCGCCATTTTGAATGATATGCTGACACGTGCGTCCGCCTAATCTGATTCCAGTCCATAGCATCAACCCACCTCGTCTGTGATGTGATCTTTCACGAACGAATGTGGGATTATTTTGAGTGCCTCTTTCTCTTCATGCCAAAACACTTCGTATGTCACATCCACACTGAATCGGCACTCGTCTGCAAACAGAATTTGATTCAAACAACGTTGCTTCCAAATTCAATGTTCAGTTTTCCAACTTCTTTGGCCCGCATAGTTGCTTGAGATCAACGGAATACAGACCATTAGTTTACGTGTATAGAGGCCACCCTGATGAAGCCAATTTTGGACAGTTTGGCTGTACACCCTTCGTCCTGTGGCCCTTTGTCCTGCGGAAGCAGAGTAGCATTGCCCGTTCCATCTCTACGGGCTGTTAACAAGATACATCGGCCATCAGTTTTTGCGGTAGCACATGGCCAACCTTACCCGTGTCGATGTCTACCATTCCAAGTGTCTTAGAATGAATTACACAGCCTTGCATTGACACATCTTGCGACCCAAACAGCCTCCGCTTCACTTCGTTGTGTTTCCCCATATTCAACAATCCCTATAACACGCCAAGCCATAAATTTCGTGTAAATGAGATTGTTGTGACTTTGTCAAGTCACCTTTTCTCAAATCACAAGCTGAGCAATTGAATTTTACAACTGACACAGTGAAACAAGTGTTTCTGCAAAATGCTGAACTTATCTCTTTTTTCTAGTTTTAATCGTCATAAACTTTAATATACGTGTGAAGTTATCTTTATATATTTTCTACTACGCCTTAAATTATGAATGTTTTGTTTTACATTACTTATCGATGTAAATTTTTGTGTAATTTTGATAAAATTATGTGTGCCCCTAATTTTTTTGAGCAGTGTAGTATTAGATATCCCATGGTTTATTATGTGGGTATTAGGCATGCCCTTCCCTTTTCCGTTTTAAAATTTCCTTTAAAAATAAAGAGTTTGGTCTCTACGTTAAGTTTTGCCCGTTCCACGCAATCCCCTTTGGAAAATCGCCTAGCGTGCTCCTTTCCGTCGATCCTCCCCCGGCGTGCGTTGGGATAGCTTGGACGTACAGCAAACCAATGTAACTGTCTCCATTTTCCTAATACTTATACAGCTTGCACTGACTTGAGAAACAGGATTTGTAAGCTTTTCGTTTTTTAATATACACCGGACACTTAGCATAATGGATTTTTTATGTGAGTTTCTAATGCCATGTAACAACTTCGAGCTTTGTTATGAACTGGCACAGCTAGATGCCGGAGCCAAATAAATCAAAACCAATTGTATCATGTTTGCGCAAACTGTACTACGTATAGAATTTGTAAACTTTTAAACATAAATCGCAGTCATATTTATATTACAAAGAAAAATTATATAAAACGGTTTTTTGTTTCAATAATTTTATAATTTAATTCAAAGGTGTAATCAAATTCAAAAGAATAGTCTAACATAGGATGATGACTAATCAGTGAATTCATATCTTACATTAATTACATTGGAAATATCATATGTATAAATTTTATATTAAATAAGACTAAATATATGATGATTTCACTATGTTTATATATTACTATTCTTTATTTCTGTATGTGCCATTTATAGAAATGTATATAATTTACATTTTTTGAAACTGTAAACAAATTAATTTTTATATAATGGACGTCATTTTTAAACTATAGAATTTGCCGAAAAATATGTTAGATAAAGTTTTTATTAAACCAGTTTTCAAATAAGTATATGACATGACTAAATTTTGATTTTGATACACCATAAAAAATGCAACTGAATGCATTTTATCCCATTAAAATTTATGAGAATTGGATTTTACTTCATAGTAATAATGTATAACAGCATATAATTAAATTATTTCAAAATTATTTCTATTTTTAATGATATAATAAAGAGAGTAAAATATTGATAAAATGTTAGAAGATTAACACATTAATTTGAAAGAAAAAAAATTACTTCAAGGAATGCTCCTCTTAATGGTATTTTTGGTGTTGGCAACAAATGTATCATAATGGAAAGAAAAATATTTATTTATTTTTTGTAAAGAAAATGGCAAAATATCGTTATTTTGTACCTAAAAATGGAAGCAACATCGGTCTCATTGTTCTTATAAGAATACTGTTAGTTATCGAAATAATAAAGACTAGCAAATTCTTGATTAAGGTAAAGAAATAGCTATATCAATAGGACAAAAAAGAAATATTTTTGTAAATGATATCTTTCTTATTTATCAATTTTTGTATTTATGAATGGAAATTATATTTCGTTTGCCGCGGGAAGAAAACACACATGAGACATAGGAGGATGGAAATGTGTTTTTTTTTCATTTTGATCATTTAAAAGGGATGATGAAGTTTAATTAAAAAAAAAACATTTATTGCAAACGTTGTAAAATATGAAATTTTTAGAAATTATTAAATTATTTTAAGAAAATTTAAATTTTATTAATAGTTTTATAAACATTAAAATATACTCTTATTTACTTTAGAATGTAATTACACTAATGTAACGTGTATGAATGCAATTACTACATTAATATTTCAAAGTGAATGATGTATATCATTTATTATTTCATAAACTGCTGTAGTAAATGATTTTCTTTATGTTGCTCATTTTTACAACAAAATTACTTTAAATAAATGCACCGTAGTATATTACAACATATGTAAATCCCTCGGAATCTATTTAGAATAAAACTTTTACAATATTTAAGAAATGAAAATGTCAAGTTAGATGCTTACAATGGTCTTTTTAATACGGTTATCACTTTAAATTGGCGTGATATTTAGTTGTATGTATTTAAATTATTCTATAATTTTTACACATATATTAAATTTATGAATTCTTAAAATGCTGAAGTGACTAGTTTAACGTTGGCATTACATTTTAAGTTTTGACCGTTAAACAATAAAATTTAGGTTTCAAAACACATGAAATTTGCAGTGTACACAGAGAAAGTAAAGAACTCACAATACATTAAAATAATAAGGAAATTAAAGATAGAGAAAATTTAAGACTATCTATTAAATACCAGAACTACGTTTTACATATTTGCTAATTTATGGCGCAGAAATCTTTAACGTTGGGTGAATTGTTCAGACTTTACATGTTAACATCATTCATAGTGTAAGTGTCTCAATGTAAGGAACTTTTCACTTTAACAGTGTTGCAGTGTTTCAGTCGTCAACACAAATACGACGTGAATATATTGCCCCAGTATGGAGAACAATAGATGGCGGTACCTTGACAATCATTTGAATTTCATTTTAAACAATTGCTCGGTCACTCAAATATTTTGATGTTAGGATACCACTTTAGAAATTCGCTGCTGCTACTCAACATCTTCCATAAACAACAATGTTTCTGTTGCAATATATTTTCGTTGTCTTTTGAAAGAAGAATGTAAGCACGTATTTGCAAATTTGTAGCGGATCTGGTAGTGTTCATAGTTTCCCTTATAAAATTTCTATCTACATCTTAGCATAAAACTTTTACACAAACATTAACATTTCCTAATTACACAATCATGCTACAGACACACAAGCAGTTGGTACTCCAGCTTTACGATATCACGTTAACAACGCTCAGTTTATTTTCCCAGTAAAAACAATGATCACTTTTAATAAATTGAGTAAAAATAATTAGTTATTTTATTTTGTAGGAGAAATATGCATACAAAAAATACTAACTGTATTATGGATAGTAATATATTCTATTTTATAATTTGTTTACTTAATAAATTATGAAGCAACTTTTCACTCATAGAACATACAAATAATTTTAAAAAGTGTATGCAACATACATTTTTGCAATTACTTTAAAGGTGTTTCAAGGTAAAATTAATTGCCATCCTCATCATTTTGCACAATTTACCTTCATAGGGTTTTACACATTGAAATAATAAATAAGATTCGTAATAATCCAAACAAAAGTAAATTATTTTCCTTATATCTTGATTCAAATGTATTATAACTTTTTAAAATTATCTTGAGTATTTTAAAAATTCCCATTATCTTTAAGTAGTCTATTGTGTCAAATTCGTGCTAAAAATATTTTGACACGTTTTTCTTTTTACATAAAATACACTTATAAAAGAAATGTGCCCAGTTAAACTGATGGCATTGAGCTCACAGGCTATTCACACTAACTGTATATTATACTCTTATTTCATAGAATAATGCCCCTCAAAAAATAAATGAAGGGGATTAGACCCCGAATCCCCCCTTTATACTTAACCAATGAACCTCTACATCTAATTAGGGAACATCTTTAACATAATAAACCGGTATACCAAATTTGAAGCAAATCAGAGAATTCAGCATGAAAAAACAATATCACTAAGTTAACGGAGTCTAATCCCTTTCCTCTCCTTTATACTTAACTAATGAACCTCCAAATCTAATACGGAAAGTTCCTTATCAGAATGAGCATAGAGTAAAAAATGAAAGTAAATTGGATAATTCTGCATGACAAGCCATTTATCTAAATTAAGGGAGGGGACTTGCCCCCCTTTCCTCCTTTTATACTTAATAAAGGAACCTCTAAATCTAATGAAGGAAGCGCCATAATGGAATAAAACGGTATATCAAATTTGAAGCAAATCGAATAATTCTGCTGGAAAAACCCATTTAACTAAATTCAGGGGAAACTAGACCGCGACCCCCGTTTATAATTAACCAATAGACCTTCAAATCTAATCAAGGCAGCTTCTTAGCATAATAAACCGGTATACTAAATTTGGAGGAAATCGAATAAAACTACATGAAAAACCCATTTATCTAAATTAAGAGGGGGGTCTAGCCTCCCCCCTTTACCTTATTTGTACTTAACTAATGAACCTCCAAATCTAATGAAGGCAGCTTCTTAACATAATAAGCAGGCACACCTAATCTGGAGCAAATCGAATAATTCTGCATGATAAACCCATTTATTTAAATTAAGTGGTGGTCTAGCCCCCCTTCCGCCCTATGTACTTAAGTAATGAACCTCCAAATTTAATCAGAGAAGCTCCTTAACATAATAAACTGGTATACTAAATTTGGAGCAAATCCATTAATTCTGCATGAAAAACCCATTTATCTAAAATAAGGGGGGAAGCCCCCCCTTCCGCTCTTTTTTTAACCAATGAACCCCCAAAACTAATCAGGGAAGCTCCTTAACATAATAAACTGGTATACCAAATTTGGAGCAAATCGATTAATTTTGCATGAAAAACCCATTTATCTAAATTAAGGGGGAGGGGAATACACTCCTATCCCCCTATATCCTTAACTAATGAACCTCCAAATTTAATCAGGGAAGCTCCTTAACATAATAAACCGGTATACCAAATCTGGAGCAAATCGAATAATTCTGCATGAAAAACCCATATATTAAAATTAAGGGGGGCTGGGGTTACCCCCTTTACCCCTATGTACTTAACTAATGAACATCCAAATTTAATCAGGGAAGCACCTTAACATAATAAACTGGTATACCGAATTTGGAGTAAATCGAATAATTCTGCATGATAAACCCATTTATTTAAATTAAGGGGGGTAGGCCCCCTTTCCCCCTATATACTTAACTAATGAACCTTCAAATTTAATCAGAGAAGGTCCTTAACATAATAAACTGGTACACCAAATTTGGAGCAAATCTATTAATCCTGCATGAAAAACCCATTTATCTAATTTAAGGAGGGGGGGCTAGCATCCCTTTATATTTAACCAATGAACCCCCCAAAACTAATCAGGGAAGCCTCTTATCAGAATGAACCTAGAAAAAAAATGAAGCAAATCGGATGTTTCTATCAAGAGTTATCGCGTTACGTACATACATACATACATACAGAACCGGTGGGCACATTACCTCTCAGGCTTTACTAGCCTGTGAGCTAAAAATGAATCGCCTTTTATTAAAAACATTCAATACTTAAATTCACAAATAGATGGCACTGCATAACGACTGTCTTTAAATTGCATATATTGGAAACCGTAAAGTATATTCGTGTAATAGAGCATGCCCATTGGCATTATTTGTGGGATAAGAAAAATGCAGATTGTTCAAGAGCCTTACGTACAGATACATCAAGCTTACGTTGCAAACAAAAGCTGTTCTGTTAAAATTGTTCTACCAGAACCAAGAAAAGCATTGCAGCCAGAGCCCGGGTAAAGTTTCTCTAATTAAAACAAATAGAATTTTTTACGTTTTTATGACAGATTTTTTACAATAATAAGTCGAAATTCCCTAGTCATTTTTACTGTTCTACTTTTACACCTCCGATAATCATGTGCTGACTGCTACGGATTTGGGTTGTTCTGGTAGAACCATTTTATCCGTAAAGATTTTTTTTTTCAACCTAGAAGTAATGTACCTGATAAATAACAACTCATACGCATAACTTTTTTTCTTCTTATCCGATAAATAATGCTAATGGGAATGCGCTGTAAAGCGAATGCAGTTTCATATATTTAACATAATCAAAACAAAACCATTTTTGTTACAGCACCATCTATTGAGGGATTTGGGTATTTAATGGTTTTTGTAACAAATACCAAGCGCATTATTGGAATTATTTCTAGTTCAAATTATATGTCATGAGTAGCAGTAAAACGCACTGCAGCGCTTTCAGAAGAGAGGGAATTATTTCACGCCTGTACATCACCTAAAATATTCTATATTTACTTTCCCGGATGAACTGTTGTTTGGCCTCCATTCACGCCGGACCTCAATAACTTGGATTTCTTCTTCTTTGGCCACATGAAATCGGCTGTTTATTAAACGCCTGTGGATACACTGGAGGACCTAATAGCGCGGATTGTCTTCGCTTCAGAAAACATTGACGAAACACCGGGGAACAACATCTGGAAAACCTACGTTCGATGGTGTCGGCTGTGCAACGACCTTCGCAGCCGCATCTTCGAACAATTCTGATAAAAATATCTCGTCGACTTTTTTCTGACATTAAAGTGTAATGAACTGTAATCATGCTTTACATCAAATGAATGTTTTCTCCTTATTATTGGTTTTTATTGTTCCACTCGACGTCACAACTTCATAAATATTTTTGCGATTTTCTCCCACTATACCTTTTTTCGACCACATGTTCTACGGAAATTTTTCATACACTTGAATTCTACTATAACTCCTCTGAATTTCTCGGTCGAATTCGATAACATCATATATATATATATATATATATATATATATATATATATATATATATAATATATATATACATTTTTTACGTTTGATTTTGTTTTAGGAACATATTAAATAGTTTCAACTTTTACTATTAAAAAATATAGTTTATGAGAATTTACAGTTTTCAAGAAGCGTGGACTTGTCACATCTCAGTTTTGAATTTCATATATACTACCATAGCTAAACACTAATTCTAAAACCAGTTTATGCGAAGTAAATACAACACTAAAAATGGCCGCAAACCCAAAGTGACCAAATAAATGCGTCATAATCTGTCAAATTATAACTTATAGTTAACTAAGACATGTATACTTATTTTCTACGTCGCGGAAAGAGAATGTCGCAGCAGGGGGTCTAATAGATTACATAAAAGTCTGAATAATACTGTCACACAAGACCTCATTGTCAATAACTTCGATCATACTAAAAAAATGATACACATTGCCTTTATTCTATTTTAAAATCAGTCGTACTTTTTGTTTATCTATATCCATGGCTTTAGTGTTATACTGTATATGTATTTTTATATACGGTCTTACATGCATATGTATTGCCTATCAGAAAGAATATTTAAATATTACTTTTAATATCAGCATTCGACAAACCGCATTAAAAATTGTAACGATAGCATTTGTAATTATTTCCTGCAGACGCGGGAAATATATTGAGTGTATTTACCCATATTAACGTCTGAGGACGTATACAGTAATAAGTGTATGAAAACTATTTGTTTTAAAAATATTTTTAAATTCTTCTCTGGGGTTCTCACCTTATTCAATAAACAGATATATTTTTTAATAATTATATTTTTAAGTTTTTCCTTTTCAAAAAACCAGTAATAACAAAATAACTATTAAATATTTTTTAGAAACATGGAAAATATCTTCCATAATTCCGGATAAAATTTCTATCTAAATTAAATTTATTGATTAAAAGTATGCAATACTTTGATACCAACTCTATACTCATTAAAACATTTTTTAAATTGATACTTTTTCTCTTTCCTAATTAATATTTGTAATATTGTTTTTTTTTTATAAAATTGTATTGTATCTCTAAAGTTTACGATGTATTTTCATCTCAAATTGGTTAAATAAATTTCCACATATCAGTAAACAAATAAATCTTAACTTCATTATGTTTCCTATATATTATATGTGGATATATATATATATATATCCATGATTGCATCGGTGTGAATCTTCTGAAACACATTTTAGTGCTGTAAATAGAAAGATAAAATGTTTTATATTTTAAAAATAAGTAAATTGTCTGGAGATTGCTTCATTTAATATTCTTTTTGCAAATATTTGAAGATAACTCTTTATTATATGCCCCAAAAGATTAATATTTTTAACAATTCGTTCTAACATCGTGTACTTCGAAGCGATTAATATCTACAATTTCACTACCTATCCAGAAAGCAATTATGTTTCCCTTTTCTGAATCGGAAAGTCATGTATTTAAAATGCAGTTCCCGGAATTATATATATATTTTTTTCAATAGAGAATGCACAGAAATTGCATTTAACTCTTCAGTATTAAGTGAATTCCTTCGGGGCACATATAGAACTATAATGGCATGTCTAATATTGAGTTTGATTCGATTAATTTTAAATAAATTATTGTTATGAATACGAAAATTAGTGACTTTTTTAATTTCAGAAATTTTCTTCGCAGTTAAATAAGTGGAACTTAATACAGTTACGTATAAAATTAGTTACTTTCGATGAAGCACTTGTGGATACCTGTAAAAAATTTCAAAATACACCATAGCTAAAATGAAATAACATATGTCCCAGACTCACCGGGACATATACTTGTCATCCTAATGGCGATTTGAGTGAGATTTTGCTTCGTATGGCAATCCGGTTGAATCGATTACGAGTGTTTTATATTAAATTAAACAATATGTTATTTATAATAAAATAAATTCCGTGTGTTTATAAAAAAAATGTTTTTGTTTTATAGTAAAATTGTGTGGTTCTGTTTTATAAAATAATGTGTTTCATAATAAAATAAAACTAACATGTAGTTTTCGTAAGTTAAACGTAACGATTAGCAAAAACGTGGTTTTATCGAGAAAATGGCATAAAATAGGCTCGCGCCAACACTGGTGCATCTCAGACATGTGTTTCAAAATGTGTAGATAAACCTATTTTTACATTTTGAGGATTAAACGCTCAAAATACCCTTATAAGACATCTGATATACCAAATACATATCCTCCAACAATATACAAAAATCATATAGACTATACAATGAAAAGAAAACTGAAATGCTTTATTGGGAATTGAAACTACACTGTTAAAAATTTTTGCCGTATTCTGGCAGGTCATTCAACCGTTTTTTTGAAAAAAACGGTTTCATAACCATAATTTAACTATATTCTGACCATAAAATGGCCAATAATATGTTCAGAATAGTGTTAAAATTACGGTTGTGTAACCGTTTTTGGAAAAAATCGGTCAAATGACCTGCCAGAATGCTGCAAATTTTTAACAGTGTAGAAATATTCAAACTCACATGAAGGACAAAGCTTTATACCAAACAGAACGATGAAACGTATAATCCAGTGCAATCTTACACAAATTGTGTGTTTCACAAAAATAATGTATTTTTTTGCGCCTGAAAAAAAAATTATAAATTGCCTCATTTATAATTGAAGACATAAGATACACCATATTATAATTGCACACAAAAACAGCAAAACAAAATTATACTTGTTTTCCAGCTTATTAAGCATTTATAATTGTCTGAAATAGAAATAATTGTAAAGAAATGATTTTAAAACACAAACGAAATATAATGATACTTCTTCTTTGCATAGAAATAAATATTTTAAAAGATGCAAAAAATGAATCTCACTAACATGTAGTTAAATAAACATTCTCTTACTTTAAAAAGAATACTTTTAAACAGTAAATTGAATAAAATAATTTTATAAAAAAATGTAATATAAACATCACCAGTTGTTGCCAGTGGAATTTAAGAAAATGATCTGAAATACGATTCCGTTATTTAATTGGAAACTTACATTTCAAAAGTCATTTCGTTGGAAACTCATATCATGTCTGTAGGAGAGTTCTGCTGTCATTACAAAACAAAGCAATAGATCGGAACTGGTGCTCTACATGGACATCTCATTTGAAATGAGATGGAAGCCAGTTATTTTACTCACAAACTAAGGCAGATATAATCAAATTCCATGTATTGATCAATATTAGTTAATCAAAAGTACGTTTTCTAGTGAAAATAATTTGTATAAACCTACGTTGACCAAGGACAAAGGACATCTGCCCACCACTGTCCTCCCCATTTATTGCTGTTCCGATCGATTTCACTCATATGATCGTGCACAAATCCCTTCCACAAAATTCACAAAGTATTCCATCATATTTAGGCAGTAGCCGGTTTTTTAACCATTTCTTCTACAATATGGGTGGACACGTTTTGCAGAGACTTCCCTCAATATATGCTGCAATGAGATAAATAATTTTCTATATTAGAAAATTCTGTAGTATTAAAACTTTTTACATGATATTCACATGTCCAAAAGAACTGGAACGGTGAATTCGTATATTTGATATCTCTAATAATCATTTATTTCTGGAGTATTTATAAGGATCTCGTAAAATGCAATTTTTGTCAAAGAAACTCAGAAAAAAGCAATTTTTTTCAAAGGATAGAGGAAAAATGCAATTTTCGTCAAATGAATGTGAATTTTATCAATAAATCGAGAAGAAAAACTAATTTCTTGGAAGGTGCAGAAAAACACGAATTTCGTCAAATGATCACGGTAAAATTCATATATCGTGAAAGGATCGCGGATAAAACACATACTTCGTCAAGGGATCATGGAAAAAATGTATTTCGTCAAACAATCACTCAGAAAACATGAATTTCATAAGAGGATCGCAGAAAAAATGCGATGTCGAGAAAAGGCAGCAGAAATACAAATTTCATCATAGGATCGTGGGAAAAAATGCGAATCTTTTCAAAGAATAGCGAGGAAAAATGGAACTTTTGTCAACGAATCATGACAAAATTATTTATTTCGTCAAAAGATCGTGGTGAAAACGCAAATTTCTTCAAAAGACCCCCCCCCCTCAAATTTCGTCGAGGTATTGCAGAAAAAAAAACGAGAAATTCGTCAAAGTGTTGTGGAAGAAAACTCTGTTCTTTTCGCGGCAGATGACGTAAAAGTTCAACTTTTTTTTTAGCCTGTAGCATGTCTGCATTTGTATCAAAAGAAATTCTTGTTAAGAGTATTCATGTTAACGAGATTGACAGTAGTATAATACATTATCATTAAGGTAAGATTTTAGATAGGGGAGAATGTAAAAGGTAGTATTTATTACGAAATATATGTTGGAATTTCTGTAAATTTTTTGCAGATCTATACCGATCATGACCCCGAGAGCACAAAAGCACACGCAGTTCAAAACTATATATCAATCTATCTCTCTCAATATGTATATATATATTATTATTATTGGGCTTAAGATGGCAACACTAAACATTATTGTTATTAATCCAGTTCCAATTTACATTTTACATTTCTCACACCAGATGGCAGCACCGTTATGGGTTTCACTCAGATGCTCAACTGTAGATCACATGTTAAAATAGTCTTAACTTTGTTTTCCATGCTGATATGCAGTAGTTTTGAATCTTAGTATGTCATTCAGGTATTGTGCTCTAATATTTTTTTTTAATATCCTGCATGAGGCGTATCTTTCTTTGGATCTCTTAGTTTTTTATTATCTATTTTCTGTAATGTTTGCGTTATAAGGAGCTAAATTTTGTCATTTTAGGCTTAACGCCGCCAAAATTGGATGAAATAACGCATATTCTATGAATGAACTCACAAGCTCATCTGATGATTTTGTGAGTCATTCATTGTTTCTTATTTTACATACTGGTTTCCTATGTTCATTTCTAAATCATCTTTAGAACTTTATCAATTTCTTCATATATTTGTGATTTCAAATTTATTATATATGTAGATAGATATTAAGGTGGTTCAAAATCAACTTTTTTTTGAGCTAGAGTCCAGGCCACCCCTTAATTTTTTTAGACTCAGCAATAGTATAATACTGGTCAATTTTTAGCTTCTTACTCAAATTATAAGAGGGTGCTCAATGACCCCAGAATTTAACATTAGCAGAAACATAGGAAATGCAACAATAATTTATACTTCAGAAATATTTAATTTTTGCCAGAAGTTTTTACAATAAATTTAGTTTGTTATATATATTTGTGTTTAAATATTTCTGAAATATTTTATTGTATGTACCAACATTTCGGAGAATTATTTACATGATCAAGTTACAGACAGCTCTAAACCAAAACAAGAATTCTGCCAACTCTTTTTACAACCAATTGAAAACAACTTCTCAGTGAAACATTTAATTTCTCATGATAATTTCTATTTTAAATAATTATCTTACAGTTTTTAAAATTCTGCATCCGGCAGCAAACATCTGTCTGAAGTTGTTTACATTTAGCTCATGACTATTCCTAAGTGAAAGGTGACAAATGAAAACAATATTTAAAATACATTTAATTATTTATTGCAAAAGTTTTTACTTTTAAATAAGTATCAAGAATTATATTTAGGTCACATTACTCATATTAAATATTAATCTACTGTTATGGGATGCTAACATTATTCATGTTACAGTTAATAAGACAAACACTAAGCCTAATATGAAATAAAATAATCACAAGATTTGTGCATTAATCAACAACTTTAATTTTATAAAAAATAGCCGTCTTTTCCGTTTAAAGAAATTTCAAAGCTAAAAATTTGCAATCGCTCCAGTTTCACCTTGCCTTAGTAATGAATTTTTTCTGATTGGTGTAAGATCAGTAGATCAATTGACTAGTTCGAAACAACTAACTATGACAAGACAATTCCTTCAGCGTTTCTTTATCAGTTGAAATAATCAAAATTGGAACAATATGTTAATCATTTGACAGTTAAAGAATTAATGCAGGCATGGTAGAGATCTGAAATTTCTGCAAAACAAAAGAAACACATACATAATTTAAAAATTAGAAAACATTCATTCTCATTGGCTTTTGTTAAAGAAAAACAGAGGTCTTTTTCTACAGCCCAACGATAAGGAGTGGTTAGATATCGTGGACTCTTTTCTTTGATATTGGCCATGAAGGTGTTACGAAAATAATAAGAATTAAAGAAGATTCTAACTCTCTTCAGGATCAAAGAACCAATTGTATGATGTATATGAGTTTAAAATATAAAGAGTTACCGAAAAAAGTATGAACGTTCCCTTCAGAGTGTAAAAGAAGAATGAAGCATTAGCGTCTCTTTACCTTCAGCTACCATCTGTTTATCTAATATTTGTCTAAATAGTGTAATGGAAAATTCAGCCTTCACACGATGAATTTATACGAACACAGTTAAAGATCTTGAAAATTATCTATCAACAGACAAAAAGATTGCGCTATTTGCTAGAAAAATGATGTAACATCACATGTCTGAGTGTTCTGATGACTTCATAAGACTTTCTCTCCTTTCTGACAGAATGTAAATGGAAGAGGACAAATTGTTGTAGTACAATTTACAACTATGCAAGCCCTTAAGAAACGTTATGTAAGATAAGAACTTGAGATTTTTAAAGAATGTGGTGTACGACTGTTATACTTTGAAACTAGAAGAAGAACAGATCTCTTACCTCGTATGAATATAAGGAAATCATTGTTAAGCCTTCTCCCGAAAAATGAAATGACAACGATGACTATCCCAAGGGAAAGGAATGGCTTCAAAACTTACAAGTAATGAATGACAGTGCGGAACGAGAGGTTAAGCTTAATGGACATTTCAATAAAATCCTAACAAATCATGAAGATGAAAAGCAATTCTTTCTGTAGGTCATAGAAGAACACAAAAAATGCATTCCTTCAGAAACAAAGAAAAAATCAGTTTTAGACAATATTTTGTATTATTAAAGAACAAATATGATTACATTTCTATTTTTTACTCCTATATTGTTTTATTCTTTTCTAAAGAAATTAATTTTGAAGTTCTTTATTTTTTTTAAACAAATATATTGAAAAATTAGAATAGAATACACAATCGTATGAAGTTAGTGAGTGTTGAGTACCCTCTTGCAGTTGAAATATGAAGTTCAAATTCTGCAGGAATATTACTATATACAAGTCTAAAAAAATTGAAGGGTGGCCTGGTAAATTAGTGAAAGTTTATTTTTTTACATTGATGGCTGAACCACCCTAATATATATATATATATATATAGCACATTATGTTTTAAATGCGTTTGTCGGACCCAGAATCCTGCACCACAAATAAACTAAGTATAACCTTAAAACATCCAAGAAATTTAAACAGATATAACCTGAACAAGAAAAAAAAAAAAAAAAAAAGGCTGTGGCCTCTTCAGCGGTGGGCATTTTAGAAAGCACAGCAATGTTTCAGATTAATTACAATTTACAACAAACTATTATTCAGTAGTGGCAGTGGGTTTCGGCCAGAGTGTCGCAAAGCATAAATCAAATGCATAAAAACAATTGAAAGCATATAGCGAACACTCCCCCACCGGACCCGACGCCACAATAAACAGTGCATCTCGAAGATACAACTGATTCAGAATGTATGTGTAATGTATACTGAAACAATAAAATTATTTTACCCAAATCCGAGCAACACAGCCACAAAAAACAATAACTAAATTCCAGTGATCCATAATCTGTCCATAAACGTTCCATGTCTGTTGCCACACAATTGCAGACATCCTTGTAAAACCGTCCAAAAAAGGCTTTAGGTTATACAAATCATTAACTGTCAATCGCATAGCAACTCCTCAAAAATGAAGACTGTCTGTAAAACTAGTATATTTATTAATAAAATTCAAAGGTATATTGTTTTTATAATACAAAATGCTGGTTAAATTAAAAAGTTCTTTAAAAAATAAATTTTTATTCGAACAGAGTTTATAGTAGCGAAAAATCTGACCTATTATGATATTAACATAAACGCGTTTATGGATATTTGAACTCCAATTAACTAAATGGTTAACTTCAAAATTAAAGTTATCCCGTTTATTACAAATTGATATGTCTATACCGTTTGAAATGTTTATTTTCAAATCAAGATAATCAGCAGCACTATTATTTTCATTTGTTTTTTTCAAAACCAGCATATCAGGATAAATGTTACATGATATCCCCAAAAAATCGCGATCACAGTTCAAAATTATCAAATCATCGATATATCTAAAAGCCAGAAAATTAACATCTTTATTGACACTACAAAATTGAAATTCATAATAAAATAAAAATAAGTTAGCTGCCGTTGAAGAATAACTTGTTCCCATTCCTATTCCATTATTCTGTAAATATATATTTGAACCTGTATAAACATAGTTGTTATATAAACAAAAATTACATAATAATTTAAATAAATTAAAATCTAAATCTGTGTCAGCTATAATTAAATCGACAACCTTTAAAAGGACATCATTTAACCCTGCAATAGGAATGTTTGTGAAAAGATTCTCAAAATCATATGTCTGGACACTTTGTATATCATCTTTAATTAGTTCGTTCCTGATCTCATAACTGTTCAAAATAATCCAATACATATTACTATCTTTATACTTAAATTTTAGTATATTTAAAATCTTTTTTAACATTTCCTCAAATTTGCGATTAAATCCGTTTCCAATGCTGTTTACATTACTACAAATAAATCTGTACTTAATTGGTATCTTATGAAATTTATGTGTTACGAAAAGAAAAGGAAATGACAAATTTTTTACTTTAGGCAGAGGAATATTAACCTTATTTGAATTTCAATTTTGTAGTGTCAATAAAGATGTTAATTTTCTGGCTTTTAGATATATCGATGATTTGATAATTTTGAACTGTGATCGCGATTTTTTGGGGATATCATGTAACATTTATCCTGATATGCTGGTTTTGAAAAAAACAAATGAAAATAATAGTGCTGCTGATTATCTTGATTTGAAAATAAACATTTCAAACGGTATACACATATCAATTTATAATAAACGGGATAACTTTAATTTTGAAGTTAACCATTTAGTTAATTGGAGTTCAAATATCCATAAACGCGTTTATGTTAATATCATAATAGGTCAGATTTTTTGCTACTATAAACTCTGTTCGAATAAAAATTTATTTTTTAAAGAACTTTTTAATTTAACCAGCATTTTGTATTATAAAAACAATATACCTTTGAATTTTATTCATAAATATACTAGTTTTACAGACAGTCTTCATTTTTGAGGAGTTGCTATGCGATTGACAGTTAATGATTTGTATAACCTAAAGCCTATTTTGGACGGTTTTACAAGGATGTCTGTAATTGTGTGGCAACAGACATGGAACGTTTATGGACAGATTATGGATCACTGGAATTTAGTTATTGTTTTTTGTGGCTGTGTTGCTCGGATTTGGGTAAAATAATTTTATTGTTTCAGTATACATTACACATACATTCTGAATCAGTTGTATCTTCGAGATGCACTGTTTATTGTGGCGTCGGGTCCGGTGGGGGAGTGTTCGCTATATGCTTTCAATTGTTTTTATGCATTTGATTTATGCTTTGCGACACTCTGGCCGAAACCCACTGCCACTACTGAATAATAGTATGTTGTAAATTGTAATTAATCTGAAACATTGCTGTGCTTTCTAAAATGCCCACCGCTGAAGAGGCCACAGCCTTTTTTTTTTTTTTTTTTTTTTTTTTTTTTTTTTTTTTTTTTTTTTTTTTTTTTTTCTTGTTCAGGTTATATCTGTTTAAATTTCTTGGATGTTTTAAGGTTATACTTAGTTTATTTGTGGTGCAGGATTCTGGGTCCGACAAACGCATTTAAAACATAATGTGCTATATATAATCTGTGTGGTTATATGCAGCTGTAGCGCTTATCACATGGATTTTATTTTTATTTTTATATTTTACTTTTAGTTTTACTTTTGATTTTTCTGAGCTTATATATATATATATATATATATATATATACTACTATGGACACGATAGCATCTATGATTTTGCACAAATCTCATCCAAACTGGTACATAAAATCAAGGGGAAGAAAATCTCGGTCACGTTCGTTAATGGGCAAAATCGGACCAAAGGGGTTGGAATGGGGAAGGGTATTGTGAAAACACAGAAAACCCATAACTTCTTAATTTCAGGGTTCCAAAAAACCGGGTGGTATTTTTACAATCTATGATAATATTTTTTAATATTCAGTAACTTTTATATTAGTTTTTAACCTGCGTGTTTAAAATGTTACACTATCCTATTAAAACATATTGTGGGCATACTGCCAAATGTGACCAAGTCAAAATTGTCAAAATGAAATAATGTGCTTACATTTTTTAAAAGCCTGCTATTAGGGGAGAGTAGCCGAGTTTGGTCCACTTCTCTTATTTTCAGGTGTAACTCACTTAATTTTTGGAATATCTCCAATACATCATTACACGGGGTCAATCTTTTATTCATCTACTAACTAAATAAATCTTTAAATCAATTTATTTTTGAAATTCTTAAATTTTATTTTAATTAAAAAAAAATTGTCAAAAGTGGTCCAAATTCAGCAACTGGTAGTCTTAGTTGGACCCCCAGTCTCCTAAATTGGACCAAATAATATCAGGTTGTTTTAATGACTAGGGAATATATCTAATTTTATTAAAAGCAAAGTTTGCAATTAAGGAAACGGTCAAACAAAATAACAGCAATGGAATATAATGAAATCAAATATCTGAAAATAAGATTAATTGTTTTAAATCAAAATGTATTCAAAATATAAATCAAAGTTATAAGTAATTAAGAATAGAAATTATAGAACTAAATGACAGTTACTTGAATATCATGTAAGGAGCGATGCAAAACTTACACATGAATTTCGTTTATTGATTTTTTTTTTTCAGCGCACACAACAGGGAAACGTATTGGGCAATCTGAACACTGAATCATTTCTGCCATTTGATTTTTCTTACAAATTAGGCAAAACCAGTCCATTCCAATTTTTTTGTGCTATGATAGCTTCCTTTTTGTCGTTTTTTTTTTCATTTCAAGGTTTACTTTATATGGCGAAGATTTTACTGTTTTGTACTGACGCAACAGTTTTTTGGCTCCCTCTGTAGTTTCATTTAAGTGAATTTAGCAAGGAGATAATATTTCTAATGACTTTTTTGGCATTTGGGGAGGATTTGTAGCTGCAGCCTTCTTGCATGTCCATTTCTTTACAACTTACCCCCTCCTTTTTGTTTCCTATATCTTTAACAGCTTTTGCTGTCATGGTGTTTTTCTTCCAGAAAGTTTTTCTGTGTCTTTCTCAACATTTTCAACTTTACATTAAATAAGTGTTTAAAGAATATCCTCTATTCAAAAATACGCTACGATTAAGCAAACGCAAACATTATATATTCAAACAGTTTTTAATTCATCCCAACCCCTAGAGCCTTGAGATAACCACTCTCCCCAGTATGTTTGAGATTTTATGCGTTTAAATGGCAAAAATGTGTAATTCCACCCTTCAAAACAGTAAAAAGTATGCCTTCGCAAATATCCTCCAGGAGAAAAATATTTAAATTCAAGTCTGTAAACCAAATACGCCGTAGGAATAAGGAAGTTAAAGGAAATAAATACAAATACATACAGGATAAAAGAAATATCAAACAAAATTTATTGCATAAACATGTAAAAATATTTTTATGTTTATGTAGGTCTTAGGAACAGTTTTGAATTCAGCCCTACCCCCAGAGCCTTGAAATAACCACTCTCCCCGGAAGGTTTGAGATTTTATGCGTTTAAATGGCAAAAATGTGTAATTCCACCCTTCAAAACAGTAAAAAGTATGCCTTCACAAATATCCTCCAGCAGAAAAATATTTAAATTCAACTCTGTAAACCAAATACGCCGTAGGAATAAGGAAGTTAAAGGAAATAAATACAATTACATACAAGATAAAAGAAATTGCAAACAAAATTTATTGCATAAACATGTAAAAATATTTTTATGTTTATATAGGTCTTAGGAACAGTTTTGAATTCCGTCCCACCCCCACAGCCTTGACATAACCTCTCTCTCCGGAATGTTTGAGATTTTATGCGTTATAATGGCAAAAATGTGTAATTCCACCCTTCAAAACAGTAAAAAGTATGCCTTCGCAAATATCCTTCAGGAGAAAAATATTTAAATTCAACTCTGTAAACCAAATACGCCGTAGGAATAAGGAAGTCAAAGGAAATAAATACAAATACATACAAGATAAAAGAAATTGCAAACAAAATTTATTGCATAAACATGTAAAAATATTTTTATGTTTATATAGGCCTAAATTGTATAAAAAATTAATCCAGATATACAAAAAAAAAAAAAAAACCCTCGCATGGAGATAGTAATCCATTATAAAATATTAAAAAAAATAAATTTAAAAAAGTGTACAAAGCGTACCGTCCTGGAAATTCATTACTTACTTTTCAAATTTATGATTGCATATATGCTCCAATTTAATCAACTTAAATTGATCCAATTACGGCACGTGCGCCATTTTTTAAAACAGATAATCTCAACACTATGAACAAAAACGAAATGAAACAAATTCGCGTAAGGCATATGCGCAATAAACAGATGAATTCACATATGTATATGAAAACATCACAACTTACCTCAGTTTTAAAGTATTCACTTAACGTTTAGTAGGAAAAAATTAGATCAAAACAGCTAACTTTAGATTTTTTGAAATTGTCTGAAAACAGCATGTGGGGATGCGGTTGCTTCTTCTATTTATGAATTACGGCAATCTGATGAGTAGGATTTCAGAGGTAGATGGCGTCTCTTCCTGTAATTAACGGCAGAATGGCAACGATCCAATTAAAGCAGCGGTCCAAATATGGCTACTCTCCCCTATTATGACACAAAAGAATAAAATTAGAATGCATAAAGTTTTAACAATATAACACTTTATAATATAAGTTCCCAACTGTGTAGAAATTTAACTTATTAACATTGGGCAGTACACCAACAATTTTATACTGTAATCTATCCGTGCAATAAAAGACATTTACAAATTTATGGTTGAAAAGCAATTCAGATATCGGAAAAATACCCCTATGAAACATCTAGAACTAAGGAAAACTGTTATGCACATTAAATCTGTTTTAATATTTAAAATTTGTTTCAGACATCAATGGTAACAATTTAATCATAATGTAAACGCATACATTTCATATTTTGTATTTAAATTAATTCAAAACAAATACAGATCCAGCAGATTATAAATTGCTCAGTACTCAGGTTACTAGTACTAGTATTTTTTTAGTCTAAAATGTCTGTGAGTTTTAACCAATTTCATTGCTTTTTCTAATCCGAATAAGTTTCAAGTTTTGACCAAACCAACCATTTTACACTGGTTTATTTGTGTTATTTAAATTCAAATTACTAGTATATTAAGTTAATAAAAATATAATAGAATTTCTTAATTTAATACATACTTTCTAAAAATAAGAGACTTTCCTTGCCTCTACCTCTTAAAAAAACACAAAAACCCCAATAAAATCCTGAAAAACCAATAAAATATTAGAAACCCCATCAGATTGGGTTTTTTTATAAAAAAAAATACCGGGTTTTTTGCAACCCTGCTTAATTATGACACATACCAAATCAGATTAAAGTTATTTATTTCTAGGAAAAGGGCCAAAAACTTATGTATGACAGATTTTTGATATCCTTATAAATGAGCTCAAATGGCGCAAAAAATAGTGTTTTAAGAAGAAAGAAAATTATAACTTAATCAAATCACAAGATATCAAAACCGTTTAGATTTATTATAAGTCTTCTTAGTATTATCTACAAATTTTATATTGACAAGTTTTTCGATTAGACGAAAAAATCACATATCTGTTATTCCTTCGCTAAGGCTATAAAAAAGTATAATTGGGGTGATGAAAACGTTTAACAACCCTCAAAGATACTGTATATAGTGCTGCATTATTAAATGTGTGGGTGCATCAATGGAAAGATTATCAGAATCTAAAATATAGTGGATGGTTCATTTAATGAAACAATCACCACATGCTTAAATTTTGTGGTATAAATCTTCTTTATATTATCTATAACTTCTGTAGTAACAAGTTTTTGATAAGGTGAACTCTACTAACGGATGATATTACTAGAACTATTCTGAAAGAATTAAAAAATAGGGGGTGCAGAAAGAAATTTTCGTATTAACATGATCCGATAAAACCAACTCTTATTGAAAAATGAAATTAATAACTTGTCTAAAGCTGCCAGATAAAATTGTTGAACTGGGTTATCTCTAAGCTTGAATTAGTTTTTGTTGGTAAAGTTAATAGTTAACTTCAAAATCTACCTACACCTGTAGGCTGAGCCGGCAAGGATTTTTTTTATTATTATTCTGATGAGCCTACAATGGTCAACACTCACAATCTAATGTTAAACAAATGGAGACATCCTTTACAAATTTTTCATTTGCATTTCAATTTTTAAAGATTTTTAGTTTTTAGTTTTTGTGCAGTATAGATTTAATGAGCATATACTGGTCACGTGACATCACCCACAATCTATAGTGAAACCAATGGAGCCGTCATTTACAGTGGACTGCATGTACGATTTTTTTCTTTTAAATGACTTTTTTCATATAGATTATTTGAAATAATTACCTAACTGAGCATATTTTGTAATTTTTCAACTTGTGTTGCATGTTTATTCATTTAGTGCCTTTTTGTTCCCAATATCTGTAACATTAATATACATTTTTGTAGATTTAGTTTTGCATAATTTTGCAGATTTTAATTATTTAGTATAAAAATGGAGAAAAATTTGAGCGTATATGGCTCCTCTGATTACGCATAAAATGTGTACAATAGCTGGGAATAAATTAATTCTCATATTATGATCCCTTTCCTCCGTGGTAATGATGTTCTTTTTTACGGAGCACGTATGCATATATATTTTTTAAGTTAGCTTTACATTAAAAACACTTGTATGTTGTTTCAATGTGAGCAACAGGCATTTTTCCATGAAACTTCTTTTAAGTCAATTTTCAAAAGCCAATATTTAGCTAACAGAATCCCAATAGCAGACATTTTTTTATGACTAATATACATATCCGGTTACTTTGACGAGATTGTTACCTTACGTCGCCCGCTATTATGAATCCGTCTGAAGGAGTTGAATGTAGGGTTGTCCGCTAGAAAAATGGGGAAAAAACCTTCATTAATCAAAACAACCGTTACCTGAGACGTTTGTTAGCGGACAATAATGTTATTTTCAATGCAGAACAATATATTTTACTGAATTGTTATATGCAGACAATTATGTGGGCTATGTATTTCTAAAATACTGGAAAAATTATATATATCTTATAATGTACTGCCACTTTTAAATGATTATTTCTATATACATGTTTTAAAAATATAGACTTTTTTTTTAATATTATCCATTTATGAACTCAAAGAATATATATTATAAAGATTTTGAAATACAAAGAAGTGTGCATAAACATTTCATGATTTCCTGTCTGTGAGAAAAAAGAGTATATTTTGATTCATTATCATTTAGATATTCCGAAAAGTATTTTATATTAGAGCAAAATGAATACAACTATTTATACAATGCAGGAAAATAATGTAGGTGAAACCAGTGAGAACAATGAAAAAATGAATTATTATTATCACCACAGTATAACAGTCAAATTTCAGTGCACAAACATTACTCTCCCTGACAGCAGAACTTTTGTTCCTTCAACGACTTAATTAAGTTCTTCTTTTGTGGTAATAAAAACAACAAGCAGATGTTTAGGATAGCATTGTGTAATTAAGTGCATTCATTTATATGTGTGTAACAAGTTCAAATACTTTTTATTAGTAGAATTTCATATTTTTACAACCTGCATCGTGTAGCGTAATTTATATGACATGTATTTATAATTTATTTTTTAAACTATTGAAACAATTTTTCATATCTACCGAAAAACAGTAAGAACTTTTCTTAAAGAAAACCATATAGAGAGGTTTCTCTCGTGATACTTTAATTTCTGTTTGCGGTTTAAAAGAAAAAAAAATAAGTGGTACTTTTTTATTGCTATTTCTTCTTGACACTTCCGGTAGTGTCAAAAATCTTTTAGATACCTTTTCATACCTTTCACAGCCTTTGGCATATCACTGCACAGGTCTTTCAAAATGAAGACGATGATTCATTGACTCTTTTACAATCAGAAGCTCCGTTTAAATATTGCACAACCTGAAAGTTGTGTAGGTAGGATCTCTAGCTTTACTGCAACTCCAACCTTCATAGACATCTATAGGCCTCATCAAAACAGTGTTTATTGATAGGAACTAACAATTAATAGTCATCAATATTAGCAAATATAGCAAATATCAGCAATAATAGTAAATTTTATTTAAAACACTTTTTCCCTTCCATTTTCACATGTCTTTCTGCATAGGAGATATTATTTTACGCCTCTCATTTTAAAGTATAATAATTACAGAAAAAAGAAACATTTAACTAATTTGGAACTTTTGCATTACCACAATTGTTTTCATTCCAATGATTTTTAAATGTATAAATGTATAAATTACTATACTACATTTTTTTTTTTTTTTTTTGCAAAAATTAACTATCAAAACTAACCCCAATACAAATCTCCGATATTTAAAATATTTAATAATAACAATAGAAATACATTGTTACAATAAATACTGTATAACATATTTACAGAAAAAATGTTTTGAATCTTTTAAGTATAATCAGAAATTAACATAAATTGTACTTCGTGAGTGATAATTATCCTGTTATTTACAATATGATATTAATTACACTGATAAAAAAGCACGAAGAGTACAAATGTAAAAATTCCTTCCACCCTGTACTCAAAGAAAAAGATATATTCGCTATTCTTCTTTTTATTTAAGCTAAATTTACCTTGAAACACGAAGCTTAAATACTTAGAACGCAGCTGTAGAATATTCATTACTTGTTTTCGTCCATACTGAATTAGAATGTGGGTTTGCTGAATGGTTCAGATTTTTCCAAATTATCTTCATTTATAGCGGTTTATTTTCATTGCTAAATTTGGCAATATTTCGTGATGTACCGCCAAGCTTCTCGAGAATTTGACGCTGATGGATATGACTTTGCAGTTTTAGGTGTATGAATGTAGGAACAATATTTATTAACAACAAAATTAAAGTAATTTTGCCATAAGCTATGTTTAATAAAGTAAATAAATAAAACCTGATTATGAAATATTCAGCTACCATAACATTTTAAACTGCTATATCTGAAACATTTTTTAAGATAGTTTAAAAACTAAAAATACCCCGAAATCCTCGTATCAAGAGTGAACACCTAAGAGTAAAACTTTTTGTGATTCCAATTTTCCGCACATCTTTTTAAATTATTATTTTTTAAAGGGCAGTTATTTTTAAACAAGATGGTGAATGATGTTGCCCAGCGAACTCGGTCGAGACATATGCAATTCCTGTATGCTTGCACAGTCATAACTAAATCGGTTATGTGTATCGGTGCTACGTCATGGCTAAAATCAGTTTCAAAATATCAGCCATTCTAGAATTTCAAACTGCTTCATCTCAACCATTTTTTGATAAAGGTAAATGGAAAAATGCTCCAGAATTTTGTCTAACAAAAAGAGGGCCAACCTTGTTAATCACAGATTTTGATTATTTTAATATATGTTGTAGGGTAGAGACCCCTTAGTTTCAGGTTCAACGGATTTTATCCAACGCTCCTTAGTTCTTGAGAAACCCTGGGGGTGTATTAGTAGTACACAACTTAAATACTTACTTTGTAAAAAAAAAGGTTAGGTTGGTTGTAGCTGAGTTGCTATGGCGTTTGCCGGCTTATCCGTAGGCCCCGGTTCGATACCGGGACGCGCTACATTTGTTTTTCTATTTTTTTTTTTTTTTTTTTTTTTTTTTTTTTTTTTTTTTTAATAAATATATTTGTAAGTATAACTTAAAAACCTCATTGTCAATTAAAATTTATAATATTGTATATCAATTATAATTTTAACCAATTTAATTTTTTACTTTTTACTAAATAGTTGTACGTCAAAAACTGCTAATTTTTTGAAAACCACTCTTAAAATGTATTTCATATATTCTTTATCGATGCAATGATATTGAGCAATTGTGTCAATTCGTGATTTTAAAGAAACATCATTTACGCATTGCTTTAACAAAGGAAGTCAATGCGATAATATTATTATTCTGTTTTAAAGTAACAAGCATAATTATATTAAAAATTAGCATCAGAATTATATTAAAACAGATTTTTTTCCTATTAAAGGTTTTTAAAAATATAATACGTATGCTTGTAATTTCAATTATTTTGCTTTCCCCTTTATCTTCTTTCTGCTTTTATTTTTATTTTATTTGAATATTCTTTTATTTTATCATAACTAGATGGGGCCACAACAGGTTTTGTCGCGATTTTGGAATTTTACCATTCAATAATAGAGCCAATTTCTTTTTAAACCTCTTTAAAGGATGAAAAATAATAATTAAAAAATAAAAAATGGTAAATTTAAGTTTGTTAATATTGCTTTAATGTATGATACATTATAATTAATGTATGATATTAAAATTTTTAATTAAAATTATTAAATTATAATTACAAGTAAATTTATAAAACAAAAAATGAGAAAAACAAATTTAGTGCGTTCGGGTACCGAACCCGGGTCTGCAAATCAGCAAACAAACGCCGTACCAACTGCGCTACGACCAACCTATCCTTTTTGTTACAAAGTAAGTATTTAAGTTGTGTACTACTATTAGACCCCCCGCCCCCCCCCCCAGTTTCTCAAGAACTAAGGAGCATTGGATAAAATCCGTTGAACCTGAGACTAAGGGGTCTCTACTCTACAACATATATTAAAATAATCAAAATATGTGATTAACAAGCTTGGCCCTCTCCTTGTAAAAGCATTTACTTTTAATTTTTCTTCAATAGAAGAAAGTATTGTAATCGAAAATTTTTTCTACATCCGCTTTTTGACGGATTTACACGTTTTAGGGGTCAGAGATCCCCAAAACCACGTTTATACAAAATGTATGTCTGTCCGTGTGTCGCCATTGTACCATCAAAAATTGTATGAAGTTATGCATAGAATTGAACCAAATTTTTTAAAAGTTTTTGGCTGTGGCAAGCAGGTCTTCCAATGATTTTGAAAAAATCCGCTTGTAATGAAGCTGTAATAGAGATTTTTGTGCATTTTGAATATTGTACCATGGAAACGTGTATGAAGTTATGCATACAATTTAACCAGATTTTTTGTGTATGTCTTTGGTCATGGCAAGAGGGTCCTCCCTGAATTCGGAGAAATTCCGCGGGTAGGGGGTACTGTAAAAGAGAGTTTTATGCGATTTTTGTGCATTTTGAATATTGTACCATCGAAAAGTGTATGAAGTTATGCATAGAATTGAACCACATATTTTGTGTATGTTTTTGGCCATTCAAGAAGGTCCTCCCTGAATTTGGAAAAATTCCGCCGGAAGGGGACGCTGTAATAGCGATTTTTGTGTGATTTTGAATATTGTACTATCGAAAAGTGTATGAAATTATGCACCGAATTGAACCAAATTATTTATGTATGCTTTTGACCATGACAAGAAGATTCTTCCTGAATATTGAAGAATTCCACCAGAAGAGAGCACTGTAATAGCGATATTTGTGTAATTTTCAATATTGTGCCATCTAAAAGTGTATGAAGTTATGCACAATTCTAATAAAGATACTAATAAAACTAATAAAAATGAATTATTGATATTTGTCAACCATTTTGAAATATTAATATACATGAGATAGAAGAAACTTTTGGGATTGGCGCATCCAACTAGTTTTGTACATCCTTTTGACCTCCATGAGCGACCAGTTTTTTCGTAGAAGAAAAAAAAATCATTTTTTTTCTTTGTCGCTTGAAGAAGGTTTGATATAAAAAATAATGATCTCATATCTCGGAGAGTGACTGGCGTCAGACGTACTCTCCAGAAAAGAGAAGAAATTAAGGGAGGGGGAAATGCACAGCACGATCAGTGGCTGAATGTAATTTTTTTTCCCTGTTACAAAACAGGTATCAGCGTGTGACCAGTTTCTTTTGCTGTTCTTTCAATGGAGATCTTTCTCAGCAGCGCCTTAACAATGGCAGGAAAAAGGGTGATATTAAACTTAGAAGAACGTGTGGATATCATAATCGAACATAAAAATGGAAAGTCGGCAAGAAAAATTGGCTCAAATTCTTAATTGTGGAGAAACGCAAAAAAACAAAATTTTGAAGAATAAAAAACTGATTTTATAAGAATTGCAAGACAGTAAATCGCGTGGAATTAAGCAAAATTTAAAAGAAAAATTCAGAGATGAAACGACGCCTTGATGGAATGTTTTCGAGCAGTAAGAGACAAAAATAAACCACTTATTGGAACTTTAATAAAAGAGAAAGGCATTTAAATAGCCGAAGCCTTCGGATTCAAAGATTTACGCGCAAGCAATAGTTGGTTACAGATTTTTTTTTACCGTAACAATATAGCTTTTAAATCAATTTGTGGAGAAGTTTCAGATATGGACAAAAAGCTATGTGAAGATTCGAAATTGCGACTTCCCTTGATTCTTGACGGATACGAAGATAAAAATATTTATAACACGGATGAAACGGGGATTTTTTTTCGTGCACTACCCACAAAAAGTTTCATGGAAGACAGAAAAAGTGAAAGCAGGAAAAAAAAAAGAATGATTAACTGTGGTTTTTTGTGCTAATGCCATTGGTGAAAAAGAAGAACTTAAAGTAATTTCTAATTTGGAAGTCTCATCAATCACGATGCTTTAAAAATGTGGATATGACTAAAATGTTTATAATGTGGAAGTAAATGCAAAGGCATGGATGACGTCGTTGATGTTTGAAGAATGGTTTGTGACATTCGATAAGAAAATCAGCATCCAACAAAGAAAAAGATACGGTTTTTGGATAACACCCCATGCCATGTTAACCAAACAAAATTAAGCAGCGTAAAACTTCAGTTTTACCACCAAATACAACTGCCAAACTTCAACATTTGGATCATTTCATTATTCAAAGCTTTAAATTGGAATACCACTGTTTCATCTTACCTGTAAGTCGAATAAATTATGCTAAAAATGCTTCAGCATTGGCAAAAAACTTTACGGTATGTGATCCTGTTTTTTTGGATAACGTTGTCTTGGAATAATGTAAAAACTCAAGCAATCATGAGATGTTTTAAAGCTTGTGGATTGTCAAATGAGTCAATAGAAAACGTTCTTGATTTGAAAAACATTGATCCTGTAGAAGAAGAATCCATTGAACTGTCTAAAGTATCTGGAATAGAATACGATCGCGATGACTTTGAATACGAAAATCACTTGAATTTTACAACGATTTGTATAAAAATTGGAAATTGTGCATTATGCACCAAAATATGTAACCAGAATTTAATTTTAACTTTTCAGATTTTTTTTTTTATTATTTTGGTAACTTTTAAGTGTAAAACCTCTTTGTGCCTTTTCAGGCAATGAATCTAATTTTAATGACGAGTCAGTAATTCCGGATAATAACTCCACTGTCCTATTCTGTCAGAAAACTCTCAAAGAAGTAGATAGTTAAATGGAGTCGTCATTATCCGTTCAAGGCGAAAATTGTTTGCACCTATTTATTGAACTTCGAAAGAGTTTGGGAAAAAGTAAAACCAACGCAAACGTCAGTATGTACATTTTTTAAACCGTTGCACAGTGGCACGTTTTGACGATCTAGGTGGACAAAATTATTTCGTTGAAGTTTAATTATTTATTGTTGTTTTTTTTAAAATGAATCACTAATAACATACTCAAACAGGGATAAATATTCGGTTATTTAATAACAATGTCTTAAAATAAAAATACAGGCTGACCACTAAAGTCCGTTCTCACCCTCTTAATTGCTGAACAATTTCACCTATATACCTAAACATGGTGTCTAGGTATATTAAGAGGCTATGCGCTACTAGATGAGACCGCTTACAGCACCACCTTGTACAAATTAGTGGCATTAGAGTTCCTATCGCGAAAACGGTTCACTATGTGGGATAAAAGTGAAAGGCGACACCTTGTGAACATGATTGGAATACTACCTGATCTGTTTTTCACCAGGTGGCGCTGGAATCAGTCTCATCTGGTAGCGCATATCTGCTTTAATATACTAAGACACCACTTTTATGACTATAGCTACAACAGTTCGGCAATTAAGAGCGTGTGAATGACTTTAGTACGCACCCTGTATAAAGCCTTACAAATAATGTGTCAAGCATACTTATTGTGCAATTAAGTAAAAAACGTTTTAATGCACACATGTAAGTTAACATTCATTTCTTTTTGTATTTTTGTCTACTCAGAATTGCTCGAGAAATTTGTGTAGTCATTTTGAAATACAGAATTTTTAAAATAAAATCATATTAAAAAAAAATAAATCTTTTGTGGTACCCTGTAAAATGCATAATAAAAACACCTGAACTTATTTCTGCAACATCATCCCGTTCATCTGGAGTTACTACTGTAATGGAGAAGTACAGGGGCAATGATTTAAGAAAATAGAATTAGTGTTTTTTTTTTTTTTTTTTTTTTTTTTTTTTTTTTTTTTTTTTTTTTTTTAATCTGTAATTTACGATAAATTTCAAAATTTAAAAGTGACTTTTAAAGCTAATTAACTACCATTCTGGGTTTAAAAAACCGTAATTCAGTAAGTTATTTGTACAAGTAGTAAAATGAATAAAGAACTGTGAAAGAACTGTGAAATTTAAGTATTTTTAAATTTCAGCTTATTCATTCACTGGAAAATTTTGCGTTCATTCACTGGTAACAACTGTTCATTTAATTGGTTTTTGTGTTTATTTCTATTAAGACACCCCTAGCATAAATAAAATATAAAATTCCTTTTGTTATTTATCAATTATTGGTAAACCAACAAATGTACTTTCACTGTCAAACACCAATAAGTACTGTTTATTAAAATATAATGAACCATTTTCTGTTTAAATGTGCTTAAGTGTTCATTTACTGGTCGGTCTACACTACCATTCCAAATTTCATAACTCTAGACCCTCCCGTAACACAAAAATCGCAACGTAGAAAGTTTTTCATCCTGCAAGCCCCAGGTGGTAGTGACACAAATATAAGATAGAGCCTATGTTAGAGCAAGTTTTGTCACCATTAATTAACAACCATTACTTTTCAAATCGATTTGATAGCTCCTAAATTTGAGTAGCAATCGACATTTAGAACGTTTTCTAGAACATTCTTCGCGCATTATCACCCCTTTTAAATTTCGAATTTTTATGAAGTGTTCTTAGAATTTTTTTTTATATCTAATAAGTAACTAATATTCCAAATTACATATTTCTATTCCCTTTAATAACACAAAAATCGCATTTTTAGATCTTTCTTTCTCCTGCATCCCCTTTGGGGTAGTAGCACCGACAAAAAATACAGCCTATCTTGGAGCAAGATTTGTCACAATCATTTTGATACTATGATTTTTTAAATCGGTTTGGTATTTCCTGACATTGCGTAGAAACCACCATTTAGAACGTTTTTTAGAACTCTTTTTGCGCATTTTCTCCCTCTTTAAATTTCGAATGTTTTTAGAAATGTTCTTAGGGATGATTTATATCTTATAAGTAACAACCATGGCAAATTCCATGTTTCTAGGCCCTTCAATAACGCAAACATCGCATTTTTAGAACGTTTTTTGCTCCTGCACCCCTTTGAGATAGTGGCACGGACATAAAATATAGCCTATGTTCTAAGTGGGACAAACACAATCATTTTGATACCATTAATTTTGGAATCGGTTCGGTAGTTCCAGAGCTTACCTCCTACAAATAAACGATTTTACTTCTTTATAATATTAGTATAGATACATTATTAATATATATAGACTAAGATATTTCGACTCTTTTCTTTTAAATAGAAAAAAATACATATTTATTTTCCTGTTTAAGTAGTTTTTATTATACTTTAATATTAGTGCCTGTAAATTTTCTTTGCTCCATGTGCTGTAATCCGATTTTTTTCGAAAACATCCAGCCAGTGCAAATGACGTACACTAAATTTCCGTGATAAATTGTGCTTTTTAATTAGTTTTTTTAATATAATTTTTAAACTGTTTGGAGCTTATTTTTGATAGTAGATGCATTTAGTAGGATACCCTCATAGGTACCTTCTGGTGCAATCAGAAACTAAATCCGACAAATACTTTTTTTTTATTATGCTTGACGAAAGATTTTTATTAAGCAATTTTTGAGTAGGCCATGGCTTTAATATCCATCGTAGCTGCTGTATGTGATAGGAAAGTAATACTGCTCTGTGTATTAGCCTTCGCTTCGCAGAGACAATAATTACAGATCCATAAACGTTATTTTTTTTTATTAATTCTAACACAATAAAATGAGTATAATAAAACACAGATATAAATTAAGATGAATACAGATCGTAAAGCCTGTCGTTAAATTGGGAAAATCAGGTATCGTTAAATCGGAAATATTCTGTATAATATTTAATAAATATTCATATAATAACAGTAATGAAAACTTTAAACAGCTTTTGAGAGAAAATAAACAGCAATATATTATCAACAGTTATTGATATTTTAAAAACAGATGTACATCACGACTAAGGAGTGCAATTACACAATAAGCTATATTAAAATTCAATTTACTTAAAATATTGTAAGCACATATTAAAAAGTAGACGTAAAGCTTATTAAACTACACATTATTACACATTACGTAATGAACGTAAAAGACACCAATAACAATAACTATAGTTAAGAAATATACGTTCCAAAATAGAAAAAAAAAAAACTACGCACCAGAATATTTCTTCGTATTCAGGAAATCATACGTCTTCGTATTCTTCGTATTTTGCTTCATTCAATACGTAATTTGCCAGCTTTGTATACCATTTCTCCAATAAATAATGAAATTTGCACTTAGACCTGATGACTGTGTTGCAAAATCTGGACAATGGTCTGTGTCCAAAGCAATAACTACTACTTTTGAATTTAACCTGCGTATTTTAAATTCCTGAATATGCTCTGGGATGAGCATATGCCTGGATACACGAAGAGCATGCACATACAAAACAAAAATAAAATAATCAATTAGATTTGCTTAGATATAAAATTCTTTATCCCAGATTATTACTTACTAAATTTAACAACCAATAAAATGGCCCTATTTGTAAAGAGTTTTAACAAAACGAAATATGGTCCTAGAAGATATATCATATCATTTCATTCGTTTACCTTCTAGTTAAAATTACTCTAATTTTTTTATCATTCTAAAAAAGAAACATCCAAAATCGATTTTGCTTTTGTTATATCTTTACAATATTATTTGTTCTTTGAAAATATTAAATTATTTGTTATCATAAAATAAATCTTAAACTGGAAAATCACAAAAAATGGTATAAACCTATTTCCATGGTCTAATAATTATTCTTATATGTTTTGTTCCCTTGAAAGCAACTTTTGTCTTTTGAAAAGCTGAACATAAAATAATGAGATTTTGCCATCGGCAACATTTTTAGTTTGTTTTCGATAAATAAACAAGATTTACCTAAAACAGATGAAAAATAAGATAAATCTATTGTAAATATTTAAAAGATTTTCTTTGGGGCATTTTTAATAAATCTGTTATGAGTTTCAACATATATTTCACACATTAGTTCCTATAGCTATCTATATTGATCCCTAAATATTTGTAATTGTCAGCATTTTGATAAAGAAAAATAATATTAATTTAATGATTTTCCTTTCATGTTATTGATATTCTCTCTAGCATAAAATATTTCCTGATGCAGAAGTTTTTCAAAGTTTAAAAATTATATTGAGGAAACATGTATTCTTAACAATAAGTATACAAATATATATTTTTTTATATATTTATGTATTTTACACTTTCGTTACCAAAGATATTTTTATTGATCCTTAAATAATTATAATTACCAGCAATTAAATATATATATTCATATTAATTTAATGATTTTATTTTGATTTTCTAAATATTCTGTTTAGTTTGAAGATTTCCTTATGCGGAAGCTTTTAAGTTATTAAAATTTACACTGAGGCAATATGTATTCGTAACATTTAGTATACCTACATCCATGCATTTTACAGATACCAAAAAAAATTTTTTCTATTCGATGCCGAATTCTTTTCATAAAATAAATAAAATATAAATCACGCAGAAATAAGCTAAATAAAAAAGTTAAATAATTCTAAACAAAAGTTCTTGTATTTTTTTTAATTATGGGTCTTTTATAAAATTTTAGTAAAATTCTCGTTATAATTAGTGTCAAATCTTTGACCCTAACAGATTTTATAACATTAGTCAAGCATTACGCAGGTGCTTAGCAGTTTTTATGCAAGCGAATAAAACATCTGATCTTAAAAGCTTCGATTGCGCCTAGCTAAGCAAAACTTGATTCCACAAACATACGAAACACGCACATTTCACTACTCTGAAGTACCAGATCACTTTTCTAGGAGTCATGACTTACCCACAACCATCCCACCCTATCTATCATTTACTGCATGGGGTTTTATCTAATCGTAATCATTTTTGCGGAGCCTGGTCACGTGATCAACAGGGTGAAAATTGAACGGCTGACGTAGGCGTGACGTCATTTCTGGAGGTTTCAAAGGTCAAATTTGATAAAATCTGGACGTTTCAAAGGTCACTTGGACGTTGGAAGTATTCCACTAAGGTAATACTAATCTTAGTGGAAGGCAGCCCGTCCAGTATGCAAAAACGAATTATCTAAATGTCCAAGATGGCGGCTATCCAAGATTGTGGACGTCCAAGTTGACTTCCATCTAACACCTTGGTCATCCTGGGGATATTGAATCCAATGGGGCGGACATCCAAGATGGCGGTTGTCCAAAATAGCGTCAATATTTTTATTTCTTAGGCAGGCTGAAATAAAAAATGGTTTTATTAAATATATTAATTAAAAAACACAATAAATGAACAATTGTTTTGAGTTCAATGTGCTAGAGCACGTATTTATTAAAACAGAAATTTAAAAATACAAAATATATCATAATATTTCCTTTTTAAACATAGTTTAAGCTTTTTAATGTACAGCTTAAATGGCATGTAACATATTAATTAAATTGAACAGGCAGATCTTCCGCAAATTGTTTTATTTGCTTTTTGTGTTCTTCTGTAAAGGGGTCACGTAAAGAGCCGAACCAGTTGTTCGGAGCTCTAAAATTGCCATGGACACAGCATTCTTCCAGATATGCTCCTATGTCTTTATCTGTAGACACAGTAAGCACTTCAGTCAAAATAGCGGCTAACCATACCAGGCACACTATAACGAAAAACTTTAGGTTTCTTGGCAGATACTAGAATAGTTTTTGAATCAGGATCACTTGATATACGACCAGAACTGGGAGTTGCAGGCACGTATTTACTATCCAAATCCCAGTAAAAGAGAAAAAAAAAGGCGATCCTTTAAAATCCTCTACAAATTCTATAGGCTAACGCAATGGTTCTGTACACATCATGTATTTGCCAGTCTGCGTCCAAGTTAGACGTTCGATATAAACGAATACGCGAAGATTTTATAATAATTTATAATGAATTTAACGACCTATAATTAGGTCTTATTAATGATCGTTTGAAAACATAATTATTTTGAAATTAAGAAAGTAAGAATAACTATTTTTTTCATAATTTGAAAAAGAAAAAAGAAAGTTTAATAGTCTAAAATCCAAATTTATTAAGAATATAAATATAAAAAATTTATAAAAAAAAAAGACTATCCAGTTAAAACAGGAGTCCTCTTTAAGGTTGCAACGTCTGAGATATTTTTTTTTAATTTTTTAATTAATTCTGTAATTTATTATTTTCTACAATCATGTTTAACATATTAGTTTCATATTTGTATGCTTCCTTCCTTACATAAGTCATTTACATCCATTTAACTTACACTTTCTTTAAGCTATATAACTCACCACATTGTTAAGTACAACAATGCACAATATATACAACATATATAAATGCAACAAAACACAGTTTACAAGGCGAAAAAAAAAACAAGAAAGGAAGATATGCGCTAATCATAAATTACTAAACACTTTTCAACACTTCCTGAATGCTTTAACAAAAGCGCGTTACTTTGGGAAATAAGATAAATAAGATAACTAAGTAAATATTTTATTAAACACATAAAACATTTGAAAAACTGATTCAGCATTTACAGTCCATAGTCAAATGTGTATTCTAACTCTTTTGAACAGCCGTGTATTTGGTCTGTAGGTTGATATATTTATTATATAAAAGAAAACTTTGTTCAACAAGAAAACGCTTAACAGGTTGAAATTTCTCTTATAGCAATTTATACTAATAGATTGAAATATACCTGAATACCTTTGTACAACCCTGTAGTCTACATAGTACCTTTATTACAAGTCATTATTTAGCTAAAATTTAACCCAAACTAAAACACCCTTAAAACTACTAAAATCACATTTCCATAAATTATCAGTCATAGATGGCCGTGAATCCAGTTCTTTGCATACCCCTGTTTATCATTTTATCTATATTCTACAGATATTTCTGAGTAAATTAACTGCAGTTCAGCGCGAAAATGCATAACTCATTTAAATCCCACTTTTAAGCAATTTACGCTCATACTGAGTAACCCTTGCGAATTTTGTTTTGTAGCCCTGTATATGAACTATAGCACATATACACAGTATATAGTATGCATTAATATAGTGAAACTTAAAAGAGCATATCATAATTAAAATGCATTTCCAGCAATCATTGCTAATATACACTATACAGTAATTTGTGTACATTATAGTATCTGAAATTTTTTTCTGTGTCCCTGTAAATTCTACGCACTTCGTATTATGTATAAAATACTTATAGTAAACCTCAGTGACGTATATCAATTTCATTATAGGGTGACCGCGACAGTAGTTGACACCCCTCCAGTAGTTGATCAAATTTGTGAAATATTATGCCATTTCAGGCGGAATTGAGTTATACACGTGGCACTAGACATAATATTTTTTGTTTGAATGTTGGAGCACTTGTTTTCATATTGTTGTTAGCTGCTGCTATAAGAGAAGCAATTATATATATATATATTTTTAATTAGAAAATGTAAAAATTTAGTTTATGTTTAGTTGGAGACACTTACGGCAAAATAAAATAATTCCCTTCCATTTGGCTTATTTCAATTAATAGTTTTATGTGAATAATTGGTAATCACGCATTAAGCTAGATATTGTAAAGACAATATTTTGAATTTTCGACTGATTTCTTCGATTGATCAACAATTGGGAAATGGCAATTAAATAAATTATTTACTTATAGATTTTGCTATTTAATTTCAGAAGATTTAATTTTAGCCATTTATAGGAAATTCATAACGGGTTGTAGCAATCATGCTAGTTTAATTCTAAAACTTAAAAGGAAGAAAAAGTAATAAAGACACCGTAGCACCGACCTTATTTGGTCAACTACCTGCTCAGTCACCCTATATGAAATAGTTTAACATAACTGAAATATGCCGCAAACAATCCCCTCTATGCCATTATGTAATTGAACTATTATAAATATACTATCATTTGTGTGGCGCTGCAAATGAATAATAACTAATCTTTGCACAGCATATTCTACAGAATGCTCATTTTAGTAGACTTCACAAATTCATATCAATTGTATTATGTTTGAAAGGGTGTAACGCCTTTAAAAATCATTTGAAAGGATTTTTTCCCATTGGTCGCAATATAACTAAATACGTTTGTCTGTTCTTCTAAATGAAATAAACATGCTGAAAACTTTATTTGAAATAGGGTTCGTTCTGTGGTACAAGTCAATAACATCAAAAAATTTCAGAACAATTCCAGTATATTTACGAGTGTTACAGACGGCAAGACGGCCAGACAAACCGAAGTCATAAATATTTTTCAATTTTGTTGGAAAGTGTTAAAAATTACGTCTGTTAATAATTAATTGAAAACAATTACAAAATACGGACAATTTAATTAATTAGTTAAAAAACACATAAAATTCATTAAAAAAAACAAATTATTAAACGTTTCGAATTTACTCAAAGATCCTTTTGTATAATGTAAACAAACACAAAATCACGAGAGATAACTTAATTTAACTTTCAGTTGAGAGCATCAGCAAGAAACAATTAAACACGGAGATAGACAGTTGATTCGGGTTAAGATGGTACATTAGTGTAGTCACAAGAAATCATTTTTCAAATTTTTTCGGGGGACCCCCCAATAAGTTGCCAATTGACTAGAAAATGAGATTGGCTAAGTTTCAGCTCATTTGGATAATATTAACCCGTGCCTCATTGAGGTTTAAGTTTGAAAAAAACGTGATTTTTCGCAAAAAAATGCTGTTTTTCCTTCATGAAATGAATACAATTGAACCTAGAAACATAATGCAGGTCTCATTTTATAAAAACAAGTTTTGCTTTGAAGAACCACACACCATTTTTTTCTAAAAATGTATAGATTTAAAAATATGCGCATTTTTCAGGACCAGACTTCACCTGAATCTTAAAAATTGACTTTTTATGAAAAAGCGAAAAAAAAATTTGTAACATTCCATTTCATCTTCTTTCCATCTTTTGTTTTTCTTTTTTTCGTTTCGTGAAGTCCTATAAAGTGTTTGATTAAAAAAAAATTCCAACGAAAAGGAAAAAGTCGAATTTTAAACTGAAAGAATTAAAAAAAAAAAGGGAGGGCAAAGGAAGTATAGAAATGAGAGCAAATAATGCTCAACTGCATTTTATTATTAATGTTGTGTTACAAGAAAGGAGGCATAATAAAGAAAATAAATTATTTTACCTTACAACTGTCACGTTAACCCTTTCCGGCACAGAAAAATCCTATTCGTAAAAGGATGAAATGATTGTCTACCCCAGAATTTACAAACGACTTTTTTAGAAATTAAAAACACATTACTTTAACCTTTCATTGTAAAAGCAAAATTTTATTAAAATATTCTTCGTGCCGTTTGTAAGTTTGGAATTAAAATTAGGTGGTCCCGGCGTGGGACACTGCGCCGGAAAGGATTTAAGTGGTAACGGTTTAGATAAGGTGGCTTATGTTGATTTTTTTACCAAAGTATTATCTAAAAATGAAAATGCAACTTGATCCGAGTTAAGATACTAAAGGCGGTTTGTAATTTTAGCAAGTGCTTTGTCTGTAACCTATTTAACAAATTTTCTGTAGTGAACAAGTGATTTTATTATTTTCAGGTCTTGAATTGGGGGATAAGGTGGCAGTGGAAGTATTGAAGCACGCTTTTACATAAATATTGATTAAAAATAAGAAAAGATCTCTGATACCTTCGTTTTCTAAATTTGTTATTGAAAGATGATACCTGAAACAATATATTTTGAGAGAATGAATGGCCTGTGCCGCCATCCATCTGACATGATTAAAAGCACCAGGTGCTCTGAAAAAAAGTCTTTTGCCAGAAGGAGTTCTATAAAAATTAAACAAAGTTGGATAAACTCTTTACAATCATTCCTGTAAGAAAATTTGAAATTTCTTCTGAATTAACTATTTATACCTAGTATTTCATCTTCAATATCATTTGTATACTTACTCTGGTTTAATTTAGACCACCCAATCAGAATTTTTTTTTTTAATATCTGGCTGAGGGGCAGTGATTATGTCCATTTTATAATCAAGAACATCTTTTAGGAAAATTTCTAAATTATGGTGGCGGCATGGTAAATACAGAAGACTTTTCCTTTAACAATTGCTATAGAAAAATGCAGGTTCCTCTGAGGCGACCTGTGTTTACTGCTGTTGTATCAAAAAATATTGCCTGGATTTTATCAACTTCCTTCCACTCTTCTACTGCTGAAAATACAGCTTTCGCCTGAATTATTCCGATACTATTTTTAAGTTGAGGAACTCGTAGTAACTGTTCTTCATCCCCACAACTAATTAAAACTTTTATCCACTCTACATTTTCTTTATTCAAAAAATGGTGAAGCAGTTTTCCAACCCAGTGAACAACAGTTCTCACTAAACGGGAATTTTAAAATATGTTTTTGATGAGCTCAGATTTTTGTTTACAAAACAGTTATTTGCAGAGTCGATGTCTGTGGTTAGCTAGTGGATGTATTCTAAGTCTGATGAGACATGTGGCCAATTTAAAAAACCTTACATTTCTGCCATTATATCAAGAGGGGAAAGGGGTTTTACGGAATGTTTCGTCAATTCTAAAAATAGATAACCATAACAGATAACAAAAACAGCCTTGTAATAAAAAGAGAAATTCAGAGGTTCAACTGCAATACAAATCGAGGAGCTCTTTCTTACTAGACACAGAACTAGATAACTAATAATCAATTATAATTCGTGAAATATTTTTAAAGTTACAAAAATTGCTCACTTATTTTTGCCTATTAATAAAAATAATACAAAAAAATTATCAAAAGTAATAAAATTTTTAATTTGTCATTTTTTACCAATATTTCAAAAATGCAGAGTTTGAGGGTTTGGTTCACTAGCTGTCCTGAAAAATACTAAATGTTCATTAAATATAAGTTTTCATGAGAGTAAAAGTTCAAGGCAACAACAGTTTCTAGGAAATAAAACACGAATCAGGTTTCTAAGACAAATATTTTTCACGTAAAGAAAGAAAAACGACAATTTTTTGCCAAAAATTGCAAATTTTCAAGAATTCAACCTCGATGAGGCACGGGTTAATATTATTTATTTGAGCTGAAATTTTGCCAATCTCATTTTCTAACTAATAGGCAACTTTTAGGAGGGTCCCCCCGAAGAAAACGTTAAAAAAATTTCCCCATGTTGCTTGTGACCACCCTAATGGTACATGGTACATTCTGGTGAGAGCGAACTAGCTCCATTGAGTGGGTATTTTGCCGTTCTAGTAAGGCTTTAATTTGCCTCAGCGTCAGTTATACTAGTTATTCCTTATTATTCCCACTTTGCATGAAACAATCTACAAATTTACTTTTTAGAGATCTATATAAAATTTATAATCATATTCGGTTTGTTCTTCCAAAACTGTTAACAATGTGACATTAAATACGGTTTTATGAACTGATATTCTGATGACATACACACATGTTTTAAAACGCAGTATGTTAAACATTAAAATCTTGCTGTTTGTTTGTGCTACAAAAACTGCCACCCTTAAAATTACAACGCTGATGATGACATTAACATCAGTTATTTGCTTGGATACGAAGATGTCTTGATAACTTCCATACTTTAAAATTTTTAATTATTTTCGGAAATCGTATTTATATTTTGTATTTTTAAATACAATTTCTGTGATGGCGGTAACTCAACATTTCCATCGTTATGTTGAATCAAGTAATAAATATTAAACACTGAATTCTTATCAGAAGCTTTTTTCATTAATATTTAAAAGTAAAAAATACCATTTTAACTATTAAATTAGGGGCCTCAACGTCAATTCTTTAAGTAATCCCTTATTAAGTGGACAGTTTACCTCAAAATTGATCAAAAAATAGATTCTATTTGTTAAATATTAATGAAAGCCTGTTTTATTGTGACTATACCGACACCTTATCATTAAACCTAATTGTCTTACCTTATCATTAAACCTATTTGTCTTACCTCATCATTAAACCTATTTGTCTTACCTTATCATTTTGTTAATACACCGAACGCAATTATCGATACAAATTTAAACTTCAAATGGCTTTTTCTAGATGTTCATGTTTTCTTCACATTCATGTTTTAAAAATGTTAAGGCTTTTTTTTCTATTTGAGAAAATTTTATTATATGTAAACTTTTTTGCCCATATTCATTAAAATATATGTGATATATCTGCGCATGAAATTAGCCTTCAGGTTTTTTATTATTTAAAAAATAATAATAATGTACATGAAGATGTGTTACATTTCATCGCTTTAGAGTATACACGAGTATATCAGTAGAAAAAGCATATTAAATGTAATATTACATGTATCTAAAAATGTATGCGCAGACTTGTGTAATACACAATCGTAAAACTTTTTAAAAAAATGGTCAAACTATCAATATTTAAAAAAGTTGTAGTGACTAAAATAATAAACTTTAATTTTTTTTGCAAATAAATAGACAGTTAATAGGTCACACCTAAAAATAAAACGTTGGGATGAAATATTTGCATGGAAGCGAGGGTGACATACCAACTGCCACAATTTCAATTTTCACATTCTTTTCTGTAATATTGTTTCTATTTTATATATTTTAAATGCAATTCCTGTGATGTTGGTAACTCTTCAATTCCATTGTTGTGTTAAAAACAGAAAGATCTAAAAAGTTTTTGTTATCAGGAGGCTTTCAAATTAAAATTTAAAATAAATGTATATAATGTTTTTAAGTAGTATATCAGAATCCTCCATGTCAATTCTACATATCATTTTGCCTGAAACAGTCCACAAATTATTTTTTTTTCAGTTGTGTTTAAAAAGTACAAGTAGATACGAGGTATCGAAGCTTTCAAAAATGTTAGAAATGTGTCATTAAATGCTTTCTTTTCATAATACAGTACAGTTCTTAAATGGACTGAGCCCCCTGAACCCCCAACTGACACTTTAATGTTATGTTCTCAATATGCAGTAACTGGGATATTTTAGGATACGAATATTTCTATATTTGTCGCATCAGAGCTACACTAGGACATCTAGTAATAATAGAAAATTAGATGTATGACTTACTGCTATGAAAAACTGTGTTTATATCTAGTGGAAAAACTTCTGAAACACAAAGTGTTGTTTCATACTATTTCTCAGATATGTTTTATAAAAATTCCATATTGTTGCGCACAGTTTTCAATGCACCCACAGATTTCCATAGCATTAAATCAGAGATCTTATTTTCGGTTATTACTAGATGTCCTACTGTTGCTGCTCAGAGGACACGAATGCGTGAAAGTGTTTTCTACTGTAATTTCATTAACGTAACCATCTTCTGGTGTACAGGAGTTTTTACCCTATCCTTAAAATAATAGATACTTACCTTTAGACAACGACACATTAGCATATGCTGCTTAAATAAAATAAAATCTTATGTAATAAGCATACAAATGTAAATTCCTCTGAACTAAACTATATCCAATTATTTTCAATAATTTTTATAAATTTTAGCCTCTTTAGATACTTTATTTTATAATATTCATTGTTTACAAAGTTCTAAAATTTCTACTCTACTTGATAACAATAATTGTTAAAAATCTATAGTAAAAGTGAATGAAATTTGATTGATACATCAAGGTAAACTTTTGAAATTAGGTTTAAATACAAATATTGTATGAAAAGTACTTTGGTTTAATAATATTATATTATGCGAGAATGAAGACGTATTTCAATTAATAATTGTGATATTACAGAAGTTACAGATTAAAAGAAAAAGAATATGAGATGTAAATTTCCGGATCAGGATTGAGACCAGGGATCTGTTCGCTGAGGCAGTCAATGCTCTACCATCTGAGCTATACCGGACGAATCTGGTGGATTTAATTCACACAGTTAACCTTATTGATTGTAGCATCTGGTCTGATGTCTGAATCAGCTCAACATAATTAATCACAGGTAATAGAACTCCATAAAACGTTGTATACGTAACTACCCTAGGTTAATTTCAACACAATCATTCTAATTAGTAAATAAGTACGACTATTTAGAAATTTACATAACATACGATTTATTTACCAATTAGAATAATTATGTTAAATCTAATCTAGTGTAATTACGTAACCAGAGTTTTCTGGAGTTTCATTACCCGCGATTTATTTTGTTGAGCTGATTTAGATATCAGACCATGTGCTAAAGCTCATATTCAAAACATTAGAATGATTACTTTTTTTACAAATTCAAAATATCGTTTGGTAATTTAATGTATTTTAATGCAAATATTCAAACGATATTTTTATTAAGAACTTATTGTTGATTAAAATTATTTATTCTCTTAAAATTAATATCATTTTTGCAAAGATTAAATGAAAAAAAAATATTTTGAAAAGTCAAATTTTACAATTTTTTTTCAAATGGTTCAAAATATTACGATATTTCATATTAATTCTCCTTTAATTATCACCAATTCATAACTGGTGACAATATTGATTAAATTCAGACGATGTTATTTTAAATCAGTAATATTTTTGCCGTTTGTTTACTTTGTCTTCTTAAAATGGGTCGTATGAGTTATATTCCTGAATCTATTAAACTTCGTATGGTTGATTTGTATCGGTACGGTAAAAACCAATGTTATACATCGAATTATTTACATTGTTCGCAATCAAGCGCTAGTAAAATACCAACACAATATTCAAAAATGGGAAATTTCAAAATAATCGCCAAAATTGCTGCCGAAATCCTAAAACATCTTCTAGAGAGGACAGTAAAATGAAGCGTATAGTTAAGAAAAACCGTTTTGAAAGTGTGCAATACCTGCACGAAAAACGGAAAGAAGAAGGAGTTGAAGATTAACTAATTTAAGTTTGAATCTCGTGTATCTAAAACAAAACATCTCATGACTGCAAAACAAAAAAGTATAAGATTGAATCTGTGTAAGTCAGGACGTTTATGGAGCGAAGAAGATTGGAAAAATATATTATTTTGTGATGAAACTATGTTTTGTGTTTCATATGGTATTCGAGTAATCAAGGTATTCGAGTTTGGAGAATGAAGCAAGAAGCATTTGATAAATAATGACTTAAATGTTCCCTAAAATTTGCTGCTAGTGTCATGGTTTGGGGTTGCATGATTGCAAAAAGACCTGGAAAGTCATGCATCGTCTAAGAAAATGTTAACTCTCAGATATACCAAGAAATTTTGGAACATTACATGATTCCATCATCAGAAGATTTATTTGAAGATAATTTTATATTTCAACAAGATTTAGCGTTAGCACCTCGGTGTCAACTAAGAATCAGTTCCGCCAACGCAACATTAAGGTACTTCCTTTGTCACCAAACTCACCATACCTTAATCCCATCGAAAACGTATGGTGTATAATGATGAAAAAACTCCAAGAAAATTCCTCTTTAATTAAAACTGAGAAGTGGCACGTATAAAGTCTATTTGGGCTAGAATTCATAGAAATGTTTATAAACACCTCGTATATACCATGCAAAATCGATTGTAAGCTTTTATGAAAGCTAAAGGGGGTGCTACAAAATATTCACTTTTCCTTTATATTCATAAGGTAATATTGTTGCGTAAAATAAAATATTGTAATATTTTTAGCCAATCTAAATTTTATTTTAATATTTTAATGTGTTTCAGAAAGCTGTATACCTAATTTATTGTGTTGTATTTTATATTTTGTATATGTTGAAATCTTATCTAAACATTCGATATTAAATTTATAAGAATATTAATTGCATTTACTTAGTATCAAAAATAAATAAATTAAAAATAATGTTTTTTTTTATTGCTGCTTCTCAATTATTCTAATATTCCGAATATGAGCTGTATAATCAATAGGAATAGCTGGGCGAATTAAATACACAAGATTCGTGCGAAACAGCTCAGATGGCATTTGCGGCTCTAGCAAGGAGAACCCTGGTTCGAATTCTGGTCGGGATATTTTCCGCCCGGTTGAAAATTTACATCTCCTGTGATTTATTTACCAATTATGTTAAAGTTAATCTAGTGCAAAAAAGAATATTTTACGCATTTATAAAATATATTTTCAAATTAATTAAATACCTGATTTATCGTCTAATAAAATAATGAAATAGTATGAAATAACAAAAACACTCTTCTTAATTTAATTAATATTTTATATAAAAAAAAAAATACAATATACATGTAAAAAAGAATGTTTTTTTTTTTTGTTGTTGTTTTTTTTTTTTTTTAAACAGAAGGATTATTTTTATATAAGAAAATTTCTGTAGATTTCATATCTAGTTTAATTTTACTGAAATATATGACAAAATTAGATGTACGAAATATCACTTATACACAATTTCAATGTTATAAAAACTAATTCGTGTTAGGAAAGTTGAAGTAATAAAAAATGAAAATTCGAGATAAACTTTATTTCAATCGTGCATTAGTCTACGTATGTACCATTAAGTACTAATAAATTGCCTTAGCTGTTTTATGAGAGAAAAAATCCTTTGACAGAAACTCGGGTGAAAAAACATTTATCTTAAAGAGTACTCGTATTACATCAAATTGACACGCCCCCTCATTTTACCAAAGGGTGAAAGTGATCAATCTTCAGTAAGTTCCCTGACATTGAAGAAGCTTATACTCATTTTAATGAAAATTTTCGTGTAAAAGGTTACGCATTTTTCTTCAAAATATTGAAAATGTATATTATAATTTATCTTCTCTTGGGAAATAAAGTTTAAAAGCTTTCCTTTTACCAAGGCACATTTAAATTCCATGTAAATACACTTGAGTAAAATGTAATATATCTATATACAAAAATCTTGGAAACTGTATTTTTTATGCTTGCATATACTAAATTTAGAATTACCTGATATACAGTTTTGTATTGAAAAATACAATATTTATAATAATGTGGATTGTAATATTATGAAATGCCTTGCATATTTCAATTTAACGAAGGGTATTGAATAAAGAATATATATATATACATATACATATATATATATATAATAAAGTTGAAATCACAAATATATGAGCAAATGGTAAAATTCTAATAGATGAACAAAATATGAACATCGGAAACCAGTATGTTAAAAAAAAAAAAAAAAAAAAAAAAAAAAAAAAAAAAAAAAAAAACATATAAATAACCCACAGCATCATCAGAAGTGCTTGTTTGTTAATTCATAGTGAAGATGCGTTATTTCATCAATTTTGTCGGCATTAATCCTAAAATGGCAAAATTTAGCACCTAATAGCGCCTCGTAAAATAAAATACCAAGAGATCTAAAGAAAGATAAACCTCACAAAAGATATTAAAAATATAAGAGCACAATACCTAAATTACATAGAAGGACCCAAAAAATTATAAAGTTCATTCACAATGTTAAAGCATTTAAGGATGCAACAGATTAGGTTAGGACTATCAGAACATGTGGTAATGAGTTGCTGTGAATCAGAACATTACTGCCATCGTACCATTTGGTTTGAAAAAGGAAAACTAAATTTTAATTAGGTTTATTAAAAAATAAATGTTAAGTGCTGCCATCTATACCCATAAAACGCAAATGAAATTAATTTAAGCAATTAAGAAATGATTAATATTAACATTTATTTAAAGTAGTTAAAAAAATAGGAATAAACTTAATCAGTACTGAGTAAATATCATATAAAATAAAATAAGTAAATAGAAGGGCATTGATTAATTTAACTAATTTCAAAACTAATATTATAAATAAAAAAATGAGTGTATAAATAGCATTTAAAAATAATGAGGATTATGTTGAGAAAGTAAAATATGACCTTGTATTATATACCAATATGTGAAAAATAATGAAAAATATGATGTTAAATGCATGACTCCCCTATGATTTTTTTCTTTTCTAAATATATCCATATAATATATAAGCACACTTATATAAACATATAGATGCTCACACACATATAAACATAAGGTTTTAAAACTTTTTTAGCATTCCCGACCACAACCCTCCATAATGGCATTTTTATTTTTTTTTTTTTTATATTAATAATAGTGAATAATGTATTTAAAACATACATACACTAATTTAATTAATTTATTTTTAATTATTATTATTTTTTGTGTATGTTTTATAATTTTTTCAGCAATCCACATCCCACCGTCCATAATAGTGTTTCCGATGTTTTATTTATTTTGTTTGTTTTTTTTAACATATGTAAGGCTATACTGGTAAAAATTAGAGAAATTGAATATTAACATATAAGCCATGTAGAAATAAAAGAGACGGGATAATTATAAGACAATGGTAATTGCTTTAATTTAAAAATGTTAGGCTGTAAGAATTCGAAGGAACATAAAAGTTTGATAAGAAGACTATGATTAAGTAGAATATTTCTATGTACTGAAATATGGAAGAAGAAATTGAAGTTAGGAAAATTAATTTCATTAAATGAAAAGTCATTGCGTTTATCCTAAATATTGAATGTTAGGTTATTATTAGGGAGAATATTAATTTTAACATCCATAAAATTGATACTAGAATTATGTGAATAAGAAATTCTAGATTAAAAGGGTATTGTACAGGAAGAAATATAGAATTATTATCATTAATAGAAAGAAAAATTATATCATCTGTGTATAAGTAGAGAAACAGATTATTGCTAATAATTTTTTTTTCATAAAAGTAAAGATATATAACGGGTAACATGTTTGATGAAGCAGCTCCTTGAGGTTTTGTCCTGTATTTGAATATAAAAAACATTTTCTTGGAAGATAAAATTATGAAACAGTAGAAAATTAGTCAAAGATTTGAAGTAATCAGCATAGGTGCCAACTTGTACCGATTTTTCTTACCACTAAAATTTTACAGAAATTTTTAACTTATTTAAACGTTAAAATTGCTTGAATTTCGGTGATTCAATTAGTTAAAATTTTCTACTAAATTTTAGTGGTATGAAAAATCCGTACAAGTTGGCAGCTATGAATCAGTATCAATATTATCAGGCAAATTTAATAAAGGGAATATGTTATAAATAATGCATTAATAGTAGAATGTAAGTCTTTAGAATAATATTATTAAAAAGGTCTTTGAAGTCTAAAGTAATAATATCGTTGACTTTTGTTAATGGCTTTATTTTATCCAAGAATCAGAACTGTTTTTAATGCGATGACTGTTGCCTTTTGCGACTGATAACTCATAAATGTGCGTAAGAATATTTAAAAATAATGTATTAGCACGAGTATTATATGTATTACAACCAACAGTGACTGCACGGAATTTAAGAGAATTTTTGTGAATCTTTGGAATCATGACTAATTAAGGATAATTTAGGTTGTTATTTATTATGCCTAGTAACTTATGATAACTTAATATATGATCATTATTTTCCTTTAATGTAACATTATGAAGTTTGAAAATATTATTGGAAGTAATCTTGGATATGTGGTTTAAGGTTAGAGAAACAGACTGAATTTTTGGCAATATGCAGTTTTAGTAATTGTTGTTTCAAAAGAAAGATCACATTATGCTTCCAATCTACAAAATATTCAGTAGGTTTATTATAGTTGATTGCTATTTTGTAAATAAAAAAAATCTAGATCATATGTGAAGTGTTTAATTATGGACTGTAAGTTACGCTGTGAAGAAATACGATATTTGGTGCCATGAAGTATCAAAGATCTTAAGTGAATATTATTGACTATATTTAAATTACCAATTATAATATGTCCATGATGCATTAATATATTTATTTAGTTGGGGATCATTGCATTTACATGTAAAAGTATCACTGTGTTTGAAATTTTGAGAAGACTTATCGTAATTGAAAATTTTACGACCTAGACTAATAGGTTATTTAAAATAACTTTTTAGATTAACACTTATTAAGTAGAAGTTAAGTGGAGTTAGTTAAGTGGAAATTTATATTCTCGTTGTGAAATAAATGATTGAGTTTAATTTTATTAAAAACAGGATTAGTAAATGTAACGATTAAATGTGAATTACTTTTATTTATTTTTTGTGATTTTTTATTAATACTGACATTAAGAGCATTTAGCCTATAATGTAGTAAATCAAAGAATGTATCACTAAAGTGATTATTGAATGTATTTGAAGTAAAACAGTATGATATTGATTTATATGAGATTTGGGAATTGCAAATATAAATTTACGAAGAGACACCCAGTTGTAATTACTACTAAAAGAAGATTTTAGGCGATTTAATGATTTTTTAATATGAGTATTAATTAATTTAGATGATGATTTTTTAGTAGAAGATGATTGTCCTCTTTGTGCACGCGTGTTTTGCTTATATAATTTATGATTATAGATAAAGAGATTGATAATTAATGATGTTTGATAATGTAGAATAAACGGCATGAGGTTTATTAAGAGTTGCTTTAGTCTATATGGATAAAGTGTGTTAAAAAGTTTGATATATGTAGATTCCAGAAAAAAGATGTTCAGGGAATTTATTTTGTATATTAAGGATATGAATAGTAATATTATTATATTTATGCTTTTTAAAATGCCTATAAACAACATTGCAGTTTAAAGGATTGCGAGAGCAGTTATAATTACTGATTGCAGAACGATGTCATTGATACGTTTATGAATTGGGCCACCAGTTTGACCAATGCATTGCATATTACATGAATTACATTTAATACGATAAATAACATTAAAAGCTTTACAAAAATGAACATGGGAAGTGTTTTGTACAATAGTTGATGGATGTGCATGAGGGCAGGTCAAGCGGCCAGGAGAGGAGCATTTGCTAAATTGTAAATGTGGTGAGGGAGAAGAAAATAGGTAGCTGGATGATGATTCATGATCAAGCTTATAATTAACCATGTACCGGGCATTACGCTGAGAGTTATCAAAGACTAATTTGTCATTCGCTAAAAATGTACTTAGAATTACCATGATGAATAAGGAGACATGATATTAAACATGAAATGAAGATGATGAAAAAAGTAAAATAAATAATTGATAAAGACACAATCTAGATTATATATATAATAAAAATAATAATAAGAATCAATAAAGTATCTTAAATTTTTATTTTGTTTTTATTTATTACTTTTAATAGTTATATGAAGAAAGTAATTAATTAAATTAATAACTGGAATATATATGAACATAGAAACCATGTCCCAGAACAAAATGATAAATAATAATTATGTTGCTGGTATGAGAACCAGATTAAAAAATATTAATATATAATATTGGCTCACCAAAATATACATACTAGCATAATGATATTAGAAAATATCAAAACAAAGACAGATGCTATAAACAGAATAATAATTGACCCATAATAAATACAGAAAAAGATCACTAACCTTCCCATATAAAAGGAAAAATTACGAATTAATATAAGATAATATAAGTTTAATATAAAGTATATGGTGGGACTATGGTAAAAAGTGATAAAATAACTAGTTAATTTATGAATAAGAATCGTATATAAAAAGGCTAAATTTTAAATAAACAAGAGGTTTAAAAGAAAAACAATTGTAAGAGAGAATGAGAATAGTTTAAGAGCAGGAGGAACAACAAACAAACGTTTATAGATAGTTAACTGAATGATTAATGCTAAGGTAGATACATTTGAATTTCAAGTGAATAAGATAGCAATAATGGTACTTAATCAACTAGATGTAAACAAATTGAAGACTATGGAAATAATACATGATAAATGCGCTAATGCAGCTATGAATAATACATGCATATATATATATATAACCATTAATTAAACATTACCGACCATCATCAAAAAACGCATTATTGTGAATGAATTGACAATAAAAATGGATGTCACAAACATACACACACACACACACATATATATATATATATATATATATATATATATATATATATATACATGCATATATAAACATACATATATAAACATTACGATGCCACTTAAGAAAAAAAATACAATGATGAGTTCTCATTAATATGACAAGAGTATAATTTATGAATATTGAAATAGTAAAAAATTTCATTATATCGCTTAAGAGTGCATTGCATAATCACCGTAATGTACCTTACACTTTTGCGGAAAGCTAGAAAATTTATATAATGAAAAAATTCACTCGACATGTAATTAACAATATATCTGATTAAAAACTAATTATTGAATTAAAATAAATTCCGTGCTGATCATAGTCTTCTCTTAACTTTAAATGAAAATTCTGTTTTATTAATCAAATTTAATTCTCTTAAACTAACATTATTTGACAGTTACTCATTGCAAACAAAGGAGAAATATAGTGCCTAACCAAAACAAACAGTAGACAATGAATTTTATTAAATAAAATCTATTAATGGCCTGCAATTGAGGATTTGGTGATAATGTAAGAAAGTTTATGGACATATGCTTTAATATTTCAACACGCCTTTTTGAGTTATCTTATCATTAAATAAACATGATATTTTATTGAACTTAAAGTTACGATAAAAATTCATGACTCAGTAAATATTGTTAAGGGAATATTTAAAAAATCAGAAAATTTTATTTATAGTTTATTGTTATTAAATTCAAATGCTTCAAATATTCACTTACTATATATATATATATAATCCCAATGAAACTATTTTATGAAGCAATTTTCTGAAACGACTAACAATAATTCGAATTTATAGAATAATAGCTGTCCATCTTTTGACAGAAAATAGGGTGAAATTTGTCTTTTTCTTTCAATTTCAATGAGAAAATGTGATCATTTACTTGTTTATCTCTCTCATTTACAGAAATGAAACAATTTTGTTGCCGCTACTATAGAAATAGCATAAAAATTTAAAACAAATTAATATGCTAATATTAATTATAATTTAAGAATTTAATTTACATCTTTTAAGAGAATTATTGTGACACCAAGGATCCATGAGATTATGTAATTATAGACTCAAAAAAGACACACACGTAGAGAGGACGTCACCTGAAACTGGATACATTTGAAGTGGGAGATTGTGATTGAATATTTGTAAATAAAAAAGTTTTCCGTGTGACAAAATGCTGTATTATTTACACACATTTATTTTTTTATTATTATTTATTTATTTTTGTCCAAATGTAAGACTATCTCAAAGCAAGACAGTTTTTTAGACATTTATTTTGTTTTAAAACATGAATCCCATCTTTAGCAAAAAGAAACTGGATTTATAAACGCTTAAAAAATGAAAGCTCTGGCCTGTTTTAAATTTTCTTTGGAACGATACATTGCATATATTTATTTAAAAAATGAATGAGTCTTGGTTTCATTGTATTTTGATATATTATAAAAACTAAAATACAATCAAATTAAAAATAGAGAGTAAAACGCAGTACTGATGTAACTCCGCAAAGCATATACTTCCTCCAGGAACAGAGCACGAAGGGCACAGATGGTAGAGCCTATAGTTTTTAATATGTTGTCAATAAAAATTAGTTTTCAGAAAAAATTACATCAATTCGTTGTAGCTAATTATGCAACATACATAATAAAAAGTATTCAGTGTGTATTAACATTTTTAGTGTAATATTCAAATGTGCAAATGCAAATGCGAAAAAATAATGTATTTATTTATTTTATTTTCAATATAGATAGTGAATATAGTTATGATTTTATTTTTTTTAAGCATGTATATGATCTATAGATTTGTACATGTACTACATATTATGCAAATATTCAGTTTAGTAAGAAATCGCATAGCACAGTTGAAAACTAACCCTCAATGATTTCTACCAATAGAGGGGAGCGTTATTCAGTTTTTTGCACAGCCCTGTATATTTAATACAGATTTTTATACACAGCCCGTATGAAGCTGAAATTTAATTCAGATAAAAAACACGCTTAAAACATGTCAAATCATACTTCAAGGAATTAATATTCGCTGGCAACCATGCATCCAGTTATTTGTATAACTATATACATGATTTTATTTAAATGCTTCTTTATTTATATGCTGCTTAGTATACTATATTAATTTATCTTAAAAATGCATAACTCAAATTAAATAAAAAATATCTTTAAACAATACACACTCCATCTCAGTTATGCCTACGAATTCTTCTGTGTAGACCTTTATATGGTCGATAGAATTTATGCACACCATGCTGTATAGAAAAAAAAAATAGTTAAACTTAAAATAACATAATTGAAAACTCACTTTTAGATGTCATCCCTAATAGATAACGCTTCTGATACAGTATTGTATCTGAAAATGTTTATGTGTCCTTGTAAATGAACAATATATCCAATGTCCATCGTATTCTACTACAAGCAGCTTGTTGTAAACCTCAGTTGTGTGTATAAATTTCATCCTGTTTGAAATAGTGCAACATAATTGAAATACAATGCGAATATTTCCCCCCCAAAGACCATTATATAACCGAACTCTTTTGTGTGACCCAATAAATCAATGTTTTTCACCACATATTCTAAAGAAAGCATGACATGTATTAATGCACCTCAGAAATTTATATAAATTCCAATATATTTGTAATAGTAACATTTTTTTTCAAAACACTCCTCAAACATTTTTTTTTCTAGACAATTATACAGAGTATCCGGTCTCAACGGTGTCCAATGGCTAATTCCTAAACCGTTAGTCATAGACATATAGTTCCAATCACAAAAATGTTTTAAATCACGCAAAGAAATATTTTAAAAGCGATTTGGGTCAATAAAAACATTGCTTAAAAAATTACGAAATTTAAATTTTTATACGGTCCCCCGGTCCTATAAGTTATATTCAGTGAAATTTTCCTTTTACACTGACAAGTAATCCAAAAAAAGTCCCGTTATTCTACGATTAAAATTGACCGAGTAATAGCTTTTAAAGTTGGAGCATATTTTTGGCTGCAAATTGGGGGCCCTTCACAAATTTAGTCGAAATATAATTTCGTCAGATATAAAAAATGTTTGGGAATAAAATTAACAATGCAATATAAATTTGAAATCTTTAATCTTTCTGGCATATTAATGGAAAATATACAGTTTGTAATACACATTTAAGAAGAAAGAAAAAACAGAATTTTTGTTAAATAAAATGATTCTAAATTAACAGCCTCAATTCTTTACAAAATGATACGTATTTTAAAATATTATTAGATTGCACAATCCTGCAAAAGTTGGGTTATGTCATGTTTTTTAGCTAATGATAATTGATTCTTATATACTCTGTACCGCTGAATCCGAAATTGACCTTCATTTTTAACTATCATATCAGGATTTTTCGCACATTGCAAATTTCAAAGTTAAGAAGTTCAATGTTAAAATTGAATTTCCTCCCCCATCTCATCGGACCACTCAGCTGTTTAGGTGTAAGAATCCCAGGATAAGCATAAATATCGAATAATTTTTTTAATAAAATAAAATAAAATAAAATAAAATAAAAAAAAATGTTTTATATATGTTTTATAGTATGAGATTTTCGCTATATTTTAACTTACACATTTGTGATTTGCAAAAAAATTCAAACGTGATGGTTAAAAATGAAGGTCATTTTCAGATTCAGTGCTAAAAAGTGCGTAAAAATCAATCATCAAAAGTTAAAAAACACAACCATCTCCTCTACTTTATAGTATTCGATTTTTGTTATTCCTTACATTTGAAAATTTATGATTTGCGAAATATCCTGACACGACGGTTAAAAATTAAGGTAATTTTCGGATTCAGTGCTAAAAAATACATAAAAGTTAAAAAAAACCAACAATCGCAGTGTTGTATTATCTAATCAAAAACTTTTTCTTAAACTCCTTGGCAGAAATTTATCCAAAATTTTTTGTGTTGTCCTGTAAAATAAGTATAAATGGTAACCACCGAAAATCTTAATAATATTAGATTGTTATCGGATTTGCGCCAGTATGTAAAATGCAATCTCGGTCGGATATTTAAAAGTGGGTTAAAGTTTGAGTACAAATTTTGAACTGGAAAAACATACATATGATTGTTGAAGTAACATAAAAATTTATAAAAAAAAACATAATTTTTGTTAAAAGAAATCATAAGAGCAACAGTCTCAAATCCTGACAAAATAAAACATATGTTATTTTAGCCAATTTGAGACTTAATCATATTACTTGTAGGATTTTTTTTCAAAGCGCAGATACACATGAAGTAAGATCTTCGAATATTTTAAACACTTGGTATATGATCCCACAAAGCCAAGCCGAACTCATTTGTTTTCAGAGTAGAAAAGTGGCATAAGTCATGCATTTTTAAAGTTTCATAACTCGCTCAATTTTAGCGTTATATTAATGGGACTTTTTTTTGTCTTACTTGTCAGTGTAATAGGAAAAAATTACTAAATATAACTTATAGGACCGGGGGACCGTATAAAAATTTAAATTTCGTAATTTTTTAAGAAATGTTTTTATTGACCCATATCGCTTTTAAAATATTTCTTTACCTGATTTAAAACATTTTTGTAATTGGAACTATATGTCTATGACTAACGGTTTAGGAATTAGCCATTGGACACCGTTGAGACCGGACACCCTGTATAAATTAAGGTTTTCGAGTTTCCCTTTGCGTGTAATGTAAGGGCTACACATAACATATATTATATTAAGCCTTTTCCAGGACGCCTCAATAATTTCTATACATTTTATTATGTTTAAGATATTAAAACTCTTTTCCCATACACCGCAGAAAAATTTTCCCCGTATACCATAATGTAACGGAATATCTTTGAATACCCCTGTAAATGAATTATGAATGCTACACACTTCATTCTCAATACCAAACATGCCATGCTGAACCACAATAACTATATCAATTAGATGACAATCGGGGTATAGTTACGCGAGTTGGAACTCGGACAGACGGACAGACAAACCCATTTCATAAACACTTTCCATCTATGTCGGAAAGAGTATATTTTGGGAAACATGCCTGTAAAAATATTTATGTCAAAGTTACATAAAATTCATATACCCACTATTTAATCAAAATGCAAAAGTGAACAATCCTCATTAATTTTCCCTGACATTGAAGAAAATATTTCCCATTTTGAGCATGTTTACATTCAAGAAAACGCATATTTATCATAAATAGTGAAGTATTATGTTAAATTTTATTTTGCCTTGGGAAATAAAACTTAAAAGCATCCAATATCGAAAAATGCATTAAATTACCGGAAAGTGCTCTTGCATAGATTTAAAAACTTCTACACAAATCTCCTGTGTAATTGCATTGTTTTTACAGAAATAGAACCATCAAAAATGTGTTAGGACATATATGTTTTATGATTCCATTTCATAAAATATTTATTATTTAGTAATAATAAATATTTTAATTTAAATTTTTAACACATCGACATATTAGAGGACTCAATAAAAGTATAGATAAATTTATTCCACTGAATACTTAATTATGTATTAAATTTGTCATTGTTTTATGATATTTGCATGTGCTTGTAATATAAAGCCTTTATTAAAATTTTCTCTACTTATTTTATTTCATTTAAACATTCTCAAAAATTGAAATATCGTAATTTCTTAAGTGTATATATTGAATATTGATATAATGTCTGACAAGATACAACCCGATACCGTAGTGTGAAATTATCTACGGTAATTATGTCAGAAAAATATTTGTACAATATACGACGATCTATTCCTGGATGAGAAAACAATTTCCTCTGATAACAGTTAATTTTAATAGAATAAAAATTTATCTGTTTTAAAAATACAAGGAAATTTATCCGGCAAATCAGACTGTAGGTGAAAATAATTTTTGTTTACAAAAACTGTAATAGATATACATTCAATATTTTTTTTTTTTTTTTTTTTTTTTTTTTTTTTTTTTTTTTTTTTTTTTTACAAATTAAGTATTAATATATTGTTTCGAAATTTAATATTAGTGATACTTTCGTTTTATACGAAGTTAAGCAAAAGAAATCGTGAAAGATGTCTCTACTTGCAGCAGCTCTTTTCATTCTGATAGAACATTTAAGTAGTTTAATATCGTAGTTTGGATTACACATATGTAACATTATATTTTATTTGTAATATTTCATTTATTTATAGATGAAGTTTTAATTTCGTTGCAGGAAACAAATGCGAAACAATGTATTATGTTTCCCTTGCAAACTGATTAAGTTTTTTTAATCGAGCTGCACTTGGTGAACAATTACAAAAAAGTCGAATTTTGTACATTAGAGTACAGGGCGGTCATGAATAATCTTTGCCTATATCTAAATCACTAGGACCCACTCTGTTGAATCAACCGAAATGAAATGTGAAATAAAGTTGTTTTAAGGTATATGGTCGAAATTTTAGTGAACAAGCACAATGGAACTTGTAAGAATAAGGTTACAGTGAAGATATTTCAAAAGTATGTTAATGTCAACACATACTTTTCACATACTAAAAAGATCAATTCATCAATCCATAAATGGCGTTGGAACGGTACATGTAGTAAGAAAAGTGTGACGCATGCAATAAAAGTATTGAAAACAGTTAATAGTAACAAAGGCGAGAGCCAAAAACATTACTTAAACTACAAGTTGTCCACTTGAAATTTTAAAGGTTTTCCTCATATAATGAGTTGTGTATAGTGTCTGTTCTATGATTAATACATGTGCACCTCGTATCTCTGCTGCTATGTTTTTTACGATGCTCTTCTTTGCTTGGGTCCTACATCTTCGTTGTTTGTGCTGCATGGATTGTTCCAACGCCATTTATAATTTTCATTTCACTGATAAGTTTCGGATGGGAAAAGTTGGTTTTGCCATTGTAAAATTTTGAAATACTTTCAGCATATACTTAATTGATCATATTCCATTGGTTTTGCTTACAACAATCCATAGCGCGTATCTTGAAATAAATATATATCATATTTCATTTATGTTTGTTTAACAAAGCTAGAGATTGATATATAGTTTCTCTGTGACCATTCTGTATATATATACCGTAGTGAAAAATATAACGGAAGGATCATTTGTGTCGTTTTATCTAAGAAAACTGTTTTTAATTCAGTTAGAAGAGAAAGCTATTTATATACCTATAAAATAAATAGTGATACAGTTTATAAAATTATGACTTGGAAAAAAAAATCCTCTTTCATTTCACGCTAAATTGACCACAAGGTTCGGTTTGCATTCAAATAATAGAAATCTTTTATTTTAATAACACTTAAAAATTCTTATTAATAAACATCTCATTTTCTCTCCGTAATACATGTTCTATTGTTTCTAAAATATTGTTTTATGACTTCAGACAATATTGGATATTTATTATACTATTATACTATTACACACAATTATATTTGCCATGAATACGGTCTCTTTAGGAAAAAGTGATATAGCAAAACACAGGAACGGAGAAAATAGATAAAAAACAATGATAGACAGATAGATATAGATAAAAAACCTAGATAACAACAAGTAGACACTATGGCCACTAAAGTAACTTGCTACCCTCTGGTAGAATTGATTAACTTTCAAACAAATGTGCATTGCACATGAAGGTGAGAAATTTGAGTAAAAGTACATTGAAATAAAAGTACATTGTTGTAACTAGTTGTTTTTTAACTTTCTAAGATCGTTTTGTCACGCAGCTGTGTAGGAAATCACGAAAAAACAAATCCTCGTTTGAACCATTCTATTATTCGCATTTATGTCCACAAGATATCTTTTTGTACTAAATCGATGCTGTTCTACAACTTCGTAAATCATATTTTTTTCCTAGTTCTTTCCATTTGTAATATAGGAATGCTAACTCCGCACCGTTCCACTAGGTGGCGGTTTCATTAAGTATCGCATGGCTGCTTTACTATACCTAGCACAACTTTTATTAATATAGCTGCAGCCGTTTTGAAGTTGTGATGGTAGCAAGGGACTTTAGAGAGCATAGTGTAGATAAAAAAGAAAGTAATATATCCTTTCAGCCATGGGGTGAATGAATGTTTACCTTATTTGATTTCCCAATGAAAAAACGTTCGATTTGAGTTATTGAAATTTTGATTAAATTATATAAAGCTCAGAAATATACTTTTTTACAGTACCGCTAAATACTAAAAAGTTGTTTTAATTGACTTTTTAAAATGCTTCCAAGAAATGCTGTAACAAAAAAAGTTATTTTAATATATTTTTCATATTTCACATATTTAGGAAAAAAAATATTTGCACCTTTATCATTTGTAAGATATTTAAAACAATTAAATCAATATTCTACGGGGATAATAATTATAGCATATAATTATTAGACCCTAATGTAACCATCTGAGAAAGCTATTTTTCCTGTATTGAATTTTATAATTACATGTGATTAGAAACATAGCATTTGTTCTTATAACTTCGTATGTGATGTTGAGATATCATAGCTTTCAAATTCTGAGAAATGAGTGTTATCAGCACAATTTGAGCGCGTTCAGAGACCGAAACACGGGTAACTCGGAAAATTGGGGAATGACGTCATACTGGTTTCTCGGTGTAAGGTTGGGTAAAAACGGCTCTGAACGCTTTCGGGTAAAGTTGCGGGATTTTTTTATTTACATTTACAAATATGGCGGCAGCTGCACTTTCGACAGTGCAAATAGATTCAATTATCACTTTTTTTTTAAATGGGAAACTGTTCCAAAAGTTAATTTTTATGGGGAATACTATCGCAACAAATATGTATCACACACTGTTAAAAATATCGTGAAAAATTACCTCTGTTTTTAAAGGCTATCTATTTTCTGACCAATGAGAGCGCTTTATAGGCGTTTATGTGGCTTTCTCATTGGTCAGAAAATTGATAGCCTTTAAAAACAGAGGTAATCTTTCACGATATTTTTAACAGTGCAGGTTTTGCTAGTCATTTTAGGCTTCCAAGCGTGAACTGATTTGTCATATGCAAAATTTACATTTATCTTCTAACTTATCTAAAAGTTAAACTTAGACCAGATATGTTTTTATTATTATTTTTGTAATATGAAAAAACAGTAACAATGTGCGATAAAACTGATCAAAACAGTGCTATTCCGATTAACAGTCACAGTTAAGCTATAAAATGGTAAACAAATCAGATTTCCCAACCACGTGATCACTTTACCCAACAAAATTTTTCAGGTAATGTGGGTTCCCCGAAATCTGGATAATCTCCGGCTCTGAACGCTACGGGGAACTCGGAAAAAATCACGTGATGTTGGTCTCTGAACGCTTCGGGTTACCCGTGGTAAACCTGGGGAATCCAGGGTGCGGTCCGTGAACGCGCCCTTTGTATAATAGACTGAAAGTGGTATAATGTTTTTAATTTAGGGAAAATAAACGATGAATGTATTACAAACTTATTTAGAAATTAAGATGCTGTGTCATAAAGGCCCAAATAAGATTAGAAAGATTGATGTATTTGGTATGTGTTTTTTAATCTTTTGTTATGGAGAAATAAATGATCACAAATGACAAACAGAAAAATGTAGTAATATCTATGAATACAAGATCAAAGTGCCATCAGAATTAAATACAAATATTAAAATAATTACTGTGAATTTATTTTCAAGTACCCAATTAATGTTCGCTCACAACACTTAAACAGATATTACTCAGATAATGGAAATGTTTTGTATAAATTTTCATATGCTGATTTATTTAAAAATATATCCCGATGTTCTTTTGGATTGCAATATCACTTATTTGCGGAAAGAGACACATAAGACAGATCTTGGACAAATAAAATCACATAATTTTTTTTAACGATAAACAAGGTAACAGATAAAGTGGACAGATTTCAATATAGTCAATGAATATTATGCATGATTCTAGAAACACGTGGAAATTCCTTTCTCACAATGTTTATTAAATTCAGATAACTTATCTCCAATCAAAATGACTTGACTGTCTCCTCTGTCAGAAGCGAAGAAGAGTCACTTTAACGCACTATAAAACGACTCTATCTGCACTTTAATAAGACTTAAAAAATAGAACACTCGTTGAATCCAAGAAACTTATATTCGAAAACGCGGAGTTTAACTTCTTTCCACATTGGCAAATTCACAGGCGTATATTGTATTCGAAACAACAAATGGGTAACTTATCCTACAATCGATACGTGGAGAAGTCGATTTTCAAAATCCAGAAATCTAATAATTAACTTCAAGGCAATATTCATGTGTTCAATATCCATGTAATCTAAGTACTAGCGAAATACATATATCAACTAAAACCCACAGATATCTAATTATAATATGATTGCAGGAAAAAATCATGATAATCACATTCCTGGAGATTGAGACATAATTTGTTAAACTTAAAAAAATGCCTGAAAATGTCTCTGTCAAGCACAAATGCTAGGGTTCAGAATAACATTATCGCAGGAGAACATTCAAAACTCTCTCAACCACTAGACTACCTTTATAAAAGAGTACGTATTTCTGAAATAAATTTTGTTATTTAAAATTCGATGTCTTCATTGAAAGTACTGAAAATGCTCTGTATGTTTGTCTGTGGTATCAAATATACCATTGGTTAAATAACGAATTTTTTATAATATAGCCTGCTGTGATTTAGACATTAATGACAGGGATTTTCAGCTTATCTCGGGATGTCAATATATCTCATAGAAAAGAAATTAAATACATTGAAATTACCGTTACATTTCATCAATATTGTTCAATTTACGAAAAATAATCTGAACGACTGACAGAGATGTACACAGTATTTTTCACGGTAAAACAGGATTATGACTTTTGCTTTCTCTAAAATAAGATGTTCTTACAATACCGCAGATATTTCCAGTTATTTTTTATAAGATATTTCACCATCTTGAGTTCTGTTAACATATACGTATGACACAATAAATAAATAGAAAATAAGAAATTAGACATAATTTTATGAAATTTTCAACATTTTTATAAAATTAGTGTCCCAATTGCTTCAACAAGTATCACAGCATTTTTTCCTCATTTAAATTGATTTTCGAAATTTTCTTTCTAATTTAGTTTTCTATTAGGCAAAAAAGAAAAAAAAATATTTAATCGGTAGAAGGTAAATATTTATTTAAGAAAAAAAAATGAATTATTTTTGCAATAAGCAAATTTAATTATCTTAATTATTTTAATATTCAGAACCTAAAGCTTTTCATCTACAATTTATGTGCTCCTGAAAATAAAGGATGTTTCAAAAATATATATTCTCTTGTTATGCAACTTAAATTAATCTCAGACCAACTTTAATGTAAACATAATCTCTCTCATTTTGCATTATGTTAGCTATTAAGTAAATTAAAATATGAATTTCCATGTGTATATCATTTATAAATTAACATTTCTTGATTTTCTTGAAAATTTCTTCGTATTATTTATGAATCAAAATAAAACTTAATTTAAAAAATAATAACACCCTGTTCTTAGAACAAATTAGATGTTAGAATTAATTTTATTGAATACTGAATAATGTAAGAAAAAATAATTTTCTTTTAATAAAATGACCATCTGTCTTTTATTAATTAAAATAATTGACAATATCACTGTTTACACTTTTACGAATATTCAATAAAAATGCAGTTTAATATTCAATCATCATTGAAAAATTTTAATTATCGCAATTTAATAATTTAGAAATTTTAGTATTTTTGCTTAGCAGTCATTGTGTTGTAAATCAAACAAATGCATTGTTTTTCACACCTATTATATTGTGAAATATTTTTTTTAGTATTTAATAGAAAATAACAAATAAAGATATTTATTTTCCTATCATTAGTAATATGTTGTTCAATTTTAGCATGAAATTATATATACGAGGTTGAATCAAATATAAACCGGAATTTCTGTTTTTTTAATTTATTGGTACAGGATACGAAGTAGAAAGTTACATATTATTTTTCTATATAATCTCCTGATTTCAAAACACATTTTTTCCAACGGGTTGGAAGTTTTTCGATGCCGTCATCATAGAAAGAAGAGGGGTGTGTCTCCAGCCAATTGCGCACAAAGCGGTGTGCTCACCACCTATTGCTTCTTTCAAAGGCCCAAACCTCTGATAATCACAGAGGGACTATAGGAAGGGTATTCCAGTGACGGCCAGTGTATTTCCTCTAACTTTTCGCGAGTCAAGTTGGCTGTGTCGGGACGGGCACTGTCATGAAGAAAAATCACTTCTTTGATCGGAAATTCACGTATTTTTCGCCGATATGTATGTTTTGTTTCATCCAACAGCTGGCAGTAGTAGGCAGAACCCTTGAGAATGTCCCGAATGGCGCTAATGTTTTCCTCAGTCAAACTTGTTCGAGGGGGGGGAGGCGGAGCGTGTGTGTGTCAGGGGGGGGGGGGGCGTTCAGCTTTTGCTCGTCCTTCCACAAACTTTCTATGCCAGTCATACACTTGGGATTTATTCAGGCATGTCACCCCAAACTGTGCTTGAAGTCTTCGTAAGAATTCAGCCGGTCTTACGCCTTCATTTGTGAGAAATTCAACGATAATGCGTTGCGCAACATTGAGGTGAACCTCTCCCTCATTCATCCTGATGCCAACTGAAGAACGGACAGAGTAACACATACCGGCGCATAGACTGTCATGTGACATCCCCACCTACCATGCGCAGAGGTTTGAGCGACCTCGCGACAACCTTCATGCCTCTCTGCAGAAATTCCGGTTAATATTTGATTCACCCTCGTATTATACGTTACAACGTTTATAATCCGAGATTTCTTTCAGAAGTTTGGAAAATTTGGTTGTCAGGAAGCAAATTTCCCTTTCTTACTCAAAACTGTTAGATCATTGTTTACTGCAGCAATTTACAAAAACCTCAATGTAAATATTTTCTATATAAAAAATCGTTCAAAGCTACAAGTTGTTGACCCCAACCTTTATTTTTTATAGATCTTTTCATCAATAATAACAATCTCAAAGAGAATTCTCAAAGAAAAAGAAATGTCATCATATAATTTATTAATTAAAACAATCAAAAGTAGCATGATGAATCGTCAACAATACGAGGCTTTGAATAAAGCATAACAAATTCATATCTCAGAGGACATAAAACATAAAAGTACAATAACGTAGATTTAAATATTTAGATATTTCTAAGATCATATAAATTCCAAAGATGAAATATATATTAAATAATGTAATCAATATGAGGTTTTAATTTAAGCATAAATAAAAAGGAATATATAATTTTTTTGCTATTTTTTTCTGAAAATATGTCATGGTTGATAAATATTTTTACATTTGAGTGCCTATTATTTTAATATTATGTGTGACCACGGTGTCACTACTAAAAACTAGTCGGGTTTGTCAATCCAAACACTTTCTTCTTTCTCATACATGTTACTGTTTCTAAAAGGTCTTGCATAAGTTAATATTTCAGTGTTACTACTAAAATATTACATGAACTTTGATTTTCATCTTAAGTTTCTACTACATTTTACTAAATCGGAGTAAAATAGAGTTAATCTCAATCATAATATTTAGTAAAATCAAGATTTTTTGTTATTCTATTGTACATCAGTTGCTTTAGAATCGACGTGTTAGCTGGATGCTAAGTGCTCGTGGAAGCATGAAGAGCTGATGTACAGTCGTTGGAAAAATCAGTAAACACCTCTCACTAAGTCTGCAACCAATTGAATCGAAGAAATTTCCCGGTAAAACGATTAGAAATAAAGTCTACTTTTTAGGTGCGTTCGTAATTATATAAATACGTAGCACCTATAGTCGTCGTTCAGTCCGTCCGTCTGTCCGTCTGTCCGTCCGTCTGTCCGTCCGTCTGTCCGTCCGTCTGTCCGTCCGTCTGTCTGTCCGCATGTAACAGAGCAAAAACTACCCAACCGAATGGTCTGAAATTTCAAATATATGATTGTTGCAAAATTTTGTCGAGCCATTTCAAATTTTATGAAAATCGGATGTATAGTTTAATTACAGGGACAGTCAAAAGTTTTTCTTTACATTACGGCCAATGGGAAAAATTATTGCAAGTGCATTTTAATGATATTAGAGCCTTCCGAATGATCTGAAATTTTAAAGATATAACTGTTGCAAAATTTTGTCGAGCCCTTTCAAATTTTAGGAAAATCGGATGTATAGTTTAATTACAGGGACAGTCAAAATTTTTTCTTTACATTACGGCCAATGGGAAAAATTATTGCAAGTGCATTTTAATGATATTACAGCCTTCCGAATGGTCTGAAATTTTAAAGATATAATTGTTGCAAAGTTTTGTTGAGCTGTTTCAAATTTTAGGAAAATCGGATGTATAGTTTAATTACAGGGACATTCAAAAGTGTTCCGTTACATTACGGGGAATGGGAAAAAATTATGGGAAGTGCATTTTAATGATGTATCAGACTATGCGCTTTATGAAGTGCAAAAAAGTATACATTCAGTACACTATGGGGTGCAAAAAATAATTATAAAACTAGTTATAGTACGAACGCACCTCATTTGCCACGTTTGACGAGCAATTTCCAACTTTTTAATTATGTACTAGTTAGTGCCCGTCAAGATTTGACGGCAAATAACTTGAATATTTCATTAGAAAAATTCGTGAATTTTTAATTAGTTGCTTTTAAATTAATTATTGAATGACGAACTACGTGATGAATTTCTATATTGATAAGTGACTCCTATTTCTTTAAGGCGATAGCTGGTGCTGACAGTCTAACCTATTCAGTGAAGGGAAATAATTTTAAGTTTATAATTTACAACCAATTATGCTTGCTTTTTATCAGAAATTTACCTTAAAATTCCGGGTAGAGAATTTATTTTTACTTACTGCGGCCTCTTTTTTTTCCCTAATAACAATATTTATTTTCATTTATTTATTTATTTATTAAAACTACACAACCATTAAAAGTTGGCATGAATTTTATTTTTATCTGCCTCATTCTCTAAAAACCTAAATCTGAAACTTGATGCAGCTAACCATTTATAATATATATATATATATATATATTACTTCAATTTTATTTTGCATTTTTTAAATATTAAACCTGAATATCAAGGTAATTTCTTTTATAGGTCTTATAGGAATATTTTTCTTTCTTTCCGTTTTATTTTTACGCATATGGATGACAAACTTTTCTTTCTGACACACAGCCATATGTATTCTTGATAATGGTCATAAAATATAACGGAAATTGTAGATCAGTTCAGTTTATTTAATTGATAATTACATGCAAAATATTTTCAATATAAAATCATTATTTTTTTTCAAAATATTATTGAGAGTTAAATTTTATTTAATTATAAAGCATTCAAATAATAATAAAATAAAAATCCTATAATTTCTCTTCCTAATAAAATATGTAATTATTGAAATGAATTATCGACAAAATACAAATTTTGCCAGGCTTTGATTCGAACCTGCATCCTCTGCAAAAAATTCAGAGCCTTAAACTGCTGCCTTAACCGACTACGCTATCAAGAACTTGCTTTTCTTCCTTCTAAATTGAAGAGGTTCGAAACACAGTTGACGCATACGCAATATCCTCGAATTTGAGTTTTGATCTTACAAAAATAGTTTTGCATTTTAATATTTATGTTACATTGTTTTTTTTTTAAAGAAGAAACTACAACTTAACATGCTAGTTTCCCAATCATCCTGTGTAACTATTGGCAATTCACCAGTCATAACTTTTAGTTTCAAATCACTGTGTTTATCTTCAGCGTCTAATCAAGCAGAACGGTCGTTCTGCCAAGCCAAGCTGAAAAAAAATGCTAACCTCGCCAAACAAACAAACGCCAAGAATAAAACGCAAGACACCGTAACTGCTTATTATACTGAAGTCAACTTCTCCCTGTTAAATCCACCAAACATGCCAGCGTAAAATTTACCATATCAAAAGAACCAATCATCGCAGAAAAATAAAACTAAAACCAGAAGAACCTAATGGAAAAGATCTTCAATTTGAGACCAAATGCATCCTCATAAATTAATTATAAACAGAGATACAGATTTTTTTAAATAACGTCGAGATACTGAAAATGACAGATTTATTTTCTTCGTCTCACCTTATGCTTCAATCGAGGTAGAGACTTAAATAATGGACATAAAGGAGTAAGGATTGCATTTTTGGACAGATATTTACTCAATCTACGTGCTTTTATAAAATTCAGCTTTAAAAACACAAATTTTCTATTCTTAATTAGCGAAAAACTGTTAATTAATTCTAAAGTTTATAAATTATGCCAAACAGCGATAAACCCGCCAAACCATTTTAGAAGTCTTATACTATTCTTTTATATTGACCGGGATCCAGATAGATTTTTCGCTCTTAGCGAAACGAGATCGACCAATCAGAAGGTTGCATTTTTGCAAACAGCAAAAAGTTCGCAAAACTGCAGGCTTCTGATTGGTCAATCTTGTTTCACTACCAGCAAAAAATCTATCTGGATCTCGGCCATTATCCTTTTGCATTGATTTCGTCGAAGAAGACTATGGCCGAGATCCAGATAGATTTTTCTCTGTTAGCTAAATGAGTTTGGCCAATTAGAAGCCAGAATGTTTGAGAATTTTTGCTGTTTCTGGATCCCAGCCTGTGTCATAAAAGGTTTGAGTCATTCTCATGCCATGGATGAAGTGCAATGTTTACAGAATTCTAGGCTGGGATCCAGATAGATTTTTCGCTGTTAGGGAAACGAGATTCACCAATCAATAGCCTGCGTTGCTGCAAACAGCGAAAAGTTCGCAAAAGTGCAAGCTTCTGATTGATGAATCTCGATTCGGTAATAGCGAAAAATCTATCTAGATTGCGGCCAATTATGTTGAACACAATTTTGCATTTCCACATCCAGGAAGGGTATTGATGTCATAACAACAGTGCATATTCGAAACTATCTAAGGCATTGATTCTGAACTCCTTTGCTATACATTTCAATATTAAAGAAGTTGTTGTTTCAATAGTTTTAGTACTTTTCTCTATTGCTCACTCTAAAACACAAATATCGAAATTTAACCAACAGCGCTCAGAAACTATAGCGCCTAGAATATATAGTGTTGAAATCGACTAACCCTGTAATACTTAAAAAAGCGATAAAACATTGTATCCCTTAAATATGCAATGATACTGCTGCAATATGCAGATCGCAGCGACATCTGCAGGATATTTTCTACAACTGCAAAAAATTGCTAGTCTATACAATGTAATAATAGTAATACGAAAATCCCGCAGATGTCGCTGCGATCGACACTTGAAATTTCAGTAGTATCGTCGCACATTTAAGGGATACAAAGTTTTAGAACTGTTTGGATCAAAGACTTTTAAGATACTAGACTGGTAATTCCTCGGCCACTCCCATTCAAAAGCATGGCAGCCGTCTGAAATGTTTTGAAGCAAATTGAAACACCTAAACCGCGAGGTTTGTACGTCAGCTGTGAGTTATTTACCATTAAGTGCTATGGCTAGATGAGCTTAAAAATTTAATTTTATCAATATATATGAAGTTTAGGGCATATTTTTTACATGAAGCTATTTTTTATATCAAAATATGCGTTCTAAATATTGAATTTTCAGAAATAAAGTTAAATAAGGCGATTTATTAATAATTTTATGGATGATATGTTTGAAAAAGAATATCTAATTTTAACATGCCTTATGAACCGAAATAAAGGCGAAATTTATATGGAAACAGATTGTTAAAGATTATAATCCCAACTTTTTTTAAGTTTGACTTTCAAAGTAACTGGTAGGGAAGTTTAGTTTAAAGGTAGCAACTTTAACATGATATAGCAATTTATAAAATAAAAAAAAATTGATTTCTTTACAAGTAATTTAAAAAACTAATTTTTATGGAAAAAGGTAATTTTAAAAATGCATATTAACGAAAGTAACACTATATTTTTATCTTTGGAGGATGTTTATTGAAATACTTACTTGTTATACGAAAGAAAAAATTGATGAATAATAAAGTATTTTTTTTAAAAAAGGCCTAAATGAAATAGGGTAGACTAATACTTAATGATCCGCAGTAAAAAATACGCTGATAAAAGCACTTTCTTAGGTAAATTAAAATATAAATCATATATACTGCCGTACAACAGCTGTGATCAAAAATCCTCAGTTAAACTGACAGTTTGCCGGTCTATGTATCTTAAAGGTCTTTGGTTTGGATAGCATATTTCCACACTAGGTATTCTATGGGTTTTCTATACTGTGGTCCATGAAGCATCGCTCAAATTTTGCTCCGATGGAAATGTAAATATTTAAGGAATGGGGTAAGCTAGAGCCTTGTGTCATATATCTTTCTCTTCTTCTTTAAATGCTGATTAAAATGATATGTGGTATGTGTAGTTATGTGTAGGGGTTCAGGAGAAATATGTAGTTGAACTTTCTTCTTCTTTACTTTCGATTTCTCCTTGAACCAGGTTTTGCCACCTATTCAGATGCTTCTCGTGCCCACTTAACTACGTCAAAACTTTTTAAACTTGATAAATTTCGATTCTACATACTCCTGTGATCATTTTAATACCTAGTTTGTCCTTCCGGGCACAGGTTTTCATATAAAATTAACCCATTAATTACCATGCACTTTTTGTTTAATTCGAGCCATTTTCAAATTAAAGTGTTTTAAATATGCTTACAAGATACACATAACTAATTGATAACTCAAATAAATGGCTCATTTTGTGTCAATTAAACTCTGTAGATTATTTTGGTACCATTTTCATAAAGTTTTCATCAAGTTTTAACCCTTAAATATCCAATTTAAAAAGTGAAGTTTTCATGTTTTTCTCCCATAGAGATAACATGGGAAAAAACAATAGAATTCTATTGCAATTTTGGCCATGTTAAGTTACCTATAATGTTTTTTAATGGCTCATTTGACCTTGACCATCTTCTTATCTCTCTTTTAAGTCCTATCTTGTAACTCTTAGTCATTTTTTCTATTAATTTTAACATAAATTCTTTAAATTACTTTCAAAATTTTGGAGCCATTTTCAAATAATGACAATTTTCAGATCCTTCTATAACAACTAAATCTTTCAGAAATCTAAAATCTATTGTTTCATTCACCTTAACTAAAGAACGTAGATCAATTTAGTACCATTGGTTTTAAGTTAACGTTTAGTTTTTTCCCTTTAAACTTTACATGAAAAACTGCAATTTTTGAACATTATCCCCATAGACTTAACATGGGATAAACAATGGAATTCTATTGTCTTAAAATCTACCTAAAACTGTTCAAAATGATAATATATTGTATTTTTCACTTAGATAAGATTACAAGCTTTAATTTGATACCTATTATGTCCAAAAATATTGATATTTACTATGCCAAATGATTATTTTAAAAAGTGTTCTTTTTTGTGATTTTTGAAATCTGAAGTAACCCTCATTCCCATAGAGAAACATGGGATTCTGGAGGCATATTCTATACTTTTAACATAGCTTAATTTTTATGATCTCTATATTATTTTGAAAAACTAACGCCAGATCTCGATATTTTGAACTTTTAGCTTTACTCCGCCTCCACCCATGTCTCTCTAGGACAATTTGATATTTTTTAATGGCCTTTTGAAAAAGTGTCATTTTTTGAAGAAATTTTTCCGATTTCCCATAGGAATGTATTAGGTTGTTTACTTTTTAAATTTAATTTTTTAACTACTACTTATGTACCGATCTTTTATACATTTACATATTCTGAAAGTTGAATCTTTACTCTTTTTAGCGGTACTAATTGTTTTAACTTTGAATTCCTAGAAGTACCTTTAATTTTAATTTTAAAATTGGTATTTTTTGATTTGGAGCGGTTGGGTGGACACTGGTTGCTCTCACACAATTCGTGTCCCATAAGGCCCCCGTCAATATTAATGCTTTAAAATAATTGAAAATTCAAGTAGGTTGCCTTTATATTTGAGTTAATACAATTGACGCCAAACTAACTTAAAGTTCAGTGATTAGTTACAACTACTTAGTCCTTTTCAGGTCAGTAAACCGCCATTATTGGCCACGTATTTTCCCACGCAATGTTAATAGTAAATCTATTTAAAAGCCTACCAGCTCTTTCTAAAACAAAACTATGAATGACATCTAAGAAATACAAAATCTGTAGGGGTCCACACCTGGAATAACTTATAATCGGATATCCCAAAATCATCGGATGTTAAAGAACATCCTCCATTTTGTTTCTCAAAAAAAAAAAAAAAAAAAAAAAAAACTCTCTCAAAGCCTTAAAATAATACATAAATTAATTACAATAAAATACTAAATGTGATTATTTAACTAATTTTTCGATGGCAACCTGTACAGGAAGGTCTCCAACTTTTAGTACAATAATTAACTACTGGGTTTGCCATCTAATTACTAAAACACGCCATTTTGTTTCTGATGGGTGTATTATACATGTGAATTATGGCATAAAATGCTAAATAACTCGAAAAGTATTGGTCGTAGGGGTATTCTGCTGCGCTCTAGCACAGTTAGGGGCCTGCCGGGGAGGCGTCAAATGGGGCTCTTCATTATTATAGCTTTTATTTTTGTTACTGTCATATTTTTGACACTTTTTTAATTACTTTACTATTATTTCTACTGTCAACATCTTTTGCACCAATTTTTGCCCCCCTCCCTTATCTATAACAATTGCTACTTTTTTCCTAATTGGGCTAGAGACATGGTTTTTTCTAATTTGCATTCATTTTCGACTGTTATAACAGTCCCAAGTCACATTTTACACTTTTTATAAGTTGTTAAGGTTTTTCCTTAACATTGGCAACTTTTACAATTATTAAGATATTTTTCTGGTTTTTTCTTGATTGTACTGGGGGTTGCCAACAATATTGATCCCACTAAATTTTGTTGACCTTGCACTCATTTCTAAGCTTAACATTGACTTCTTTTTTATTATTTGAGTTATACTTCTGATTTTTTCACTAGGATAACTCATATGACATATTTTCTTGATCCCAATAAACATTTTTACATTTAATATTTTTTATCCTTAACAATAGCAACTTTTTTATTTATTGGGTTATTTCTCTGGTTTTTTCTGGAATGTACTGGAGGTTGCCAACAGTTTTGTTCCCATTTTAAATATTTGACCTCGCACACATTTCTTTGCCTAACATTGACTACTTTTTTATTATCTGAGTTATTCTTTTGAGCTTTTCATTGGGATCTCTCATATTACATATACTGTTGATCCAACTAAACACTTTTATTATTAGCACTCATTTCCTTAACATTAGCAACATTTTGATTATTGGGCTATTACTCTGGTTTTTTCTTGAATGTATTGGAGGTTGCCAACAGTAGTGTTCCCATTTTAAATTTTCTGAACTTGCACACATTTCACTACCTAAAAATGTAATTGCTTAATAAATTTGGGTCATACTTCACATGTCTTACATTCTTGTTCCCACTTAATACTTTTTCACTTAGCACTGTTATTAATATCAAGAGTGTACATTTGTATAAGTGTAAATTATTTTAAAGCTTGGTAATTTAATGTTTTCGATGGATCATGATACTTATTATTTTTGTAAAACTTCAATTAACTTACAACAAATAATCTATACTAAATAACAGGTTATGAAAGAATACATATTATGCCAGCAAGAGTGCTGGTCTGATCTGGTAAAAAGGAAGTTTATTACTTTTAATTCAAGTGCATGGTCACGGTGGCATGAGAGGCAGGGGCACATACTCCCCCCCCCATTTTTTATATTTGGCTATTAAAATTGCTTTCCTTTATTTTATTATTTTATTTTGTTTTATTTATTCTTCAAATCCTCCCCCTTTTACTTTTCGGCTCTTAATTTTCTCTTGGTCATTTTCGGTGGTTACGACCACTAGTTTTTGCTTTTAACTATCTATATCCCTTTCTTTCAAAGATGTATGGCGGGGGCCTAGTGGACCCCTGATCTTTATCTCCAATAATTTATAAATTTATATATTATCTATCTTATATTATTTAAAAATTTATATCCTGGAATTTGATAAATCACGGTTAAAACTATATCATACTCAAGATAATTTATCTCTCCAAATATAAGTAACTAACTAAATTATTTGAAAACCTGCTTCTGTATTAACTACAACGATGGCAACACCGTCTCAATCGCCAGAAGGATGTGACATGAACTTAACAACCATATCAAGTATCTGTAGAATAAGTGAAAATTTAAATGCCTTCTTTACATACGAGAGTATCAAGAAACTTATAATACTTCATAAAAAGAATCGAACACTTTGTTATAATCTATACAGGGATGAATTACTCAGACAGTTGGCGCACATAAAGGCGGTGGAAAATGAAAACTATGAAGAAAGTCCGTATCATGAACTCCAGATGCACGATCATAATATACTAATTCATAGAGTCTTGCAGAGATTATATCACTATAAAAAGAAAAAAAAAATGGCACAAAACAATAAAATTCTTCCAACTACAATTAGAGCATGGAATTGCAATGGAAACGAGAAAGTACAATGAAAGTCCATATTATACAGCCCAGAACGAAAAAGTGTACAAATTACACAACAATATTACAAATCATAGAGCATCTAGACTACAAGATAAATTTAACTCCGTAGACATAAACGATGACTCAAATTTCGCAATATACGACCATTTAAATTTGATTGTTGCATATCATGAAATAAAAGAAAGAATAGAAACAGGCAACTTTATCCGTCTTAAACAAGATGACAGTCTTAGTGAGGATGAATTTGAGAGAGACTTTCAGCAATACGGGCATTACAGCTCATCGGAGTCTGACGAAGAAAAAGTTGAAGGGTCAGACGAAGAACCTAATACAGATGAAATATATCTTTCCTCGAGTGAAGGGGATACTGACGGCAAGGCCGTAGATAAAGAAAACAAATTCCTAGAAGAAGAAGAAAAAAGTGATTTTGACGAGCGGATGTGCATAATAAATGGTAAAAATAATCAGTCGGTTAACTTGGAAGATAAAATAACCTATGCAAATAATGAGAAAATAATACTAGAAAAAATAATAAGGGAAAAGCAAAATGAAATAAATGCTTACAAGGACATGTTAACTGAAAAAGAAGAAATACTTAATGAAGAAAAGAACAACAAGAATTGGAAGAAAAATTAAATGTACTGCAAAATAGATATGAAAAAGAAAAAGAAACTAACTCTATAATACTAGAAAAACTAATTAAATTAGAAGAAAAATTAACGGAAAAACAGAATGAAATAACAAATAAATCTACAAAAATTGACAATCTACACAAAGAATTACAACAACTACAAAAAAATAAGACTAATAAGAAGCAGCTTCATAATAAAGAAACAATAACAAACCATCCAAAAATTAAAGAAAAATATACTCAAACAACCAAAAACTCAAAAGAAGCGAAAATAAACGAGCAAGTTAGTAATCCGACACATCTGCGAGAAGACAAGAATGATGTAACCTCGGAACTCGGGGAAATACAGGATACAAAAAGTGAATATTACTCCCAGGAGGAGCAGCATAGTATACGCCTAACAAAAGAAACAGAACTTACACGGATTGAAGAAAAGCTTTATAGATTGGAAAAAATGTTAGAAGAAAAGACATTAAAAATAACCAATAGCTATAGAGAAGAAATAACAACAGATAATTCCATAAGGGAACAGGACAATTATACAGAAGCAGCAATTCTCATAAAGGGTCTTGAAGGATCAAAAATATCAGAAATCCAAGAAATAATTACTGCAAAATTATTGCAAGTAGAACATTTGCCATTATTCTATAGCAGAACATCTAAAAACAGAAAAGCTATAATTATAAAAACCCAACAAGAATCGCAGTTACTAGAAATATATCAACATATAGAAAAAATAGAAGATATAAAGAGTATCACGGAAATACAATACAGAAAACATAACACTAAAAGAATTATCATTATAGGTATTCCAAAAGATACACAGGGAGAATATCTTATAAATCAAATAAAGCAACATCCAAACATAAAGAAAAGTTCATACATCCAGATTCAAAAAGTAATACAAAAAACTTCGTCAAGATATTATCAACTGCTCCTCGAGGTAGACAAGACAACTTCAGACACACTTTTGAGCATGGAACTTATAAATGTGGGATTACGAAACTGCAGGATTCATCCTTACAGGCCAATCATCAGGTGTGCGAACTGTCAATTGTACGGACACTCCGAAAGTAACTGCAGGAGAAATTCAATATTCGCATTCTGTGCGATGGGTCATCAGACCACTAGTTGCACGAATATAAATAAACAGGATCTCAGAAACTGTGCAAATTGTATAAACTTACCAAATTATTATAAACACACAGCGAACTCAACACAATGTCCCACCTTTATGAATCAGATTAAATACAGGAATGACATTTCCAGTCCAGGCACTAGTGGCCTTGGTGGTGGTGGCTGGTTTTGATGGGACTAGTTATAACTACAAGGTGTATGAACTTATACATGAACTTATATGAATACTTAACTTTAAAAAGTTGTGGGTAATCTATAAACCCTCGTTTGTACATAACAATATTTAGAATAGTTATAATTAATCTTAAAACTTATTTGTTTCCAAAGGGTTCCGCAGGTAGTAAATCTTTTCCCTACCCTGGGCTTGGGGGTTACACCCAACCATAAGCCAAAAGCGGGTTCCCAGGGTGGGTGCTTACTTACTTACTAGGTATTCTAGGCGCTGTATCAGAAACAACACCATAACAGAGAGCCTTTATACATAACAGTGGTGATATATGCACAGGAGGCATGCTCATTTCAAGTTTTTGTCGAAAGTACGGCAATCCGCTTTCTTGAATAGAGCATATTCAATCTACGTTATGATCACATGGCCAAGGCAAGAACGTCTAGCGTAAAGAAGGGAAGGCTTCGTATTAAAGTAAATCCCCGCTAGCCAATGAAACAGTTCATGGGAGAAAGCAGTAGTACACTGTTAAAAATATCGTGAAAAATTACCTCTGTTTTTAAAGGCTATCTGTATTCTGAACAATGAGAACGCTTCATAGGCGTTTATGTAGCGTTCTAATTGGTCAGAAAATAGAGAACCTTTAAGAACAGAGGTATTTTTTCACGATATTTTTAACAGTGTAGTTTCCTGTTTCCATTCTTATCAGTTAGAATTTTTTGGGGTAAATTACCGGTACCACGTGACTTTTTCATCCTCGAATCCACATTTGGAATATCCTCCATTAGAAGATACGCGCATGGGCGATCTCTATTACACTAGGGAAATAATTCAACATGCATTAGCCTGACGATAATGGCATGCTCGCAAAGAACTTTAACATTTGTTTTTATCACTTTTACCAATAAACATTTATTGGCCGTATGCCGCTACTTCGTTATAGAGACACACTTGTTCCTAATTAGATCCCGGCCTTAATGTATCAAAATACGGAGTTTGCTTTCTGTACTATTCCCAGCGACTTTTAAGATACATAGACCAGCAATCCCCATTCAAAAGCATGCGAAATCATGGCAGCCATCTGAAGTAAATTGAAACACCTGAACCGCGAGGTTTGTACGTCAACTGTGGTTATTTACCATTAAGTGCTATGACTAGAATGAGCTTACAAAATAATTTTTACCAATATATATGAAGTTTATGGCAATTTTTTTTACATGAAACTATTTTTTATACCTAAATATGCGTTATAAATATTGAATTTTCAGAAATAAAGTTAAATAAGGCAATTTATTAATAATTTTATGGATGGTATGTTTGAAAAAGAGTATCTAATTTTAACATGCCGTATAAACCTAAATACAGGCGAAATTTATATGGAAACAGATTGCTAAAGAATATAATTCCCCCTTTTTTTAAGTTTTACTTACAAAAGTAACTGGTAGAGAAGTTTAGATTAAAGGTAGCAATTGTAGCATAATATAGTAATTTACAAAATTTTAAATTACTTGTAAAGAAACCTACGTTTTTTAAACTAATTTTTATGCAAAAAGGTAATTAAAAAAGTGCATATTAACGAAAGTAACACTATATTTTTATCCTTGGAGGATGTTTATTTAAATACTCACTTGCTATACGAAAAAAACAAAAAAAAATGATGAATAATAAGGTATTTTTTTTTAAAAAAAGGCCTAAATGAAATAGGGTAGACTTATACTTAATGATCCGCAATGAAAAAATACGCTGATAAAAGCATTTATTTTAGGTAAATTAAAATATAAAACATATATACTGCCGTACAACAGCTGTGATCAAAAATCCTCAGTTAAACTGACAGTTTGCTGGTCTATGTATCTTCAAAGTCTTTGACTATTCCCGAGCTCAGTTATAGCATCTAGAAATATACGCCGGGATCCAGGTACATTTTTGAAAACAGCGAAAAGTTAGCAAAAATTCTGGCTTCTGATTGGCCAATCTCGTTACGATAACAGAGAAAAATCTACCTAGATCACGGTCATAGTGTGGAAACCGGCTATTCCAGTAATGCTTTAAAAAGTGCTAAAAATTGATCCCATAAATATTGAAAAATACTGAATGACAAATGTCGATAGGAGCAACATTTTCTAGATCTTCTCTGAGCAAAACGTTTTCTTTTAAAATAGTTACGTTGGTATTACCATATGTCGCTGTAATCGACATTCGTCGTTAAGCCTCGTTCAACATTTATGGGATACAATTTTTTAGCACCTTTTTAATAAGTTGATTTTTAAACTATATCTTCTAGAAACTATAGCTCCGTTATAGCGTCTAGATTATATGTTGTAGAAATCGACTATCCCAGCAATACTTAAAAAAAGCGCGGAAGTATTGAATCCCTTAAATGTACAACGATGTCGAATTCCAAACAGTCATTTCCATCGACACCTGCAGGATATTTTTTAAAGAAGAAGGAGACATGTGTAATAGGGTGTATCGATTTTTAACTTTTTTTTTGTTTCCAAATTCCAAGTTGATAAAAAGTTGCTACTAGACACCACAACTTACCACAAAAAATTTTGGATTTTTAAAAAAATGTTTAGGTCTCCCGCACAAGGCCTAAAGTTTAGAAATTTTACTTAAAAAGTAAATTTTTACAAAAATTTTTAAAAAACCTAAAACACATTTTTTTTAATTGCAATTTAAAATTCCACTATCAATAAGCACAAAAAACAATAGAAAAAGTATTTCAAAAACTTAGCACAACATTTAGGTCTCCCGCACAAGGCGTACAAGTCGTAAATTTCAGGCAATTTTTGAACATTTTTCAGTACTTTGATATTTGTGTTGTTGCTGGTTTAAAAATTAAATGTAACTAAAGCCTCGTTAGGCTTGATTGGAATTGTTGAAATAAGTTAAATAATAAATCACATTTCAATACGCCAAGCGTCAACTTGAAGCGATGGGGTGGGGTAGGCCAGACTGTCGCGCCGCGGTGACGCGGCACCTATGAATGACCGCGCACACTTGTCAGTAGTTGTCTGCCCGCGAGCGAGCATTACGGTTGTGTTTTAGTGCGATAGTCTTGTTGTAAGAATCAATTGAGTGAGTGTTGTTGTTGTTCATTATGAGTAAAAAACCGCACCTAACTAGAAAAACTACCGACAGGCCGATTATCGGGCAACCTATTGATGTGAGTGAGTTTAATGTTCTGCCAACCAAGATGGATGTTTTGAAGTATTTTGAGTGGGTACGCATTGAAATGAAACAAGAGGGAATACATCAGCCTTAAAGAAGGTAATTGCGTTAAGAGTTGCTTTAAAACGTGAGGAAACATGGAAAAGAGCTTCAATTCCTGTTTCTTGCACCAAAAACACAATATTTATGGTTTTAAAACTGCATGAGCAGCTTGAGAAAATTGAAATGTATTCAGGGCCTAAAAGGAAATATCCTAACTCCTACAAAGATGCAGTAACTAGCTTTCAGTCAAAAACTGAAACTGCATTGTTTGATATTTGTACTTGCAAATGTGACCTAAGCAACTGTATTTGATCTATTGGCAAAAAAGTCCCGGCACTAGAACACGAGTTTTTGCTCGACCAACGTGGTCCTAGATTGATGTCACTTGCAGAGTGTGACAAAAACGAGACTAAAAAGCTTAAAAAGCGATTAGAAAGAAAATCTAGGTCACAAGATTTAATGCAGGTAGTTGTAAAAAAGACTGAGGATGAAAACTTAAAATCTGTTGATAACATTGATTCTGGTGATAGTACAGATGATTCAATGCCTCACACATCATGTCAAGATAGTGATTTTGAAATAAATGTACTTGATACGAGTCAAAAAAGTGTTTCAAGTGTTGAAGTAAAACAAGAACTGCCAGAACGCTTGTCTTTGTTTTCACGAGCTTGTGACCGCAGGGGCATTTCTAGTAGAACTGGAGTTCAGTTAGCTGCTGCACTTTTGCGAGACTTAAATGTCGTTACTGCGGAGAACCAAGAAACAGTAATCGACAAATCAAAAGTAGCAAGTGAAAGGCTTAAGTCTCGTAAAGAAGTAAGCTCAACTCGAACCTCCGATCTGTTGGCCATTTACTTTGATGGTCGTAAAGTTGAAACCATAACAAAAGAAATTGTAGCTGGTAAAAGTGTCCGAAAAACTTTAATGGAAGAACACATATCTATTGTTGAAGAACCTGGATCCAAGTATTTCGGTCATGTAACTCCCATAAATGGAAAAGGAAAGGAAATAGTTACATCACTTGTAAAGTATTGTGAAGAAAAAACTGTCGATCTTAAAAAACTAAAAGCTATTGGTTGTGATGGTACGGTAGCAAACACAGGCACTTCAAATGGAGTTATCACGTTATTTGAAAATAAAATACAACAGCCACTGCAGGCAGTTGTGTGTCTACTACATTTGAATGAATTACCATTTAGAAAAATTATGGTTGCTCTTGATGGGCCAACTTCTGGACCAAACACATTTAGCGGGCCTATTCGTAAACAACTTCTAAGCTACCAAAATGTGGATGTTGTCAATTTTGTTGCAATTGAAAGCGATATACCAGAAGTTGATCTTAAAGAGTTGAGCACAGACCAAAATTAACTGTACGAAATATCTATTACGAATTATCAAACAATTTACATCGTTAAACTATCTTTTTTAAGGTATACAACATTTATATATTATTTATGTAATATATATATATATATATATATATATATATATATATATATATTGTGTCATTTTATGACTCCTGTAACAAAAATACACTGTGTTTTTAACGAAAAAAAATGGTTCATTTACACTAAAAATTACGAAAGTTTCGTCAAAATTAACAAATTTAGGTCTTGTGCGGGAGACCTAAATGTTGTGCTAAGTTTTTGAAATACATTTTCTATCGTTTTTCATGCTTATTGTTAGCGGAATTTTAACTTGCAATTTAAAAAAAAGGTGTTTTAGGTTTTTTAAAAAATTTTGTAAAAATTTACTTTTTAAGTAAAATTTCTAAACTTTAGGCCTTGTGCGGGAGACCTAAACATTTTTTTAAAAATCCAAAATTTTTTGTGGTAAGTTGTGGTGTCTAGTAGCAACTTTTTATCAACTTGGAATTTGGAAACAAAAAAAAAGTTAAAAATCGATACACCCTAATGTGTAATACACCGCTGCAGCGTCTAGAATACATAATGTGGAAATTTGCTATCCAAGAACCGCTAAAAAGTGTATCCCTTAAATGTGCACTGACGCTGAAATCCTTGGAGATGATCGAGCGACATCTGCGATATATTTTCAAATTTCAAAGTAAACATCGTTTTATTACAGTGGGTTTGACGCTAAGCACACAGGTCAGATGTATGTTAATAAAACGTGGGGCCTCGGTGGCCGAGCGGTTAGGGCACAGCGCTGCAATCCGCCAAGCATTGAGAGCGGCAGAGGTCTGCGAGTTCGACTCTCGCTGGCTCCATTGCACACTCTTTGTGGAGCTCCCGGATGTAATTTCTCTGTGTTGTAAATTTCAGTGTGCTATCTCGTCCCTGTATATTGACGATGACTTATAAGCGGACCTAGATGTCAAGCACACAAGTCAGATGTATGTGTAAACAAACAAACAAACATAATAAAACGTAAAAAAAAAAAAAAAAAAAAAAAAAAAAAACATGTTACAGCGTCTAGACCAAATTGTCTTGGAGTTTTGGGAAATATCCTGCAGATATCGCTGTGATCGACTGATTGGAATTCTACACTGTATATTCTAGAGGCTGTAGCACCGCGGTAGCATGTCTTTTTCGTTTGCCTCGAAGTAGATATAGATGACGTCATTTGAAGCTGTTCCTAAAGTGTGGCCAGCTCATCACGTCACACGGATTTGATTATCTGTACACGCAATGGACACACAAAAAAAAAAAAAATCGGCGCACCGCTTTGTACTACAGCGCCTGGAAGATACAGTGTGGAAAAAGTCTATTCATATAATGCTTTAAAAAGTGCTAAAAACTTGTATCCCATAAATCTCCATCAATGCTCAGCGGCAATATGCTGATACGAGCGCCATCTTGTAACTCTTTTCAATATAAACACTGTGTTTTCAAAAATTATAGAATGTTAAATATCGGAAACTATAAATATAAGGTATTTTGGTCTGTTATAAGCTAATTTAGTTAAGAAATGACGTGAAATAGGTTAACGAGTCTCTTTTAGAATGACTATCGTTTTTAAATCACTATGATGGCGCTACAATCGACATCTTGTTATTCAGCATCGTTGTACATTTATGGGATTCAATTTTTTAGCACTATTTTGTAGCCGTTTTCCACACTGTATCTTCTAGGCGCTGTACTTTGTACTAATCATCGCGTAAAGATGATCCAACTCCGTGTGACTTTTAAACGTCATGAACTGGCCTATTATGTCATTGGTCACGCTGACACCCTCCCCCTTGCGTCCGCCATATATACCGGCATCTTGCACTGGAGATTGCTAAATGGGCTGCTATCGGTCAAAAGCAAGAGAGAAAAGGCAGAAGAGGGGGAAAGAACTCGATTTATTTGGTATGTAGTTTTTCACACGGGAAAATTGACATGTCTGCTCCTCTCCTTTTATAGCTTCATGATGGTGAAATAAACCATCGCCTCCTAGATATTTGAGAAAGACTTGACACGCGTCAAAAACATTACACATAGCAGGCAAAGCAAATGAACAAAATCATTCATTGGCTCGTGGATATGAACGAGCCAATGAATGATTTTTCTTCTTTGTTTTGCCTGATTTGTGTAATATTATCCTGAGGCGTGTCAAGGCTTTCTCGAACATTTAAAGGGCGTTGAATAGGCCGGGATCAAGATAGATTTTACGCTATTAGCGAGATGAGATTGATCAATCAGAAGCCTGCATTTTTGAAAACTTTTTTATGTTTGCAGTAAACACCAAAAAGCCTACAAGGATGGAGGCTACTGATTGGTCAATCTAACTTTACTAACAGAGAAAAATTTATCTGGATCCCGGACATTAACTTTGGTTGGTTAAGACGATTTTGAATAAAATCAAATCAGAAAGCCAATGTTTTTTTTAACTTTTCTGGTTAGTTTAATCCTAATCTTCCACGTCTATTACTGAAAACCGAGTTACTGTACTTTGGACAAAAACTTCAATATGAGTACATTTCTTGTGCATATGTCACCACTCTTACATATAAATGTACTCTGTTATGAGCATGATTCTAAGCGCAGCTGCACTGTTAACCCTCTAAGCGTTTGGGGCGTAATATTCCGTTCACTAAGCTCCAGGTTTCACAGCAGTACAAGCAAAATTTAAGATAATATAATTCTATAGATTTAATGAATTTTAAATACATTGAAGAATGATTAATACTCTCAAGGATTACAATCATATTTGTAATTGAGTTTTTTTTTTATAATGTTGAAAGAATCATATTTTCTTAGCATTTAAAACAAAATGCAAAGAAAACAACATTACAATTTTACCCTTTTGCAAGACGCTCGGAGGGTTAAAAATACCGTGAAAAATTACCTCTGTTTATAAAGGCTATCTATTTTTTGACCAATAAGAACGCTACATAAACGCCTATGGCTCGTTCTCATTGGTCGGAAAATAGATAGCCTTTAAAAACAGAGGTAATTTTTCACGATATTTTTAACAGTGTGGTTAAATTTGAGTATCTGGGTATTAGAGAAAGCAATAGTGGCCCACCGTTGCTGAGTGGATAAGACACCACGCCGCTAATCGCTTGAGAGCGTAGGTGGGGGCGGGTTCGAATCCCGCCGTGATCCCCACGTGATCTGATATGTATGTGTTCAATAAACCAAACAAACAAACAAGCAATAGTGAAAGGTACAGTTGCCATGGAAACAACGATTTCTTTAATTCGTATAGAAAAGTAATGAATAGTTGTAAATGACTTAAGTTTAAAATGTAGGCAAATGCTCTGAAAATATCAATGGCTACCATCTAGAATTTTAAAAAAGTAATTTAATATATTCGCATGATGTATAAGTTGATGTAACTCTTAGCTAATGAAAATTCTGCAACAAGACTTATGTAAGTAGACCTTTCAATGATTAATTCAGAATTCTAAGAACAAAACGAAGTTCTTAAGCGCTCTTCCTCACCCCCCCCCCCCTTAAAAAATAAACATGATAGAAAGATATAAGTATTTGGATAACTTCAGTATTTCAGTGATCTTTTGTCAGAGTTTAGAAAAGGTGTCTGGGTATTAAAAAAAAAAAAAAAAAAAAAAAAACATAAAACAAATTTGATGAAGGATAAGACTATAGATTTCAGGCAATTTTTAACAGGAAAAAATTTAATTCTAATGTTTATGCGGCGTTAATTACAGACTATTACAGATAATCAATTTACGGGAAATTTTATACGAAATTATATTCTCACATTTATGCAAATAGGTATGGATAAACAGACTTGGGTAAAATTACATATTTATTCCTTCTTCTCTATAACACGATCTAAATGAAGATTAAGTTATATGTACTGTACAGTTTAACTCTTTAAATTTTTAGATTTTTTTTATCAAAAATGTTTCATCATCATGTCCAGAATTGCTAGATTTACTTCTTTAGACAGATCTTCGATTCTTTAGATGCCTGCGGGGCTTCATTCCCGGATTATCCGTAGGTATTTGTAAAGGTAAGTTTATTTTGCAACGCCGTTTTGCAAAAAAAAGTTAGAACAAACAATTAACTGACAGACTACTAACTGTAAATATATATTTTATTTTGATTCTATTTGATTTTTACTAAATTTTCATCCTTCATAGAAAATTTTAAGGAGATATAGTTTGAGAAAGACTGATACTTTGAAAGAAGAAATTGACTTTCCTTACTTTTAAATTATTAATTACTCTAAAAAATGAATGATAGATGAACAAAATGTATACTACTGTGTTTTTTGCCTGCTTATAAAGGCTATACAAGGACTAATTTTAGCGAGTAGAATTATTTCAATTATATATAATCTGTTTAAAAAAACGAACTGATATCTACTAAAAAGCAGCTTTTCAAAAAAAAAAAAAAAAAAAAAAAGCCAAGCAAAAAAAAAAAGAAAAGAAAAAAGGGGAAAGTTGTGGCTAAAAAATAGTGTGATATCAAATTTCCAAGCTTATATTATGGTACTTATTTAACATTTTTTATTAAAAATTTACCATACGTAAGTCGAGTACCTAAGTATGCGTTGATAGAAAGCCTTTTCTCCTTTACTAAATACATCATAACGTGTTTCTGAAAGTTATTTTTTTTAAATTATGCATTATGGGCTTGGCGGCCATCTTTCCATATTTTACACAAATTTCTAAGCAGACAAGCTCGTAATATGTTTGCATTATTAAGAATTTTGAACTTCTAGTTTTGGCTACAGACAGATAAATTAAGAAAGTCTTTTATTTGGAAAAAAAATGATTTTTATTGCTTTAACTAATTAATTAACCCCCTCCGAAAAAAAGAATCATAACATGAAACCTGAAGTTACTTCAACTTTATTTTAAGACACAGATTTCTAGGCACTCATTTCCATAAATTAAAAGCATAAAATGTTTGTTTTAGCAACAATTTTGAATTTCTGATCTTAACAATATACTAGTGTGCTTAGAAATTTGTGTAATATATGGAAAGATGGCCGCCAAGCCCATCATGCATAATTGAAAAAAAAATTAATTTTCAGAAACACGTTATGATGTATTTAGTAAAGGAGAAAAGGCTTTCTATCAAAGAATACTTAGGTACTCGACTTACGTATGGTAAATTTTTAATAAAAAATGTTAAATAAGTAACATAATATAAGCTTGGAAATTTGATATCACACTATTTTTTAGCCACAACTTTCCCATTTTTTCTTTTCTTTTTTTTTTTTTTTTTGCTTGGCTTTTTTTTTTTACTTTTGAAAAGTTGTTTTTTAGTAGATATGACAAAAACAATGTGACACCCCTGAAATTAGTCTTGTCTAGCTCTTAATATCGACACAATAAATTTTTGAATAATTAATAATGCTGAAAGAATCAAATATTAACTTTGTGAAAGTTATAAAAGCTTGTTTACAGTAAGATCGAATAGCAGACGAACTTAAAACAACTTCTACCTGTGATATAATATTTCAACTGAGCGAGAATCTTTGGGCATGTGCAGCGCGTCACTCCAAAGGCAGACTTCTACTTATATAATGCTCATGCGCACCTATAGAATTTTAATTTAAAATTACGGCTAATTAATAAAATATTTGAATAAACGAATGTATGATAACAAATCTGTGGCCAAATATCTTTCATTTAAAAAAAGATTGGCATAATTTGATGCAGTATTTTCTTCTCATGGACTGTCGAAAGAATACGCTTAGCATTTTAAATATATAGATGTAAAATTTGCTTAACACTAGAATTACCGAGGCGGATAATCTGTGACCCAAGACGTGATTTTTCGCTCGTAACTCTGTTGTTTTTCTAAATAAAACTTTGAAACTTTTTGACTTTTCCTAAATACTCAGTATAATGCCTGAACACGAATTTAGTTGAATTCCGAAGAAACCTTTTTATCTACAGGTCTGTATACCTAGAATTACCGAGCTGGGTCATTGCTGACCAGAACAAAATAATAACTTTTCATTTATTTCAACGGGGCTTTCAACATTATATTAAAAAGAAAATAGTATAATAATATAAGGAGATGTATCGTACTAGCTTTTTACAAAACAGGTGAGGGGATGGTGTGGGGAGGATAGGACGTGATCACACATCTGTCATGCAACAGCAAGGCCAATGTGTGAGCTTTTATTTGATTTCAGGCTGTTGTTGTAATGTTGTAGAATGTTGTTAGCATTGTAATACTTCAGAAACTAATTAAAAAGTATATTTTGCTTGTCGCAAACGGCACAAGGCAAAAAAATAGTATGTTAATAGTATTACAGTTTCCCACTTTTATACTGATGCCGTCGCGACGGAGGTCTTTCGAATGAGGGAATTCCAGAATTGCGAAACGAACGTTCAGAAATGATTTTTGCGAAGAAACTACATCTGATGATGATAAAACGTTTGAGATAAAACAAAAAAAATCTGGTGAATATGCCTATAAAATCTCGTCGTCCGAATCCAGTTCAAGTGGCAGGAAGCTGAATGAAAAAAAGCAAAGTAAGTAAAGTTTAGAAAGTCATTACACACCAATGAATCGTAAAGTTTTTTTTTTTTTTTTTTTTTTTTTTTTTTAATACAAAATAAACGATAGAATTAAAAAAAAAGGAGAGAAAGATACAAAATAAATTCCCCCTTCAAAGTGATTTATAAGAAACGAAAGACCGAACTATATGGAAGATCTGATGCAGTACAGTTATGACCAGTATGTCCATTATTACCAGACACTATAGGGAAGATATGGTTGAAGGTCTAGCGGTGATAAATACTTTGGTAGTTTTTAAACATTCAAGAAGTTGTAACAGCAGAAGAGTCTATATTATAAAATTAGCAGAGGAGCTTAGAGAGAAATATATTGAAAAACAATCTGAAGTTATCCGTCCACTGACCACCAAAGAACATTCAAACAAATGAAAAACTTGCCAGATAAAGAAATGTTAAGTCAATAGAATTAATAATGTGCATGGAAACTGCTTATAATTTGTGTGTGGATTATGCACAGCAAAAAAAGAGGGAAAAAAGAAACAAAGACCATAGTATTTTACGTGAATTGATTAGATGAAAAATTGTACAATGCATGTAAAAAAAAAAAATAAAAAATAAATAAAATAAATCCCGGAGCTATATATATTTAAATTTATTGTGTTTTATTATCTTTTTCATCTGTAGGAACATTAATACAGAATTTAAATTGATAATTAATATATATATATATATATATATATATATTATTTGAAACAGCCTTCAAAATCTTAAAGTATCTGTTCTGAAATTAGAAATAGAAATTTTCTTAGGTGGTATCTAATCTTCAAATTTCATATTATGTGCCACTCTAGTAGCTAAATTGTATTAATATTTACTTAAAATTCATGATATTAATCATCAAACGCTAATGCTTCTCTGTATTTCCTATACATATGAATAATAACATCACTGAAGGCCATGGGTCTGGTATGACCCTCCTCGGTCTTTCTAGGTATGCAAGGAACACGGTAATTCTAGAGTTAAGGTGCCATATACAAATCAAAAGTAGACAGAACATTGATTTTTTAATGGTAACACCCAATGTTGACATTTTAATTTAAATCTTCGTTTCAAAGTATGCCCAGAAACGGAATTTGATGTCTATTTTAGGATATTTTTTTTTTAAATTATAAACATTAAAATTTAGAGTTTCTAGTGTTAAATTACATTTTCATATATTTATTAACAAATCCTAAAATTATAATTTTAATGTCATATTTTTTGTGTAGTTATAATACTAAAAAAAAATACATAAAAAATACATTGAATTTGTAAGTTTAATAATTTAAAATATGAATATTGAATTACATATTTAATATTTGAAAATATATGAATATTCAAATACATACAATTATACATATATACAATTTACACGTACATATATTATTGCATACATATATTATACATACATAAATTATTGCATACATATATTATACATACATACATTAATACATACAATTATACATACATTTTTTTCATAGATTTATATTTATTATGCCCTGCTTTATGCGAATTCTCATTTTCAAATTTTCTGCCAAGTAGTTTTTGAATTCTGATTACAAAAATGTCAAAATTATGGTGTAAGGGACAGTCTATGATGGACAGGAAAGCATAATAATAATAATAAAAAAAAACATTTGTTCTGCCAATAGTCGAAACATATTAAACTACTAAAATGATCCTATTTGCAGTAAATAATGCATTAAAATAAGTGACACAGTCATTTTGTAGCATTTCAACATTCGAATACTGAATTTTGATATAGCCCCTAAAATATGCTTATTTTAAAATAGTTAGTCTCTCTAAAGCTAATCGTACGCATTTCGTGAAAATCTGTATTTAGGCAAATTGGAAGGTGTAGAATATATTTATGGTGTTAAACTTGGGCAATAGAACTACGAAAAAAAGAGAAAAATCGCTTTTACAGCGCCCTCTTCCAGCGGATTGTTGCCAAATTCAGGGAGAACGAGCCAGCCATACACAAAATATTGGTTAAATTTTAAGTAAAACTTCAAACATTTTTCGATTGTACAGTAATGGAAGTGGCACAAAAATCGCTAGTACAGCGCCACCTTCCGGCGGAATATTTCCAAATGAAAAGAGTACTTGTTGGCCATAGCTAAAAATGTGTTAATATTTTGTTATTATTTATTTATTAATAGTTAATAAAATGTAAAATAAGTAGGCACTAACATTTTACCTCAATTTCAGGGTAACATTGAGCCGGCTCAAAGTTATACTGATGTTTATAATTTACTGATTATAGGTGCTACTGTCAAAAATTTCCCATATCTGCACGTATATTTTATGTAAATGCCGAAAGTGTGCTTTAGATATAACATGTAAATATTATCACAAATATGTGTAAAATACATAAAATTCATTTAAAGGCTTTATTTTGGGCGTTATTTTTGACATTTCATACATTCGGCATTTTTTATTCTTGCTTGAATAATACTTGTACTAGTATGTATTACTGAAACTATAGATGTATTATTGAAATAAAACATTGAAAATTGTTTTTACTGCATATTTCTGTTTTATATGAACAATAAACAGTTTTTTTTTTTTTTTTTTTTTTTTTTTTTTTTTTTTTTTTTTTTTAAATCCAAATAATCATGGTTCTCTTCTTCCACTTTTCTCATCCATAATATTTGCTGTAATATCATAAATTATACAAATCTTATGATGTTGGGAAATGTAAATTCGGAATATTTATGTATCTGAAAATATTTTTTGAGGTTAAAAATTGTCCTAACTATAATACTTTTCTTTTTATATAATGAATCATTTTAGATAATATTTATCATATGGTTCAAAGTTACCCTAAATGGCTGGGTAACTTTGAACAGGTTAAAAATTATTTTTTTTTTTTTTTTTTTGCTTTTATCAATATTATTCCTTAATTTTTGTAAGTCATACAATAATTTAGAATCATTTCTCCTCATTTCTGCCTCTAGTTACAAAAATATTCTTAAAATAAGAGTGGGCATGTGAAAATAAAGAAAATGTGGATCAAAATTACCCTGAATGACTGTACTGCATCTTAGATGAAATATAATTAATGTCAAGATCATAGTATTTTTAATTTTAACAGAATGCAAACTGAATTCATTTTTTTGCTTTCTATTTCAGTTTTTTATTATAATTTCATTTACGAAAATAAAGTCTCACTGTCATAATTAGACGGCAAAATTGTTACTGTACTGCATCTTAGATGAAATAAAATTAATGTCAAGATCATAGTATTTTTAATTTTAACAGAATGCAAACTGAATTCAGTTTTTTGCTTTCTATTTCAGTTTTTTATTATAATTTCATTTACGAAAATAAAGTCTCACTCTCATAATTAGACGGCAAAATTGTTAACCCTTTATCTACAGACTGTACTTATAAGTACCATTAAAATAACTTGTTATAAAATTCATTTAAGACATCTATTAAGAGTATAACAATTTAGAATAAATTATAGATGCATTACTTTATCTTGTTACAAAAGCATTACTAGTTGCACAAAGCAAAAATATTTTTTAAAGGATGATATCTTTCGCCTTTACATCTTTTCTACTTTTTTGGCGCGAGGGGGGGGGGGGGTCAATTCCGAAATATCTCTATATTTCGATTTTAAGGCCATTATATTTGTACATTTCACAATTCTACAAAATACTTTAAAAAATATTTAAAATAAAAATTTGAGTGGGGTTACAAATATTGCACAGAATCCTTATAAATTCAAATTTAATTAATCAATTTAAATCATTCATTCCTTCTAAAGTTTATTAAATGATTATGTAAATATTCTAATGTAGTTTCAAAAATTCGCGAAAGATGCTTTAGAAGATAAAATTTTCATGAATTCATAAATCAGTACATGAAGGCTTAAAGATGCAAATGCTAGATTCTTGTAACAGCTCTGTAATTAAATTAAAAGTTGCCATAGATTTAACATCAGCATTTTTAATTATATTGACCGGTTTGGCTTTTTTTCTGATAGCTACCAAACATTGTTTTCGTTTAATAAATTTGTTAGCCATATATTACCTTATTTAGTTGAAATTTACTGATCAACAATTAAAATTCTCCAATTGAAAAACAATTCAATAAAGCGAAGATAAGCTTATCGAAATTCGAGTTTATTATCTAGTTTTGATTTGAAAATTGTTCAGAAGCCTTCCAAACGTGTTACATGAGTCAAAGATTTGCCACTGTCGTCATTGGTTGGTTGGTTGTATTTATGTCGGCCAATTATCAGCACGTGGAATATGGGCCCTAAGGGGGGAGTGCCTTCCGTGGAGGTCTTTCTAAGGGAACCTAACCCGTATTAACGCTTGGAGAACCAAGGTTCGAAGAAAACCACGAAAACTCCGAACGATTAGGCCGACGGGCGCGATTGGGATCGAACCCAGCCCCTCCCGTCTACCAGCTTCGAGAGCAGAACCTCTCGGCCACTGGTGGGGCCTGTCGTCATTGGAAAAATATGAAATGACAGAAAACAGAAATTATTTTGAAAAAAAAAAAAAAAAACCTTTAATTGAGTATAAAACATCTTAATTATGTCTTTAAATTGATCAATAATAACTACGAAAGTGATAATACGTGACATAACTAATGCAATTAAATCATGCAATGTCTGGTTTTATTTTCTTAAGATCCAAATTGTGAAATGATACAATTGCCTACAAGACGTCAGATTTAATTTTGTTTTATAAATATTACTTTTGGCAAACATCCAGTTGATTTACAGAAAATAATTTATTAAAAATACAATTTCGAGGGTACTTGTAATATATAAGAAATAATATTTTTAAAATATCATATATCCACTATTTTTAAGCAGACACACACACACACAAAGTCCCTTTAATCTGAAAATACTTGGGAACGGAGAGTACTACAGATATGCAAGTGAGGTTTACGGTATAGCAAAGTGACTACGCCCGACCTAAAGCAAATGACAGCACCGCTCCTAGTGGCGAAATTTGGAAGATAGCCATTGCAAATCGAAAACGAAAAGAGATAGAGCAAAATTTCCAATTACAAAGTTTTAGAGTATCATAGAGTATCAAATAATTAGTACGAAACGACATTTGGTTCACACGCATAAGATAAATCATCACCTGTATACCCAAAAATGCCCGAAATCGATGAGCGACGATTCTGTTTTGCATATCCACACGTTGGAAATGTAGCAGTGCGCAATTGCAAATTGTGACGTTGTACTGTACTGTAATGCCTCTAAAAATTTAATTTCTAATGCATTTAAAATTTTAGTTTAATCCTTTCAGGGGCAGTAGAATTCTGTTCGTAAATTGATGAAATAAGTGACTGACACCAGAATATTCAAATGAATTTCTTAGAAAATAAAACCCCGCTAACTTACACTTTCATTACAAAAGCAAAATTTTATTAAAATATTCTTGGTGTCTTTGTCAGCTTTGGAATTAAAATTAGGTGGCTAGACCGTCTAGCCACCGCCATTGAAAGGGTTAAATCTATATCTTTGTATTGAAGAGGCTCGCAATAGACGTTCCATGCTGAGAAATGTGCATACAGATTTATTCACACGATTAGAAATGTGTATCGTGAGCAATGTCGAACTTTTCGAATATACTGAATATTATCTTTTTATCACTGTGAGACAGTTTGTCTTTTTTTTGTGTGTGTGTGTGCGTGTGTGCGTGTGATGTTATCAAAATTTATTCAGATAAGATCGTATCTATACAATAAATTGTGCGTATTTCTTCATACTTCTCGCTATTCCATTCAAACTTTTAATAAAATAGAGTGCATCGATTTCGGACATTTTTTGGTATGCAGACGAAGATTTATCTTATCCATGTAAACTAAATGTCGTTTCGTACTAATTAATTGATGCTCTAAAACTTTCTAATTGGAAATTTTGCTCTATCACTTATCGTTTTCGATTTGTAATGGCTGTCTTCCAAATTTCGCCTCTAGGGGCGCTGCTGTCGTTTGCATTAAATTAGGCATAGTCTCTTTACTATACCGTTACTTCACTTGCATAGCTGTAGCTCTCTCCGTTCCGAGTATTTTCAGGTTAAAAGGACTTTCCTTTGCACCCCGTATATTATTCAGCATTACTATTAGCATACTCTATTTAGCAGATGACTATATAGTCCTGGCAATAGGGAATTTTACCTAGAAAAATTAATGGTAGATCTGGGAATCGGCTTACTTTATGTTTTTTGGGTCGCTGAATCCGAATTTCTAACTTCCCTCCAAAATTTCCCCCGGTAATCCCTCCCCCCAAATTTTGGTAAAAAGCCCCCCAAAAAGGTTTTTATAAAAAGAATCAATTTTTTCATTGCTTTAGGGAAAAAGTATCTAGAAATTCAGAAAGTAGACAAAATTTGCAACAAATTAGATACATGACATTATGACTTAGGATGAAGGGGTAGGGTGTTCTGCCTCGGAACATGCGCGCGGGGCTGCGAGGACTAAGTTGCGCGATTCCACTTAACCACTCACACGTTTACATTTGCCCTCCTATCTCTCCTCCGAACTTTCCTTATAATGTTTGCTTTAAGTTTTTTGGGTCACTGAATCCGAATTTTTAACTTACCCCCAAAATTTTCACCCCCGAAAACCCCACAAAATAGTTGTTATTAACTTAAATTTCTTTTTCTTTTAGGGGAAAAGCATTACGAAATTCAGGAACTAGACAAAAGTTTCACTAAATAGGATATATGGCATTATGACGTAGGATAAACGGGGAGAGAGGGGGCTGCCTTGGAACATTCTCTGCGCGCTTTTCTCAAAAACCAAATTTTTTCAAAAAATCAATTTTTTGGGGTTTTGCCGGGTGAAATTTTGGTGGGAAGTTACAAATTCGGATTCAGCGACCCAAAAAACATAAAGTGAGTCGAAATCCAGAACGAGTATTAATTTTTCCAGGTAAAATCCCCTATTGCCTGGACTTCATAACTTAGTGCACTTAGCGCCGCAGTGCATGCTCAGCATGCTCAGAGGCAGCCCTCCCCCTCCCCATTCATCCTACGTCATAATGCCACACATCCTATTTGTTGCAAATTTTGTCTAGTTTCTGAATTTTGTAATGTTTTTCCACTAAAACAATAAGAAATTTAAGTTAAAAACAACTATTTGGTGTGTATTCGGGGGAGGGGAGGATTTTGTGGGAAGTTAAAAATTCGGATTCAGCGACCCAAAAAACTTAAAGTAAACCTTATAGAGATAGTTCGGAGGGGATATGGGAGGGCGAATGTAAACGTGTGAGTGGTTAAGTGGAATTGCGCAACTTAGTTCAAGCAGCACCGCGCGTATGTTCCGAGACAGTTCCCCCCCCTTCCCCTTCATCCTAAGTTATAATGTCATGTATGTAATTTGTTGCAAATTTTGTCTAATTTCTGAATTTCTAGATACATTTTCCCTAAAACAATAAAAAAATTATCTTTTTTATAAAAACCTTTTTTGGAGGGCATTTTACCAAAATTTGGGGGTGTTACCGGGGGAAATTTTGGTGGGCAGTTAAAAATTCGGATTCAGCGACCCAAAAAACATATAGTAAGCTTTTTTCCAGAACTACCATGAATTTTGCTATGTAGAGCCCCTATACGGTCTCTATTTCCTGTACTAATATCGTTCATTTCACACAGATACATGGACCGTATACAATAAATAAACTGGATGAAACCTGATGCCTGAATACAGAAGTCCTGAATACAGAGTATAATATACAGGGTGATTATAATTAAACTTCCCCTAAGCATCCTACATCGCAAACGGTGAGAGCGATTCAATGAAATTTGAAACTTGGTATATAGGCTAAACATGAGATGCGCTAAATGAATTTCGAAAAAAACAATTCAGCTCCAAAATGGCCACCAGAGGGCACTTTTTCCGGAAAAAACATTAAATTTAACACAACAAACGAACAAAAAGCAATACAGAAACAATATTAACTATCCAGAATAAGAATTATGAGTAATAAAATGTAAAACCGGAAAAAGCTGTCAGTTTTAAGAAAAATGTCGAGATCTGCATGCTTGCGAAGAAGAGGAAGCTTTATTCAAAACAGGTTAGGGTATAAAACTTTTGCAGACGTTCTCATTTTTTATGTCGATGTTTCTAGCTGTAATGGTGACGGTACACTTAGCTGAACCTACATTATTAGTGAAGCTGTTTTACGAAAACAAGGGGAATGCTTCTGCTGCAGCTCCTGAATTTCGTCGTATAAAGAACCTACGGCGTGAACCAATGTCTACTAACGGTATCCGGGACATATTTAAGAGATGTGAAGATACGGGGGAATTAGGAGTTCAACCTGGAAGAGATGTAAATCTGTCACACCAATACTTATTGATGCCGTCAACATTCACAGATATTTGAGTTTGGGGTCAGTAGCGCACGTGCAGTTTCTCGACAGACAGGCTATTGTTACAGCACCGTCTGAAAAGTGCTCAGAAACATAATGCACTACTTCCCATACAAGATCCACCATACCCAAGAGCTGTTGGATAGGGACAAGCCACGACGTCTCTCATTCGCAATTAATTTTCTCAACAAAATGACTATTCATCTATCATGACCTTGGGATATTCTGTGGAGCGATGAGGCTCATTTCTACCTCACTGGAACAGACAACACACACAATTGCTGCATTTGAGCTCAGGAAAATCTACGGATGCAGAATGAAATCCCCCTACATGCTCCAAAGGTGACTGTCTGGTGTGGATTCACGGCAACATTCATCCTTGGGCCATTCGTCTTTGAGGAAATAACTACACGTGGTCCTGCCACATGTTCCGTTATGGGACGTCGGTACCATGACATGCTGGAGACATTTGTTGTGCCGCAATTACAGCAAAGGCGAGTCATTACATCGACCATTTTCATGCAGGATGGTGCACCCCCACATATCCATGAGTCCGTGAAGGCGCTGTTGCTTCAACACTTCACAGACGAACGTGTTATTAGTAGCTTCTTTCATAATCCATTTCCACCATGTTCGCCGGATTTAAATCCGTGCGATTTCTGGTTATGGAGCAACTTAAAAAGTCTGGTGTATCATGGAGGTCTTGCGACGTTGAATGACTGAAAGAACTCCATAACACTTCATGTGTGAAGCATTACAACTGATTTGTTACGATCTGCTGTTGAACCCACTGTCCATCGACTTGAAATTTTGCAGGTACGTGAGGGTGGTCACATTGAGTAGCTCTCCCTACATCGTCCTGGACACGATTAACAACTGGTCCTCTTGTGAAATTTCATCCTAATCTCTTGTTGTTTCTGCAGACTGAATTTTTTTTTCCGTTAAACAGCGTACTGTTGTTTTATTCTTACCTTTACTAAATGTGGTTCTATGACAAGGTGAGAGAAAATAGTCAATAAATTTTAATATTGATTCATGATTCTGTTTTGGCCGTTTACTGCATTAAATTTAACGGTGTTTCCGGAAAATGCGCCCTCTGATGGACATTTTGGAAAAAAATTCGAAATTCCTTGAGAGCATCTCGTGTATAGTCTATATACCAAATTTCGTTCCATTCTGTTCACCCTTTTGAGTGGTAGGATCTGCTTTTAGGGGAAGTTTAATTATAAACACGCTGTATATCTGTTATTACTGAAGTAATTTTTTATTAAAACGTTAAGAGGCCGCGCTATAGTAATTCAAACCAAAGGATGTGTGTTTCACGAAAAAAAAAATCATGTATTTCGTTTTGTGATACTGTTAGAAGTGCAAGATATTTCATAGTAAGTACGTAGTATTTCATAGTAAGTAATTTACCAATGGGGTAAATTAGATAATCAATTATACAAATCAGTAGAATAAATTAAACCGCTATAATATTTAGTGTTTTTTTTAAAAAAAGTTGCGTTTAAATAATGTATTTACTTAACCATAAAAAAATAAGAACATTTTATAAACATATATTTCAGAATAGTTTCTTTTTATTATTACTATTTTTTCTTTATTTTTAATATATTTTATCGTAAATTACTTTTATGTCAAAAATTTATCAATTCAATTTGTTTTTAAGTCGCCTTTTCTTTTTCTTTTTAACTTTCTTCTGTTTTCACTAGAAAAAAAGTATTGCTATCGATTTTTTTTTCGACTTCCAGTTTTTGACGGATTTTCACGTTTTAGGGATCAGAGATGCCAAAAAACATATTTATAGAAAATATATGTGTGTCCGTATGTCGCCATTGTACCATCGAAAAGCATATTAAGATAAGCACAGAATTGAACCAATTTTTTAAAAATATTTTTGGCTATGACAAGCAGGTCCTCCCTTAATTTGGAAACATTTCAACGGAAGGGGGTGCTGTAATAGCGATTTTTGTGCTATTTTCGTTATTATACAATCGAAAAGTGTATGAAGTTATGTATGGAATTAAAAGAAAATTTTGTGTGTACGTTTTTGGACACGGCAAGAAGGTCCTCTATGAATTTAGGAAAATTCCACTGGAAGTGAGCGCTGTAATAGCGCTGTTTGTTCCATTTCCCTTTTTGTACCATCGAAAAGTGTCTGAAGTTATGCATAGAATCAAACCTTTTATGCTGTGCCAAGCAGGTACTCCTTGAATTTGGAAATTTTCCAGCGAAAGAGGCCCTGTATTAGAATTTTTTTTCTTAGTTATATTGTACGCCGTCTACTAATAAAACGACGGGAACTTCGCATTATGATAAGCCGGCTATTCGCGAACAGCTGATGTACAACAGAATAACGGAAAAACTATTAGTTTTAATAAATTTCATGATCGAGATTAATGGTATAGCATCGAACTTAAAATACCTGCCGGCCAGGACTACAGGCGGAGGAAGATTTCGAAGTTAAGTGTACTAATTTCACGAGCAAAAACTAAATCATGATTAGAGATTTATCCATTTTAGCAATTTTATCTGGCTGCTTTTGATGAGTTTTTATTTCATTTTTAAATAATAGCTAGTTTTATCTGAATCATGTTAAGTAGATATTCAAAAAAATATTTTTCCATGCTCAACAACTCGTAATTTTCTGGCACATTTTCAGATTCATTTTTAATAGAAAAAGTATTAAACTTGCTAACGTGATTTTTGAAGAGATTTATAAGCGACCTGTGTTTTTATTTTTCGCTCAATTAATTAAAATTTGATTTATGAACAATTATTTCTTCAGTAGGACAATATTTTTTGTTTCTAACACAATCGCTTCGGGAAATTCCTGTTCAAAATGCCCACTTTGACATCATTTTTTGAAATATATTCTGCCTCTATAAAAAAAAAAAAAAAATCGATCATTACGGTACATTTTATAGGTTCTGAATAAGAGTATCTACCAATTGGATACGTTTGAGAGCAAAAATGAGTTTAAAAATGAGTCAGAAAATAAGCAGTTTAGATTTGAATACACCCTTAATAAAAAGATTTTTTTCCTTCAATCGCTATGTATTTTCAATTTACTTTTGCTGTAAGAAGTGGTCCTATCAAAAACTTGTCTATATGTATGTTGTAGACAATATTAAGAAGATATATGTTAAATTCATGGGAATTTTATATCATGTAAATTGACGTAGTTATGTTTTTTTTTTCTTTTTCAGTACGAATTGGTCCTATCAAAAACTTTGGAATATAAAAGTTGTAGATAATATTAAGGAGATTTATAATAAAATAAATTGGATTTGATATCTTGAAAATAGACGAAGTTATGAATTTTTTTCTCCCAAAAACCCTATTTTTTGCGCCTCTTGAGCCCATTTTCAATTTGATCAAAAATCTGTGATACATAAATTTTTGGCCCTATTTTAAGAAGTAATAAAAGCTTTAACCTGATTTGATATATACAAAAATTAAGAAGTTATGGTTTTTTTTTTCGGTTTTCACAAAACCCCTCCCTATTTCCATCCCCTTGGTCCGATTTTGCCCATTAACGAACTTGACCGAGATTTTATATCCTTTGATTTTATGTATCATTTTGGAAGAGATTTGTGCAAAATTGTGGATATATATATATATATATATATATATATATATATATATATATATATATATATATATATATTATATATATATATATATATATATATATATATGTATGTATGTATGTATGTATGTATGTATGTATATATAGGTAGATACATAGATATAAAGTTTTTTACTGAGGGTGGTTTTGGGTTCTAGGGGTGGTCTCATGATGGTGTAGATCTGCAATTTTTTTTTCAGAAATTCCAACATAGGGGAGAATGTAATAGGCAGTATTTCATACGAAATCTACCTAATAATATCAAATTTTTGACATTTGTAATTACATATTGAAATAATAAGAGATTAAATTGATTATTGATTGTATTAGAATAATGTTTTGGGATTGGCACCTCCAAATAGTTTTTCTTTGCACCATTTTTCATCCTCTTACTTGTAATTATTTTCTGTTTAAATCGATTCGAGATGAACGTTCTATTTTTGCACAGATCTTTTTTACACTTTTTTAGGAACAAAATTACTACTATTTACTTTCCTAAGTCCTTGGGAAAAGCAAGGCCTTTGCTAGGTGAAACTCTAGCCGCAATTGTCTTTTGTAGCTTAGTGTCTTGTTCTTAAATACGATTTCGTTATCTCGGAGACCAGATTTTGTGTATTTTCGTCAGTTTTAATAATCTTTGAAAATCATGAAAGTCCTTTCATCTCTGATATATATAGAATTTAATTAGGTATTACATCAGAAATAAATGTAAAATAATAACACTGTGGTTAGATATATTCTACCAAAACCATTAGTTTGTCTAAGTATGAAGAAATATTATGAAATTTTATCGCATTAGTACAGGAAGTTTCTAATTTTTTTGAAAACTGACTAGAAACATTAGACTGACTTTGTTTTAATGTTTGTGTTGCTGATTTTGTTTTCAAAAAACCACTTGGAATTAGAACCTGGTGACTGCTTAATATTTTTTCTAAAAACTTACTTGGACATTATTGTCATGTAAGGTAATTTTTGGTCGTGCGGGTAGTATTTATTATCTACTTATTTTACTAGATTTCTATTTAGTTTTTTAATGCATGGTTCTACTAATACGATGGCTTAAACTAACCTAATATTGACTACGTAATTTACTATATGACGTAAAATTCGTAACTTATGCATAGACAACTGAAACAGAGTAATGAATTAACTAAAAGAAATATATATTTACTAAAATGATGCAAAAATATATTTACTATTCCATTAAAAATGTACTGGTCTTAAAACATAAAACCACTGATATTAAAAATAAATATAAAGAAATGAAAGATGTTACATTAACTACAAGAACTTTCGATCGAAAACGTGATTATTTTCAAGGGAATCCTTTCCTAAAATGTCGCTTTCACTGTGCTACTTATGTACCTGTTTGGAAAAAAGGTCTATTATTCTTTGGGGTTGTACATAATATTGGTACATTCCGATGATGAAGTGTTTGAAACTTTAAAATTATTAAACCAAATCTATGGCATTTCTTAGTATAAAGCATCATTATACACATTGTTCCCTTTACTCAGAATCTCCAATGATTATCTTATTTTTAAAGTATAATAATCTGTTGTACGTATAATAATTTTTTTCATTTTCAAAATCTATTTTTATATTTTGGCGTTGATTCAATCACGAAGTGTCGTTGATGGCACTGTTGCTAGTCCAGTGCTAATTTCATTAGTACCAAAGATCTAAAGATTGTCCAAATATCATGATTTAACAATATGGATTTAATACAATGAATACTACTTAATTGTTCATCTTTTTTTCTGTCTAATACTTTTCGTGCAGCGTATAGCTTTATTTTTTAAAGACACCTCAAAAACTTTATTATAACATTATCTACTCCACATAAAATTAGGCTTCATCGATAGGAATGCAATTTAAAGTTGACACGTACAGTCGTGGAAAAAAAAAAAAAAGTAAACACCCCTTACTAACTCCTCGACAAATTACCGTAGACGAAAGTTACTGGTACCGGACGATTGTAAATAAAGTCTACTTTTAAATGGTGTGTATAAAATTTGCTTAAAGGGACATATACATATTAGAACGTATCCAAACGTCTTTTTTTTTTTTTCAATGGCAGTACCCAAATTTAACGAGATATTTCAAATCTTCGGTTCAAAATATGCCCAGAAACCAAATTTCAAGTCATTTGAATGATAAGTTTTGAATTATAGACATTCAAAATTTAGTACTTCTAATGTTAAATTACATTTTCATATTTTTATTTATATCTCCTCAAATTATGCTCCTAATGAGCTACTTTTTTGTGTAACAATAATACTAATAAACCCAAACATAAATACGTTGAATTTCCAATTTTTATAATTTTATGATATGAATTATGAATTATGAAATTAATATTCGAAAAAATTATGAATTGCAACCTACAATTTTTTTGATGGATTTAGATTTATTAAGTCTTGCTTTATGGAAATCCGAAATTTCACATTTTTCTTCCAAGTAGTTTTCAAATTATGCTTAAAAAACGGCAAAATGGTGGTTTAAGGGGCCGTCTATGATAGAAGTGAGTAAATTTTTGAAATTTATTCTGCTATTCTGTAATCAAACAGGTTTCATTGACTCTTAAACGTGCCTTGATCAAGAAGGCGGCTCTCTTGGTTAACAATCGAGTTCGGAACTTCAATTTGGATACAGCCCTTAAAATACGCTCGTTTTAAAATAATTAATTTCTCGGAAACTTATGGCACGAATTGCATAAAAATTTGTTTATAGGCTAATTGAAAGGTGTAGAGTTTATTTATGCTGTCAGAATTGTGTACTGCCATTGAAAAAGACAAAGTTTTGGTTCGTTTTAATATGTAGATAGCCCTTTAAAAAAATTTTATATACATCATTTAAAAGTAGACTTTATTTCCAATCGTTCGGTACCAGTAACTTTCTTCTACGATAATTTGTTGAGAAGTTAGTAGGGGGTGTTTACTTTTTTTTTTCCACGACTGTACAATAAAAAAGTTCACAAAAAATTATATCAGGCCAAATCAGCCAAATCAATATCTCAACAGGCATTCAATATTTATATATCAAATTAATAACATGCGAAACAATATGTTTAACTGGCTTGACATTTTTTTTTCGTAATAAATATTTTTTTATATTTCTTTCAGCAGAACCAGTTTATCATTTATAAAATATCCTTAAAAACATATGAGTTCAGTTAACATTTCTAAGAGCCTACATATAAAAAACAGTGTTAAAAAAATACAATACAAGCAAAGACATAAACAAGTAGGATCTTAATAATTGTTCATATTTCATTTCCGAATTTCAAAGAAACTTTTTTTTTTTTTTTTTTTTTTTTTTTTTGCAATTTTACGCAGATATTTATAGAAATTTTATATATTATAATTAAATACTCAAACAAATATAAAAATCTAATAAGTAAAAGTAGTAAAAGTTAAATTCGAAAATCTCTTTAAAACAACTATGTTGTATGTATGAATGTCCAGTGACATAATTTCACACAACATAGATATTCCTATACAATTTTGAAGAAAGATTAACCAAAGATTAAACTTTAGTGTGCGTCTATCAATAAAGTTTCTATGATACGAAAATTACTTTCATCTATACATGTAAGCTCTTTTAGAATAAGATTCACGGAAAGTAACCCTTCAACATATATAAAGCCAGTTCTAATTAGACAGTTTAATCAATAGTTTTAGTTATAAATTCCTATATGATACATCAACTTCGCTTATTCTACAGAGAATATTTTTCATTTGAATAATTTATACAATATTTAGTTCTGAGCGAATACGGCGAAATTTTGGGATAAACAGCCCACGATAGAAATTAAGATCATATTATCTGTTGTTTAGTAAATAAAGAACGAAATTATCACGAATATTTAGAAGTTCAAGAAATAATACGTTATTCAAACGTATAATAACACCTTTCTTAGATATGAATAATAATCAATGGATCAATATCAGATCGAATGATTTTAACAATCGCATGCATGGAATAGTTATTGTCCATGAATAGTACTGAAATATTCTGATATAATTTAGAATAAAGATTTAACATAGCTTAAACTTTAGTGTACATCTATCAATAAAGTTTTAATGATACGACAATTACTTTTATCCACACATATAAGCTCTTTTAAAATACGAGGCATGGAAGTTAACCATTCGACATATACAGAGACATTTCTATTTACACAGTTTAATCAATACGCGTACTTTGAAGGTTTATTTGGTCATTGTATTAATATACATAACAAGACTGATGATAAAATCGATCTCTGAGAATAATGAGTTTTAGTTGTAAATTCCTATATGATACACGTATCTCACTTATTCTACTGAGAATAATTTCCATTTGAATAAATTATATAATATATGGTGTAGAGAGAATACGACGAAAATTTGCGATAAACAGCCTACGAGGGAAATTAAGATTATGTTATCGGTTGTTTCGAAAGTAAAGAACGGCATTATGATGAATATTTAGAAGTTCATGAAATATATCGTTATTCAAACGTATAATAACACCCTTTTTAAATGTGAATAATAAATCATTGATCTGAATCAGATCGAATAGTTTAACTATCGCATGCATGAAATATTTTATACGGTAGTATTTTTAAATGGTTGAAAAAAATATCTCACATGAAAAAATATATACAGAAAGGATTATTAAGATTTCATGGTGTCGAAGTTATGCAATCCTCAATTTTTTACAAATATCAAAATCGAAACTCATTTTAGGTTCACAAGTATTTAAACTCCTCAGTTAGAGTTATAGAAAACTTATATATATTATTATATATATATATATATATATATATCAAAAACCTTTAAATATCCGAATACAATTGGGAGAAAGATTTTTAACTACAATACATTTTCAAAAAATACATCTGCTGCATGTAATTTTCCGTGTAACTGCAAAGACCCCACTCTAAAAAAATACATAAACAATGATCATGGACATATAATCACTGGAAATCTTGATATTGTTCATGATTTTAAATTGAAACAACTAATGGGTTATGGTACTAAATATAGACTTCCATCTAAATTTAATGTTAAATCTATTATCAAACAGTTTACATATGATATTGATATTTTTATTTATAAAATTTCTATCTCTTATAATAAGCCTATTGAATATTTTAATCAATGGAAGATATTAGTAATTGAAAAATTAACTATGGCTTTAAAAAATAATATTGCTGATTTGGTTTCTATTAATACAAAGCATTATTTCCAACAAATTACTAAATTACAAAAAAACTTCGTTATTACATATGTAGACAAATCTCCTAACAATTATGCTATTATATGTAAATCATATTATCACCAACTTCTTACAAATTCTATTTCTTCTAATAAGTCATTTCAAAAAACTAATGAAAATGTAATTGTAAATAATCGTAAAATTCGAAGTTATTATAAACTATTAAATATTTTATCTACTAATTTTAATTATCCATATTTAGTTCTTATTCCCAAATTTCATAAAACTCCTATTAAATTTAGGACTGTTACTATTGGTTGCAATACATATAATAATAAAGCCAATACACTTCTCTTAAAAATTCTTAATCAATTATATGTACTTACTACAAACAATGATAATACACATTGTATAAAAAATAGCTATCAACTTGTTAATATTTTAAAAAATCTTCATTCTGTTTGTAATATAACGACATATGACTTCAAAGATCTTTTTAATAATATAGACCTATTAGATTTACATAAAATAATAAATGCATTATTTAAAAAGTATTATAAAAAACTGGAATTACCATCTAATATAGATATTGCATATTTTAAATCTTTAACTAACTTCATTATCTATAATAATTATATATTGCAAGATAATACTTTATATTTACAGCATGTCGGTATACCACAAGGCGGTTGTACTTCCAGTTTACTCTCAGACTTATACTTATCTCATTATGAACGTAATTTTACTAATAATAATCTACATTTATATCGTTATATTGATGACATCATTTTAATTGATACTGATCAATCTGCAATTACTCGATTTCCAGTTGATTATCCCACTAATTTGGAATTAACGGAAAACCTTTTATCTAACAATACAATTAACTTCTTATATCTTAAAATTACAATAAAAGACAATAAAACAATCACAGATTTATATGACAAACGTAAAGAAAAAAATTCACAGTTAATACATTTACAAATTTTAAATCTTGTCTACATCATTCTGTATTTCGTAATATAATACTTAATAATTTATATAGAATAAAATGTTTATGTTCTTTTCCTCTAATTAACAATAATATTAAAAAACTAATTTATGATGCATTAAATCATGGTTTTCCAAAAAAATTCATATATTCATTAATATACAATTAGTACTTTTCTTACATGATCTATAAAAACAAATTAACACATGCGTAAACAAAATTACAAAAAAAAATATCTATAAAAAATTAAAAATTGTAAAATAATATAAAAAAAATATTATAGGTTGGTTGGGTGGGTAGATGTTATAGTACGGAGGAGGGTGGTGTTGTCTGGATAATACGCAATTTTTAATTATTAAAAAAAAAGGGGGGGGCTCTTGTATTATTACTATATTTTTGTTACGTATTTTATATGGATGTTGATTTGATATTTTATATGTAATTGGAGAATTTCATTAATATTATAATTAGCTTAATTATTGATTAATCAAATTTACAATTATTTGTTATTAAATTCTAATTTACTAAGGACAATATCATATTAATTACTAATAGTATGCCATTCTTATAGTGAATAATATACATATAAGTATGTTTAATATAAATATAGTTATACTGTATGCATTAAAATTGGGTAACTATTTTTATTATTATTCCTCTCTTCTTTTTAATATTTATTATCGGTTTAATGTTTTTGAATGTCCCACATTCATACTTTATGGATTTTTATGGATGTCTGAAAATAATCCACATTCTATATTTGTGCTTTTTAAGTAATGGGAATTTAAGTATCATTTAACCTTCTATATACTTCCACATGTTTTTTATTTCCTGTTCATTTTATAAATATCTTATATAATTCATTAAAAAATAATTTTTATATTATTTTTAATAATTATTTATATTAATTATTAATGAATTTATTTTGTTTTATAGCATATAGCTATATGCTATATATTATCAATGTTCTAGAATTATTTAAATTCTTAGTTTAGTTTAAATAAGTTAGCTAATAGAATATATTGTATGCTTTTAAATTTTATTAACAATAGTTTTTAAATACATTGTGTGGTTTATATTAGGTTTATAATTCTCTATATATAATGATATGTTTGGTTTTGCTGTTTAAACAGTTATTTACATTCAAATGCTTACAAATATTTATCTTGCGATAGATGTTAAATATAAGTAATAATAGATGGCAGCACCAAATTTGTCTCTTTAAGATAGCTCTAATTTTTAATTTTTCTAGCTCCATTTCAGTTATAATTTATACACCAGGGGGTATTTTTAGCTAAATTTTGACGATATTGTTAAACTGTTATTAATTAATTTAATAGTGCATTTTAAATAATGTAATTAATATCTATTTATTTTATATTAGATTAAATGTGTTTTACAAGGTATTTCAAATTTTATTTCAAAATGTATTAACTGCATCCTTTGGTATCATTTACTGTGATTTCTTAACTGTATTATTCACTTTAATCTTTTTGATATACTGGTAGACATGTGCGCATGGATTTTTGTAAAATACTGAAATATTAATCGGTATGGTGTTTATTATTTATATTTTATATCCTATAAATATTTAAATACGTTTTATTGATTCTTCCATTTCATATTATTTGTCTCTATTCTGCTTTCATTTTTAATCAATTCACTTGATTTTGGTGGTTGTTCGGGCATAGGGGAAAATAATTTTAGCTTTAGCTTATTTTTCCCACAGAAAACAACCATTTTGCTTATATCATTGAATTCTGTGCCCTTGATAACGTAATTCAATGTATAAGCTTTTCAATTTTTGTCGGTGTCCACTTTTTTCTTTTTTCTTTCATAATAATTCTTATAATTTTTTTTTTTTTTTTTTTTTTTTTTTTTTTTTTTTGTACTTACAGCTTTAATTCATAATAATTGACGGTGGTAGGTTATGTTTAATTAATGGTTATATATATATATTATATGTTTTAATTTATTTTAAATTTACATATATTTTTTAATTTATTTTAAATTTATATATATTTTTTAATTTTAATACATTGAATTTTGCTACATTATCAAAAAAAATTATGCGAAGAATATATCCTGGTTCATGATCATATTATGATAAATAAGCTGATGAATATTTTAAGAAAATTGTATGTTCTGCTAAACAAAACAAAATTTCAGAAAGACTAATTTTGATCTTGAAAATTTGAAATGAAACGTTTGATATTATTTGTGTTTCAAACTTCCGCATTTTTCAACATCATACGAGATTTATATGCGACAAAGAAAAATTAAAATAAAAAGTATGTAAAAGAAACAATGTTTTGTAAGCATTCAATGTTTATTTTGTGAATCACCATGACTGCAATTTATGTAGTGCCAAAAAAGTCCATAAGAGTGTTATAATTTTGCAGGGGTCTTAATATTCTAAAATTCAAAACTTTGATATTAACTTAATAGAAAAAGAGAAATAGTAGTTTTAATAAAGAAATTATTATATTTGTCCTATTTCTTTTTATTACATATCAACATGAAAGAAACAAATAGATCATTTAAAGGGTTCTTTTAGGATTTCTAATTTTTATGTTCAGTGCATATTCATAATTTAATTATAATCCCTTTTAGAAGACAAAAACAAAATTTTTGAATACTATATTACTTATTTCTTTTTATATTTTCTAAGTTCTAGTGTTTAAAATATTAAATTCTTGAATTTTACAGGCAGTTAGTATACTTTAGAGAGCGTATTTCTGAGCATAAATAACAACATTGTTTCTGTAACTCGTAAAAGGTTGTAACCACAAAGACTATTTGAAGAGTTAGCATCTGTTTCTGAAAAACCCATATAGCACAAGAGCTCACAAATTCTTTCTTGGGAGATCCAACTCATCCCAGGATCCTCTCAAAATTAAAATGACAAATGCAGGCTCTCCTAGGTAGCTAATTTAAGGATATCCTGAGGAGTAATGCCCTGAAAGATTCCCGGTGAGTAGCCTCCCCGGGATGACATTCCCAGGGACATACCTAGGAAGACCTTCCTGAGGACATCTCTAGGAAGTTATTTAGTATTTAATAGACTTTTGTTGAAAATAGAAAATAATTTGACTTTAAAATATAACATCCCATATAGAACGAAATCTCCTCAATATTATCCCAGTGCTTCCAAGTCATCCCAAATTCCTGCTAATGCTAAAATGACAAGATCAGGACTTCCTGGTGAAGAGACTTTTTCGATTTCCTCAAGAATAGGCTCCCACTAACGCCCCACAGAGCAACTTCCGAGGACGCCTCTTCTGAGGAAGTACCTAGGAAGTCTCAGAGCTGGCGCCATCTCCTGAGTGATTCTGGAGTACAATACTCATTTTTTTTTTCATTTTAATGTTATTTCAATTTTTGATGAGTTAGTTTTATTTTACTAATTATTCGATTCATTATTTTTTAGAAAATTAGATAATTCTTATTAAACTACAATTAATTTTAATTACTGCAACAACTTTTAATCCTTTTTAGTTAAATTAAAAAAAAATATTTAATATTTCAAATAATAATTATATTATATGTCTTTTAAACCAAATTTTATTCATTTATCATTATTTTATTAATTTTCAATAACTAACATAATGCATTTTAATTTATTATTATTATTACTTTTTTTGTTAATTAAGTAATTATTTTTTTAATAAAGTAAATAATAAGTATGTAAATTAATACACTAAAACCTCTAAATGGAAGACAATTTTGGACCATATTTCCGATATTTAGAGGTAAAGGTATCTATAAAAAGAAAAGATGAAATCCTTACCATGTGTTTGTGTGTAAGTATCAGTCTGAACATTTGTTATGAAAATACTTTAAATCGACACCTGATGCACCTAACGCTCAGATTTTTCATTTTATGATAATTACCTAGCATACTTAACAAAACCCACATTTAAGAAAAAACAGACATAATTGACGCGACGAGGAAGAGTATTTTTATCTCGACATAAAACACCAACTTAAAGAGAATACAAGGGAGAATATTATAACTGGATTGCCACTTGACTCTGAAAAGGAGGAATCCCCCCCCCACCCCCACGCTCCATCACTTTTGTCAGATAAGTATGTGTGTGCATGCTTGCGGTATGTATCTGCAAAAAAAATTTTTTGAAAGGAGACGATAAAGTGTTATTCCAAGAATTATCAGTAAACCCACTTCTTAAATAACTAACAGAAAGCGTTTGTCCGTATAAATATAATTCAGAATTTTTTAAAGAGGTCATCAAATGTTTCTGTAAAGAAAAGAAAAAAAAAGTATTTATTTAGTTTGGGATTTGTACAAAATAATTTGATGATTAAAAAAAATCTGATATTTTAAACCATAGTATTCTTTCTTTTGAGCATTTTAAATTGCCTGAAATGCAAGTTTTGTTAACAAAAATTAAATTACCTTTCAAGAAATCACTAAAAATATTTCATATCGTTCATTGAATGGAAAATGGTGCATAATGAATTTTTTATTTCACAGAAAGTTTTCCCACGATTTTAAAGATCGTTAAATGGAGATTTAACTGTAAATTAGTTTTATTTATTACAGTAAGAGAATAAAATAATTTTGTAACAGGCATAAATTTTATTAATAGTTTCTATTTTTATGTATCTCAGCCTGTTTTTTCATTGTAATGATGGAATATTGCAATCTATTTCTTACCCCAGATCCTAATATGACGGAATTATACAAATTTGTAAAAAGATGTGTTTTTGATGACAACAGAGCATTTTAATATTTTTACAACGTTATTATAAAATAATACATTGGTTTTAAAGCACTTTTCAATTCGTCCACGACAGGTGGTAAATCGCCAAACATCTGAAACTCGTACAATCGTATGGGGTGTTTCATAAACAATGAAATTAATGATGCGTCAATAAATACTTAACAAAATATGCCAAATTGCAATGAAACTGTAACAATAAAATAATTTAAAGAATAAAAAAGTAGAAAAAAGATTATAAATTGAAAAAGAAATTGTAAAATGTAATTTTTAAAATATGCCTTTAACAATTAATAGATTCCTATTAATTTATTTGCGATTATACGCTCAGAAATTAGTGTAGAAATTCCAAAAATATGGTTTAAATAATTTTTAATCCCCCCCCCCCATCTTAAAAAGAAACACAGCAAAAATTTATGTATTTTTTCATAAATTTACTTAATAAGTGCGTTTTTTACCAAGCGCATAATACACCTTTTTCTGAAAAAAAAGAGAGAGAGAGAGAGAAAGAAGAAAGTATTTGCTTTGAAAGGATTCTCTCAATTGGAATTTTATAGTTTAGTAATCATAAAAAGAATTCATATTTTAAATCAAAGTATCCATATTTTGCATTTTAAATTTCTGGAAATATTGTTTTTATTAACGAAAATTTAATTATGTCACAATATATCCTCAGAAACGTTTAGCATCATTAATTGTATGAAAAATAGTACAGAATGAATTTTCCAAGTACAGAATGATTTCAATGGATTTTAAATAGGAAAAGCTAAAACAATATTATTGTCATTTAAAAATATAATTTCCTGTAGGAATTTTAAAATTCAAAGACATTTATGTTATCTTAAATAATTATTGACAAGCTTTTTTTTTTTTTACTTATGAATTTAAATTTATATTGAATATTCACAAAAGGCTATGCATTTAAATTTGCAATAGAAGTTACATAATTCCAGCTTATACGAAGCACATAAAATATGGATATTTTCTAGTTTTGAGTTTCAAAAGAGTGGAAAACTACATGAATACCTTAGAAACATTCCTAGTTCAACGGTCCTGTAGCATAAACGATAAAGCGCGCGACTGGTGTTTGTAAGTACCATAGATCAAACTAGGAAGGCAGATTGAAGGTAAGAAATTTGTCCCCAAAGCTGTTTTTCATGTAATTCCGTGTGCGTGCTTGATAATTGTAATGTCTGTTACACGTGAATCTGTCTGATAACTAGTTAAAAAAATAACGTACTTATTCCTAAAAAAAAAATAATTAAATTGTTTTACATTAATTACTTTAAACAATAGCATCAAAATTTTTATGGCATATTAAGTGACCTTGAAGTTTCCCAAAGTCCTCCAGTATAACTTCCTAAAATCTTCCCCAGAACCTCTCGTGGAAGACCCTAAAGGAGATTCTGCGGAGCTCTCCAGGACGTTGCAAGACGGACATTTTCTGTTCCTGAGGACCTCCTGGAGTCAATTTTCTGAATCCTTAGGGATGTCCGGGGGATGACGGTGTTTCATTCTAAATCTTCCTGGGGAGGTTCCGGGGAGGCAGATACGCTGTATGGGAAAGGTAATATTCATTAAATTTAAATTATTAATTTATAATTAAGTTCTAAATACAGGGTCCATAAAACAATGACCCAGTGTCAATGGTATACTATAAATGTTTAATTTAGACTATTTATAACAAATAATACATCAAATTGAAGGTATACTAACCAAGCTTTTAATACGAATGTTCAAGACATGTATCTTTAGTTAGACCCTGCTCATTCAACCTAATGTCCAATTCTTACCACACTTCGTTTAATAAGACCGGCGTAATGGAAGCAATAGCCTCTTCGTTTCAGGGTCTCAACCATAACAAATCATTAAGTATCGGAGGAATGTATACACAGTCTTTTATAAAGCCCAAAAAGTAAACAATCACATGACTCTGACGGCTTTTAAATCTTTATTCCAGAAATAATACTTTACGCTCAGAAATCACCATTTTGCGAATGTGACACTGCAAGCAAGTCAATAATAAAGCAATACTCGCCCATGCGCCAAACTTAAACAGTTTGAGTTACTCTTTAACCCTTAAATGCCTGAATTTTCAAAAATCATTGTAATAATGTTTTTCGGCTTTCATTTTTTAAATAAATTATGGGAAAAATACTTTAAAAAATTATATTTTGTTTTAAGTATAGTTTACGGCTAAAAAACAGTTTGTTACTAATCGGCAATACTGGCGTTTAATTGAAAAAATAATTTCCCTTGATAAAATTCTACAATATTAAACACACAAGAACTTTAGAAATTTTAATAAGAAATAAATTTTACTTGCTCACTGCAGGTCAAAATAGGTTATTTCGCAAGCATCCAAACAAAACAAAAAGAACAAGTAGAAACATTTGAGAAAATAAATTTATCTTTATTCTTAAACAGCACAAGTGTTGCCATCTAAATGTTGAAAATCGATTTAATAATATTTTCAGACTGCATTTTATCGGCAACATTAGGCAGTTTAGCTTCAATATTATTCTAATAGTATTTTAGAGCCTAAATTGGGTATGTTGCCGAAAAGCAACACCAAGCATTTAAGGGTTAATTATGACCTTGAACCATCATTGTAGAACGTTTACAGTTGATACTTTCAAAATTTATAGCGGGGACATTCTTTTATAGACACCCGGTATACACTGTCAGAAAAACTCGTCAATATACACTAAATTATTCCTAATTTTTTAACAAATAATTTCCGTACGCCTATAAAACATGTTTTATCCACGAATTCTCCCCGAACGTCTAAAACGAGGGATAGATTCCGTTAATTCCTAGCACGCATGCGTATTGAATCTGTTAATAATAAATCCGATTTTATTTAAAAATGAAAAACCAAAAATTCTATAAATTAAGATTTCTAATTAAATTTAAAAATACAAAAAAAAAGTTTTCGAATTTAAAAATAAATAACAATTACTTCTCTCATTCATTCAAAAATACTTACAATTTATTTTTTAAAGTTGAATAAAGTTAAATAAAGTTGAATTTATAAAGCTGTTTATAAATAAATATTCACCTTTAAAACATACTTTAAACGAGCACTTAAAAAATATAAGAATTAAAAAAAAAAGAAAAAAAATACCTTATCGAATATATATATAATATTCATATTTTACCTGTAGAAATCTGCGAAAGAATATTTAAAATTTATATTTTTATCCTATATTAATAATAAAGTATGTAACCCTCTGCCACAATCTCAGTAAAAACGAAATCTTACTGAACTGAACTTCAAAATTAAAAGCTTTTAAAGGAAATTGATCAAGTCATACCCATCATAAGTGAACATATATACTTCAATGCGTTTCGTTGGTGTACAGCTATTGTTCCGCGCTACCATGCTCGCTTCTAAAGGCTAAGATGGCTGGTTCGAATCCAACGTCTGTCGCTTTTATTTTTTCCCAACCATCTTCAATTGATGGATATTTTACTTCCTCTAACGCAAGAAAAAACGTCTATTCGTAAATTCACGGTAATATGCCGGCAGCACTGCTGCCAGTAGAATTTACGTAAATTCAAGAAATATTTTTGAGAGTGTAGTATCTTCGTGTTATTGGAAACACACATGTGTATATAATTTTTATATTTCTAGCATATCATAAAGAAAGTGAAAAATTGATTATGTAATTCCATTTCTACGCAGAAAAAAATGAATTTAAGTAGAAGAAATAAAAATTTATGTACATTTGTCTAAAAGGTGATTTAAAGTGCAACATCTTATCAGGTTATTATGCATATTTGCTTTCTCTAAATTTTCTGAGTACTATATTAAAATCTATTTTCCAATTAAATGTTTTATCTATCTATCTTCCAAATCTATTTTCCAATTAAATTAAATGTTTTTATGTTATAAAATTTGTGCCGTTAGTTTTTTTGTTAGCATAATATGTTTTTTTTTTTTTTTTTTTTTTTTTTTTTTTTTTTTTTTTTTTTTTTTCTTTTAAACAAAGCAGTTATTTAGCTTTAATTACAAGCATACTTGATTCAAATAGTTCTTTCGACTTCAAAAGCTAAAAATCGGATTCATTGTTCATTCACAACTTTAAAATTTCTTCCGGTTTATAGATTGTGTATCTGTATAAAAACATGGCCATAAGTGTAGGAGTTATAATAAATGTAAAAATTAGCAACTTCCAATTATGCAATTAGAATTCCCTTATTCAATCAAAATTACAACACTTATTATATCAAGCCATTAGGATTTTGTCGCAAGTATAACAATAAAAATTATATTTTAGCAAAATCTTAATATTTCTGAATAACTATAAAATATATGGTATACCAATACCTTACTAGTATACTAAATAATATATATATATATATATATATATATATATAAATTTTTTTAATGAAATAATTTATTTGTGATTAATGATACAAAAATTTATATAAATATATATATATTTATCCTCTTGAGACCCAAGCTCGCATTTTTCGTGCAGATTTTACCATTTTTAGGATTAAGGCTCTTTATGGGGCTAGAAAACTTTATATATATTCATTTATTTTTAAAACTAAAAATATATATAGAGTTTTGGCGTGTCCAATAAAATGGACATTGAGTCTTAGTCCTGTAAAAACCATATTATTGAATTGCATGATTCTGAATGAAAAATTCTTAATTGCAAAATTTTCTTTCATTATAAATTTGTTTTTATTGTTCATACATCATCTTTAAATATTGCACAATTATATTTTTTTCTTTATCAAAGAAAAAAAAAGTACTTTTGGATGAGATTTATTTGAAAAGTATAAATCAATTTAGTGATTTTTAAATAGCTTTTTAAAAGGAACAAAAAAAATCTATCACATCAATAAAAGTTTTTTCTAAAAGGAAATTAAAAAGAAGTAAAACACAGCTTATTTATAATCTTAAATTATTATCTCCAGTTATATTTTCTTTCGTTATAAATTTTCATTTATCGTTTATACATCACCTGTAAATATTGCATAACTCTTTCATTATCAAAGAGAAAAAGTATTTTTTGGATGAAATTTATTTGAAAAGTATAAATCAATTTAGTGATTTTTTAAATATTTGTTTTTAAAAGGAATTTAAAAAATATATCACATCAATAAAAGTCTTTTCTAAAAAAAAATTACAAAATTAGTGGCACGGTTATCACAATTGACATTTGGCTGCCAAAGGGAATTAAAAAGAAATAAAATGCAGTTTATTTATACTCTTAAATTATTATCTTCAGTTATATTTTCTTTAAATTTTTATTTCTGTTTAATTTCGATTAAATTAACTAATTTAATTATAAACGACTTACAAACAGTAAAATAATATAAAAAGCTTGCATTTATTTTTTGTTGTTAAACGAATATACAAATACAAGTTGCATTTCATGCTTACTTATTTTACAGGCTTACTTATTTTATTTTATACTTATCAAGTAACATGAGATCGCTACATAGGCTTCAAAAAGTCGATTTTTAGCGTCAAGTTCCTATTTCTTTCAGTACAAACTTTGCTGACATCAGAAGTGTATTTTTATCTTTTATACGTCACTTCCAAATATTACATAAATTCGATTTTTGCATCATCAAATAGAAAAAGTGTATTTTAACTAAGAAACGTGTTGATCAATTTAGAAATAATAATAATAATTTAATAACATTTTTTTTTTTGTTTTTAACTCTTCTCAACACCAGTAATTTGTTTGTTAGAATAATGATAATAAATAGTGGCACGGCTACCACAATTGGCAAGTAAATGCCAAGAAGAAATTTAAAAGAAATGAAAATGAGTTTATTTAGAATCTTAGAACGTTATCTCTAATTATAGTTTCTTAAAGTTTTTTTTTTTGCTAATTAAATATAATTAAATTTATTAATTAAATTATAAATAGTATACTAACAGAAAAATAATACCCAAAATAGTTATGAATAAGAATAAAACATAATAAAGGCTTAATTATATATATTTACCAAATACTGCAAAAAAAAAAAAAATATATATATATATATATATATATATATATTTCATTGAAATCCAAAATTTAACAATGTACAGATGTAGAACAAGCATTTTATCAGTAAAATTATACATTTTTAGGATAATATTTAAATAGTTTTTTTTTTTTTATTATTTAAGAATATATATTATCTACTTCGGTATCTATTATTTGTTTCACTACTGTGTTGATTTTTAAGTAAAAACTAATGTATCTCTTCAGTATACAAAAAGAGATGAATAAAAACAACTGATGAAGACCCAACGTCCAATAGAATGAACATAAAAAAAAAGTTGTTTATTCTCTAAAATATGCATTAGATTACTTTAACTGCTATGTCATTTCATTCATACAACATTTAACAATAGATGTATGTAACATTAATATCAAAATACTTTTAAAAAATATAAAAAATTAGCGTTAAAACTGTCTGCTTACCTTCAACAGTCTTTCTCTTGTTGGCTGCCACATTCAAATGATTAAAATACACATTTAGTTGCAATTTGTTTTATTATTTTGGCGCACAGATAGGAGCACCAGACTGTCTAGTATCATAGACAGCAAGTATTTACAAGTTACAACTGAAATTAAGTATTTTACATAAAAAATAAAAATATCCAATAGAATGGACGCGGGGTCTCAGGAGGATATATTAACACCCTGAAAACCACTTATTAAAAAAATAAATTTATGTCAAAATGTTCTATAACATACGTTGTAAATGAATTTAAAATAGAATCTTAAATGCATAATTAAAACTATTCGACACATAGTTAAAGGGAATTATATATATATATATATATATATATATATATATATATATATATAAATTATATTTAACCACAAATGTTTTGAATTCTATAAGCCTTTGAAAATTGAAACATCTTCAACTATTTTTTTTTTAATACTTTATTCTTTTATTTCTACTTTAAAAGAAAAGGGACTAATTGCACAAAAATTCACCTTTTAGGAATCAAATGTCATAGAAAAGGAAAAACCGCAATTAAAATTAGTCATCCGTAAAAGTCAAAGAAACTGATTTTTTACTTTTTCCTTTTTATAAAAAATGAAAAGCTCGTTAATATAGAATGTTAATTAAAATTATCAGCGCATATTGACTTCTATTTTACTAATCTTAATGAAGCTCTTTGAAAATAATCAAGTTCATTTTTTAAATTTTTATATAACGTTACCTTATTAGCAATTCGAAATGCATTCTGTTTAAAGAATGCAAAGTGCGTCAGATATCTATTTTGAAAAACTTAAATTAATGAAATGAGGAGTTACAAGTTTGATAAGAAAGTAGAATAAGGCCAACGTATGTTGAACTTATGAACGAAAAATTCTATTATACAAAATCTTTCATCTTTCGCCTCACCTCAGAATAAATAAGCATAAGGATATGCTTATAAATAAACAATTAAGAAAAATAGAACGCCAAGCATACTTTATGAAGCACTTTCCAATGCTTTAAGACAACTGAAATGAAACTTCACTATTTCAAAAAGTGGAAGTGGTTATGTAATTAAGTAATATATTAAACGCATAACTCATTCACACTCTGCACTTCTTCTCGCACTGTCCATTGTCAAAATGGAACTCACATTATTTTATCTAGCTCTCTTTATGATCTACAGATATTTATATATGATGTATGAAGAGCAAAAATTTATTTTTGCTGGAAAACAATTACCATAGTTTAAGATTCACAATTCAGAAATTTACGGAAATTGACGGTAATATACTCGAACTGTTATGTGTAAACCTATATATTATCTAGAGATTTTATAAATGCCACGTATTAAGCTAAATGTATTTCAGGCTAAAATCGCATATCGCAATAAAAACATATTTTCAGAAATTCCCATCCCTAGATGGCGATGTATGCTGTCCTTTTCCGCCATACTGAGTACAAATATATTTATCTGCTACAAAGATCTCTATGTATATGAAATCTGATGAAGAGAAATATGCATAATACAAAAATTCGTGCCCATACACTGTAAAGCGTACGAATTCTTTACTCTTTCTTTGTGTATGTTTTATTATATTTATTCATTTATATATACAGGACATGTCAGGTATTCGAGAATATGCATTATAGGTGAAATATCACCCTGTCTATTGTAGTTACAAATCCTTTTCTCTTACATGATAACGTATCAGAACTCTGGCTAACTGAGGAAATGAAGAAGCAAGGTGACATTGGCACACTGGCTGAAAAACAGTTTGCTTTAGAGATTGCCACATCCATGAAAATCGCCCGGCCATTTGTCTTTAACGTAATGAGAGAAATGAGGGCACTCAGGTTCCATATGGAAACGTTTCATGCAGAAAACGACATTTCCAACACATTTTTAAAATCATCAAACACATTTTTAAAATCATCAAGACACCGGTATTCGTCAGTCAAGTCTATAAACATTCTAAGAAGTTAACGAGGCAACTCGCTTAGAAGGTGCAGATTGATGAGAACACAATCTGATGTGTGATTCTCAGGACCTTCGTTGGAGGTCTTATGTGATGTGGAGAGTACATTTCTTGCCTGAGAAAATCAGGGATGACTGTCTTACAGGGACAAGCGCCTCCAAAACAACCTGAAACAGCAAGAGGATGTAGGAATGCACTCATTTCTTTACAATGAGAAAAACGTATTTTCGAACAGCAAGATAATCCGTGAAGGTGTGATATCCCCGAAGAGATTTTGACAGATATGTTTAGAAAATTACCAGACACATTGATGAATCTGGAGTGTCCGGAGAAGAAACTACGTTTTGATGCCACCACATTTCTTTCTTCGAGATGCCAGATTCAACACTGTTGCTTATACCGAGTTGTTAAAGCAGTAAATTTCTTCTGTAACACGTGGAATGCCGTACGCTTTTTAACAAGACCTTGAACTATCCCATACAGCCGATATAAACCAGAAATAGACCGCAAAAGCATTCATGACGATGCCATCCTCAATTTGTTGCCCCCAGCTTTCCTGATATTAACAGAATGGCCCATTACGTATGTGCTGTAGTTGAGAGGGACTCCAATAGTTATACATACAGAAATGTTTCCGTCCTTAAAGCAGCCTTTGTGAATACAGTAGCAAATGATCTCAACAATCATCAGATCATTACCTGCAGTCAGTTTTGACAGCCTGTAGAGGCGGCTATTGCAGTTGGCAAAGATTTCAACGAATGATGTCATCCGGTGTGTAATGTTCACTTGTACAGAATGATATATTTTTTAAAAAAATGCTCTATCGCTGGTGTATATTCCTGAGTTGATTTGTTCTTAAATATATACATATATAGAGAGGTTACAGATAAATACATATACAATTATAATGATACATAGATAAGCATAGGTATGCATACAACGAAATGAAAAATGATTGGCGCGACCAAATAATAAATATAATTGAATTAATTAACATATAAACCATATAAATAGATTTTAAAAAACTGAATAGACAATAAAAACACAACGAAAATGTTGTGAAACGTTTATTATTATCATAATATAATAATTTGCTTTTTCACTGGGTATGAAATGGGAACAAAATGATAAGAACGGAAATGATATTTCTTAATCATAATAATATTACATGTCAAAAGACGATTTCAGTCGTGACGTCAGTCATGACGTTTTGGTTTGAAACTGACTCCACACAAACGATTGCTATGTTGTGTTTTCTATTTTGTTTGTGTGTTGCATCTATATCTTATATATATATATATATATATATATCTCACATCTAAGTGTTTTAATACTTGATATGTACTGGTAACATTTTCCACGATTTATATTTTAAAAAAATGACTCATAGCAACCGTTTGTTTGGAGTCAGTTTCCAATCAAAACGTCAAGAATGACGTCACACTGAAAGCGTCTATTGTGCTTGCTTTATATGTAATTATTTCAATCCATCTATGTTGTAGATATATCACTGCGTTTCAATCTTGTCGTAATAACAGAACACGCCATGACTTACAAATGGAAGATTTTAGTTCTAGTTTAAATTTATACTTGATATTTCACCAATTTTTTGGTTGGAATTACGCAATATTATACACTAAAGGTTCTGCATATTTTTTAGGTGCGGAATATTGACAATCCAATTAAAAGTGGGATCTTCAAACTACTTATTTGTGTTTTGCATAGCGAACTGAGATATGATTTGATAAAAAAATATAGTTAAGGTTTGGAATGTTTCAATCATGGTTCAGCGAATCAATTTTTAACATGCGAATACAGGCACGTCTATTTTATTGTCCTTCTGGGAAGAGAATCTAAGTTTATCTTCTGAGGAAAAAATAGGCGAAACCATTAGTTTCATCCGACTAGTTTTCGGTACAAAAATGCGTCCATTTCATTTTGAAAATCAATATGAATTAATGCTGTAAGGACGATGTAAATATAACTTTTTTTAATCATTGAAAATGGTTTTACACCAAACCGTTTGTTGCTTCAGATAGTTCTCCGAAAACTGAATCCGGGCTTTTTTATGGCCAGTTCTTAAACGCAGAAACCGACGACATTTTACATATTGAAAGATTTCGGACCTCAATATTAACCTTCCTGCAATTTTTTTTGTTCATTTTCATAATTGTTTGGAGTAACGTAGATGAGATTTTGTAAGATGCACTCAACAATAACAATTCTTCTCTTTTTAAGTCTATCTATTATGTTTGTTTTCAGTACAGAACATTCTGTTCAGCTAAAAGCGACATGTTTAGTCCAAAGGTTACTTTATCGGAACAAAGATAGATACAAAAAGAAAGAAAAAAACAGATAAAACATATATATAACTTTTAATATTAAAATTAAATATATTTCAAAAATGCGGTTTGAAATATTGAATGATTTCTACAATATTAACATTGCACCATTTCCTTTCACCAGGTCTATAGAGACTATATCTAAACTGATGACCAGAAATATATGTATTGTTATTGCATGTCAAGTATAACTGTTTCTCTAAAGGAAGCAAAGGACAATAACCTTTTCATCAATCAAAAGTATAGATACCAGGATTTTTGTTGATATCTGTAAGAATAGTATAGATATTTTACGGATATCAGAATATTCCTCCAATAACAATAAATTATCAGCGATATTTAATTTCTATTATTCTTATTCTAATAATTCATTGTCAAAAATGTTTTAAAATTTAGTTTTTAAGTTCTAATCTACCATTTCTCTTTGTCGGAGTAGAAATTCATTTCTTTAAAATTATGATAAGTATGTAAACTATACCCATAAGAATAGACAAAGTGAGAAAAATTTTGATATTAATTAATTATTGGTATTTCATTGAAGCTAATAATTATAGTAAGATGAAAAATTATGCATAAAATAATTTGAAATATGCAATATTTATATATGTATATTTCTTTGCATTTAACTTCCTTCGTCTTATACAAAGCTTATTGCATCCAGGGTTAATTTACAACTAGGCAGTTAAGCCTACATTATCAAAACCTTTTTTTTACCCCCCATTGGTTTTCCATTTCTTAAAAACAGCATTAAGAACAATAGAAGGGCTAAGTGGAAGAACATACGAACATACTAAGTAACAAAAATTACATTTAAAGAAATTTGATGTGAAAGTTTTCGTTATCAATTTTAAAGATTTATTTTCTGTTTGATACCATGTGTTTAAAATATTAACAGGTGTGGTACTAAATTCTATCAAAAAAACTTATTCGTATTTAATTTTTAAATATTAAAAAATATTAACATTATTTGCATTATTAAATATTAAAATATTAAACATTAATGAATAATGTCTTAAATCTTCAAGGCTAAATAGAACTGTGGTATTTTAGCTTTAACATGTGATAGAATACCTGATAATATCTTTGCCCGAAAGACAAAATATTTTTTAAGAAAATGTAGCATAACAGTTCTTCCACTCAGCTGTTCCATTAGTATGATTTATTTATCGGTATCAAAAACTAACTTCAAGATTGACAAATTAAAAGAATATTCTATCATTACATTGATTTACCCAAATGTCTACTATACTCTCTTGTAGTACATAGAATCATGAAAAATAATATTTAATATAAATATATATATATATATCTATATATATATATATATATATATATATATATATATATATATATATTAACAAAAATCTAATAATTATACCGCATATTTAATTAAAAAAAAACATACTTTCATTGGAAATTTGGTTTCTCCATAATTGTATATATTTTTGCATTTAACTTCCTTCGTCTTATACAAAGCTTATTGCAGGCAGGGTTAATTTACAACTAGGCAGTTAAGCCTACATTAACAAAAACTTTTTTACCCCCAAACGATTTTCTATTTCTTAAAAATAGCATTAAGAACAATTAATATGTTGTATTTATCGGTATCAAAAACAAAACTTCAAGATTGACTAATGAAAAGAATATTCTAACATTACATTGATTTACACAAATGTCTAATATACTCTATTGTAGTACATAGGGTCATGAAAAATAATATTTAATATACAGGGTGTCCACGGATAACCAGACCGACATTTATTTTCGCAACCGTTGGTCCTAGATGCACACTTCCAATTACAAAATGTGTTTAAATAAGGTAAAGAATTATTTTAAAAGCGATTTGGGTCAGGAAAAACATTTAAAAAAAAATACTAAATTTAAATTTTTATACGGTCCCCCGGTTTTAGGTAGCTTTCTTTACAAAAAAGCTACCTATTGCAGCCGTTCGGAGGAAAGCGATTTCAAAAAATTTTGGTATATTTTCATCGATCATGACCCCCAGACCCCGAAACCACCCTCCGTTCAGAATTGATATATATATATATATATATATATATCTGACCTATGTCACACTGTAACTCCCGTAATTATGAACCGATTTCGATGTAATTTGGTGTGTACATAGTACATACCAATGTCTCGACCGAGTTCGTTGGCCAGCTTCATCCGCCGTTTTGTTTCAAAATGGCGGCCATTTAAATATTTTAAAAAAATTTAAAACTTGAAATGTGGTACCAAAAAATTAAAAATGGAAAAATATTTTTTTCTTATGTATTTGACCTTTATACTGAGATTCCGGAGCAGTTTTTGTTTCGTCTATATCTTAAAAAATGGCTGAGTTATAGCATTTTGAATTTCTAGCGTGGCTGACATTTTGAAACGTCCTGCATTTTGTCACGCGATAAAAGGCGTATTTATGAACCGATTTGGATGTAATTCGGTGTGTACATAGTACATACCAATCTCTCGACCGAGTTCGTTGGCCAGCTTCATCCGCCATTTTGTTTCAAAATGGCGGCCATTTAAAATTTTTTTAAAAATTTTAAATTTGAAATGTGGTACCAAAAAATTGAAAATCTGAAAATATTTTTTCTTATGTATTTGACCTTTATACAAAGATTTCGGAGCAGTTTTTGTTTCGTCTATATCTTAAAAAATGGCTGAGTTATAGCATTTTGAATTTCTAGCGTGGCTGACATTTTGAAACGTCCTGAATTTTGTCACGCGATAAAAGACGTATTTATGAACCGATTTGGATGTAACTTCGTTTCTACATAGTACATATCAATGTCTCGACCGGGTTCGTTGGCCAGCTTCACCCGCCATCTTGTTTAAAAATGGCGGCCATTTAAAATTTTAAGAAAAATTTAAATTTGAAATGTGTTACCAAAAATTGAAAATTGAAAAAAAAATTTTCTTCTTATGTGTTTGACCTTGATAAAAAGATTCAGGAGCAGTTTTTGTTTCGTCTATATCTTAAGAAATGGCTGAGTTATAGCATTTTGAATTTCTAGCGTAGCTGACATTTTGAAACGTCCTGATTTTTCTCACGTAATAACAGGCGTATTTATGAACCGACTTGGATGTACCTTGGTGTGTACATAGTACATACAAATATCTCGAACGAGTTCGTTGGCCAGCTTCATCCGCCATCTTGTTTCAAAATGGCGCCCATTTAGAAAAATTAAAAAATAAAAAAATTTAAATGAGATACCAAAAAATTGGAAAATGAAAAAGATTTTTTTTTGTATGTGTTTGACCTTAATACAAAGATTCCGGAACAGTTTTTCTTTCGTCTATATCTAAAAAAAAATGGCTGTGTAATAGCATTTTGAATTTCTCTTGTGGCTGACATTTTAAAACGACCTGATTTTTGTCACGCGATAACAGGCGTGTTTATGAACCTATTTCGATGTAACTTGGTCTGTACATAGTACATACCAATGTCTCGACCGAGTTCGTTGGCCAGCTTCATTCGCCATCTTGTTTCAAAAGGGTTGCCATTTAAAAAAAATTAAATTTAAAATTCAAAATGAGGTATTAAAAAATTGGAAAATGAAAAAGATTTTTTTTATGTGTTTGGCCTTGATACAAAGATTCCGGAGCAGTTTTTGTTTCTGAAAATTTGTTCTTTTGTTGATATCTTAAAAAATGGTTGATTTATAGCACTTTGAATTTCTAGCATGGCTAACATTTTGAAACGATCTTGTATTTGTCACGCGATAACACACGTATTAGCCTATTTCGATGTAAGAAGGCATGTGGATAGTATACATCAACACCTCGACCAAGTTTGCTGGCCAGATTCATCAGCCATCTTGTTTCAAAATGGCGGCTATTAAATTAAAAAAAAAATATATATATATTTAAAGTGAGGTGCAAAAAAATTAGAAATTGAAAAAGGTTTCTTTCTTAAGTATTTGATCTTGATATAAGGATTCAGGAGCATTTTTTGTTTGTCTTTACCTTAAAAAATGGCTCAGATATAGCAGTTTCAATTTCTATTGTTGGTGACATTTTGAAAAATCTGATTTTAGGTAGCTTTCTTTACAAAAAAGCTACCTATTGCAGCCGTTCGGAGGAAAGCGATTTCAAAAAATTTTGGTATATTTTCATCGATCATGACCCCCAGACCCCGAAACCACCCTCCGTTCAAAATTGATATATATATATATATATATATATATATATATATATATACATATATATATATATATATATCTGACCTATGTCACACTGTAACTCCCGTAATTATGAACCGATTTCGATGTAATTCGGTGTGTACATAGTACATACCAATGTCTCGACCGAGTTCGTTGGCCAGCTTCATCCGACGTTTTGTTTCAAAATGGCGGCCATTTAAAATTTTTACAAAAAATTAAAACTTGAAATGTGGTACCAAAAAATTAAAAATGGAAAACTATTTTTTTCCTATGTATTTGACCTTTATACAAAGATTCCGGAGCAGTTTTTGTTTCGTCTATATCTTAAAAAATGGCTGAGTTATAGTATTTTGAATTTCTAGCGTAACTGACATTTTGAAACGTCCTGAATTTTGTCACGCGATAAAAGGCGTATTTATGAACCGATTTGGATGTAATTCGGTGTGTACATAGTACATACCAATCTCTCGACCAAGTTCGTTGGCCAGCTTCATCCGCCATTTTGTTTCAAAATGGCGGCCATTTAAAAATTTTTTAAAAATTTAAATTTGAAATGTGGTACCAAAAATTGAAAATTGAAAAATATTTTCTTCTGATGTGTTTGACTTTGATAAAAAGATTCGGGAGCAGTTTTTGTTTCGTCTATATCTTAAGAAATGGCTGAGTTATAGCATTTTGAATTTCTAGCGTGGCTGACATTTTGAAACGTCCTGATTTTTCTCACGTAATAACAGGCGTATTTATGAACCTATTTGGATGTAACTTGGTCTGTACATAGTACATACCAATGTCTCGACCGAGTTCGTTGGCCAGCTTCATTCGCCATCTTGTTTCAAAAGGGTTGCCATTTAAAAAAAATTAAATTTAAAATTCAAAATGAGGTATTAAAAAATTGGAAAATGAAAAAGATTTTTTTTATGTGTTTGGCCTGGATACAAAGATTCTGGAGCAGTTTTTGTTTCTGAAAATTTGTTCTTTTGTTGATATCTTAAAAAATGGTTGATTTATAGCACTTTGAATTTCTAGCATGACTAACATTTTGAAACGATCTTGTATTTGTCACGCGATAACACACGTATTCGCCTATTTCGATGTAAGAAGGCATGTGGATAGTATACATCTACACCTCGACCAAGTTCGCTGGCCAGATTCATCAGCCATCTTGTTTCAAAATGGCGGCCATTAAATTAAAAAAAATATATATATATTTAAAGTGAGGTGCAAAAAAATTAGAAATTGAAAAAGGTTTCTTTCTTAAGTATTTGATCTTGATATAAGGATTCAGGAGCATTTTTTGTTTGTCTTTACCTTAAAAAATGGCTCAGATATAGCAGTTTCAATTTCTATTGTGGGTGGCATTTTGAAAAATGTGATTTTTTGCATGCGACAACACTCATTTATATTTACCGATTCCGATGTGAGTGAGCATGTGCACAGCAATTACTAAGGTCTCGACCAAGTTCACTGCTTAGCCTCATCCACCATGTTGTCTTAAAATGACAGGCACTTTAAGAAATTGCCGAATTTGGCAGCCAAATATAAGTTACTTTAAAGAAAAGCAGCTTGGATAAAGCTGACTAATTTCGCGAAATTCTCATTCATTATATTGATAAAAATTAGTATTGAATCTCCTATATTCGGTTTCCCCTAAATTGAGCTTTGTGTGTTTGCATGATATAAGTTGGCTTTTTTTAAATAAGGATTATGAAAGCTACCTCTTCCTCCCGGCACTGGCCGGAAGGACTTTTTTGCATGCGACAGCACTCCTATATATTAACCGATTCCGATGTGAGTGAGCATGTGCACAGCAATTACTAAGGTCTCGACCAAGTTCACTGCTTAGCATCATCCACCATGTTGTCTTACAATGACAGGCACTTTAAGAAATTGCCGAATTTGACAGCCAAATATAAGTTACTTTAAAGAAAAGCAGCTTGGATAAAGCTGACTAATTTCGAGAAATTCTCATTCATTATATTGATAAAAATTAGTATTGAATCTCCTATATTCGGTTTCCACTAAATTGAGCTTCGTGTGTTTGCATGATATAAGTTGGCTTTTTTTAAATAAGGATTATGAAAGCTACCTCTTCCTCCCGGCACTGGCCGGAAGGACTTTTATAAGTTATATTTAGTAAAATTCTCTTGTTACACTGACAAGTAAGACAAAAAAAATCCCGTTATTCTATGATGAAAATTCACCGAGTAATAGCTGTTTAAAGTTGAAGCATATTTTTTGCTGCAAATTAGGAGTCATTCACAAATTTAGTAGAAATATAATTTCGTCAGATATATTAAAATAACATTTCAGAAAAAAAATTAACATTGCAATATAAATTTGACATCTTTAATCACTGTGACATATTAATGCAAAATATACAATTTCTAATAAACATACAAGAAGAAAAACAAACAGAATTTTTGTTAAATAAAATGATGAAAATTAGCAGCCTCAATTCTTTACAAAATGATAAATACTTTAAAATGTTATTAGATTATATTAGCCTGTAAAAGTTCGGTTATGTCACTTTGTTTAGCTTTTGATAATTGATTATGTATTCAGTACCACGGAATCCGAAATTGGCCTTTATTTTTTTACCATCACGTAAAGATTTTTTGCTAATCGTAAATTTAAAAGAAAAGTAAAATTAGCGAAAATTTTATACTAATAGATGTGTTGGTTCTGTTTTTAGCTTTTGAAAATTGATTCTTGTGTATTTTTTCAGGGCTGAATCCGAAAATGACTATCATTTTAAATCATCACGTCAGGATTTTTCTCAAATTACAAATTACAAATTTAAAATTGATCCATCCTTCCCTCTAAACCTGATCGGACAACTGAGCTGTTTAGCTGTAAGAAATCCAGTGTAAGCCAAAAAAAGTTTATAAATTATTGAATTAAATTAAATTAAACGGAATAAAAAAGTCTCTTTTATTTTATAGTATCAGGTTTTTCGCTATTTTTTAACCCCGAAATTTACGATTTGCGGCAAATCCTTATATGATTGTTAAAAGTGAAGATTGAGTTTTTTTTTTTTATTATTCAACGTTAAAAAGTACATAAAACTTAATTATAAAAGTTCAAAAACACGACCATCGCAGGTTTGTGTTATCGATTTTAAAACTCTTTCTTAAACTTGTTGACGGTAATCTATCCTACTTTTATATCCTCTAATATAAGTATGTATAAGATGGTCAGAGTCGAAAATCATAATAATATTGCATTGTCATCGGATTTAAGTCAGTACGTAAAATTTTACTTCGATAGGACATATGAAAGTAAGTTAAAGTTCAAGTACAAATTTTAAACTGGAAAGACGATTGATGCAAGTTAAATAAAACCTTATGAAAATAACATAATTTTTGTTAAAAGAATTTACAGTCTCAAATCCTTACAGAATAAAACATATGTTAAAATACAATTATTTTAAATAATCAGAAAGTTAACTAATAAATTTAACTCAATCGTAATAGTTATGTACAATTTTTATCAAAGAACAGATACCTTAAAATAATTTTAAATAGTTTATATACGACCCCTGAAAGCGTGGCCGAAATCATCTGTTTTGAAATGCAAAAAAGTGGTATAAGTCATGCATTCCAAAGTTTCAGAACTCCGTCAATTTTAATGTTAGATGAATGGGACTTTTTTTGTCTTGCTTGTTAGTGTCACAGTAAATTTTTACTAAATACAGTAAACACTCTGTAAGGCGAACTCTGTGTAATACGGAAATCTGTCTAACTCGGAAAGATTTTCAAGTCCCTGTGAATCCATAGACATAGAGTAAAAATTATGTAAGGCGGAATGTTGTCTGCTGCGAAAATTTTTCTTGGTCCTGATCGCTTCCGTCTTAAACAGAGTTTAGTGTATCACTTATAGGGTCGTGGGACCATATAAAAATTCAAATTTCGTAATATATTTTTATAAATGGTTTTCTTGACCCAAATCGCTTTAAAAATAATTCTTTACCTTATTTAAACCATTTTTGTAATTGGAAGATGCATCTAGGACGAATGGTTGAGAAAATAAAGGTCGATCAGGTTATACGTGGACACACTGTACATAAAAATTAATAATTATACCGTATATTTAATTATCAAAACTATACTTTCATTGTAAATTTGGTTTCTCCGTAATTGTATATAAACAATACTATAAGGTAATCAAACTTATGAGAAAGTTTCTTTGTTATGCATTTCTGTATCACACTCCTATATTGATTATTTCTCTGATAATATCTTCCATTGTTATAAATTATACCATTTGATGTACTAAAATAAATGCTACAAAAGTTTGGCATAAAGATTGTAAAATAAATTTAGTCACATATTATCTGATTTTTTAGAAATTTACAAGACAATCAGCTTTTTGGATTTCATTTTTTTTTCAGACATGAATTCTGTTATTGGTTTTAATATTAAGGTGAATACTTTTATTTCTTCTTATTAATAATGCAATAAATATTCTAAATATTAATAATAAATCTCCCTTTGATGTTCATTAAGACGTTTTCTATTACATCATAAATGCATTTTTATGCAACATTTTATGTGTTATCTGTATTAACACATTATAAAATGAAGGAGTAAAGTAAAAATAATAAACTTTATATAATTACCACCATAAAAAGAAATGAAAAAATGAAAATGAAAATTTTTCATTTGCATTTCCCTTGTACTTTTGTGACACGTTTTTACAGTAGCTGATACAGGTTGTTATATTTTGCAGTTCGAATCGTATCCTGTGAATTGCTTTTTATGGTGATATTTTTATCAAATTTTAATATTTTAATTATGATTTATGGCCAGTTTTTGTTGCTGTTTCAAACAAAGCAGTAAAATGGAGAAAATTCTACATTTACCTCACGAGAAGTTAAAAAGCAATGATTGCAATAATTTCTAGTATCATGTTATTAGTACTAATTGCTCTTTATGGACCCATACCAAATGGGAATACGCAGCTATCGCCATCACGATTGCTTACAGAAATGTTAATCGCAGTTATTGCAATTTTTTATTCTTTCGGATGTAGATATACATATTTGACAAATAATCGAAAGACTAAGAGTAAGGTATATTATTTTTTACAACTATCACTGTTTTTTACCTATAGGAAAAATTCTGATATATGTTTGCAATAGGCAAATTTCATTTTTTAGCCATTGCATTATAATGATTTTATGTTATACGTCAACTATGCACAGCGTGCGCCATAAGTTGGTACACACTTAAAAAATAAGAAATGCTCGAAAAAATTTTCGGTTTGCGCGAAAATTATCAGAGGGATATTTATTTTCATCTAAAAAAAAAAAAAAAAAAAAAAAAAAAAAGATTCCAAATGTAACTGAAAGATGGCATTCACACGTCATACCGAGACGTTTTATGCAAATGAGGCAAACACAAATAGACAATGGAACAAATCACAGTAAAATGACACTGTGCCTTTATTTTAATGAAAAATATGTTCAACAGGTAAGGTAAGTTAAGGTAAGGTAAGCACTCACCCTGTGAACCAGCTTTTGACTTTTGGTTAGGTAAAACCCCAAGCACAGGGCAGGGAGGAAACTACCATTTTACGATTCCATATGAAAATATTTCACAAGTTTGCAGATTTCAGCTTACAGTTTGAAATTATTTTTTTTTACATTTTTACAACTTTTTTAGTTAATTAAGTATAATTTTTTTAGTCAAATGTCCATAACATGTTGTCGAAGGCTATTATTTTTTTTTATGTTTATCAATTTACCAGTTAACATTTAAATAGGATTTAATCCAGTATTGAGGCCAAAGCTTCATTTTTGTTAGGGGAAAAAAAATTCAAAGTTTAAAGAATTTTGTTAAGGTAATTACTATAGTATATTTAAAGACAAAAATATTTTACAACGATTATAAATTAAGTGCCCTATCATCCACCCCACGGCCCATATGTGGGGGCGGATAAGTGCTCGCAGATTAACGTTTCACGAGGGCAATGGGCCCGGATGAAATCCATAAAGTCAAATCAACGATTTGGCCATCCCACATTGCACTCCTGAAAAAACCATTTAAGTTTCAATAATTAAACTTTAAGATTTACCATAAATTCGAATTACTATTAAATCAATATAATGTGAAAATAATAAAATAATAAACTATATATGAGCTATTCAAATATTTACAGATGTAATTATTTACAGATGACACCTAGATCTACAGAGCAGGGAAAAGAAGTATTCACAGTGAAAGACATGTTAGATAATTATAGTACTTGTTTAAGAATATTTTATAATTAAGAATTTAATTAATTTGTAGAGAATTAATTATTAACGTCATTCGGGGGTTTATAGGTAACTCGAAACTTATGTTGTATAGTTTGTGTATAAGTCCATATTTGAGTTCACACATGAGTTCATATTTGAGTGCACGTATAAGTTCATGCATGGGTACAAATAATTATTTCTTTTAATGATCTGATCCACAAACGTGGAATCAGCGATGAATCCGCTGTGTGTGGACGATATCCTTCTCGATGTATACAGTTTGTACATTGTTTTAAAACTGGTTTTGTTCGATTATGGCAACTTGTTCAATAGGAACACCACAACCAGGTATATTTGTTAAGTGAGGCGCGTCAATACACCTATTACAGCTGAGTGCAGCATGTCGGCATCGATGCCACCAACGCGACGGTCCGTCGAATGACAGTTTCTACTTCCAGAAAGTGATTTGGGAGCCAGGGTGCACACAGACTCTAAAGTATCCCCACGACAAAAAAATATGCCGGGGTTAAGTCCGGAGATAGTGAGTACCACTCATACTTGCAACCTGCACTTATCACTCGGATCAATATATATTATTGAAAGTGTTCAAGAGGAAAGTCTTTACTTAACGTGCAAAGTGGGTCGAGACATCATCCTTCATGAATGTGACGACATGTAATGCATGTCTGTTCTGCAAAGCAAGCACAACGTGGTAATGCAATTATTATTTATATTACATCATAATATCATTTTCAATCCTAATCAGTCTTTCTATTACAGGATAATTTCTATTGCATCGTGGTCATGCAAAATCGCTTCACTTGACAATCACTTTGTGGTTGTGGCATTACTGAACATAGTTTACTTTAACATAAATGCACAGTGTGCTGTTACTGTGATCTGTTTCATTGTATGTTTGTGCTTACTTGATTTGCAGCTTCTTCTGAACTTCTCATTATGACGTGTGAGCGCCTTCTTTTAGTTTCTTTTGGAATATATATATATACATACATATTTTATGCATGGAAATAATCCAGTGTCTCTCTGAACATATTCGCTCAAACCGATTCTGTTACCGAGCATCACTTCTATTGTTGTGATTTTCTTAAATTTGCACGAAATTATGACGCACACTGTATATTTCCAAGTTATAACAGCATATATTTCACCTACTTTATCTGATTTTTATAAAGTTTAGAATATGTCACAAAATTTGTCTTCGTATTTATATCTTTTGTATATAATGTGAGTCTGTATAAGGAGAACCGTAAAGCTCTATCCACGCCAATTAAAAAAAAAAAAAAAAAAAAAAAGTTGATCCTTATCTATTAAGTATGCTTCTTTCTTGTTTTTATTTCGTCAACACACACCATCTTATCCTTTTGTAACGGATTACATTTATTAGTATATTTTTGATATATTTACATATTATTCTATAATTGTTTATGCTCACTTTTGCTTATTTAATTATTTTTATCGATTAATTGTATTTTATTAGCTCGTAGCTGACTAAATTTTTAGTTACGTATAGTGATTTACAAATATTATTTTTTTTAATGCTTTATTCATTTTCAATATTTTTAAATTTTATATTTTCATTAATACATTAAAAAAATTTTTATAGAATTTTCTTGTCATTTATTGTGAGTAATCTGTATACACTTTTAATTGAATTTATAAATTAATTAAGTGTTGAAATACTATCATTGCAGCAGTAACTGGCAGAATATCGCATTTTGATTTTCTCCATTATCTAAAAATACAAAGCAATTATCATCTTCTGAAATTGAATGATTTTTGATTGTTCTCAATTTATATTATCTCATTTTATATGAAATTATTATATAGAATGAAATTTAAATTAACCCTTAAATGCCTAATTTTTCAAAAATCATTGTAATAAAGTTTGTTGGCTTTCATTTTTTAAATAAATCATGGGAAAAATACTTTAAAAAATCTTATTTTGATTTAAGTATGGTTTACGGCTAAAAAACAGTTTGTTACTAATCGGCAATACTGTTCTTTAATTGAAAAAAGAATTTTCTCTGATAAAATTCTACAATATTAAATGCACAAGAATTTTAAGAACTATAATAAGAAACAAATTTTACTTGCTCACTGCAGAACATTATAGGGTATTTCACAAGCTTCCAAACAAAACAAAAAGAACAAGTAGCAACAATTGAAAAAATAAATCTATCTTTATTCTTAAACACCACAAGTGTTGCCATTTACATGTTGAAAATCAATTTAATAATATTTTCAGAATGTATTTTATTGGCGAAATTAGGCATTATAGCTTCAATATTATTCTAATAGTATTTTAGAGCCTAAATTGGGCATGTTGCCGAAAAGCAACAACCGGCCTTTAAGGGTTAAGTTTTAATAATTTATATTTTTTCTTTTTGATTTCTTATTATTTAGCTTCATGTTGCTCAAATAAAGCACATATCGCATGCAATGAAGTATAGCAAAATGTAAAAATAATAAGGGAAATAGTTATGGGTAGGCCTTAATAGTTGTGCTGAGACAGAGCAATACAAATGCTTGAGCGTGGGGTTAGCAGCAATAGTTGGACGTCCGAAAATTTTAACTCCACATGTAATATGATTTTCTGGCTTCCATTCAAGTGTGGGAAATGTGAATGTATTTTTCCTTTTTCACTAAATTTTATGGTTGCTTTTGCAGAAACGAATGTGTTATCTTTATTTATTACTAGCTGTTACCCGTGACTGCGTTCACGTAACATTTAAAGAAGAAGAAATTCATCAATTAAGCAAAAAATTTCGATATTTAAAAGCATATATAATTAACCTTTTATCACATTTTATAGTAGAAACGCTTCTGATGATCCCAATTTGCTTATTTTTGTTTATGCATATAGGACCATTTAAATTTCTTTTGTGAGCATGAAATTTCATACACCTTCTCTAAGATTAAATGAGGAATAAATTTACATCTCTGTTATTCTATTTTATTATTTATATTTATTCCGTTCAAGGATATTGATTTAATTTATGTTTTCGAGACAAAAAATATTATTTAAAGATATATATTAATAAAGAATTTTAAAGGAAAGTGGTTATTAGTATTTCACTTCAGACGTGACTTTGATATGATTAGAATAAACGAAAAATCAACATGCACCATTATGGTTATATTAAAAAAAATCACATATTGGAAGAGAAAAAAAAGATAAATGGTATTAAAAAATAATCAAACGTGGTGATAAAATAATCAAAGTTCAAAGTAAAAAAAAAATAATCAAAGTTCAAAAATAAATAATAAGAGCACGGGAAATATCTTTAACTTTCAAATATTTATTACATTTTAATTTCACGGTACCACACTTTTATGAGCTCTAGATCTACCAATAATATCAAAATGTTTATCACGCTTCAAAGACTCTTGAGCCTAAATACTTATTATTAAAGCAATAGAGTTACTTATTGCTTTCGAGGAATAAATCGATTTATGTAAAAGCACCACAATTATGAATAAACATTTTCATATCTATTGTGTGTTGTATTTTGGCTTATGAAAGCTTTGAAATTTGCAGGAATATGCTCCAATGGGGTAACAGTGATAGATTGTGTTTCAGAGAGATTTTTAACTATAGATTTCGATAACTTAAAATCTAAAGAAAATTTCCCTTCTTCCTTTGCGCTTTTCGATAAACACGGTGCCTTTATGCATTAGAGGGATGTGAAGTGAAAAGCGAATTTATTGTTTAGTTAAGGTTTTCGCTCTTGTGTACACGTAAATGATGTCACATGTAAAGCCTAATCTCAAATTGAAATTACTTGCTAAACTTTTTTAAGTTGACTATCCTGTGCCATTTATTAAATTTTATTGAAACCAGTGTTATGGGAGATTGTACTGTAAAAGGATGTTAAACTTATATATTTGCGATTGTTAAATTCTGTGCAAATCACGCCATTTTGTATAAAAACTGCTATAAAATGCTAATATTTTCTGAAAGAAAAGCAGCTAAGACTAATGTCAGACGAACATCTTTTGCACGCTTTTTTCCTTGCGTATTACCCCTACACAATGCTAGCGGCATATACGTGAGGAAAAAAGCGTGCAAAAAGACGTCGCCTGGCATTAGTTTAATGATTTAAAATATGACGACACTAGGTTAGTTTTTCCTACGGAATGTTACTTGTCGAATAAATAAATATATATATATATTCTTTCACTTCATGAATCATTTAAAACTATGCATTTTAATTTATTTAAAAAAAGGGAAACCGATTAATGAAATCCAATATTATTGTACATTTAGAAAAACATTGAAAAATAATTTTTTTTAAATACACTAAATTTCATGTAAGAAAATGTATTTAAAATGCAAGCTAAAATTTCATTTTCAAAGAATGCGACTTTTGATGCAAAATTTTATTTCTGAAAAGTATATTCTTATTGTAAGATTTCGTTTTAACTTTCCAAGCTGGTGTAATGAAGACGACATCGTTTGACGAAATTAAAATAAATCTATGTTAATGTTTTCGTATTAAAATTAATGCTTTCTATGAAAAAACATTACATCATTTTTAACCGATAAAAGCTTTTACTAAAAACGCCTTTGTGACATGTTTTAACTGCCATCTTTTAAAATTAATCAATTAAAATAGTATATGATTATTTTAATCAAGGCGTCCTGATAAGGGAGTCTTGATTTTAATTTTAATTCGTATGAATAGTGGGCAATAACTATCCACTTAAATGCACAGAAGTTATATTTACTCCTTGGTTGCGTCAATATGTCGACAGACGATTTTTGTTTCTGTGGAATAAATTCATTCATGAAGTTTCGATGTGTGTAAATATGTTTTCAATTTTGGAAAATTTAATTTAATCAAGTTTTTGCACCATTTATACTAATTGAAATTCAATTCTTTTTAATTTTAATGAGAAAATAGCGTCAAAAAATATATTAAACCGTTTTAATTCCCCTTTTTTCCACCAAAAATATCTTCTCCTGATAATCATAACGTGAATTTTGAAAAGAAAACTCTCATTTGTATGTAACTTACATTCAAACTTTTTAATCAGTATGGATAGTATTCCTGCGACGTCACAATTGGTAAAATAGCGGTTTTTATAGCCTCGAATCAAAAGCGAGAATAGGGTCCATTTGTAAAAAATATTTGTTATTCGTTTTGATATGACGTCATTATTTATCTATTTTCACTAGTTACTGATATTGATGCCCATTGTATTTTTAACGAACATTTGGAAATACCTGTTTTATTTCAAATTTGACGTCATATTTTTCCAATCGAATAACTTTATTGATAATATTATTCTTTTTCATTCTTTTTCCTTCTAATTATGACACCATTTTTGGCAGAAAAACCCTTATTAACGTAACCGATATTCATCCTTCATGCATAATAAATAATACCCCATTTTTTGTTTCAAGTATGACGTCATATTTATTTTCTTTTGAATTCTTTTTATTTTAATTTTTAATTAACTGTAGAGGAGAAGTTATTATTCCAGATTTAGTTTTTCTTGGCAACAAGAAAGAAAGATGGTTAAATTTATCGGGAAAATGTCAATTGATTCTGTATGAAAAAGAATGAAATTTTGAATTATTAAGATAATTATTTGAATAAATTAAATAAACTATAGCCTATGTTCATTTTCGGGTTGTAATCCATCTATATCAGAAAAATACAAAAGCATTAATTCATCCGTTTAGATGCTGACTTCATTCAAACATTCGGACACACATTGACATTTATAATATTACTAGCTGTTACCCGTGACTTCGTTCACTTAAGATTTAAAGAAGAATAAATTCATCAATTAAGCAAAAAATTTCGATAATTAAAAGCATATGTAATTAACCTTTTATCATATTTTATAGTACAAAAGCTTCTAATGAACCAAATTTGCTTATTTTTGTTTATATATATAGGATCATTTAAATTTCTTTCGGTGGCTTCAAATTTCATACTCGTTTTCTAAGATTAAGTGAAGAATAAACTTACATATTTGCTATTCTATTTTATTATTTATATTTATTCTATTTTATACTTATTCCGTTCATGGATATTGATTTATGTTTTTGTGACAAAGAATATTATTTAAAGAGATACATTAGTAAATAGTGATTATTAACAGATCACTTCAGACGCGTCCTTGAATTGATTAGAATAATCGAAAAATCAGCATATAACATTATGTTTCTATTTCAAAAAAATACATCTTGGAAAAGAAAAAAAAGGATAAATGGTATTAAAAAAAATCAGACGTGGTGAAGCATCAAAAGTCAAAAATGAATAATAAAAGTATGAGAAATTTCTTTAACTTTCAAATATTTATTAAATTTTTATTTCATGGTATCACATTTTTAACAGCTGTAGATCTATCAATAATATCAAAATGTTTATCACGCTCCGAATGCCTCATGCCTAAATGCTTATTATTTAAGCAATAGAGTTGCTTATTGCTTTCAATCACGTAAGAAATCTATTTATGTTAAAAGCAGTCCAGTTACGGCTAAATGTTTTCATATCGATTGTTGTGTTGTAATTTTGGATTATGGAGGCTTGGCTATTTGTAGGAATATGCTTCAATATTGCTAAGCTTTCTTACATGAAATTTCTGGGAGATTTTAAGGTAAAAGGATGTTAATCATGTATTTTCTGGAAAGTCTGTGGAAATCAAAACATTTGTTATAAGTGATATAAAAATGCTAATATTTTCTGAAAGAAAACTGGTCAGTGATTTAAAATATGATGACGTCACTTGGTTAGTTTTTCGTACGGAATAATACTTGTCGAGATAATATATATATTCTTTCATTTCATAAATCATGTAAAACTATGACATTCCACTTAATTAAAACATTTAATCGCTTAATGAAGTCCTATATTATTGTACATTACATTTAGAAAAAAATATTGAAATTCATTTTTAATAAATTTTAAATTTGAGGTAAGAAAATGTAGGATAAATTGGGTGAAGATGCAGTAGTTAGTGACTTTATTGTTTTAAAAATCACCTGTTTTTTTTTTTTTTTTTTTTTTTTTTTTTGTTATTCATTGTTGCTTTTAGAAGTTTGCACCCTTATGTATCATTTAAAACCTTATTTCATTTTATAGATATTATATAAAGCATAAAAAAATTTGTTTTTGTAAGCACTTGCATTTCGGCATCTTACCCATACCTATGAGTAAGATGGCCAACTATCTAGGGGTAAGATGTCTTGTGGAGTTTCAATGTAAACAATACTTTTGTGAAGCAGTATAAAACATAATCGGAGGAATAAAAGTAATTTTAATATTTTAGACATACTAAAGTTGTTAACTTACTTACTATTAAAAAATTACAAAAATATGAATGTAACAAACGTTGGCAATTTAATAAAAGGACAAACTAATATTTGAAAAAACAGTTATGTTCTATTTAACATTTAAAATAATTATGGCTCTTAAGTATGCCTATTTTTAAATATTATAATAAGTTTAAATACGACAAAGCCACTGTGAGTAAGTGCTTTAGAGTGCAGATTTTTTGTTGGTGTTTTTCATATGACCCTTTGTTCTTTTAAGCTATAACTCAGATGTGACACAGACTGCACATTTGTTTAGGCACTTTGAGGAACTTGTATATAACCAACAGTTTCACTGAATGCATTTGATCCAATCACATTTTTCAGAGGTTTTGTTGCACTTTGCTATACACTCTTAACACTGATTCTCACTCACTTAAAAAAAAAAAAAAATCCTCATCTTCTGAATGTTGGTGGAAAATTTAATCCGTTATCTTTTCAAAGCAGATCAAATTAACGTGTTTTTAGTGTCTGCGGTGTTTGGATTGAGGTTGGCTAGCGTAGCTCGTAGGGGGCAGCAGACCCTAGTTATCTAAAACTATATTATATACTACCGATATTTATATTTATTAAAATTATTTATAACTGCATTTAACATCAAAGTTTTAACAATGATTAAAATTTAAAATTATGAAATAATTATTTATAAGGCCAATAAAGTTTATTTATAACTCAGAATACATATATAAATCTTTCTACTAATATTCACCTTAGATTTTAATATTTATTTGTGTCATTTTAAACATTTACAAAATTTATAATTTTAACTAATGCTTTTTTTAATCAGTTGATTAAAATCACGATTTAATCATTGATTTAAAGTATCTGATTAAAATTGTTGACAAATTAGTTAATATACAAGGGTAATTCATACAATGAAGACACAACCAGGCATTTGACTGCAACGGAAAATAACCGGCATCTTACCCCGAGGGGGAAAAACCGGCATCTTACCCCCAAAAATTTTCGTAGACTTACCCAAAGTATTGGGTAAGACTCCGGCGTACCCCACTGACGTGAAGAAGTGGGAACTGGCTACCATTTATGCTTTGTAGAAAGGCCAGGTATCAGTACTTTCTAAAAACATGAGATTTATTTTTCTGGTGTTTAAACTAAGACTTATATAGGCAAATATAGAAGTCACGTAAATGATTTTTGACACTTACCAGAAGTGTTTTGATGAATAGCAATAAAAAAGTACCACTTAATTTTTTAAAAGAGCGCAAACAGAAATTAAAATATCAATAGGGAACCATCTTCCTTACAATTGAGCGGCGTTTCCCTACAGCGCCTGCGCATATGAAAACTACATTATTCGGCATCTTGTATAACACGGCGTCTCACGTCAAGTTACCCTATTTAAAATGTAAGCTAAGGTTACATTTTGAAATAATGCGACTTTTGATGCAAAACATTATTTTTGAAATGTATATTGTTATGTAATGGTTTCATTTTTAATTTCGAAGCTTGTGAAATGAGAATGACATCAATTAGACGAAATTAAAATAAATATATACAAAAGTTTTCTAATTAAAATTAAAACTTTAATTGAAAAATATTACATCATTTTTATCCGATAAAACCTTTTACTAAATTCGCCTTTGTGATATGTTTTAATTGCCATTTGTTAAAATTAATTAATTAAAATAGCATACGATTTTTTTAAATTCAATTCGTAGGAGCAATAACAATCCACTTAAATGTACTGAAGTTTAATTTACATACTTGGTTTAAATGCCAATATGCTCAGACGATTATTGCTTCTGTGGAATAAATTCATTCATAAAGCTTCAATGTGTGAAAATATGTTTTTAGTTTTTGGAAAATTTACTTTAATCATGTTTTTGTACCATCTATACAAATTGAAATTAAATTCTTTTTAATTTTAAAGAGAAAATAGCGTAAAAAAATATATTAATCAATTTTATTTCCCTTTTTTTCCACAAATAATGTCTTCTACTGATAATCATAACATGAATTTTGAATGCAAACTCTCATTTGTATGTAACTTATATTCAAACTTATTAATCAGTATTAGTAAAAAATATTTCTCATTCATTTTAAATATGACGTCATTTTTTATCTATTTTCATTAGTTTATGATATTCATGCTCCTTGTATTATTAACGAATACTTGAAAATACCTGTTTTATTTCAAGTATGACGTTATATTTTTGCAAGTTAAATATTTATTCAATAATATATTCTTTTACATTCTTTTTCCTTCTAATTATATCGCCATTTTTGACAAAAAAACCCTATTAAATTAACCGATATCCATGTTTTATATATAATAAAATATACTTCATTTTTTTCTTCGTTTCAAATATGACGTCATGTTTATTTTCTTTTTATTCTCATATTTTACGCAGAAATTGTTCAGTTAAAAATTAATTGCCGAGGAGAAATTTTTATACCAGACTTTGATTTTCTTGGCAACGGGAAAGAAATATGGTTAAATTTATCGGGAAAATGTCAATTGATTCTGTACGAAAATGAATGAAATTTTGAATTATTAAGCAAAATATTTGAATAAAATAAATTAAACATAGCCTATATTCATTTCCGGGTTGTAATCCATCTATATTCAAAAAATACAAAAGCATTAATTCATCCGTTTAGGAGCTGACTTCATTCAAACATTCGGACACACATTGACATTTATAATATTATAAGGATAAGGATATCTTAGTTGTAATTAAAGATACATTATTGATTTTTGACCCTATAAGTTTTTTGTGGTGATGTTGTTATTTTTTCAATGAAGAATAGCGATATTTAGTTAAATGTTGACATAACTTATAAAATTATTTAAGCACAACAAAATTTGCGATAAATATATTTTTCGAATTGGAAATTGCCAAAAATATTTAAATAAAAATAATGGGAAGTCTCTCGCAGTGTATAAACAAAAAAGAACATTTAATATAACTTGACACACTCAATTGTTATTCTAAGGTAAATTGGAAACTTTCAAAGGTTAATTTGTATTAAAAAAATAATTACACTTAAAGAGGATTACGTAATATATTAAAATTAATTACTTGAAATATTTACATATTTAAATTGTTTTAAGAAACATACGTTAGAAATGTCGTTATTATGAATTAGTTTTAAAAAAATGTTTACCAGTTATTAATACCCGGAATTTTTGAACAGAATAGTTAATAAAACAAGTATAAATAGTAAATTATTTTGATTAAGTGAATAGTAAATAAAGCATTTAATCAAGTCTTATTTTAACATGCCTTATTTTAAATTAATATTTTAACATGCATTCGGTTTTCTAATTCTCTAATTATTTTTGTCTAATATAAAAAAAGTATTAAGTTTGAAACATCTTCCAAAACGTCTGTAACACAGACGAATGATAATATTATTTCCTTATTTATAATTTTTTATTTTATTTTTCTATCAATAAAAGAATTTTTAATAATAAACTATCATTAGAAAGTTCTGATCTGTACAGTTTATTTAAAATTCCCTGTATAACTTTAAAATATTAAAAATTCTGTTATTTTACTTGAAAAGCATACGGAATCACTGAAAACACCAATTGTTCATTAAAAAGTCAGAGAAGAAAATTACGACTCTCAAAATATTTAGTATGAAACTGCAATTCGTTGTTTATATTATTAATAACAGCAATTATTAAACCATTAATAACAGCATCTATTAAACTGTTAATAACGTATTTATCATAATTTACATGGGAAATTTAAAAATAGTCTTAATACTACACCAGTTTCCAAAAATTAAGGGAAAACAACAAAAGTAGCGATTGCTCAAAATGTTACAAGTAGCTTTTAATAAAAGTTAGACACAACTTACAACACATAATAAGGTATAAAATAAAATTAAAAGAAATTACCAGACGATTGAGGTGTTTCATAAATTAATACAATTATAAAATAAACAAAATAAATGTCCCATTTGACATAGGAAAAGTATCTTTAATATGGAGTATGATCAACCCTAGAAGCAATACAGAACATACAGCGAAGTGTGATACTGTCAGTTATGCAATCGATAAGTTTGCTGGGAAGTGCGAGCCATTTCTCTTATAAAGCAGTTATAAGTGTGGCACGGGTCTGGGGAGGGAGATTGAGAGTAGAGACACATCTTCCTAAAGCATCCCAAAGATCCTCAATGGGATTCAAGTTCACTGACCGCGCTGGCCATTCCATGCGTTGAATTGTTTGGTGCTGAAGATAATATTCTACGATGTGAACCCTGTGCGGTCTAGCGTTATCGTCCTGTAACTAGATGTATTTACCTATTGCACCGGCATAAGGGTGCCCATAAGCATTAAGAATATCATCTCTATAGACGTGAGTATTCACAGCTCCACGTAGAAAGTCATGGGGGTCTGTACGTCCTCCCAAAGAGATACCATCCCAAACACAGACACTGCCTCCTCCATACGAATATCTTTTACGAATGTTTGATGGATGATAGCGTGTTCCCTGTTCTATTCAAATCCAACAATGCCTACTATTGCTTTGGAGGCGAAACTGGAACACATTTGTGACGAGAACATGCCTTCATTGATCAACCGTCCAGTGAACATGTTAACGTGCCCAACTTAAACGTTCCCTCCGGAGACACGAGGTGAGAGGCACACAAATATCTGGTCGCATCGCTTAAAGACCACCTTCATAAAGCTTTCTACGCACATTAGATATTGATACCTACCTTCCAGTGACTGCAACAAGAACGGATTTAAGATGAGAGGGGGTTTCTGTTCTATTCCTTCGTACACATAACCGCAAATATCGGTCATCGGTGCTTGTCGTAGCTCTTGCTCGTCCTTCCCTGAACATTCTGGAGGCCGAACCAGTGGTTTGAAAGTGTTGAAAAACCTTATGAGCAACAGAAGGATTCACATTTAGCCATCTGTCCACCTCTGTCTGACTTTGGCCTACATCCAATCTTCGAATCAGATGACGCAATCCGATTGCAGTGCCACTAATTTGCATTTTGTAATTTTAATCAGTATCTTTTAGTTAACAACATATCCAAATTTCATACGGATAGCATAATTTTTGAACAATTTATCACTCTTTTTGTGATTTTTCCTTAATTTTTGGAAACCACTGTATAACATTCAAATCTGATTTTATGCATGGATTTTATGAAATATTTCCATATTACATATAAATTTTTAATTTTTATTCTGATCCACACTGTATAAAATACACGAACAAAACACATAACGTAAAGCGAGGAGAGTCTACGCACATTTAAAAAGGATAATAATAAAAAATCTAAATATTAATATTTTGCTAAACTATGCATGGATAATTTTAACTTCATTTGTTTTTTATGCATTTCCATTGTTATTTTGTTGTTATACTGTAATTTAATAGAACAGCAGTAATAAAACCAAGAAAACTATTTTGCGCAATCTCTTATTATAGGGTAGGAGAGAATGCGCACATATGTAGGAAAGATTGCGCACATAAGTAGAAGAGATTGTTATTAATAATAACTACAATTAAATTATTAACAAGAATAATTACACTTAATCGACATTGTTGAAACGTTGTGCGAGTAAATATTATTGTATTAAGAGTGAATATTTCAACTAAATGTTTAAATAAATAAAAGAAAGAATTTGAACAACAATTAAAATTTTTAATTTAAAAATAAGATTGAAATAGCTGTAAAAGCAAACCCTACTAAGATTACAAAATAACATTAATCTAGTTGATAACATGTTTATCTTGAAAATTACTTCATTTCCATTTTCGCAGTTTCATTGTACGTTGTTTGCTAACCGAAGTTGTCGTCGTCCACAATCGATGCACTTATTGTTGTAAACCGTGCATCTTTCGTGCAATCACCTGCAACAAGCAATACATTGAATCCAGTCAGTTGTCGAAGTTGTCTCCTGGTACAGTTCCAGACATTCAGTGCACTCATCCTCATTGATTTTCGGGTTTTTTCCTTTAGCTTTTTAGCCCACTTTTTGTGGAAGCACCTTATTTTCAGCTGTTTTTTTTAAAGACTTTTTTTATGTATATTTTGTGGATCAGTAACATTAGTTGCACTCTGTTTCCTTTTGATTTCGATGTCATTACACTACTTGGAATGGGTGAAAACTTTTCCAAAACATCGTGTTAGAAAATTTATTTTAGTTAACAAAATTAATTTATTAGCAAATTAATTGCTCATAAATAAAAAAAAAATCTATAAATATTTAATTAAATTATTAACATATATTATTAATTTACTAACAAAAATAATTACATAAAATTAATTTAATAACAACTGTATTATGAATTTTTAAATAAAATTTTTATCTGAAAAAGTATTTTTTTGCAAATTAATTTGTTGCCAAATTTAGTTTTCATAATTGTGTGTTTTTCCGAAATTATTTCAAAATTGATACATTCATATGTTTTACACGTTATTTGCAATTCATACAAATTTATCAATAAGCTGCGTAATTTCTCCTAGCACTTAAACTTATGGGGAAGGCCTTTTATTTAAATATGGCCACTTCTGAAATGAATTGTTGGTGTTCGCATACTTAGTCCAGGTTAGTAATTTATAAGAAATCATTTAAGTTCAAAATATTTCGTATTACTGACGTTCTATAAAAATTCTGACGAACAGTTATGAAAATACAAGCACTTACTTTGGAAAAACAAAACAAAATAGCACTGTTTTATCCAAGACGCTTGGAACAATCAATATGAACATTCTGTAAACACTGTACTAATGCTGCTGTACGACTACCTGGAGTCGCTGCGCGGGCACTCTACTCCTTCCTGTCGAATCTCTTTGTGCGCAATCTCTCCTACCACGCAAACTCTCCTCGCTTTACTATATGTGTTAATCTGCATCATTTTATGTGTATTCATGAACTTTTATTACTTTTATAAAATTATAGCTTACAAGGCTCCCAAATGGTCCGCTTTTTGGATACCATATTTTCTTTTTAAAATATTTTTAGATTCTACTTCCAAATTTGGCAGAAGCAACATTCCGAGGTTAATTTTAGCACAGATGTTATAGAAACCTACAATGAAATTTTCTGTAAAATAATAATAATAATAATAATAATAAAAATATTGGTATTATTGGCTGGCAGAATATTAGGGAGCCGTGAGTTTACTTTAAATATCGCTTTTGTTTCCTCTGAAATCTTTTTTTATCAATCGTTTCTTAAATGAAAGTGGATTCCAAATAGTAAAATGCACATAATTTTAATATAGTTCTCCAAATAGCTTTGAGGATAATTTAGGTCAATTTTTGGCTAGATTTAATAGCTTTTTATCGAAAATAAAACAAAATCTATGTTCTATTTTAATTAATTTCTCTATTAATTTTCAGCAGTGAAATTACGCCCGAAATTCTTGAAAGTTATATGCATCAGGAAGTAAACCGTTTTCATTAAAGCTGAATATTTAGTATTCTTTAGATAAATTATATTATAAATGCAACCAATTATGCAATTCTTTTTTACATGTAAAAATTTTCCAGGTAGACAAAGTTCCACATTCCAGGATTGGAGTGACACATTTTATTCAGAAAAAACAAAAAGCAATTTAACAAATTACAACGACCATTTGGAAAATGATTTTTTCAAAGACTAAAATTTAAGACATAAAAAATCGCACGGACTTGATCATACCTTACGTACGCCATGAATTAAAAATTAATAGTGTTATTACACGTATTTTACGTATAAATTGCAAGCAACAAAAATCGCCTGCGACTCGTCAGATTTCCTTAAACTTGCGTATATCCAAGCATTTCATTGGCTGTTCGGGAAAAGGCTTTTCCATCATCAGATTTCCAAGAAATCTGACGACCAATTTTAAATGAAATTTCATTCTTAAACTTCTAAACATACCACAATATTACTTTTTATATCGTCGTATAGGGGAAAAAATGTACTATTAATTGCAATTTGTTTGAAATCTGTATCTTAATTTGCTTCTGAGTTATAATTTTTTTTGTAGTTTTTGTTACTTTTTTGTCACAGCGGCAACAGAAGTATCCATCTCTGTTGAATGTAAAGGGAAATACAGATTGCTGTATAGACCAATCAGAAAACGAATAAAATTCGAATTCAACCAATAAAACGCCTCAGATATGTTTTTGATTTCCTACCCTGACATAGAACAATAACCATTTTTCCAAATGGTTAAAAAAAAAAAAAAAAAAAAAAAAAAAAAAGATCTGTCGATTATTTGTAGGGCATGGATTTAAAACAAGGGAAGTAACAAAATGTGATATTCAACGATTAAATGAGATTTTAAAGTTATCACATGTTCAATGCAAAGTTTTTTAAAGAAACCTACAATCAACAGCTTTGAAAGTATTGTGTGTCAAATATTTGAATTTTTATTATTTGAATCTTCCGGTAACTTATGCGTAATGTATTTTTGGCTGTTAGATTTATTTTTATTACATTTTCTAATTTCTATAACAAAACCCTTTTTATTTACTCACTAAATAGTTATCTTTGTTCATAGTTGTATATATTTAGTAATAGATATTTGTATTTTAAACAATTCTTAGTGTTAAGATGAATTTTGAAACCTTAATTATATCTGAACCCTTAATTTATATTATACTCACAAATGTCCAAATAAACCGATATTTCACATAGAACATTAAACATATAAAACTGAGAGCAATTTATTTTATATTACTATTTTAATTATTTATAATAAGCATGGATTGACATTGAAAAACACATTTTCTCTTTAAAATGTAAAGGAGTTGTGTACGACAAAAAAAAAAATAAATAAATAAATAAAAGAACGACTTTTATCCAATTGTAAATTTCATTGAAACAACTCGTTTCCATTAAATCTCCTTACTTATTCCAAATCCGGTTATAATTAAATTTTTGAGATGTCGTCCACATACTTAGCAAATAATGAGCAACTTGAAGCCGCTGTGGTCGTTTGGTAGCTTCAATCCTTCCCGCTGTTCGATGCGTTCAGTACAATTTCCCTATTAAATTTGTCCGGTTTCAATTTTTCAATTTTTTTCTCTTCCTGGTTTCCGTTAGATTCTCGGCAAAAGGGACGTAAGCAGGGACCTCGGACGAACACGTGGAACGCCGCGCTCTGCGAATTCTGTGGCGGTCTCCCAGTTCACTCATTTCCGATAACTGCCCGGGACTAATAATCAGTAAAATTAATGAGCTGAATTATGTCAAACATTAAAATCATCAGTACTAACTCATAATTTCAACATTACATTTTGCCTAAATTATAAATTTTATCTTCAGATACAAAATGATAATTCGAAAACAATAAGGAATATCGCAAAATGGCGCGAAAACTCCAGGCTCGTTGCCAGGAAAGATGTACCGGAGAACCCAAAACAAAACATAACCGAAACTGCAAAATCAGCTTTGTTCCCACCTAAAATCCACCACTTTCTAAAATCGACTAAATAGTTAAAATATGGGAAAATGAAAAACACCAAACCACCTTTACATTTTTAAGCTTTCTAGGGTATTAAAATATTAAAATATATATATATTAAAAATATCAAAAATGCAATAACAAAACATGAATTCTTTTTGTTTTCCCACTTAAGTAAACACTATACGTAGAAACTGATTGATCCCATCAAATGGAAACTGATTTTTATTGTTTAAAAACGTTGCAATTTGCTCTATCATTGTCAAGTATTTTAAACTAACTATTTTGGATATTTTCGCAATTTCTGCAATGTTTACAAATATACAACAAGCTTCTGAACTACGAAACTGTTACGTTCTGTTGCGAAAAATCTAAAAATGCAGGGTGATACATAAGTTCATGTTCTTTTCAAAAGCCCCAATTTGTTTCAAAAATACGATTATGAAAAAAATTCTCTTCCGAAATTTAGTTTGCCCCACCAGTGGCCGAGAGGTTCTGCTCTCGAAGCTAGTAGACGGGAAGTGCTGGGTTCGATCCCAATCGCGCCCGTTGGCCTAATCGTTCGGAGTTTTCGTGGTTTTCTTCGAACCTTGGTTTTCCAAGCGTTAATACGGGTTAGGTTCCCTTAGAAAGACCTCCACGGAAGGCACCCCACCCCTTAGGGCCTATATCCCACGTGCTGATAATTGGCCGACATAAATACAGCCAACCAACCGAAATTTAGTTTCTGGATTTCCCTTTTTTATGCGTTGGAAATCGGAAACTCAAAGACCCGAAGAGACCAAACCCCAGCTACGATTTTTTTCTCTCCAGTTCCACAATTAATAAAATAATAATAATAATAATATCAACAATTTTTAAATGTTCATTTCCAAGTCACTATCGTGTATTTTGTTTTATTTTGTTAGATGTTTAAAATTCGGCGTCGGCTTCTGAAATTTAAATACGAAAAAAGGATATTACCAGGCCACATATTACACACGTTACACATTACTTTCAAATTCTATAATTCGTTTCAAAAATATTTTTTTTTGCACTTTGAAATGCATTCGTTTGCGAAACTCATTTTTTTCTGAGGTTTTTTCTGCAATGCAGATATCGACTTTGGAAATAAAAATGGGGAAAAAAACATTATCTAGGTTTATTTTGCTTTCGAAAATCATATCCGTCTCCAAAAATATTAATATTAACCTTTTCATAAAATATTTCCCGAATCCCACTTTGCAATTTCTTCTTTTTTCGCAATGTATAACAAACAGCAGACAGAATTTTACTCGAAATGTGGGTAAATTATATATAAATAACTCAAGAAAGTCCAATGAGTTCGGGCTATAATGATAATTTAAAAAAATAATAGTATAAATGTATTCAATGATATACGATGAAACACATTACACATCAAAGTGCTTCTTGTAAGCTCCTTATAGTTAAATTTAAGTTTAAAAATAAGACATCCTTCAAAATTTAATTTAGCTGCATTTAAAGATGTTACCAGGTGCAGGAACATATTTTCTGTGCAATGCGAAATTCCGTTATACACAGATTTGCTTTCTTTTAAGTTTGCTGTTATTTTCTTAATTATGAATATTTCACTTTTGCAAGAGCAACAATATAATAACAAAACAATTCATAAACCAACATATAATTTTTCTCATTTACCAAAAAAGAACACAGGGGCATAATTTATATATGTAAAATAAGCACGTTAATCAATTCTTTAAGTAATTAAGTAATATTCTTTAAAAATGTCTTAAATAAACCGAAAACGGTTTTAAAAGAATGTAATGCAGAATATGTTCAAAGAATATCTTAAGTAAAAAATATATTTATTTATAAACAGCAGAGATAACCACAAAATTTTATTTTTCAAGAACCTTTGGCATTCCAAATATTTGAGCAAATTATTTTTATATTTTGTGTTTTAGAAAAGTTTTGTAAGAAATATTCTAATTAAAAGAAATTTCTTCTTGATGATCAAATGTCTGTGACAAAACAAAATGAACGAGAAAAAGCTTGTTATATTTGACATCAAAGTCTAACATATCTTTATACTTTTTTGTTATTTATGGATTAAATATTTTTCATAGAAAATTTAAAGAACTCCCCATTTCAGAATGGCTAAAAAAAACAATTCAGCATTTTATTAATACTAACACTTTGTTTTAAATTTTTGGGAAATTATTATTTTTTCTGAAACAGAAGTGTTTGACTTAAATAAAGTAAATTATGTTTAAAAAATAGCTAAAAAGTATATTTTTGATATGTTTAATTGAATTTAATAAAAACCGCTACATAAAACTAATTAACGTTGTAAAGGACGTAAAAATGCAGGTTAAAATAAAATTCTAATGATATGAGAGTAAAATAAATAGGGTACATTTAGTTTGTCTTTTTTATACAGTATCCGAAATACATATGATATAGGTTACAGTATACCTTTAAAAACCAATTTAATAATACATTATGTAAAAATTTCGTTAGAATGAATATCTTTTCCTAAACATAAGTCTATGATTAAAAAAATATAAATAATGTAATATTAAGAAATTTATGTAAAAATCCCATTTTATAAATATTTATAAATATAAATATTTATTTATTTAGAAGAATCATAAATTTCATAAATTTTGTAAAAGGAATGAAAATACAGAGTAAAATAAAATTCGAAAAATATTTAACGTAAAAATAAAGTGTCTAACTTATTTCTATTTTAACATATGGATATCTCAATTAAAAATGACAGTATATTTTTTTTATATAAAAAATGAAAAACTGTTAGTTGTGTTTCTCGGCCGTCTTTCAAAAGCTATTTAAAAATCTTCGAAATTAAATATTATGTAAGTATTTAAGTTTATTTATATTTAATATATTTTTTGTATCGCAATTAATTATGAAATTTTAGACATCTAGATAAGAAGAATGCTGAATATATAAAATTAGTATAAAACAATCTAATTATATATTTTTGAGCCAATTCAATTCTTGAAATTTAAGCATTCCTTGAAAGTATTTATTTAAAGAAAATAATGATCGAATAAATTAATTTTAGCGGATAATATTTCCAACTTACAAATACTGCTTGTGTAAATATGAATTATCAGTTTAAACATTATTTTGAAACATCACTACAGGTTATGTTTTTAATAGAAGTGCATACCAATATCACATTAATATTTTCTATATATATTTTAGATAATACAATTTATTAATTCATTTTCCCATATTTGGAAGGTATATATATTGTTAACCATATAAAAAAATATCCTAATGTTAATTTAGGAACATTTAAAGATATTACCAGGTGCTCGGACAATGTCGGGCGAATTACCTAGTAAAACTTTTTGCTTTACACAGTCACCATTATATTTTCTGTTTAATTTGAAGTTCCGTTATACACATTTTTCCTTTCCTCAGAGTTACCTGTATCTATTAGAAATCTTTCTATTTTGCCGATACAGCAGAATAATAAAAAACAATTCAGAAACGAATGTGTAATTTTTCTAATTTATCGAAAGAAAATGCATGGATATAATTAATAATATACAAAATAAGCGAGTTAATTAATATTTTAAGTAATTAAGAAATATACCTTAAAAATTCTTTATTTCAAAGCTAAATGGTTTCAAAAGAATTCAATGTAAAATGTGTTCGAAACATATTTTAAGAAAAAAAAAATATATATGTTTTTTAAACCAGCAGACAAAACCCACAAAATTTATTTTTTCAAAAGCATTTGATATTACAAATATTTGAAAAAAAAAATATTTTTATATTTTTTATTTTAGGAAAGTTAAAAAAAAAAATCCAATTAAACAAAATTTCTTTTTTATGATCAAATGTCTTTGAAAAAACGAAATGAACGGGAAAAACGTTGTTATCTTTGATATCAAAGTCTAACATATACATTTATATTTTTTTATCAATACTTATGTACTAAATATTTTTTATAGATAGTTTAAAGAATTCAACATTATATGTTAGTATTAAAAATATTCAGAATTTTAATAATACTATTACAACGTTTTAAATTTTTGGAAAATTAGTACTTTTCGGTAAAAGAAGTTTTTGACTTAAATAAAGCAAATCCTTCTATATATAAAAAGAAAGTTTTGATTTGGAAATGGACCAATGAAAATCTGCGTAGATATTCCGGGTAGATCGGCATCCAATTTGAATGCTTAAGCATGGCCTTTCTTCGTTAATATTAAAAAAAAACTGTTGCATGCAAAAATATGAAAATCGGCGGTATTATAGAAAAATGTTTGATAAACACGCTGATGCAGACAGTTTTCAAATCGAAGAATGATTTAAAGAGATATTTAATGCTAAAGTTGGACAAAATCGTTCCGTTAAAAAAGTTTTATTGGAGCAAAAACTATACATGAGAATTTAATCATTTTTAGATCATTTTATACGTTATAAGTTCCCGGTGTGAGGATTGCATTTATTTTTCTTATTTGACTCATTTTTTGAGGTTTTATTTCAATTTTAAATTCAAATTTTCAGCATTTCGAGAGATATTTTTTACAAATTTTAGAAAATGTTATTAATTTAAACTGTTGCCAGTTGTATAAACAGCGCAAAAAAAATAATGTTTACTTCAAATTAAAAATTTATTTACACGTGACTATTACAAACAGAAAAAAAAAAAAACTTTAAAATTAGAATTAAATGATTGCATGTTACAAGCAGGAAAATTACGTCATAAGAACCATAGGCACAGATGTCATATACCCCAGTCATAGGTGTCATAGATGTCAATTGGCGCAATTTTTTTCCGACGCCAATTTGGCGAAAACATCAATAGCATAAACAACAACATCCAGGTTACCATATCAAGCAAAATAACGACACTTTAGTACCAGTTAAGTACCCGTTGCATATATGAAATTGGCGTCAGAACAAAATTGCGCCAATATGATATCTGTGCCGAACCATATTTACACTTGAATTTTAAAAGAGAAACAAAATCTTAAAATAAAAAAAATCATTATTATGCGTTAAAACTTGTAATTTGAGGAAATTACGTCATATTTAAAATGGCAAAAAATATAGCAAAACATTTTAAATTGAAAAATATATTTGCGCGAGATATTTTGAAATAATCTTTTCAACTATTATCGTGAATTCGAAGACAGCGCAAATAATATTTCCTTCTAACAACAAAAGTATTTTCACGTGAATATTAATTAGAGAAATAAAACTTTGGTGTAAATTACGTCAGATTTGAAACGATACATTTAAAATGAATTATTTAAAAGAACTATCTTATAGCGCTGTTAAAAAATACAGGAAGACAATGACACTGTTTACTTAATTCATTTTACATTAGCTTATTTTCAAATGTTTAACTAATTTTTTAAATTAAATACGAAAACACCATTGTATCTCTTAACGGCAGCAGATTTGGTCTTAAAAATCCCCAATCCAAGGAAAACGAATGGAAACCCGTTTACAGAGAGATCGCAACTGCTTCTTTTTTTTTTTTTTTTTTTTTTTCTTTAATTTTAATTCAATATTTTTAAAACCGATCAAATTAGCGTGCTTTTTGGATTTTGGTGTGCCTGAACGGGGGTTGGCGAGCGTAGCTCGTAGGGGGCAGAACCCCCTAGTTATGTAAAAAAAAAAACATCTCTTTTAAATGTTTTATTTAATTTAACAAAAACCGCTACATAAAAATATATAATTTTGTAAAATAGGTAAAAATGAAGGGGGGGGGGGGGAATCTAATTATATTCTGTGCAAAACAAAAGGTATTAATTTATTTCGCCCCCTATTTTATACCGTTTTCGAAGCACGAAGGGAAGAAAATACAGAATAAACTTCAAAAAGAATTATTTGAAATTTCGATAGGTTCAATACTTTTCTTGAACATCAATTTATGATAAAAATATATAAATAATATAAAATTAAGAAATTTATGTAAAAAATCATAGGTTTTAAATAATATTTTTTTAAGAAAAACTGTTTCATAAATGTGTTAAATTTTGTAAACGCGGTAAAAAAACAGAGTAAAATAAAATTCGAAAAATATGTAACTAAATAAGGTAATATATTTGTATTTTAACTTATGAAAGTGTTGAAACTCATTAAAAATGAGAGTATATTTTTAGAAATAACGAAAACATATTAGTTGTGTTTCTCGGCCATCTTTCAAAAGCGCTTTTAGAAAAGATTAAACATTATGTAAGTACTTAAATTTAATTACCTTTTTTTATTTTTTTTTAGTACCACATATAACTATTAAACTTTATATGATTTTGAAGAACAAACGCTGGATATATAAAAGTAGCATAAAACAATCTAATTATATATTTTTGTGAAAATTCAAGACTTCAAATTTAAACATTCCTTTAAAATTTATTATTTAAGAAAATGGTGATGGAATTAGTTAATTTTATCTGGTAATATTCGTGTCTTATATTTGCTTTTGTAAATATAAACTATCAGTTTAAACATTATTTTGAAACACACTAAAGGCTGGATTTTTATTCGAAGTGCATATCATTATCACATTAAATTTATATATATATATATATATATATGTTTTAAATAATGCAATCTATTATTATATTCTCGCATTTTTGAAAGGTTTATGTATGTCGCTCAACGGATAGTGGTATTCAAGACCTTTTGCCTAAATTGTAAACACTATGCCTATTGCGTTTCCTGAGACAATATCTGACAAAATTAATTCACTCAGACAACTTTATTAGAATTATTATCCGGTGTGAAATGCAGACAGCTCAACAGAATATTCCACATGTCATAAAACTCTATTAGACAATGGATACATAGATACATTTTTTAATTTTTTTATGAAATCCTATTTAGTGGTAAATATACAGTAGCGCTCAAAAGTAATTTGACAAAAATAATAATACACTTAATTGAAAAGAATAATAAAATACAAAAATCACACATTTATTATATATATATATATATATATAGTCATTCTGTAACTCTCCATTTTTTTAAACCGATTTGGACATTTTTCCTATCCATGGTACATACTAATGTCTCAACCAAGTTCGTTGGCCAGCTTCATCCACCATCATGTTGTCAAAATGGTGGACATTGGATTTTTTTTTTTAATGTCTTCTAACATTGTATACTTATAGAAAATGTTACGTTTCACAAAATTCAAACTCGTATATATCATTTTAAACAGAATGTCAGAAATACTAAAATATATTTTAAAGAGTCGCACAGTGTAAGTCACAACATAGGTCACAACAGTCACAACATAGGTCATTTTAAATAGAAAGTTAATAAATCTAAAAATTTCGAAATGTGTTCACAAAATTCAAATGTCCGCCATTTTGAAACAAGATGACGGGTGAAGCTGGCCAACGAACTCGGTCAGGGCATTAGTATGTACTATGCATATAACAAATTTCATCCAAATCGATTCAAAAATTCGATATTTGAGCATGACAAAATTCAGATATATACATATACATGTATATATATATATATATATATATATATATATATATATGTATGTGTGTGTGTGTGTGTGTGTGTGCGTGTGTATGTATATATATATCATACATATTTTTATCTATATATCTATATCTATCTATCTATATCTATCTATATATATATGTATATATTATTAATATCTATTGTTAATTTATTAAAATTAAAACATTGAACATGGTTAAATAAAATAAATGATTTTTTTTTTTTTTTTTTTTTTTTTTTTTTTTTTTTTTTTTTTTTTTTTAAGTATGTGAAAAAGAAAATGGATTGTTGAATTATTTACAATTCAGGCAAGATGCTATTGCCAATAAGGTTATAAGAGGGAAATACGTTGGACGAATGTTACTGCGGTATATTTTGTTGAACCGCTAACATGTTACACCGGATGCTATTGCCAATAAGGTTATGTGAGTGAAATGTGCTGGCCGGTTGTATATTCTGTTGTATATTCTACATAATTCTATATCTTGGTAAATTCATTTGAATTTTAAAAATAAAAAAATAGCACTAAATGTAAAAGGCAATAATCTTATTATAAATATTTTTTTAAGAATATGAAAACGAAAATAAATGGCCCAAGTAATTTAAACTTTAATCTTATGACAGTAAAGCAAAGAAAAAAAAACTTTAATCTCAAGACATGATAATTTCGTTTAAACATATTCCTTGAAAGGTATTTCTAGTTTGGTGGATATATATTTGAAAAACATAGACAACGGATATAATATTATTCCAAACACTTCTATGATGAAAAGAGAATTGAAATTACATTTTTCAATGATACTGTAACATACTTGCATACATAGACAAGAAGTACTCTTTCAAAAGTCTTAAAGACAAATAAAGAAATCTTATCCTTGTACTTTTTTGCTTATTTATTACCAGCTTTTATTCTTAATAATTTCCATTTTGCAAAACATAATACACAAAGAATTATCTACACAAAAAGTGTAGAAATAAGTTTTACAAATAGAAAATATCCACATCATTTTTTTTAAAAATTTGTATCTACACACTATACAAACATAAGCAGTATTAAAGGGGTAATAAAAAATAAGTACCTAGAATAATTATTCTTCAGTAAATATATTTTACTGGAAAACAGATCAATAATTCCCAGCATATATTTCCTTCACAAAATACTAGAAAAAAAAAACTTTTTTGATTAAATGTAAGAAAATTATAAACGTTCAAACAGAAAACGAAAAAAATGAGGAACATGAGCTATTTATGATTACAACGTAGGGAATAAAAACAAAATATTACAACTAATAATTGTCGTCTAAATGTTCCGGTCTGTAGAAAATACGGTGTAGATTAACTGAAAGTAGTAACTTGTTACTATTGTTTCTTCGAAACACACACAGGGAGTCACATTATTTGTAAGTATCTCCTTAATATTTTTTTTTTTTTTTTCTGCAGCAACCTCTGGGGAAAACTTTATTTATATATTAATCTCCGTGTATAAGTATAACGGGATTTTTTCTTCAAAATAATGAAGGACAATGAGAAAAGGAAAAAAAATCACTACAGAAACTCTAAGTAAGTTTAAACGTATTATAAATGTTGCATAAAATAAAATATTCTTCGAAAGCAAATAATCCGTATTCAAATATTTTATCAACGAAATATTCAAAACTTATACATAATTAAATTTTTAACTGCGTTTCCTAACTAAACTGTTTTTTTTTTTTTTTTCATTTAATATAATACATATACAAATATATATATATCAGGCACACACTGTACATCAAAATTCACATGTCTTACGAATATAGATGACAATGGCAAAATTTAGTTTTTAAAATGTGTTGTGTTTTCTAAATCTTTTACATGATATTATCTTTCACTTTATTAAACTGAGAATTTCCCTTAAAATATTTTGAATGGGTTGCAATCTGTTTCATTAAATATACTTATAGATTCACTAACAATGTACACGATTTTTACTTTTTGTTTATTATTTCCCCAATTTTACGATTTCTATTTCTTTTCTCGATTGCGTAGAGTAATATAACTAGCAGCAGCAATTAGCTTGTTATTTCACAGTATATTATTTAACATAAAACATTATTTCTATTAAAGAACAAAAATGTTTTATATTTGACTGTAAAAGTTTCTGAAAGTTTTACTGAAGAATGTTTCCAAAAACGTCGCATCACTCCAAAATGAATGATTATTATTATTTTTTTTTTAAACTCCAGTAACCTGATTTTTTTTTTTTTTTTTTTTTTTTTTTTCAAAAAATGTAGGCTTTTTTTTTCGACGAATCTTACTTGCATCTAACAGACACTTATATGTCAGCGATACATTCGAAACTCATACAATTTTTAGATTTAATTTTGTACTTGCAGGGGGCTTATTTTGGGGGTGTTTTGAAGTTAAAAAATAGCTTTGCTAAAATCCTCTGTACAAACAATGTTATGCTAATTTTTTTTAAATCGCCGTTGAAACATTATGCAAAATTTCCAAAATTTAGTACCAGATAAATAAAATTAATAATAAAAGAAATGTTAGCGAACATTGATAAACAAAAATGGGCGTTGAGGAATATAACAGTTAGTAAATCGTGAATTTTTAATATGCTATTTTTAAAGTGTTTAAGTCAAGTTCGTTCATGAGCGAAATATTCTAAATTTTATAATAATTGTTTAAAATATATCATTTATTTATTGATATAAAATTCTAGAAAAACTTTTAAACACACAGAAAAAGGCTTAAAAATAATAAATTAATAAAAACTTTCATAAGTCTCTGATGAACAGGAAATGAAATCTACTAATTTGAATGAAAACTTCATTAAACATAAAAATAATTCCAATCAGATAAAATATTTGAAAATATTTAATTACAGAGCTTATTTTTCGAATGTGATTTAACTCTCTGACTCCATATCCCGCGAGCCCCACCAGTGGCTGAGAGGTTCTGCTCTCGAAGCTGGTAGACGGGAGGTGCTGGGTTCGATCCCAATCGCGCCCGTCGGCCTAATCGTTCGGAGTTTTCGTGGTTTTCTTCGAGCCGCGGATCTTCCATGCGTTAATACGGATTAGGTTCCCTTAGAAAGACCCCCACGGAGGGCACTCCCCCCTGGCCTATATCCCTCGTGTAGATAATTGGCCGTCAAAAATCAACCCAACCCATATCCCGCGATTTCCACGAGCAAGATATTTATAGAAAAACTTAAATAACATACAATTTTTGAAGCAATTTGATTTAGAAATTTTATAATCAATATGTAAAAATATAAATAATATATATACTACATATTCCAATATGGGATGAATTGAAATATGTAATAGCAGATGACGTAATTGTCTACGAAAGCAACCAAGATCTTTTTCAGCAAGTAGAAATGTGGTATGTCTGTTATCGTTTGGGTGACATTTGGCTTCAACGTCAAGACATCTCTGGTTTTTCTAAAAGGAACACAAAAATATCAAAAATATCAAGAGATGCTAAATCAACATTTTTTTTTTCATTCAGTGAAATTTTGGTGGGTTCTGAATGAATTTTTCAACTTTTTTCTTGTGGACTGGCCGTTTCTATTATTATGAAACAGCCATTATAAATGAAGTGTTTAGGTGAAGATGAAAGAACAGTCGTAAAACGTTAGAACTCTGATTTTCATGTCAGAATGGGAAGAAAAAAAAATGGCCATAATTTTTTTCATATTCACCTAAACGCTTCATTTTATAATGGCTGTTTCATAATAATAGAAACCACCAGTCCATCAGAAGAAAATAACTCGGTTAAGCGGGACTTGGATAATCTTGACTCTACTGTAGTGCAAAACATATTTGAATTTTAAAGACTTGAAGCACACGCTTTTATTTTATGTAAAATGACGTCATTTGCATTAATATAGATTCTTAAAATTAAATATAGTTTATAATAGTTCCATGCTTTATCATAAATCATTCATTTATATTTTTCTCAAAATACACGTATTTTAATTATTTTTTTAAATTTTTATGAGAAAATGGCAACAAAAAGATATAATTGCTATTTTTCAACATATTTTTCTTTACTGTCTACGGAAATGGAGAACTCTAGTTGCCAAAATGAAACAAATGTCGCTTAAAACTACAAAAAATTCATATTTCAAAAACAAATGGAGGTGCAGTATTCAAACAAATTGCATTAAAAAGTAATTTTTTTACCAATACGATGGTATAAACATTGAAAATGTGCGATGCTTAGAAGTTTTAAAAAATGCTGTAACGTATTTAATCGCACAATGAAACATCGGCTTTTGTTTTACGGCTAGAGTGCACAAGGTAACGTTATTTATTGGAGACAAAATAAGCTGGGAGAAAGAAATAGCATTCCGGAAGCTAACAAGGTAATGCTTTATTCCACATTTTACATTCGACAAAACTGTTGCTTTCACATAAAAAGTTTTAAATACTTGACTGACCGGCTTGTTGTTCCGTCATAAACTCGATTGAGAATGTCTGAGGCATTTGAAACTGTCCGATTGACAACGATAAAAGCAGTATGTCTCTTTCGAAGAACTCCTAGAGACCATTAAGAAAGCAAGCATGGTACTACATTCCTATAGAAATCCAACAATAACTAATCCAATAAAAATTAATGATTCCGATGGTCTCACGTTTATTCAAATCATGGAAAAATAATTTCTATGTAACAGTTTTGTAAAAATAATAAATGTAGTTGATTTTACATTGTGCATTAACTTTGATACAGTTTTGTTCGAACACATTTTAAATTATAATTTTAAAAAATGTGTAATTAATTTTTTTCTACTACTTCTGATATCAATTACTTAAATGAAGTTGCGAAATCCTCAAATAAAAAAAAAAGTTATTCATTATAACTGGTAATTATTTATTAAAAATCGGCATTTTAAGCTTTTGAGAGGGGACTCGTACCACATTTTGATTTACGATTGTATAGTAGGTTACCATAGGAAATGTGGTAACTCTTGATACAAATTCAAAGGTATGTTGTAAAATAAGATTCCTTAAGTTGCTATGAACAATTTTGTAATTAAATATAAAGAAAAATCCTTCAAAAATGAAGTTCTAGTATTACCTTTTTTCATAACTATAAAGAACAAAGATACACTATTATAAAGCTTGGCATGTTTTGAAAGCATCGTTCAAAATATTGCGTGTCTTGCATACGTTAAATTACTTCATTACTACCCATTTTTCTATCTATTGTGAACTATTTCATGGAAGTTTTTGTTCCTTGATCGGTGCCAAAATCCCCTTTAATTAAAAACCCCTTTATTCCGAAAAAAATGTATGGTGTTTGGCACCATATCGGACTGTTTAGACCACACTCACCTACTTTACCATACTGCAGTCATTGCCGTGGTGCCATTTGTTTCGATATCGACTATAGTCATTGTTGAATTCAGACATCTGTCTATGGAAAGTGATTTTAAATATTTTTTAGGGGAATATGCAGTTTCAGGGATATTAGCACTTATAAAAAAAACACGAAATATAAAATCACAAATCATCCTAAATGGTAAATTATTGTTCCCCTGGTAGAATGCCCTCCTGTTCCTTTCCCTGAATTCATAACTCATATAGTCCGTACACGTCCATGTTTTGGTTATCAATTTCAGCTTCTGATGTCCCGTCTTCCATTAATTTTGGACAATTTTCTTTGTCTATGATAGCAAAATAAGTATGTAAACGATAACTGTGTATTACAAAATGTCAGCTCATCCGATCTTTCTGTTACCTAAATTCTAGTGCAATCTGCAGGATTCAAACATTCTTTTTCTATTGCTTTACAATTATTAGAAAAGAAAAGAAGATAAATTTATTTTTCGAATTTTCCTCATATTGTAACAAACACAAGAAGACATTTTGTTTTCTTTAAATATTGATATTTTCTCCATGGATAATTTAATACATGGCGGTCATAAAAAAACTTACCCCTAGCGACCTATCCGCTTAACCAATGGAATGGAAATATTATATTTATTTATTTTGAAGGTGATGATATAGAACAGTAGAAATCTCAAGGTTACGGTTACAGTAGAAAAATTTTGAAATTTTCGAATGGCAACATCTTCTTTTTTTCCCTGCACAAATGCATGGGAGGATTAAAAAACCATAAATGGCGCTGGAACGATACACGTATGATTAAATTTACCGGTGTAATATTGAAAAACTCATTCGAAATCAGTTCCTATGTAACGTAATATGCAGCCCACTAAAACAAATGATTACATTTTTATTTTCGCTTTGTCTACACAAAACAACTGAAAAGCATTTTAAAACAAAACTTACAACATTACTCAGTTGACAAGTGAGGAAAAAAATCGGCTACTGAAAAACATGTCTTGGAACCACTTCCTTCGTTCTTCGCAATGGTCTTTTTTGCAAATGTTCTACACCGGCAATTTTCTTTGTACATGTACATTCGAAATTTTCAAAATTTTTTCACTGCAACTTAACCGTGATAGCTCTATTTTTTTTAAAATCATAACGATCTCGAGCGCACACCTTCGAATAAGTATATCTAAAATTTCTTTTCGATTTGGTTAGGCCACGAGGGGTTCATATATCGGGGAAGTTTTTTTTATCACCACACTCTGTATCCACTAAATTGCTTAGCCCTTTAATGAAACATAATGTCTCATAGAAAGTTCATGTAATGTAATCAAACTTTTACAGAAACGGTAACAGACCTCAAATTCTCACATAACTATATTTTTTGAAAACTTTTGGATAATGATTATTCGTATTTTGTTGAAGAATTGCAGCCCTAACAAAGAAACGATCTTATATAAGTTTTTAAATACTTTGCTTCTATCATAACTTAAAATGGTAAATAGTAAGAAAAAAATCGCTTTGCTTTAAGGAACAAAATTTGCTTATTTGTGTCCTGAGTGACTATACTAGTTTTATTTTTAGAATTTACTCTTTTATTCGACAAGCGGAAGTTTTAATACAAAGCATTTTTAATAAAAATAAATAAGCATAATAAGTACTTTGAAACAAACTTCAATGAAGAATCTAATCTTTGAAAATAAAATTTAATGTATTGTTTCGAAATTCACTTTCTGATTATTAAAGAACTTCTTAGTTATTACTTTTGAGTCTATTTTTTTTTTTTATCTTTCATATTTATAAAGCTGTCTTTTGACATAAAAATATTTTTTCAGGATTCTGCAAAGGAAATTTCCTTTCTATTGTTACTTATACAATACATATTGAACTGTAAATATTCTGCGAGATCTTTAGAAAGAAATTTCATAACTACGATAGATTCTTTCTTAATTTAGATTTTAACGAATAATTTGGCAATGATTTGTTTCTTCTTAAAAAATACTGTTTGCGTATTTTTAAAAAAATGCTACCCTCCTAAATGTTTCTTTTTTTTGTGAACGGCGGCATTTATCGTTTCTAATAAGAAAACTATTATTGATATAAAAATATGATTGTAGGTTGTTTAGAGATAAATGTTCGATAAAAACTTCGAAGCGGGCATTTTTTTATAATTGAAGAATTATTTCAACGACTATTTAATGTTCAAGTGTGTCAAAATATTTCGATTAAAAAATTTTTTTAGTAATAAAAACTATGCATAGCAAATTAATCATATTTTGTCAGATATAATTCACAACCTTACGGTGTGCGCAGTGAAAATATTTCTTTAAATTTGAATATTAAGTTTAGGGTATTTGTGAAAAAATTTAGAACTTCATTATTTCAATACAGAATAATTTCTCATTTAGAATATATATATATATATATATATATATATATATATTATATATTATATATTATATATTATATATTATATATTATATAGATATTTATTTTATTCCATTGTCTTTAGCAATTGTTTACAAAAATAGTAAGAATTGATAATATTATTATAATAATATAAACATAGAAAATTGATAATTGTGATGAGATTTTGTAGTGATTGTGAAGCAATAGAAAATTAAGTACATAAACAAATTATCTTTAATTCCTATTTATTTTCTTTATTTTACATTCTAAGTTTATCAAATGCACGTCTATTCATCAAGAGTATCAGAGAGATAATTTATTGTAAAGAAATACTGGTTGAGAGTCCACTTTCTAAATATTTAGAGTTAAATTTATTTGGACTTTGGAATAATAATTATTATTTTTTTTTTAATGTTTCGACTGGCAAAAATACTTTCTTATACAAATAAAAAATAAGAAAATAATTTAATTGCTATGTATTATTTTTATCCTCAACCATTATTTTCCGTGTCAATAAGTAAACAATCTGTGATATTTTCTTAGAATATAATATTGTTATTAAGTATTATTATTGCTATTATTCAAGTATACTTTTGAGAATTTTATTATTATGATTATGAATTGAAAGTATTATATTATTTATTGAAAGATTCATTATTTATTAAAGAAAAAGAGAACATAACTTATAAGTGAAAAGTTATGATATTTACTAAAACAAGTGAGAAGTTTTAAAAGATGGTGAGTCCCAATTCAAATGGGAAAAGGAGCTCAAAAAAGTAGTTGATAAACAAATGTTAAAAGGTAGTTGAATAACTACTAGGAATTTGTTTATTAAAATAAAACTACTATTGTGATGACAAATAGTATTTAAACATAATGTAAAGAGTTTAGTAGGTAGAGTAGTCGAAACAAATTTAGTAAAAAATATTTATTGCAGCTGAACTTTTTACTTAAGGACTGTATCACTATTTTTGCTAAAGGACTTTTATGACCTACGAACTGATTAAGCCAATGGGACTTAAAATTTTACTTGAAGTAAATAAAGTGTTAAGCATTAATGGATTGGAAATATGTTTGTGATAAGAGAAATGGAAATATACAAAATTTCCATAAGATAAAAGAATTTGTTGTTATTTATTACTATAGTTTTATTATTTCTTATTATTTATTTCTTATTGTATTTATACTTATTCTTTATTTATTATTGTGTTTATATTTTCCTATGCACTTACAAATGGTAAGTGATGTTGTAACCATTATTTGTATTCTTTTACAGGGGAAATGCTCTCAGCTAAATTTAAATGCTCTTAGTATTTTTTTTTTTTCTCTTGCATTGCTAAATTTTACCTTTCCATCTCTTCGCTGACGTCTCTAAAATTTTCAATATTCAAAAATCAACTTCCAAATTTATTACAAGTCTGTTGTCTGAAATTGTAGTTAATTAACCACAAATTTCATACAAAGTCTTTGGTGAGGGGGGATAATATTACAAAATTTAAATTTTTGCGCCAAGTTTAAAGTATTTTGTGTAAATTTTCCTTTTTCAGTAATATTCCGTATATTATACCGGCTTATTAAATTAAAACCCTAGTCTATTAATCTCTAAGATCTTAATTCATATTTATTCCAAATTGCGTAAATCTAAAAATGGCTCGATTATTTATATTTCTTTAATAAAACTTTTATTATTTAAATTCCTATTAAATTCCGCTATTAAATCCCGGTATATCATATTCCCCCTAAATCTTTATTTAACTGCTAAAATATTATTCTGTCTTAAAGAAAAAACCTACTTATTTCAATTTATTCTTTTATTTAAAATATCCAGGTGTAATTAAAATATTTCAAAGATTAAAACTTCGCAGACATAAATTCATTTCTTTTATCGTCTGAAGAGGGAAAAAGGGGTTATTTTTGCATAATCTCGACTACAGATTTTAACATTTGTTTATGCTTTAGATAGCTGGTGCGAGGATATAAGAATTTTCTAGAACAATCTTTTCAGCAGAGTATAAATACAAATGGCGGGAACCAGAGAGAAGGTTATAGCATATAGTAGAGGAGCTGTGAGTTTAGAAGCTTTTTAGTTTTTAGCATGTAGAGGTGAACGTGGTGGATTGCAGTCGTAGCAAACTGGATATTCAATGTGATTGCTCGATGGAGGTAGTAAAATGTTGGATGAATACTGTTTATTATGTGAGTAGAATGAGGAAGCAACGGCATCGTAATGGGTGATAGATGTTAGATATTAACGGATTAAAGACTAGAACGCAGTCAAGAGATGGAGTGATTTTAAACTAATTGTGACAGGAAGAATAGACTTTATTCTTTTTACTTTATTAGATTTAATCGAGAGTGTGGAAATAAAGTGAATAATGTTCCAAGCGACTGCCTTATGTTAATTCTTCATTTTTCTTTAGTATTTTAAAACCAATCGGCTGCTACCTGTGTTGTGTAGGAATGGAAACCCTCATTTTTTTTTTTTCGACAATACAAACTACTTGCCGTCAAAACGTCACACACACATATATATATATATATATATATATATTTGATCTAGAATAACAATGATATTCCTTTCAATAAGAAATGTATTTTCATGTGAATATTAAAAAAAAATGTAACTTTAAAATAATAGTTAAGGGATCATGAGTTTAAAATAGTAAACGGGCAAAATCACGCCATAAATAATCACACATTACTATTAAAAATAAATATAATAATTTAAAATAATAATTAAATTATTACTTTTTTAAAGCAGAGAATAAGGAAATTACGCTATATTTAAAATGCAGAACATAAAAATCTATTTTTCTTTCAATTAAAAAATCTATTCTCCTGTATATTAAAGAGGGAAAGAAATCTTTGCAGGAAACGATAAATAGAAAACAATTTCTAGTAAAATAATTTTAAAGTTCCGGAAGGCAGAGCTATTGTTTATTTATTAATTTTACAGTGCTAGCCAAAATACTCTTGACACTCAAACCACAGTCTCAATGTCCAGATGTTTTATTTCATTTTACAGCTTTAAATAGAAGAGGTAGATGAGAGTTTCTATCATGTGTTGGTCAGATGGCAGCTTGAGCTGTTTGAGATGACTCAGCGTTCTCCGTGGTTTTTTTTTTTTTTTTTTTTTTTTTATATATATATAGTTTTGGTAGTGGTGTTTGAAAACGTTTTTAAAAATTTTCTATGACTGTCAATATTTTTTTTACTGCCACACAATACAAGATAATGTTATACGCCAGTCAAAGTTTATGACTGGAATTCCGATTGCAGACGATCGCTAAAAATCGTTTATGGGGTCTTGTACCTTTCAAACGTGACGAATTTTAACGAAAAAATACAAACTTTCAATTAGTCTATCTTCAAAACCTTTTTATGTAAAAACATGAAATTTTACATATTGATTAAAAATATTGTGTTTGGTAATATGCTGTCATTAGAAATTTATTAGCCTTTTACAGAATTTGTGTGTTGCTGAACTCAAAATAGCTCTTTTTAGCTCACAGTCTGTCAAAGCCTTGGAGGTTATGTGCCCGCCGGTTCTGTATGTACGTACGTACGTAACGCGATAACTTTTGATAGAAAAGACCAATTTGCTTCATTTTTTTTCCAGGTTCATTCTGATAAGGCGCTTCCCAGATTAGTTTTAGGTGTTCATTGGTTAAGGATAAAGGTGTAAAAGGGGGGCTAGTTCCCCTTCCTTATTTTAAATAAATGGATTTTTCATGCAGAAATATTCAATTTGTTCCAAATTTAGTATACCGGTTTATTGTGAAAGGAGCTTCGCTGATTAGATTTGGAAGCTCATTACTTAAGTCTAAAGGGGGAAAAGGAGGGCTACCCCCCTTAATTTAGATAAATGAGTTTTTCATGTAGAATTAACACTAGATTGCTCTAGGAAGTCCTTTTAACTGCTTTTTAATTTCAATTAGAAAAACTATTATGTATAGAATAACACAATTTCTTAGAATTTTGTGACTTTTTCAACAACATATAAATGCGTTTAATAATAATTATAGTTACCCCCCCACCTCCTTCATTTCCGGTGTATATATATGTGTGTGTGTTATACCAATATTGCCCAAAAACAGTCATTTTGACTGCTTGGGAAATTTTTAATAATCAAATGACTCTTATTATTGAATTGAGTAAATTTCTTATATGACCAGTTCGGGTCTGTATTGAAGTAACAGTTTTCGATTACCATCGCATGATAAATTATCGATTTGGGCGTATACTTGATAAGTTGCAGTGGCTCAGTAAGGTAAAGTAGTACTTGTTATTCGGTACTTTATGCAGTGATACTTGTTCTAACAAGTTGTTTGTTTTTTTTTCTTTTGCGCCCTAAATTCATGAAAGAAATGTCGAACAGAAGTGAGTTATTGGAAAAGCTAACGAAAATAAGTGAAGAGTGCTCCGATATAGAATCAGATGCAACAAATTTTGACCTATCATCTGAAGATGTAGCGGATTATATTCAAAGTGAAACGTCTGACACCGAAGATACCGATGAAGAGTAAATCATCAATGATGAAAATGAAAGTGGTATCAATATGCCCACGAAAAGGTCTAGTGTGGTAATTAGTTCAGACTGTAATGGAAAAACTGAAAACACCTTTCAGGAGACCGAAACAGCTGCCGATGGCATTGTGTGCTCAAAATTTGACAAAGGTGGTATTCCTGGAAGATTACCATCTACTTGTATTTTCGAGGGTGTGAAAGAGTAAACAAGCTACACAAAAAGGAACATTATGGCAGATAATCCCATCAATGCATTCTCGTTAATAATATATAACTATATTATCAACGTGCATTTATTGGGATTTTATACTCTTGTGGAGCCCACGAGGCAGAAAATTTAAAGTTATTTATGGTCAGCAAAAAGGGGTCCCGAATGTTTTAGAAAAACTATCGCCAGAGAAATGTTCAAGAAAACCCTACGGTTTATTCATTTTGACAAAAGAACCGACAGAAGTAGGCGCCTACAGACAAATAAACTTGCCTTTGTTTCGGAGTTCATTGAAAGTAGTCAAGCTTGTTATCAACCAGGGTAAATAACAGTTGACGAGCAATTATTTCCGTGAAAAGCCAGATGCAGGTTTACACAGTATATGCCTAATAAACCCAACAAATCTGGAACCAAATTCTGGCTTGCCTCAGATGTTAGTAGTAAATATGTTTTGAATGGTTTCCCTTATTTGAGAAAAGATGAACAACAGCCATCGTCAATGCCTCTCTGTGAACACGTTGTTCTGAAACTTGTCGAGCCCTATATACAAGCTGTGGAAGAAATATCACGACCGATATCTTTTCCACTAGCATGTCACTCGCGACAAAATTATTGGCCAAACAAACAACTCTAATTGGAACTATTAGGGGAAGGAAAGAAGAACTACCCAAAGCAGCCAAACAAACGAAGGATAACATGGCTCGTTTTTGCACTCTGCTATATAAATTCGAGAATTGTGTTCTTACTATATATAAAATCAAACCAAATAAAACAGTAGCTGTTCTAAGTTCTAAGCTCAAATTTGTGAAAATTGATAAAAGGAATAAAGAAATGTTACTGGAATCTATTCAATTTTGTAACAGCACAAAATTTGGATTTGATATGGCTGAGTATGTATTGTTGCGCGAAATTGGCCCAACACCAATAAAAGGCATATTTGTAAAATGTAAATAAAACATATTTTTTGTCATTTGAATATGTAAATTAACACAATAAATCTTAGATTGTCTCATGCTAACAGCATTTCTGCAAATAAATTTATTGTTTGCACGCTAGTAATTGTCAATAGAAATATTCTTTCCTTGATGAGAAAAACTGCACGATAAAATAAGAAAAAAATTTCGATTCTGTAAAAGTGGTATGAAATGAAATATTTCCATTTGCTAGAAAAAAATAATTCCGTCTTTTGTACATTAAGATTATTAACAAAAAAGCAAACTTGTATCAATATATATTTTTTTTAAATAGAGCTCAAGTTTTATATAGTTTTATGAAAAATATTTCAAATTAAATTAAAAACATAGTTTAGTGATTGAATTTATGTTTTAAAGAAATCATGTGGTTTTTTTTTAGTAAAATAATAATAATAATAATAATAACATTGGAACAGACTTTATTCTCTGTATTTTGATTTTTCAATTTCGAAGTAAATTTTTAAGAACCTCATTTAAAAAAAAAAAAAAAAAAATGATAACGAGGTGACAAACTTTTAATAAAGATGATAATTCTGTGCACTACACATATGTAAGCAATTTTTTCATAAATATGTATTACATCTTTAAATCTTGTTTTTATTTAAACTATATAATTGATGTATTTGTGATAAAAAGTGAATAGTATATGTAAATGAATACCAAAATTCTAACTATGGCTATTAAAATGCAAATTGTGTATATGCTATGTATTATAATGGAAATTAGTGATAGTTTGCTGCATTATCATAGATTGCTGGAGCGGTAATGAGATATTTATTATGGAAACTAAAGATGCAAGTGCAGTGTATGGTATAAAGCATTTACGTAGATAGATGATTATATTGTTATACTCATATGCTATTATATCGTTAATTAACAATTTCAATGTTGATATACATAATTCCTCAGTATATCAATTCATTTCTGATAATCGGCACTCTGAATTCAGCAGTAAATATTTTAAGCAGAAATTAAAATTTATTCTGATCATTTTTTTAAATAGTCTATAATGTTTCAAAGTATTTTGAAAAAAAAAAAAAAAACCCTAAATAGCGTTTGAATTGTAAATAATATTTAAATTATTGTTGACTCAAAACAAGATGCTTTGAACTTGAAAATGCAAGCAGAATGAAAAAAAAAATTACTAGAATACCCGGTAAGACATTGGTCTCAGATATCTTAACCGTTTAGACGCCGAATTATGAAGTAGATCGAACTGGTACTTAAATTTGCTTAATTAAGTATACTTATAGAACCCTTATAAGTAATTAATAAAAACATTTAAAGAAAAAAAATTTTCATATGGATTTTTTAGACGTTCCCAAATGGGAACATTGGCGTCTAATGAGTACTTTTCTTATAGGTTTTGAAGATTTTCTTTTTACAAAAATCAAATGAACGAAAAGGCATAAAAATAAAAGATTATGAAAATATTTGGCAATTTAAAAATAATTTACATTAAAATTGTTTACCTTTTTATTTTTACAGCTTTTTATCCAATTTATTTGCCATGATATAAGGGAAAACAATCTTTATGCAACCTCTTGTCACACTCAACACACATGTTGCGGCAGTTTTTTTGGCAAAGAGCACAGCGTCCTTGTGACGCAGATATCAGATAATGATTATCAGTTTTTCTAAGTTTATTTTGAACATGCATTTTTGGTCCAGGTTGAGATATAAGTTTTGGTTTGGAACGCAGTAAGTTCATCGTAATATCTCGACGAAATTCTAAATGTGACATTGAATTCTTTCCATGAATGTCTCTATAAATTATCCAAGATGCTGTTGCAGCAATATTTAGAGCGTTTGCAAATAAATTCCAGTACCATTTTTTATTTCGTAGCTGCGGTCTGTACGATGAAAGAAGTTTATCCAGAACATCAACTCCACCCATACCTTCATTGTAATATCTTATAAGAGCAGGTTGTGGAACATCAATTTTCTTTTTTGCCGATTTAGAATATCTCTTTGTGTTTGAAATAGGTTCATGCGTTTGATGATTAGAGGCAACTGTCACAACTGCATTGTCATTCCACCGGCAAATGAATACAGTTCCATCACTACGGTAATCCATTGCTCCCCTGGTCTTTTTGGCCAAGTTTTTATTGTCTAGTAAAGGACATTGCCGGATGCGGTTACTTCGGATTGTACCTGTAGCTCTAATTCCAGAGTCTGCCAATTTTTTTAATAAGTTATAACATGTAAAAAAGTTATCGAAATAGATTTCGTGCCTGCCCGGATCTGTAACTGTGGATATTAGCTGCGTCACGACATCCTCACCCAGAAGCATTCCTGTAGACTCAATCTTCCTTCCAGAATAAATTTCCATCGCATACGGATATCCAGACGAGGAACATAACATCCATATTTTAAACCCGAATCTTATGGGTTTACCTTTTATAAACATTTTGCAAGTGTGGTGTCCATAATAAGGTACCATAGATTCATCTATGCTCAATTTTTTATGGAAATTTCCAAACTGACGCAAATTTTTCCCCAATTCTTCATAAATTGGAGCTATTTTCCCAAGTTTATCACCTGGCTTCAATTTAGAATTATCATTTAAGTGAAAAAACTTTTTGATTGTACGGAAATGGCTTCTTGACATGACTGTTGGAACAATATCAACTTTCAAATCTTCAGCAGTGCTCCAATAATAATCTTCTTTTGGCACCCAATGGTAACCACTCAAGAGGAGCAATCCTAGAAACTGAGCAATATCTGTATCGTCAATGGCAATTATCTCTCCTTTTTGACTAGCGTATAACTTTGTCATGCATGCTAATGTTCCGATATAGTCTTTAGGCAAAATTTTATCAAAAATTTGAATAGGATCCAAATCTTGTAACTCTGGAAAATCAATTTTTAAATCACCTGGTTCCTCATCAAGAAATGTATGATTAAATTCTTTTCTCTTACTCCATCTTGCTTCATACAGTTTAATTTTTTTTCTTGCAGAAAAATCATCATCACCTTTACCCATGCTCTCTGCTTCTGTTCTTGTGTGTGATGTTGATGGCGCATCACAAGTCTCATCTTTACGCAGAATATCCAATTCTCCCGTTACATCCGTCGGAATAATTTCCCCTAAATCTTCATCATTGATATCCTCATTTTCTGTTATATCACCACTTTCATTTGGCGGAATAATGCATATATCAACATCTGAATTATCAGATTCATCTGCATTTAGCGTATCGAAATATTCGAGAGCTTCTTCCACAGTTTTAAAACGCTTAGCGTGATCCATAATCAACAAAATAAGCCCACAGCAGAAACACAGAGCAACTTATTCCTTTCTAAGCGTGAATTTTCCTTCCTTCTTTCCTGAAACACGTGGGGAAAGGAACTCAACTTTGACCTTTCGGCACATCTGATAAGAAGACAGGGGTAAATTAAATTCTCCTCTAATCTACGTCATAAAGCTACAACTGTGACTCACTTGTTTATGTTTGTCGGTTGTACTCAGCAGAAATAGATATCCTTTAGCAAGAGGTGACATCAATGCAGGCAGTAGGAAACATAGAAAATGAAATACTGAAAGTTGAAATTTTTATTTTTTGTTAGGGGGAGGGGAGGGGCGAGGCGGTTTGGGATAAACTTGAATCTTATACTAATAAACCATCTTTGCACTCAATTATACCTTGCTTTCATGCAGAAAATACCTGTACAATATCACTCAAATCGGTTAATTGCATTGAGTTTAAACATATAAAAAAAGTTCATGGCAAACGCCAATGTTCCCAAATGGGAACATCGTAATATATTTCTTCATATTTACTCAACTATACCCTTTTTTATGATTTAATTGTATTCTACATATTGTTTTAAGGTTACTATTTCATAACTCACATGAATTTAGAAATATTTTATATTTTATATATTCTTTAAAAAATTTACAATTTATCAATATGAAATATGGCAAAATTTGCAAATTTGAACATTTTTTTCGATATAAAAAAACAAAAGTATCCCATTTTAACACATTTCAAAAAATCAATCATATTTTTAAGTTTATGAAATAAAAATCTCATAAAGGTATCTTTAAAATTAAATTTTTGAAGATTTTTTTAAATTGATGTTCCCAAATGGGAACATTGGCGTTTAAACGGTTAAGGGGGGGGGGGGGGGGTAAGAAATATTAAAATTCAAACGGAAAATTCGAAAGAAACGTTGTCATTAGATCAATATTAGTATGCAATTATATTCGCTTTACTACCGTAGATTTGTAACGTAATAATATGAATATTTATTAAGTGATGATTTATTTTGCCCCAAAATTTCCTGCATACAAAATGTTCTGATCGTTGAAGACATCCACTTAAAATTTTTCTAATTCGAGTTCATTTTTTGTTTTGCTATCCATATCCAGTTGATTGCACTTTCCATTGTTGTTTATTAATTTTGTTTTAAATCACCATTTTTGTGCTTCAACGATATCTACAGTTTTTCACAGTTTAAATAATTTTACATTGTAAGGTAGCAAGTCTAAACGATTGCAAATTTTCACTGGAACTTCACTAGATGTTCGAATCACTAATTTTATTTTGATTCTTTTGCGTATTGTGCTTCCAAAGGACCAGAAATTGGAAATTTGTTTTGCATCATTATCTAAGCTTAAATAACGTTTGTACTCAGTATTTAGTAGCAAGTATAAATACTGCAAGCGTGTGTTTAACCCCTTAAGGATCGCTTAGAATTTGGAAATACCATCAAAAAAGTACTTATATTTTTACAGAAATTGAATACTTATTAGGAAACGTCCACTGTTACTCTTGTGACCATCAAAGCAAATTTCCATATATATTTGCAATTCATTTATTACAAAATATATTTAGGATAAATTTGATGCAAATACTTAAAAATACATGTACTCTACTTTCGTAAACAATATACAATTTGTAACAAAAAGCATTTTACTTGCCTAGATAATAAATGAAAATTTTATTACACTTGTGACCACAAAAATAAACGAATTTTCAAAAATTGTGTTTGACGCAGAAATCCTGTGAATTATATGAATAAAAATGAATTATAGAAATAAAATTTACAGAATATAGCGGAATAATCATATCTTTTTAAATAGAATTAATCATTGAACTCATTCAATAACACATGAATTAGTTATATTTGATTTTTCAAAATGATAAGAGTTACTCTTGTAACATTTTGTCTATAATAAAATTTTAGTAAAAATTCAGTTTAAAAACAAAACAAAATAATTAAAGTAAGTTTTAAAAAATATATTTTCTATACAGAACACCTTTTAATGATGGCTTAATTTAAAAATTACATAAAATAAAGTAAAACATTCTAAAATTAATTATAACTATAATCACATAGCAATCTCTCAGTTTCTGCTACTTAACAGAATAAATCATTGTCTTACTTATAAATAATATTACTTGCGACATCTCCTGAATGATGATTTACTTAATGAAACACAAATTCTGTCTACGAATCATGTTAGTGTATTGTTTTTAGTAGACAGTGTCATTTTTCATGGTTTTAACAAATTGTATTTGTTGAATGCTCTTCGCTGTTAGTATTTTCTCTGAAAGTAACGGACCATTATTGTTTTACTTCTACATCTGATATACGGAGGAGTATGTTTACTTTTGTTTTTCCATGAATGATTTTGACAAAATAAGCAGCATTTCTTAGAATTGCTTTTTTCGCACTTCACTCCACATATATCATTATACAACAACGCCAAATAAATCTAAAGCATCTATACCGGGAGTATTTACAAAAAAACATATGCTCAATTAAGTTAATTGAAACAGGAGTCTGATTCATTGCAGGCATGTATGCATACTTATATTTTTGTTTAAATTGGAAAGCACAACCATCATATAAAAAAGGAAAACAGGTACATTTTAGGAAAATAGAAATTCCCTTAAAGATCCTATGTTGAAATTTTACATACGAGAGCATTTAGAAAAAATTGATTATCCGTTAAATTGTCTGAAATGATAGCATGATATTTTACTTTATTGGGATCATACTAAATAATGGTTGAAAATACAGTCGCTTGTGGATTTGACCAGTAATGCTCTATTTCGTACCAAAATTTCCTGTTGGCATAAAAATGTACAGTTTTCAGAAAATCCACTGGCATAATAATTATTCTTTGAGAAATCGTTATTTTTCTAGCATTATGAAAATAATTCTTTGTACAAGTTTGAATGAATGTATGTCACAGAGATGGATTTAGCTGCTTTCGAAAATTTTGTAAACAATCAAAAGTGTTTTTTTCAACTGTGACTTTTTCAAAACGTTTATCAACCTTTGCGAAAGTAATAGCATTGACAAAATGTTGATAAACTTTTTGTCAATAGCAAAACGTTTATGAACGTTTTGTTATTTACAATAACATATAAAAAGTTTTGTATTTATGAACTTCCGTTTCAAATAATTCTTCGATGTTATCTTAGAAAATTAGTCATTCAGAATATATATATTCTAATTATTATGTATCTTGACAAACAAAGTCATTAAATCCTTCACATGAAGTTTTAATGCTAGAAATACACCAGTCACTACATTATGAATTGCTTGAATGTTTTCCTGACAACGACAAATGCAGATATTCTCATGAATATTTTTTTGTTGTTTTATGTAACTAGGCTTTAAAGCTGCAAAGGAATCTCCAATATTTTAATTTAGAAAAGCTTCTTTGAACAAAAAACGTATTCTCTTAGAAAGTGTCTCGTAGATTTGATGAAATTATGTGACCTTTTTCCCGCCAGAGTAATGTAGATTTAGCTGAAAAATGACCTCTTCTTAAATCCTCATCGACATAAAATTCGCCAAAGCTGTAGAGTTATATTTTCTTCTGTTAGAGTATCTGAGGCTAGCTAGTTCTCTACTTTTTCCTTTTCTTAATAATTCCATTCTCTTGCTGAAGCTTTTGCTGGCTCTATGACTTTTCTTCACTTTATCGTAATATATTTTGTTTCGTTTCTTTCTCACATCAACATTTTCAATTACATTCCTATTTTTTTTCTACAATTTTTGGCGTTTGGAAGAATTTTTCCTGCTCTTTAAAACAATGTCTTGTATAAGAAGCAATATTAAAATCTTTCTTTTAAAATATACTATCAGAATCCATTCCATAAGAGTTATTATAAGAATCTTTGTATGTTAAACAGAAGAATTTAGTAAACGAGGCTTTACAAAATCTATAAAATATTTGATCAAAAACCATTTGAATCAAACCAAAAGAAAGCTCACAAAATTGACACAAGTTGAGTTATTTTACTATATCTTCAGTTACCTGTCATGATTATTTTAAAATAAAATGTAATAACAAATATTAATAAAAATTAATCAACCCATTAAAAAAATACTAATAAAGATAATTTATCTTCCTTAAAATTTACAATATAACCTTAGTTATGGCTAAAACTATTTCAAGAACTACTCTAATAATAGAGAGAAACCAACAAAGCTTTAAGCATTCCGTTTGTTTTGGTTGTAACGCAGTTTTATATCAAACTATGGGCAAAAGTTTTATGTGTTACTCTTGACACAGACGTTTGTTACTCTTGTGACAACTCCCCAGAGCCTATTCCATGCATAGCATAAACAAAATATTTAATGTAAAATCTGTTTTATACCTCGAAATCAGAGAGTTAGAAGTTTTGGGTAAAAATTTTAAGTAGTTTTTATGAAATTAAAACTTTATCATGTTTTCTGTTACTCTTGTGACATTTAATTATCAACTAATAAATATAGATAAAATTGCAATTAATACCTTAGATAAAAACTTTTAACTATGTATATCTGACGGATGTAATAATAGCTTGTTGTATTCAATGCATAATAATTTAAGTTAAAGAACAGAAGTAAAAAAAAAACCATACAACTCAATAAGTGGATTTTTATGCTAAACTTTAAATGAATTTTAATACTACTAGTTTCCAGCTCAGTGTCGACTTATTCTTAGGAAATTAAAATTTACAAATTCCTATACAGCAACTATTTAGCTTGTCTTGGATATTCCCATAAGGTTTCTAAATAAAATATGCAGTTAGTCTTTTTAAGTCGAAAAAAAGTTGTTTTAGAACAAATTCTCACTAGTAGAAAAGCCATCATGTGTTTTAATGCTTGTTTTACATCATAAAAATTAATGCAAATAAGTGCACAACCATTTTAAGAGAAGGGCCACTTACAAAAATGCCTGGGTTGTCGAGGGCCACATCAGTTACACGGAGAGAATTCTATTTCGAGGATTTTTCTATATGTGGTCTATAATCAGATATAAAATATGATTTCAAAGGGAGGGAGTACCCCTCTGGGTTCCCCTACCCAATATATCCAATTTAGTTGTTAAGGGTATATCAACAGTGTTTACGTTTGTATATATAACAGATATAGCAAGGATTATTTTCAAGTCGTGATAATATTGGTTGACTTTATTCAGAAGAGTAAATTTTGTTTTATTAAAATTGCTAAAAAACTAAACATAGGCATGAAAGCGGCTAGTGCCGAAAAAAATGTGAACTTTATCAAGAAAAGTGGAGGAGGAGCCGATCAACGAAATTTGAGATTTTTCCGCACCTTATCAACGAAATTCGCGAATTTTCTGCGCCCTATCAACGGAATTTACAATTTTACAAAACGCTTTGACAACATTCAAGATTTTTCTGAAACTCATCGACAAAATTCGTCACTTTCCCGCTCTCGATCGACAAAATTCGCTATTTTTCAGAAAGCCATCGACAAAATTTGCGATTTTTCCGAAAGCGATCGACAAAATTCGTTACTTTCCCGCACCCGATCGACGAAATTTGAGATTATTCCGGAAATAGCTGTTTTTCCACACGTGATTGGCAAAATTCGTGATATTTTCCTGTTCGACCAATGAAATTCGTGATTTTTTGGTGCCCGATCAACAAAACTCGCGATGTTTCTGTGCTCGATCGAAGAAATTTGCGAAATTTCCGCACCTTATCAATCAAATTCACGATTTTTCCGCGGCCGATTAACAAAATTCGCGCTTCTTAACCGACTGTGATGAAATTCGCTTTTTTTATCGCTATAGACTGGCGATACTCTCGATTGTTCGGAAGTCGATCAATCGAATTTTCAATTTTTCCGCGCATGGTCAACAAAATTCGCAATTTTTTCGTGCCCGACCAACGAAATTCGCGATTTTTCCGCGCCTGATAGACGAAATTTGCGATTTTTACGAGGTCGATGAACAAAATTTGGTTGATGAAATTCGCGGTTTTTCCCGCGATGAACAGACGAAAAAGGCGATTTTTCCGTAGCCGATGAACAAAATTTTGAATTTTTTAGCGCATCATCAACAAAATTGACGATTTCTCCGTGCCCTATCAACAAAATTTGAGATTTTTCCGCGCCTGATTGACAAAATTCGCGATTTTTCCGTGTCCGATCAACGAAATTCGTGATTTGTCCGCCCTTGATCAACAAAATTCGTCTTTTTCCGTGCCCGATCAACGAAATTCGCGATTCTTAACTAAGAACTTATGGACAAATATTACAATTTCTTCCAGCTATAAGTTGACGAACTTCGCGGGCCACAGGCTGTGCATCTATACTGTATATAGTATATATAATTTATATACGCAATTTTCAAACTATCACTTAAATTCAATAACATATACCTCAATTGATAACGAACTTCGAGGAATTGTTGCTCATAGGCAGTACAGTAACTGAATTATTTTGTGTATCTCTGTAACTGAACCCTGCGCAGGATTTTCTATAGTCCTCATATTTTATTGCACCTCAGCGAGGGTTTGCAATTGCGATACTTTATAAATCTGTAACACCGTTAAAATGCACTGCAAGCGATTTTCCTCAAATTACATTATTGTAACAACACATTCTTATGAGTGCCTCTTTAAAGGAACCAGAAATGCTACACATTTCCTTTCAATACTTATAAATCAATGGTAGATCTTAATAACTATTATCAAGAGCAATCCGACTATATTTGAGCGAGATAGACAAAAGGCGGCAGTCAGACACATAGGGTCACATAGAAAGATGATCAGACAAACAAATTTCATAAACACATATCAAATTTGTTGGAAAGCCTTAAAAGTGAAAATATTAATCTTTTAATTTCGGAAAAGAATGGTGACTATTTTGATGTTCCATTATACAAAATTTTCTTATTTTGGTATCTTTTTTAAAAATATCACAAAATAGTATATTAATGGAAAATTTTCTTTTCAAAATATGATATGAATAGAATTAAAAATATCGTCGTTGTATAGACGCTGATATACGCTATGTACGCTAATGGGGCCTGGTGCATGTAAAATCCGTCGTGGGTGCAAAGTCCTCCATGTTACCTGTGAATAATACCTCTGGAGGTCCCTTGCCAGGTGAAGGCCTCATCATCTGATCAAGGTTCTAAATTACGAGACCAACATGAGTAGCAACGTGCAGGTGCTAAACATCAGGATATAACGTTAAGTAACCGGCATAACAAAGTATACACAAACGAGCAGTAGGCACTGCAGATAGGATGACGATCGAGGCAATGGTGTCAGGTTTATTGCCGTTTCGCGGCGATTAGGTGGGCTTTCGCCCCGATGCCAGGTACTAAACCCGTTAAGCTGGGGCAACCCGGCAGGTAGGGGCGTGGTCATCGGTTAGAAAGAAAGAAAGACGCTGATATAAACGCCGTGCCCTTAATAAAAGGATTTAAAAATTCCCTCGATTTTAATTTCTTTATGCTTTAAAATAGAATATTTGAATAAAATTAAGAAAGAGATTTCTTTAATTAAAGTATTCGCAGCAGGTATGCCATACTAAGTGGGTATATAGGTTTTACAATTACCACCACTATTTTTGGAAAAGTAATCTTCAAGTTTGTTTATCGTAATGTTTGTAATTAAATTTTAATCTTAAAACTAACGGAGATGCCGCACCAACCACTACTACCGTTTTTAGCCAACTAGATTTCCTACAAATTTATTTAAATCACAGCAATGCAGCAAATTACAGTGCAAAAAATCACATTTCGCAAAATTCTATTGATATTGCGCTATTACAGCACGCCTACTGCACCAAATATGTCATTTTCGAGGGCTTTCCAAAATCATGGGCAATCTTTCCCTCCAAGAAAAACAGCGCACATTTTGTCATCAGGAATGTTGAATTAGTGTGTTCGCATCTTTTCACTGATGACCACTGTGCTTCTGTCAACATTGAAGCAAAAGAAGGAAAGAGTATCATAGAATCAACCCATGTGGCACCTTCAATGAATTTCGAGGAGCCCATAGAAGAATGAAGCAATCACATCACACAAAGACACGCATGTATCTGCAGAGGTAACTTCAATGCAAATTCTGCTCTGTGGAATTATGTCAGCGAAGACTTCAGAGGAGAATTCCTCACAGAACATTTAGTGGCGTGTAACTTAGAAATAGCAAATGTCCACAATTCAGACGAAACCTTTTACAAAATAAACTCTACAGTTCAAGTCTTTGCCAAAGGCGGATCAGACCTCACACCCACAAACACACAAACACTTCGAAGAATCTCGAACTGACAAGTATACCTATAGTGCCTCTGATCATCAATACGTACATTTCACATACCAAACAACACCACTTTACACGTTGTGAAAAGGTTTTAACAAGACAAGGAGAAAACTCGATAAATTTGACAAAATTTTAAAATCGCAGACTAATTCAACAATTTCACGATATCAGAAACACAGGACAAATAAATACTTCCACTACCAAATTAATAGAAGAAATTCGTTCAGCAGCAAGTGCCTGCTTCCGACTGAAAAGAGTTGGAAAAACTCGCTCGTTCCTATTCTGGACTCCAAAACTAAGAGCACCACGTAACCTACTCATTTCACTCAGGCGGAAAATGAAGGGAACTAGACGCCTAAATCCTAATGCGGATGAGCTGAAGGTCTTGGGTGCCAGATATTCGAATCTTGTGGTGCAGTATAGGCGAAACGTCCTGTCGACCAAAAACGCAGAATGAGGGTTTTTCTGTTGCAGTGAATCCAATCTTTTCAGCACAATCCAAAAATTTTTCACGGGAAAATATTTCACTCCTGATGAAATCAAGCTCAAAATGTCCCTCAGCGAAGCGTCCAGACAACGAAGATTAGAATTTTTAACAGAAAACTTTTTTGGCAAAAGAGCATACCAACAACACGATAACACAGATATTGAATTCACAGCGCCACCTGAGAAACTCTTCACAAAGGCTGAATAAAAAACAGACCTTAATTCTCTAATGACAAAAAGCACCAGGTCCTGAGGCCATAGATTTCAGGCAGATAAAACGAACATTGAAAATTCTTCTACAAATAATTACACGATGGTTTAACCTTTTCCCCTCACACATTTACTTTCCAATTGTCCTGAGACAAAGGGAAGTCGCATATTTCCTGAAGCAAAGAAAGTCACCCTCTGAGCTGCGCTTTTACCGACCGATCTGCCTTCTACAAACGCAAAGGAAATTCCTGAAAATGCTCCTGGTCCAGCGACTGAGATTTTTTCTAGAAACGAATGATATCCTCCATCCACACAAATACGTGTTCAGAGAGGGCAGATCATGCTCTTCATGCAATCTTGACTTTCTGAACTCATAGCATCGCCCGTGGTGTTACAGTTCCCTCGTCTAATTAGATATACAGAGGGCCTTCGACAACGTGGGATGGCGTGACATCATACAAAAGCTAAAAGAACTCAACTGCCCAAAAAAAGTTTGTTGGAGTTATCCGGTCTTACTGAGCAGAATTCTAATGAACTGGGGTGTTTGCAACTCAATACACAATTTAAGAAAAGGTTGTCTACAAGGCTCTTGCCTTGGATCCATTGTATGGCTGATAATAGCAAATTCAATCCTAAAAGTATTAGAAACGCGGATACCTCCTCTACGCGTTTGCAGATGTCTTTACCTCTATTTTCTCGGGCCGTATTCGTCAGGACTTGGAGCAAGAAGCAGCTTCAGCTCTTCCCGTGTTCTGCCAGCTGCTGGAATACCTACACCTTCTACTCTCACCAGGCAAATCCCAAGCACTGACATTTACAAAACCACGCCCCTCCATAACAGGAATCGAGTTATTCTTGTCAACGGGAACAGTGCCCACCATGCCCCTTACCCCAAGCATTTAGGCATAACAACCGACAAGCATCAAAATTAGTTAGCACATATGCATCATCTTAAACAAAAACTTATAGCTTCTCACCAGAACTCACTTAAACTGACATAAAAAACATGGAGCATCAGCAACTTAATGCTTAAAATATGGTATCGCACTGTAGTAGAACAAATAATAACTTACGGCGAGAGTATATGAGGCAGACTTCAAACAAAACAGGCAATAACTAAATTAATTTCACTACAGCGAATGTTTCTCTTACGAATGCCACGAGAGTACAAAACAATCTCCACAGACACGTTAAATACCATAACAGGCATACCACCAATCCACACAATATTCATATAAATACATCAAGAGACATATTCTCCACCTAAAACGCGAACCGACTGCAAGTTAATTCTTTCCAATACAACACAAAGTTTCAAGCTGGCAGACACATCACTCTTATCCAAATAAACATAAAATTTAATTATTTCTCAACATCACCTATGATTACTCTTTTTACTGATGGGACCAAAACAGCAACCGGTCTGGGTGCTGCATTCTGCGCAATGGAAAGTGACGCCATTACCCATCAGTGGGCTTACACACTAGATGATCATAACTCTGTTTCCCAGGCAGAAATCTATGCAATTTTAAAAACTCTACACTGAATTCCGATAAGTACCACAGACCCCTTCTTGCAAATTTATACTGGCCGTCAATCTCGTCATCCAGCTATCTGTGTTAAAAGAATCAAGCATCCGCTAATTCTCGACATCAAACTTAAGCTAAAGTGCATCCGAAATAGAATAGGTCTTGACCACGAGTCAGCGCAAACGGGCTTACAAGGTAATGAAACAGCAGACGCAGTCGCAAAGGAAGCATATACTAAATTACATGTAAACATCTCTCTCCCACTTCCACCGACATACATAAAACGTTCACTAAAAGCTAAAATAATTAAGGAATGGCAATTAAACTGCGACGATACCGAGAAAGCCCGACAGACATATAATCTAATACAGAAAGTATCGCTAATCCACTACAACCTCTCCCCACACACAAGAGCGTTTCTCACGAGCCATGGTCCCTTTCGAACTTACATCCACATATTTAAATGTGCAGTCACATCCATTTACGAGTGTGGCGCAGTGGCGTCGCACTCACATTAGTACTTCACCTGCCCTCTAACAGCACAGTGGCATGTTAAGAAGCATGTCGTCTTTCCAGAGAAATGCTTCGCAGTATCCTAAATAGACAAGCCCTTAACTGAAAGTTACTTATATTACATATATTTTTTTGATAAATCTGTCAAATCTTACCTAGTTGCCGTCAGGTTCAATTTCCAATGCAGATCTTCTTCTCAATATCTGCCGCCTACCGCGTTGAGGGATATTCATTGGTGGAGCCGACAGATAGGCGATCTGATCATTTACATCTGGCAATCTGATCTTTGGTATGTAATTACTACTTTTTTCTTGATCCAACTTATTTTTAAACGCGCTCCCTGTCGCGATTAACGGCGAGTATAGCTGTGGCTGAACATTGTAACTTTTTAATTGTATTTTTTAAACCTTAAAAAAATGTGGCCGGGAGGGATACTATGCTATACATTTTAGTGCTGGCCTGAGCAGTCCCTCTTATGCTATCAAATCAAACCAAACAATTGTCTACGACTAAATTCGATGACGATTTTTATTTGTATTTATTGGTACAAAGAAAAAAACATTAACACACAGGTTATGCGCAATTTTTCCATGGTTAAATTTGCTATAGGCTTTGTGAAGAAACATGTCGTGGATTAAAGTCGAAATTCCTGTTCAATCACACATTTGGATATCTTCATTTTTAACTGAATTTCAAGCCGTTCTTCATTTGAGATCTCTTACATGTACTACATAATCAGGGCTACACACTTTAGAAAGCCTCCATATTTCAAGAATAAGAACTATTTCTAAAAACAAAATATGAGATCAAACCATTTTAAAAATTTAATTCGACTCGAAAAAATGGATAGCCATTTTTATAACCAACTATAGATAAATATCTAACATAAAAGTAGTGCAACAATTTTATTATGTTCTACTTTACTACTTTAGAATAATAATCACAGAACGATAATTTGATTTATTTTAGAAATTTTATCTACTTGAAATATACTCATAAAGATTGTTTACTTTCATTCTATTAATGAATATAAAGTACAATTTAACCTCCTTCCTAATCTCTCTTTTTAATGATGAAACTAAAAAAAAACAATTTTTCGCATTAATGAGTTTTCTCCAGGTCATAAAAGTTTCATCAGTAAAGAATAAAAATTTATTTAGAAAAACCAATTCCACTGATGTAATATTTTATCACGCTTAAAAGGACTACGATAAATCAAAGAAGATCTTTGAGAATAATGGACATTCGAAGTTCACATTTTCCTACAGAACAAATCGGAAAGAATGTCATTTTAAGAAATGTAAACATGATTGATAGCCAAAGATTACAGAAATTTTAAGAGGTATTATATCCTTTGTCGTTTCGAATCAATTTATTAACAGCATTTGGTACGATTGAAAATCAATAACTTTTAAAATTTTTCAAATATTCATTTTCCAAATGCGGATTCAATTTCAAACAGTCATTACAGTCTGTGTATGTCACTCTATGTCTATAAATCTGAAAATATTTATTCCACATGACGAATAAGAATATTCATGAGTATGAATTTCGAATTTTAAGAGAAGTACATATACCGAATAAAATTAAAGAATTAATTAGGATACATCAAATTGTAAAGTAATAACTCATCATTTATTATTATTTTCATTTAACATGTATCGATAAATCACTTTAGTCAATTATTCAGAGTCAGGTTTCGTATTAGAATTATTCATGCTAATTGGTATACTTTTATTTTTGTATGCATGTCCATACATTTTCCGATTTTCATGCTTTATTTTTTGAAAATGTATGTTTCTGGGAATGATTCCGTTTCAGTATCATTAGGAAGTAATAAACGACCAAGTACGAGCATTACTCGCGCACAGAGGGTTACGTTCAATAATATATGAATTAGTAAGTGTATTATTAAAAAAATACAGTTGCTAAATTAATACTAAGACTTTGTAAAAACTATACAACGTAGCGTTGGGTACAGCTGTATAGTAAACAGGGTCCAAAGGAAAGTCCCTTTAACCAAAAAATACTTACGAAGGGAGAGAGCTACAGCTATACAAGTGAGGTAACTGTACAGTAAAGCGGCTACGCCCGACATAATGCAAATGACAGCAGCAACCCTAGTGGCGAAATTTGGAAGATAGCCATTGAAAATCGAAAACGAAAAGAGGTAGGACAAATTTTCGAATTAGAAAGTTTTAGAGCATCAATTAATTCGTACGAAACCAGATTTGGTTCACACGGATAAGATAAATGGTCGCCTGCATACCCCAAAAAGTCCGAAATCGATGAGCGGCGATTCTACTTTCCCTATTCACATTCCGGAAATGTAGCAGTTTCAGATTGTGACGTTGTACTGTGCTGTACTGTCTGTAAAGATTTAAATTCCAATGAATTTAAAATTTTAGAATAAACCTTTCAGGGCCAGAAGAATTCTGTTCGTAAACTGATAAAGTAATTAATTGACACCAGAATATTCAAACGAATTTCTCAGAAAACAAAACCCTGCTAATTTGCACTTTCATTACAAAAGCAAAATATTATTAAAATATTCGTGGTGCCATTTGTAAGTTTTGGGATTAAAATTAGGTGGCTAGACCGTCTAGCCACCGCCCTTGAAAGGGTTAAATCTATGCCGTCATGTTGAAGAGGCTAGTAATAGACGTTCCATGCTGAGAAATGTGCATGCAGAATTACTCTCACGAATATAAACGTGTATCGTGAGCAATGGTGAACTTTACGAACATACTGAATATTAAATTTTTATCACTGTGAGACAGTTTGTCTTTTTTTGTGTGTGTGATGTTATCAAAATGTATTGAGATAAGTACGTATTTATAGCATACATTGTGCGTATTTCTTCATACTTCTGACTATTCCATTCAAACATTTACACAAAAATGGACTGCATCGATTTCGGACATTTTTGGGTAAACAGCAAACATTTATCTTATCCATGTAAACCAAATGTCGTATTCTATTAATTAATTGATGCTCTAAAACTTTCTAACTGGAAATTTTAATCTATCTCTTTTCGTTTTAGAATTGTAGTGGCTATCTTCCAAATTTCACCCCTACGGGGCGCTGCTGTCGTTTTCATTAAATCGGGCGTAGTCACTTTACTATACCGTTACCTCACTTGCATGAAGCTCTCTCCGTTCACAAGTATTTTCAGGTTAAATGGACTTTCCTTTGCATCCTGTATACTAGAAAAGTATAAATGGATATACAAAGTATAAATGGATGATGGTAAAAATGAGAAAAAGTATAAATGGAGAAAAAGTATAGATGGAGAAAAAGTATAAATAGATGAAAGTTCAAAGATATATGGAACCTAAATAATAGCAAATATAGCTATTCTGTATATTTGTTATTCCATATAGGTTTTTAGTTAACCTTTAAAGACATTGTGGGTGTATTGAGAGAAACACTCAATGGAGACTTGTCGCGAATCTCAATGTATTCGTGTGATTAATTCTAATTAAATTAGTCGGTTTTTTAACAATTTGACATTTATTGCTTTTATACTTGTACTGGACATTGCAATACATAAATATAGTATCTTAAAAATTTGTTACATTGCTTTAAAAGTCGATGGATCATAGAGCACGCCACCCCTGTCATTATGTATGTCCAAACTGTCCGTGTCTTTATGTGTTAATATCTCGGTTAATTACCGACGTTTTTTTCCGAAATTCATGATAAACAATGCTTTTATATTTCTGCTACGATGGGTACCTTGAGCTCTGCTCAACACTTTTAATGAAGCCAGTAAATCGAAATTTGAGTGTAACGGAAAAATGCGATTTTCTCAAAAACTATGTGACCTAGGGTAATCGCTATAATTTTCCTGCAAGTTTTAAATTTATGTCTACTACCTCTAATTTTTTCAGAATTTTAGTTTCAATAGATACGGAATTAGATGGTGGAGGGGAAACATATTTTTGCACTACATTTTCCACCATAACTTTTAAAATATTATACCTAAAATTAAATGAAATACATTTTTTATTTCAGTGTTACGAAAGCTTTCACACGATATCCCACACGATATACAAAGATTTTTTTTCAAGTAACATAATAAGCCCTATACATTTTTCCTAAATATATTTATGAATATTAATTAATCTGTAACTATGTTGGTCAATAGTCTTTATTACTTTTCCGAATTTGAACTTTCCACGTTGCATAGTTTACGAGTAAAAGGGCTGTGACAGACAGACAGACACAGGAGTGATATTATAATGGTTCTGGTTTTACTTTTTAAGTACGGAAACCTAAAAATGACTGCTTCGTCGTCAGTTTTCCTGTCACGTTTTTAGGTGCGTTCGTAATTATATAAATACGCAGCACCTATAGTCGTCGTTCAGTCCGCCTGTCTGTCCACCTGTCTGTCCGTCTGCCTGTCCGTCTGCCCGCATATAACAGAGAAAAAACTACGCAAACGAATAGTCTGAAATTTTAAATATATAATTGTTACAAAATTTTGTCGAGTCATTTCAAATTACATACATTTAAAAAAATTATAAATAATGGCGAAATAAGATATGTTTGCAAAAGTAAGTTTTAGATGAATAAGTTTCATGAGTAAGTCGATCCCAAACTCAGTGAGTACTGCAGATTGAGTTTAACATTTTTTTTTTAATGTATTTATTTTTTTTATGGACACGTGGATGGGAAGAGACTGTCTCAAACTGTCTAGAGTTCCAACTGAGTTTTGACACTACTCCTGCTACCAGGCTTGATAACTACGCCTTTCAAAAGAAAGCACAGAATATTGTTTAAAGAAACAACTACAGATTTGAATATAAATAAACATATATATGATTATTTTTTCACATAACAGGTAAAAGTGTTATTAACAACATAATTATGACGATTGTTTCATAATTGAATTAAAATATGGAATAGTCTTCTTCCACTTCGTGTTTCATGTTGAACTGCGTCGGACCAAGATCGGGCTTCTATTTGACTATTTGGCTTATTTTTTTAATTGCGTTTTCATCGGTTTAATCGAAATTGTGATTATCTTTTGTCGTTTTATTTCTCTATAATGGCATTCTTAGTTTGGATATTAATTTTTAAACAAACATATGTTTGTATCTATCCAATGAGATAGTTTCTTTACGTTCTAAATCAACAACGAATTGCGTAATTCGGGCAAATTACATATTGTAAAATTACACGAATACTCAAAACATTAAATATACAGGTTGTCCCTAAACCAATGGTACATACGATAGGGGGTGATAGAACACATCAAGGCGAGTAATAGTAAATAGGAAACCAAAGGTCCCAAACGTCTTCTGAAGGAGATAGGCGCCTTTAAAGTTTGGTGTGCAAAATTTCAAATGATTATTAAAAACGAATAAATTGGTCGATTTGTTTGCGGTTTTCACTAAACTATTCTTTATGTCAGTATTTTCTTGAAAATCAATTCTAAAGATACAGTTCAAAAAATGCCGATAGAGGGAGCTTTAGACTTTGGAGTAACCAACAACTATTTTCTGCCGTTATTTTTGTATCATATTACATGCTTTCAAAAGCTTAGACTTAAACTTAAATTTTGAGCTCAAAATTTGAATCGTTGGGAGTGGTTAAGTAGCACAAACGGAACTGTGTTCAGTTGTTATAATTTCTAATGATTATAAAAAAAAACGGAAAAATTGGTCGATTCGTTTGCGGTTTTTACTAAAACTATTCTTTATATCAGTATTTTCTTGAAAATTTATTTTAAAGATAAAGTTTCAAAAATAACGATAGAGGGCGCTTTAGACTTTGGAGTAACGAACAACTATTTTTTACAGTTATTTTTTGTATCTCATTACATGCTTTCAAAAGCTTAGACTTAAATTTTGAGCTCAAAATATGAATCGGTGAGAGTGGTTAAGTAGCGCAAACTGAACTGTGTTCATGAGTTGAAATTTGAACCCCCTTCCTGAACACAGTTCAGTTTGCGATACTTAACCACTCCCGACGTTTCAGATTTTGAGTTCAAAATGTAAGTTTAAGTCTAAGCTTTTGAAAGCATGCAATGAGATACAAAAAAAAAAAAAAAAAAAAAAAAAAAAAAAAACGGTAAAAAATAGTTTTTCGTTGCGTCAAAGTGTAAAGCGCACTCTATCGGTATTTTTTAAACTTTATCTTTAAAATTTATTTTCAAGAATAGACTGACAGAAAGAATAGTTTTAGTGAAAACCGCAAACGAATCGAAAATTTTTTCCGTTTTTTATAATCATTTGAAATTTTAACTACTAAACACAGTTCAGTTTACGCTACTTAACCACTCCCAACGATTCAAATTTTGAGCTCAAAATTTAAGTTTAAATCTAAGCATTTGAAAGCATGTAATGAGATACAAAAAATAATGGTAAAAAATAGTTGATGATTACTCCAAAGTCTAAAGCGCCCTCTATCGGCATTTTTTGAACTGTATACTTAAAATTTATTTTCAAGAAAATACTGACATAAAGAATAGTTTTAGTGAAAACCGCAAACAAATCGACCAATTTATCCTTTTTTTATAATCATTTGAAATTTTGCACCCTAAACTTTAAAGGCGCCTATCTCCTTCAGAAGACGTTTGGGACCCTTGGTTTCCCATTTACTATTACTCGTCTTATGTGTTCTATCACCCCCTAGCGTGTGTACCATGAGTTTAGGAATACCCTGTATATTATCTCACTAAGAGTCATATTAAGCGTGAAAAGAAATAAAAAAATTAAACTTACAACAAAACAGTCAAAGCTAACAATCTTTGAAGAAAACGCAAGTTATTGATTTAAAAGAAAACACCTATCATGAAAAAAAAAGCTATTGTTGCATGTTACACTATGACGCAAAAGTTTAGACAATGACGTCATTCAGCTTTAAAATGTAGAATTATGACGTCAGAATTACAAAAACCTGTAAATATATTCAAAAACTGATTTAAAATGCTATGTACAAAAGACAGTCGTTTTATTTGCTATAATACTAATTTTTTTCATAAAAATTCAAATGTGCTTGTCGCAAAAGTTTAGACACTATTCTAAATTTCTTTGAATATTCGCTGGCATATGCAAATTTAGAATCGATGATGTCACAAATTTGGAGTACTTAAGTTCTGCAAACGATTGCGCTTCATAGTCGACATGCCGAGAGCTAAAGAAATTCAAGTGAATGAGGTTTCAAGGATTTGGCAGTTGAAAGGTGAAGGGAAGAGCGTTTCTGAAATTTCTGCTTTTATTAATAGGTCAAAAAAAATCTATTTATCGAGTTTTATCGAGTGGTTCCGAATATAAAGCAAAATGTCGGTCTGGGAGGCCACGTGTGACAAATGTACGAGAGGATCGCCTGATACAAAGACTAGCGAGTACTCAACAAATGAGCGTACGTGGAGTTCAAAGCTCATCGGGACTCTCTGTATCAAAGGATACGATTCGTAGACGAATTTTGGAAAAAGGAACAATCGTTTATAGCAAAATGCAGAAGAAACCAGCTCTGAAACCATATCATAAGTTACAAAGACTTATGTGGGCTCGAAAGCATATGTCATATGGAGAGAAATGGCAGTCAGTCATATTTAGCGATGAAAAAAAGTGGAATCTGGATGGTCCAGATGGTTGTTTATCGTATTGGCATGACTTGCGGAAGGAACCTCGACGTTTTTTTAGTCGCAGACAAGGAGGGGGCTCGGTGATGGTTTGGGCAGCCATTTGCTATAATGGACAAGTATCTCTGACCTTCACCAGTGGTCGTCAAACTTCACAGCATTATACACAGACATTAGAAGAAAACCTACTGCCATTTGCTGAGCTTCTAGGGGGTCCTCAGTGGGAATTTCAGCAAGACAATGCTTCAATTCACACTGCAAAACATTCAAAATCTTGGTTTAATTCCCATAATATAAGAGTTCTCGACTGGCCAGCATGTAGCCCAGATCTTAACCCTATAGAAAACCTTTGGAGCATCATGTGTCGCAAAGTTTATAGCAACGCTAGACAATACTCTTCTGAAAAGGAACTTAAGACATCTATTGGGAATGCATGGTACGATATCGATCCACAAACTATGCAAGATTTAGTTTCTTCCATGCAATCTCGTGTATATGACGTAATACATAAGCATGGATGCGCAACCAGGTTTTAAAAATTGTTTATTTCGATTTTATTTAATTTGTGTCTAAACTTTTGAGACAGCAGTTTATTTTTGTTACCATTTAATTTATTGCAATATGCACAATTCCACTTTTCTTTGTTATAAATATTGTTTATATGTACAGCACATTAATTTCAAGCAGTGATTTGAAAATTGAATAAATATTTTTCAAAGTATGTAAGAATTTCTTCATTGTCTAAACTTTTGCGTCATAGTGTATATTAATATTATAGGTGATTCGTCTTTGGATACTGTTACATTTATTTATTATTACAAATGGCTTTTTTATCTGTTTTACGTATGGAACATAGGTAACAGCAAAATGCATAACTTGAATTCTAAAGAATGAATTTGACACATATTCAATTTTTTAGTAACTTCACAAAATATAGTTGGATGACGGAAAATTCATTTGCGCTCACAAAAAATTCCCTGAATTTTAGAATTTTTCTGTTGCTCGATATCCTTTAAAACACTATAGTAAAGTGGGGACAGATGCCGCTAATTTTTCTTTTCTTCTTGTAAAATGTACAATAAAGCAAAAAACAACAAGCTAAGTACCACAAATAATTGATAAAACCCTTTAGAATCTAATTTCTATGTTAAACAAGTTTAAACCCTCTTAATAATGTAGCCATAATTATTTTCCCACAGGTCCTTTTTTAACATAATTTTTTATCTGCTAGATAAGATGCCGCATGGGGCGAGGGACAGATGTCGCATGGAGAAAAATGCTAGGTTTTTTATTTTTCTTCACGTCACATTTTTATTTTCTCAAACTACTTAAAATAAAAATAAATAAGAGTAAACTTACAAAAATTATATATATATATATATATATATATATCACTAAATTGGTAAAAGATTAACGAAAATGCAAAAGTATAATCTCTATAAACAAAACTTAAGACAAAAAGTGAACATGAAAAGAAAATCATTTGAATTTACATGGATGGATAGCATAATTACTGGAAACAATAGACAGCATAATTCCAAAAAATATATAAATCACTGGTTTACATCCAGGAGAACATTGCAGTTTGCTCTTAATGTAAGTATTAGTTCTATTCTATTTAGGTCCTAGTCTGTTTATTTTTGGTTTTTCTTCTCATTCTTTGATTTTGTATTTACATTCGCCCACAATCAAACCACACTACCCGTTGCAAAAAAAAATAAGCTTTTTCATGCAGTTAAGGCTCCTGTCCCGACCGTTGAAGACACTATCGAACTAATGCTAATCTTATGGGGAGGGATTTATCTAATATCTCGTTTGCATTTCGACATTTTTAAATAATTCATTTTGCATTGGAAAACCGAGGTCCATTTCTACACCGTACCATTTTTACTTTTTCTATTTTGGTCGCAGATAATTTTTATAAAGTTACTTTCACTTTCAAAACCGGTTCTGAAAATGAAAGTGTCATTCTAAAAAATATCTGCAAACAAAATCGAAAAAGTAAAAAAGGTGCGATGTAGAGACAGATCTCAGCTATCCAATGGAAAAAAATATTTAAAAATGTCGAAATGCAAAAGATATATTAGAAAAATCCCTCCTCATAGGATTAGCATTAGTTCGTGAGTGGCTTCGTCGGCAGGGACAGGAGCCTTAATGATTGAATTTGATGCACTGAATCCTGTTCGGTTTAGACTTTGCTCCTTGATAAGACTCCAGCCACTCAACATATGCAGAGTCATTAAATTCCAATCCAGTTATGCCATCAGAATCCATAAGAGGAACAGTTTACCCAATGTGGGAAGATGACTCATATTTTAGTTTTTTTCTCAAGTAAGGCGTTTTCATGTTGATCTTTCTCTTCATTTTTTTACACATTTTACTTCCGCCAAGTTGTCATTCTTTGACGCTTTCTAGTTTCTATTGTTTTTCATTTCCTTCTTCTTTTTTATTGTTTATAAACCCTGCTCTTGTAATATTTGCATTCTTTTACTTTTTCTGGCATGCCTGTATAGGTCTGTTGACCACTGGGGTAGGAGATATTTTGTTTAAATTCTTAGATTTTGCGAATTGTAAACTGCCTACGTTTTCCTTATTCACATATGGTGAACCAACATTATTGCTGAGAATATTTTGATAAGTAGCAGAATGCGCTAATATACATTCATTTAAATGTAAGTTCCACTTAAATCGCAGTGATGAATTTATTGAACCCAAAAACAAATTAAATTTTGCGGCATGTGTCCCTCAACCTCGGTGCGGCATCCGTTCTATAGTGGCGGGTAAGTTACTGCGCCACCATTTTGTGTCATGTGAGTGACGCGACAGAAAGGCTAGCCCATGTCTGTATTCTACGAGGATCTAGTCTATAGTTGCAATCGATTTTGGGATGAAATCACTGTTTAGTTTTCTTAAAATATGTAATAAATCTTCATTAGAATAATTTTAGCAACTTACCACGCACGTTCGAGCCATAAAAACTGAAATAAATATGTAAATACTGACATATAAGCGGTGGAAACGCATACAACATATCACACAGCACAGAGGAATACTACGAACTTCTAAAATTGGTCTAGGGAACGCTAGTGTCGCCTACACAATCTCTGCGGCATCTGTCCAACCGCGGCGTCTGTCCCCACTTTACTATATATTTTTCCCATTGGCCATATGACCCTTTTCTGCAAGTTTCAGCATTTAGAAAGTTACGCAACCAACATCTTTCTGTACTTTTTCTGTTTTTACGAATTTTGTTTGAGTGCTTAGTTGTTGGTGGTACGATTACAACGACACAAACGATGGAAACATCAGAAAAAATACAATATCTGGAAAATCACCAAATGACAAAGACAACCATAAAATATCAAAATAAAACCTTTGGGCAAGAATATTAAAATGCAGAAAAGAAACGTTTAAAAATGCACAAATAATACACAAAAAGCAGCAAACAGCTGTTTCGAATCTACAAGCGAGATTCTTCTTCAGTGCAACATACAGCAAGGCACAGCGTGCTCGAAAAAGAAAGGCTGGGCAAAACGCGAGAGATGTGCTGCTTATTTACCCGAAATGGGTAGCAAACGCGGCAAAAACAATCGATGAGAGAAAAGCAGCATGAAACAATTGAGTGGACAAGTAGCAACATCTACCGGAGAACGAAAGAATAAGACAGCAGAAAAGGGAAAATAAATTAATGCTTTTCAAACATTTGGAAAATCAGAAGTACTAGATAAGTCATTGACTAAAGTGTGAGAATTTTTGATGATGTGGCAAGCTTTCCCAAAATCAAGATAAAGGTTAAAAGAAGATATTTGGATTGAACCTATGATGATTAATTGAACCTATGTTGAAAAGACCAACAAAGCTGAGCAATAGAAGACTTTTCAAATTCATGTTTTTTAATATAACCTTCATGCTCTTTTAAAGTAATTCTAAGAGCACGTTTAGTCTGTCCATTATAAGAAAGAACCCACTGGCAAGAGATTTGGTACATAACACACCTATCTATACGAGTAGTGGGGAGTTTGAGATTTGAAAAAGAGATTTTATTAACAACAGAAAAAATATGATTGAACTCAAACCTTCTTAAGATTTTAGCAAATTGCTTACTGATTTTGGGAAAAATGGCAAAACAACTGCAGTATTAGAGTTAGAAATAAAATGATTTTCAGAATGGGCGGGTTTCGTTAATTTCATATAAACAAAAGCTATAATATTAGAGGAATAACCACGATCAACAGCCAGCAATAGCTTTTAGATAATTACGTTCCGTACTAAGTAACTGACAAGTGGAACAAATATTGCTATCCTGAAAAAAAAGTATTGAAAATAGCAAATTTCTGGTTAGGATGATGAGAAGTACACCGGTGAAGTAAAAGACTGACAGAAAAAGATTTGCGAAAGACGGAATTGTGAAAGCAATCTTCACATACGAATAATATGGAAATCCAGGAGAGAAACAGAGTTATTTGTGTAAAATTAAAAAGTAAACATCAACATAACGAGCATAGAACGGGAATTTTAAAATTACAAAATGTTTGACCTCAAAATATTGCATATAAATATCGCATAAAAATGGACTAAGAGCGTTACACTTAGCCAAACCGTCAGACATTCGAAAGAAATTCCCATCAAAAACAAAAGTATTTTGCGACAGGCAAGCACGAATGAGAAGAGTAAGTTCCTCAATTTCGAAAAAAAAAAGAAATGGAATTCACATAGTCTTTTCTTAAGGCAATCTATCTACCGGAACGTCGGTAAATAATGAAATAACATACAAAAGAAACCATCATGTGGTCCTCTCAATTAAAACTATGACGTTTCTCTATAACTTCAAGATAATTCTTAAGAGTGAAACAATTACTGCTCAAAAGTTGTGAAAAAACATAAACTAACTATCTGAAAAAGCTTATAAGAAGCTTAAGACAAGCATATTTAAAAATAAATCTCAGTGTTATTTTCAAAAAGAATAAAACTATTAATTTACTAGATTATATAGCTTTATAAATGTAAAAACGAAGACAAATATGTAGAGATTAATATTTTTCAAAAAAAAAAATATTTCCGTCAGTTTATGCAGTTTTAATTAAAAAATATGTATGCTACTAAGAATAACATTAATTATTATCCATAAAAAAAACTTACTAAAAATTTAATTTAAAGTTGAACCCACGTTTTAAGTAAATTGTTTTTACTTTAATTTGTTTATTTTTCCTAAAATCTTTCATATACATTGGGCAGAAGTAACGCGCTGCAAGTAATGAATCAAATGTCATCTTTATTTTTTCAACTAGTTAGTTGTATAATGGACTACATTTTGAAAGTGTAATGCAGCGATTAAGGCGATACAAACAAACAATAGATTGCAGTGAGAACTGACTCTACTGATCAAAGAAGAATACTAGTACAAATTCAATATGGGGGAAAAACTTTATCAATCCGTACTTTCATTTGGAATTATGAGCAAAAATTAACATTGTTTAAAAGAAACTCAATCTAAGAAACGTTTAGTAAAAATATATTTCTTTTCTGGATTTTAAATTACGAGATAATAAGAAGGGTACTTATTTAAATCTATGAATTATATTTTCATTTTGAATGTCTATAAACAAGAAAACTCTAAAGCAATTAACTAGAAATTATGGAGTACAAAAAATAGCTGTACGAAATAAAGTATTTGGTTAATAGATGTTTGGATGAAATTATTTACATAAAGTTTGTGTAATCATTTAAAGTTTTGGTTGGAATGACCAAAATGTTATGATAGCTTGATATAGGTATCGTAACCAAATGGATTTGGTTACAATACCTATTAACCAAATAGATGTGGTTAGAGTAAAGAAAATTGATTTGGTTCTTCGAAACAAATTTATTTGGTTACGATAGCTGTTAACTAAATAGATTGGATAAAATAAATTAATTAATTTGGTCCTTGCAACTAAACCCATTTTTTTACGATATATTAACCAAATAGATATGGTTGGAAGAAAAAAATCGACTTAGTTCTTGAAAAAAAAATTATTTACTTCCTGAAGCCAAATCATTTAATTACGGTTACAAAATAATTTGGTAAATCCAACTAAACATTTGGATACGGATATAGTATACAAAATATTTGGTTGAAACAACTATTTTTTTGTTGTTTTAACAAAACCGTTTTTTCCCTGCAGTAAAGAAATTATAAAATTTGCAGTTCGGGTTACTGGTTAGTGTACCCTGAGTCAGACTGCTTCGTATTGCTATAACATAAATAATGTTGCATTAAATTTTAAAGACTCATACAAAGACAGTAACATAAGACTTACTCCTTAAGCACCACGGGCGCGTCAGCACAAAATGCATGCATCTATCATAGATATGGCGAATTCCAATGACATTGAGATAATTTTCCCCATTTAGGTGTTTATAAATAAAACTCTAACATATGCATTTTGCTACTGCTATTTAAAAAAAAAAACTAATATACCCCTTTTTTAATTGCAGAAATATGCAATTTAATTAAGGCACTGGCATGCGCATAGATTTTGTTGGTGGTTAAGAGGTTAAAAATACTTTTAATCATAAAAACGATATTTATCCGAAAAGTATTTTGGAAACGCATTTATTTATTTAATATAGACACTTTTGTCATTTATTATAAAATTTGCATTCACGATTGATAAAAAAAATGTTTAATTTCCTTTTGTTGTTTTTTCAAAGAAGTAATTTCACACTTTTGAATTTAAGTATTCATCTGACATTTTTATTAAAAATTTCAACTTATCTACGTTAGAATAACTTTTTCTGTATATTTCAGTTAAAGTTGAGTTTTAGCGAAAGAATAAGTTTTATTTTCTTTCATCAATATTCTTGAGTGTAGAAAGATGTAATTTATTTAGAAAAATACTAGGAACATGCAGAGAAAATTATGGTTGTTAATATAAAAATGCTAATGTCAAAGAAACGAATTTTGAGATGAAAATCAATAAAAATTCTTTAGTTATTTCTCACTTTTCTTGATTGAAACATCAAACAAACATAGAAAAGTAAGTCGATATATTTTCTTTTTTTTTTTCCCTATCATACTTTGTAAGGGTAATTGATTTTCCTATAAAATTCCTTTTCGAGTTTAATTTTATAGTGTCTATAACTGTTTGCATTAATATGAAACTGAAAAGATATCGTTTTAAATAAAGTTTATGAACTAAACCTTTTCTTAAGCATTTGGTTTAAGAATCGAATGTGCAACTGTTATTAATGTACAACGATCTTTACCCAGTTTCTTATATATATATATATATATTTATTTATCTTCATCTAGAGTGAGGACTTAAAAAACAAATATCTAACTAAATACATGTCTTAAAGTAAATTTTTAAATAATAAAATTCGTCAAAACTACAGGTGGTCATAAAAAGAACTTTACCAATATATGGAACTCTAGCAACTAGTCCGTTAAACCGGTCGAGATGAGATTTCAGATATAGTTATTCAGAGGTATGAGCTTGGGATTCTGTAAACCACAACAAAGAAGCAGTTACAGTTATGGGTATAAAAACTCTAATTTCATGAATGGCAAAACCTATTTTTTCCCGTTGCAAAATGCTGATGAGCATGCGAAAACACTACAGAGCGTTAGAACGGTACGGGTGTCACAAAGAATGGACGCGTCATGCATGTACAAAAAAAAGCTTTACGTACGGCCAAAAAAACACGGTCGGCGCGCACGGAGGGAATCTGCTTATGACAGAGGCTATATACCAATCGCTGATTACAACACAGATCGGAGAAAATAAAACTTTTATTTGGATTACAAATTATACATATTGGTGGCATCACAGGCAATTGGGCATGGTGTGCGATGGACTGTGGAAAATACAGTCGACCGTAACACATCATGACAAATGTTTGCAATCTTACTTTTGATACAGCCTTTAAAATCCGGCAAAGTCTGCCTATTGCACATGTGCAATCTAGATTTGAGATATCCCCAGAACCAGATGGCTGGTAGGTTGATTTTTGACTGCCAATTATCAACTCGAGGGATATAGGGCCAAACGGGAGTTACCCCCCCCCCCCCCCCCAGAACCAGAAATACATTTGAGTGAGATAGTGAGATGGCGGAGACCACGGAAGTAAAAAATATTTTTAGATCACGCATTCACCAAAATGCTGTTCCATAAACCTGCGATATAGGTTCCCATAGATCCATATATTGCCAAAGTTTTTTTTTTTTTTTTTTTTTTTTTTTTTATGACAACACTGTATTTTGCAATATCTACGTAAGTTTGTCTACAATCTGAGAATATTTTTAAACTGCTAGACAATGCAGTCTGAAATTATGAGTTTTTCATATAAGAGCTGACAAGAAAGGTCTAAAAGCACATTCACAAAATATTACCAAAAAAATAAGAACTTATAATTGTTAAACAATATTATATGAATCCAATTAAGTGACAATTATGACATTGTTCTTAGAATAAAATAAAAAAAATTAGTTTTCTCGCCTAAGGAGATATAATTTAGTGAATATTATATGATTGCAATTCGCAACCAAAATTTGCGATGCAGACATATATATAATATTGCAGACATGCATATATTTATGGCTGCGACATTTGAAGTGAAATTATTATCCCTGGAGAGCTTTTAATTTGAAAGGTCAACGAAAACAAATTTTAAATAAACTATTCTGTATATTTTCGCTACGGTTCATTTGGATAAATAAATAAGTAAAATTATTTCCTTTCAACAATATTTCAGATTGAAAAGAAAGATGTAATTTATTTCGAAAAATCAAAGGAATATTCAAAGGAAATGATGGCTATTACTTAAAAAATGATAATGACAAAGAAACGAATTTTGAAATGAAAATGAATCAAGACTTCAATATTCAGCTTAGTGTTTTAATAAATTTAAATGCGAAATCGATGAAATATTCTTTAAAAAATAATGTTTTAAATAAAAAAGATTGATGGAAATAAGTTTTTTTATAACTTTTAAAATAATTTAGTTATTCCTCATGTTTTATGATTGAAACATCAAACAAACATAGAAAAATAGGTCGATATTTCGTTTTATTCTACTATTTGATATATTATTCATTTTTATTTTCATTATTTTATGATTATGTTCTTAATTTTTTTTTTTTTTTTTTTTTTTTTTTTTTTTTTTTTTTTTTTTTTTTTTTTTCGTAGAACAACTACATATTTGAAGCAGCATCGGAAGTGATTAGGATGGAAATGCTCAAATAATGCAATTATTTTTACTGACCATATAATGTGTTACATATTTATTTACGCGTGCGCAAACACGAATGAAAGTATTTGTAAGGAGCAGACATTGCTAGATAAATCTTAATTAATACGAGCAGAAAGGTCACATTCTCGAGAAAATGTGATTAGTGGTTTTGGGTCATAATCGGCCTGGTTCAAACTAATTATATCTAAACTACGGCTCAGTTGATTTTGACTAAATTTTGTATCCAACCGTTTTCAGGCACGAGAAGACTATTCAGTTAAGACACATGTTCGAGAAATTTCAATTAATGTGTCATTTTTGGGTCACTATGGATAAAGCCAATTTTATCTTAAAAAAACAACTCAAACGATGTGGACTAAAAATTGCATTATTTCGTTTTGGATTACGAGATGACCATTTGGCTAAATCACATGTTAGAGAAAATTCGATTAGTGTGTAATTTTGGGTCACTGTAGGTAAAGCTAATTTTATCTAAAATTTTATATAGGCGCAAACAATTTTGACTAAATTTTGTATTCTATCGTTTTCAGGTTTGAGAAGACCATTGGGCTTAGACGCATGTTCAAGAAAATTGCTTAGTGGGTCCTTTTAGGTCACAATGTGTCAGGATCAAGCTAATTGTATCTACAAAACGGCTCAAACGATTTTTTCAGTATTTCTTATTATACCGTTTCCGGGCAAAAGAAAATCAGTAGGCTAGATCACATGTTCGAGAAATTTCGATTAGTGGGTAATTTTGGGGTCACTACGTGTCGGGCTAATTTTATCTAGAAAACGATTTTTAATAATATTTTTTTAACGATTTCGGGTTCGATAAGACCATTCGGTTATGTAGCATGTTCAAGAAAATTCGATTAGTGGTCATTTTGGGTCACTATGAGTTCAGTCAAGCTAATTATATCTAAAAACGTCTGAAACGATTTTGAAAAGAATTTGTATTGAACCGTTTTCGGGCATGAGAAGGTCATTTCTCTAGATCACATGTACGGTAAATTTCGATTAATGGGTTATTTTTGGGTCATTATGGGTCAAGTTAATTTTATCTAGAAAACGGCTAAAACGATTTTCACTATATTTTGTATCCTACCGTTTTTTATTACCAGAAAACGATTAAGCTAAGTCCCGTGTTCGAGCAGATTTGAATAGTGGATCATTTTGAGTCACAGTGGGTCAGGGTCCAGTTAATTGTATGGAAAAACTTCTCAAACGATTTGACGAAATTTTCTATTATACCGTTTCAGGGCACAAGACGATCATTGGGCTAGGTCACATGATCGGGAAATTTCGATTAGTGGTCATTTTTGCGTCACGGCTGGTGAAGCTTATTATATCTAGAAAACGGCTCCAACGATTTAAAAAAAATATTGTATTATACAATTTTCGGGTTCGAGAAGATTACTGGGTTTGGTCGCATGTTCCAGAAAATTTGATTAGTGGGCCATTTTGGGTCACTATTTATCCGGGTCAAGCTAATTGTATCTAAAAATGGCTCAAACGATATTGACAAAATTTTGTATTATACCGTTTTAGGTCTTGAGAAGACCACTGGGCTAGGTCACGAGTTCGAGAAAATTAGATTATTGGGTCTTCTGTGGTCACTGCGTGTCAAGATAATTTTATCTATGAAACGGCTTATATGATTTTGACTGAATTATATGTCTTATTGTTTTTGATTTCAAGTCTATTGTCAGCATTGAAGCTAAGTCACATGTTCCAGCAGATTTGAATAGTGGATCATTTTCGGTCACTACGGGTCTTGCTCACGAAGCCGCGAATTTGGCGATATTTCGCGAAATATTGGCGAGATTTGGCCAAAAAATCGACTTTCAAGATTACGAATGACAAAACACCAAATGAAAGAATGGCGTCCAATTTTTGTATATTTGGCGAAAAAAATAGTCTTTCAGAATGTGAAAGAATATGTAAGAAATTCTTACTAGGACTCGAGATACATTGTTAAACCAATCAGAGTCGGACTCGAAATATAATTTGGATTGCTGTTCTTTCGTTGTAAATGTGCAACTAATGTAAAATTTAGAAACATGTACGTACATTGATTTCCTATTGATTGTTTTTGTAAATAATACCGCTATAAAATAAAATGCTGTGTAGCAATGATACAGAGATTATGATATAATGAATATATTATATCGTGTTGAACACAGTGTAAATACATAATTTGTAATTATTTTTTCAATTAATTATCAGCAGTGAAATCACGCTCGAAATTATTGAATATTTAATACGTGCTTTAACTGACTGCTAATTAAGCGTAGAACAAACACAGTGAATATATCCAAGCCAGGAATTGAACTTCGAGCACTATTCCAAGGATTCCGGATTCGTTTCTCGGCTTGGACATTTTTCTCTCAGTTGGCTCTACTCTTAGTTAATAATACGATAAATCCTGTATTAATAATTTTGAGAGTAATTTCACTACTGATAATTAATTAAAAAATTAATTAAAATTATATATGCGCTCATCTATGCTAGGTTTACTTTAGTCTGATATTTCACCGCAAAATTGTATGCTCAAGAAGGCTATTCCATCTTGTGCTGCAATTGAAGCCTTACCAACAGTGAGAGATTCTAAGCCGGACATCGTCCTCGTAGCTTAAAGGTTAGGGGACTTGGAGTGATATTCCAAGGGTTCCGCGGCTTTCCCGGCTTGGAAATTTTTACTCTGTTGGTTATACGCTTATACACAACGTTAATTTGACCGAACATAGCTCGTTTAACCCCGCTTGTAATTTTTTAATGTCACGTGGTTAAATGTGTTTACGAATTTGATTTTTCTAGCTTTCTTGTCGTGCTCTAACTCTGGTAAATAGACTTGTTTTGTCATCCACTTTTATATGCTATTAAGATATACTGTAGAATCTTCGCTATAGTAAAAGTTGTGTGTTGTATTCATAGTCCATATTGAGCGATACATGGATTGCATCTGTTATACTAGGACTTCCCTCAGAGGGATTAGTCTGAGCGATATTCCTGAGAACATAGATTTAATAATAACATGTGGAAGCAAAGAAAATGAGATGTTACCATGAATTGTCCATATACTGCGATAAATTGAAATGATGAAAGTAAAGGAATCGTAGAATTACAAAATCTTATATATAAATTCGTATACACTGTTTAAAAAAATGGGAGATCAAACCATGCAAGACAGTCATGCATGGATATAAAATTGAAAGTACGCAATATATTAAAAGTAAAATAGAAAATGAAACACTAAATTGTCTTATATCGGAATGTTAATTGTATAAAATGATGTCAAGAGCATAATCAGACGCTCCGCACCAATTTTAGTAACTTTAAATGACCAATATATGATGTTTAAAAAGAATGGACTATACTTTATATGGTGTGTGCTCCCCCGGAATAGTTAATATTGTACAATATCTGTTTTCCACGGATACAATGATCTTGTCAATAACAGTTAAGGAATTCTCTCCTCAAAATCTGATATAGTATCAAAGTACCGAATACATCAACATTGGCATGCAATGCTTCGTTAGAGTGTGTTTTATTTGTGCTCGATCGGATTTAAATGATGAGTGTATGCTGGCCACTACATACGCTGAATTGTTTTGTTTTCAAACATATTCTGCACAAGTTGAGCTGTATTTATCATGTGTTAAATGAAAGGAATCGGCAATGATTGCAACATAAAGTATGACACAAGATCTGAATAAATCGTCTGCATAACTTTTGAGCTGTCAAAGTGTCATTTGAAGTAATTTATAAATCCCTACATATTTATTCAGCAAATCATGCAAGCTAACATACGCCAATATGAACCCGATTATGAAATTTCACCTGAATAAGTTAATATATAAAAAATCTACTAATCATAATTGAGAATATGACCTTATGATAAAATGTCTAGAAAAATGTATCAGATAAAAAATTCATATCACATTTAAAACGGCACTTCCCTCTGTTAGTGGGCTTGGCGAAAGAGGGAAAAGCCTATAGAAGAAACACTTTAACAAGTACTTTCGGGCAACGTACTCACTGTTTCATACAGGTCTTTATTCAATATTTACACAATTTATGTAATGCTAGGTGGGTATCTATTAGTTTTGTTGCATTTAAATTGCATGTTTTGCGGAGGAAATGCAGCATTATGAAATATTTAAAGTTGCTATACCTAATAATTCCAAATTAATGGTAATTGACATCGCTTTTCGTTAATTTCACATTTTTAAATTTTAAATTTTTTAGAAACCATTCATAGAGACAATTGTATATTTTAAAACTAACCCGAAGCAAAATTTCAAGATTCTGGGCTCAGCAGTAACACAGAAATAGAAAATTTTCGAAAGTTTTTTGTTTCTGCACTGTTTTATATAGCGACATTTTTAGAAATTGTTCTATTGCGAGAATTTTCGTCATCATGAATACAGCCATGTCAATTTTCATGTTTATATTGCTAACAATTCCATGTACTTCGTTACTTAGATCATCTTTAGATCTTTTTTTCGCTTTGTATAGTCTTTCGATTTTTTAGAAGTCGTTCTACAAAGTGCATTTACATGTTTTAAATTACTACCATGCTAAATTTCTAGTTTCTAACCCCAACAGTATCCTGAAAATTTCAGTATTCCAAATAAACCATAGTTTAAAACCTTTCTAGAAATTTTTACGTTTATCCGCCAAATTGAACCTTTTAGAGAGCGTTCATTACGAGTATTTACATCTTAAAAGTAACTACCACACCAAATTTAAAGTTTCTAACCCAATCAATATCGCAGCAATCGCAATTTTAGAACTTTTATGCTCCTGCAGCGATGTAGGTTCTTGCACTGACATAATATTATACACTTTAAATAATTATAACGCTTTATAATATTAGCATTAGATGTACAGATACAAAAGCCATTTATCTGTTACAAACTAAAGTGCCCGGCGTTGCCCAGAATTTGAAGGATATTTGTTCTGAAAAATCCATTTCAAAATTTAACATACAACACAAAACAAACATTAAAAAAAGCAGTCGAAATGTTGTATGAATGAATCATATGAAAACGCTATATAAAAATGTATAAATGGATATAACAGATGCAAAAGAATACAGCTATAAATCAACTTATTTCAATTTATAATTGGAGTAATAATGTTAAAATACGTCAATATTTCCCTAATCGGGGTTTTATCATGCTTCAATACGTTTTTCACACTCATATGACGTTATACTATATCTACCACGTCCTTTACATTTACAATATGACGTAATATTTTCCTTTTTCACGTGGAAACCTTGAAATAGAAAAGTTATGAAGTTATATTCACTTTCATTTAAATTCGTCAAACTATTTATTTCATTTTCATTTTTCACGTGAATATCTTGCAATAGAAAAATTATGATGTAATATTCACCTTTTTTTAAATTCGGCAAACTATTTATTTCATTTTCCTTTTTCACGTGGAAATCTTGCAGTAGAAAATTAATTGTTGTAGTAATAATTTTAATGTGTATTTTAATTGTTCGCAACTGCTATAACGAAAAATGTTTAAATTTGATAAGAAATTGCTGTTAAATTGGTGGCTTTTTATCTCTCTATTCTAAAAAAAAGTAACTACCGCTGTCACCGCCGCCGCCGCCGATTTTGAATTTTTTGTGACCGGAGGTCTTTCTTCGTTAATATTAAGAAAAATAATGCATACAAAAATATGAAAATCGGTGGTTTTATACAGAAATGATTGATAAACACGCTGATGCAGACAATTTTTAAATCGAAGAATTATTTTAAGAGATATTTAATGCTAAATTTGGACAAAATCGTTCCACTAAAAACGTTTTATAGCAGCAAAAACTATACATGGCAGTGTAATCATTTTTAGATCATTTTATGCGTTAGAATTTGCCGGAGTGCAGATTGCATTATTTTTTTTTTTTATTTTGACTCAATTTTTGAGGTTTTATTTCTATTTTAAATTCAAATTTTCAGCATTTCTGGAGATATTTTTTAGATATTTTATAAAATTGTATTAATTTAAACTGTTGCCAACTGCATAAACAGCGCAAACAATAATGTTTGCTTCAAATTAAAAATTTATTTACACGTGACTATTACAAAATCATTTGGAATTAGAATTAAATAATTATGTACAAAAAGCACGAACTTATTAAAAATTACATCATAAAAAGTATACACGTGAATTTTAAAAGAGAAAGGATATTGTAAAATAATAAATTCATTAACATGCGTTAGAAGTCTTAAATAGGAGAAATTGCGTCATATTTACGTCACATTACAGTTATTACATAAAATGAACACAAAATATTGCAAAACAGTTTAAATTTAGAAATTGCGCTAGAAATTTATTTATATTTAGACAGGATCTTTTCAACTATTTTTGTTAGGAAATCGTAAATAATATTTCATTCTAACAAAAGTATTTTCACGTGAATATTTAAAAGAGAAAGAATAGCTTGGTAAAAATTACGTCATATTAAAAACGATTAATTTAAAATGTCTCATTTAAAAGAACTATCTTTTCGTTTTGTTAAAAAATACCAGGAGACAAAGACTCTGTTTTCTTAATTCATTTTATATTAGATTATTTTGAAATGCTGTTACACGTGTCTACGTCATCAAGTTATTTTATTTCGACGTTTTATTTGTATTTTTATTAATGTTGTACTAATTTATTTGTTCTTTCGTTATTTAAAATAAAAATTATGTCAATTTGTATAATTTGGCGAGTGGTTTGGCGATTTATAAAATTTGGCGAAATTGGTCGACGAGATTATCAATTAGTACCGCAGCGGATTTGGCGTTAAAATTCCCCAATCAAAGAGAAATGAATAGAAATTCGTTTATAGGGAGATCGCCACTGTTTTTTAAATTATAATTCAATCTTTCGAAATCTTTTTAAAGCCGATCAAATTAGCGTGCATTTAGAGTCTGCGGCGTCTGGACGGGGGTTGGTGAGCGTAGCTCGTAGGGGGCCGAGCCCCCTAGTTAATTAAAATTACCTATAAATTTTTTCGATTCCGGATTATTTTAGTTGCCTCGGCCATGTTTTAATACACATGTACGTATCTTTTCACAATTTTGGCTTCCAAATTGTGCATTTTTATAGAATTACAAACATACAGGTAGCCAAGTTTTCATTTATATATATATCTCTATTCTAAAAAAAGTAACTAACTCTGTCACCGCCGCCGACGGTTTTGAATTTTTTGTGACCGGAGGTCTTTCTTCGTTAATATTAAGAAATCTATTGCATATAAAAATATAAAAATCGGTGGTATTATAGAGAAATTATTGATCAACACGCTGATGCATACAGTTTTCAAAAAGAAGAATTATTTTAAGAGATATTTAATGCTAAATTCGGACAAAATCATTCCATTAAAAAAGCTTTATAGAAGCAAAAACTACAAATGGGAATTTAATCATTTTTAGATCTTTTTATTCAATAGAAGATCCCGGCGTGCAGATTCCATTATTATTATTTTTTTTAATTTGACTCATTTCTTTGAGGTTTTATTTCTATTTTAAATCCAAATATTCAGAATTTCGACAGATATTTTTTTACATATTTTAGAAAATGGTATTAATTTAAACTGTTGTCAACTGCATAAACAGCTCAAACAATAATGGTTGCTTCAAATATATATATATATATATTTACACGTTACTATTATAAACAGAAAAAAACCTTCAAATCAGAATTAAATAATTAGGTATAAAAAGCAGGCACTTATTGGAAATTACGCCATAAAAACTATATTTACATGTGAATTTTAAAAGAGAAAGGATATTGTAAAATAAATTCATTAACATGCGTTAGAAGTCTTAAATAGAAGAAATTACGTCACATTTCACTTATTATGCAAAATAAACAAAAAATAATATTGCAAAACAGTTGAAATTTAAAAAATGCGCGGCACAAAAAATTAGAGGTTAAATATTAGACTTTTTCAAAATTTTATTATTTGTCGTTTGATGTGAGGTGTTCAGCTATAAGTATGCAAAATTTCATGTCTCGAACTTAATTAGGGGCTGAGTTAGAAAAATTGTTTGAGATACACAAGTTAGAGCCCAGAGGTTTAAATATTAGACCTTTTTAAAAATTTTATTATTTGTCGTTTGATGTGAGGAGTTCAGACATAAGTATGCAAAATTTCATGTCTCCAACTTAATTAGGGGCTCAGTTAGAAAAATTGCTTAAAATACAGAAGTTAGAGACCGGAGGGTTAAATATGACTTTTTCAAAATTTTAGGATTTATCGTGTTATCGCAAGTGTTCAGCTATAAGTGTGCATGCTTTCATGTCTCCAACTTAATTAGGGGCTGAGTTAGAAAAATTGTTTAAAATACACATGTTAGAGCCCAGAGGGTTAAATATTAGACCTTTTTCAAAATTTTATTATTTGTCGTTTTATGTGAGGTGTTCAGCTATAAGTATGCAAAGTTTCATGTCCCCAACTTAATTATGGGTTGAGTTAGAAAAATTGCTTAAAATACACACGTTAGAGCCCAGAGGGTTAAATATTAGACGTTTTCAAAATTTTATTAATTGGCGTCTGATGTGTGGTGTGCAGCTATAAGTATGCAAATTTTCAAGTCTCCGTCATATATAGTTTCTTAGAACGGGCTCTGTGACAGATGGACAGACAGACAGACAGACAAAGGAGTGAGACAGGTAGGGTTTCGTTAGATGAACGAAACTCTAAAAACATGCTGCGGATGACTGTAACAACATCCTAAAATTACATTACCATCAGCGATCTACCAATCCCGAATTTAGTTTATATTATTTTCATATATTCTTATTCTTTTGTGCGGCCCTGTAAAATAACTATCAATAATATATACAGTAAAACCTCTGTATAGCGGACACCTCGAGAATGCAGAATTTGTCCTCTATTTGGAGGTGTCCGCTACTGAGAGTAAAAAAATTACAGTTATTTAAGGGTTGGTAATCGAAAAAATGCCCGCTAAATAGAGGTGTCCACTAATCGGGTGTGTCCGTTATGGAGGTTTTACTGCATAATAATATCATCCTTTACAAGAAAATTGCATGCTGTATGATAGACAGAGACATCCAGAGAAAGATAATCTCCCGGAGCAATAAACACTCATGTCTTTTGTTTTAATCATCCACAATCGTTTCTAAATTTCGTTATACAAGTATTAAAAAAATCTGTTAATTTCCAGTCGATAGACTGACAACTGTCTTTTAGCCGGATTTAGCCTGTTGTATGTCATACAACGGGCCAGATTTTATACAACAGGTTAAAAACGGTCACCGTGGTACGGAGCACTGTATTATTATTTATTTGCCCACCAAAACTGGTTGCCACGGGTTGTTGCAAGGCTCGTGATCACGTGGTTGAAACTGATTTATTCAATATTACTGCGCGCATAATTTTTTTTATTTGCTCCATGTGTTCAAACCAGTTGTCTACGAAAACATCCACCGGTGAAAGTGACGCACACCAAATTTCTATGACGTATGCAGATAAATTGTGCTTTTTTATCAGTTTTTTTTTTTTTTAGATAATTTTTAAACGGTTTGGAACTTATTTTTCATAGTAGGTGCATTCAGTAGGTGGCCCTCATAGGTACGTTCTGGTACAATCAGAAACGAAATCCGACGAATATTTTTGAGTTATGCTTGACGAAAGGTTTTTATTAGGCTTTTTTTTTTTTTTTTTTTTTTTTAGTAGGACATGGCGTTAATATCCATCGTAGCTGTAATGTGTCCGGACAGTAATATTTCGCTGAGTATTAGCCTTCGCTTCTCTCAGACAATTATAGTTTATGGGGTAATATCATGTTCGGCAAATTTGAATCATTTAATGATACTTTAAAACTACAAAAATTGATATATTTCACTGCGCTGGGCGAAAACATGCTTATTGTGCAAATAAGCACGCACAGTTTTTTTTATAGGGACGCTAGATATAATTCCGTTAGATTATGACTTTTTCGTTAAACTCGTTTGTTTTGCATTTTAATTATGTTACGATTTTCAATCGTAATTAAATATATTTAAGTATTGCGCGGCAGCGCAATACTTATTTATTTCCAGTGCCATTTCTCAATGTTAATTTAACATAGAAAAGCCTATGGAGATGGTAACTTTTTCATTTTTTCTTCCCACCTTTTTGTCCCTGATGCCACTCATTTTTAATTCTTTGCTAATTGTAATAATATTATAAATTCAAAGTGTAAAAACATTTGCTTGACGTCAAGGACAAAACGGATCATAAAATGCCTTTGCATGTAGGTGGATTATAATCTAGAGGGGCTAATCTAACATGGGCTAATTTTTATTTACATTATTCAAATATTTTTCTTAATAATTCCAAATTTCGCTTTTTTCATAGAGATTCAACGGAGATTTTCTAATAAAATTTAACTTATTTTCCTTCATTGTTGTAAATAATTCAAAAGCCGTAATAATAATTTGCCTATATTTAGTTGAATGATTTTCACGTGAAACATGAAACTGAGGAAAGTGAAATAGTTTTTTTTTAAGAATTAAAAAGAATATGAATATGGCGTCATAGTGGAAATAAAAATGACATTTTCAAGAATTTTTTTAAGTTCAGATTGTAATTTTTTGTCCAAACTACAGCAACCTACATTACTGCACTGGTGAAACATTTTGAATTATACATAGGTAAATTGCATCAGAAATTGTGATGCGATATCGCACAAATATAAGCCTGATGATGATATCCATTAATTTTGAAATGTGTTCGTCTGAATTCAGTAGTTATTAAAAAACTTGACATATTAAACGAAAACCTAATTTGCAGAACAAATTAAAAAAAAACAAAATTTATTTCCTAAATTGTTTAAGCCCGAGAGGGGCAGATATTAAGATATTTCATTCAATCCGTTCTACATTTAATGTTAAATTTTTGTAACAAGTAAGTTAAACCAATTGAACATTAAAAAATAAAAATGAAATTCATACAATATAATACTTTAAATACCTATATACTTAGATTCCGTTCAAATGAAATCAAAATAAATCTTAGACTTTTTCCATTTTTAAGTTGTAAATATTTGTACTGCATTATGTTTATGACGATCGTACATCCATTTATATAAAATCCAAGTCTCTGTGTGTCCCTCACGATTCCGGTAGGACCACCTCATTGAAATGAGTAATTGTTGAAAAATACTAATGCTCGGTTACCATAGTAGCGCCAAATGTTGGTCAACTTGGAAATAGCTGGCTGATCTGGTGAAATTCCCATTTAAAACTATTAATCTTTCATAAAGGAGGTCACCAAAATTTAATTTAAACTCCGCTCTTTTAAGATATTTTTTCAAAATCCATGGGTGAGAATTTAAAGTACATCTTTACATCTTCCTCCCGATGCTACTAATAAAATAACCGCCAATAGACGACGCTGTACTGTATGAGCTCCTAACTGCGCGATTTTAATGTGCTTTAGGTACTTTTCCAGTATAGGTGCGTTGGCGAAAAAGGAAATTTGGCAACATTTTCCGGGAACCTATTCACTGCTTCATTTTATATACACACGCATTTTTTTTTTCGATATTTATAAGATTTATTTATACGATTAAAAAAGCCGTTTCTCTAATTTTATACAGAAACAGATGTAATTTGTACATAAAAATATGAATAATATACATATAAAATAAACATATAAAAAAAAACGCTCATGAAGTTTGTTTTCATAGCTGTTTATATGATCTGACAACAAATCTCAATATTTTTCCGTTATACGGACACCATGCCAAAATGTATGCGGTACTTTTTCGTTATACGGACAGCATTGTCGCCAAGTGCAATAGTTGGCGCAAAATGAAAATCACGTGAATTGAAACATTTGAAAAATAAAAGAAAAACCATTCTCGATAGTAAAGTGGGCATTTTAAAAATATAACATTTGAAAATTATAAACTTTTACGAACTATTTTATTAAATCACAAATATATACTTAAAATAAGTGAACAAATAACTGTTATACAATAAAGTAATAAAATAAAAAATCATATTAAACTGCTGCCATAAAATTATAAATATCTTTCAGCATCGCAGTAAACATTTCATTTTTTGAACGAAGGCGTCGCCACATAAAATCTATGCGATACGACTCTAAATGATGACGAACAGCTCCCCGATGTCTTTTGTTGCGTCATTTTGCGATGCCCCATATTCTCTGAACATTTGGAGTATGACATCCAGTATTAGGGTCGACAAAATTGTATTTGTGATTTACTGTGAAATGATTATAACCAGCACTTAGCAGTTCATCTGTTTTATAATATTTCCGGCAATCTGTATAAATAATACAAGGCTTTCATCTACTTCTGTAATTTTATTAGGTCCACCGATTTTTCTATTTGGTCGTGAACATAAAGATTTGCACAAACTTCTCTCGAATAACTATTCCATTCCACTGTTGTGTTGTGGTTCATATCAAGTTGCAGCTCCAAAACTCAATCGATGTCAGCTCTTTGCATGATAAATATATATATTTAAGTAAAGTCACATGACAATATTTAAATTATTTTTTCATAAGATAAACTCTTGGACAATAGACATTTTTTTCTGACTCCATGTATTTAATTTTTTTGGGGTTCAGACGAAAAACGTGAGATGTTCGACGATAATATTGTTGTTGTTATTAGGGTTTGGAGATGTGTATTCGTAGTTGCTGTAATGTGATGTCTAAATAAATGTTTTGTGTGTTTTTTAAAGAAGTTATGTTTATAGTAAAATAATTATCAATATTTTAACTAAAATGTTAGAAAATAGATAACAATTTGGTAGCAGAGCGTGGTTTTAAAGCTAATTTTATATTTTGAGTGTACAAGTAAGAAGAGTAAATAAATATGAATTGTATGAACTAGGCCTAATACAAGTTAAGAATTTGTTCCATTGGACTAACCGCCAATAGAAAAAATTTAAGAGGTAAGAATTTTATATGCATTTAAAAATAGTTTGGAAGATAAAGTATTTTAATTATGTGTGAATCCAATATGTTTGGAATTCCTAGAATAGAGCCGTTAACAAGTAAAAATTATACATTATGGAGTATGCGAGTTGAAGCTTTGATTAAATCAAAACATTTATTTGATGTTATCGAAAATGATGAACCGGTAAAAAATGAAGGTGATCCCGATAGTTTGAAAGCGCATAAAACATGGTTAGAAAAGAATGATGAAGTTTACGGTATAATTATATTGACGTTGTCCGCAGAACAAATGATGGCTGTTAGAGGGATTAAAAAAGCTAAGGATTTATGGCAATTACTGAAAAAGCGTTATGCGGGAATTGAAAATCAGAGAAGAATTCAGTTAAAAATTAATCTTGCGAGAATAGAGAAAAACGAAAGAGAAACAATAGAAGAATATTTGATAAGAGCTCAAGGGATAGCTAATGAAATATTAGAATTGGGTACAGAAATTGATGAATGCGAATTAATAGGATTTATTATAGAAGGGCTCCCAAAGAAATATAGCGAAGTAACAACTGCGATATCATCAAACCCAAATATAACTTATGAAGTAATGCGAGAAACTTTGTTGAGATATGAAAGAAAATATGATAAATTTCGAGAAAACGAGTCTAAAGCATTTAGGGCTAATGAAAAGAAAAAGGTTTTATGTTTTGCTTGCGGAAAGCCAAATCATATAGCGCGGAATTGTTATAGTAAATCGAATATGACACACTCGCGAAATGATAGGGAGTATTCACCTAAGAAAAATTTTCAAAATTATTATAGTAATAAAGTTCAAGATGTAAGAGAATACTCACGCAATAATAAGAATTATAATAAGAATAATAATGTTTCAAACAAGAAGGCAAAAGAATATACATGTTTTACAAATGAACATGCATTGCAGTCAAATGAATTCAATAGAAATGAGTGTAAAGAATCTGAAAATAATAGGGAAATAACCTGGATGTTAGATTCAGCTTGCACTTCGCATATGACGCATAAAGAAGATATTGTTGTAGAAAGAAAACCTGAAGATGTAGAAATTGCAACTGCTGACAGCGAGCGATCAATACAAGCGAAATATCGTGGAAATGTTCATGTTACGTCTTACGATAAGAAAAGTGGCGAAACAAAAATAAAACTTACAGAAGTTCTTTGCGTACCTAATTTAAGAGAAAATTTAATGTCAGTTCCAAGTTTAGTCAGAAAAGGAAAATATGTGATATTTGATAATGAAGGAGCAGCCATTTATGAAAAGAATACAGGCGAATTAATAGCTAAAGGAACATTCGAAGATAATACATTTAAAATAAACTTAGCTGTACGAGAAACAGATGAAGACAGAAATGAATCTTGTTTACAGACAAATGAATCAAAGAAAGAATTATGGCATAGAAGACTTGGGCATATAAATTATGTATACTTACAAATAATGTCGAGAGAAAATCTTGTAAGGGGATTAGAAAAGATGAATGGTGAAGAAACAAAATGTGAAATATGTATCCAAGGGAAATTAACAAGAACACCATTTAATCATGTGATATAAAGAACAACACGCATTTTAGAAAGATTCATGTTGATTTATGTGGACCAATGAAAGTACACTCATTGGGAGGGAGTAAGTACATGCTAATGGTAGTAGATGAATATAGTAGAAGATATTTTGTAGATTTTTTAAGAAGTAAAGATGAAGCAAAAGAAAGAATTATAAATATAATAGAGAGAAGAGAAAATGAAACCGGCAAGAAAGTAAAAGCGGTTAGATCAGATAATGGTGGTGAATTTACTAATGAAGAGCTCGTGAATTATTACAAAAGAAAGGGCATACAGAATGAAAGAACCACAATTCATAGTCCACAAAGTAACGGGATTGCAGAAAGGGCTAATCGGACTGTTATTAATACTGCAAGAACATTGCTGATAGAAGCAAAACTACCTTTATCCTTTTGGGCCGAAGCAGTATCAACAGCTGCTTATATACATAATGTTACTCCAACAGCTACGAGAAAGAAAACGCCATTAGAATTATGGTCAAATAATAACCCAACAGTAAAGCATATGAGAGTATTTGGATGTAAAGCTTTTTATCGCAACGATGATATCAATAAAAAGAAATTTGATGTAAGAGCAAAACCAGCAGTGTTTATCGGATATTCAAGAGATCGGCGAGCATACAGATTGTATGATTTAAAAGAAAAGAGAATACGTGAAAGCAGAGATGTAGTATTTATAGAAGAAAAAATGGGATATGAAGATATAGCTAACAAGGAAGAAATGACTGATGAATTTGAATACATCAACATTACCAATAATAAAAATGTAATGGATGAACAAGAAGATCATAATTCCGATGAAAATGAAGAAGAGTTAAATCAGAAAAAGGAAGCAATTGCGTTGTCAGATGATTTGAATGATTCTGCGACAGAAGAATCTGAAGTAAATCATATAATTGATGAAAACAAGGAACAGCAAGAAAAAGAAACTAATGAGAATAAGTTGTTTGATGAACCTAGAAGATCATCACGAATTAGGAAACCCAATCCAAAGTATTTAGCGAATCTAGTGCACGAGGAAGTTCCAAAGAATTACAAAGATGTATTAAATTCTAGAGATAAGGATAAATGGATAGAAGCAATCAAAAAGGAATTACACTCATTAGAAGAACACAAAACGTGGAAAATAAGATGTGAAGGCACTGAGAAGCAAATGGATTCTTACTGTAAAAGAAGACGGTGAAGATGTAAAATATAAAGCAAGATTAGTAGCCGACGGATCAAGACTTAAATTTGGAACAAATTATGAAGAATCGTATAGTCCTGTAATGAAAACTGAATCATTTAGAACTTTATTGGCAGTCGCAGCGATGAAAGGTTACAAAACTAGATTTTTCGACGTAGAAACAGCATATCTGAATGCAGATCTAGAAACTGCAATTTATATGAATCCGCCTGAAGGTCTACAAATTGAAGGAGGGAAAATATTATTGGTAACAGGAAATTTATATGGGTTGCCAGAAGCAGGAAGATGCTGGTATGAAAAATTAGTTAATATATTTGATAAAATTGGGTTACAGCCCTGCAAAGCAGATCCATGTGTGTTTTTTAATAAAAATGATAATAAATTTATTGCAGTTGGAATATATGTCGATGATGGAATAATCGTTAGTGAATCCGAAGAATTAATAAATAAATTGATACAAAAATTGAATAAAGAAGCAAAAATTAAAGAGCTGAAGAAAAACATTAAATTCCTTGGTATTGATATTGAAGAAAATAATGGAGAATTTTTGCTAGGGCAAGCTAAGTATGCAGAAAAAAATCTTAGAAAGATTTGATATGGAAAATTGTAAAAGTGTGAAAACCCCTGGTGTTTCTGGAATAAAATTAGATGAATATTAAAATGAAAATAAAATTGATGAAACACTATATCTAGAAATGCTTGGAAGTATAGGATATCTAGTAAGAGGAACAAGGCCAGATTTTGCTTTCACTTAAAGTACTTTGTCTCAATATGCAAAAGATCCTAGAGAAATTCATTTACAGGCAGTGAAGAGAGTTTTGCGGTACATTCAAGGCACTAAAAACTACAAACTTCGAATTAAAAATAAAAAGGGCCAATTATCACTTTGTTCTGATGCTAGCTGGTGTACTACACGGGATTCAAAATCATTTGGTGGATATATCGTAAAGATAGGAGAATCACTGATTGAATGGAAAAGTAATAAACAGAAACTGGTTGCGCTTTCTACAATGGAATCTGAACTTTTAAGTTTATGTGATGCTGTTTGTGAAGGAAAATGGTTAATGGGTCTCTTGGAAGAGTTAAGCCAGGAAGAAATGGTGAAGCGTCCAATAGAAATCAGTACTGATAGTCAATCTGTAATTGATTGGATTAAAAACCCAAGAGTGAATAATCGCAACAAACATATAGGTAGAAAATATCATTTTGTAAAAGATGAAAGAGCGAAAGGAGAAATTGAAACAAAATATGTAAATTCGTCTGAACTGGAAGCAGATATAATGACTAAGAATTTGAGTTATGATGTCATGAAAAAACATATTACAAGTCTCGGAATTACTGAGGATTATTGACATGCGAAAGGAGGGATTTGTAAGTAAAGTCACATGACAATATTTAAATTATTTTTTCATAAGATAAACTCTTGGACAATAGACATTTTTTCCTGACTCCATGTATTTAATTTTTTGGGGTTCAGACGAAAAACGTGAGATGTTCGACGATAATATTGTTGTTGTTATTAGGGTTTGGAGATGTGCATTCGTAGTTGCTGTAATGTGATTGTCTAAATAAATGTTTTGTGTGTTTTTTAAAGAAGTTATGTTTATAGTAAAATAATTATCAATATTTTAACTAAAATGTTAGAAAATAGATAACAATTTAAACCTCAAAGCTTTAAGAAAAGTCACCCGCGATCCTTTAAACCAAGTTTTTTTGTCGTATTCCTACAGTTTCTTCGCATGATCGTAAGCTACAACTCAATTTCGGATTTCCAGAACTCATCCATAATTTCATTTCATGATTTTTTGAACACAATATTATATTATGAAAGATTCCAAATTCCTGAAACAGTTTTATTACAACTTTTTCATCATCTGGTAATTGCCAAATGATAAAATCTATCTCAGCATCAGGAGTAAAAGTAAACTACAACTTTATAAAAAAAAGCATTTTTAATTCGATTAATAGCAGATTAAAAAGCTTTCCAAGGTTAAGGTTAAACAATAATCATTCACGTGATTCACGTTTCATAAATAACAAATCACAATGTTTCGTATGGTTTACAATAAAACTCTACGATCAGGGTTGAAATAATTGGCGCATTAGCATACATTTCGGCATGCTGTCCGTATAACGGAAAACGTATGCTAATGCGCCAATTATATCAAAATGCTAAAAGATATTTGTAATTTTATGCCAGCAGTTTAATATGAGTTTTATTTTATTACTTTATTTTATAACAGTTATTTGTTCAATTATTTTAAGTATATATTTGTGATTTAATGAAATAGTTCGTAAAAGTCTGGAATTTTAAAATGTTATATTTTTTAAATGCTCACTTTAGTACGACAATATTTTTTTCTTTTATTTTTCAAATGCCTCCTCCATTCACGTGATTTTCATTTTGCGCAAACTGTTACGCTTGGCGACAATGGTATCCGCATAACGGAAAAGTACCAAATCTCACTTTCTGATGCCCAAATTACACCAAACTTTTTTTTAAAAAACGCCAAAGCCCCTACAGTGGAAAAGTATCAAACTGTCTATTATTTTGCGCTATCTGTGTTATAGTTTATACTGTATGCAAGGCGAGTGGAGCGAAGAGTTTAAACATTAAATATTAAAGTTTCGGCACAGATGTCATATACACGACGGGTACTTAACTGTCGCCAATGTGTCGTTATTTTGCTTTATAGGGTAACCGGGATGTTGTTATTTATGCTGTTGATGTTTTCGCCAAATTGGCGTCGGAAAAAATCGCTCGGCACAAATGTCACATTCGCCCCATATTGGCGCGATTTTTTTCTGACGCCAATGTCATATACGCAATGGGTACTTAGCTGGCGCCAAAGTGTCGTTATTTTGCTTGATGTGGTAACCCGGATTATGTTGTTTATGCTGTTGATGTTTTCACCAAATTGGCAACCGAAAAAAAATCGCGCCAATATGGGGCGAATATGACATTTGTGTCAATCGCTCCTATATGGGGTATATATGACAACTGTGCCAAAGTTTCTATAAAGCAGTATAAGACTAAAAATTAAGAATAAAATTAATGCAAAATAAGACTAAAGAAGAAAGAAAAATCATGCGTTAAGCATAGAATATGAAACAATTTCCAACACATCCTGAATGCTTTAACAAAACAGCATTATTTAGGGAAATAAGGTAAATAAGTAAACATTTTAGAAAACGCATATTTTTTTTTTAAAATTGATTTCAGCAGTTACCGTCCATAGCCCATAGTACCATTGTTACATGCCACTATTTAGCTAAAATTTAATTTAAACTACTTTTAAAGCTGCTGAAATCATATTTCCAGATATTATCATCCATAGACGGTTATGTATCCAATTCTTTGCGTGACCCTGTATATCATTTTATCTATATTCTACAAACATTTCTTAGTAATCTAAATGCAGTTCAGCATAAAACTGCATAACTCCTTTAAAAACCGCCTTTAAGCAATTTATTCTCATACTCAGTAACCCTTACGAATTCTTTTGTGTAGCCCTGCATATGAACTGTAGCATTTATACACACGGTATAGTATGCATAAATGTAGTGAAACATAAAAGCGCATATCATAATTAAAAATGCATTTCTAGCAATCATTGCTTATGTACGTACAATACTTCGGAGAAAAGTTTCTTAGCGAGAAAGAAGTTTGCCAACGTATTTTCTGACAACCTATTTACTGCTTCATACTCACAAGCAATTTTTTGCACATGTATACAATTTATTTAATGTAAAAAAAAGCTATTTACCCATTTTTATAAAGAAACAGAAGTAATTTTTGCACAGATGTCATATACGCATCGGAGTTGGCGTGATTTTCTCTGACGCCAATTCGGCAGAAATCTCGCTTTCGAATGCCAGTTACTTACATATTTTTAAATTATTTGCTATCATTTTGAAAAAGAAATAACTATAAATAAATAAAAGTTTGAATAATAATTATAGAACAAAACAGTTTATATAATTTAAAAACAGAAAATAAAAGTAAATAAACAATTTATTAATAAATAAAAAACAATAACCGGCAAAATAACACCATTTTAGCGTCATAGGTATCCCGGTTCATATCTGAAATCTGTGCCGTAATTTGTATATAAAAAAATATTATATATATTTAGAAACGATTTTTTTATGTATATAAGTGCATATATAAACAAAAATAAAAGTTCATTAGATTTGTTTTCATAGCTGTATATTTTGGCAACATATCTCACTTTCTGATGCCCGAATTACGCCAAGCTTTTTAAAAAAATGCGCTATAATGGAAAAGTACCTAAATAAATAATTAACAGAAATAACCAATTATACAAACTAAAACTTTTTATTTCGAGATCAAAGCTTCGTTTTTAATTTCGATTAAAAATACATACTTTAGTTGAAATTAGGTTCACGGCTTAATATCTCATTCCATAAACCTAAACAAACACAAGTGATTCATTCATCGTGAACCGTAAAAAATATTAAACCATTGAGGTAATCCTTCACAAAGTAAGTTCTCCAACAATCAATGGACAATATTCTAATGACGTCATAGTAAGTAAAATGGTGGCGGTATCATTTGTTTCTGGTTTAAATCACAAAGATTTAATTTCGCAATGTCTCTTAGTTACATTATTTTATTGTCATATTTATGAGATCAGAACAAAAGCATATTTTTTCATTATTTAGTTATTAAAGACGGAAAAAAATTTTAAATGTGCATGAATTGAAAAATTTAATAATTTTCTTTCTTAATACTAAAAAATAACATCGGGAAGTAACAGCGAGTTTAAGTTAAATAAGTTTAGTTGTTTAATTCTGTTGTAATATTCAAAATAACTGTATTTTTTAGATTTCAGTAAACAACATCAGGGCCCAATTAAACTTTGAAGTTACAGGAATTACAATGTCATTTCAGGACCTTTCTTTTAGAGAAGCTTTCCTAAATTCCACATATACATGGAAACTCTTCAGTGTTAGAAATATTATTCCCAGGACTGGCATAACATGAGAACGGCCTGCAATTTTACACAAGTTTTTGAAAACTACTTTATATCAGAAATTTTACTAAAAACTGATTACTTTTTTGTTATAGAGAGAGGCCCACACTATTAGAATTATGACAAGTTGTAGCCAATTTTGCCAAAGTCGTAACCAAGATCGTGAAGCACACACATATAATACCATATAATACCATTTCATGAAATCGTATACGATAATTTAATAGTTTTTACCTTACTTCAAGTGTGTAATTTATTTATTTTTAAAGCTTAACAATCTAAATTGTCCAATATATGAATTTTAAAAAAATGTAAACAAAGACTGAATAGACATGACCGCAAAAATCCTCAAATCTGCAGAACAGTTGGAACCAAACTGTGCAGATTAGTGGTCTTCTACTGTACACAGTTTTTCATAAATGTGTTTCGTTCTTAAAATGTGTTATTTTCATCTATCACTGCGGAACAAACGAGAAAACTCATATTCTTGCACATGAGTTGTATATATCTTTATATCTAAATTTCCGTCATTTTTGACGGGCTACCTTTCTAGTCTAGTAATATGATAAGTTACATGCAAAATACAAAACTTTAAAAAAGTCTAAGATTTATTTCGATTTCATTTGAACGGAATCTACGTTATATAGGTGTTTAAAGTATTATATTGTATGAATTTCATTTTTATTTTTTAATGTTCAATTGGTTTAACTTATTTGTTACAAAAATTTAACATTAAATGTAGAACGATTTGAATGAAATATCTTAATATCTGCCCCTTCTCGGGCTTAAACAATTTAGGAAATAAATTTTGTTTTTTTTAATTTGTTCTGCAAAGTAGGTTTTTGTTTAATATATGTATTGCTGAGGTGCACATGAGGGCAAATTCAACCATACATAAGCAGTTCAATTATGGTAACGTATATTATGCATTTTATAATTCTGAATTGAATGACGCAATCTGCTACTTGATACGATAATTCCTTACAAATTTACGACGTGTTTTTGTATCACAAATTATGAATGATTTTATGATTACAAAATTACAAATACTTTGAAGAGTTGGAAGAAGACTCAGATGAACTTGATATTGATTATTGGTAGTTTTAGGATATTTAATAAGTTTGATATTGTGTAAATTGATATAAAGAACGTGTTCCGAATGCAAAATAAGTAAATAAATGTAAGACATCGCAGTAAGATATAGCCTACTGCGTGTAAGACTATGCAAAGACTTCGGTTGTCGTTCATCTAACGCCGCACAGTGGGGTATTTGACCCAAAAACCTGGCCGAAAATGCAAATATTAAAATTTCATCAAAAATTATAAAAATCATATTTTTTTAATAGCTAACTAATTGGTGCGTCGATCTATTTGTAATTTAGGAACCTGAGTTATATCCGGTGGCTCCTGACCTCAGTTGAAGAGGAAGTTTCTTTGTGGGAAGACGTTTTTTTTATTGCTTTTTGGCATTGTTGTTATGTTTAAATATATTTTTTTTTGTCGCCCAATGAATTGTTGAATTGAAACTAAACAGGTCTTAAGTGTTTAACGAAGGTCAGAGCTTAGTGTTAAACTATGTGTTAATTTAAATAATTTAGTTTTTAATGTAGTAAAAAAACATTAAATGCGTAAAAGGATTATTTTTAAAGCGTTTTTGACTCTAATTTAAACATATAGAAAGCTTTTTAAATATGTGCAGGGCTTTGCCGGACCATGCTTGAATTATAATCGTATTAGTTATAGTCTTGAGTTCCAGTTTCTGTAAAAAATCATACGCATATTTTTGCCATTTTTTATATAATTTTTTTTTTTTTTCGGGGGAACTAATTAAATCCCATTTTTTTGTAGCAACCGAATTAAAGAGATAAAAACTATATTTTTACTCTCGTATTGCAGGATATTGCCTGAAAGCTGTTGTCCGTACAGATTATGTATGTATGCATGTACGCACGTATGCAAGTACGTACATACTTACGCAACTTGATACCTCTTGATAGAAATATCAGATCGGTTTCAAATTGTAAATACCATTTTACTGAAAAAAGTTTCTCCAATTTTTTTCGGGAGATCTTAGGTAGAAAATAAGGAGAGAAAGGAGGGGATTAAAGAAGTCTGGAGTAGACGCAGAAATGATTAAAACTTTGTAAGTAATATTTGAAATCATAACAAGTGGGCATCACGTAGACGAATGAAAGTTCGAAACATCTGCTGATGAAACAGCAAGACTATGTGAACCTTTACAATTGGTACCCCATGCTTCCAACTATGCACAAGGTTTTGATTCATTGTGGCACTGTAATTAAGAAAGCAGTCGTACACATTGGCCAAAGGTCAGAAGAAGCTGCCGAGGCCAGAAACAGACACTTTAGACTGTACCGTACAAAGTACTCAAGAAAGTGCAATAGAGAAGTTTGCAATAGATAATTTCCAAATGGGCTTCTTCTAAGCAGTGATCCTTTTATAAACTGCTCTGTACAAAGACCAGGGGAAAAGAGCAAGCCCTACAGTAGCGAGACCAAACAACTTCTTCTTCCAGCTAGGTCTGATGGTAGTCCTGATAAAAGCCAAGAAGAGTGTGATGAAGAAGATGAAAAACTGAGTTCTGAAGAATCAGATTGAAACTAGTAAACTATTAAATACGCTGAAAAACCAGCATCTCTATTCTGTAGAGAGTCAACTTTATTAAATGTATTATTAAATGTAACTTTATCAAATATAAATAATCTTTATTAAATGGAAATTAAACGTAATAATAATTATTAAAGTAAATTAAATGTAAATAACAAATTTTATAGATAGTACAATTAAATACATTCAATTAAACATTACTAGTAAATAAAAAAGTCTATCAAAAATTACTTTTCAGTTATAAACAGTAATCATTTGAGGCTGCTATTCACTCAACTTCCAAACTCCCTTCGGTAATGTTAAGTCTATGGGCATGTGATGTATTCGTATTTTTAAAATATCTACTTAGTAAATTAATATTTTAAATTATTTTTTCTTTGTGCTCTTCTTAAGTGGTGTCTCTTTTTTTTCTTTGTTATCAAAATATTTATAAAATGTATATTTAATATTATGCGAAGTTTTAAAATCATACTTACACTTCGTCAGCTTTTAAGATATAAAATATTAAGCTATGCTGTGGATTTTTATGTATACTACATAGTATGCTAAAAGTTAGTTCAGTGGAACGCATAGCACAGTTAAATATTTCCATTCAGCCACGTAAATGTACTTGAGTTCTTTTGTGCAGCCCTGTATATGGTCTATAGAATGTATACACACCAAGTAATATTAAAAAATAATTCAATTTAAAAACGTATATCTTAACTGCAAACGCACTGCCAGCAATTATTGGTCATAGACTTCAATAGTTAAATTTATTTTTCAGCCAAATTCTTTTGTGTGTCCCTGTAAATGAACGATATATTCTACAATAAGTGCCTTAGTACACTTCAGTGATGTATATAAATTTCAGTAAGTTTAAAATAGTGTGATATCATTTAAAATACAGAGCAAACGATTTTTTCACATAAGGTACTTGTACCCATTATGGACAGTGCTCTCGATATGGACACCACTAATATCTTTAAAAGGAACAATTTTGATCGAGAGATGGCGCTAAATGTCCGTGAAGATAAACAGTTGAAAAGATAATTAAGCCTAGAAAGTGCAAAAAATCGCCCTGTTCGCCCTTTGGAAGAAAACGTGTTGTTTTGTGGTGTGGTGATCGTAATTACAGGTAAGTTTAAATTCTTATTAGACATGGTAAAATGACTTTAAATATTGAAAAGTGGCGCGATTTAGAAAGCTCATAAAACATATTTTCGATTGCTATTGCATAGGGGAGAGTAGCCATATTTGGACCGCCGCTTTAAATGGACCGTTGCCATTCTCTCATTAATTACAGAAATAGACGCCGTCTACCGCTTAAATCCTACTCATCAGAATGACGTCATTTATAATTTGAAGAAGCACCCGCCTACCACGTGCTCTTTTCAGACAATTTAAAAAACATAAAGTTAATTATAAAAATAGAAAATAAAGCATTTGTGCAACAATATTAAAAAACAGAAAAACCAACGTTTAAAATGCACAAATAATATATGAAAAGCAGCAAACAGCTGTTTCGAATCTACTAGCGAGATTCTTCTTCAGTGCAAAAGGAACAGCGTGCTAGAAAAAGCAAGGCTGAGCAAAATCATAGACAGAGACGCGCTGGCTTTTATACCCTATGCGGGTGGCGAAGGCGCCGAAACAACCAATGAGAGAGAAGCAGTGGAAACGACTGGGTGGACAAGTAGCGACATCTACCGAAGAAGTAGAGAAAAGAAACCAAAAAAGGGGAATTAAATTAACGCTTTCCAAATACTTGGATAATCTGGAGTACTAGATAAGTCATTGACTAAAAAGTGAGATTTTTTAATGATATGGTAAGCTTCCCAAAAATCAAGATCAAGGTTAGAAGAACATTTTTTGATAATGATGGCTGAGGAACAATCGAACCTATGTTGAGAAGTCCAAGAATGTTGAGCAATAGAAGAACGTTTGAGCTCCTGATTTTTAACATAACCTTCATGCTCTTTTAAACGAAATCTAAGAGCACGTTTAGTCTGACCAATATAAGAAAGACCACACTGACAAGAGATCTGGTAAATGCCCCAATTATCTAGGCGATCAACGGGGTGTTTGAGATTTGAAAAAGGGATTTTATTAACAGGAGAAAAAATAACTTTAAAATCAAACCTTCTTAGGATTTTAGCAACTTGCTGACTGATTTTAGGAAAAAATGGTAATACAACTGAAGTATATGTTTGGAATTAGAATGCTTTTCAGAATGGTCGGATTTCGTCAATTTCTTATAAATAGAATCGATAATATTAGAGGAATAACCACGATCGACAGCAATAGCTTTGAGGTAATTAAGTTCAGCACTAAGTACCTGAGGAGTGGAACAAATATTAGTAGCCCGAAAAACAAAAGTATTGAAAGCAGCGAATTTCTGGTTAGGGGGATGAGAAGAATACCTGTGAGGTGGGAGACTGACAGCAAAAGGTTTACGAAAGACGGTAGTCTGAAAGCCATTTTCACAACGAATAACAAGGACATCTAGGAAAGAAAGACAGTGGTCTCAATTTCAGAGGTAAATTGAATGCAGGGATCAATGGAATTCATAATAGAGAGAATATGATTAATAATTTTCATATATTATTTGTGCATTTTAAACGTTGGTTTTTCTGCTTTTTAATAAAGTTAATTGTTTTGATCTAATTTTTTTCCTAATAAACGTAAGTGAATACTTTAATACTAAGGTAAGTTGTTATGTTTTCATATACATATCTAAATTCATCTGTTTATTGTGCATATTTACCCCACGGATTTGTTTGATTTCGTTTTTGTTCTTAGTCTTTGGATTATCTGTTTAAAAAATTGGAGCAGTTGCCTTGATTGGGCGAATTTGAGTTGCTTAAATTGGACCAGATATACGGTCATAAAATTGAAAAGTAAGTAATGAATTTCGAGGGCGGTAAGCTTTGTACACTATTTTTTTATAATGGATTACTACCTCATGCAAGTTTTCGAAGATTTTATTTTTGTATATCTGATCAATTTCTTTAAACATTTTAGGCCAATATAAACATAAAAATATTTTTACATATTTATGCAATAAATTTTGTTTGCAATTTCTTTTATCTTGTATGTATTGGTGTTTATTTTCTTTGAATTCTTTATTCATGCGACGTATTTGACTTACAGAGTTGATTTCAAGCCTTTTCTTCCTGGAGGACACTTGCGGATCCGTTAGAAGGGAGGTAGGCTTTTTACAGTTCTGAAGGGTGGAATTACACTTTTTTGACATTAAAACCCTCAAAATCTCAAAACTTCCGGAGTAGAGTGGTTATTTCAAGATTTCGAGGTGGGACCCTGTAATTCAACACTGATTGAATATATAATGTTTTGAGATTGATTAACAGTAGCGTATTTTTTTTCAATACAGCATATTTTTGAAACACTTTTTTAACATAAAGTTGAAAACGTTGAAACGACGCAGACAAAATGTTTGGAAGAAAACTCCCGTAACAGCAAAAGCTGTTAAAGATATAGGAAAGGAAAAGGATAGAGTAAGTTGTGAAGAAAAAACCTGCAAGAAGGCTGCAGCTACAAATCCCCGCAAAAAGCCAAAAAAATCATCCTAAATATTATCTCCTTAGCTAAATTTAGTTAAATCAAAATACAGAGGGGGCTAAAAAACTTTTGGGTTAACATCTTCGTTATATAGTGTAAAACCTCGAAAAAAAAAAAAAAAAAAAAAAAAAAAAAAAAAAAAACGGCAAATTGGAAGCTCTCGAAGCACAAAAGCAATTGGAACATCAAGTTTTAAAAAATAGGTGTGATGCAAATGGAAGGAAAATGGAGGAAGGGAAGAACTACAAATATAATGTAAAAAATTGCAAAAAATTGTCTAACAATTCAGAATCTAAGAAGAAAAATCTAGACAATGATGATTGGTTTTGCCTAATTTCTAAGAAAAGTAAAATAGAAAAAATGTTCAATGTTTAGATTGCCGAATACGGTTCCATGTTGTGTGCGCTTAAATAAAAAAAAAATTAATAAACGAAATTCATGTGTAAGCTTTGAATCACTCCTTACATGATATTCAAGTAACTGGCAATTAGTTCCATAATTTCTATTCTTAATTACTGATAACTTTGATCTATATTTTCAATACATTTTGATTTAAAACAATTACTCTTATTTTGAGATATTCGATTTCATTGTACACAGTTAAAAATATTTAGCCTTTGCTGCATAGTCACTCCACAGCTTTTATAGAAAACGATTACTTGACGATATTACGGAGCATTCTCATTGATCAGAATAGAGATATTCTATAAAAGCAGTGGAGTTACTATCCAGCAAAAGTTGCAGATTTTTAACAGTGATTTCATTACTGTTATGTTGTCTGATTGTTTCATTAATCGCAAGTTTTGCTTTTAATAAAATTATTTATATTCCCTAGTCATTAAGACAACCTGATATTTATCGGTCCAATTTAGGAGACTGGGGGTCCAACTTAGGCGACCAGGTGCTGAATTTGGACCATTTTTGACAAATTTTTCAAAATAAAATAAAATTTATGATTTTCAAAAAGAAATTGATTTAAAGATTTATTTATTTAGTAGATGAATAGGTTGACCCCATGAAGTGATGTTTTGCATATATTCCAAAATTTAAGTTGGTTACACCTGAAAATAAGCGAAGTGGTCCAAATTTGGCTACTCTCCCATATATTGCTTAAAAATATTCTATATATGGGCAATATGGACACCTGTTGTCTACATTGGAAATACAGCAAGTAAATCTTCAGATTCACAAATTTGTAAAATATCCGTTTAATGTACCCTGAAAAATCCTCCAAGAAACCTCCTCCAAGAAAAAAATCCTCCAAAAAGCCCTTGCAGAAAAATCAAATGAAGCCTCACCTCAGTAGGGTATCTGTTGGCGAAATCGCAGATACCAGCGGTATGACGTCCTCAACAAAGGAGAGATGCTACTGCTTCTTATGCAGTATTGATGCTGTTGCAGTCATGTGGCTATGCATCACATGAGACAGATATGTCCATGAGGACTGTGTGGTCCATCCTGTGAGGACTGAGTAATAACAGATGCAAATTCTGCAGACAAATGCAATAAAGCTAAGCAAAATCAACTATATTATTTCATAATATTTTGTAGTAACTGAGGTGCTTTGCTTGGGTCTTCGAAGAGCTACAACTGAAAATGCCCCCCTTCTAAAGTGTATGTTCTGAAGATATTGACTGCCCCCTCCTCCCCCGCAATACTTTAAGATAGATTCCTTTTATCCCCTCTCCTCTAAAATCCCTTGGAAGAGTGGCTCTTCCATAAACCCTGTATAGTAGGTCAATAAGGAGCCATCTGTCCGTAATATGGACATGCCTATCCATAATAGGTACGGGTGGTTTCTTATATGGGCACTTGTAAACAATCTTTGATTTTATAATTAAAATTAAACCAAAATAATTTCAAAGTCACTAATTTTAATAATGATAGTCAAAAGTACAGGGACAGTGGTCATATATTTTTGGAGTCCTATGACGTGTACACGGGGTGAAAAAAATCAATTTTTCATATGGTGTCCATATTGGGTACAGGTACCTTAGAGCATAATGTAAGGGAATTCTTCTCGATGTCTCTGTAAATGAACCGTAAATGCTATAGACTTAATTTACAATACCAAACATGTCATCGTGATACCCAATAACATCTAACAATTTCAAGGCAATCGGACTATATTTACATAGAAAAATATTTTTGCCCAAGATTTCATGTCAAATACTCCACTTTGCGCCGTGTGAGTAATTTTTTTTTTTTTTTTTTTTTTTTTTTTTTGGTTGGGGGTTCCTGAAGGACAAAGTGTTCGTGCTTCAAAACTTAAACCATTTAAAGCAGTGGTTAAGTGACGTGTTGGACTCAATAACATCGGATATGCTAGCAAACGTTTTGCAGAAATTGGATTACAGCATAGACATTTGTTGTGTCACGAAAAGGAACTACAGAGATCACAATTTATAACCTTGTATAGTTTGACGTTAAATTTGTATTAAAAAATATTACAGCACCCACAGCTGTTCTCTCGTTTTGTCCCATTCATTTTGAGGTATCCTGAATAACAAAACCGGAATGACAGAAACACGGAAGATGTTATGGCATATTTCCGCTCGCAGTTTTAATACATTTACCTATGTTAAATAACACTTTTCTTAAATTACAGTGTGGTGGAATGTGTTATTATGAGAAATTACAGATACATTAATGATATGAGAAAACTCAAATGCTGATTACAGAACGGAGTTTCAGTTTATGAAAAATATCTCCATATAATTTAGACGAGAACTCTAATTGGATATAATAAAATCCTAAGTCATGTGACTGTTATCAATAGTCATCAACTACCCGCTTCAATTTTTATTACCCAATATGCCAATTTAGTACTTTAATGTTAGCCAGGCGCAGGTGATAAGTCGTCAAACATTATATAGATTATTATTATAAAGCGCAAAGCATTTGGCTAACATCAACAGCTTGCAACAGGATAAAACTGTATAAAAGTTACACTTTTAGAAAGGTCGTATTCAAAAAATTATAATGTTTGAGAGATTAGCTACATTCAAATATCTATTTATTCTGAGATAACTTCAATTGAAATGATTTTGACAGTCCAATATCTGTTTCCACCAAAGTAAACACAAAAGATTCGTTCTTCATTGAGCGAAAAACATATTAATTTATGGAGGTAATCATTCACACAGCAAGCTCTCCAACAATGAATTTTGAGCAAAAATAATTCACGCCTTTAAGTCAATTACAGTTCAGCATCTCATTCTGTTAGGTAAACTGCAATGCAATTCAACTTCTTTCACGATATTTTCTTCAAAAACAAACCCAACTCATGTAATAATATTTAATAAATGACATTTAAAATCGCATAGTCAAATAATCTGATATTTATGTATTATCCGTGCCAGGAATATATTTCACAGTAGATGATTGTTAATAGCCAATCATATTTACCTTTGTCAATATCGCATTCAAAACAGTAATTTAATATACTTTTATTAAATAAGAGCACTAAAAATGATAACTAATAAAGAAGCAATCTAAAATTACACAAAATAATAATTAAACACATAACAAAAATGAATGATCTTGACGTCACATTCACTTTACATCAGATTCGTTCACGTGTTTGTTACGTCATGAAGTGATTTTTACAGTACATATACATTTAACGTCTGAATTTAAAACCATTAAAACACCAAATAAAATAAACTAAGACAGACTTGAGCACAGTTAAAAAATAAAATTTATAAAGACAATAAAAAACAATTAAAATACAATATGTAAACGTTTCGCCAAGCGACACGCAGGGCATCATCAGTACAAAAAATATCCATTGCATTTCAAACGTCAGAACAAATCAAGAACAGTTACAGTTAGTTATTTTAAAAACAAACAATATTCGCTAGGGACAGAACGAGCATCATTCAAAGCATGCGACCACAATTCAGTGAACCAAGCCACAAGGAGCAACACATTCCGCTCATTGCGAACACCAGTATTTTGAAATCTGGTTGCAAACACCATGGTAGAATGCTCTTTGAGGATTGGTTCACTGAATTGCGGTCGCATGCTTTTAATGAAGCTCGTTCTGTCCCTAGCGAATATTGTTTGTTTTTAAAATAACTAACTGTAACTGTTCTTGATTTGTTCTGACGTTTGAAATGCAATGGATATTTTTTGTACTGATGATGCCTTGCGTGTCGTTTGGCGAAAAATTTTCATATTGTATTTTTAATTGTTTTTTTATTGTCTTTATAAATTTTATTTTTTAACTGTGCTCAAGTCTGTCTTGGTTTATTTTATTTGGTGTTTTAAATGATTTTTAATTCGACATTTATCTGTATTTTTAATGATGTTTTACAGATTTATTTGCTGTTTTCTAATTAAAATATCAATTACGTCATTAAACGGGGACATCATGATATTAAAAGAGTACAAACACTCAAAAAATGTGATGATGCATTAGTTTGATGAATAGTTTGGCAATATTTTTTTTTTCCTCATAGGAAGTGATCGACAGGATAATGGTGAACAACTCTAAAAAGATATTATTAACAATATTGTCTTAATGTAATTTGTGGGTATTATTAAAGGCTTTTTAAAAAAAAATTCATTGAATAAATCCTATTAGCTAAAATACGCCATTTCGCTAGGGACCCAATTACGGAAGATTACTTAATAAGTTTTAAAATATCCTCATTAGTGAACGTATTGTAACTGATAAGCAAACTAACAAGAAGCATAAATGTTTAAGAGAACTAAGTGGTTTTCTGAAAAAAAAAATACAACTTAACTAAAAGTATCGAGATGATGCGATGATCGCAAAGTGTTCCTGAGTTCTCTATCAGAATCTCTCGATTTGGCGAAGAATTAAGCATATAAGTTCACACAAACCTGCGATGAAAAAATTGCCGGTATAGTAAGTGGTAAATTTTATAGTTTTTTGGATGCTGACTATTAGAAAAATAATGAAAAAATTCCATCACGTACAATTTAATAACAAATCGCAATCTATTTTTTTTTTATGAATTTAGTATATTTCGGACCGAAAAGTATTATTTATATGAGTTTGATAAATAAATTTATGGACTTAAAATAGTAAATTGGTGCATTAAAATAATAAAAATGAAAGAAGAAAGTATTTCGATGCTGAATATTTCTCTTAATCGGTAAACTACCTATTAAATATAATATTCAAAACAGAGGAAATCAGTTGAAATCGGAACTCACCTGCTTGCAGGTTGTCTGCTCTCCACCCCTTCTTCACACCCCTTTTCCCTGACCTTATCTCTACTCCTGAATCAGTGTCTTCCTTTACTCTGTGCTGTACAAATGTGTTTTTATTCCTGCCTCTGAGTTATAAGTTATAGTAGTACTTTTTACTTCTAGTTTTTGCTGCATTAGAGAACATGGCTTCCAGAGGATATGCTGTATTTGTGGTAACTATACAATGAGAAAACAGCAAAACGAAGCATTTCTGATTTTGTAAAAAAAAGTGTATTTCGTATATTTTGGCATGAAATTGGGCGATCAAGACAAGCCTTGGGCTCCACACAAAGTTTGTCGTATTTGTGTAGATGAATTAAGGCAATGGTTTCAAAGTAAAAAGCAATCTTTTCGGTTTGGTATACCAATGGTTTGGAAAGAACCTAAAAGTCACAATGATGATTGCTATTTTTGTATTTGTAATGTGAAAGGTTTCAATTTAAAGAACAAAAAGGAAATATTTTATCTTGACATTCCGTCTGCCATACGTCCTGTCCCTCATGGACCTGGTAAAGGAAAAATCTTGTTGATTGAAAAAAAAAAAATGTTACTTCCACAGCTTCGTATAAAATTAGGTCTTATGAAACAATTTGTCAAGGCTTTACCAAAGGAAGATGAATGTTTCAAATTACCTTTGTTCCCCGGTTTATATGAAGCAAAGTTGAAGGAAGGTGTGTTTGTAGGACCAGACATCAGGAAAAGGATGAAAGATGAAAATTTTGAGAATAAAATTAAAACAAACCAAAGAAAAGCCTGAAAATCTTTCAAACTAGTTATTACTAGCTTTCTTTGGCAACAAAAGGGCCCAAACTACAAATTTATTCTAGAAGATATGGTAAAAAATTTCAAGATTTTAGGGTGTAATATGAGCTTAAAAGTTTATTTTCTCGATTCACACCTAGACTTTTTTCCTGAAAATTTATTTGCGGTTAGTGAGGAACAAGGTGAAAGATTTCAACAGGATATAAAGGAAATGGAGAGACGATATCAAGGCGAATTTAATGCCAGCTTGATAGTTGACTACTGCTAGATGCTACAAAGAGACAATCCCTGCAAAGTTCACAATAGGAAAAGTGGCAAAAAAAATTGATGTAAAGAAAAAACATTACTCTGAGGGCTTGTAACCTTATACATATACTGAACTATTACTTGAACTCAGATATAAATGTAATTTATATGGATATATAAATAAATGAATTTAAAATGAAATATCAAAATTTCGTGATTTCAGCTGTTTCTTTATATATATGGAATCATTTTGTGAAAAATCCTTACGTGATAGAAAAAAAAATGGATTTCATTTTCATAATCAGCAATAACAAAAACATAAAAATTAGCTATCAAAATTAATGCAATTTTCAAAAAGTATTTTTTTGAAGGTCTGTGTTATGAATAAAAGTAACATGTTGCAATGCATAGCATACCTTTAAGGGAGACCAAACTGGTCGCCAGGGCTGCTAGTGTTTAAAGAGCTGTATTTGTAGTATTTTAATTTAATATTTTAATTTTAATGTTACACCTACTTTATTAGTCTATAATTTATTACACTTAGAGAAAGTTTAATATTTACTAAAATAAATATTTACAATTAATCATTAGTAAAAAAAGAATAATGCTTTTGTTTATTTAGTTTCTTTTTCATTACCTTTACGTAAATTTACTGAAAAAGTTCAAGAAAAAGAATCGGAGGAAAAAAAAAGTTAAGTGATATTGCAAAATAAATAAATAAATACTAGATTTTGTGATACAGTGAAAAAATATAGAAGATAATTAATTACATATTTTTTTTTAAATGTTACATGCAATTTATTAGATTATCTACATTGCATATATGAACTTATAAATTGATTTATCAATGTGAGAAGAGTGTCATATGTTTATTTTAAATAAATAAAGATTTTTTTTTTTTTTTTTTAATGGGCTTTCTGGGTCGGAATATCTTAAATTGTGTAGTTCATAATAAATAAAAATTATGAAGATTAATGTCTCAAGAGAAATTTAAATTTGCATAAAAAGAAGTAGTTTTGATATAATTAAAGATAATAGAAATATGTGTTCATTCAGGAAGAAATTTGAACTTTGTTCAATGATCGATATGTGAACAGGAGACAATAAGAAAAAAAAAATAAACATAGCTTGAAAGTATACCCCTTAAAACCGCAAATAAATGTCATTGAATAACAATTGTTATATAAGAAATTCCACAGAATGTTTTGACGATTTGATTGGATGCTTATTGACGGAAGTGCAGTCGTCGAGAAAAAAAGGCAACACCACTACTAACTCTGCAACAAATTATAGTAGAAGAAAGATGCTGCTACCAAACGATTTGAAATAGAGTCTGCATTAAAATGATGTACATGTTAAGAAGGCAAGGTATATATTAAAAGAAACAAACATTTTTGTCAATGGCAGCACGCAAATTTGACAATATAAATAGACTCCGCACCCTTAAATTATTCTAAATACCAATTTTCCAAAAATTCCTATAATTAGTTTCAGAGAAAATAGTTATTTTTAATTGTACATATTTAAGGGGCTGTATCTAAATTGAAATTTGGTACACGATTCTTGAAATGCTACAGAATGGCAAATAACTTCTATTAATGTACCATTTCTTGTCAATATGACAATTTTACTCAGTTAATATGTTTCGACTATTATTATATGCGGTATCCACCTCTTCAATATTCATTTTAGTATGTTTACAAGTTTGAAATATCCGATTAAAAACATATAAGTTAACTGTAATTAAAATAGTTTTAGAATATGCGATTCTGACTGGATTTTTAAGGTGTTTTTATAATGTTTTATCTCATATTCTTATTTTATTTAACTGGCTCTTTTCTATTTATTGGCAAATATACGAAAAATATCGGTGATTGCAAAATTTAGAATAAGAAATTGTATGTAACAGCATAAGGAATCTATGTGTAAAAACATAGACAAATTGCTTTTTAGTATGTTTACTAATGGCATACTTTTAAAACTTTATTTTCGACATTGTTCTTTTATAGGGGCAGGAGATTGTGTCTTGTTAGTTTATTTCAGATTGTCAGAATGATTCATATTCCGATCTATTTGAAGAATTAAATCTAAAACAATGTGGAAATGACATGAGAAAAACTTTACACCCGTTATTCTTCTTTGAAAAAGGGTTAATAATTCTATGGTTAAACTTATTCTGCTAATTAATTTGAAAATTTCCAATTAAATCATTAATGTCTCTTGCAAGAAAACTTGCCTTTCGACATTTTTATTTTTCTATATATTTTAGATTACTTTGCACACCACTGTAGATTGGAAAGAACACATCTCTATCGGAAAATCGTAAAAATACCTTGTATTTTTCTTTCTTTCTTTTTATTAGGTTTTGCTGTCGCATAAAACGTTTCTAAATAGGTAAGTCATACGAGAAATGTTTAAATATTTAAAGATCGTTATTAATGGGCTGCTCGTTATTACTGGGCTAAAAACTGAACATCGATATTTATTTGTAAACATTTGTATTTTCATCAATATACAAATGTTAGTAGAAGATTAAATTAGCATTTTCAAATAACAGTAAAATACTTTCGTTGGAAAAGTTTATCTAACAGACATTCAGTGTCATTTAGTAAACAGTTAGCGGGCGCATTCACTTAAGCTTCATTTTAAGCTAGCTTTCAAATAGAAAAGTTCGCTAGGCACGGAAATGCGGTTTTCTTTACTTCATAAGACTGATGTACGCTCTACAATAATGTACAGTGAGACACCTTAATCCGATAACAAATGTTTCAATAAAATAAATAATGTACATATATTTTTTTCAAATTATGCTTTTATGCACATCATAGAAACCAGCATTTTTACGTTTTAAGCATAATTATAATAGTCCAGGGGGAAATGAACCAAAAAAGGCGGTTACCTTCCAAAAGGACGCGTAGAAGATTTTTTTTTTCTGAATTGTTTATAATGATGCTAACATGGAAAAACCAAGTTTTCTAACAAAATTTCTTAAAGCTAAATTTTCTGTGGTCAAAATAAAATAAACTTTTGGGAACTCAATTTTCAATTTTCTTAAAAACCGTGAAAAACGCAGTTCTGCCCCGATTATTCAAATATTTTTCCACGCATTTAATCGTGTATGTCAACTTCTATATATTAGTAGTAGTAAATTATGTGTTTCAGGGTTAAAATTAGCCTTTTTTGCACCCGTGGCAAACATTGATTTTGACACCCCCTCCCCCCCGTCTTTTAAAAAGAAAATTTACCAGGGGAATTTTAATAAATCTCTAATAGCCGGATTTTGAAAATTTTAAGTGTGTAAGCATTAAATACGTAATGCTGAACTACGCAATCAGCTTTGCCAAATATTGATTCATTAAAACCTTGAAAACCGAACCGAAAGGAACCAAATTTTTTTTCGCTTTAAACAAGTTTCCATCTTAGCAGGTATAATTGTTCATATTATTTCTCTTAAAAATATATATACTCTTTCTTTAAAGACCGAATTCGTGAACACAGATATTATTTTCAAAGATTTTACGGTAGTTGTCGTATTGAGGCGTTTAAAGTTACAGTTATATGGATTATGGGACTAAATTAGTCACACGAAGACATTCGCAAGGTAATAATAAACATATGGGAGCGTTCTTGACAAAAATCTCGCTAGCATTTTGTTACTTTTAAATATATTTTTTTTTCATGGGATACCTGAAATCAATATTTTATGTTGTGCTTTTGTTCTTTTTCGGGCTTGGTCGCTTTTTTTAAAAAATATATTTGGAGACTTTAATTTTTGGAAAACTGATTGGAACCCGTTCTGAAATTTAAAGTATCCAGTTTGAGCTTTAAAGCGATCAATAGATAATCTTAAAGTTTTATATATTTGTGCATGCTAAAATAATATAACCTCTTATTATATTTATTGATATAAGTGGGAAAAATTGACAATATGGTTTAAAACTAATCTTTTAAATATTTTTTTTTATAAAACTAGTGATCCCAATTACTTTATTAACAGAATTTATAAATTTTACAAGATATAAAAGCATAACATTAGTTACTGAAATAATCTGGTGTCATTTTTATTGTAGCTATTTTATAAGGTGAAAGTATTTCTTACATAAAAGATATTTATCTTTTGAGTCTCACCTTTTATATGGAACTATATTTCAATGTTTGCTATCTTTAAAACGGCAAAACATTAAAACATATGTTATGAATAATTGGTAAATAAAATTTACCATTGTAGTGGGGAACAAAATATGTTTTTTGCAAATTTTCATACTTGGGTGATTTTCGAAATAAAATCATGTTTTATTGTCCTTTCACATTTGCGCAGAAAAATAGTTTAATATCATAATTTTAATTATTGAATTTTAACTATCATGCTTTTTAATGATAATTTACAAATATATTATTATTTATAAAAATTTAAAAATAAGAAATATATTCTTTTGTAGTCAAAATGTCATTGCCGTAGGTTGTCCCAACAAGCAATTTATGAGGTAAAGATTTGAAAAAGTTCTACTTAAAACAGATGGTTATAATTTGTTATACATTTTTATTTATTAAGATGCTACTAATTAAAAAATATTTATTTTCATTAATTAAACTTATCTATAATTCTTAATATATTTTTTAAACCGTGTCCCAAGAAAGAGCGTCATTGCCATGCTTCTGACAAAAAGTTCCTCTGGATTTTTTTAGAGGTCAACACATGCATTTTATCAAGGCAAAAGTACTCCTTATAAGTCAACTTGTTATCAGGTTTAGCGAATAGAGTAAATAATTTTATAGTTTCAATAAAACAAACAACGACTTTGGATGTTCTGTGAGTATTCTTTTGTAAGTCCCAGCAGCACCCAATTCTAATTGATAATTAAATGAACATTTATTTCTTTATCTGCTTTTATTACATGAGAAATAGACAATCGTTGTATGGGACAGAAGATATAATCGTTGCCATTTATGCCTGGAGAAAAATAAAAATATTTTGCTTAATTTGACATTACCGTGCTCACTTATGTCATTATACCAAGTGCATTAAAATTTAAAAATTAGATTTAAAATTTTAAATTAGTAATTTGGTCTCTGCTGATGCTTGTATATGAATGTTCATGAGGTAAAGTAATTATTTACAAACAATTAAATCTTTGTGATTATTTCTAAAATTTTTATTTTGTTATTCTAAACCATGGACAGATTTTGAAAATGACCCACCTATCCCATTGATACCTGGAAAAATATGTATGCATTATAAAAATTATAAAATTTATAAAATTTATAAAATTTATTAAAATTAAGCAAGAAATCTTTTTTAATTGAAACTATTTTGCCAATAAGTTACTATGTATAAAAAAAAAAAATTAAACAATGCTTTGAAGTTAAAATTGTATACACTTAAATTAACTGTCTAAATACTGAAAATTGTCTCATTCATCTACACTCTGCCCTACTTCTAAAATTATATAAATTTATTGAATATAAAATGTTTGTTGAGATGAAAATACAGACGTGAGTGTACAAATAACAGATAATTTACTGCTACCAATTTTTAGAATTCGACATACACAATAATACGGAGAACATTTGAATAATCGCGGGAAAAATGCGCTTTTCGTGGTTTTTCAGAAAATTGAAAAAATTATCCCATTTTTTAAAGAGCGTAAATGCGCTTGCTATTGAGTGTATAAAAAAGTTGTAAATTTGAAAGTTGTAGATAATTTTACCTTCTTTAATATTGTAACTGACAAATAATATGCTACGGCAGCAAGTCTCGAGATATTTCCAAAAATCAAAAAAATGTCCCAAAATTTTGTTGTTTTACGGCCACAGAAAATTTAGCCTTAAGAAATTTTGTTACAAAACTTGGCTTTTCCATGTTGGCATCATTATAAACAATTTAGAAAAAAAAAATCCTCTACCCGACCTTTTACAAGGTAAAATGTATATTTCCCCATGACTATAAAAATTACTGGCAAAAAAATTGACGGGTGCATGCGTATTAAGCAGGGCATAAAAAATAATAATCCATCAAAAATTTGTAAGTTGCAATTCATAATGTTTTCAAATATTAACTGCATAATTCATAGTATAAAATTATAAAAATGTACAGATTCAATGTTTTTATGTCTGTGATTTAGAATTATAACAACATACAAAAATATAACATAAGGATTACAATTTCGCTAGATATTAACAAAAATATGAAAATGTAATTTTCCATTGGAAGTTCTAATCTCTGAATGTTTATACATAAAAAATGTTTTCATCCAAATGACTAGAAATTTTGTTTCTAAGTATAGTTTGATAACAAAAGTTTTAAACAGAAGATTTAAAATATATTCTCCAAATCTGGTGTAGCTATTAAAAAAAAGCCTTGTCTGGTTTTGATTAGTAAATTACACTGGCCTCCAAAAACTAAGGTACAGGGATTGGATGCTTTCGATTGCACACTGCTTGTCAAATATCTACGAAAATTATTGGCGAAATGTTCTTGAACTTCTGGGATGTAAAGAACATGTTTGATTTCACATTTCTTGGCGAAGATTTAGTCGGGAGGACAATTGGGGGGGGGGGGGGGGGTAATAATAATTTTAATAATAAAATAATATTTGCGATCACCTATGTAACAGAAAATGCTGAAAATGGTTTGTCGCTGTCTTAAATGACTATTTGGGTCCTGTTCAACATTTGTGTGCAATTGTGTAAGCATAGCACTCATATTCGTGAAGATGTTATTGTGTCTGTGAAAAAATCACAAGCTTTTTGTTTATAGCATACAGAGTTTTCACCTAAATTTAACACAACTTTCCGAAAACTTGACAAACAATAGCAGCAACAGTATACTGCATTTAGAACATAGATATATTGGATATTTGATCAGATATGGGCATTTTTGTGAAATAATATTTTATTGCACATGCGTGGAAGATTTCAAAATTTGTATTTCATAATTTGGTAGTCAGCTATTCTGGGAAACTTCTATAAAAAGTCCAGTCAAGTATTGTGAAAACTCAGAAAGATATAGTGAGCTGATTGAAAAATTGTTGAAAATCCCTTATAATAAAGCTATTTTTAGAAATCAACTCACTATATCGCCCCTATCTTTGTGAATTGTCGCTATATGTGACTGAAAGTTTTACAGAAGTTTCCCAGAATAGCTGACTACCAAATTATGAAATATTCCATGCATGCGCAGTTAAAAATTATTTCCTTCATTCCCATATCTCATCAAATATTCAATATATCCATGTTTTAATTGCAGTATAATGTTGCTACTATTCTTTGTCAAGTTTCCTGAAATTTGTGTTAAATTTGGTTGACAACTCTGTATGCTATAAACAAAGAAATTGTGAATTTTTCACAGACACAATAACATCTTCACGAATATGAGTGCTACTCTTACACAATTACACACAAACGTTGAACATCACCCAAATAGACATTTAGGACAGCGACAAAACATTTCCATCATTTTCTGTTACATAGGTGGTCGCAAATATTATTTCATTATTAGATTTATTATTAGACCCACAATTGTCCTCCCAATTAAATCTTCACCGAGAAATATGAAATCAAACACGTTCTTTACATCCCAGAAGTTCAAGAATAATTCGCCAATAATTTTCGCAGATATTCGACAAGCAGTGTACAATCGAAAGCATCCAGTCCCTGTACCATAACTTTTGGAGGCCAGTGTACATCGGAATAACTTTACATTAGGTAGTCTCCTTTGAAATAGGGTTAATAATTCTATGATTAAACTTATTCTGCTATTTCATTTTAAATTTTCCAATTTACTCATTAACTCATGGCCATGAAAAGAAACCTTGCCTTTCGAAATTTTTATTTTTTAATAATTTCATTTTTTTTTGCACACCACTGCCTATTAGGAAGAACGTTTGTCTATCAAAAAATCCTAAAAATAATTTTTATTTTTATTTATTATTATTTTTTTATATAAATTGTTTCGAAATAAGTAAGTTATAGAAGAAAGGTTAATTATTTAAATCTCATTATTAACAGGTTATATATTTGTATGGGTATATATATATATGTGTGTGCTTTAATAATTATTTGTAAACATTACAATTACTTATTACTATGACTAAGCAAATTTTATGTTCATCATATAGAACTAAACTTTAGTCCCATTCTTTTGATACCAGTAACTTTTTTCTATTATGATTTGATGCAGAATTAGTAGAGGGGTGTTTATTATTTCTTCCACGACTATATCTCCTGCAGGAATGTGCCGACGTACCTAAACTATACAAGTAAAGTCGTGGGGAAAAAATGTAAACCCCCCTACTAACTCCTCAACAAATTATCGTAGAAGAAAGTTACTGGTAACGGACCATTGGAAATAAAGTCTACTTTTATGTATATAAAATTTGCTTAGGAGGCCATCTACTTATTAGAACAAACCATATATATATATATATATATATATATATATATATATATTATATCATTTCAAAATGCTAAAACAACATAACTTCAAAAGGAAGGTGTATATCTTCAAAAAAAAATTTTAAACTATAAAATATTTATAAAAACAAGAAAGACAGGTAAAAAAACAAAAACAGTCTGTTCTTCATCAGTGGGAGGACAGACAGAAAACTAACTCCACCCCCCACTTTTAAAATTTGCAGGTTTCTGAACACATGTTCACCCCGCATTCAATACGGAAAACTATTGTCATTTTATTAATCTAATTACATAAAAAAACTAAAACAACTCAAATTAAAAACTAACAAACATAATATTAACCATACAAAAACAAAAAACTTTAATAAAAAGGTCTTTTAGAGGAATACTTAAATTATCATTAAACTGAAAACAAAAGAAAAAAATATAAGAAAACAAGCATGAATGCAGAATAAACATGCGCCCCCCCAAACCCGCAAAATGAAATTTCTCAAAACATGAATACCTGTATAATGTTTCCTACCCGTCAACTAAAAACAAATAAATTTTTCTTCCAAATCCATTATCAAAAGCCAGAAATTCCAGGTCTGCAACTTTCTTTCGTTTCAATTCATCAATAGACACCCGTTCTTTTAACAAGACTTTAGGATACCCATTTCATACAGAAAGATCCAGAAGGCTGCCATCACATGTTCACGCCGCCAGTCCACATCGTTGCCATTCACTTTTAAGAACTGTCTTTAAATAATATTTCAAAAACTTAATGGGGTAATTGTTATTGTAAAATAAATTAGCCAATAACTTAAAGTTTTGTTTATAAAAATTACTGTCTCTGCCACAAATTTTATTGAAACTTATCAATTGATTAATAATTATATTTATGTAAATTTTTTTATGCAAATTTGAAAACCAATGCGGCATGCTTCTAGTAAAAAAAATTAAAACTATTTCTTTTATCGTACAAATCCAAAATCAAATTATTATCAATAATTTTGAATAAAATATCTGAAAATTCTGCATTATAATCATCACTGTTTGCTCTGTTCAATTTTAAACAATTTGGATATATAATATCATATTCATTAGAAAAATCAAAATTAAAAATCAAAATATCATCAATATACCTAAAGACCTTTAAAGACTTATTATATTTCATAGTATATTTAAATTCATAATAAAATAAAAATAAATTTGCTGCTGTACTAGAATAGTTTGTTCCCATCCCTATACCACATATTTGATTAAAGGTATTATTGTTAAAAGTTACATAATTATTATAAATACAGAAATGACATAAGCTTGAAAATAAATCTCTATTTATATTTAATTCATCATTTATACAAAAAACATCAAAAATACTCATTAAAACTTCATAAAGTGAATCAATATGTATATTGGTGAACAGATTTTCAAAATCGAATACCTGCATTTTCAGAGGAGTCAAAGGCAATTTGCTCAGAATTTCAACACTATTATCAATTGACCAGAAATAACTATACTTCTTAAATTTATACTTTAGAAAATTATAAATCTTTTTTAATAAATTCTGTAAACCAATATTAAAATTTTTATTATTGCTTTTAGAAGTACTACAAATAAATCTAAATTTAATCGGATCTTTAAGAAATTTGGGCGTTAAGAAAATAAATGGCAAACAGTGATGATTAGAAACATCAAAATTATAAGAAAACATACTTTTAACTTTCTTCTTATATGCAAAAAAATTTTTAACTTCAGGATTTTTGTCAATATTAACTTTTGAATAAAAATTTTCATTACCTAATTCACTCTCTATTTTATCAATATAAAACTTTTTTCATATTATTGCATAATTATTAGCTGCTTTGTCCACAGGGACTATAACAAAATTATTTTGTAAACTTTCAATAAATTTTATATCTTCATCTTTAAAACTTTGATATTCATATTCATCAGAATTTAAATAATCTTTTAAAAAATTATTGAAATGCCCCAAAATTTGAGACTTCCATTCAAAAAATGCCTCCAAAGGCATACTAAATTTATAACTATATTTCTTTATAAAATTATTGACATTATCCTTAAAAATTTTTAGTACCTTATTGCTATTAATTTTACTATTGATTCTAAATTTCGTACCAAAATTCATTAGATATTTTACATTTTTATTCTTGATTATATCAAGATTACCTGTAATTATATGCCCATGATAATTATCTATAAAATCTTTAAATTCCATATTATTACAACAACAAGTTAAAACTGTATTAACATTTGAAAAAGCTATTTGTCTGTAATTGAAAATCTTATTACTTAATGGTTTATGATAATTATATGCAACTGAAATGATACATTCTTTAAGAGGAAAAAGGTCGTAAATCTGTTTGCATATTGCATTTAAATTCAAATTATCAAAAGATTTTTGTTGAAATTTTATATTAAAATTAATAACTTCTTTATTAACTTTATCTCTATTCATTAACTTAAAATTAATTAAATCATATAATAAATCTTTAAAATGTAAATTTTTAAATTTAAAAACATCCAAACATTTTATAATTTTCTTAAGCACATTTATCTTTAATTTAAAAACCTCCATTTTAATATTTTTAACACTATAATTTTTATCAAAAACAAATTTTATATCCTTAATCCATATGTTAGGAATTATATAATTAGTACCTTTATTATATTTACGAGAACCCCTCTTTCCTCTTTTTATATCAACTTTTTCATTAAAATTATAAAATAAATCATATACATTTTTAACCTTCAATAAATTAACTTTATTAACCAATGTATTTAATCCAAATGGATATATAGTTTTGAACTTCAACATATAATCATTTTCTTTTTCCAATCTATTATTTTTAGCTTCAACATGATCCAAAATTTGAATATTAATATTATTAAAACTATGAATTCTAAAATGTAAAATTTCAAATGTAATGCAACAATACAAGTTTTACAACGTTTATCTTTTCATTTATAATATCTCATATATTTATCTAGATATATATCGTAACATATTTATTCCAAAAAATTTTTGTAAGCACTTAGGCTTAATATGCCAATAAACAACAAACAACAAAAATAAACAAAGATACACCAACCTTCAAAGCCGTAATGAAATTGAATAAATATATATGCCAGAAGCGCAATAATGCAGCTTATCTGAGTCACATATAACAATATTTTATTCCAAAATTAATGATAAATTACTGCATGAATGGCGCTACAGCAGCACATATCAAATGCAATAAAGCATATTATATCATTTCAAAATGCTAAAACAACATAACTTCAAAAGGAAGGTGTATATTTGCAAAATTTTTTTTAAACTATAAAATATTTATAAAAACAAGAAAGACAGGTAAAAAAACAAAAACAGTCTGTTCTTCATCAGTGGGAGGACATACAGAAAACTAACTCCACCCCCCACTTTTAAAATTTGCAGGTTTCTGAACACATGTTCACCCCGCATTCAATACTGAAAACTATTGTCATTTTATTAATCTAATTACATAAAAAAGCTAAAACAACTCAAATTAAAAACTAACAAACATAATATTTTGAAATGATATAATATGCTTTATTGCATTTGATATGTGCTGCTGTAGCGCCATTCATGCAGTAATTTATCATTAATTTTGGAATAATATATATATATATATATATATATATATATATATATATATATATATATATATATATATATATATATATATATATATATATATATATATATATATATATTTTTAAGAAGTACACAATTCCGACAGCATAAATGAACTCTACACCCTTCAATTATCCTAAAATCACATTTTTATGCAATTCGTACCATAAGTTTCCGAGAAATTAATTATTTTAAAATGAGCGTATTTTAAGGGCTGTATCCAAATTGTAAAGTTCCGTACTCGATTGTTAACCGAGAGAACCCCCTTCTTGATCAAGACACCTTAAGCACCACTCAAGCAGTCAATGAAGTCTGCTAGATTACAGGACAGCAGAAGAAATTTCAAAATATCTAGTTACTTCTATCACAGGCGGTCCCTTGAAACATCCTTTTGCCGTTTTTTAAGCATAATTTGAAAACTACTTGGAAGAAAATTGTGAAATTTTGGATTTCCATAAAGCAGGACTTAATAAAACTAAATCCGTCAAAAAAACTGTAGGTTGCAATTCATAATTTTTTCGAATATTAATTTCATAATTCATAATTCATATCATAAAATTATAAAAAATGCAAATTCAACGTATTTATGTTTGGGTATATTAGTATTATTGCTACACAAATAATTAGCACATTAGGAGCATAATTTCAGAAGATATAAATAAAAATATGAAAATATAATTTAACATTAGAAGCACTAAATTTTGAATGTTTATAATTCAGAAACTTATCATTCAATTGACTTGAAATTTGGTATCTATTCATAGTTTTAACTGAATATTTGAAATATCCGGTTAAAATTGGGTACTGCCATTGAAAAAAAATGAAGTTTGGATTCGCTTTAACATGCAGATGGCCCCCTAAGCAAATTTTATATACATCATTTAAAAGTAGACTTTATTTCCAATCGTTCGGTACCAGTAACTTTCGTCTACGATAATTTGTTGAGGAGTTAGTAGGGGTGTTTACTCTTTTTTTTTTCCACTGCTGTACATTTTAAGGATTTCGAAAAAATTAAATCTAGGATAGTTGATTCTAATTTTGAAATTGTTCCACCCTGCTTTTACAATAGAATTCCATTTGATATTTTATTTACCAAATAAAGATATGGGTAAAATGCTTTTGAATTTTTATTCTTTAAAAACGTCACAATGACTTGAAATTTCGCTGCTAGGCGCAGTTGGAACCGAAGATATAAAATATCTTGTCAAATTTGGATGTTGACATTGAAAAAAACCAAAGTTTGTGTTGGTTTTGATTTGTAGATGGAACCTTAAAAAATTTTATATGCACCATTTAACTTTACTAACTTTACCATTTCATTTTACTTCTAATCGTTTAGTACCAGTATCTTTTTTTGTACTGTAAGTTGTTTCAAAGTTAGTAGAGGGTGTTTACTTTTTTTTTTTTTTTTTTTTTTTTTTTTTTTTTTTTTTTCACGACTATACTTTTTTTAAACAAAATTCAATTATAAATAACAAAATAGGTTTAGTGAACAAAAATAAATTCTTAATTATATTACTATAAAAAGAACTACATTCCTGATCATGTTATGTTTGTAATAAATATAGCATTAAGCGTTAACAATATAAATATTACTAAATTATTTCCCTTATTATTTTATTGTCTTATTAAAATGATCGAAAAAAAAACAAATATGAATAGATGTTTAAAAAAAGTACAAGTTTTATTTACAAATCTTATTTGTGAAGCCAAATCTTAGACAATTATGTTTTATATTTTTATTCAGGGAAAAAATGCGTAAAAGAAATTTTTTCCGTGCCCATGCTTTTTATGAATAAGCTGTCCATATATTACAGCGCCATTATGTCGAATTCGCAGATTGGATATCGTTTTTCATGTACAGGGAGATACCCAACGGTTTATTGTTTATCACTTTTGATTAAACAGCAATTTTGACCATTCCTATTTATTGATTCATTCTTCAAGGTGTTATGTACAATCTTGTAAAAAATAAAGTTTAAACTTTCGTCTCCCTACTAACTGTTTAACAAATAATAGTACAGAAAAACATGGTAACAACGTGTAAAGTTTAATAATATCCATGGATAAATGTTTAAGGGCCGTTCACATATCAAAATTATACCAATTTCATTCTTTCAAACGGTACCATCCGCATTTGATATTACAAGGGGTGATCAAATGAAAAGGTACGAAACGACGTAAAAACGTAACAGTTAAATATTTGCATATTCCTCCATGGGAGAACGTAGCGAGACATCTCGGGATGTGATTGGAGCCTCTGACTGGGATCGGAGCATGCGCAGGCGCCCGCATGCGCAGGCGCCCGCATGCGCAGTAGACAGCAGAGGCTCTTATCAAAAGCGGCGTCCAAATGATGCGGCAGTTCGTATGAGGACAGGATGGCGTTCGCGTTGCGAAATTCGACGATTGAGGAGCAGCGAGGTGTTATCCGATTTCTGCCAGCGGAAGATGAGAAACCGGCAGCTAGCTATTCATCGCCGGATGGTGCCAGTTTACGGGGAGAAATGTGTCTCTGACAAGTCTGTCAGAAAATAGAGTGCCCATTTTCGTGCAGGCCGTGACAGTCTGGTTGGTGACCCGAGACCAGTTCAAGTGGGAGACGTTGGACCATCCGCCCTACAGTCCGGACATGTCGCCTGTGATTTCCATGTGTTTGGTACACTGAAGAAACACCTGAAAGTAAAGCCCTTCAACTCGGACGACGTACTCAAGGACGCTGTGAAGGACTGGGTCTCGTCACGGCCACAGGAATTCTCGTAACAAGAAATCCTGCGGCTTGTTCATCAGTGGGATCGTTGTGCTCAGGCCTATGGTGAATATTTTGAATAAAGTCTACATTTGTACCCACCGTGTCGTTTCGTACCTTTTCATTTGATCACCCCTTGTATATTTAAGTTTCTTGGACCATCAACATATGTACAAACCTATAAAAAAAAATTCTTGTAGGAGATATTTTTATTTACATTTTGTTTAATTTAATTCATAATGCATTGTTATCCAAAAGTATAACGTTTGTTAAAAAATTCATATTCTTTTTCCCTAACATTATTTGCTAAAGAAGAAATAATAAATAATCGTTAAAAAAACTGGTTTACGAAAAGTTTTATTTTTTTAAGACTATAATTATTAAAAATACAAAAAAAAAAAATATCAAGGATATATTCTACTTAAAATACTAATTAAAACAAGTTTCTCTCATAAAGCCGGGATTTTTTATTTGATTTAGACTGAAAACATTCTTAACTTTGAACTGAGTTCTTTAAAAACATAGCTCCTGATTGTAAAAACTATATAAATCAACATGAATAGATTCATTTAGAATGTTCACAGATTGCTTCAATATTTAAAAAAAGTCTTCATCCTGTACATGCTGTTACAAATATAATTTATGTATCTACATTATCTTACTGTCTCGCTAATATAGAATTTTTTAAAAAGTAATATTTAGATTTTTAAAATTTTGCCTTTGTTTAGATGAGTATTTTCGAAATTTTATAATGTACATTATTCAAAATTAAAATTGGAATTTTCTATGAATATTACCGTTTCTTATTTTAAGCAATGGAAATTGCTTTCTATGATAGATACAAGAACACCGCTTTACCTATGACCGGTAACTGTGGTAGATAGGACAATTAAAGATTTTTACCTGTTTAATGTACAATAAACACACATTGAAATTTTATAAATCTATCAGTCATTCGGCTAAAAATATTTTAAATATATTTAAATATTTGTTTCGTACAATTTTGAAAAGTAACAAATCATGATTTAACATATCACAATATAGGAACTATTTAAAACCCAAATGCAAATTTTCAACAGGAATGCTTTAAAGATAATATGAAGAAATTATTTTTATGGAGCTATTCTATATTATAACAATTTGAAAAACTCTTTAAAAAGTATTATTATAAAGCATCAACGCAATTTAAAAGGCTTTTTTTCAAATGTATGCAGCAGAAACTAACGTTGACAACGTGCAGCAATACTTTTGTTTAAGCAATTTGTAAAGGTTGTTTATAAAGATTTAAAAAATATATTTATAACTAACTAAAAGTACTGGTTGTGTTTGATATAGTCCCAAGAAGTTAGGTGCAAGACAAGTATGTTTCCCTAGTTAAACAATGGAATAATTTAAAAAATGTGCACCATTAAAATTCAACATGAGTATCACACTTCAGAATACCCTAGAAAAACATTTTTTTTTTTTTTTTTTTTTTTTTTTTTTTTTTTTTTTCACAAAATGTGGTTTATTAAAATTGCTTATTAGTACCATACTTCAGAAAAAAAATTAAACTATGCGTTTTAGTAAAAAATATTTTCATTTCTTTTATAAAATAATAAAATAACCCAGATAAAAATTTGACTTCAGTGCTTCTAAAACTGTTTACAAACTTTTCATTCATTGGATTAGAAATGACTACTATAATGAAAATTGGTGCTGTAATTGGCCAGTTCTATAATAAAACTTGGAAGAAAGGGAATTGTTTACGATAATCATACGTTCACAGTTCTTTGAAACATATTTGATTCATATAATGTTCCTTCTAAAAGTACAAGAAAGTACGGTAAAACGGCATACATTATTCTTTCTCATTATTTGTTATTATTATTCTGTGTTGCTTTTTAATGCCAGAATTTCCAAAAGCATTTAATGTAACTTCATGTGCATCTTCTACATTAATCCCCGTGTAATAATATTATTAAAATATATTATCCTTTCATAAAATTTTTATAACAAAATGATTTTTAAGTCTGGTCATCAGGTTTTACACCACGGGTGAGGTAAAATCGAATGGAAATGTTAAAACTACAGGAAATGAGAAAGTTTACACCAAAATAAAAATAAGCAATATGTTTTACTTTAATACTTAACTAAGAAACTAAACAATTAATATTTCAATTAGAAGTCTAATCATTTAATATTTAAATCCAATAGCATATTTATTTTTATTAACATTTGAGAAATTAAAGAAAGGAAGTTCATATGTTTATCAGATCTATAAAAATAAAAATTACTCTTATCCACATAACTTTGGTGGTATTTTCAAGTTTTCTAATATTCCTTTTTTTACCCTACGTAGAATACCCGATTGTACCCATAACAATTTTCTTGAAAATCAAGGTATAAAATTGTACCTTTAGGTTCTAGGAACAGTTTCAATGAGACATATGTTTGTTATTAATATACATAGTATCAGCAACACTAACTGTGTTTATATTCAAGAATATTGATAACTTGCAACACTAAAAAAAAGAAAAAAAAATAATAATAATAATAAAATATATTTTCCAGTATTTAAACAACACAAATGCTACTATATAATCACTTAATGACTTAACGTTTTTATTTTTGCCTATTATTATTTTTATTTATTTATTATTATTATTATTATTATATTAAACATTGGCCTCTAGGGTGCTGCTCAAATTGAGTAAGACTCAAACAACCAGATCCCTCTTGACTGACTATTCTGGTTAACGCTACTATCTCCTACATGGTTTATTTAGTCAAATAACAGATTATCAACACACAAAAATGAAAATTAAATTTGAAAAAAATGGTACCAATTATCGATTTTTTGACATAGGTGAGAGTAGGCAAATTTGGACCACTTGGTTTATTTTCAGGTGTAACTAACTTAAATTTTGGAATATCTTCAAAACATGACTACACGGGGTCAACCTATTCATCTACTAAATAAATAAATCTTTAAATCACTTTCTGTTTGAAAACCTTAAATTTTATTTTAATTTGAAAAATTTGTCGAAAGTGGTCCAAATCCAGCAACTGGTCGCCTACGTTGGACCCCCAGTCTCCTAAGTTGGACCAATCAGTATCAGATTGTCTTAATGACTAGGGAATATAAATAATTTTATTAAAAGCAAAGTTTGTGATTAATGAAGCAATCAGACAAAATAACAGTAATGAAATCACTGTTAAAAATCTTCAACATTTGCTGCATAGTAGCTCCACTGTTTTTATAGAATACTAGCAGAATTACCCGGCTTCGCCCGTGTCAATTATAAGGAGCCTTCCAGGTAAAATAAATTAAAACGAAATAATACCGCTATCACAATAACTGAAATCTGTGCATTCCAATCCCCAAATCGTTAAAAAGACAATCAGAAAACATGACGTTATTATCGCGCAACCATAGTAAAACCCTTTAGCTTTAATAACAGAATGCGCGTTTCCTTTGGCGGATGTAAGAGAAAATATGTGATTTTCCTGACAATACGAAAAAAAAATCCACCAAATCGCGCAGCATTTAGGGAAATTCACATTTGTATGGCACACTATGACACACTATGTCAGTGCCCATACATTGCGCCTTTACTGCAATTTTTCTAACTTCTAAACATCACATAATTTCATTTTTTAGAATGCCGAATAGAAAAAAGTTCTTTCAAATGAAATTTGTTTGAACATTGTATCTCAGTTTTCTGATTTTAATGGATTTTAAAGTAATTTTTAAGCATGGATATTTTTAAAGGTGCGTGCAACCCGATTGCGAAAGATGAACCCGTTTACTCTTAATGCAATAGTATAAAGAAAATATATGTCTATGAGTAACGCTGGTACCATATTTTCGATGGTAATAACCTAACACAACAATAAATTTCCCTTTTACTGCAGTTTAACGTCTAAACATTTTACATTCGATTGTTCTAACGTATTACAGAAAACAAAAGTACTTTCTGTAATATATGTTTGTAATGTTTATCACGATTTACAGATTTTTCATAGATTTTAAAGTAATTTTCAAGCATGAATATTTTTTAAATATGCTTGCAACCCAATTACAAAATATTAACTCAATTGTTCAAAAACATTGTAAATAGTTCAGAATTAGTTTGTTTTCGAGTAATATTCAATAACTAAATCGGCAAACGAATTTAAAATGCCAAAAATAAAATAAAATAAAACACGAATTTAATACATATGAAATCAAACTACTCAAAATAATCTAATAAGTTTATAAAATGCAAATGGGAATTTTGTTCCGGGTGCTTATAACTTGAATTCTTTAGAACGGATTTCCATACGACTTTCACTATTAGTTTTTCTGGGAAGATTTTAGTGCTTAACATATTGTTTTCCGTTGCTTAGTCATAGAATTATAGGGGAAAGTTATATAATCATGTGAACCCAATCATGAAAGATTAGTCTTGTTACCTGAATGAAAAATGCAGAACTATTTTTATCTTTTGTACTAACGGGTTGGTCTTCAGTAATCGGGCAATGCGCTAGTTCACGTATTCGTGTTTTAATGAGTGTGCCTCACACCTATTATGACATGCACATTTGTTTATAACAATAAAGAACGACTTATGTTTTAAGCGAATATCTGGCATGCACCTCGATTACAAAATACTAACCTGCAATAATGCTTAAGATAGTTCTCCAATTCCCTGCTCAACAGCGCGAAACTTTTTGACACATTGTCTGACTCATTAAACGTAAAGGCTTAAAATTTGTAGGCTTGATTATTAAAGCGATTTGGATTTGAAATGAGTTTTCCATTATTTGATAAATAAATTAGTTATCGGGTTATGAGCAATTGTGTTCACGTTATGACCGGTTTTGCTCCTTTATCACGGTGTTGCGTCCGAAATTCATTTTAAAGCACCAATTGAAATATCTTATACCTTTACCAAAAAAGGGAAACTATCTGTCGCTTGCACAGTTTTTAAATAAGAACTGCAAATTTCATGTGTTTCCGAACAAAAATGAATTACAAAAATATGTCAGAAAGTTAGTCCGTTGGATTTGAGAACAGCCTTAACTTGACGTTTATGAAAAAACTCACATTTTTAGCTCTAATTTTGGAACTCGCGAAATTTAAATTCAGAAAAATGATGTTCTTTTGACCCAATTGTGGTATTTTTTTTTAACTTTTAAAATTAAAATGCATGTATTCTTTGGTACGTGTAACAGAATTATACGATTTCCCACAATAAGGGGAAAAATACAATAAATGCATCCAAATGAGGTTCAAGTTATTGAAATTTTATTTCGAAAATTTGAGATTTTATTTGCTTAAAACTAATATATTCACTTTACGTGTATTTATAAACTTTAATTAAAGTATTAGATCAAGAGGGTTTCCACTCTAAACAAAACATCATTCTTAAACGTAAACTTGACGTTTTCATCAATAGAAATTAAATCTACAATGATTAGCTGATATAATGTCATTTTCCATAAATTTTGAATCGTGACATCAGTCAAGAATTTTTTTGTAAATTCTTTCAAAACCGCCCTCTTTTTACTATAAATCACAGAAAATGTTACCACTGAGTCTAAACCAATACAACACTTAGCTATACGTATAGCTATAAGATATGGCTGTAGTATACAATCTAAGTAGTAAACAAAATATAAGAGGCATTTATTTACAATGAGTTTGATTACACGTTGAAAAGATTTGATAGAATGTGACGTCATATCTAGCCTTTTTTTTCTTTTTCCTAAATTGTTTTCATGAAATTTGACTCTTTGTATTAAAGTAGATGTTTTAATTTAAAAAAAAAATCATTAAAATTGAGGTGCTACGTTACTTTACCCCTCTTATAGTTAAAGTTTTAATTTTATATAAAAAAATGTGAATTTTCTGTTTAGAATGACGTCAATTTCAAACATGCAAAAATATAGCAAGAAAATCTGAATTTTTATTGGCAAATAGAAAAAAAACACACGCGTTATCCTTATTTTTTTGTTTTACATTATTGTGTCATTTTTTAGGGTCTGGCAACAGGAAAGAAACGTTTGAATTAAAAATAAATAAAAAAGAGATATTCCTATAATGTTAAATTAGGAAAGATGATAGAAAAAAGGGGTAAATAGTGGTCTGATAATTTTTTTAAGTAGACAGTGATTTTTTCCACGCTCTAAAACGTATGTACATCGAATTTCGTGCAAATCGGTCAAAAATTAAAGATTTGAATAAAGGACATACACACAGAGAACGGCTTTTATATATACTAGGGGATCGAACCCGAGCTCCTCGGGTTACAGAGTATAGGTGAAAACCATTCTTTTTTTTTTTTTTTTTTTTTTTTTTTTTTTTTTTTTCATGTAATATATATTTTAGATTGCCCACTAACATCAAAAAGAATTTTTATCTGAAAAATATCAATTATGCAATCAAATAAAGTTTTTAATTTTATTAAAAGCGATACTTTCACATGTCAGCGCATGCCAGGAGTTATTAACCCAAGAGTTTACGACTTACGGCAGTTTTTCCAATCATTTCAGTGCTTTAAGCACGTGGTTCAATCACATGTCTGTTAAATTGTTTTCTTATTTACATTATTTTATTAATTTTTCTATAGAGGAAGTTTTAATTTTGTTATGGAACATTAGACGGAAACAAATGCTGAACTTTTTACATTTTTTAAGGGAGATTAATCTTTCGAAAATAATTCATGCTTGAAAATCTATATATTTTATGCTATCGTAGGTGGCACAGAAATCGCGATTATTTGTTAATTGTTTAATGGCAACAGCTGAATGTAACGCATCTCATTGGTTATTGTGTAATATTTTTAAAAAGGGAATAAAAATAAATAAAAAAAAGTTTAATTAATAACTATAGAACAAAACAATTTATATAATTAAAAAAATAAAATAAAAGTAAATAAACAATTTATTAATAAATAAACAACAACATCCGGGCTACCATATCAAGCAAAATAACGACACTTTGGCGCCAGTTAAGTACCCCTGTGCGTATATGACAGTGGCGTCAGAAAAAAGTCGCGCCAACGTAGTGCGTATATGACACCTGTGCCGTCTTTTATTCATCTAATTTAAAATACAACAAATAAATAAATAAATGAAGATACTTTTCCAGTATAGGTACTTGGCGAAATAGAGAAAAGGTCCATGGCGAGAAAAGAAATTTGGCAACGTATTTTCTGGCAACCTATTTCATCAAAATATTTTTTTCGAAAAATACTACATAAAAGTTGCTATGATCGCAAAAAGTTCGTACTTTCATATTAGCTGGGCGCAATTATCGCCAATAGCATTTTTTAACTCGCCAGCAGCATTTTTTTATTTTTCGAGGTGTAAATTAAAACAATGCTTTGATGTTGAAATTAAATGGTTTATGGTATTTATTCTTTTCTTTTCTTTTTCCTTTTTTAAAGATTTTTTTTAAAGTGAAATTCGTGAATTTGAAATGTTTCAGTTTTAAATTAAAGTTATCCATTTTAAAATGAGTGAAAGGGTTATATTTTAACTTAATATTTCATATTTCTTTAGAAATATGAAAAAAATACGACGGGTACTATGTTTGGCGATTTATAACCTGTGCTCGACTAACATAAAAATACCAAGTTCTTGATTTCTCTATCAGAATCTTCCGATTTGGCGAAGGATTGAGCAAGTAAATTAAATTATGAATAAAAGTAACACGATATAATACCTAGCATTCCATTTAAGGGAGACCAAACTGGTCGCCACGGGCAGCTAATTATTTTAAAAACCGTAATAACTCAGTCAATTAAGATACAATTTTCAAACACATTGCATTTGAAAGTAGATTTTTTTTCTCTATTTGACGGTGTAAAAATTGAAAATGGCTTTGAATAGGAAACTTAAAAAATCGCTGACATAGCACGCATTCTAATTTCAATTTTTTTTTTCAGTTTTTATGAGAAAACGGCAACAAAAGCTACAGTAATATATTATTTTCTTTACTCGGGGATTATTTTCCCTCTAAACCCTCCATGACTTTCAACAGAAATGGCGGACTTCCGTTGCCACAATTACAAAAAATGTATTAAAAACTACAAAAAAATTAATATCTCAAAATTAAATTGAGATACAGCTTTCAAACAAATTGCATTTAAAAGAGCATTTTTTTCCTTATACAACGGTGTAAAAATTTAAAATGTGCGATGTTTAAAAGTTTAAAAATTTGCAGTAAAGACAATTGCAAAACCGAAATTTCATTTCAAATTTCAAAGTGTTGCCATTCACAGAATGACGTATGCGTTATGCACAGATATGTTTGTCCTTTATAATATAGATAGATCTCTATTCTGATCAATGAGAATGCTCCGTAATATCGTCAAGTAATCGTTTTCTATAAAAGCTGTGGAGTGACTAAGCAGCAAAGGCTACAGATTTTTAGCTGTGTATATGAAATCGAATATCTGAAAATAAGAGTAATTGTTTTAAATCAAAATCTATTCAAAATGTCGATCAAAGTTATCAGTAATTAAGAATAGAAATTATGGAACTAATTGCCAGTTACTTGAATATCATGTAAGGAGTGATGCAAAGCTTACACATGAATTTCGTTTATTATTATTATTTTTTTATTTCAGCGCACACAACATGGAACCGCATTCGGCAATCTAAACACTGAATCATTTTTGCTAAGTTATTTTTTTTTACAAATTAGGCAAAACCAATCATCATTGTATAGATTTTTCTTTTTAGATTCTGAATTGTTAGATATTTTTTACAACAGAAATTTCTTTACATTATGTTTGTAATCCTTCCCTTCCACCATTTTCTTTCCAATTGCATCACGCATATTTTCTAAAACTTGAACTTCCAATTTGTCGTTTTTTTTTTTGTTTTGTTTTTCATTTCAAGGTTTACACTATATGACAAAGATGTTAACACAACTGTTTTTTGGCCCGCTCTGTATTTTGATTTAACTGAATTTAGCAAAGGAGGTAATATTCCGGATGATTTTTTGGCTTTATGGGGGGGATTTGCAGCTGCAGCCTTCTTGCAGGTCAGTTTCTTCACAACTTACACTGTCCTTTTCGTTTCCTATATCTTTAACAGCTTTTGCTGTTACGGGTGTTTTTCTTCCAAACTGTTTGTCTGTGTTATTTCAACATTAAAACTTTTTGCTAAAAAATGTTTAAAAAATATGCTGTATTGAAAAAAAAAATCGCTACTGTTAAATAAACGCAAAACATTATATATTTAAACAGTGTTGAATTACAGGGTCCCCCCTCGAAATCTTGAAATAACCACTCTACTCCGGACGGTTTGAGATTTTAAGCGTTTTAATGGCAAAAAGTATAATTCCATTCTCCAGAACTGTAAAAAGCCTATCTGCCTTCTAACGGAACCGCAAATATCCTCCAGGGGGGAAAGGCTTGAAATCAACTCTGTAAGTCAAATACGTCGTATGAATAAAGAATTCAAAGAAAATAAACACCACTACATACAATATAAAAGAAATTGCAAACAAGATTTATTGCTTAAACATGTAAAAATATTTTTATGTTTTTAAAGGCCTAAACTGTGTAAAGAAATTGATCAGATATACAAAAATAAAATCTTCGAAAACTTGCATGAGGTAGTAATCCATTATAAAAAAATAATGTACAAAGCGTACCTCACTCGAAATTCATTACTTACTTTTCGATTTTATGACTGTATATCTCGTGCAATTTAAGCAACTTAAATTGGCCCAATCAAGGCAACTGCTTCACTTTTTAAAACAGATAATCCCAAGACTAAGAACAAAAACGAAATCAAACAAATCCGTGGAGAAAATATGCGCAATAAACATATGAATTTAGATATGTATATGAAAGCATAACAACTTACCTTAGTATTAAAGTATTCACTTACATTTAGTAGGAAAAAATAGATCAAAACAACTAACTTTATGTTTTTTTTAAATTGTCTGAAAAGAGCACGTGTTAGGCATGCTCTTCTTTTAATCATAAGTGACGTCATTCTGATGAGTAGGATTTAAGCGATAGATGGCGTCTCTTTTTGTAATTAACGACAGAATGGCAACGGTCCATTTAAAGGGACGGTCCAAATATGGCTACTCTCCCCTATCTATGTTATAAAACTTCAGAAAGCAAGATCACAATTTTTTTTATTATTGATTTAGAGCTTAGATAAATATAAAATATTTTTGCTAAAACTAGCTGTTGTTCACTGCAAAATCAAGATAATGTAGCTTAAGTGTCAGATTTATCAACGCATATGCTCTTATCAAAAAATTTCCCTGCTAAAGCAACCTGTACTTTTTATTTTGAGTTTCGAATGTCATAATTTTGGTGCATACTCATAAAAGTAAATTTTAAGGATCCATTGTTTGGTTTGAAACTGAAACCTTGGACATTCTGTCAATTCCGGTACGTAAAATCTCTACAAGTGATTTTATATTTATAAATAACTAACTTTACCTTGATAAAATATGATCGCCGTATCATTACTTCAATAAATATAAAGACTTTTTAAAGCTTTTAACTTTCAAAATACGATTCACACTTTAGCAACGCCACCAAGCGCAATTTAGTTGATATGTAACCTTTTTTTCAATGTGCAATGCCCCAAATATATATTAATTGTAAATGAATAATGAGAAATTGAAAGAAACAACAAAAGTATGGAGTGTCTCTGAGAATTTCTATATTCAACCATCAAATATATTTTAAGGATACTTTTGTGAAAAATGCAAAACAATATGATGTATCATATCGCTCACCTGCAAGGAAAGTGACACATCACGCAAAAATTCATTTTGCGTTTTTTTTTTTTCCAATAATAGGTCTGACATGTCTTACTACACAAACAGATTCAAAATTGAGGTTATACGAAAAATCACTTTATTATGCTATATGTCCATTTGTGACAACAGAAGGTGGATTGATTGTTTGGAAAGGTAAAATTACCCAACCTTCCAAGCCTTATCATATGTCTTCATTCTTAAGGGTTTTATACTTTTAGGCATGTTTTTATGCCTGCATTCAGTGCTAAGTGCTATATTTTCATGTTACAGTAAAATCATGGAATTGTTTTCTGCCTCTCCCGTGAAATTTACTTTTGTCGTGATGTGCCACTTTTCTTCTGGGTGAACTATAAATTCGAAATAAAATAGCTATACTTTAAATGTTTTGTATAAAAATTATGAAGTGACATGTTGAAAAAAAAATGAAATAACCACAAATGTGGGCACAAATATAATATTTAGTTTGCCAGAAATATAATACGTTGCTTTTCAGAAATATAATAAGATATGACAAAATAAATGTTTTATGATACGTATAAAAATAGAGCAGTTTGATCACTTACTTGCTCTATTTTTGCGAAAATGATGATTCTTTAAAAATGAAATAACACATTTGGTTGTCATACTGTCAATATTTTAAATAATATGTTAAAATATTTTTTTCTGTAAGTATGATACATTTTTTAGAGAGAAGGATAAAGATAAATTTAAAAAGTGAATTTAAGTAAACATAGATTAATTAATAAATACTGACATTTGAAACGATAATAGAGAAATATGAAACAAAAATAATATTTTCCTCCCTCGTATTGGTATCTTTTTTAAATGTGCATTTTTTATCATGCTTTTAAATAAGGTAAACTAAAAAAAACGGTTAATGTTAATAGCGCTTTTTTAAAGGATTGATTATATTTGTAATTACTCTAAAAAGAAAAGAAACAGCGAATTACATAATAATTTTCCAGATACTTTCAAAAACTGAAAGATTATTATTTTTCATTATATAAATATTCAATTAGAAAATTTCTGTGGAAAGCTCTTATCTGAAAGCTATGAACAAGATTTTAAAGTAAGCACGTTTATTAATTTGAATTTAAAAGAAAGAAAGACGAGCTTAAATAAACACACTTATCTAGAATTTCGCTAATTGTTACTGTTTATTTTACAGAAAATATTTTCACAAAAAAAATTTGAAGATATATTTTCAAATGAAAGTATTTTATTTATTTTTTTTTTTTCGTAACATCAGTTTTATTATCTTTGTTGATATAATACTAATTAATATTAAAACTGAAAGAATAACTGTTACATAAAAATATTTCATTCAATATTATTTTGAGTAAATTTTAGATATTTTAATATAATGACGATTAAAATAAAATAAATGTTCAAAAATGATTAAATGGTATAGATGGAATATACAGATTTATAATAGTTTATAGGTAATTAAATAAACTTAGAATAATGAATAAATAGTGTTTAAAGTTAATGAATAAAATTATTTTTCAAATATATATAATTAGTCCTTAAGTTGACATAATAAAATTCAAAAAATATCTTTACTTTACATACATTTAAACAAACTAACACCATAATGAACAATTGATGTTATGTATTAGCATTCAATAATAAGGCATAGGAAAGTTTCTAATCATAATTTCTTACTAATTCCTCGGCGAACATGTGTCAACATAGCTAAAAAAAATTAATTTTCAGTTGATCTGTTACCATTATTATAGTAACTTATTTTAATTATTATAACATATTTTACTCCATATATATCTGAATTTAAAAAAAAAATGAATTTTTATAGTATTAAGCTTTTTCTCTATGTATATTCGTCAAAAATATAATTGGCAAAAAAGCGTTACAATATCTGATGTACATGCACTTCATGAAAATGTAGAAAATGTACAGGGTGATTTTTTTTAAAGTGTGAAAATAAAACCCTATAACAAAAAAAAAAAAAAAAAAAAAAAAAAAAAACCACAGATCTAAATGTCCTGAAATTTCACCAGTATGCTCCCAAAGGAATGGGAATTTTTTTGAGATGGTTAAAAAAAGAAAGAAAAAACTTAAAATCGCACCGGCAGATGGCGCTGTAAGTTAACAGAAACAAAGAATATCGTCATTGGGAGATAAACAATGGACCGTACTTCGAGAAAAAGTAAACATTATTACGCATACCAAACCATACAGAATGCAGTAATTGGGAAAATGAACTACGAGCACCTTCGCAGAAAGAGAACAAAATAAAAATACGGAGCAAAGCATTCATACGGGGTTGCACGACTAACTTAGTAGATTTTCAATGTTCTATCTACCGTTTTCAGCTACGAGTTAGAAACGTGAAACTGCATGTTCCACAACAACAAAGAATATTCGGCTCGATGCTGTGGATCTGGTGCACAATGCGTGCCTTCAGGTCAGCTAAGTTCGTAACACCACCACAATACACAGCATTTTTTAGGTACTTCCAGAGCCAGAAATCGCAGGGATTGAGATCAGAATAATGAACACGAGGTGTGCGTCCTGTAAGTTTTTATCGCCACTGGGCGTGTATCGTGAGCAAGCTAGTCTCCCGACTTTACTGCACATACAGCAACATCTGTCGGTGCGATTTTAAGTTTGTTTGTTTTTTTTTTTTTTACCGCGGCTAAAAATTTCCCATTGCTTTGGTAGGTGAAATTTCAGGTCATTTGGATCAGTGGTTCTTTTGTTATAGGATTTTACTTTTACAACTTTAAAAAAATCACCCTGTACTAAATAACATATGTATGTACTTAACAAATGATATCATAATCTCAGAACTTAAATTACATCAAAATAGTCTTTTTTTTTTTAAATTATGATAATTTGAAAAAACAATTATGATAATTTGAAAAAAAATGATAATTTGAAATTTCTTTTTATTATAATCTGAAAATATATAGAGGATTACTACTATTTAATTACTTAAATTTTCTACTACATTTTGAAATAATTTTATTTTATACAAATGCACAATTTAAATAATGTATTGTTGAAATTCATCTAACTTGCATGTTATTTCTCTGAGAATGTGATTGGATAAAATTCCTCATCCGCGCTTTCCTGTAGCAAGCAAATTACATCGGCCGCTCGACAACAGTGTATTTGTTCTACAATGATTCTCTAATATCAATGCGCATGAACTCAAAAGTTAGATCATTCTAATCTACTGCATAAATGTACATTTATATTTTTATTTCGTGTATTTGTAATAATAATTATTATCTATCTATATTATAAAAGATAAACGTGTCCGTGCGTAAAGCTAACGTCATTTGAAGGTGACAACGCCAAACAATTTTTTTTTTTTTTTTTTTTTTTTTTTTTTTTTTACTTCTGAGCATCGCACATTGTACATTTTACTCTGTAGAATATCGATAAAAAACTACTTTAGAATGAAATTTGTTTTAAAATTGAATCGCAAATTGTTTGAAAAATATATTGCTATTTATTAACTTTCATATTGTCTTTTAAATAATTTTCAGGTATGATATTTTTAAATCCAATTCGATCGCAAAAAAAAAAAAAAAAAAAAAAAACGATTAATTAAGATAAATCCTTTGTAGTTACATAGCTCAGTATATTTTCCAGCTTATAAGACATAACGAAATTGAAACATTCATAAATCAATAAATAAAACAATAAAGTATAAATAAAAAACAAATTAAAGACATAGTATGATCAAACTATACACTTAAACCGCTAAAAGGAATAGAATAAAATAAAATACTTTTAAATAGTGATGTTTGGCAATATATTCAGCTAGTTACTCCTGGTGTGAGGGCAATACAAAATTAAAAAGCTTTTAATAAATTCCTTATGTATTCTTCAAATAATTATTAGTTTTCCTATAATTATATTTTTTGTATTGTTATTGCGTTTTCTAAAATAAATATGTTAAATGTAAATAATCTGATATAGTTATCAATTAAATAAATGATTCTCATCTATATTCAGTTCCCCGGAAAACTCACGCATATCGCCTCCGTCTTTTTAAAATACGAGGGTGAATCAAATATTAAACGGAATTTCTGCTGGAAGGCCTGAAGGTCATCGCGATGGCGCTCAAACCTCTGCGCATGACAGATGGGGTTGTCACATGTCTATCTATGCGACGGTATGTGCTACTATATCCGTTCCTCAGCCAGCATCATGATGAATGAGGGAGAAATTCACCCCCACGTTGCGCAAAGCACTATCGCTAAATTTCACACAAATGAAGGATAAGAGCGGCTGAAATCTTACGAAGATTTCAAGCTCAGTTTAGGAAGCCACGCCTGAAGAAATCCCAAGCGTTTGACTCGCACAGAAAGTTTGTTTTTTAAGGAAGAGTAGTCAGATTATTAAGTTATACTTACAAGTAAATTTATAAAACAAAAAATGAGAAAAACAAATGTAGCGCATTCAGGTATCGAACCCGGGCCCGCCAATCAGCCGGTTAACACCATACCAACTGAGCGACGACTGACCTATCATTGTTGTAGCAAAGTAAGTATTTAAGTTGTGCACTAATATTAGACCCCCCCGGTTTCTCAAGAACTAAGGAGCATTGGATAAAATCCGTTGAACCTGACACTAAGGGGCCTCTACCCTACAACATATATTAAAATAATCAAAATCTGCGATTAACAAGGTTGGCCCTCTCCTTGTAAGACTTTGTAAAAAACAATACAACGTAGGGTTGGGCATAACTGTATATATTAGAAAAGTGTAAATGGGTATACCATGAAAGTGCAAAGAAATATGGAACCTAAATGATATCAAATATAGCTATTCGTATAACTCTTTTTTAATATTATCCTAATCTGTTTATGATGAACTTAATTCGGTACTGACAATAAAAGCAGTGCATACTTAAACTTCATTTGGCATTTCATGAAACTAAATTCAGCGTAGTAATAGCCTTTATTTCTACAGTGTAGCTACAACAAAACCTTTGTTCAAAGTTTAAATTTGGCATTGTGCTAAGCGCGCTTCGAATTGAGGTCTCAAAGTTGCAACGCCGCCTTGGTCAGTGCCCCGTTTTTCCAGTCAGGAGTTTAATTAACTTTTAAAGTCACTCGAGGCGTATTGAGAGATACAATCAATGCAAACTATCGCGAATCCCACAGTATTTATGCGATTCATTCTAATTAAATCTTTCGAGGGCGATGCCCTTAAAAAACGAACACCTAATTTTAATTCTAAAACAGACAAACGGCACCAAATATTTTTTAATTAAAATTTTCCTTTTATCATGTACGTGAAAATAAGCAAGCTCGCATTTTCTAATAAATTCGTTTATAAATTCTGGATTCAGTTCATTATTTCATAAGTTTATAAATATAATTACTCCGTGCCGGAAAGGATTAAGTGGTCACAGGACTCTTAAAGCTTCAAAATTTAAGAAATTTTCATTTTTTTAGACGTTAAATTCTTATCTTTTCTGAATATTTTGATATAATTTTTTCCTTGAAATTCCCATTAGAACAGAAGCTTTTAGAATTATACCCGCTCAATAGCTGTAGCGGCGTTTCCGAAACTTTAAAGTCATTATTTTCAAATGGCGTTTTTTGGGCATAACGCTCAGGCTACCTCAAAAACTTCTGAATATTTTTTCATGAAATTTTCAAAACATATATTACATGTTAGTCTGTATAAACTGAAACTAAAATTTCCTTTTTATTGTTCAAAAAAATATTTTTTTTAGGTGATTTTACTGTTTAAATTAAAAAAAAATTTCTATTAGCTAAATGCAATATTGCATTAAAAATACAAAAATACTTTAAATACAAATTTATTTAAGTTCAGGGAAATTATTACAATCTGAAGTATAAGTAAGCACCAAAATTTTCATTCTAGTTGCAATATTTATTTTGTAATCCTGCGCGTTAACTGTTACGACAATTTTTTGTTCGACAAATGTCTAACAGTTTCGAACCCCTATAAATACTAATTATGTATCTTGCAATTTTTAAAATACATGAAACGAAAGAACATAGTTATATCTTTCATCCCAATATTTTTTTTTTTTTTTTTTTTTTAATCATATACATTTTGAGACATTAAATGTTTAAAATGTTCTTTTTTTTTCATGTTTACCACTTTTTAGAGTCCCGAGATCCCTTAAATTAGTATGTTTTTAACAATTTGACGTTTATTTCTTTTATACTGTTACTGGACATTACATTACACATTTATATCATTAAACGTTGTTAACTAGGTATACAGTACGCCGGCCCTGTCCTTGTGTATGTCCAAACAGACCGTACCTTTAAGGGTTAATATCTCGGCTAATTACCAATGATTGTTTTCGAAAATCATTATCAACAATGCTTTTATTCTTTTGCAATGATAGGTATATTCAGCGATGCTCAACTATTTTTCTGAATGCCCGTAAATCGAAATTTGTGTATAACAGAAAAATGCTAATTACTCAAAAACTATGTGACCTAGGGTAATCTCTATAATTTTCCAGCAAGGTTTTCATTAACGTCTACTACCTCTAATTTTTTTCATAATTTTACTTTCAGTAGATTCGGAATTAGATGGGGGGGGGGGGGGACATGTTTTTGTGCTACATTTTCAACAATATCTTTGAAAATATAATACCTAAAATTAAAAGGAATGTATTTTTGAGTTCAGCGTTAAAAAAGCTTTCACAGGATACCCTACATGATATACAAAGAAAAGTTTTTTTTTTTTTTTTTTTTTTTCAAGTAGCATAATTATCTCCTCTACTTTTTTTACTAAACTAGGGGGCTCTGCCTCCTACGAGCTACGCTCGTCAACCCCCGTTCAGACACCGCAGACTCTAACAGCACGCTAATTTGACCTCCTTTAAAAAGATTTCGGAAGATTGAATTACAATTTGAATCTGACAATTATAATCTGACGTAATTTTCACCAAAGTTTTCTTTCTCTTTTTAATATTCACGTCAAATAGAAATGAAATATTATGATCATATTAAAATGTCATGTAAATGTCTCGCGCAATTTTTAAATTAAAACTGTTTTGCAATATTATTTTTTGTTCATTTTACGTAATAAGTGTAATATGACGTAAATTCTCCTATTTAGGACTTCTAACGCATGTTACTGAATTTATTATTTTACAATATTCTTTCTCATTTAAAATTCACGTGTAACTATAGTTTTTATGACGTAATTTTCAATGAGTTCCTGCTTTTTATATTTTTTGTTTATAATAGTCACGTGTAAAATAAATTTTTAATTTGAAGCAAACATACAACATTGTTTGCGCTTTTTATACAGTTGGCAACAGTTTAAATTAATACAATATTCTAATATTTGTAAAAAACTTCTCTCGAGAAATGCTGAAAATTTGAATTTAAAGTAGAAATAAAACCTCGAAAAATTATTCAAATTAAAAAACTAACTGCAATCTGCACACCGGGATATTCTGACACATAAAATGATCTAAAAATGATTAAATTCCTATGTACAGTTTTTGCTCCTATAAAACTTTTTTAATGGAACGATTTTGTCCATTTTTGGCATTAAATATCTCTTAAAATAATTCTTCGATTTGAAAACTGTCTGCATCAGCGTGTTTATCAAACATTTTTCTATAATACTACCGATTTTCATATTTTTGTATGCAACAGTTTTTTTAATAATAACGAAGAAAGACCTCCGGTCACAAAAAATTCAAAACCGGCGGCGGCTGCGGCGGCGGCGGCGGCGGTGACAGCGGTAGTTACTTTTTTTTTTTAGAATAGAGAGATATATTTATGAATGTTCATTAATCTGAAAATATGTGGGTCAATGGTCTTTATTACTTCCCCGAATTTGAACTTTCCAAGTTCCGTAGTTTACGAGTAAAATGGCTGTGAGAGACAGACAGACGGACAGACACAGGAGAGATCTTATAATGGTTCCGTTTTTACTTTTTAAGTACGGAACCGTAAAAAATAATAATTGTACTGCACATTAGGGATAATGTAAAAGAAAACGAGGTCTGTTCTTAACACTTTCCAAAAAAGTTGAAAAGAGTTTATGACTTCGGTTTGTCTGGCCGTCAGTCTGCGATCTAACTCTCGTAGATATTCTCCGATTGCGCTCAAATTTTGGATAATATTGACGTTTACCATAGCAAGTTTCCTATTTCAAATGATGCTTGTAGCATGTAAGTTCATTTAAAGGGACAGTCAAAAGTATTCCGTAATATTACAGCGAATGGGAGAAAATCGTTTCAAATGATTTTTAATGATGTTACACGCTTTCAAGGATAATAAAATCGGTATGCATTAATGAAGTGCACTAAAATATACATTCTGTGGAATATAAGGTGCAAAGGATAGTTATTATTCATGTATAGGTCCACACAAAAGAATCCCGTTACATAATGATATAGGGGTGGCGGGAATTTTTTGCGGCATATTTTAATTATGCTAAATTATTTCATATATGATGAAATTGGCATACGTCGCTGAGGTTTACTATAGTGTATAATACGAAGTGCATAGCATTTACTGCGACACACAAAAGATTTCATCTACTATATTGTATCCGAAGTACTGTGCAGTAGCGATGACTGCTGGAAATATTTTTTTTTTTTAATTATGGTATGCGCTTTAATGTTTCACTACATTTAGGCATAGTATATGGTGTGAATATATACGATAATTCATATACAGGGGTACACAGAAGAATTCATAATGGTTACTGGGAGTGAGCGCAAATTGCTTAAAGTTATTTGTTTAAATGAGTAATGCATTTTTACGCTGAACTGCATTTAATTTACTAAGGCATGTTTTTAAAATATAGATAAAATGATATACAAGATCACGCAAAGAATTGGATATATGACCGTCTATAAATGAAATTTTCGTGAAATGTGATTTCGGTAGTTTTAAGAGTGTTTTAGCTTGAATTAAATTTTAGCTAAATAGTAGTGCGCAGTAAAGGTAATAGGTAAAGTACAAGATTATACAAATGTATTCAAGTATTTTTTATCTATTGGTATAAATTGCTGAAAGAGAAATTTCAACCTGTTATGCGTTTTCTTCCCATTATATAGTATAAATAATAGCTAAATTTTCCCATTATATAGTATATATATCAACCTACAGATCAAATGCAGGGCTTTTCAAAAGAATTGGAATACATATTTTGCTGTGAACGATAACTGCTAAAATCATTTGTTCAAATGTTTTATGCGTTTTCTAAAACGTTTACTTAGTTATCTAATTTACATTATTTCCCTAAATAACGATGTTCTGTTAAAGCATTCAGACAGTGTTGGAAAGTGTTTCATAAAATATGCTTAACGCATGATTTTTCTTTCTTGTTTTAATTTCAGTTGGGGTGTCTCTGTGCCTCAATCTTATATAATAGTAAGAATGGAAAAATATCTTTATTATTTTCTGATTTACTGCATGTCAGAGGTGTACAGAAGAGATGCAGCGATGATGCTATCATGGGTGGATGAAGCCTTGACTAATCTAGATTCATCGACGACATATGGCAGTATGGTCATAGGAGATTAGTTGAAGTATCCACTAACAGACTTTTTTAAACATCAGTCTTAGTTATCACTTTTTTCCATTTTCTAACATTAGGTAAAATGTTTCTGAAAGCACAATCATTCTCCATTCGATCATTCTGAGTTTTAATTGCAGACAGCTGCTCTTCATGCTTTATAACATTTAGAGGTAAAATTTCAAGATGTAGCAATGACATTTTCCAGACTTACGAGTCTGATTAAAATCACTTCTATGGTTTACTATGGGGGGGGGGGGGTTGTAGAATGGATTTTTCTATCCCTTTAAATTGGTATATATTTATAAAATGTTCTTAATAAAATCATGTCCATGAAGGATTATTTCTATAGACTTTTTAGCTATAATAACGCATTTAACGACTCACTTGGGTTCATGCATGTTAAGATTGTTATCCATGACGATTGTTTTAGATGTCACATGATTTGAACAAAAGGTCTACCTATGCGAGACTAGCAGGTATCTTTAGTTTAAATATTAACTCTATGATATGGGATTTATACATATCTGTGCTTCATAAGAAATGCGCTAAATGTGGGACACGAGATTATTACTAATTAATTAATTATGCAATATTAAGTACTTGTATATTTATCCGATTAAAATAAATAAATATATATTTTTTTAAATACGAGTTGGTAGTTAAACAAGCATTTATTTTGATAACCAATGAAAGATGTGGTTAACGCAGTACACCCAATATTTTTGTTATTTTATTATATTAAAATGTCCAAATTACAGTTTCACGCTATTAGAACCAACCAGTTTAGAGAATTTATTAAGTTAAGCAAAAAGATCTGGGAAATTTTTAATCTAATAGTTAACAGAATTTGTATCTTATATAAGAGTACAAGTGGTATATCTATAGGAGTTCAGGAATTTCGGCTCCAAAATTCCTATTGAACAGTATGATTTGCGTGTGTTCATGCAGAATTATTGGAAAAAAGGTCTAACGACTCTGAAAGAATGAAGTTGAAGAAGCATGTCAAGAGTTTTTCTATTCGAAGAAGCCTCCATGGTACTTCCAACAAATCCGGAATCTGGCAAAAATATGGCAGAAAGTCGTTGTCTATGATGGTCTCTACTTTGAAGAATTGTCCTTGTTGTTTTTGTCGTTAATTTGCGCATAACAACGCAACTTTCACAAATTTCCCAGAACTTTTTGCTCAACCTAGTAGTAATATCTTAGATAAAATGATTATATGCCAGATCAGTGAATCCAGATACAACGTAGCTTAGTTCATTTTATTGTTTAATTTCTTTTTCTTATAATGCATTTTGTAATTATGTAAATAGACTTTCTATTGTTAAGCTTAATTACGTGTAAGTTTTACATATGCATCATGTGACAGTTTATTTAATATGGCTGGTTTTAATGCGGGCTCATTGGATTGGCATTATTGTACTAACTAGTAACCCAAGTAACTATTTATATATTTGATTCTCCACGAAAATTACGCATCTCTCTGTAGGATTATATTGCTTTTAGAGGTTATATTAGATTAACTTTTCTATTCCAGTGACATTCTATCACGATTTCCTTATTTAATTACCTGCTTAAAATAAAGAGAGAGCCTGACCATGCACCAACGGTAGATGTTTAGATGGATCACTAATGGGATTGTAAACTTCCATCCTTAAATTCACAGATCTCGCTGGCATCAGCTATATTTTTATACATGATCAAATTAATTTCTCTTATTACTCATATTCTTTTACACATCGATTAATTTAACAGAATACATAATTCAAAATTTAGAATATTTTATTTGTTCTTCACTCTTTTTTAAAAAAAATTAATAATTTAATTTAAAATAGAATAACGCTATTTTAAATTGTTGTTTTTAGAATAATTCTGTGTATTCTTTTTTTTTCTACTGTTCTCAGAGACTTTCAATATATGTTAACTGAATGTATTATTTTTTTACATTACGTTATGTTCATAAAGGTATTGGTAAGAATTGTAATTCAATGATAATGAAAAATACGAAAATTTATTGAAAATCTTTTTGTACCGTTAGAATATTTAAAATTTCTTTATAATCTTACAAGTACAAAATTTAAAATGTCATTAGTGAGTCAAATAATTTTTCGCTCAGTTTTATGCTTCGAAATTCAGAATTTCATTAGGAACATTTGAACAGAACACAGATGTACAGAGATGACCGCCTCGTCGGGAACACAGCTTTTTTTAGAATTGTAGTGAAATCTCGGGGGCAATTCATTGCAGCCTGTGAAGTTTAACATGATTTAACTTTATGCAAGTGGTTGTTTTTTGAGAAAATTTCCGTACGTTATAATTTCTAAATAAAAAGGCGACTGGATGACAGCTCAAAAAATTAAAGGAGGAAAATGAGCGCAAAAAATATATGGGTTGATAACACAGTGCATTTGTTAAACTTGAAATTAAGCATTAAATCTTGTAAAAGAATTGTGAAACGCAAACCGCGTCATAGTAAAAGGATTCAATTTATTTATTTATTTAGTAATTAAGCAGATTTTAGTGGTTAAATACGAGAGAGGGTTGAAAGAATGTTTGAGAGACGAGGCCAAGAATGATTCAACGCTTAAGTGATAAGCAAGGTACATTTAATCGTGATAGATAAAAACAGATGTGAGAGAAATACCTTTAGGAATTAAAAAATTTCACACTGTGGAGGACGGGGTGTCGTTGAGATCAAGAAGAAAACATTTTGGTTTTAATTTGATAATATACATTTACATTCCGGGGAGGTGGGAAGAGAAGGAAGCATGAAATACGAATACATTATTAAATATTTAGATAAATGTTAAATTATCAAATGAAGGAAATTTAAAAGTGTGATACATAACAGAAATCTGTTATAACACATACTCAAATTTAAGTCTCAAATCTACTCCAATATCAAAACTAATAAACCCACAATGTCAATACAATGAATAATCGAGTTACAGTTGAGTACAAAAATTGAAAAGCATATCCTAAACAAATATACGTTAGAAAAAGTGGTATGTGTACTTTGACGCTCATTGATCTCATAAAGAAAATTATTCTGAAATATTTCGCAAAGGGAATTTTTTAATTAATAACTTCTTTCATAAAATAAAAGTAATCTAAACATTTACATACGTTTTTAAAAATTCTTATATGGAAGTTCAACGAGATAAAAACAACTTTTGTACTAAGTTATGCTCAATAACTTTCTCCTTATCAGAAAATAAACCTCTGAAAGACCTGTGGTTGTTTTTATATAAAAAAATACTTAGTTTACTTTAATCTTTATCAAAAATGATTAATGTCTTTATTTCTTGAAAAATAAAAGACTGAAGTCAAACCGAACGGATTTTGCATTAAAGAATTAAAAAATTCTATTCTTTTATTAAAAAAAAGGCATAAATGCATTACTTTCAACGAAGTTTACTTTATTTTTTTTTTTTTTTTAATAAAAGCAAAAAAAAAAAAAAAAAAAAAAAAAAACTTTATCCACGGTCGCGTTATTTATATTCAAAATTATTCAAATTATAATAAATGGATTTTCTAAAGTAATATTTGTTTAATTAAGATATTTTTTTAAGCATAAATTATTTCAGCAAGCGTCCTTAGTAAAGAAAATTGTAAAAACAGTAAAAATTTACAAAAATGTTTTTCTTCTAAAACTTTTAAAACAAACAATCAAATATTTTCTCAAAAGAGAATTTAAATTATTTTTATAAAAATTGTTTCATTGTACAGGGAGTCCATAATTAACATAATTAAACGACCCTACTTTACTGTTGTCTACAGACGAATCTATTGGTAAGAAAGTTGTAAAATTTTGTGAAGGACATAATTAAGGATTGGGAATTTGTTTGGTCGAAAAAAATAAAATTTCGCCACCAGAGGGCGTTTTAAATAAATTTATCCAGCGACCACTCAATACTAGGCTTGAGCTTTGATTAAAGAAAAAAAAAAAAAAAAAAAAAAAAAAAAAAAAAAAAAAAAGGCGGCTGTTGTAGGCACTCCGTCGGCTGTCAAGATACCCTGTAAAAATATTCAGGGGGCAGTAACATAGCATACATTTACAATAATTTACAAATTTTATTACAACAAAACTTTCTCAACAGAAATTTTTTTACTAAATCACAAATTTCGAATTCACACCGAGAAATTTTAGTGGTTGCTTTAGCTTTGTTTAATTTAGGATACTACGTGATTATAAAGAGCAAAAAAATATTCTTTCAAAATTTCCGAATAGAATTCCAAATTTCTGAATTAAAAAAGTCCAAACGCACAACTGTGATGTGGAATCGCCTCGTAAAATTCCGCAGCTAGAGGGCGTGAAATCCTACAATTTAAATAAAAACATAAATTGCTATCGACGTCACGCAGCAGCTGTTACAAAACCTAGAAACTTTCGTGGAGATTTTGTTTTCAATGTGCTTGCTATTGATAATCAGAATGTCGTTATTTTTTACCAGACCGAGCTTTGTTAGTAAAATTGTTTTACCAAAACGGTAATTTCGCATTAGTTGCTCTACGGAAATTTGGAATTTCGAAGGGGTTTCAGAAAGGTCCATTGACTGTTAAAAATCTTCGATTAATGGTAGTCAAATTTGAAGAAACATAATCGCTGAATGTTCATACTGGAAGAGAAAGAAAACCTGTTTCCGTAGAAGCAATAGCAAGGGTTGCGCTTCAGGTGGAAGAGGACAAAGCTTTCAGTTTACAGGCTAGTACAAGTATCCGTCATGTGACAGACGCATTGTATATGCCTCGTTCAACTGTGCAAAAGATCGTGCGGGTTATCCTCCGGTATTATCCGTACAAGCTTCAACTTGCGCAGGAGTTGCTTCCACAAGATTTCGAGACTCGACACCGGTTCACACTTTAGTTTATTGCTCAAAATGAGATAGATTAAGAATGGCCTAAGAATATCCTCTCGCATTTGATAGTTGTACTGTTCAGTGAATACGCACAACTGCCGAACATGGGAACCAGAAAATCGGCGTTTAATCTTACAGGTTCCAATCCAATCATTAAAAGTGACGGTGCGGTGTGGGTTTCTGCATTGTTTTATTATCAGTCCATATTTCTTCGTGGAATTAATTTCAGAGATCCAGTGACATGCTCGATAACCGACCAGCGATATGCATTCTTTTTGGAAATTTTAAAAAATCTGGATCTGCGAGCACGTGAGAACCTTTCGTGCACAATATTTATGCAAGATAGAGCTCTTCCCCACATTAGCCACTGGGTTAAGGATGTTCTTAAGAATCACTTCACAGAAGAACGTATCATCAGCCCCACTTTCATAATCTATGACCTTCCAGATCTATAGACCTCATTCCATGTGACTTTTGGCTTTGGGGGCATTTGATACATTCGGTAAGTCATGATGACTTTTCGCTATCTTAAAGAGAGTATTTCACAGCATGTTCTTAGAATTTCCCAGAAAACACTGCGGCCAACAGTGGAACATGCTATCTTATGATCCCAGATGGTAGCTGAAAATGATGGCCGTCATATGGAACATGCTTTGTTGCAATGCCATATGTCCACTATCGTAAATGCATGCTAAATGTGTAATTCATTAAAAACACCTTCTGGTGGTGAAATTTTGAACCAATATTTTTTCGCTTAAACCAATTCCCATTCCTTTATTAGATCCATCACACAATTTCACACCTTTATGGACAATAATTTTGTCTGAATACAACATTAAAGTAGGGTCGATTAATTATGAACACCCTGTAGATAAGTTTATATTGATTCAATTCCATCTTTAAAATATTTGTGTAAAAGCGACAAGTTTTAATGATATTTAAAACTTTAGATTTTCAAGCCTGTTTTTGAAGAAAAGTTATGAAAACATACCAGCAAGCATTTAAAACATTTGAAATGAAATCTATAATAATGTGTTATATATATAAAATTCAAACGGACATTTCGTTCCTAACATCTATATTTCGAGTTCTACTGCATGGATTTTGACGGAACTTATACTGTCAGATAGGTATTGTTAAATGGAAGGTTTTAAGCTATTACACATCATTCTACGTAGAATAGTTGTAGAATTATGACGGAAAGTTCTGTTATTTTGGACGCTATGGTTACCATTTTATTTCTTGGCGAAATTTATAGTTGATACAAAATAAAAAAAAAAATAAAAAAATGAAACGGCTATTGCTCCTCGAAAAATAAAAGGAAAAACTGTTGCAATTTTTATTTAAAAGAAGAAAAAAAGAAAAAATCACTTTTAATGAGTGATAATATTAAAAAACGAAAATTTTTAATTTAAAAATGAAAGGGAATGTTCGTAATGCTTAAAAAATTACGCAAATAAAATATTGCAATTGAAATACGATTTAGCTATTTATCTTTTGCGTCAGGTTAAGAAAAATGCATCTGAAAAATTGATAGGATGATATCAAGGAATCCGTAAGCGCATGCTCAGAAATACTTGAAAAAATTATATAATATTCTTCTCATGAGGAATATATAGAATATTCTTCTCATGACATATAATATGTTTATAAAAATAATCGACAGAACCTCGATTTAGCGTTCGTAAAAAAATAATGAATTTTTAATTTGCTTGGCGATTTAATGCTGGTTGACGACACAATAAAATTTTGAATGATACTTTTTTATGATAAATAATTTTTAAGTAAAACCATTTTCTACTCTTCATATGAAGTTAGTAAGATTAAGTTTAACTTAACGATTTAATGCTGGTTGACGACACAATAAAATTTTGAATGATACTTTTTTATGATAAATAATTTTTAAGTAAAACCATTTTCTACTCTTCATATGAAGTTAGTAAGATTAAGTTTAACTTAAATAAATACATTTTTCTTACTGCATTTTTATCATATACCTTTATATGTGTATATATTAAATTTTTACTATCATAATTATACGATTTAAAACAAAATTTAAGTTTATTAAATTTGTCCCAAAGTCAAAATTAATGTCCGATTCTGAAGATTGGTAATTTGACTTTGATATTGTTAGTGTCAGAAACAAGAAGTGATGGTTATTGTTGCCATGGAAATAATTACTTAATATAAAAATGCTTAATGATAGCATGTTTAATTAGCCAGCTACTTTAAAGGAAACTTAAAACGATACTACTTGATTATGCCGTCGACAGAAAAACTATCGCCAAACTATAACATTAAATGCCAATTATGCTTATCGTAAATTTTACATTCACTTGAAATTAAACACGGTACACGTATTTGTTGCATCTTAAGGGATTTTTAATTTGACTTCTATTTGTAATTTTCTTAATGTTTACAAATTTATTTATCCTTTCGTTGTTTAAAATAAAAATTTTGTCAATTTCTATAATTTGGCGAGTATTTTGGCAGTTTATATAATTTGGCGAAATTGGTCGACAGGATAATCAAATAGTATCCTTAAAACTTTTCTAGACGGTGAAGCCATGTAAAATTAAGTAGCTACTGTAACACGCAATTTGTATATGTTATATACGCTTACAGATAAAAATAATACGCTAATCTTTTGTTTAGATTTAAATTCATTGAGTTTTAGGCATTTAAACACTTATTTAACAAGCAATTTCCAAATAGATTTAAATATCTTGCATTTGGGAAGGAAATGTGTTGCTAACCAAATAGCGTGTGAAGTTCGTCTTATTTGCGCCAAATACTCAAATATATTTCTTTTTTTTTCAGATTGTTATTGAGATTCCGCCGCCAAATTTGGCTGATGTTTTACTACATACATGAGTAGTTTTATAAGCATTTTTTTTTTTCAAAATAATTTGAGTATGCTCTTTAAGGAGACCTTCCTTTAGAGTAAAAATTTTGATTTGTTCTTTTTTATTTCTAACTCCACTATCACGTGACTTACAAACTGAAACTAGCAGATGTAATTGTAAAAATCATGGTACTTATGATTTACATGTTATATGTTTATTTGTAATTTTGAGTTCACGTTTCTAACCAAACAATTTGATATTAAGCCAAAAAGACATAAGCTTCAATTAGGTTCAAGCGATGTTTACAATAAAGGTTATTTTGCAAGTGTACAAAAGCATTTTTAGAGTATTTTTTAAAAATTCAAATGTACAATATATAAACATCAATGAATATTTAAAAAAAAAATGTGGTCAAATATTTTAATTTTAGTATAAATGTCTCCCACACACGCACATTACATATTGTAAAATAATTTAATTTCAGACATTTAAAAAAATTCAAACCATACTTTACTGCGGAAATATGTCGGTTTGTTTCCCCCAAATGTGTGACTTTATAACGTCAAAGCCAGATTAGCTAATATTGTCTACTCTTATTTTAATAAAAAAACACATCTCCAATTTCCCTTATAGAAACGTTCAATGCTTGCAATATAAAGTAGTAAAGATTATTCTTAAGAAAATGTAAGCAATTATGTGTTATTACCATCAAGAAAGAAAATATTTTCCAAAAAAAAATTAAATAAATTAAAAAAAAAATGCGTTTCTAAAATCACTTTTCGTTATTCCTTTTAATTCGTCATTTTTTCCATATCCTCCATTCTTTTAGAAATTTTATTAAATGATATTGGATGAATCTTCCATAATCAACCATTGGCAAATTTAATTATATAATGTTGGAAGATTCGTTTATATTTGAAAGGAGCCGTCGACGGTAAATCCGATTTCAGAAGTTTACGCGAAATTTGTACTTAGCGATTAGTAAATTTATGTTTTGTTTTTTATTATGGATCAAATGCACAAAAGAATATGTACTATTATATGTTTTGTTTATCTCCTGTTATTTTACTATCACTAATAAAGCATCACTTTGAATGTACAAAAAAAACTTTCACATGCCAAAGGTGGCTAATGGAACAATATCTGTTCATTTAGCCTACACTGTTAAAAATATCGTAAAATATTACCTCTGTTTTTAAAGGCTATCTATTTTCTAACCAATAAGAATGCTACATAAACTCCTATGAAGCGTTCTCATTGGTCAGAAAATAGATAGTCTTTTAAAACAGAGGTAAATTTTCACGATATTTTTAACAGTGTAGGTTTTTTTTTTTTTTTTTTTTTTTTTTTTTTTTTTTTTTTTTAAGTACCTCAGATTCAAAGAAAATTTCAATCATTATAAAGCAATTTTAGCTGATACACATCTCGAGCAGCTGATCGTAGTCACAAATTAACGTTTTTAGTTTTATTTATGCAACAAACTGGTGAATAATGACGTTTTGAAAATAAAAGCATGTTTATTTCTCTGTCTTATTATGCTCATTACAGAAATGTGAAAAAAATCTTCGGTTTGCCAAAAAGATCACTACTAAAATTTTGCATAACTAACTTTATTTATCATTCGCAAAGAGTTTTGATAGTGAAAGATCTAAAATTCAATCAACAGCAATTTGACTGTATTTAATGGAATGTAGTTTGGAGCGTAATTAACTCTATTTTGTAGGTAACTCTGGTACATTTGTAGCCATACTATTACGAAAATTTCTAAAGTTTCACATCAAGCTTGGTTGTGGATCCGATTACGGATGATTGGGAATATTTTATCGAATGAAAACTAGAGGTTTCGTTTTCTACTTGAATCAGTTTTCGAGGGTATTTTCCTAGGTTAATAGTTGCATGATTAAAACTGGTATATAAAGAAACGTCAGTTAAAATGACATTGTTCTAATTTTATTCACACAATTCAGCTTTAAATATCCACTTTTACATGATTCAAATATTTTAAAATATAAAAGTTTAATACTGTTTTTACTGTATTTAATCTACTGGAATTCGAAGATAAGAAACTGTTGAAAACCTGCCAAAAAAGACGTATATTACCAAATATAATGTAACGTAGAGAGAGATTGTATTTACGTTATTAGTTCCACACATTGCACCAAGCTGATAAGCCCGGGGTAAAAGAACTAACAAACGAAACTGAATAACCCGAACATTCTTTAAGTTAAATGGTCAATCTCTGTAATCATTGTAATTCTTTCTTTTCTAGTAGTGTGGTGATTAGAGAACATTGTAATTTCTGATGATATTAATGGCAGCATTTCCCTCCCAAACTCTTCATGATGTACTAAACAGTTGCTTCTGAATTGCCCGAATTTCGTCTAACGCATCAGACAATATATAGCACAATGGCGTCAGATGAGTATTCAGAAAATAACGGAAACATTCCAGGTGAATGTCCATATTAATTTAAAATACAAGGTCGAATTCTCCATTTCGTTTGACTGAAGGTTTATTTGAAAAATGGACCAGCGCAGCGGGCTATGCCTGCTAGTAAAAGAATAAATCGCTCTGTGTGTGTGACTGTCTGCGATGGCCAGCGAAAACTACCGCACGTAGAAATCTGAAAATTCAGATGTCATTAGTCCAAAACAGGTCCTGATACACCTGAGGTTCGGAATTTTATTTTTTGTAAGGGCCGGAGCACTGGGACCGTTTTAGTTTTTATGCACTAAAACGTTAATAACATGCCTTATTTCTATCCGATCTTCTTCGTTTTTGGAGTGAATTATCCTTTCAGTCTCTGCCACATTTCTACATTTCACGTAAGACCCTGGCACCCATGCAAGGATCCCAGTACAGGGCCCCTTGAAGTCACAGTGCGCTAAATTGTTAATAACATGCCCCTTTTCTATCCGATATTTTTCGTTTTTGGGGCGTATTCTCTTTGTGAGTTTCTGCCCCATTTCTACATTTCAGTTAAGACCCTGGCACCTTTGAAAGGGGCATAGTGCAGTGCCCCTTGAACTTTTAGTGCACTAAATTGTTAATAACATGCCTCTTTGCTATCCGATCTTCTTCGTTCTTGGGGTGAATTCTCCTTTTAGTTTCTATCCCGGTTTCTATCCCCCTTTGAAGTTTTAGTGCAATAAATTGTTAATAACAAGCCTCTTTTCTATCCGATCGTCGTTGCTTTTGGGGTGAATTCTCCGTTTAGTTTCTATCCCGGTTTCTATCCCCCTTTGAAGTTTTAGTGCAATAAATTGTTAATAACATGCCTCTTTTCTATCCGATCTTCGTTGTTTTTTGGCTGAATTCTCCTTTCAGTTTATTCCCCATTTCTACATTTCTGTTATGACACTGGAGCTCTGTTAAGGGCCCCTTGATGTTTAAGTGCACTAAGATGTTAATAAAATGCATCTTTTCTATCCGATCTTCTTCGTTTTTGGAGTGCATTCTCCTTTCAGTTTCTACCCCATTTCTAAATTTCATTTAAGACCCTGGCACCCTTGCAAGGGGTACAGTACATGGCCCCTGGGACCATAGTCAAGTGAACTAAAGTGTCGCCTGAACTAAATTGTAGTGATCTAAAGTGAACTAAATTGTCAATAACAAGCCTCTATTCTATTCGATCTCCTTCGTTTTTGGGGTGAATTCTCCTTTTAGTTTCTACCTCATTTCAACATTTCAGTCAAGACCCTGGCACCGTCTCAATGGGCCCAGAAAGAGGCCCCTTGAAGCTTTAGTGCACTAAATTGTTAATAACATGCCTCTTTTCTATTCGATCTTCTTCGTTTTTGAGGTGAATTGTCCTTTCAGTTTCTGCCTCATTTCTACATTTCAGTTAAGACCCTGGTCCGATTGCAAGGGGCCCGGTACAGGGCCACTTGAAGTTTTAGTGCACTAAATTGTTAATAAATTGCTTCCTTTTTATCCGATCTTCATTTTTAGGATACTTTCTACATTTAGTTATACTCCCGTATCTACATTCCAGTTATGACCATGGGCCCGTCTAGGGCCCTGCACGGCCCGGTCCACGGCTCCTTAAATTTTTTCCGTGCCATGCGTTTTTCACACCCTAATTTTCTCACCTTCGCAATGCGTAGTTTTAAAGTTGAGTCTTGAACTCTTCTCCTTAGACCAACACTCACATATATTTATTGGGGCCCTAGGGCCCTTTTTAAAGCATTTCCCCAATTTTTTGCACATTTCTTTTAAATTATATTCTAATGATTAATTTGTACCCCATGATCTTCTCAATTAATCGAAGATCTAAAACTCTAAGTACTAAAACCTTGTAACATGCTTTCATGTTAGGGCCTTTTCTCAAGTATCAGTTGGCCCCTTTTGGGCCACCTATTATAACTCCCTTAAAAATAGGCCGATTCATTAGCTTTTTTTTCTAACAACATCTTGGATTCTCCAGCTATTACATGAACGACAAAAAATATTTCAGGATTAAACTACCACCAATTTAGAATATAAATCGTATTCTTAGAGTCGTTGGTGCATCTTCTTTAAAAATGGTCCGATCTCCTTGCAATTTTATTTACCATAGTTCTAGCGTACTCAGATTACATTAAAAAATATTAAAAAGTATATTTATACCAAACTACATGCCACTTAACTCCCTTCCCCCTTGCGGGTCGATACAAGGCCCTTGAAGCTTTTGAGACATAAATTATTAAAAAATGGCCTCTCTTAATCCGATCTTCATTTCTGGAACCATTTTTCCATTTACTTATTCTCCAGTTTTTATATTCAAGTTAAAATCCTAGGGCACCTTAGTTTCCTTTAGGGCCCGATCCGGTGCCTGTTGAACTTTTTGTGTGCTATGCATTTTTTACACCCTAATTTTCTCACCTTCTCATTGTATGATTTTATAATTGAGTCTTGGGCTCTTCCTCCGGGAAAAACACCCTCATATTTTTATTGGAGTTCTAGGGCCCCTTTTTAAGCATTTACCCCATTTTTTCGCATTTCTTTAAAATATTATTCTAATGATTATTTCATACCCCATGATTAATTTTGACTAATTGAAGATCGAAAACGCTAAGTAGTAAACATTTAAACATGTTTTCATGTTAGGGCCCTGCTCTCAACAAACAGTTGGGTCCTTTTCGGAGCACTGTTATAGCTCCATTAAAAATGGTCCGATTCACGAACTTTTTTTCCTAACAACTTCTAAGTTTCTCCAGCTACTACATGAACGACAAAAAAAATTGCAGGCTTCAGCTACCACCAATTTTGAATATTAATCGTCTTCATAGGACCTTTGTTGCAGCTTCTTTAAAAACTATCCTATTCTATTGCAAGAGTCTTTAACTTAGCTTTAGCTTCTTCCAGCTACTTTAAAACTCCTAAAAAAATTTCTTATACCCAACTACATTCCAATTAAGACCCTGGTCCACAGGGCCCGGTCTTTCTTTATACATCAGCTACCACCTTTTCGAGCTTTAATCTTCTTTTTCAGCATTAACTTGCGTCTACTCACTGCAGTCGTAAATTAAAAACCGCGTTGCATTAAAGGTAACTTTAGATAAGGGATTTCATCCGTTTATTAAAGTTTGGGTTAATGCTAACAGTAATTCATGAAATTTACAAGGTGAGGAGGCATCTTCCAGCTCTTGGTGGCGCATTATTTCCTCGGGCTTAAGGGCCCAATTTCAAAGGGATTTGCTTCCTTCAACTTAGATTACAATTAAGCTAATTTCTGCATTATGAAATTTTATCTTAGACTTTAGCTACCAACATTTTCTAACATTAATGGCGCATTCTTTTTTCTGTTTGTTTGTTTCTGCGGGCTTGATTCTTACGAGGTTTCGCTCACTCAACTTGGTTTCCTATTGTCTCCAGCACGTGCGGGCATTTCTGGTAAATGCTGCCATATGTAGTGTGGATCTAGATTACATGTTCGTTCGGAAAGAAGTTTGATCGGAACACATTAGACACTGCGGAAGGCGATGGAGCCTCCGAAATTAGGTTCATTTAAAAGAATTTCCAAAGATATAAAATCATACAAATTTAAGTTTTGTTTAAGGTTATTATTTTCAAACACCGGGCAACGCCGAGCGGGTCTGCTAGTTTTAGAGTATTATCGGAAAATATATTTTTGCAGCATAAATATATTTTCTTGAGTAAAATCGTGACGAAAATCCTTCCGATCTGATCAGTTTTAATTAAAATTTCTATGAAGATTACTCCCTTATATGTTACTCCAAAAAGATAATAATTAAATTGATAGATTTAATGTAAAATATTTAAATGATGATAAGTGAATGACATTCGTAGAAATGTTCTGTTTTTTATCCAAAAATATTATAATTCTGGTACAAATTCATTTAAATAAAATAAAATAATAAAAAAAATAAATAAAAATGAAAGTTGTTTTATATACCTGGTTACAGATTAACTTATTTTAAAACTTATTTATATAAGACATACTACTTATTTTTTAGATTCTCTCAACAATACTAATTTCCATTTGTTTTGTTATTATAATAATAATAAAAAATATAAACACAGCATTTAGCAATAAAAAGTATTACTTATATATGTATTTTTACTATCTAATTATTATTTTTTTTAAATGTCTCTATACACTGCAAAAAGAATTTAGAAAAAAAAAAAAAAAAAAAAAAGATGATTAAAAAAATATATTTTTTTTATCTTTATTTTTATTTCACCCAAAATTCTTAAATTTATTCTTTACGATATAACTTTCAGTTTATTTCTCCTCTAGTCAAAAAGAAAGAGATTTTATGTGAAGAAATTAATGACAGATATTATAACATTTTTATTGATTCACAAGAAACAGAGTATTGTACGCATACTGTTGGCAGAGTGTTTTCTAGCTTCAGCCAACCGTTTTCATTCAGTCCGATTCACAATGTCTTTGATTGATAAAGCTCTGAGTACTTTTAATAATCATAATTAACGTCTTTCGAACTCAAATAATCCTCCTAAGTTGAACTCTATCGTTCTGCCTTTTAGGTAGCTTTCATTACAAAAAGCTACCTATTGCAGCCGTTCGGAGGAAAGCGATTTCAAAAAATTTTGGTATATTTTCATATTTGGTATATATCGATCATGACCCGCAGACCCCGAAACCACCCTCCGTTCAAAATTTATATATATATATATATATATATTATGTATATATATATATATATATATATATATATATATATATATATATATATATATATATATATATATATATCTGACCTATGTCACACTGTAACTCTCGTAATTATGAACCTATTTCGATGTAATTGGGTTTGTACATAGTACATACCAATGTCTCGAGCGAGTTCGTTGGCCAGCTTCATCCGCCGTTTTGTTTCAAAATGGCGGCCATTTAAAATTTTTAATAAAAATTAAAATTTGAAATGTGGTACCAAAAAATTAAAAATGGAAAAATATTATTTTCTTATGTATTTGACCTTTATACAAAGATTCCGGAGCGGTTTTTGTTTCGTCTATATCTTAAAAAATGGCTGAGTTATAGCATTTTGAATTTCTAGCGTGGCTGATATTTTGAAACGTCCTGAATTTTGTCACGCGATACAAGGCGTATTTATGAACCGATTTCAATGTAATTCGGTGTGTACATAGTACATACCAATGTCTCGACCGAGTTCGTTCGCCAGCTTTATCCGCCATTTTGTTTCAAAATGGCGGCCATTTAAATATTTTTTAAAAATTTAAAATTTGAAATGTGATACCAAAAAATTGAAAATGGAAAAATATTTTTTACTTAAGTATTTGACCTTTATATAAAGATTTCGGAGCAATTTTTGTTTCGTCTATATCTTAAAAAATAGCTAAGTTGCAGAATTTTGAATTTCTAGCGTGGCTGACATTTTGAGGCGTCCTGAATTTTGTCACGCGATAAAAGACGTATTTATGAACCGATTTAGATGTAACTTCGTTTATACATAGTACATACTAATGTCTCGACCGAGTTCGTTGGCTAGCTTCATCCGCCATCTTGTTTCAAAATGGCGGCCATTTAAAAAAATAAAAAATTAAAAAATTAAAATGAGATACCAAAAAATTCGAAAATGAAAAAGATTTTTTTCGTATGTGTCTGACCTTAATACAAAGATTCCGGAACAGTTTTTGTTTCGTCTATATCTAAAAAAATGGCTGAGTAAGAGCATTTTTAATTTCTATTGCGGCTGACATTTTAAAACGACCTGATTTTTGTCACGCGATAACAGGCGTATTTATGAACCGATTTGGATGTAACTTGGTCTGTACATAGTACATACCAATGTCTCGACCGAGTTCGTTGGCCAGCTTCATTCGCCATCTTGTTTCAAAAGGGTTGCCATTTAAAAAAAAAATAAAATGAGGTATTAAAAAATTTGAAAATGAAAAAGATTTTTTTATGTGTTTGGCCTTGATACAAAGATTCCGGAGCAGTTTTTGTTCCTGAAAATTTGTTCTTTTGTTTATATCTTAAAAAATGGTTGAATTATAGCACTTTGTACTTCTAGCATGGCTAACATTTTGAAACGATCTTGTATTTGTCACGCGATAACACTCGCATTCGCCTATTTCGATGTAAGAAGGCATGTGGATAGTATACATCTATACCTCGACCAAGTTCGCTAGCCAGATTCATCAGCCATCTTGTTTCAAAATGGCGGCCATTAAATTAAGAAAAAAATACATATTTAAAGTGAGGTGCAAAAAAATTAAAAATTAAAAAAGGTTACATTCTTAAGTATTTGACCTTGATATAAGGATTCAGGAGCATTTTTTTTTTTTTTTTTTCGTCTTTACCTTAAAAATGGCTCAGAAATAGCAGTTTCAATTTCTATTGTGGGTGACATTTTGAAAAATCTGATTTTTTGCATGCGACAGCACTCGTAAATATCAAACGATTACGATATGAGTGAGCATGTGCACAGCAATTACTAAGGTCTCGACCAAGTTCACTGGTTAGCCTCATCCACCATGTTTTCTTAAAATGGCAGGCACTTTAAGAAATCGCCGATTTTGGCAGCCAAATATAAGTTACTTTAAAGAAAAGCAGCTTGGATAAAGCTGACTAATTTCGCGAAATTCTCATTCATTATATTGATAAAAATTAGTATTGAATCTCCTATATTCGGTTTCCACTAAATTAAGCTTCGTGTGTTTGAATGATATAAGTTGGCTTTTTAAAAATAAGGAATATGAAAGCTACCTCTTCCTCCCGGCACTGTCCGGAAGGACTTTTTATTCCTCTCACCGTCTGAAAATTATCTTCAAACCTATTAATAAAATTAAAATCTCTTCTCTTGTTCTTGTAATTTAGATAATATCGGTCAAACTAAGAGAGCATTAAAGTTCAGATTAAGCGATCGCCAGAGGCATATGACAAATCAAGAAATCTCTAAATCTTCGATTGCCTCTCACTGTTCGAATTTTAGTCACTGTTTCAATTTATCCATGGCTAGATATTTTTTAATCATTTCTTTCCCCATCTCTTGGTTTTTTCCGAAGCTTATTTTATTTTTAAAACTTGCGATAAACTTTTCAATGATCTCTTATCATCTTCTTTTCCCTCTTGAGCTTGGAAATTATTTTTGTAATTATTTCCAATCTTTCCTTGTCTCTCTTCATTCTATTATGGATAAAAAATACCTTTTATTTCTTTTGTTTTTTCTTTCTATCACACTCTCTTATTTTTTTCTTTTTAATTACGTAATTATTTATTTATTTATTTTGTTTATCTATCTTATTAATTTCTTTATTTACTACTTTTCTTTTCTTTTAATTTATTTTATTTCTTTTGTTTCATTTTCTCTTTTCATTTCTCTTAAACGTTTTTATCATTGTGGCAACACTTTCCTCTTCTGCATGTGCTCCTCTGTGATTGGCATTTGCCTTACAGCTAGCGCCACTTGACACACTCTTTGTAATCTGTCTTGTTTCCCCTTTTATATTGATCTGTGCCCTTGTCCACTTACGAAAACGTGTTTATATTGGCTGATGACGGAATGTTATATGTTCCAGTTCAAAACGCGTCCTGTTTTTTTTTTTTTTTTTTTTTTTTTTTTTTTTTTTTTTTTTTTTTTTTTAATGGTGATTTATACAAAGGTTTAGTATTTTAATTGTGTTTTACCGCCACTTTTTCTGTGCTGTATCAACTAAAATATACTAATAGTTCAGCAAATTAATATAAAAAAATAATGAATTAATTAATTTTATTAAAATTTTATTACTGGTTAATTCAGTAATAGTATTAACAAACATTGACTTAAACAGATATTCTTCTGTCTTCTTTTAAGACGAAAATCCCAAGACAAATGAATAACTATTACTTTTAAAAAACATGTTGTAACACTCTGAAAAGCAAATACTTAAAAGCCCTAAATTACTCTTGGTCCATCAAAGTAAACTTTTAAACTAAATTGAGTTCCTGATTTGTAACAACTACTTCTATGTTTAGATATTTGAAGTTTTCAGTGAAATAAATCATTGTAAGCAGTTAGGAAAATTCAATAAAGTCTGAAAGACATTACACACCTTTGCCAGAGAATTAAAAGTACTTATTCACATCTAAAATTCCGGTAGAAATTCTTGTTTTTACTTTACTCTAGAGATTCAAAGCTTCTTGAAAATGTTACGAAAAAAATGTAGTTCTGTCACAGAGCAAACGTTACATTTATTTTCACTTTTCTAATTGGATAAATCCAGATTTTTTTTTCTTTCTTTAAAAAGCAAAAAAACTTTAATACTAATATATTTATTATGGCACAAGTAATAGGTAATAAAACATTTTTTTCCGTTAATTCCTTTATTTATACGGTAGCCGAAAATACATTTTTAAAGTAATTCATATTGTAGTTCTATTAAATTGATAGGCCTCCCCACCTAGCTGACCCTTGTAGTTCTATTAATAATCCATACACAAATGTAAGAAATTAGTATAATTTGGTGTAAACAAATCTTATGTTACGTTATTAATGTTAACACACTTGCACTTTGTGTTTGATACTTGGGTTGAAACAAAAATAATTTCTGAAATTTTGCTGAGATTTTGACACACGCTCATTTTTAATTAAGCTGCAAATTAATGCAATAGACCATGGTATTGCGATTAATAGAGCACCAAGCTAGATTCGAAAACTTGGCGGATTCAAATGTAACTGTATAAGCGAATGCCGTATGGCTCTTCTTAAATGCATTCTTGGCGGTAAAATACTATTCCTCGTGTATAAAATGTGAAATATGTCATTTAATAAGCCCATGATGCGGAATTATGAGCCGCGTAAGAAGTTGTCGATAAGGAGATATAAAGATAGATAAAAAAGAGTAAGCAGATATGGACAAAATTTGAATAAAAAGATAAATAGTTAGCAGTAAAATTCAATTAAGATAAACAAAATTAATTTCAAATAAATTTGTCAATAGTTTATTTTTTTTTTAAACACTTATGGCTGTAATTACCGCAACATTAGTGAAGGCGACGCTAGTCAGACTGTTGACAACGATTTTTTTTTTAATTCCATTTGTATGTCTCTTAGTTAATTAGGCTATCTTGAAAGAAAATGGTTCAGTTGATTAATGGATTTAAATAGTAAATTATGGATTCTAAAATTTACCAATAAAGATCTTAAATTATTCCTATTATTTTGATTTGTCAGATTGTTTAAACTACGTGTATAAAAATTTTGGTGAAATTTGATAAATGCGTCCCAATAATGTAAAGTATTTTGTTTTGTCTGTTTATTTATTTGACATGATATGTATTTCACTCGTATTTTTTATCAGTCACCTAGCAACAGAATTTCATAGCTTATTAAAAAAATCTTATAAGTTAGAAGTATCGTAATCATCAACAAACAAAAAATATACATTTATGTGAACAGGGCTAAAATGCTGTAATAAAACACTCAATTTGAACAGAAACCAGCCAAAACAAAACAAAACAAAAATATATATTTATATATTTGGTCCGAACTATCAATCACCCTCAGAAAACGAGAAAATACGAAATATAAAAATTTCAAAAATTAAAAATTTCAAAAAACAGGCTGATACCTCGTTAACAGCGGGTTATATTTAAAAGCTGCCGAGCATTAAAAAAGTATATACATAAAATATATATTAGTGGCAGTTGGTTTCTACCAGAGCAATGAGAGCAAAATTAAGATGTTAAACACTTGAAGGCTACATATCACATATTCCCCCACAGGAACTTACACCACAATATTAAATGAATGTCTGATTTGGAACATAGTAATAAATAAAAAAAATAGGTTCGTTTAAAAAATCGCACGCTACCAAATCATCTTTCTAAACAAACATACAAGCGTGAAAAAAATATGTTGCGTATATGACTGCAGGATTTTAATGGTTTATAAGCAATACATAATGAGTATAATTGAAAGTAAGTCGATATTGAAATTCTAAGATGAGTTTTCCCTGATTAGAAAATTTTCAGTCCGCGCGCGCTCATATTTTCAATCTATATGAGTTACGGTGTTAAAAATTTCAGCTAAAATTAAATTAACAAAATTAAAAGCTAAAATTAAATTTAAAACAAAACTTGTTGTGTATATTATGTATTTAGGTTAAGGATGAGTATGCTATGATTATATTTTGATCAAAAATTTTCTGGTATGCATAGTTTCTAATTTTATCATAAGTGCGGTACTTAATGATTTCCATTCAGTTATTAGTGATATGAATTTTAAAAACTACCCTATATATATAAAATCCCAATGAAACGAATTTATGAAACGGATATATGAAACAGCTGAAATGAAACAAAATTTAGGTAACGACTCTTTTAAACGGCTGATTAAGCAACTGATTATGTTTCACGGCGATTTCTCCTAAAATATGGAATACTTTGCGATGAAATTAAAACCAAAAATCAGTATTTATCCGCAGATCATTGAACTGGTATTAGAATTTTTAAATTCGATGTTTTCGAAATAATAACTTTTTTAAAATTTTAAATACATTTCTCTAATGATGACAACTGAAATTTTAATCATAACAGCTATATTTTTTCATACTTCAGAAAAAGTTATTATTTTAAACTAATTTGGCGACCAGTTTGGCCTCCCTTAAATGTATGCTAAGAAATATATCATGCTAATTTTATTCATAATTCAATTTACTTGAACAATTTTTCGCCAAATCGAAAGATTCTGATAGAGAAATCAATTCTGACGGTATTTTTATGTTAGCGCAGGTGATAATTCGCTAAAAATTTTCCCCGTTGTATTTTTTTATATTTCATTTAAAATATAATCCTTTCATTCATTTTATTTAAAATACACAACTTTTATTTAAAATTTATGGCTTTTACTTCTTTCTTTGTTTTTAAAACAAAACGAAAAGAAAAAAGTTAGGCACAGATATTATCTACGCACCGAGGTTTTTCTACGAGGAGGTCTACTATCACCGAGGAGGTCTACGCACCGAGGAGCCAAATTGGCGCCAAAATGGCATGATTGTGATTGACATGGTAACCCGGCTATTTTTGTTCATTTAATAATAAATGTTTATTTACTTTTATTTCTTTTTTAAAATTATATAAATTATTTTGTTCTATAGTTATTAATTATTTTTTCGATATTTCCTTTAGAAAATAATAGAAAAAATTAAAAAATACTGTACTACTCAGTTATTAAGTTATACAAATTGACATAATTTTTATTTTAAATAACGAAAGAGCAAATAAATTATTATAACATTAATATATATACAAATTAAACGTCGAAATAAAAGTCAATTGATGCCGTAAGCCCGTGTAACATGCTTAAAGTCAAGTGTGATATGTACGATCAACCATTATTGCCATTTAATCTTCTAGTTTGGCGATAGACGGGATAACTAAGTAATACAAAAAATGCATATGCAACTGGCATTTGAAAACGAGGTTTTCGCCAAATTTTCGTTTAAAAAAAAAAAAAAATAATAATGATAATAATAAATAAAAAACAAGTGGGTAAGTGTGATCACAGATCGCACAGAGGGTTTCGTTTAATATTCCTTTAAAACACCTTTCTTTCTAAAACACCTTTCCTTTTGCGAAATCTGTTAGTTCCACATTTCGCACCCAGAGGGCGCATTCTATTCTACACAAACCTCTATCCAAAGGAAAGTCCGTTTTACAACCTATCCGTAGGTATATTAGTCGAGGGTATCGAGTCTATAGCACCCGAGATAGGTAGGCGCCCCAGGAAATTGCACGGAACATTCTTTTATAAGCCTTTTATTATGTGTTATGAACTATGTCAAAGTTTCCAGCAGATCGACTTGATAGATTTCATAATTTTAACAAAATTGCGTTATGTTAGTTGCAAATTCCACCACCAGGGAGCGCACACTATTCATAACAAAAGTGTATCAGATCAAAACTCTGTTAAACAACCTATCATTGGATGTGTTACTCGAGTTGGTGGCGGCCTTAAGCGAGAAATTAAGAAATTTGTTGAAAGTACTATTCGGAAATAGTGGTAACTAAAATTTTGACATTTTTATATTTCATAAGCAGCACGTGTCTGAGTATATCATAGTGCTCAAAAAACGACATCTAAAAAGGTCGTAAACGCTAATTTTTAAAAAAAGAAATCCAGCGCCTCTCCCCCGCCCTCCCTTCACAGGAAATTGCATGCACCATTATTTTATAAGCTTTTTATTATGTGTCATGAAGTATCTTAAAGTTGCAAACTGATTGCCTTGTTATATTTACTAATTTTAAAAAAATCGCGTTACGTTAGTTCCGCATTCCACCACCAGGGAGCGCACTCTATTCTTAACAAAAGCATATCTGAACGAAACTCCTTTGAGCAATCTCTCCGTAGATACATGGTCGGGAGGGTGGCGGTGCAGTCTTAACCAACAATTTAAAACATTTTCTGCTATAACAAACGCTAAGATTTAATAAATAAATCTAGTCCCCCCCCCCCTTCCACTCCTTGAAATATCACATTCTGTTCTTTTTTACACTTTTTCTTCTGTGTTATAAAGTATCTTAAAGTATTTGAAAACGAGGTTTTCGCCAAATTTTCGTTTAAAAATAAAAAAAATAATAATAATGATAATAATAAATTTAAAAAAAATCACGCCAAACCTACAGTATGTGACATCTGGCCAAACATTACCCCTCAAAAAAAAAAAAAAAAAAAAAAAAAAAAAAAAGCTAAATAGCGAGTTGAAAAAAAGCTATTGGCAAGATTTGCACCCGGCTAGCGAAACAGTACCAAGAATCGTTTGCGACCATGGCAACTTTTATGTAGTTTTATTCGAAAAAAAAAATGATTTTTCAATAAAAATGGAAAACTTGCAGCCCCATATTGGCGAGATTTTTTTTCTGACGCCAATGTCATATACGGAACGGGCACTTAACTGGCGCCAAAGAATCGTTATTTTGCTTGATATGATAAGCCGGGTGTTGTTGTTTATGCTGTTGATGCGTTCCCCAAATTTTCGTCAGAAAAAAATCGCACCAATATGAGGCGTATATGACATCTGTGCGAAACTTTCATATGAAAGGCGAAGAATTCAAACCGTATTTGTTTATGGCAGTTGATGACTTGAACTATTATGATACTAGCAGACCCGCCCGGTGTTGCCAGGGGTTTGTAAATAATAACCTTAAGCAAAACTTAAGTTTGTGTGATTTTATATCTTTGGAAATTCTTTAAAATGAACCTAATTTCGGAGGCTCCACTGCCTTCCGCAGTGCCTAATGTGTTCCGATTAAACTTCTTTCCGAACGAACCAGTAATCTAGATTCCCACTACATATGGCAGCATTTACTGGAAGTGCCCGCGCGTGCCGGAGACAATCAAAAACCAAGTTGAGTGAGCCAAACATTGTAGGAATAAAGCCCACAGAAACAACAAAAAAAAGAATGCTCCATTAATGTTAAAAAATGTTGGTAACTAAAGTCTAAGATAAAAATTCATAATACAAAACGTAGCTGAATTGTAATCTAAGTTGAAGGAAGCAAATCCCTTTGAAATTGGGCCCTTAAACCCGAGGAAAAAATGCGTCATCAAGCGGTGGAAGATGCCTCCTTACCTTGTAAATTTCATGAATCACTGTTAGCATTAAAACAATATTTAATAAACGGATGAAATTTCTTATCTAAAGTTACCTTTAATGTAACGCGATTTTTAATTTACGGCTGTAGTGAGTAGATGTAAGTTAATGCTGAAAAAGGAGATTAAAGTTAAAAAAAGATGGTAGATGAGGTATAAAGGAATACCGGGCCTTGGGGCCCTGGTTCTTACCTGGAATGTGGTTGGGTATAAGAAAAATTTTTAGGGGTTTTAAAGTAGCTGGAAGACGATAAATCTATGTTAAAGAAACTTCCAATAGAATAGGATAGTTTTTAAAGAAGCTGCAATAAAGGCCCCATGAAGACGCTTAATATTCAAAATTGGTGGTAGCTGAAGCCTTCAAATTTTTTTGCCATACATGTAGTAGCTGGAGAACCTTAGAAGTTGTTAGGAAAAATAAGTTCGTGAATCGGACCATTTTTAAGGGAGCTACAACAATGGGCGATAGGGACCCAAATGTTAGTTGAGGGCAGGGCCCTAACATGAAAACATGTTTAAATGTTTATTACTTCGCGTTTTAGATCTTCAATTATTCAAAACTAATCATAGGGTATGAAATAATCATTAGAATAATATATAAACGAAATGCGAAGAAATGGGGTAAATGCTTAAAAAGGAGCCCTAGAGCTCCAACAAAAATATGAGGGTGTTTGTCTAGGAGGAAGAGTCCAAGACTCAATTTTATAATCATGCAATAGGAAGGTCAGGAAATTAGGGTGTAAAAAATGCATAGCACACAAAAAGTTCAACTGGCCCGGGAACTGGCCATATAGGACACTAAGGTGCCCCAGGAATTTAACTTGAATATAGAAACTGGAGAATAAGTAAATGAAAAAATGGTTCCAAAAATGAAGATCGTAGTGAGAGAGGCAATTGTTTAATAATTTATGGTACAAAAGCTTCAAGGGTCCTTGTATCGGGCCCCAGGGGGAAAGGGACTTAAGTGGCATGATGTTTGGTATAAATACACGTCTTAGTAGTTTTTAATGTAATCTGAGTAGGCTCGAACTATGGTAAAGAAAATTGCAAGGAATTCGGACAATTTTTAAAGAAGATGCACCAAGTGTCCTAAGAGGACGATTTATATTCAAAATATGTGTAGTTGAAGCCTGAAATATATTTTTTTGTTGTTGTTGTTCATGTTATAGCTGGAGAACCTAAGATGTTGTTTAAAAAAAGGTAGTGAATCGGACTATTTTTAAGGGAGTTATAATAGGTGACCCAAAAGGGGCTAACTGATAGTTGAGAAAAAGCGCTAACATGAAAACATTTTACAACGTTTTAGTACTTAGCGTTTTAGATTTTCGATTGGTTGAGATTAAGCATAGGGTACAAATTAATCGTTAGAATATAATTTAAAAGAGATGTGCAAAAAATTGTGGAAATGCTTAAAAAGGGCCGTAAGGCCCCAATAAATATATGTGAGTGTTGGTCTAAGAAGAAGACTCAACTTTAATACTACGCATTTCGAAGGTGAGAAAATTAGGGTGTGAAAAACGCATGGCACACAAAATAATTAAGGGGCCCTCGACCGTCCCCTACAGGGCCCTAGACGGGCCCATGGTCCTAACTGGAATGTAGATACGGGGGTATAACAAAATGGAGGAAGTATCCAAAATTGAAAATCGGATAAAAAAGAAGTAATTTATTCACAATTTTGTGCACAAAAACTTCAAGGGCCCCTGTACCGGGCCCCTTGCAAGGGGACCAGGGTCTTAACTGAAATGTAGAAATGGGGCAGAAACTGAAAGGAGAATTCACCCCAAAAACGAAGAAGATCGGATAGAAAAGAGGCATGTTATTAATAATTTATTGCACTAAAACTTTAAGTGGCCCTGTACTGGGCCCCTTGAAAGTGTGTCATGGTCGCAACAGAAATGTTGAAATGAGGTAGAAACTAAAAGGAGAATTCACCCCAAAAACGAAGGAGATCGGACAGAAAAGAAGCATGTTATTTGCAATTTAGTGCTCTAAAACTTCAAGGAATCTGTACCGGGACCCTGGACAAGGTGCCAGAGCCTTAACAGAAATGTTGAAATGAGGTAGAAACTAAAAGGAGAATTCACCCCAAATACGAAGGAGATCGGATCGAAAAGAGGCTTGTTATTAACTATTTGGTGCACTAAAAGTTCAAGGGGCTCTGTAGTGGGCCCCTTGCAACGATGCCAGGGTCTTAAATGCAATGTAGAAATGGGGTAATTACTGAAAGGAGAATTCACTCCAAAAACGAAGAAGATCGGATAGAAAAGAGGCATGTTATTAACAATTTAGTGCACTAAAAGTTCAAGGGGCCCTGCACTGGTCTCCTTTCAAAGGTGCCAGAGTCTTAACTGAAATGTAGGAATCGGGCAGAAACTCAAAAGGAGAATTCATCCCAAAAACGAAGAAGATCGGATAATGTCGGGATCAGCGGTGTCTGAACGGGGGTTGGTGAGCGTAGCTTGCAGGCGTAGATCCCCCCCCCCCCCTAGTTTAATATAAAAATATTGCATTTGAACATGCAACATTTATTTTTATGTGTAATATACTTAAGAATATCTACTTAAGAAGAAAGTTTAAATAAATTACACTATTTGTTTCGATGGTTTTTATTGCTTCGGCACACTCAAAAATCTTGTAACTCTTAAACATCTATGTTTATGTAACTCGCGGCCAACGAAAGAGTTATAGTCGCCCAGCCGATATCGGATACTTTTAAACTTACATTTATCACATGACAGTTGGGCATTTTGTAGAAACCAGCATATCTTGTTCACAAGCAACATAGAAAGTGGTGGAAGTCAGTGTTGCCAGTGCGCTACTTTTTTTTTTTTTTATTCAGATTTCTTGATTGACACCACTTTTTTTGAAACAGTAAAACTAACTTTGCTTTTGTCTTAATTAATATGGCATTAAATAAGGCACATTTTACCTTTTCAAAAAAGTGGTGCCAGACAAGAATCTGATTTTTAAAAAAGTAACCCATCTGGCAACACCGGTGGAAGTACCGTGGGAAAGTACCCTTTCGAGTCCCAGATAAATCTTCTCTGAAACTCTTACAAACGGATTGTCCCCAAAAATCGCTCGTACTTGTTGTTAAAATCTTTCATGTTTGATGCAATATTGGCTACAAATGCGATTACGGAGCTTTACTCTATGCAAATAACTTTATAGGTATGTATTAATTTATTATGAGTATTTTTCCATGTACGTTTTAATATTTTCATTATAAACTTGGTCGCATTTGTGCTATTGATAAACATTTTCCACTCGAAACAAAAAAATATTTGTTGATATTAAAAGCTCCGCAGATTGACAAGAGCATATGAATAATACAAAAGTACCAGAAGTTGCAATTTTACTAGCCTAATTGTGCCGGTTTCTTTAGTTATTTTTAAGTACTAATACTCACTCTATCATATAAAATCAAATTGTGATTTATCGCGATTTCCAGCACATATATCGTTTTGTCTAATTTCATTTTTCTCATTTAGCTGTTTGACGATGTTTATCCAATGCCAGGGATCTCTCGCACAAGCAATGCTGCTAACCACTTAACACATTCACGACGGGAAACAAGAATTCTCGTTTTCATTCAAAAGACATTATTGACTAAGGGCGTGGCATACCTTGCAGAAAATACATTTTTATTAAGTTATCCGTATTAAGAAGAAAGTTTTGGATTTGTGAAAATTTCTTTCCGACGACTTTCCGTTTTCGACAGATTTACATGTTTTAGGGTTCAGAAGTTCCGAAAAGCATGTTTTTACAAAATATGAGTCTGTGAGTCTGTGGGTCTGTCTGTCTGTGACACAAAATTTTGTGGGCCCTCTATCTCAAGAACTAATGCACGGAATTTAATGAAAATTTATATTCAGTTAGTCCCTGATATAAATTGGTGCTGATGGGTTCTTGGTGTAAATTGCTCAAAAGATGGCTCTTCTGTGCAACATTTTCCCCGATTTCCAGTATAGCTCAATCTCCAGAACTAATGCACGGATTTTCATCGAACTTCAGATTCAGTTAGTTTTTAAAATAAATTGATGTTTCGTACATTTTGCTGAAAATCGCTCAACAGGTGGCGCTGCTATGCTGCATTTTTGTAATTTCCACAGTAGTTCTATCTAAAAAATTAATGATTGGATTTTCAACAAACTTCAGATTCAGGTATACCTGGATATGAATTATTGCTGTTTAGTTTTTCGTGGAAATCGCTCAACAGGTGGCGCTGTTATGCAGCATTTTTCACAATTTCTACAATAGCTCAATCTCTAGAACTAATGCTCGGATTTTCATTTAACTTCAGATTCAGTTAGTCCTTGACATGAATTGACGTTACATAGATTTTGGTTTAAATTGCACAAAAGGTGGCGCTGCTATACTGCATTTTTTGCAATTTTAAATAAGTTCATGTTTTGTACATTTTAGTGAAAATCGCTCAAGAGCTGGTGCTGCTATGCTGCATTTTTTGTAATTCTCACAATAGTTCTATCTCAATAACTAATGCATGAATTTTCATCAAACTTCAGATTCAGGTATACCTTGATATCAATTAGTGCTGTTAAAGTTTTGGTGTAAATCGCTCAACAGGTGGCGCTATTATGCTAAATTTTTCAGTATATCCGCTATAACACTATCTCAAGAAGTAATGCACAAGTTTTCATCAAACTTCAAATTCAGATATACTTTGATATGAATTGGTGCTGAATTTATGCAATTTCTTATACAATTTAAGTGATTTAATAGACACGATTTATATAGAAGAATGTTTTGTGATGGCCACAACACACTAGTTTTCGATTGTAAGACATTTTATATAAATTCGTACATTGAAAGATACTTAACGATGCATAAACTTGGGAAACCTATCTAAAACACAATTTACAAAAGACTTTCAGAACAGGGATTAGCATCTACTGTTTTAAAATTCAGATGTAATAAAAACGGACTACCGTCAATGTGTTATGAACTCTTTTGCTGCCTTACTACAAATTTTTCGCACTTTATTGAGCGGTCTGAAGTAATTGAAATAAAAAAAATAACCATCGTTATCGAAACATCAGCGGAAAATTACTAGACTTTGGGAGAGAAGAATCTGGTCATTCAACGTATGGATTCAGCAAGATCCAAGTCGATATTTTACATTAGGAACGGTTGACTGGGAAAAGCATCGTGGTGGGAAAAATAGCACAAGGTGAAAGACTGGATTCTGAACTGACACACTATTGATCAGAACACAAAATTTAAATATGATACTGGCAATCTTACATATTATGTTCTTGTGTTGAAAGGTCACCCCCCCCCCCTTTTAAATGTGTACGTATTCCTTAGTGGTTTTAATAGAGGTTTATAAAGATATAAAAATAACTTATGTGTGTTATAAATATATGTTATAAATGTATATATATATGTGTGTGTTTGAGAAAATCGAACAAAGACTAACAAGCAACATCTCAACTCTGATTGTGAAAAATACACAAAAGCCGAGACAAATAACTGACGATCTCATGATCAGAGCGGAACGGTTATTCGTACTATTCGTTTATTTTTAATGCAAGGCTTAACGTATCTGGCTGAGTTTGTTTGATGAGAGAAAGCAGATGTACGTTTTTGTTCATTCTAAATGTAAAGACAGCATAAGACCAGATTGTATCATGTTAACTCACTATTTCATCTATATATCTCTCTCTATATATATATATGTGTGTATAAATTTAATTTATTGAAAGTAGGCATCTTTCAATCCAGTTTAATCAATTGAAATGTTGTAGTTCAGTTTTTTTAACGTTTTATTCTTCCCACATATACTATAAATTAGTTGGTAGCGATAACAAAAATGGCAGTCCGATACGATAACAGCAGTGGTGTTGGCATTGCAACATCGAGTACCCACTGTAATGCGAAACGAAATTAACACTATTAAAGTCATTATTAATTATCGTTAGTCATTAGTAATAGGCTTGATATATATTTTTCCAAAAAAATTAATTGTGTTTATCAAGTATGTGTTTTAATAATAAAAAAAATGCAATTTAACAAATTACAACTACTATTTGGAAAATGATTTTTTCAAAGACTAACATTTAAGACATAAAAGATCGCACGGAGTTTATCATACACTACGCCATGGATTACATTTTTCGGTACTGTAAATTTTTAAACTTCTACGGAGCTTAGATGAATCTTAGCTTTAAAGCTTAGAGGAATCTGTACAAAGGACGTGTTTTACTTTTTCGATTTTTTTACAGATATTTTTAAAGAGAAAACTTTAATTTTCGGAACCGGTTTAGAAAGTGGAAGCATCCTCATAAAAAAAATCTACATACAAAATCAAAGAAGTATAAAAGGAGAGATATAGAGATTAATCTCAGCTAACCAAGGCAAAAAATATTGAAATGCAAACGAGATATCTTAAAAAAATATTCCATAGAATTAACATTAGCAAGCGACTCTTTCCAGGTGACTGAATTAGCCCCTTAAGATGGAGCCCTATTAGTTCCATATTACTGAATTTGATAAATAAAATCATAATACATTTTGCATTCATCCATTTTTGCATAAGAGTGCAACAACAGTTGCACCGCGATATGCTTATTTATAAAACTCGCTATAGTACGAACGAACCTCATTTGCCACTTTTGACGTACAATTTTCACCTTGTCCTTTGTTTCGAAAAGTATTTTATGTTAGCACACAACAAAGACGGCAATTTATAACATGTATAAAAATAGAATCTTTCAAGCTAATGAGAAGGAAGAAATGACAAAGAATAATTATCACCACAGGATACCAATAAAGTTTCAGATTACAAACATTTTTCTTCGTGTCAGCTGAAATTTTTTCTTTGAACGACTAAATTAAGTAGTTCTTTTGTGATAATATAAACAGCAAGCAGATGTTTTGGATAATATTCGGTAATTAGATGTAATTAAATTCTGTAAAAAAAATCCTTTTATACCGGTGCAACAGGTTCAAATGCTTATTGTTGGTATTAATTTATATTTTTAAGACAAGTATGGATGGAAAATATTTTTTTTAAATGTTAATCTTTTTTATAGGTATAGGATTTTTTTTTTCATTCAAAATCCAAAAAGATCACTTTATAAATAACTAGCGAAACCGGCTTCCATGCACACTAAATTATTGAAATATGGAAAGTGGTATTTGTGTGCTTCCGTACATTAGGAGAAATTATATTTCCACGGTTAGCTTAAATATTCTTATATTAGCTACATTTTGAAATATTTTGAAGAAACCGCATTCTTGTACTGCATTAAGTGTATTTGAGATCTGAATTAAGGAGAAAATCTTAATTCAAACCCATTTGTAGCCATCCCATTCCAAAAAACATATCCATTGTAATCTACTTGGAATTCTGTTTATATGATATACACGAGGTGGACGAATTTTAAAAAAATTCTCCAGAATTAACCGCTATGCCAAATTTCCAGTTTCAAGCTCTAACACTATAACACATATTGCAATTTTATAACATTTTTATACTTCCACCCCTATGGGTAGTGCTACTGACATAAAATATAGTATTTTTTGGAGGAAAGATTACTACCAATTTTACCACACTTAGTTTCTAAATCGGTTAAGTTGTTACATAGATTACCTCTTACAAACAAACACACAAACGTTTCTTCTCTGTAATAGTAATGTACGCATAATATCTTGAGAGGTAAAGAAAGACATATTTTACGTATTGAACGTTTCAGATATGACGATAATTTCAAAATAAGTTGCAATACCAGATGTAATATATTTTAATCAAAAGTGAAATTGCAAAACCGTGAAGGAATGCGGGAAAACTTACAGGATAAATCACAGTACTGATAGTGGTGAGCGAAATTCGCAAATGATTAAGTTTGCACGAATATTGAGTTATATGTTTTGATGTTTATGGCTAAAAAAAACAGCAGATAGTTCTCCGGGTAAAATCTATATGCAATTAATCGAAGAACTGGAACGATTGATAATGTGTAGAAAATGCATCTGAAATGTCATAGACCCTAATATTGACAGTTAAAACCTAGAGAACAAGACCGAATTCTGAAATGTATGACCTCGATTTGACGATGCGCACAATTGTTGCAGGTCTTGAATGACATGTGATTATCTTCCAGCGATGTCTGTCACGACGAAAACACGACTATCTGCGAACATACTGAAGAAGGTTTTGGACCACACAGGTGATACTAGAGCGCACTGACACCCAACCATTCTCCACCTCATATGGCATACGAAGCTGCCTTTCGAGTTCAGTTCCAGAGAGTTGACAGTTGATTTCACGTGAATCCACCCAATCAAAATGCAAAAATTTGCATGAAGCATGTCTCGCACGCAGCAACCACCAACTGTAATTTAGTTGAACGCTCTACATACGGCTATACGCCTCGCTTTTGTGTGTCTACATTGCAATTGGAGTAATGAATGGCCCTAATCTTTATTCATAGACGGGACCCGTCATTGTTTATAGATGAAAGACAATTTTGGAGAAGTGTGGTGGCTATCTATGTGACATCGCTTGGCTACCCATATTGTCATGCGCATATCGTATCGCAATTGTTTCGAGATATATCATTATACTGATTTGTTATTTTTAAACTGTAGAATTTAACTGTGTGGTTTCGGTTTCAAAATACAAAATTATATTTCAAGAAACATTGAAAACTGAACTGTATGCACGTTTGACTAAAAAAAATTAATTTCATTAATTTGTTCTCTTTTGCTTTATTTGCATATCTGCTATAGGTGAATAGCAAATTCTAATCCTTATACCAAGATTGCCTTTTAAGTCACAATATGTAAACATTTTTGCCGAAACATGTATCTATTAAGCGACTGCTAGACTGTTAAGACTCTTAACCGTGTTTTCCTTCGCGTAATCTTTCAATTCAAGGGCTGATTTAACACAGAATTGATAGCAATGTTATTTTTTTGCAGTGCATAAGATAAATAAATATGTAAGATAATAATAAACAAATCTTCATACAAATACTTTTAATAGCTATTATATGAATTATTAAACATACATAAAACCTTTTGCAGGACGCTTAAAGGGCTAGCATTGTTTTATGTTAGTTTACCAGGATAACGAAAAAAAGATCGTTTCGTATTCCCTGAAAGGACTATTCATGAATTTTGATATTACAAAATTAATAATGTAGGAAACATTAAATGAAATGTACTATAATTTATCTAGTTAATCTCTGTTATTGTTTGATGACATTTACAGAGTCATCTGAATATCCAAAGAGTATTCAGCGTAGTGGTTACTATATTTCAAGTATGAGATGAAAATCACAAAGTGAGAGATTACGGCAATGTATGGTTTTGAGAAACACTTCCCGTTTAGCATAGATTGATTTTTTCAAAAGCGGTAACATATTATTTGTGAGACAACTGATGCTGGTAAAATATGTCAGACCTTTTTGTGTGCTAATCATACATAACACTTTCATCAAGTTACTCTATATGTCTAATACAGCAGGCAAGCTCTCATATAATTCTTTTTCTTTTGTTGACGATAAGCTTATCTATATTAATTAAAAACAGTGTTTTTTCTGCTTATGCAAGTGTGCGTCTCTCTATTGATTATAGGCAGGGAAATCTATATCACGTAGTGATTTGAAAGTTTAAAGAAATTAATGTACAGAAAGGCAGATCCCAACGCACTTAATTCATTAATTTCCATTTTGTAAGTATATTTGATTTATGCTGATCTGAAAAATGCATGCGCTTTCCCGATTTAGCAATTTTGCCAGCGATTTTGAGACCGTTTTAAAAGCAATCAAAGAGAAAAATGTTATCCAGTTTAGTGAATGTTCTTTTTCGCTCAATAAACTATACTCTGTATTCGTAGTATTATTTTTGAAATTTTCACAATTTTTTAATCCTTCTTTTTACCTTAAATCAGAAAATTGTCTAATAAAATATATGCTATTTTTACGCTTCTCCCTCTGTCTCTTTATATATCTTTTTTTATAAAAGTATTTGTTGTAATAACTTTTAATATAAAGTAAACATAGAAAGGTATAAATATGACTTTTGTTTATAAATATGTGCAGATATTTGTCTGATGACAGAATACCAGTGGAAAATTCATAGTTAATTGTGCGTGAAGTATTTTCCATCATGCATCTTCCACTATTTCTTTTAGAATAGTGTCATATAACTAAATAATAAATCATATTTTTACTTTTATTGAATATTTTTTTTATTTTTACATATTTCCCCTTTGTATTAAAATTCGGTGTTCTAAATCATTAACTTTGAAATATGTTTCAACACTTACCTCAAATGGTGTGTGAAATATTAATCCCGGATAATCGAAAGTTAAATGTGAGCCATTGTAACATCCGTGAAAAATGGATACTTGGAAAATTTCCAAAAGCACAAATTTTTTTTTTACGTGGTAAAGATTATTTTCAGTTTTAATTCCTACAAATGATACATATCCATGATTTCTGCCAGATCAGGAGTAATTAATAATTAAATCAATTTTAGTTTATCAGAAACATCATTGCCTATTTCTTAATTCATTTCAAGGATTCATCTAATAAAGCTTTAAAATATTTTTAGCTTTGGCATTTTAGGAATCGTGCAGAATAATTGATTATTTATCTATTAAGTCTACTTATAAATTTAAAGAAATTTAATATAGTTGTGAAAAGCGGAATATGTTTTAAGTGCACAAAATGAAATAATTCATTTTGTAAATGTTACTAATTTTTTATTAAAGAGATTTACAAGGCAATTATCATAAACATCCGTATGTTGTCAATATTCATCAAAATATAGCAGTTATGAAAGTTTAAATAAAAAAAAAAAAAAAGTTTTCCAAATTGCACCTTTATACTAACTGCGCTTAAAAAAATATGCTGAATAATTTTGACATTTTTTTAATGCTTGAATTTTTTTCTACTTGTACATTTAAGACAGTTTTCATAGCTTTAGATAGGATAAAATTCAGTTTACTTTTACAATTTACTTTGAAAATGAATAATGTTATGGTGTAGCTGGTTTAAGCAAAATATTCAAATTATTATTCTTTTTAAAGGAATTATAAAATATACACAGTAATCAAGAAAAGGAACTGCGAACACCTTTGCTGAAATAGAAGAAAATAAGAACATGGCGCAAAGCATTCGCACGGAGCTGCGCAACTAACGCAACATAATTTCAATGTGCTGTACACATTGAACATTGTGCTGTACACATTGTATTCAGTAACAAGTTGGAAACGTGAAACCACATGGCCCGCATTAGACCAAATAGTATCCGGCTGGATTCTGTGAATATGGTGCAGAATGCTGCCTTCGCATCAAGTAAGTTTGTAACACCACCAGAATACACGATATTCTTTACGTACCCACAAAGCCAGAAATCTCAGAGATTGAGATCAGGGGATCCAGCTAGGCAGGCTGTTGGGAAATTGCGGCTTAGAATCCGATCATTTCGGAATGTAATTCGCAGCAAAATCTTAACGAGTGTGCCAACCTGTAGAGTAGCACTATCTTGCATAAATATGTTGCTACCCAGACACTGACGTTACTGGATTCTTTAATGACCTAACTGGGTAACAGAAGTACGTATCGGATGTCATTGACAGTGCAGGTAATAGGAGCTGCAGGAGTGATTTCCTCGAAATAGTAAGCACCAACGACATACTTGGCCGTAAATCCGAAAAATACGGGAATGAAGAGGTAAAGGTTGAGAAATGTTCGGATTTTCTGTTTTCTCTATTCGACAATTCTGCGTATCGGCTGCGTTCTGCAGGTGAAGTGGGCCTCATCTGTTCACATAAGATTGTACGGCCAGGCGATGTCCACTTCCTCGCGCGCAAGGAATTGCAAATCAAAATGTTTTTATTTTGGAAGATTTTTAGCAAGTAATTCTTGCACGTGGTTTACTTTGAACGGATAGCATCGTATAATGTTTCTCACACCTTTATGTGCCATAATGATCGTAATGTCCAAAGCTCTAGCAATGCCTCGCGCATTGCAGCTTCCCGCACCACTTTTGGATCATTCTTCTATTGCAGTAGCTACGCTTTTTACAGCGGTCACATCAACTGGTTTTATTCTCAGTGAACCAGTCTGTTCAAATTTCAAAACCATCTGCCGCAGGCCTTCTGCCGTCATTGGGCGTTTTCTTGGATTCTTAAGTGTCCAAAATCTTCAAAGAGCAATTGCTGAACTGTCCTTATTCTCTTAATTCAATTTCCCTAACAACGTACGGCTCGTCAATGACACAGTCATTGCGATGATGTATGTAATGTAATGAACACGAGGTGTACGTTCTTCACCATTGTTCAAGTGTGGTGCGCAAACTCGTCTCCAGACTATACTGCATATACAACGCCAGATGTCGTGCAATTTTAAGTTTTTTTTTTTTTTTTAAATCACGCCTAAACATTTCCCATTACTTTGGGAGCATAATGGTGAAATTTCAAGCCATTTTAATAATTGGTTCTTTCGTTATATGGTTTTACTCTCACAGCTTAAAATAAAATCACCCTTTATATTAATCAAAAGTGAAACTGCAACACCGTGAAGTAATGCGGGAAAAATGACAGGGAAAAATCACAGTACTGATAGTGGTGGAAGAAATTCGATAACGATTTTCTGACCATTCGGTTACATGTCCTGAAGTTTATGGCTATAAAAGACAGCAGATTTTCACCTCGTACATGCTATATGCGACAAATTGGAGCAGCGGAACAATTATAAATGTATAGAAAATGCGTCGGAAGTGTCAGAGATCTCAATACTAGCAATTAAAATATAAAAACAAGACAGAATTCTGGAAATGTAGACCTGTGGATTGACGATGTGCACAATTGTGGCAAGTCTTGAGTGCCTTCCAGCAATATCTGGCACGACGAAAATACGATTATATTCAAACACGCTATAAAGGATTTTCGCCACATAGGGGAAAATTAGAGATCACTGAGCTCCAAACATTCGCCATCTCACGTGACATCCGAAGCTGCCTTCCGCTAACACCGATTTGACAGTTTATTTGCATCCATGCAAAGAAAATGCAAAAGGTTGAATGAGGCACATCTCTGCATGCAGCAACTACACACGGGCGTTTAGTTCAGAGCTCTACATACGGCTATACGCCTCGTTTTAGTCGACTCTATTACAATTAGATCAACGATTTTTACTGCGTTTTATTCACAGACGGATCCCGTTATTTTTCATGGATGGGTGACATATTTTGACGAGTGCGGTGGCTATCAGCGCGACGCCGAATGACATCACATATCTTCATGTGCATATCATCGCACAATTGTTCGGAATGACATCCTTATATTAGGTCATAATGAAGGGAACGAATATTTTTTTCCAACTGGATTAAATCATATTCAAGGCTGGAGTAGCACAGTTGAAGTTTATTCCAACAGAACAAAAAATGTCCAGACCAGGGATCGAACCGGGATACTTGGCGTGCCGTGCCTGTTGGGCTATCCAAACCGATACCTGGTTGACATAATTCACTCTCTTATTAGTTGGACTTGGCTGGAGTTTCCGTCTTAAAGTAGTTTCATCATGTAAATGCTATAGTTATAGCTCGGATGAATGAAACTAGCGCTGCAGCTTGCAGTCAAGTCCAACTAATAAGAGAGTGAATTATGTCAACCAGGTATCGGTTCGGATAGCCCAACAGGTAAGGCTGGTTGATTTTGGTTGGTTGATTTTGTGACGGCCGATTATCTACACTAGGGATATGGGCCCGAGGGGAAGTGCCCTTCGTGGGGGTCTTTCTAAGGGAACCTAACCCGTATTAACGCATGGAAATCCATGGTTCGAAGAAAACCACGAAAACTCCGAACGATTAGGCCAACGGGCGCGATTGGGATCGAACCCAACACTTCCCGTCTACCAGTTTCGAGAGCAGAACCTCTCAGCCACTGGTGGGGCCAACAGGTAAGGCATTGGCACAGCACGCCAAGTATCCAGGTTCGATCCCTGGTCTGGACATTTTTCGCTCTGTTGGAATAAACTTCAACTGTGCTATTCCAGCCTTGAATATGATCCTTATATTAGTTTGTTATTCCTAAACTGTAGCATTTAACTGTGTGGTTTCGGTTTCAAAATACATAATGGTATTTTGAAAAACTTTTCGATCTGAATTGCATAAACGTTTATCTGAAAAAATCCATATCATTATTTTCATTTCTTTTCTTTATTTACATATCTGTTATAGACGAATTGCAAATACTAATCCATATACCAAGTGTGCTTTTTAAGTCACTGTAACTACACAATCTTGCAGAAACGTGTATCTAATCTAGTATGAAAGTTTGAGATATATAAAGTGTAGTATTTAGTGTAAAGTAATAATAGTAAATCAATGATTTAAATTATGTTAAGCAAGAAATGATATGAAAAATACTACAAATGTGTAATTGGGCGTGAAGTATTTTCAGTCATGCATCTTTAACTATAACTGGAGCTGTGTCATATAATTTACTAATAAATCACATTTTTAGTTTTATAGAATTATTTTATTTTTACGTATCTCCCCTTTGTATTAAAATATTGTGTTCCATATCATTAACTCTGAAATATGTTTCAACACTTACCTAAAAAAAGCAAAATGTGAAATATTAATCCAGGATAATTCAAAGTTAAATGAGAGCTAGTGTAACATCCGTTAAAAAAGAATACTTGAAAATTTTCTTAAAGCAAGAAAAAATATTTGATGTGCTAAAGATTCATTTCACTTTTAATTCCTACATCTGATTTAAAACTATGATTTCTTCAAGAACAAAAGTAATAAAAAATTAATAAACAATTATACACAAGTTCAAGTACAAATCGTGTATGATACAAAATTTTATAATAATTAAATTAGATTTCCAATAAAGAATGTATCTAATGTATCCGATTAAATATATATATATATTTTAAATATATTGATTTTTTTTTCAGAAATATTATTGCATTTACTTAAGGAATTTTAAGATTTTTTCATGTAGCTTTAAAGTATTTTTAGCTTCGATATTTTAGTTATCGTGCAGAACCGTAAACGTTGGATATCGTTTGAGTGAATTTGTTGGATTAAAGATATTTATTATGGATTTTAAAAAGAGGAACGAGTTTTAAATGCATAAAATGAAATAAATCTTTTAAGAAATATTAATAATTTTCAAAGACGATTACACGTTAAGTAGTATATAATCCACATATTAGCAATATTCATGTACGTATGGCAGGTATTAAAGTTTAAATAAAAAAAAAATTGCAAAGTGTGCACCTTTGTACTTCTTTGTACTGACTGAGCAGTAAAATATATACTGAATACTTTTTGGCATTATTTTAATGCTAGAAACTTATATTGTACGGTTAAGAAGTTTTTAAACGCTAGTAGTGATTCCGACATAAAACACATCTTATGCTGGAGCAGAAACTGACACCACCATTTTGCCACCAATACTTTTCAAATTGGTTCGTTAATTTCAGAGATTATCTGCTACAACTAAACACATAAACATTTCTTCTTTATCATATTAGTATATATTATTATATAATTCTGATAGTTATAGGATAACTGTTCTTTATTAAAAAGCTATATATGACTAAATAAGAATGTAATCGTTAAAAACAAACAACGCTCATTTGTACACAAAAAAAAACAAGAACTTTAATATGAAATTGTACAATTAAAAATAAAATAATAAATCTACTTTTCGATCTGCTTCTGCAGCTGTCCTCGAGTACGGTTCTGTGTTTTTAATGAATGCATTCTTATCTATTATATTTTATGGTGCAATTGTCCAGTAAATGTTAACTATAGATGATTGTTCATACATAAATTACGTAAGTCAATGTAACAAATAATATTCCTTTCCTTTTCCCTTTTTAGTTTTATAACAATAGAGTACTAAAAAAGCCAATTACAAACATGTTAAATACCAAACAAAATTTTTAAAAAAAACTGTTCTTCATTCAACTAAACACACTACCTTTTAAGGCTCTTTTTAATTGGTAAAACCTACTTCTTTTATATTGAAAAATATAGTTTATAAACTAACATATTCAATTCACGTGTTTTATTAAATTGTAATGCATAGGAATGCATTAAACATTTTGAAACATTATCTGATCCTTATGAAAAGGTGTTGAAAAAATTATATACTAAGGTTCTTCAAAGAAAAAAAAATCATTTGTAAGATAAGTAACCATCACTAAATGTGTACAATGTGATGTCAGAAGTGCATTTTTTTATTTAAGGATATACTATACAAAGCTATCAGAAGAGTAACTATATGAACCCCATCGCGAGCAACGTTCTTAAAATAGCAAAGCCATTTGGGATGTGAGAGTTTAAGATAAGTGCAAAATTAGCATCGTATAAAGAATAAACTTTTAGTTATAACAATATACATTTATTTGAGGTGTTCAAACTTCTCACCGTCAGCTGCAATGCACATTTGGATACAAAACTGTCCGAAATATAATCATTTCTCCTTCCACTCAAGTTTCATTACGTTACAGTGTAGAAAATCACGGGAAAAATTGTACATTTTAACCGCTCTATTCTTCTCATCAATGTCCACAAGGTCTCTTTTCGTACTAAATGAATGATCCTCTAAAACTTTTTAAATCACTTTTTTTCTGTATATAATTCCATTTTCGAAATAGGAATGCAAATTCCGCAGTTTTTCGCCCCACCAGTGGCCAAGTGGCCCTTCTGCTCTCGAAGCTGGTTGACGGGAAGTGCTGGGTTAGAAGCCAATCGCGCCCGTCGGCCTAATCGTTCGGAGTTTTCGTGGTTTTCTTCGAACCTTGGATTTCCAAGCGTTAATACGGGTTAGGTTCCCTCAGAAAGACCCCCACGAAGGGCACTCCCCCTCCTTAGGACCCATATCTCTACTGTTGATAATTGGCCGTCATAAACACAAACCAAACCAAAACCGCAGTTTTTCACCAGGTGGTGCCGTTGGCGGTTTCATTGAGTAGCGCATGGTTACTTTACTATACATAGACACCGCTTTTATGAATACTAGGGGATCGAACCCGAGCTCCTCGGGTTACAGAATATAGGTAAAAACAATTCTTTTTTTTCTTTTTTTAAACTCTAATTATTATTTTTTTACATGTAATATATATTTTAGATTGTCCACTAACATAAAAAAGAATTTTTATATGAAAAATATCAATTATGCAATCAAATAAAGTTTTAAAATTTATTAAAAGCGTTACTTTCACATCACAGGAGTTCTTAGCCTAAGATTTTGCGACTTAAGGCAGTCTTTCCGAACATTTCAGTGCTTTAAGCGCGTGGTTCAATCCCATGTTTGTTAAATTTGTTTCTTATTTACATTATTTTGTTTATTTTTCTATAGAGGAAGTTTTAATTTTGTTATGGGACATCAGACGGAAACAAATGCTGACATTTTTATATTGTTTTAAAGGCAAGCGGATTAATATTTCATAATCGAGCTGCACGTGATAGAGATACATTTAAAAATAATTCATGCTTGAAAATCTCTCTCTCTCTCTCTCTCTCTCTATATATATATATATATATATATATATATATATTACGCTATCGCACGTGGCACAGAAATCTCAATTATTTGTTAATTGTTTAATGGCAACCCCGAATGAAACGCATCTCATTGGTTATTGTGTAATAGTTTTCAAAAGGGAATAACAATAAATAAAAAAAAGTTCAATTAATAACTATAGAAAAAACAATTTATATAATAAAAAAAAGTAAATAAACAATTTATTAATAAATAAACAACAACATCCGGGTTACCATATCAAGCAAAATAACGACACTTTGGCGCCAGTTAAGTACCCCGTTGCGTATATGACATTGGCGTCAGAAAAAAATCGCCGCAACGTGGTACGTATATGACATCTGTGCCGTCTTTTACTTATTTATTTATTTATTTATCGAACAACAAACATACGACTTCATCTCATTTAAAATACAATAAATAAATAAATAAATAAAGGTACTTTTCCAGTATAGGTACTTGGCGAAATAGAGAAAAGGTCCATGGCGAGGAAAGAAATTTGGCAACGTACTTTCTGGCAATCTGTTTAATCAAAATATTTTTTTCGAATAAAACTACATAAAAGTTGCCATGATCAGAAAGAGTTTGTACTTTAATGTTAGCTGGGCGCAATTCTCGCCAATGGCATTTTTTAACACGCCGGCACATTTTTTTTATTTTTCGAGAGGTAAATTAACACAATGCTTTGATGTTGAAATTAAATAGTTTATGGTATTATTTATTCTTTTTCTTTTTTAAAGATTTTCTTTTTAAGTGAAAGTCATGAATTTTAGACGTTTCAGTTTTAAATTAAAACTATCCATTTTAAATAAAATGAGTGAAAGGATTATATTTTAATCATGAAATATGAAAAACGGGTACAATGTTTGGCGATTTATCACCTGTGCCCCACTAACATAAAAATACCGAGTTCTTGATTTCTCTATCAGAATCTTCCTCTTTGGCGAAGATCGAGCAAGTAAATTAAATTATGAATAAAAGTAACATGATACAATGGGATTACATGACATTATTACCTAGGATACATTTAAGAGAGACCAAACTGGTCGCCACGGGCGAATAGTTATTTAAAAAACCATAATAACTCAGTCAATTAAGATACAATTTTCAAACAAATTGCATTTGAAAGTAGGTTTTTTTCTCTATTTGACGGCGTAAAAATTGAAAATGCGCGATATTTAGAAATTTAAAAAATCGCTGACATAGCAAGCATTTTAATTTTTTTTTTCAGGTTTTATGGGAAAATGACAACAAAATATACAGTATCTCCTATTTTCGACTATTTCCCGTTTACTTTCAATGACTTTCAATAGAAATGGGGTTCTTTTGTTGCCACGATTAGAAAAATGATATTAAAAACTACAAAAAAATTTATATCTCAAAAATAAATTGAGATACAGCTTTCAAACAAATTGCATTTAAAAGAGCATTTTTTTCCTCATACAACGGTGTAAAAATTTAAAATGTGCGACGGTTAGAAGTTTAAAAATTTGCAGTAAAGAAAATTGCAAAACCAAAATTTTATTTTAAATTTCAAAGTGTTGCCATTCGCAAAATGACGTATGCGTTACGCACAGATATGTTTGTCCTTTATAATATAGATAGCAGCAGCCGTTCCGAAGTTAAGTGGGTGACAGGGGACTTCAGTGGGCATGCTGTATATAATGGGTTCTATGCATTTAACACAAGCATTTATCTGAAAATACCATACATAATGCCAATTAATACATTAAGTTAAATTAATTAATTTAATTTAATTAATACTTATTTAATATTAATTTATCATTTACATATTATCTCTAATTTTTTTTATTATTTCCATCTTTTTCATTTCGACAATTTTCATTTTAAATTATTACCTAAATTTATCATTCCCTTTTTAAGCAATTATATCTGTACTCTTTAATCTTCATATCTCTGTCTTTCATTATTTCTAGTTTTACAGTCATAACTCCAATGTCTCTTATTCCTTTTTTTAGCTTATAACTCATCCATTTACAGCTAGATGGCAACAAAAGCTTTTTTTTTCTCATTTTAAGCTAGATGGCAGCTCTAACTTAAAATTGCTATTATTATTATTACATGTCTGATCTAATATAGATTTTCCTAATGCTATTGCTTGTCAGATGATTCAAAACCTATTATCAAGCTTTACCCGCACAATCTTTTATTTGCTTGTGGTTTGTTTAAGTTACTTTTAAAGCATTCATTCTTCCCGGATTTTTTACTATTTATTTTTGTCTACATTATTTTTTCTCAATCTATTATTAAGCCTAATGCCGACATTTGTAATTATTCATAATGCCGAATATATCCGACGAAATAATGTATCTTCATTATGAATTATTCTTATGAAACTCTTCTTCAAGAGTTTCTATAAGCCTTAATTTAAAATTTTCGATATAAACTTTTTTTATTTAGTGAGAAATACAAGAAAACTTAAACAATTGCCAAATAGTACACCCTGAGGGTGTAAATTACTCAATTTTACATACGTATATATTTAAATTTGTAAAATAACACCTTTGTAAAACATTTTACACTTTTGTCGTCAAACTTTATCTGTATTTATGTGTGTTTATTGGCTTAATAGAAGTGCGTAATTTGTTATCTCTTCAAAAACTGAAACAAATGTGAAAATCGTAGAAGATTTTAAAGATTTACAGATACCCTGTATATCATCATATATATATTCTACAAACATCTCTTAGTATTCTAAACGTCGTTCAGCGCAAAAATGCATAACACATATAAAAACTACCTTTGAGCAATTTACGCTCAAACTCAGTAACATTTACGAATGTTTTCTGTAACTCTGTGTACGATCTTTATAATTTATACACACTGCATAGTATGCAAAACTTTTTTTAAACTTAAAAATGCATAGCATAAATAAAAATGCACTTGCATCAACCACTTCTGTTATACAGTCTTCGGTTACGGTATATTATCGGAAATTATGTGTGTCCCTGTGAATGCTATTCACTTCATATTACAAAAGAAGTAATTTATAGTAAACTTTAGCAACATGTACCATTATCATTATATATGAAATAGTTTTACATAAATAAAATATACTGCAAAAATCTCCCCTATACTATTATGAAACGAAATCCTTGTACATGACCCTATAAATGAATAATAAATATTCTTTGCACTGAATATTCTGCAGGATACCATTTTTAGTGCACTACATAAATGAATATGTATTGGATTATATTTGACAGGTTGCAAACACAATTAAAATGCATTTGAATCGGTTTTTTCCCATTGGCCGTAATGTAGCGGAATATATTTAACAGTACCTGTAAATAAATTATGTATGCTACAAACTTCATTTTCCATAACAATCGTACTATATTAAACTTAACAATAACACACAAACATTTCGAAATCAATCGGGGTATATTTTCGAGAGTTAGAGCGCGGCAGGTCGGATAGACGGCCAGACAATCCTAAGTCATAAATACTTTCGAACTATGTTGGAAATTGTTACAATAATACACCAAACCGGCAATCAAATGTATCTTCCCAATTCAAATTCTACTGAAAAAACTCAAAAGATTATGAAATTTTAAAATCATTTAGAAAAACAACAAAGATCATCATTCACAAAACTCACGACACTAGTATTGTAATATAATAAAAATCAATTTTGATGTTATAACTTACTACAATAACCAAATTTAAAACAATGTAGGTATTATATTTAACATCGGATACTTAATTTCTTATGAATACTTCTATAGCTCTTATTTATTATAATTTCCAGTCTTCCTATTTGTCTCTTGAAATAAAAACTGATACACAAGTTAAAAATATAAGATTAAAATCAATTTTCTATAAAATTGTTACTTTCATTTTATAAAAATGATAAAATAAGAGAAAATCGTATTGATGCAATAACAAACGATTACCTCTCGAAGATGAAATGTTTTACTAAATAAATAAATAAAATAAAATTTCAGTATTTTAGTATTTTTCTGTTCTAAATTTTTATATTGTTTCAGTTTTCTAGAAATAAACTGGAAAAGCAAAGATTAATCTGGATAAAATATTGTAACTTATTTCTGTAGTACATAAAAAAAAATAGTTAATGGCAGATGTTCTCAGAATTCCCAGATGTTTTTGTTCATTTTTTAAAAAAAAATTAACATTGATTTTTCTATGAGGGTGCATTTTTTTATTCCCTAGCATCCCATATGTGACATACCAAGCAGTTTTTAAAAACATATCCAGCAGAGATATTATAGGATTGCTTCTAAATTTTTTATCTCGTTCTCGAAAACAAAATCCCGTGCTAAAGTAGAAAAATATATTTTAAACAAGTAAAACGTTCATATTCTATTATTGAGACTTCATCTGAAATTATACATTACAATATTGTTTTTTTAATTATATATTATTCTTTGGAAAAAATATATAAGTTTATTAAAATTTTCTACCAGAATAAATTAAGTAAATTATTTCATGGATTATACATTTTATTTCGCAGTTTATTTCAAACTAGCATATGGCCCCGTCAAAAATGACGGGAAAGTGTTATTGTAAGTTTACAACATTAAGTCAGACTCAATTAAACAGGTGAATTGATATGCATGATTATTCAGATAGTGGCAAGTCCTCAAAAGCATTAAAAAAAATAGTGTTTGTAAAAGTCAACCTTCAAATGAAGAAAATATGAACCACCTCATGCGGGGGGGGGAAAAGAGCTTTTTCCAACAACCCTATGGCAAAATTCTCATTTTTTCTGCACATCTTTGATGAAATTCGTGTTTTTTTCGCAGCCTTTTGACGAAATGAGTGTTTTTATCAGGATTGGTTGAAAATTTTGCTTTTTTTCTGCGCCCTTTTGACGAATTACACCTCTCGCGTTTCTTTGACAACATTCAGGGAAGAGTGCCACTTGGCAAAAAAAAATTGTTCAAAATCTTGCCAAAAATCTTTTCAAGATGGCAGAAAAACATCATTTTTAAATCTTTGTTATTTATAAATCAATGATTTTGCCCAAAAAATAGAAAATGATGTAAAAACATGGATTTATAAATAACAAAGATTTAAAACTGAAGTTTTTCCGCCATCTTGAAAAATTTGTTACGAATGCCGGTAAAATCTTGCTCACAACTACCAAAAAACTTACTAATATAAAATAAAAAGATAAATATAAATAAATACCAATAAATGAGGCGGCGATTCAGGAAAAAAGGGAGTTTCATACAGAAAAAAATATATAAAAAAAAACTAAAAATACTTACACAAAAAACAAACAATCAGTTAAAAATTACAAACAAAAAAAAAAATCAATAATTTAATGTTTATGGTGAAATTCTCTTTTTTTCTGCACATCTCTGATGAAATTCATGTTTTTTTCGCAGCCTTTTAAAAAAAATGACTGTTTTTACCACAATCCTTTCACGAAATGAGTGTTTTTATCGGGATTTGTTGCAAAATTCACATTTTTCCTGCGCCTTTTTGATGAATTACACCTCTCACGTTTCTTTGACAAAATTCAGGGAAGAGTTTCGCATCCTGTGCCGCTTGACGAAAAAAATTGTGCCAAAAATCTTTTCAAGGTGACGGAAAAACTCAATTTTTAAATCTTTATGTTATTTATAAATCAATGATTTGCACAAAAAAATAGAAAATGATGCAAAAACATGGATTTATAAGTAACATAAAGATTTAAAAACGAAGTTTTACTGCCATCTTGAAAAATTTGTTACGAATGCAGGTAAAATCTCGCTCACAACTGCCAAAAAATTTATGAAACATAAAATAAAAGTAAAAGGATAAATATAAAGAAATACCAATAAATGAGACGCCGATTCATAAAAAAAGGGGGGGGGGGGAGTTTCATACAAAAAAAATTTCAAATATTTACATAAAAAACAATCAGTTAAAATTTAAAAAAAAATCAATAATTTAATGTTTAGAAAAAGGGATCCTAGTCAGGGTCTGAAACATCGTCAAGGTATGGTACTTCTCTTCTAACTGAATTAAATTTAAATTTTGATGGATGTTTGGTAATACACCCTCGATGTTTTCAGACTCTGAATTTTTTCGGCAGCCGTTGGCTGAATCGGCTGTCTCTAAAACAGTAAACAATGTAAAAATCGATATATTCACCAATAAAGGGTGCATTTTAAACAGCTAATGCAAAAATCCTAATAAAAAAAATAAAAAAGAAATAAACAGCAGAGCAAGCGAGACTTACCTTACAATCAAAATACGTTGACAGAAGCACAGGTGCATCCGAATGTATGCAGCAAATTAGTTACATAACAGAAAATTTAGCTGACTAACGGTTCACCTGATACTGATGAACCAATAAGCTTCAAGATCCCCCGATTTCAAAATTTACATTTTTTTTTAGGTTATGTTGAAACTTACACTTTTGCAATCTTTCGATGAAAATCTCGTTTTCTCTGTGATCCTCTAATCAAAACATATTTTTTCTGTGATTATTTGACGAAATTCACGTTTTTCGCGATTCTTTGATCAAATAATGCATTTTTTCTGCAGTCATCTGATGAAATTCATGTTTTTTCCACGATTATTTGGCGACATTCACATATTCCATGATCCTTAGACGAAACATGTATACTAAAGGACCCTTTGGGAAAAATTGTGCTTTTTTCTGCGATCCTTTGATGGAATTCATATTCGTTTGATGACACCACCCTTTTTCTACGATATTTTGATGATTTTTGCAAGCTCCTGGCTATATGTTTTTTTCATCCTGTTTGTTTCTATACATGGACTAAATGCACAGGTCATGGGAAAGGATTAGAAATAAACTCAAATTGCAGTTGCTTGTACTCGCATTTTTATTTTGTCAAATTCTGCTACCCCCCCCCCCCCCCTTCTCGTCCTAAAAATGTCAACAAATTTTAATACTGATTTGCATCAATCCCAGGGATGATAAATTGTGCCGAAAAAATGGAATTCCCTGTTTTCGCTGTAAAGTGGCATGTCTGTAAATGCTTTTAAAAATATATGCATAGTTGAAAAAAAAAAAGCTGTTGTATTTTTCAAACAGCAAAAAATAATTCACAGAAATATATTAAATTCAGCTTAAAAAATGCAGCATAGGTGAAATAAGAAACTTAAAAATAAAACAAAAAACATATGGCATTTCTTTAAAAAATCAGATGTTTATTTTTTAATTTTAGATGAAACTTTAAAATTTGATTCATATATTTGGCCAAAACTAAAACACCATTACGTGCATCATTGAAAGTAATACACATAAAAAGCTATGTTTTTTAACGGTACAAAAATTTAGTAAAATTTAAAAAAAATGTAATTTTGATTTTTAAATCTTTATTATAATGAAACGTTCCTGTGAGTGATAAACACTTTATGAACATGAACTTAAAATATGCATAGTTTAGAAAAAAAACAAACAAAAAATTGTGCATATGGGTGTTTAATTCTGTTCGGTGTAAACTCAGCTGAGTTTATCAGGCAAACTGAGAAATCCGTTGATTGCCGCGATCGCGCAATTCTTTTCCTGGTCAATTGGCGCCTTCTTTCCGAAAGCCCATAATAAAAATTAAAAAAACTTTTAAAACATTCAAAAATAACTATTGACAGATGAAAGCGAGTAGTGGCGAAAAATCAGCACGTTTATCCCTCTGTTGTTTTTCCTAAAGAAACAGCGTTTCACTGTTGCCACTACAGAAGAGTGAAATATATGAATCATTGATATGAATCAATATTCATATGAATGATTCATATGAATAATGATGAATAATCATTAAATAATGTTTTTAAAAATATTTATTCAATAAATTACGCAATATTTCATATGTATGTCGTAAACTGACTGCTTGTAAATGTAAACAGTCGTAAATAAAATTGCTGCTTATAAATGTAAACGCATTGAAAAACGCATTTCAAAAAATGAAAAACGCATTTCAAAAAACTTAAAGGCTTTAATATGCTTTAAAAATATATTTAATCAGCAGAATCAGATGTTAGCCGTATTTTTTTTTTATGAATCGTCAAAGAGTCATTCATTTGTTTCTTAATTTGCTGGAATTTGAATCTGAATGGCAACAGTATCGTTTGTTTTGATTTGATTTCTAATAGCTTAATTTTAATTTAGAACTTAATACATTATAAATGGATATGATACACATGTTTTATATGAAAATATGCTGAACAGACATGATTTTAAGTGGAAAAAATTATCATTTAGCTGTCATATGTTAAGATATGTTTTTCATTAAGCCTAACATGGCGTTTAGCTACGGTCGTTTCGCAGACCAGAGTGGTTCGCACCGGCATCGTTCCGTCGGTCACGTGCACTCAGCTTTTATAATAAGTAGATTGATAGCCATATTATCTTATTCTTTTTGAGCTGACTCTGATATTATTATTATTATTATTATTATTATTATTATTATTATTATTAATATTATTATATTTTTTTAACATTAAGAGTCATAAAATCATTCTTACATTATATCTCCTAAATAATGTTAAATAAAGACATTTTAGACAATTTAAATGTGAAATTATAATTTGAATGAAGGAAGAGGCCGTTTTCTATAAGTCTGTAAGATTCCATATTGTTGAAGAAATGCTGAAAAGAATGACTAAAAATATTCAGACGTATAGATCAGGATTGAACATTTTCTGCACATTCAGACAATCTGATCAGATGTAGACAAAAAACCGATTCTTTTAATGAGATATGTTTTATACCACACATTCTTATTGGTGAGAAAAGCCTGACTGCAAATGAGTTAAAAATCGTGCTGTGCTCCAACACTCCTTTGACTGAAATGTACCCCTTTTTCTGGTGTGAGGAGTGGTTTGAAATGGTTTAATGTTCAATTGCTGCAGTGAAAAATTAATAATGGAAGCAGATTATTAACTATTTGGAAAAATTGTTATTGTCCTCGTCAGGGTAGGAAATCAAAAGCATATCTGAAGGTTTTTATTGGTTTAATCATCATTTTATTCGTTTTCTGATTGGTCCATACAGTAATCTATATTTCCCTTTACTTTCAACAGACATGGACAATAGAGTGTTGCCACTATGACAAAAAAGTAATAAAAACTACAAAAAAAATTAATAACTCAAAAATACATAGATACAGCTTTCAAACAAATTGCATTTAAAAGTACATTTTGTTCTCTATACGACGATATGAAAAGTAATATTGTGGGATGTTTAGAAGTTTAAGAAATAAATTTCATTTAAAATTGGCCGTCAGATTTCTTGGAAAAGCCTTTTCCCGAACAGCCAATGAAATGCTTGGATAATACGTAAGTTTCAGGTTAATAGTACGTACGAGTCGCAGACGATTTCTGTCGCTTGCAATTTTTATATGTAATAACACTATTAATGTTTAATTCATGGCGTACGTAATGTATGATCAACTTCGCGCTATTTTTTATGTCTTAAATTTTAGTCTTTGAAAAAATCATTTTCCAAATGGTCGTTGTAATTTGTTAAATTGCATTTTTTTTTCTTCAAATCGAATTTTAGATATTTTACACTTTGTGTGCTCGTGGAGGTTGGGAGAGAAAGCTGAAATTTAAGAAGGGGGGGGGGGGATTTATATGATTATATATTTTTTATTGGAAGAAAGTAACAAAAACTTCAAAAAATTTAAAACAGAAACTTTTTTTAATGATTTTATCATCAGTTTTGACAGTTCATTTTGTCTGTTCGGGGTCAACGGGAGGGAACGACATATATTTTTTATTTATTTAGGGCGGAATTTAGTGATCCATTATTTATTTATTGTTACTACGAATAACATATAAGACCGAAAAAAAAAAAGATTTTCAAAAATTAATGGTTATGTAATTCTATAGGAAATAATACTTTATAGTAATATATTAATTTCAAATACTGAAAGGTGTAAATAAATTTTTAAACTAGTAAAAATACGTTTATTTCGGCTGTTGACATACCTCGACTCACCCCGACTCATTTTCCAAAACAAATAAATAAAGCTATTCTAAATTTGCGCGGTCTATGATACGCCTGTGATTTTAGTAATTTTAGTTATTCATTATTTATCTATTGTTACTACGAATAACAAATAAGACAGAAAAAAATCTAAAATCACCTTCACATAATGTTAACGCGAATAAATCCCTCTATCGACAGATTTGTTTTCAGAAAAAGCATAGCTAACCAGGCCGCCATACCGAATAATACATGTTCTCCATTTAAGTTTATAAAATTTCAACCTACAGATTTTTCGTAAGATGTGCTTTTCTAGTATGCACATAAAAAGTTTCATAATAACTGTTTTAAATTCTATATATTAACAAATTAATCATGGATATTGCCAATAATAAGAAGACGCAACGTAAATTTGATTCGCAAAAATAGAAAGTTATACTGTTCAATACATGCCAAGCTTTTTTGAGAAATTAAAATATAGCTTCAAACGTTTCAATATATGCTTAGTAGCAAATTGAAGATATTATTTGCACTAAAATTGACCCAATTAGGTTTGAGAATTACTTAGGGGTGTATGAAACACCATTTATTAGAGCAGACGGATCAAGGAATTATTATATTGGTATGACTAGCAGGAAATTTAAGTATATTAAAAAGGGAGCATGTATAGATGATATTAAATATAGAAAAACCACAGCCCTACCAAGATTTTAACAGGAAGAAACCATCAGGGTAAATATCAATAAAAGCAAAATAATTTTCCCGACAAGTCTATACTATCCATCCCTTATAAGAGAAACCATAGAGATTGTACGCGCAAAGACACTATATGTAAAGATGCAGCATCATTTCACTTACTAAAAGCATGGCTCGAGCTACTCAATAAGTATGAAAATAAATTAAAATAAACATCCATATAAAATAAAAATGTAACGTGGATAATATTAAAAACTACGTGGAAAACTGAATGGTGGCGTGTAATAAACCGTGCAATTTAGAATAGCTTTATTTATTTGTTTTTGAAAATGACTCGGGGTGAGTCGAAACATATCAACAGTCGAAATAAACGTATTTTCACTGGTTTTAAAGTTTTAATCTACACCTTTTAGCATTTGAAATTAATGTATTAAAGGATTTGTTTCACAATCTGAATATTTGAGTGCTCGGTTTAGGTAGGAAGTGGAGGATACATGTAGTCGAAACATATCAACAGTCGAAATAAACGTATTTTCACTGGTTTTAAAGTTTTAATCTACACCTTTTAGTATTTGAAATTAATGTATTAAAGGTTTTGTTTCACAATCTGAATATTTGAGTGCTCGGTTTAGGTAGGAAGTGGAGGATACATTTAAATAGTTGATCATTTATTGGTGCAATAAAATAATAAATGAGCACAAGAAAAAAAAATAATAAAATGTTTTATAGTTTTAAACTTTTTCCGCTGGGGAGGGGGGGATATCTTGAAAATTAGAGGGCGGAGATTTAGGCAAATAAAACTGAAATCTGTTAAAACGCAAGAGGTTCTCATTCGACCTTACGTTTATAATTTTTTATTTTATGGTTAATGTTTAATTCTCTTATAAAAAAGTGTTTAATTAGCATGTCATAAAAGGGTAAAAATGGATATTTATCTTATGAAATGTATTCCTTGGAACATTACTATAAAGATAAGCATTTAAAGATTTTTTAAAGATTAATCATAAATTATATCACAACTGGAAAGCCAAAATTTAAAAAAAAATGTCTAAAGCAAGTGTATATAAATACTCACATTCAATAAAATTTAATATTAGTGACATTAAATTGTCATTAAAAATTATTTATGTGAAAAGTATCATTAAATAATAAATAGCAAAAATGAATTTTAAATTCTAATAGGGAATTGAAAAAAATTATGATTACATGTAATTCTTTTACATTTTAATGTACGAAACTCATAAATTTCTTAACTAGTTTCTGTTATATATTCGAATGTGATTAAATAGCTAATTCCCTCTAAAATAACAAACCTCTGAGTGGTGTTCACCGATCTCAATGCCGTCAAGCTCTGTACAATTATAAGGTGAACTAATATTTTAATACAGTCAAACTGATTGGTAAAGTTATCATACGAATTGAATATTTCCAACTGAGCGAAAAAAGTGTAGAGCGTAGTTCATCTACGTATCCATCGTTTGTATGGAGTTCCTTTACCTGCGGTTTATTCTGTTGAGCTGTCTACATGACAGACCAGATGTTATTACCAATAAGGTTTTCTGAGCGAAATATGCTGGCTGGTTGTCGGCCCAGTTAGCTTAAACGGAAAAGCATTGGCCTTGTAAGCCAAGGATCTGGGTTCGATTCCCAGCCTGGGCATTTTTTCGATCAGTTGGAAATATTCAATTCGAATTATAAGGTGGCCTGAATGAGAACGTATTGTAAGAACAGTCGTGAGAAAAAAAGTATCCACTCCCTGATAACTCTGTAACAATATATCGTAGAAGAAAGTTACAGGTACTAAAATATTGTCAATAACGTCTACTTTTAAATGATATATATAAAATTTGCTTAGGGGAGTTTCTACATATCAAAACGAACCGATTTTTTTTTTTAGCCAGGTTTAACACAATGAATAAATTCTACACCTTTCATTAATTCTAAATCCAAATTTTCATGAATTTCGTACGATTAGTTTTCGAGAAATTTATTCTTTTAAAATGAGCATATTTCAGGCGATGCATCCAAATTAAAGTTATGTACTCGATGTTTGAAATCCTGCAGAATTACTATGTTACTGCAATTAATGTATTATTTATTGCCAATATGACGATTTTAGTCGCTTAATATATTTCGACAATTGCCAGGTCAAATATTTCAATAAAATAAGCAAAATATATATTTTTTTTCTAAATTGCCCTTTTCTGCATGTCATAAACAGCCCCTTAATCAATTATTTTGACGGTTTTTAGTGTTATTTCGAAAATTACTTGAAAGAAAATTTTGATATAGGAATTCCGCGTAAAGCAGGACATAAAAACTATAAGCCTATCAAAAAAATTCGAGGTTGTAATTCATATTATCTTCGAATATTAATTTCATTATTCATAATTCCTATTATAATTTTTTTATTTACAAATTCAATGTACTTATGTTTGGGGGTTTTAGTTTTATAACTACAAATAACATTATCGAGTGAGGATTATAATTGCAAGATATATTAATAAAAATATAAAAATGTAATTTAACATCAGGAGCTCTAAATTTTGAATATTTATAATTCAATAACTTATCATTCAAATGACAAAAAATTTCATTTCTAGGCATTGTTTGAAAAGTTAAAATACATTCTTAAAATTGGGTATTGTCATTTTAAAAAACAGAGTTTGGTCTGCTTTTCATTTGTAGATGGCCCCCTAAGAAAATTTATATACATAATTTAAATTTAGACTTTGTTTCCTATCGATTGGTATCAGTAACTTTCTTCTACTGTAATTTGTTCAGAGTTAGTACACTGTTAAAAATTTTGCAGCATTCTGGCAGTTCATTCGACCGTTCTTTGAAAAAACGGTTTCATAACCATAATTTAACTGTATTCTGACCATAAAATGGCCAATAATATGGTCAGAATAGTGTTAAATTACGGCTGTGTAACCGTTTTCGGAAAAAAACGGTCAAATGACCTGCCAGAATGCTGCAAATTTTTAACAGTGTAGGGGTGTTTACTTTTCTTCCACTACTGTACATTATAAAGAGGTTTTAGAGCCACGGTGGGCAACTGGCGGACCACGGTCCACATCCGCACTGCGGAATATCGAAACGTGGGACGTCAAGTGAAGAATTTATTCATTTTCTAACAATCCTTTAATATAAAAAGAAGAATTCCGAAATATACACTGCAGTGTTCTAAGTTTTATGACAGATCTTGTGAAGAAATTTCAATCTAAATTCTAAAACTTTGCAGAGGTTGGTTCTCTAAATTCTTTAAATCGTCTTATGGAATTGCTCCAGCTGCAGAATTGATTGATGTGCCTGCTATGTTGTTTAGTTTTGAAAAAACTTTACTTCAAATGGAGATATTTGACTTGAAGTAGATATTAACTTACAAGTGTATAACACTGCATCACTTGAAGAATTTTGGGGTAAACATGATTCAGAATAGTGGTGGTAATTAAATAGTGGTGTGTATATGAAGAGAGTGTATATAAACACAAACGCATGAATTGTTTGTATGCACATTAAATTTAAATCAGTATTCTTTCTAAACTCATGTTCAATTTAGATTTATTCAAAATATAAATTAATATGCAAAATAGATCAGTATATAACAAATAAAAATTACGTTTATTAATGTTGACGTTAAAAAGAATAAAAGGAGTTAGAAAATTAAAAGAATGCGATTTATACTTTTTAATTATCCCACCCAAAATTTATGAAACGTAAATAAAATAACTGAAATTAAATAATTGAATATACATAACACGACGAATTATTATTCCATATCATTATGAGAATGATCAATTTGACGTTTGGTTTTGTCGTTCCATTTATATGCATAGCAAGAGGGGACACAGCAAATGAAGTGCTTCAAATTTAGCTAAGCTTATTGAATTGCGTATTGATTATTTTACTGAGTTCATTTTGCATTTGAATATATTGTGCTATTTCATGCGCGGCAAATACAGCAAAAGACTTATAATAATGCAAAGGAAATTGGGATGTAGATTTTGCTTTATCTAGATATAAAGTATCTAAATGAGTATGAAAGCTGAACGGCTCAAGTATATCTAGAACTTATGAAAAGCATAATAGTTACCCTTTAATATATTACATTGATGCTTGAGCAAATAAATGTCTAAAGAATTTTTAAAAGATTGTTTAGATTTATTTATACAATCATTTAAAAAAACCTCAACAATGCATCTTAACAATGTCAAGGTTTTAATTAATAGATAGACGTTATCATATGAATAGTACAAGCATAACATGAGGAGCGAGGTATATCGCCTTGTATGAGGCGATCTTCACGTGTAAGAGGACAAAAATTAAAGTACCTTGAGCGGTTGACTGGGTTCCATGGTTTTAAATTCAACACGCAGTTTGGAGATCTGTTAATTGCCAAAAAAAGATTTTAAGAAAAATCCTGTATTTAATTTTACGAATGTGTTATATTATTGATGTGATTGAGTTGTCGGGAAGCTGACAGATCCATTCATTTGTAGTTAGAAGGTGTGTGAATCTAACAAAAATGGAGTAATATAGTACGAAAACTGAAGGCCATTCAGCAAAATTTGTGAAGAACTTAACTTTGGCAATAGGAATGAAGATCTGATGAGTCCCCCCAAAATAATGTTGCTTCACTATATTTTGGGGGGAAGCAAAAGGGAGAGCATTTTAAACTCAGAGCGAGGAAAAAATGAATTTTCTTAAATAGGTCAAGTGGGGTATCATTTATTATGGATTTTTTTTTTTTTTCTAAGTAAGTAAAAGACAAAATCCTACATTTATTTTTGTAAATTAAATAAAATTTTGCCTGTAGAAATCTAAATCTATAAAAATAAATTTAAAATATTTTTTTTCTTAAGCTTTCACGCTATGTTTTCAAAAAAGACATCGACGCTATAATTTTATCATTTGATGGAAGTATTTCTTTAAATAAAACAGAGTAAAAAAAAAAAAATGTAATCTAGAAAAGAGATAATGATACATAAATAGCTGCAAGCCCACAGCTTATGCCAAATAAGTAATTTTTGGCCAGAGTAAAATGCACAATATTTAACAGAGAAAGATAGAGGGTTACGATAAAATTCCATAAGTTAAATTTGTATGTATACTTTGCATTTTCTATATATATATTAACGGGGCAAGTATAAATATTTAATAGTAGAAGTGAAACTAGAAATATATAATACGTATCTGTTTTAAAAATGAATTCGCTGTATATATATATATATATATATATATTTGTATTATAATTATATTTGTAATATATATATATATATATATATATCATCATCATCATCATCATCATCATCAACCGTTTTCAATCCACTGCTGGATGTAGGTCTCCCCCAGATTTTTCCAATGTTTCCTGTCTAGTGCTTTAGTCATCCAATTTACACCGGCTACTTTTCTGATTTCATCACTCCATCTTACTTGAGGTCTTCTTCTTGGCCGTTTTACATCTCTGGGATACCACTGTAGGGTGTTTGTGCTCCATCTATTGTCTTGTCTTCTTGCGATGTGCCCGGCCCATTTCCATTTTAGCCGTTTAATTCTTTCAATGATGTCAAAAACTTTCGTCTGACTTCTTATCCAGGTTATTCTTTTTCTGTCTCTTCTAGTTATACCTAGCATACATCTTTCCATACTTATCTGTGTTGTTTGTAATCTTTGTACCATCCGTTTTGTTAGCGTCCATGTTTCTGCTCCATAAGTTAGGACAGGCAAAACACATTGGTTAAATAATACCTTTCTTTTCAAACACAGGGGCATGCTACTCTTCAGAATAATATTGTTCTTCCCAAAAGCACTCCGTCCATTTCTTATTCTTCTATTGATTTCATTCATGATACTATTATCAGATGATATTTCTTGCCCAAGGTACACATAACTTATATATATATATATATATATATATATATATATATATATATATATATATATATATATATTACATACACAATTTTATAATAATTACTGAAATAAAATTTATTTCTTTGGAAAAAACTTTAGTGTATTTTTATCTCTTTCATATTAACGCAACTCTTACCATGCAATATCAAAAGTACTGTTACAATGAATTTTCTTAAGTTTTCTTTTTATGTATAATGTTGTTTCGTACTCGATAACAAACAAGTAATATAAAAATTTTGTTTTTAAAGTCAATTCCTACTTAGGTTATCAAAGAAAAATTTAATATAATCCCTTAAGTTAATATTAGTTTTTGTTGCATTAAAATATCTCAATTTGTTGATTTTCTATAAGCAAGTAGGTTTAAATGGAAGTCTATGGGAATTTGGCGAAATATTAGAGATATCGCCAAGTTTGCGTCACTTTTGGCGACTCATTTTGGCCGCAAAATTTGGCGATATATCGCCAAGTTGGCGACAAACTTAGCGGTATTTGGTGACAGAACAGGGTCCCCCTTATGGTAACCCCTTATTGAAAATATTTTCATTGATCTTCAATGACCAATGGCCGTCATTTTGTTTCCCGTGCAAGACTAAAATTAATTAATTAAAATTTAATTAATTAATTAATATTTAAAAAAACTGTATTAACATCAATTGTCATCTAATACAATTAAAAAAAAATATTTCAACTTAATAGGATGAATAATGAGTATTTTATTAACGATTGAAAATTTGAACAAGATATATAAAATAACGAAACTTTGATGTGTTCTAGACAAGGGGTGTGCGTTGAAATCATAATGGCACTATATATGAAACTGTTGACTGTGTACAGCATGTAAAGAAATGTGTACTCTTCACAGTGCTTTATAATTCATATAAGACAAAGCCATAAAATAATTTTTATGAATAATCTGATTAGACACTTGAAAGTTTAGTTTTAATACCTTTAAAATATCGTTGTGTTTGAAGGAGAGGTGGCGCCGTTCTGCGTTTTCCAGACGCATGATATTTTTTCTTACTTTTTCGTTCTATGTTTTCTTAGTCTGTCGTGTGCTGACATCGAATAAATATATTAAAATGTGAGCTCGTGCTTTTTACTTCCACAATATCAGCGGAGTTTGTTCATGGTGTCAGGACCGGGGTATTCTTGTGTTTTTAGTGTTAGTTTCCTGCTGTATTTATGGAAGTTGAAAGTATAGGAATTTAAAAGACGAAATGTGTTTGGTATTTCAAAATATATGTATTCGGCGCTAGGATTACGTAATTCATGATGGAATATTTTGTGGATAATAGAGGTGAGTGTTAGTTTAGTTTCGATTCGATATGTCTTTTATGGTATTGTAGTAATGTTTGTCAGAAATAAATAGGGAGAATAAAGTTTTTATTTGTCTGTTCGTATAGAGATGTTAGATTTTGGGGTAATTTAAGTTTGAGAAATGGTATTGTCATTTATAAGCTGTGTAGTAGAGAAAGAAAATTGGTTACTTTGTTGATTTTTGTTTATTGTATTTTATGTCGTATGTCGAAAGAAAATCTGTTTATTGTGTAATTGTTGTTGTGTAACAAGTATTTTTGAATTTAGCAAAATTTCTGATCTAGAAAAAGTAAGAGTAAACGCAATTAGCAAAAGCAATTTGAACTGCGACAACAAAATTGTTAAACAGCGTCGAAGAATTGTTTAAAGAAATAGATTCTGTTAGTTTAGATATTTTAAATGAAAAATTAGTGTTAATTGTAGATACATAAAATGTTTTAAATGAATTAAATAAAGAAATTGAAGCTTTGATTCCCGCTAAAGATATTGAAAGTGATGTAGCCAACTCGCGCTAAGATGCTGTATATTCCCTCGGCCGACATCTTCGATATATGGGCGATTTTTCTTAGGCGTTTTTTATCGATAAGACAACCACGGATCTGGCAACCCCGTTAAGCCTAACATGTGCATAAATCGCTGCTTGGCGACATTTACTACTTGGCGGAAAAGGATTTCCACGCCAAGAAAAAAATCCAATATGGCGGCGAGGGAATATACAGCATCTATTCCCCAACTGGATTGAGTATTGTGAAAATATTTGCTTGTGGAAAGAGAGAATAAAAGTTCAAATTGGAAAATTGAAAGTTCCCGAAGTAATTGAACTGAAACCCTTAATAAATGAAATAACTCTGAGATTACCAAAATTAAATATTAAACCATTTTATGATGATTCTGGTTATTGATTGGAATTTTATAATCAATTTGAATCTGCTATTGATAAAAATCCTAATCTTACGAAAATAGATAAACTGAATTATCTGAAATCTTATTTAAATGGTCAGGCTACGAATTCGATTGCTGGGATAGCAATTACAGAAAAAAATTATGACTCGGCACTCAACATTCTTAAGAATAAGTTTGGTAAAACAAATACATTGATACAAACACATGATTGGGTTATTGAGAATTCCTGCTGTTCATAATTCTTAAGATACGATGATTAGCTTAAGAAAATTATTTGATAGAATTGAGAATCAAATTAGAAATTTGGAAGCCTTGGGTGTTAAACAGGAAACCTTTAGCAGTTTGTTAGCTCCTATAATTTTGGATATGATTCCAAAAGACCTCCTTCTAGAGTTTAATAGAAAATATCCTATACATTTGAGGATATACATACTTATCTAGAAAACGAAATTCAATCGAGAGAAAAAACATATTTAGTTCCATTAAATCTGGTCATTTCAAAATAAATTATGAGAGTAGTAACAATGAATACAAAGGCAATTTTAGAAAGTTTAATAATAGAAGATTCAATCAGATACAACCAACAGCAGCCGGGCATTATGTGTCTAGCATAAAAAAAAGATCTGTTTGTTTTGTGACAGTACGGAGCATGAATTTTGTGAGTATAAAACAGTATAAGATAGGAAAAACAAATTAAGTTCAGAAAATAGATGCTTTAAATGCTTTTCTGAAGCTCTTTATAGTCGCTCGTGTCGATTAAAATTTGAATGCAAATACTGTAAAAGCAAATTTAATAATTATATTTTGTGTAGTAAGAATAATGTTCGAAAGGAAACGCCGAATGTAGATAATAGTAATACTGAATAGGATATCTCTGTTATTATGCAACGTAATTCTTCTGTTTCAAAGTCAAATATTTGGTTATTAATATGCTCAGTGATTGTTAGTCCCATTAATGAAACAAAAAATGTTAAAATCGCCCGCATTTAATGGATAATGGTTCGGAGCGCTACTGGTGCACCCGATCCTTAGCGAATTTTTTAAAGTTAAAACCAGTTCGAAAAGAACGATTATGAGTTTATTTCTTTGATTCTGAAAAAGCGAAAGAAAAAATTTATGACGTTGTTAAATTGAAATTAACGAGCAGTACTGACAGTCAGGAAATTATTGAGATAGAAACATTAATTACTTTCACGATAACTGCGCACCAGTCACCGTACTAGACGTAGAAATTCAGGATGTTTTGAAAGGCAATGGGATAATTTTAGCCGATCAATGTAAAAATACTGATCAGTCAATAAACATTCTAATTGGAGGGGATATGTTTTGGAACAAATGTACATTTGTGGCTTTCAAAAAGTAAATAAAACGCTCACTTGTGTACCGACGATATCTGGGATATACTGTTCAAGGCTGTCAGCAGAAGGATAATAAATCTAGTTGTGGAAATATAGTATCTGCTAATTTACGTTTGGGAACAGATGTTCAGATATTATGGGATTTGGAGAATTTGGGTACAAGAGATAAGGATAAATTACTTATTTCCGAAAAATGTCTTATTGAACAGTTTTGAAATAATCTAAGGTTTAACGACGGCCGTTATGAAACACGATTATTAAGAAAAGACTCGTCCGTTGCGTTGCAGAGTATTTCACGTTAGCGGAAAAGAGATTTGGTGATTTAAGAAAATGTTTTGGTAAAAGTAAATGGATCGCGAATGAGCATAAACAAATAATAAATGACCAGATGAGTAAGGAAATAATTGAAGAATGTGACATAGATGGTAATGAGTATTTTATGCCACACAGTTGTAAATACGAAAAAAGAGACGACTAAAGTTCGCGTTGTGTATAATTGCATCTCTAAATCGATAGAAAATCTGTCATTAAATGACTGTTTGGAAACTTGCCCGAATTTAAATCCAAAAGTACTAGGTATTATACTGAATTTTAGAAAATTTAAGATCGCATTTGACGGTCATATTGAAAAGGCATTTTTAAGGATAAAAATAGCAGAAGATCGCAAACCCTTAAAATTTCTTCGGTTTGCTGACAATAATGAAACGGATTATAAAAATATACATATGAATAGATTGCCATTCGGGTGTAAAATTTCATTTTTATTCTGAGTGGAACTATTAAGAATCACATTCGAAAGTATGAAATGAATAAACCTGGATCGGTGCATATGTTAAATACATCTTTATATGTCGACGACTTATTTTCCTGTGCTAAAAGTATAGATGAGGCATACAATTTATCTCATGATGCTGTTTCAATTTTGAGGGAAGGTGGGTTCAACTTGTGAAAATTAATGTCAAACTCTTCTGATTTGGAAAAATTATGGGAACAAAATTGATTAAACGTTGGTAAAAAGGGTCAGTTGAAGGTATTAGGATTGAACTGGAATCCTGAGGATGATGTTTTATCGTTAGATGTTAGACTGTTGATAGATATCTTGGGGTCAATAAAAAATACAAAACGAGGTGTATTAAGAGTGGCTGCAGTGATTTTTGATCCGATTGGTGTTGCCGGTCCCTTTATTGTGAGAATAAAGCGCTTGTTGCAGGAAATTTGGGAAAGAAGTATTAATTACGATCAAGAGTTGCCTGATGATCTGAAGGAGAAGTGGTTAGCGTTGTGTTCAAAAATTGAGGGGCTAGAGGGAATAAAAATTGATAGGAATTAGATTAATTTTAACACAATTACTCCAATTGATAAACAAATCATATTAGATGTAACTTTCCAACTGGGCGAAAAATGTCCGGACCAGGATTCGTACCCGGGACCTCCCTGGCTGAAGCCGCCTGTGCTCTGCCATCTGAGCTATCCCGGACGATTCTGGTCGAACTTTTTCACCCAGCTAACCTTGATGATTACAGCATCTGGTCTGAAACCTGGTTCAGCTCAACAGAATAAATCTCAGGTAATGGAACTCCTGAAATCTCTGGATACGAAATTACACTAGATTAATTTTAACAAAATTATTCTAATTGGTAAACAAATCATATTAGATGTAAATTTCCAACTGGTCGAAAAATGTATTAATTAGGCGACATTTTTCGCCCAGTTAGAAATTTACACCTAATATGATTTGTTTACCAATTAGAATAATTGTGTTAAAATTAATCTAGGGTAATTTCGTATCCAGCGATCGTATCCCGTGCCTTTTGAAAATCTAGTAGCTATTAAATTCTAATAAAAAATATTTTTTGTAAGTATATGAATACATTTTTTTAAATAACGCTAAGTATATAACAATTAAAAACCGTATTGTAATATATTATCTCTAACTGCTAAAAAGGTGTAAGATTAAAACTTTAAAATGTGTAAAATACTTTTATTTGCCTGTTGATATGTTTCAACTGCTCCCGAATTATTTTCAAAACAAATAAATAATTATATTCTGAAATTGCACGTTCTATGATGCATTGAACTCAAACGCCATCATTCGGTTTTTAATGTAACGCACGCTTGTTTTTTTTTTGTTTTTTTTTTTTTTTTGTAGTTTTTTGTAGTTTTTTTTTTTTTTTTGTAGTTTTTGTAGTTTTTGTAGTTTTTATTTTTTACTTGGATGTTTATTTCTGTTTTCGAAACCATTCAGTAATTCTAGCCGCTGTTTTTTGTAAGTTGAATATGGCATGTAACGTAAAAATAACATATGTAAGGAAACAGCATCATTCAACTTTCCAAAACTGGGGCTCGAGTAACTCAATGTTTTCGAAAATAGAAATAAACATCCAAGTAGAAAAAAAAAAAAAAAAAAAAAACTTATGATGGCGTTTTAGTTCATTCCATTATAGTTTCTGAATATCATTACTTATTTATTTTAAAAATCACTCAGGAACAGTTGCAACATTTCAACATTCAAATAACACTATTTTACTATTCTTAAAGTTTTAATCTTTCACCTTTTTAGCAATTAGCATCAATATAACGCTAAGTATATAAAGAATACACATGAAAAGCCAAAAAAAATTAAGATATATACATATAAATTAATAAAGTGTCTTTCAACGAAATTCCATTTATGCACCATCTAACGGTAATTTTCCTGTTAATAGTTTAAATCAACTTTTCTCTCATCACCAACATTGCTTCATTTTGGCGATTATAATGCCAGGACCAGGCGTTGGAATTGTCACGGCAATTCTTATCGGGGTGCCTCTCTCCATAACTTGATCCAACACCTAAACTTAAGTTTACATGCACCTAGAACTCCTACACATCCCAACACAGCGCCTAATAGCCATGATTCCATAATTGATCTTGCTATCTCTATTAAACTTCCCTATTCTATCACATCAACTGTTATTAACAACCTCTCTTCCGATCATCTTCCAGTTCGCTTTAAAATAGATATTATTAACCCTATCTCTCCTCCTCCCTCCGTGGCCATAGACTGGAACAAATTTACCAACCATCTTGCCAACAAAGAAATTATTTTTTTCTGAAATTAATACTACTTCTAATATTGATGCTGCAGTAGAATTTCTTAACTCTAAATTTATAAATGCTCAAACTTTTAATATTTTCAATTCTTTGAAAAACAATAACTCCTTTATTCCTCCTCGCTATATTTATAATCTTATTAAAAAACGTAACGAGCTCCGGCGGCAACTTCAAAATTCTAGAGCTCCCTCCCTTAAACCCCTTATTAATAGAACTAACAATAGAATCAAAAATTGTCTTTATTTAATGTTATTTAGTATCTGTATTTAATTGTATTTATTTAATGTTTAACTTCCTCAAAAATCTTGCTAGCGAGGACAATTCACCCTGGCTTATCAAACGTAAACTTAATAAAAATTATTCTCCCATTCCCCTCTTACGGACAATAATGTTAATTATGCTTATAATGATCAGGATAAAGCAAATCTTCTTGCCAACTCCTACGCATTGCAATTTTTTACGAACCCAACACTCGCTAGGCAGGCCAATCTTGATGAGGTTAGTGAAACTGTCAGCAGTTTCCTAGCCGTCCCCCCTGATGATCTCCCCTTCTATTCAGCCCATTGTTATCCATAACATAATTAAAAAATTGAAAAAACGCAAGACCTTAGGTTACGACAAGATTTCTAACCCTACTCTCAAAAATCTTCCCCCTAACTGTATTATCTATATCACCAACCTCACTAATTCTATCTTTAAATTCAACTATTTTCCTAAGCCATGGGAACTTTCTACCATATCGCCCATACCCAAAACTGGAAATGATCCCACTGATCCTACTAATTACAGACCCATCTCTCACCTTCCTTCTCTCAGTAAAGTCATCGAGCGTGTCATTAAGGCACAGTTGCAGGACTTTATTCAGCAAAATAACATCCTCCTGCCCGAACAATTTGGCTTTCGTCCAAAACATTCAACACAACACCAGCTCTTTCGCGTTGTTGAATTTCTCATCGAAAAGCTCAACACGAAGATTCCAGCTGCTGCCATTTTCCTTGACGTCGCAAAGGCTTTTGACAAAGTCTGGCACGGCGGCCTTATCTACAAATTAATTAAGCTAAAATTTCGAACCAGTCTAATACACTTAATATACCCCTACCTTTGTGGCACGTACATTTCGCGTCCGCATTAATAACATTCTTTGCATTATACTTTTTATCCTAGCGGGCATCCTTCAGGGGAACGCGTTGGATCCAATGTTATTCAACATATTTTTCAATGATACCCCACGCTCATTACGTACATATCTAGCTATGTATGCGGATGATACATGCATCTACGCTTCTGCACACCACCCATATAGTCTGTACAGGTACCTGCAGACACGCCTTGAAGACTTCCTGGACTGGTGCACGATATGACGCGTCATAATCAATGAAAACAAAACCTCTGCTGTCTATTTCTCTCGTAAATTTATCTTTCCGAATAGACTAATTATCAGTAACGCTACTATCCCATGGTCTGATGAAGCCAAGTATCCTTGACCGTAGGCTCATATGGAACAAACATATCTCCATCAGGGGGGAAGTCGCTAGTGCTTCTCTCTCTCTTAAACCTTTAATCAATAGCAAAACCCTATCTATGTATAATAAACTCCTTCTATACAATTCTTCTATTCTACCTATCATCACCTATTCCAGTCCGGTCTGGAACTTCACCTGCAAGACCATGGATAACCTCAGTAGATTGCATAACAAAAACCTTCGTATTGTTCGTGGCGCTTCCAGATACTTGCACAATACCACCGTCCGTAGATACCTTAAAACCATCACCCTTAGGAAAAGAATAAAAAATCTAGCGAAAAAAATCTATTCAACGTTGTATGACCTTCCCAATGATATCGTGGCAGAGCTTCCTGAATATGACGCCTTCTAGCCCCATCATCGAAAGCTCCCGAAATATTCGCCTATAATTGAATCCCCGTTACCTTTGTGTTCACCGCATATGAATGCTTCTGTCTATATTTTTATATTTTTTCTCATTCTTTTTATATTTTTTAATTAAAAAATCTTAAAAACACCTTATCTATATATATCAAGTATATATATAGGAAAGAATATATATATATATATATATATATATATATATTGCCCTGATTACTGCTTTATTGAGTTAAGTAGTGGACTTGCTGCCTTCCCTTACCGCTTTTCCTGCCCAAGCTTGGCGAGAGTAACTTTGAAATAGTTCTAACTTTTATTTTTTTTACATCTGTTATTCATTTTATAGTAGTTCTTGTAACTGCAGCTATACATATATCTTAATATCTCTAACTCTAACTTACTTCTCAAGTTTTTAAACTTAACTTTAACTTCTATTTTTCTCTATAATTAAAGCACTTATGCTAGTATCTATCATTAATTTTCTTCAATTTAGTAGTTGTAAATAACTACACCTTTACTTTTCCCAATAGCTCTCTAAAATTGTAAGACATCACATCTACAGCCTGGGTGTTAAGTTGCCTGACAACTAGGAAACCCCCGAACGCTTCTCCACTGTTCAGCACTTCAACGAAGTTAATTATAATAAGAATATAAAGAATAAAGCCCATAAATGCTCATTATCCTTTATACAGAAACTTCATTTGCTCACATGAGTAATACAGAATATCTACATAATATATTTTTATAAATAAGGGAATGAATTACATTATGTTATTTTAATTACTTTTAATTAACTTTGTATCCATAGAAAGTTCATTGTGAAAAAGAAATATGCTTATAGTATAAAATTAGTTGTTATTTTGTTTTCTGCTTGACCATTCCAGCACTAACTTGCAAAAAAAAATATTTTACAGATACTAAATTTATATTATTTATTGCATTGAACTTTCCTCGATTTATATATTTATGTCTGCAACTTATATGATACTATAAGTAATGACTTTTCATTTGCTATCATGCAGCTCAGCCTACATTAACAAAAAAACGTGGCACAGAACGGTTTTATATTTATATCATATCAGAAACAAACAAAAATTTGATAGGGCAACTCTAGGATAGATGGCCATAGAAGAGAGATGGCCAGTTAAATATTTCCAAAACTTGATCATAGATTGCAACTTAAACTTGTTCGTAGAAAATAGTTCCACGAGGTTATTCATTGCGCGGCGACGTGTAGTTGTGTTTTTTTTATTATAAAAAGTAAGTGTTATTTTAATGTTTATTTAATTTAGTGGTTGAATATATATATATATATATATATTTTTTTTTTGACTTGGGTATCTGAATGTTTTGCAGTGCGTACATTATACGTATATTTTTAACCATATGGACTTTTAAGGCACATACATAATCTAATCTTTACTTCTAAGCCTAGAACAAAGATGTACAATAGCTATTAATGCTTTAACACTAGAACGGTGGTAGAGGTCATTTTGACACCTGAGCACTTTCGTCCGTTGATTACTTTAGTTTGGTTGGAAGAAATCGTTTGAAATTTTTTGACTTTTCCTAAATATATAACATATTTTTCTTTAAAAAAATTCAGCTTTCTAGATTTGTTAGTTTTTGAAATATTGGTATGTATTCCTAGAACGGCGGGCAAGGGTCATTTTGGCCCCTTTAGTAAAATACTCTTTGTACTCGAAGGATTGTGACCCCATGAGAAAAATTCAGTGATAAGCAATTTTCGATTGCATTCGTACTGTCTCCCAGAAAGATAAAAACCGGTGTGGTGACACAACATTGTTATCTGTAATTTGTATGTTATAATTCCTTTGTTTGATTTTGCCATGCTTTTGAACACAATATTTCAAAAAAAGAAAGTGTAAGGTTTTTCAGGCTTATATTTCTTTTCAGAAATAGTATTTTTCCCATTTGTTACTTTTGTTAGTTCAGATTAATCACTGCAGGTGGTAACCATAGGGGAGGGGTTTTATAAGTAGAGTACGAATATTGTTCGAACGGCAGACAGTTGAACATTTCCGAACATATAATTTGTTGAAAATTGCAAAACATGCTACCGACAGGACAAAATATTACAGTTTGTGAACAATTGTTCCCATATAAATCTAGATGTAAATTTACGCAATATATGCCAAATAAACCGGAGAAATTTGGGATAAAATGTTGGTTACCTGTTGACACATATACTAAATATGTGCCTCTTGAATGGAATTCCATTTCTAGGAAAAGATGAAACCGCAAATCCTCAATTAAGTTTATCTGATTTTTTTTTTCATTAAATTAACAGATCCCCATCTAAACAAAGGGAATATTATGACAGATAACTATTTTACTAGCATCAAACTAGCAGAAATGTTAAAAGCTAAAAATACAACTTTGGTTGGCACAATGAAAAAGGAGAGAAGAGATATTCCTATATCTTTGAAAAATATGCGTAGTACTCTTTATTCATCGAATATAGTGTATCATGACAATATGACAATTACCATCTATCAAGCCAAAAGAACAAAAGTGTCTTTCTACTGAACTCAGTACATTCTACTGTCAAATCTAAAGACAGTCTCAAGAAGTTGCCCGATTCAATATAATATTACAACGCAACGAAATATGGTGAGGATATTCGTAATCAGATGTGCCGAAAATACTCCGTTAAATCGTCTTCTAGACGATGGCCTGTACATATCTTTTAAAATATTTTGGACCATGCAGCTTTGAATGCGATAATTTATCAAAGTGTAACCGGTAAGCCCATCAGTAGAAGAGATTTTCTATTAAAATTAGGAGAGAAGTTAAGGATGGTTCTTATGGCTTGAAAAGTCCCAAAGATCCTTCCTGAGTCTTCAGAAAAAACACACGAAAATAAAGTAGATATAAAGGGAAAAAAGTGTCAAGTACAGAGATGCAATGGAAACAAATCTCAAGAATTTTGTGGATCGTGTTCCAAAGATAATTCACTGGAAAAATTGTTAAAAATTATTTTTGTATCAACTGCATTAATTCCTAATCCGTGTGTTTAATTTGGAGTATTTTAAGCAATAAATAAAATTCAAACGAAATGTTTTACATTCTAACCATCCAGCTACACTTATAATGAAATAAGGGAAACAACAGCACACGTTTCTCATATGTGGATTTAGAGAATCATTCGACGAGTAAGTAGATGAAAATAAATTCATTATATCTGAAAATAAAATTATTTTATAAATTGTACTTTATTTTAGTTAACATTAGTTTTAATTTGTGAAAACATTTATTTTAAATCAAGTTTTATATAAAATTAATGAGTTTTTTGAGTAGTAGTAGTATGATCCAATTGATCGCCCTATAGGCGTTACATATACAGTACTTTAAAAACTCAATAAATTATCAAGTAATATTAAATATAAATTATAAAATACACGGAAATTACATATTTTTGCCAATGAATGGCATTTAAAATTGTTTTAGCGTTATTATTTCAGTAGTTTGATCGTTGAGTCAAAATGACCCCTTCCCGCCGTTCCAGTAGCTAAGATTTTTCCGCCGTTCTAGTGTTAAAATGGGCGACCATCAGTCATTCAATTTCAGGAGAGATGGCCACATGAAATCGAGGAGAGTTGGCTAATTTAATCAATATTTCAAAATTACACTGAGTGAGGTTTTTAACTAAATATAATTAAATTTAAAATAAATATATAACGTTTATGTTTATAATCATATTAATTGATATAATTACAAATTTTAACTAATATAAATATTTCAATAATAATAATAATATAATAAGACCTAACGATGTATTTGTTTTAGAAAATACTGAGAAACTTTCATCCAAGAAACTGAAAAAGTTTAAAAATAAAATAATTAACGAAATAAACCTAAAATTAACACGATGAAAGAAAAAAAAAAAAAACACGACACTTTCAGCAGCGAAGAAAATGAAATACATTTAAAATCATCAGATACTACGAATTCCGAGTGAACAGAATTGGGTTAGCATCAGTGTGTTGGTTGTGCAGAACAATCTAATATCACAACAAAAAAGGTTATCTGGATACTATCTATGAGAATGACCTGAAGTAATTCACATGTACAAATTATCAAGACATTTTCAAAAAATGTGGTAATATTTTACGAAAAGTGAAGTATTGAAACTATACTTCAATTTTGTTTAGTCGAGTTTTACTCACTCATTTTCCATCATATAACTGCTCTTTACAAATTGCTATTTGTTTTTCATGATTAACTATATGAAATATGTTATTTTGTTGGTATGTAACTTCACTTTTTACTTACCCATCATGCATAGTATAGGGTAAGCCTTGTAATCATTTTAAGAATCGAAAAAAGAGTTTTGACGGATTTATACGGTTCATACACTGGAGATTCCGAACAACATATTTTTAGAAAGAAAAAAAAAAAAAAATTGCCCGTCCGTTTGTATGTCTGTGTGTCTGTAATCACTCTATCTCCCGAACAAATTGAGATAGAGACTTGAAATTCGGTGTGTACTTAGGGAGTAATAATGGAAAGAAGCCTATTGAATATAAGTAACCTCGATCAACCGGAACTATTTTTTCGGACTCTTGAAATATTCGTTCTGATAAAAGGTACAGAAAAATTTTCGAAATTGTTTATTTGAAGGAGTGATTATAAAAGACAATACAAAAACATAAATTTTGCATCATGAATGAACTCGATCGGATAATTAGTTGCCGAGATATTTGTAATTCTATTTTTCACAATCTTCGATTTTTTATGACCCTGTATTTCATTCAAATTTCAAGTAATTAAAAGATATATTTTAATTGGAAATGAGACGCTTAATTCGACGCAGTAAACTATTAGTTAATAGGATTATAATTTTCAAGTTATAAGGATTTGTCCGTCCGTCTGTATGTCTGTGTGTCTGTAATCGCTCTATCTCCCGATTAAATTGATATAGAGATTTGAAACTCGGTGTGTACTTAGGGAGTAATAATGGGAAGAAGCCTATTGAATAACAGTAACCTCAATTAACCGGAACTATTTCTTTCGGACTCTTGAATTATTCGTTCTGATATAAGGTATACAAAAATTTTCGAAATTGTTTATTTGAAGGAGTGAATATAAAAGGCAATAAAAAAACATAAATTTTGCATCATGAGTTAACTCGATCAGATAATTAGTTGCCGAGAACTTTGTAATTCTATTTTTCACACTCTTCAATTTTTTATGACCCTGTATTTTATTCAAATTTCCATTCAAAAATATATTTTAATTGGAAATGAGACGCTTAATCCGACGCAATAAACTGTTAGTGAATAGGATTATAATTTTTCTAGTTATAAGGATATTTCTTTTACGCAATTCGGTACAACTCGATTATCCCGCCGACCAAAAAACTATCGCCAAACTATAAGATTAAATGCCAATAATGGCTTATCGTAAATGCCAAACATTTAATGCATCCCCATACCTATAAGGGGTGTTACCATAGGAGGGACCCTGTTCTGTCGCCAAATACCGCCAAGTTTGTCGCCAACTTGGCAGTATATTGCCAAATTTGGCGGCCAAAATGAGTCGCCAAAAATGACGCCAAATTGGCGGTATCTCCAATACTTCGCCAAATTCCCATATACTTCCGTTGTAAACCAATAGCCTTTACTTGCTTACAGAAAATCAACAAACTGAGATATTTTAATGCAACAAAAAGTAATGTTAGCTTAAGGGGTTATATTAATTATATTTAAGGATGTCCAAATAAGTTAAATTATGAATAAAAGTAACATGATACAATGCTTAGCAAATATCGCATGGTTTATTTTCATATTTTATATTATCTATATCCATGATGGGTAAGTATTACGGTGGACCCAACGACTTTTATTTCTTGTATTGCATGGTCATCTCTCCTCGACTCCCTCCGACTGTCTTGGAAAACGGCAAAATTGTAATGTTGTTTTCTACATTTTTTTTTTTTTTTAATGCTAAAAAAAAATAATTCTTTGAACATTTTTTAAAAAACTTAATAACGAATATCAATGCAATCCTTGGAAGTATTAATCATTGTTCAATATATTAAAAATACATTAAATCAATAGAATTATATTACTTTAAATATTGCTTGTATTGCAGTGAAACCTGGAGCTTAGTGAACGTATTAACACAGTGAGGGGGTTAAGGAAAGATAGCCATCTGCCATTTTAATTTCAATTTCTTTTCCTACTTTTTGTTCTCGACATTTATTTATTTTTCTCCCAAAATATTGTGAGTATATGTATAGGCATTTTAAATAGGCAAAAATATATTTTGTATTTGCAACCTATGAATTTTTATTTCAATCTTTAAAAACTATGAACCTAGAGTCACCTATATGCATTTCATCTATATCATGGATTAAATTTTAAGTTGGGCATATTAAAAGAATATTTTATTATTTAGAACAACAACAAAAAAAAAACGTATCATTAATTTAATTCATAAGGGGGTATTATGTTTAGTTTACGTCTATGTGTTAAATTTCAATGATGCTAAAATTAATTTGGTTTATAAAAGAGTCTACTATAATCTCCTTAAATACAGGGTGTGTTCACAAAATTTCAAGACTGGTCTGAGAATACAAAATTTATTAAACATTTTTAAACAGCGAACTAAAATTCTTCGAAATATGACCCTTGGGCATCAACACGCCGCTGCCAGCGTTTTTTCCATTATTCATAGGCTCCCTGAAGGACTTCGCGCCCAAGGCTTTTAAGGGACCTCGTGGAAGCTGCTTGAATAGCTAAAATCGTGTTAAATCGCTTCCCATGCAGGTATTTCTTGATCCGGCGGAGCAAAAATTTCGTTGGGAGCATGGTCGGAGCTGTAGGGGGCTTGCGGCAGTATTGACACGTTAAACGAAGCCAAATCTTTGGCAGCGGCGAGCGGCGTGTGAGAGTGCGCATTGTCGAGGTGAAAACTCCAATCGTCTCTGATGTCTGAGCGGGCGCGCCGGACTCTATTCTTCAAATAGTTGTGCATTCCAGCGTAAAACTGACCTGATCTGGTACGTTCGCTCATACACGAGAGAATATTGGATTGTTCACCACGAAAATGCGCCCTTTCACACATCGCTCGTAGCCGCCAGAGTTTTGGCTAAGTTTAACGTGACAATACTACCACAAGTCTCCCTACAGCTATGACCTCGCTCCCAGCGAATTTTTTAATTCCTCCGGATTAAGAAAGGCCTCAAAGGGAAGCAATACCAGCTTTGACGACGTCACTTAACAGCCTTTCGCGCGAACACATCCAGGCAGCCTATCAATAATCGAAAAAACGCTGGCGGTGGTGTGTTGATGCCCAAGGGTCATACTTCGAAGAATATTAGTTCTCTGTACAAAAATATTTAATAACTTTTGTATTCTTGGACCAGTTTTGAAACTTTCTGAACACAGCATGTATGCAGCATCAAAGAAAATAACTTTCAATCGGTTCACATTCGAATTTTACAGTATAATCAATAAAATTATTGCGTTGATTAGTAATTTGGTATTTCCATGGTTCAAATAAGTATCGAATTTGTAGAAAGATGACGTAATCGAAGTTTGATGAAATACAGTTAAGAATTGCTGTATGGTGGTCCTCTATTAGTTATTCTGCTGATAATAAGTTTAATTTGAATGTATTATATCTTCTGAGGTATGGTGATTAAGGCTTATGATGTCTATAAACCCTGTACTATAGATATTAAGATAACACTTTATTTTGCTTACACTAAAGAACGAAACAATTATGCATACTTTATAGTTCAAGGAGTATTGTATTTATTAAATCTATGACAAAGGCTTTGTTAAATAAAAATTCCTGAATGTATGTGGATATTAAATGCAATAATTTTAAGATTTGATGCATCGGAAAATACATTCGTCAGTGTAAAAAAAGACACGTGTATCTAAATCTATTATAAAAGTATATTTCCTCAAACGGAAAAATACAGTAATATTTTCAAAATTACATTAGCAATGCAATACAAATAATTACAATGTAACGTACAGTTAATTAAATATAGTACAATTAATCAAAATTACAATACATCAATGCGAAAATCGTTTTTAATTGTTAGAAATATCAGAAATATTTTAACGTTCAAAAAATATTTTTTACAATCAAAATTAATTCACAGAATCTACATTAATTTTAAAGTAATATTATTTTGTTATTCTAATTAAGTAATTACAGAAAGTAATGTGTTAAGTAATCACAACAGTGATTGGATCTTCAGATAATATTAGATATGAATTTTGAATTCAAATAGAGTACTAAATAAGAAAAAAAATACCTTGAAGATACATGCCTAACAAACAGCGCAAAATGGCTCTTACAGTGTTAAGATTTTGGTCGTTTTTAAAATATTTACCATCACTATTATTTACATGCAGTGAATTACAATTATGATATGTTCTCAAACGTTTCTTGGAAATCTTCAGTGCCATTTATATATATATATATATATATATATATATATATTAATTTCTCATAAATTTTCACACATTGTTACATAATACAAGTGTATGCTTTACTATCTCAAATATTCCTCATTGTTTTTTTAAATGTTATGTAATGTATATGATTGATGCTATGTAATTATCTGATGATAGTGTATATGATTTAAATGTTATTTAAATCATTTTTTATTTTGTAATATTTGTTTTAAAACAGTTAATTTAATCAATGTCCTTTTATTTATTTATTTTTATATAATTCTGTATTTTATTTTGTATTTACTCAGTACTTACTAAGTACTTCCTATACCAATACTTATTAAGTAATTCCTATTTTTTCATTCTACTTTCACTAAATGTTAATCTCAGTCATTTCTTGATTTCTTCAATTAATTTCATTCCTTTTTTGGCGTATAAAATGGCAGCACTAAATTTCATTAATTTCGTTCGAAATTTTGTTAATAATGTAGTTACAATATATTTTTCCTTTGTCACACCAGATGGCAGCAAATTTATGCGTTTCAGTCAGTTACTCAACTGCGGCCCGCATGTTATAATAGTCCTAACTCTGTTTTGCATCCTCACATGCCATACTATAGTGAGTCTATTTTCTGAAGTTTGGTTCCTAGTATGTAATTGAGGTATTGTGCTCTAATAATTTTTAATATCCTGTGTGATTTGTATCTTTCTTTAGATCACTTGGACCTTTGTCATCTATTTTCTTTTATGTTGCGTTATCAGGAGCTACATTTTGTCATTTTAGGCTTAATACCAACAAAATTGGATGGAGTAACCCATTTTCACTATGAATCAACCTACAAGCTCCTCTGATGAATCTGTGTGTTATTCGTAGTTTCATATTTTATATACTGATTTCCTATGTTTATATATAGTTCATCTTTAGAATTTTACCAATTTGTTCACCTATTTGTGATTTCAACTTCTTTATATATATATATATATATTTAAAATCTAAAATGTCATAAACTGTATTTTTTATGTAATTACATGATACTATTTATTGATGTGGTTTTTTTTTCAGTAATTTAGTGTATTCTTATACTTTTGAACGAGTATAATTTTAAATTAAATTGCAGTTACAGCAGATATTAGAATGATACGATACAAATCTAGATATTTCATCCAAAAATGCATTATTTTTTACTAATTTTAGACTAAAACGTCATATTTTAAGGTCGAAAATAGACTGTAATAAACACTTTATAGTACGACTCAAATCTTTATAAAAATTATATATCTTTATAATCTTTACATGTAAAATTTTTAATTCAGCATCATTCATTTACGAAAGCATTTTAATTATCCCTATTCTCAGAAGAAACAAATTAATTATGCATTGTACAACCGCATGTAAATTAAAATTAATGTTTTTACCGTTTTCAAAAGCGCAAAATTATAAAGTACAGAAAGTTTAATTAATGAAGTATTTTTAATATTAATTACATTGTATTGTATTAGATAAATTATTCAATTTAATACGTGGAATGCGGAAAAATAGACGTACTCTCTACAAAAGGAAATTTAAATTGATTAAATGATTAAATTTACGAAAAGGCAACACCACATGCTTAAATTTAATTAAATATTTTTATGTATTTCGGAAACATTTAACATTTTGAATCACATAATTTATATTGATTGTAAATTTCTAATACGTATTAAACGAAATATTGTATATTTCAATAAATCTATAATTAAATGGCTATAATAATTTGTAATGTAAATAGTTATAAGACTTCCATAAACATTTATGCATTTAAACTCTTTAACTTTAAAGCTAAGTTTTCTGTAAAAACAAATAATCCAACCTTATATTAAAATACATTAAATAAACTAAATTTAATTCATCAGAAAAAATCATTAACTAGTATAATTACTTTAAGTAAATATACTTTGACTGCAAATAAAGAGAATAATTGTCACATATATTCCCATTGCAAAATACACAGAGACAATTACATAATAAAAGAAATCTTATATAGAGAGTATTTGATAGTTCGTAAACCTGAAAATAATAAAGATAAACACAATTTAGGAACATAAACTATTTATAACTGCAACAAGGGGAATAAAAAGGAAATCTTACATGTAATATTTGTCTTCTAAATTTTCTGCTCTGTATGAAATACGATGAAGATTAGAGAAACTGTTAAATTATAACAATAGTCGAGATACATTAAATATAAGATTGAAAATCATTCCCATGTCTATTCAACAGTTATCTCAGTGAAAACTATAAAAAAGTATGCGTTTAACACTATAGAGCAGAAGGGAAAATTTAAAAAGGGATTGAAATATATTTGGAGTAATGTTTATACATACTGCAAAGAAATACCCGACGATCAAATAATTTACTAGTAGCGAGTACAAACTGTACAAACTGTATAATTGTTTCCAAATAGGTTTCTTAAATAAATAAGAAATAACAACAGACATTAATATCCTCCTTAAAGTCTTATAATTAATATTTACCACACCATTATATAGCCAAGAGCTCATTGTATCTTTTTAAAGTTCATTCATCTGTCAATAATATTAAAAAAACTTTTTGTCGAAAAATGAGATGTCTTTGTCACTTGAAGGTGGTTCACGTAGCATCATGAAACTTCTAATTGTTTAAACAGGATATTGGAATACACATTAAAGTTTCCTTTATGATTTTACTTTATGCCATAAAAATTATCTCAAGTTCAAAAGAATTTTCAATAAGATCTTGACTGATCGCAATACAATCTGTAGTCAGTTGTCATCCTGAGAAATATCCTTCTTAGTTATTTATGCAACAGCACGTCCCATGCCTACGGGGTCTTCTTTATCGAAAGCCACCCCAATTCTTTTTGAATAAATTCTCACTTTTCCAAACATTTTCGATACATTTTCTTTTCTTATCCTTTAAACTCATAAAAAGTCCTGCCGGCCAGTGCCCGGAGGAAGAGGTATCTTTCATATTCCTTATTTTTAAAAAAGCCAGCTTAGAGGAGAGTAGCCGAATTTGGACCACTTCGCTTATTTTCAGGTGTAACTCACTTAATTTTTGGAATATCTGCAAAAGATTATTACACAGATTCAATCTATTCATCTACTAACTAAATAAATATTTAGATCAATTTCATTTTGAAAATCTTAAATTTTATTTTAATTTGAAAAAATTGTCAAAAGTGGTCCGAGTTCAGCAACTGGTCGCCTAAGTTGAACAGCCAGTCTCCTAAATTGGACCAAATAATATCAGATTGTTTTAATGACTAGGGAATATAAATAATTTTATTAAAAGCAAAGTTTGCGATTAATGATGCAATCAAACAATATAACAGCAATGAAATATAATGAAATCAAATATCTATAAATAAGATTAATTGTTTTAAATCAAAATGTATTCAAAATATAAATCAAAGTTATCAGTAATTAAGAATAGAAATTATGGAACTAATTGTCAGTTACTTGAATGTCATGTAAGGAGTGATGCAAAGCTTATACGTGAATTTAGTTTAGTTTATTTATTTATTTATTTATTTTTTGTTTCCAGCGCACACAACATGGAACCATATATGGCAATCTGAACACTGAATAATTTCTGCTATTTTATTTTTCTTACAAATTAGGCTAAACCAATCATCACTGTCTAGATATTTCTTTTTAGGTTCTGAACTATCAGACATTTTTTTTTTTTTTTTTTTTTTTTTTTTTTGCAACAGAGTTTTCTTTACAATATGTTTGTAGTTCTTCTCTTCCATCATTTTCTTGCTAATTGCATTACGCCTATTTTTTAAAACTCGATGTTCCAATTGCTTTTGTGCTGTGTTCCCTTTTGTACTTTTTTTCTTTTTTTCATTTCAATGTTTAGTTGATATGGCGGTGATGTTAACACAACTGTTTTTTGGCTCCCTGTGTGCTTTGATTTAACTGATTTTAGCAAGGGAAATAACATTTCTAATGATTTTTTTGCTTTTGGGGAGTATTTATAGCTGCAGCCTTGTTTCGGGTCAATTTCTTCACAACCTACTGTCTGCTTTTTGTTTCCTATATCTTTAACAGCTTTTGCTGTCACGGGTGTTTTTCTTCCAGACAGTTTGTCTATGTCTTTTTCAACATTTGCATCAAGGTTTGAGATTTTATGCGTTTTAATGGCAAAAAAGTGTAATTCCACGCTCTAGAACTGTAAAAAGTCTTCCATCACAAATATCCTGCAGAAGGAAAATGTTTGAATTCAACACTGTAAATCAAATATGCCGTAGGAATAAAGAATTTAAAGAAAATAAATACAATTGCCTACAAGATAAAAGACATTGTAAACAAAATTCATTGCATAGACATGCAAAAATATTTTTATATTTATATAGGCCTGAACTGTATAAAAATTTAATCCAGATATACAAAAAAAACTTGCATGGAGATAGTAATTCATTATAAAATATAAAAAAAAAAATAGTGTACAAAGTGTACCGTCCTCGAAATTCATTACTTACTTTTCAAATTTATGATCGCATATCTGGATCAATTTAAGCAACTTAAATTGGCCCAATTACGGCAACTGCGTTTTTTTTTTTTTTTTTTTTTTTAAACAGTTAATTTCAAGATTATAAAAAACAACGAAATCAAACAAATCCGCGTGAAAAATATGCGCAATAAACAGATAAATTCATATATGTATATGAAAACGTAACAACTTACCTTAGTTTTAAAATATTCACTTGCGTTTAGTACGAAAAAATTAGATCAAAACAGCTTTTTTAGATTTCTTTAATTGTTTGAAAACAGCACGTGGTAGGCGGCTGCTTATTCTAATCATGAGTGATGTGATTCTAATGAGTAGGATTTCTGTGATAGATGGAGTCTCTTCCTGTTATTAACGGCAGAATGGTGGCGGTTCAATTAAAGCGGCGATCCAAATATGGCTACTCTCCCCTATATTATTCAAACACACAAAGCTCAATTTAGTGGAAACCGATTATAGGAGATTCAATACTAATTTTTATTAATACTAAATCATTATGTATGAAAATTTCGCGAAATTAGTCAGCTTTATTCAAGCTGCTGTTATTTAAAGTAACTTATATTTGGTTGTCAAATTCGGCGATATCTTGAAGTACCTGCCATTTTAAGAGAACATGGTGGATGAGGCTAACCAGTGAACTTGGTCGAGACGTTACAAGGAAGGTCTCCCTACGGGCATACTCAAAAAAATCTGAAAAAATTACAGAATGTTCTTCTCATATGGATATATATGTTTATAAAAAAATTGCTTCGCGGGACCCCGATATAGCGTCCATAAAAAATAATGAAATTTTCGTTTATTTGGCGATTTAACACCGGTTGGCGATGAAACAAATTACACTTTTATGTAGAAAAAACTTTTTATGTTCAATTTGTTTATATAAGTTTAATTTAAATAAGTTTAGTTTTGTCATTTTTTTTAAACTATAGTTTTGCCATTTTTAGTTTGTTTTAACTATAGTTTGTGATGTATATTTATATGTATTTATAATAAAATTTAAATATCATATGTTACGATTTAAAACAAAATTTAAATTGATTTAAATTGTTTCAAGCTCAAAAATATGGCAGACAGAACACTGTCGATTTGATTTTTTTGCTATGGAAACGACTTCGTCTTCGATACGGAAACGCATTATGGCAATCAAATATCTGCTGGCTCTAACTTAAAATACCTATTTGCAACATGCAAAGCCTGGAAAATATTTTTACAGTGATAAATTAAATAACTACAGCAACAAACAACATATATATGTAATGTAAAAAATATATAATAACCGCTTTCATTAAGTTTAAATTCCTTAAGAAACGTGCATTCTAAAAAACAATTAATAAACAATTTTCGCATGCATTAAAATCATTTGCTTTTGGCGAGGAAAAATCCTGCTCGCCAAATCGCGTGTCATTTTCGTATTTTTGGGCCAAATATTCGAAAGTATTTTATTTTTTAACATTTTCTACTGAAATTCCGCCGTTAAATTTAACTGATCCCTTATTACATGCATGAGTAGTTTCACTAGTATTTTTTTTCAACATATTCTGAGTATGCCCTGTAAGGAGACCTTCCTTGTTAGTAATTCCTGAGCACATGCTCACTCACATAGGAATCGGTTGATATATACGAGTGATGTCGCAGGGAAAAAATCAGATTTTTCAAAATGTCACCCACATTAGAGATTCAAACTGCTATATCTGAGATCCATTTAAGATAAAGAGAAAACAAAAAAATACTCCGGAATCCTTATATGAAGGTCAAATACTTAAAAAAGAAACCTTTTTCAATATCTAATTTTTTTGCACCTTACTTTAAATATATATTTTTTTATTTACTGGTCACCATTTTAAAACAAGATGACTGATAAAGTTGGCCAGCGAACTTGGACAAGACTATATACTATCCACATGCTTTCTTACATCGAAATAAATGCGCGTGTTGCGTGAGAAATATCAGATCGTTTGAAAATGTCACCATGCTAGAAATTCAAAGTGCTATAATTCAACCATTTTTTAAGATATAGATTAAAAAAAAAAAAAAAAAAATTGCTCCGGAATCTTTGTATCAAGGTCAAACACATAAAAAAAACCATTTTTCATTTTCAAAATTTTTTATACCTAATTTAAAATTTAAAATTTATTAATTTTTTTAAATGGCAGCCCTTTTAAAACAAGATGGTGAATGAAGCTGGCCAACGAACTCGGTCGAGACATTGGTATGTACAGTCGTGGGAAAAAAAGTAAACACCCCCTACTAACTCCGCAACAAATTATCGTAGAAGAAAGTTACTGGTACCGAACGATTTTAAATAAAGTCTACTTTAAATGATATATATAAAATTTGCCATCTACATATTAAAACGAACCATAACTTCATTTTGTTCAAAGGCAATACCCAATTCTGACAGCATAAATGAACTCTATACCCTTCAAATAGCCTACAAACAAATTTTTATGCAATTCGTACCATAAGTTTCCGAGAAATTAATTATTTTAAAACGAGCGTATTTTAAGGGCTGTATCCAAATTGAAGTTCCGTACTCGATTGTTAACCGAGAGAGCCGCCTTCTTGATGAAGGCACCTTAAGCAGTCAATGAAGTCTGTTAGATAACAAGACAGCAGAAGAAATTTCAAAATATCTACTCACTTCAATCATAGACGGCCCCTTAAACCATCATTTTGCCGTTTTTTAAGCATAATTTGAAAACTACTTCGAAGAAAAATGTGAAATTTGGGATTTTCATAAAGCAGGACTTAATAAATCTAAATCCAACAAAAAAATTGTAGGTTGCAATTCATAATATTTTCGAATATTAATTTCATAATTCATATCATAAAATTATAAAAATTGCAAATTCAGCGTATTTATGTTTGGGCACATTAGTTTTATTTTTAAACAAAAAATTAGCACATTAGGAGCATAATTTCAGAAGATATAAATAAAAATATGAAAATGTAATTTAATATTAGAAGCACTAAATTTTGAATGTTTATAATTCAAAAACTTATTATTCAAATGACTTGAAATTTGGTGTCTAGGCATATTTAGAACCGAAGATTTGAAATATCTCGTTAAAATTGGGTATTACCATTGAAAGAAATGAGGTTTGGGTTCGTTTTAATATGTAGATGATCCCCTAAGCAAATTTTATATACGTCATTTAAAAGTAGACTTTATTTCAAATCGTTCAGTACCAGTAACTTCCGTCTACGATAATTTGTTGAAAAGTTAGTAGGGGGTGTTTACTTTTTTTTTCCACGACTGTACCATGTACACACCAAGTTACATCTAAATGGGTTCATAAATACGCCTGTTATTGCGTGACAAATATCAGGTGGTTTCAAAATGTCTGCCATGATAAAAATTCAAAGTGCTATAACTCAGCCATTTTTTTAGATATAAACGAAAAAAAAAACTGCTCCGGATTCTTTGTATTAAGGTCAAACAAGTACAAAAAAATCTTTTTCATTTTCCAATTTCTTTGTACATCATTTTAAATTTATTTATTTTTTATTTATTTTTTTAAATGGGAATCCTTTTGAAACAAAATGGCGAATGAAGCTGGCCAACGAACTCGGTCGAGACAATGGTATGTACTATGTACACCCCAAGGTACATCCAAATCAGTTCATAAATACGCCTGTTATTGCGTGACAAAAATCAGGTCATTTCAGAATGTCAGCCATGCTAAAGATTCAAAGTGCTATAACTCAGTCAATTTTTAAGATATAAACGAAACAACAATTGCTCCGGAATCTTTGTATCAAGGTCAAACGCATAAGAAAATATATTTTTTAGTTTTCATTTTTTTTGGTACCACATTTCAAATTTTATTTTTTTAGGTAGCTTTCATTACAAAAAGTTACCGATTGCAGCCGATCGGAGGAAAGCGATTTCAAAATATTTAGGTATATTTTCATCGATCATGACATCCAGACCCCGAAACCGCCCTCCGTTCAAAAATTGATATATATATATATATATATATATATCAACTTATATGATCTTTGTCACACAGTAACTCTCGTATTTTTGAACCGTTATGGATGTAACTTCGCGTATACACAGTGCATACCAATGCTTCGACCGAGTTCGTTGGCCAGCTTCATCAGCAATCTTGTTTCAAGATGGCGGCCATTTAATTTTTTTTTTTTTTAATTTGAAATGTGGTACCAAAAAATTGAAAATTGAAAAATATTTTTTTTCTTATGTGTTTGACCTTAATTAAAAGATTTCGGAACAGTTTTTGTTTCGTCTATATCTAAAAAAATGGCTGAGTTATAGCATTTTGAATTTCTATTGTGGCTGACATTTTAAAACGACCAGATTTTTGTCACGCGATAACAGGCGTATTTATGAACCGATTTGTATGTAACTTGATGTGTACACAGTACATACCAATGTCTCGACCGAGTTCGTTGGTCAGCTTCATTCGCCATCTTGTTTCAAAAGGGCTGCCATTTAAAAAAAATAAATTTAAAATTTAAAGTGAGTTATCAAAAAATTGAAAAAAGAAAAAGATTTTTTTGTGTGTTTGACCTTGATGCAAAGATTCCGGAGCAGTTTTTGTTTCGTATATATCGTAAAAAATGGTTGATCTATAGCACTTTGAAATTCTAGCATGGCTGACATTTTGAAACGATCCGTTATTTGTCAAGTGATAACATGCGTATTTATTAACCTATTTCGATGCAAGAAGGCATGTGGATAGTATATCGTAATGTCTCGATTAAGTTCGCTGGCCAGCTTCATCAGCCATCTTCTTTCAAAATGGGGGCCTTTAAATTAAATAAAAAAATATATTTAAAGTGACGTGCAAAAAAAAAAAAAAAAATAGAAATTGAAAAATGTTTCTTTCTTAAGTATTTGACCATGATATAAGGATTCCGGAGCATTTTTTCTTTTGTCTTTATCTTAAAAACTGGCTCTGATATAGCAGTTTCAATTTCTAATGTGGGTGACATTTTGAAAAATCTGTTTTTTTGTCTGCGACAGCACTTGTATATATAAACCGATTCCGATGTGAGTGAGTATGTGTACAGGAATCACTAAGTTCTCGACCAAGTTCACGCGTTAGCGTCATCCACCATGTTGTCTTAAAAAAGGCTGGAACTTCAAGATATCGCCGAATTTGGCAAGCAAATATAATTTACTTTCAATAAAAGCAGCTTGGATAAAGCTGGATAACTTCGCGAAATTCTCATTCATAATATTTTGTATTGATAAAAATTAGTATTGAATCTCCCATAATATGTTTCCCGTAAATTGAGCTTCGTGCGTTTGAATAACATACGCATACTTTTTAAAAATAAGGAATATGAAAGCTACCTCTTCCTCCCGGCACTGACCGGAAGGACTTTTTTTAAATTTAAATGGCCGCCATTTTCAAACAAGATGGCGGATGAAGTTTGCCAACGAACTCGGTCGAGACAATGGTATGTACTATGTATACACCATGGTTCATCCAAATCGGTTCATAAATACTCCTGTTATCGCGTGACCAAAATCAGGTCGTTTCAAAATGTCAGCCACAGTAGAAATTCAAAGTGCTATAACTCAGCCATATTTTTAAGATATAAACGAAACAAAAACTGCTCCGAGATCTTTGTATCAAGATCAAACACATACAAAAGAAATCTTTTTCATTTTCAATTTCTTTGTAAATCATTTTAAATTTTAAATTAAATTTTTTTAATGGTAGCCCTTTTGAAACAAGATGGCGGATGAAGCTGGCCAACGAACTCGTTCGGGACATTTTTATGTACTATGTAAGCACAACATTTTACAACGTTACATCCAATTCGGTTCATAAATACGAGAGTTACAGAATGACAAAAATCAAATATATATATATATATATATATATATATATATATCAACATTTGAACGGAGAGTGGTTTCGGTGTCTGGGGGGTCATGATCGATGAAAATATACCAAAATTTTTTGAAATCGCTTTCCTCGAAACGGCTGCAATAGGTAGCTTTTTGTAATGAAAGCTACCTAAAACAAGCTTGGGTGGGACATTGTACGCTTTATCTCACTAAAAATTGATGCCATACTCAGCAGAGTTTCTTATTGTTTGACCAGGAGTGTAGCATAGGGTGGGTCGAAATATTTTTTTCTTTAGGTCAAAATTGGGCGGGGCGGAAAAGTTGCTCTATCATATCCTCATTCTGAATATAAAATATGTTTGAAAAATATTAATCAAGCAGGACGGTCGTTCTGCCAAGCCAAGCTGAAAAAAAATGCTAACCCCGCCAAACAAACAAACGCCAAGAATAAGGCAAGACACCGTAACTGCTTATTATACTGATGACAACTTATCCATGTTAAATGAACGAAATATGCCAGCGTAAAATTTCCCATATCAAAAGAAGCAATCATCGCAGAAAAATAAAACCAACACTAGAAGGACCTAATAAAGAAGATCTTCAATTTGAGATCAAATGCATCCTCATAAATTAATTATAAAAAAGAGATATAGATTTTTTAAAATAACGTCGAGATACTGAAAATGACAGATTTATTTTCTTCGTCACAACTCATGTTTAAATCGAGGTAGAGACTTAAATAATGGACAGAAAAAAGTAAGGATTGAATTTTTGGATAGATATTTACTCAGTCTACGTGCTTTTATAAAATTCAGCTTTAAAAACATTAATTTTCTATTCATAATTAGCGAAAAACTGTTAATTAGTTCTAAAGTTTACAAATTATGCCAAATAGCGATAAACCCGCCAAAATATTTTAGAAATCTTATACTTTTCTTTTATATTATCCTTTTGCATTGATTTCATCGAAGATAACTATGGCTGAGATTCAGATAGATTTTTCGCTGTTAGCGAAATGAGTATGACCAATCAGAAGCCTGCATGTTTGAGAATATTTGCTGTTTGTGGATCCCCGCCTATGTCATGAAAGTTTTGAGTCATTTTTTTTAGTGCCGTGGATGAAGTGCAATGTTTGTAGAAATGTAGGCTAGGATCCAGATAGATTTTTCGCTGTTAGCGAAACGAGAATCGCCAATCAATAGCCTGCATTTCTGCAAACAGCGAAAAGTTCACAAAAATGCTGGCTTCTGATTGATGAATCTCGTTTCTCTGACAGCCAAAAGTCTATCTAGATTGCGCACAATGGAGGATATTCCAAATATGGGTTCGAGGCTGAAAAAGTCACGTGATACCGGTAATTTATCCAAGGAACTTCTATCTGATAAGAAGGGAAGATACTACTACTTTGCCTCATGAACCGTTTCGGAACCGAATTGCGGGGATTTACATTACACGTCTACGGAGCCTTCCCTTCTTTACGATAGAAGTTTTTACCTTGACCACGTGATCAAAATGTAGATGGAATATCCTCCATTATGTTGAACACAATTTTGCATTTCCACATCCAGGTAGGGTATTAATTGTCATAACAACAATACATATTCGAAACTATTTAAGGCACTGATTCTGAACTCCTTTGCTATACCTTTCAATATTAAAGAAGTTGTTGTTTCCATAGTAACAGTACTTTTCTGTATTGCTTTCTCTAAAACACAAATATAGAAATTTAACAAAGAGCGCTCAGAATCAACACCATAACAGAGAGCCTTCATACATAAGAGTGGTGATATATGCACAGGAAGCATGCTCATTTCAAGTTTTTGCCGAAAGTATGGCTACAGCGTCTAGAATACCTTGTGTGGAAATATGCTATCCAAACAACGCTAAAAATTTGTATCCCTTAAATGTGCGACGATACTGCTAAAATCCCAAGTATCGATCACAGCGACATCTGTGGGATTTAGTATTACATTGTATAGACTAGCAATATCTTGCAGTTTGAGAAAATATCCTGCAGATGTCGCTGTGATCTGTATATTTCAGCAGCATCATTGCACAGTTAAGGGATACAATATTTTAGCACTTTTTAAAGTATTACAGGGATAACCAATTTCCACACTATATATACAGCGCCTAGAAGATACAGTGTGGAAAACGGCTACAAAATAGTGCTAAAAAATTGAATCCCATAAATGTACAACGATGCTGAATAACAAGATGTCGATAGTAGCGCCATCGTAGTGATTTAAAAACGATAGTCATTCTAAAAGAGACACTTTAACCCATTTCACGTCATTCCTTAACTAAATTAGCTTATAACAGACCAAAATATCTTATATTTATAGTTTCCGATATTTAACATTCTATAATTTTTGAAAACTCAGTGTTTATATTGAAAAGAGTTACGAGATGGCGCTCGTATCAGCATATTGCCGCTGAGCATTGTTGGAGATTTATGGGATAAAAGTTTTTAGCACTTTTTAAAGCATTATAGGAATAGCCGTTTTCCACACTGTATCTTCTAGGCGCTGTACTATATCTCCGTTATAGGCCTAGATTATATGTTGTAGAAATCGGCTATCCCAGCAATACTTAAAAAAGCGCGGAAATAGTGAATCCCTTAAATGTACAACGATGTTGAATTCCTAACAGTCATTTACAGCGACATCTGCAGGATATTTTTTAAAGAAGAAAGAGAGACGTGTAATGCACCGCTATAGCGTCTAGAATACATACTGTGGAATTTTGCTATACAAGCAGTGCTAAAAAGTTGTATCCCTTAAATGTGCACTGACGCTGAAATCCAGGGAGCTGATCGCAGCGACATCTGTGATAAACTTTCAAAGTAAACATCGTATTATTACAGCGGGCTTGACGCCAAGCACATAGGTAAGATGTATGTTAATAAAATGTAAAAAAAAAAAAAAAACGCTACAGCATCCAGACCAAATTATAGCGCCTAGAATATATAGTGTGGAAATTGGCTATTCCTGTAATACTTAAAAAAGTGGTAAAATATTGTATCCTTAAATGTGCAACGATGCTGCTGAAATATACAAATCGCAGCGACATCTGCAAGATATTTTCTATAACTGAAAGATATTGCTAGTCTATATAATGTAATACGAAAATCCCGCAGATTTCGCTGCGATCGACACTTGGAATTTTAGCATTAACGTCGATCATTTACGGGATACAAATTTTTAGCGTTAGTTAATAAAATATTTCCACACTAGGTATTCTAGACGCTGTTACCAAATCGTCATGATGTTTTAGGAAATATCCTGCAGATATCGCTGTGATCGTCTCATTGGATTTCAGCATCATTTGAATTTAAGAGATCCAATATATTAGCACTTTTTAAAGTATTACTGGGATAGCCGATTTCCACACTATATATTCTAGGCGCCGTAGCACCGCGGTAGCCTGTCTTTTTCGTTTACCTCGGAGTAGATATAGATGAAGTCATTTGTAGCTGTTCCTAAACTGTGGCCAACAACATATAAGGCCAGTTCATAACGTCACACGGAGTTGATTATCTGTACACGGCAGTGGACACAAAAAAAATCGGCTCGCAGCTTTGTACTAATCATCGTGTAAAGATGATCCAACTCTGAGACTAACGAAAAAGACAGGCTACCGCGGTGGGTCCGATTCTTCTTTTTTTACAGACCGCTGGAGTCACGTGATGCTCGAATGCACCAAAGAAGGTGCGTGAAAAGAGCCTCGATCGTTAGCCTCGATCCAACTGCGTGTGACTTTAAAACATCATGAACTGGCCTATTATGTCACTGGTCGCTCTAACACCCTCCCTCCTGCGTCCAACGTATATAGCGGCATCTTGTACTGGAGACTGCTAAATGGGCTGCTATCGGTCAAAATCAAGAGAGAAAGGGGCAGAAGAGAGGGAAATAACTCTTTTTTTTTTGGTAACTAGTTTTTCACACGGGAAGATTGACATGTCTGTTCCTCTCCGTTCATAACTTCATGGTGGTGAAATACGCCAAAGCATCCTAAATATCTGAGAAAGTCTTGACTCGCGTCACGAAAACATCACACAAAGCAGGCAAAGCAAAGAAACAAAATCATTCATCGGCTCGTGAATATGAACGAGCCAATGAATGATTTTTCTTCTTTGTTTTGCCTGCTTTGTGTGACGTTTTTCTGACACGTGTCAAGGCTTTCTCCAGCGTTGAATAGGCCGGGATCAAGATAGATATTTCGCCATCAGCGGGATGGGATTGATCAATCAGACGTCTGCATTTTTCCGAACTTTTTGATGTTTGCAGTAAACACCGAAAAGCCTGCAAGGATAAAGGCTACTGATTGGTCAATGTAATTTTACTAACAGAGAAAAATTTATCTGGATCCCGGACACTAACTTTGGTTGGTTAAAACAATTTTGAATAAAATCAAATCAGGAAGCCAATGTTTGTTAAATTTTCTGGTTAGTTTAATTGAAATCTTGCTCGTCTATTACTGAAAACTGAGTTACCGTACTTTGGACAAAAAATTGAATATGAGTACACGACTTGTGCATATGTCACCACTCTAACACAGTGTTGCCAGATGGGCTACTTTTTTTAACTCAGATACTTGATTGGCACCACTTTTTTGAAATTGTTAAATGTGCCTTATTTCATGACATATTAATTAAGGCGAAAACAATGGGAATTTTACCGTTTATAATAAGTGCTGGCAATCAAGAAATCTGAATTAAAAAAAAGTAGCCCACTGGCAACACTGCTCTAACATATAAATGTTCTGTGTTATGACCATTATTCTAAGTGCAGTTGGTTAAATTTGAGTATCTGGGCATTAGAGAAAGCAATAGTGGCTTACTGTGGCTGAGTGGATAAGACACAATGCCGCTAATCGCTTGAGAGCGTAGGTGGAAGCAGATTCAAATCCCGCCGTGATCCGCATGTGATATGATGTATGTGTTCAATAAATCAAACAAACAAACAAGCAAGCAATAGTGAAAGGTACAGTTGGCATGGAAACAACGAATTCTTTAATTCGTATAGAAAATTAATGAATAGTAGTAAATGACTCAAGTTTAAAATGTAGGCAAATGGTCTGGAAATATCAATGGCTCCCATCTAGTATTTCACAAAATTAATTTAATAGATTCACATGATGTATAACTTGATGCAACTCTTAACTAATGAAAATTCTGCAACAAGACTTATGTAGGTAGATCTTTTGAATGAATAATTCAGAATTCTGAGAACAAAACGAAGTTCTTAAGGCTCTTCCTCACACCCCCCTCAAAAAGGAAATACGATAGAAAGATATAAGAATTTGGATAGCTTCGATATGTCTGTGATCTTTTGTCAGAGTTCAGAAAAAGAGTCTGGGCATAAAAAAAGACAAATTTAACGAACGATAAGACTATAGATTTCAGGCAATTTTTAACCGAAAAATATTTAATTCTAATGTATTGCGGCTTTAATAATAGACTATTAAAGATAATCAATTTAGGGGAAATTTTATAGTAAATTAATATCCTCACATTTATGCAAATAGGTATGGATAAACAGACTTGAGTAAAATTACATATTTATTCTTTCTTCTCTATAACACGATCTAAATGAAGATGAAGCTATATGTACAGTTTATATCTCTTAAATTTTTAGAGTTTTTTTTATCAAAAATGTTCCTTTATTATGTCTAGAATTGCTAGATTTACAAATCTTCGATTCTTTAGATGCCTGCGGGTTTTCATTCTCGGATTAACCGTAGGTATTTGTAAAGGTAAATTTATTTTGCAAAACCGTCAGCAAAAAAAGTTAGAAAAAACAATTAACTGACAGACTAACTGTAAATATATATTTTATTTCGACTCTGTTTTTTACTAAATTTTCATCTTTCGTAGAAAATTTTAAGGAGATATAAATTGAGAAAGACTGATACTTTGAAAGAAGAAATTGACTTTCCTTACTTTTAAATTATTAATCACTATGATAAATGAATGATAGGTAAACAAAATGAATAATATTGTGTTTGCTCCCTGCTTATAAAGGCTATACAAGGACTAATTTTAATTTGAGCTAGTAGAATTATTTCAGTTATATATCATTTGTTTTAAAAAAAGAACTGATATCTACTAAAAAACAACTTTTCAAAAGTAAAAAAAAAAAAAAAAAAAAAAAGAAAGAAAGAAAAAAAAAAGAAAAGAAAAAAGGTGAAAGTTGTGGCTAAAAAATAGTGTGATATCAAATTTCCAAGCTTATATTGCGGTACTTATTTAACATTTTTTGATAAAAATTTACCATATGTAAGTCGAGTACCCAAGTATGCGTTGATAGAAAGCCTTTTCTCCTTTACTAAATACATCATAACGTGTTTCTGAAAATTAATTTTTTTTTAAATTATGCATGATGGGCTTGGCGGCCATCTTTCCATATTTTACACAAATTTCTAAGCACTCAAGCTCGTAACATATTTGCATTATAAAGAATTTCGAAGTTATAGTTTTAGCTACAGACAGATAAATTAAGAAAGTTTTTTATTTTGAAAAAACAAATTGATTTTTACTGCTTTAACTAATTAATTAACCACCCTCCGAAAAAAGAGAATCACAAGATGAAACCTGAAGTTACTTCAGCTTTATTTTTAGACACAAATTTTTAGGCACTCATTTCCATAAATTAAAAGAATAAAATGTTTGCTTTAGTAACAATTTCGAACTTCCAATCTTAACAATGAACTTGTGTGCTTAGAAATTTGTGTAAAATATGGAAAGATGGCCGCCAAGCCCATCATGCATAATTTAAAAAAAATTAATTTTCAGAAACACGTTATGATGTATTTAGTAAAGGAGAAAAGGCTTTCTATCAACGCATACTTAGGTACTCGACTTACATATGGTAAATTTTTATCAAAAAATGTTAAATAAGTACCGCAATATAAGCTTGGAAATTTGATATCACACTATTTTTTAGCCACAACTTTCACCTTTTTTCTTTTCTTTTTTTTTTCTTTTTTTTTTTTTTTTTTTTTTTTTTTTTTTTTGCTTGGCTTATTTTTTACTTTTGAAAAGTTGTTTTTTAGTAGATATTAAATACACGCACCAAGGTCATTGAACATTGAGAAAAAAGTAAAAGCGCTCGTCTATAGAATTTTTATTTCTATAAATCAAATTGAGGATGGTGTGTGAAAGTTGCTCTAACATATCCTCATTCTTAATATAAAATATCATTAAAAAATATTAATATTAAATACTGCCCATTGTTACTGAATACTGAAAATAAAACCCGTAAAAGTTGTGCATTTTCCCATTTTCATGCCAAACATATAAAATGAACAAATATTAATAATATTAAATTAATTTTAAAGTATACGTCTTAAATATTATACACTTATAGTAAAACTATGTAATACTTATGTCTAATTCAGGTTTACTATACTGCCCAAATGACTTGAAAATTTTGAAAAATGTATAAAGATGCTTTCATAATCAAAACAACAAAATTGTGTTATATTTTAAACATCATAAGAAAATATAATTTTTAAATTATACTTGACGATGAAGAATAACAAGAAAAAAATAATTTATTATTACAATATACAAGCATTAAAATTACTAGGATTTCTCTTATAGGGATTAGTCTGAGCGATGTCAGTGAGAACATATATTAAACTAGATGGTACCCGTCAAGATTTGACGGTAAATAACTTGAATGTTTTATTAGAAAAAATTCCTTCCGGCCAGTGCCGGGAGGAAGAGGCAGCTTTCATATTCCTTATTTTAAAAAAGCCAACTTATATTATTCAAACACACGAAGCTCAATTTAGTGGAAACCGAATATAGGAGATTCAATACTAATTTTTATCAATACTAAATCATTATGAATGAGAATTTCGAGAAATTAGTCAGCTTTCTCCAAGCAGCTTTTATTTAAAATAACTTATATTTGGCTGCCAAATTCGGCGATTTATTAAAGTGCCTGCCATTTTAAGAAAACATGGTGGATGAGGCTAACCAGTGAACTTGCTCGAAATCTTTGTAATTGCTGTGCACATGCTCACTCACATCGGAATCGGTTGATATTTACAATTGCTGTCACAGGCAAAAAATCAGATTTTTCAAAATGTCACCCATATTAGAAATTGAAACTGCTATATCTGAGCCATTTTTTTAAGATAAAGACAAACAAAAAATGCTCCTGAATCCTTATATCAAGGTCAAATACTTAAGAAAGAAACCTTTTCCAATTTCTAATTTTTTGCACCTCACCTTAAATATATATATTTTTTAATTTAATGGCCGCCATTTTGAAACAAGATGGCTGATGAAGCTGGCCAGCGAACTTGGTCGAGATATTGATGTATACTATCCACATGCCTTCTTACATCGAAATAGGCGAATACGTGTGTTATCGCGTGACAAATACAAGATCGTTTCAAAATATTAGCCATACAAGAAATTCAAAGTGCTATAATTCAACCATTTTTTTAATATATAAACAAAAGAACAAATTTTCAGAAAAAAAAACTGCTCCGGAATCTTTGTATGAAGGCCAAACACATAAAAAAAATCTTTTTCATTTTCCAATTTTTTAATACCTCATTTTAAATTTTAAGTTTAATTTTTTTTGAAAGGCAAACCTTTTGAAACAAGATGGCGAATGGAGATGGCCAACGACCTAGGTCAAGACATTGGTATGTACTATGTACAGAACGAGTTACATCCAAATCGGTTCATAAATACGCCTGTTATCACGTGACAAAAATCAGGTCGTTTTAATATGTCAGCCACAATAGAAATTCAAAATGCTATAACTCAGCCATTTTTTAAGATATAGACGAAACAAAAACTGTTCCGGAATCTCTGTATTAAGGTCAAAGACATAGAAAAGAAAATTTTTCATTTTCCATTTTTTTGGTATATCATTTTAAATTTTACTTTTTAAATTTTTTTAAATGTCCGCCATTTTGAAACAACATGGCGGATGAAGCTGGCCAACGAACTCGGTCGAGATATTTGTATGTACTATGTACACACCAACGTACACCAAATCGGTTCATAAATACGACTGTTATCACGTGACAAAAATCAGGACGTTTCAAAATGTCAGCCACGCTAGAAATTCAAAATGCTATGACTCAGCCACTTTTTAAGATATAGACGAAACAAAAACTGCTCCCGAATCTTTTTATCAAGGTCGAACACATAAGAAAAAAATATTTTTTCAATTTTCAATTTTTTGGTATTACATTTCAAATTTAATTTTTTCTTAAAAATTTAAATGGCCGCCATTTTTAAACGAGATTGCGGATGAAGCTGGCCAACGAACTCCGTCGAGACATTGGTATGTACTATGTATAAACGAAAATACATCCAAATCGGTTCATAAATACGCCTTTTATCGCGTGACAAATTTCAGGACGTTTCAAAATGTCAGCCACGCTAGAATTCAAAATGCTATAACTCAGCCATTTTTTAAGATATAGACGAAACAAAAACTGCTCCGGAATCTTTGTATAAAGGACAACTACATAAAAAAAAAATATTTTTTTGAATATTCAATTTTTTGGTACCACATTTCAAATTTAAATTTTTCTTAAAAAATTAAATGGCCTCAATTTTTAAACAAGACGGCGGATGAAGCTGGCCAACGAACTCCGTCGAGACATTGGTATGTACTATATATAAACGAAGTTACATCCAAATCGGTTCATAAATGCGCCTTTTATCGCGTGACAAAATTCAGGACGTTTCAAAATGTCAGCCACGCTAAAAATTCAAAATGCTATGACTCAGCCATTTTTTAAGATATAGACGAAACAAAAACTGCTCCGGAATCTTTGTATAAATGTCAAATACATAAGAAAAAAATATTTTTCCATTTTCAATTTTTTAGTACCTCTTTTCAAATTTTAATTTTTTTTAAAAAAATTTAATGGCTTCCATTTTGAAACAAAATAGCGGATGAAGCTGTCCAACGAACTCAGTCGAGACATTTGTATGTACTATGTACACACCGATTTACATCCTAATCGGTTCATAAATACGAGAGTTACAGTGTGACAAATGTCATACACACACACACACACACACACACACATATATATATATATATATATATATATATATATATGTATATATATATTGAACGGAGGGTGGTTTCGGGGTCTGGGGGTCATGATCGATGAAAATATACCAAATTTTTTTGAAATCGCTTTCCTCCGAACGGCTACAATAGGTAGCTTTTTGTAATGAAAGCTACCTAAAATCTTGAATTTTTACTGAATTGCTTTTAAATGAATTATTGAAATTGTGACAAATTCCTATATTGCATAAGTGATTCCTATTTCTTTAAAGCGTTAGAGGGTACAGTCAGCCAAACCTATTCAATGAAGTCACGGAATTTTACCTTTATAATTTACAATCAATTATGCTTTTTATTACCAGAAGTTTAACTACAAATAGTGGGTAGAGCATTTATTTTTATTTGCTATGGTTTAATTTTTTTGCAAAAATAACATTATTTATTTTTATTTATTTATTATGATTTTTTAACTACATATCCATTAAAATCTTCCATGAATTTTATTTTTATCAGTCTCATTCTCTAAAAGCCCAAATTTGAAACTTGGTGCAGCATATAATTTTTAATACTTGAATTTTATTTTACATTTTTATACATTTTTAAAATAAACAATGGATATCAAGGTCATTTTTTAATATAGTACTTATATGAATGTTTTTCTTTCTTTCCGTTTTCTATTTTTAAGGAAAAGAAAGGCAAACTTTTCTTTCTGACACACACACACATATATTCTTGATAATGGTCAGAAGATATAACAAAAATTGTAGATCAGCTCAATTTATTTAATTGATAATTACATTAAAAATATTTTAGCTTAAATATTTTAAATATAAAATTATTATTATTATTATTTTAAGTATTGTTCAGCGTTAAATTTTATTTAATTATAAAGCATTCAAATAATAATAATAATAATATAAAAATCATATAACTTCTCCTCCTAATAATAATATGTCCTTATTGAAATAACTTATCGAAAAAAATATTACAGAAATCATTTTGCCGGGTATTGGGTTCGAACCTGCTATCCACTACAAAATATCAGCGCTTTAAACTGCTGCTTTAGAGCGCTCAGCCACCGAGAACTCGTTCTCAATCCCTCTAAATTATGCAGGGTTGATGCACGTGCAGATGTCCCGAAATGAATCTACTTAAAATTTTACCTTTGCGTTTTAATATATATGATGATTTTATAGTTTTTGCAGGTTTTAAAAAACTGAAGAAGGACAGATATTATACAACGTAGAATAAATAAGGCAGTCGTTCTACTTATAATACGGCATCGGAATGCTTAAGCCTAACATGGCCGAAATAAAATGGCTTATTTTAACGAAAGATTATCAAGATCCGAATGAGTACACTCCGAAAGCGTTATACACTTTGCGCCATTATATATATAATAATAATAACTCGTGTCTAGAATAGATAAAGAGATGCTATCTTTAATTTACAATACGTGGCCTTTCTGAAAAATATTCATCCTTTGTCCGAAAAAAATACATAAATTACCTGACAGGATTGGTACCCTTATTCATTTTCCCTCCCCTTGCGCCTCCACATATTTAGCCCAACGTTCTTTCCACTCCAGAAAATACTTATGGCATACTTTTTTGGAAAGGTGTTCAACTCCGCCGTCGCATTCTACATATACCATCTCTACTGACAAACCGGGATCCTTCTAATGGCCCCTTCAATCTCGGAAGAAACCAAAAGTAGCAAGGAACCATGTCTGTAGAGTATGGCATTTGGTGAACGACTGAAATCCCACATTTTACCAAGAAAGTTTAAATCAAGTGCAATGAAAGAGCTGGATAATTGATGAATCTTACGAATTGTTTTGCATTCAGGATCACCAAACTTTCACAAAATTTGATGCAGTACCTTTTTCAACCCGTTCAGTCATCTTGAGAGAAATCAAAATTCGATGCACACTTATGACAACACATCACTCACCGGTAGCAGGCAATGACTAGCTCACTCGAATTCGTGGAAAAAAAACTTAGTCGTGCGCATTAAGTTGTCTCTTTCCAACGTGCACAGTAGCACCGTCTTCGAATCCCTATTGTGTACTGAAAAAATAAATGTCTGACACTTATCAAGCAGAACTGTCACAAATGCAAATGATGAAAATGAGCGAATTGAATGGTGCAAAATACTATAATAATATAATATACAATGTATGCACTTTATATATAATATACACTGATAAAAAATGGCAAAGCAAACCTACAACACAGCCGTGCATGGGTATAAAAATGGAAGTGCAATAGATTAAAAATAATAGAGAAAATAAAACTATGAAATATCTTATACCGGAATTTTTCTTTCGTGAAATGATGTCAAAAACATAAACAGACGTTCCGTACCAATTTGTCCACCTCTAAATGACAGAAAACGTTGTTTAAAGTGAATGAAGATTTTTATATGGTATGTGGCCCATTCGAATAGTTAATACTCTTGAATATTTCTTTTTCATGTGTAAGATGAGATTGTCGATAAGAGTTTAGGGAATTGTCTCTTAAAAAAGTGATATATCAAAGTCCCGAACACATCAACAGAGGCATGCAATGCGTCGTTCGCGTTTTTTACAGATATGCTCGATCGAATTTAAATGATGAGTGCATGTTGGTCACTACATATGCTGTATTGTTTTGCTTTCAAACATATTCTCGACAAGATGAGCTGTATTACGTGTTAGTATCATTAAATAAAACAAATCGGCATTGACTGAAGCGTAAGTTGTGACACGAGATCTGGAATATCTCGTTTGCATAACCTTGGAGCTGTGAAAATATCATTTCGAGTAATTTACATATTCGTACATATTTTTCCAGCTAATCAGGCAAGCTAAATTAAGTAAATATTAACCCTATTAAAAAATTTAACCTAATAATTTACTATATAAAAAGTCATTTAATGACAATTGAGAAAATGACCTTATGATTAAATCTCTCGATTAGTGAATCTGAAAAAAAAAATGCATATCAAATTTAAACAGACATTTCCTTTATTAGAGGCTTTGGCGAGAGAGAGAGAAGCCCAGAGAAATTACATTTTGACAAGTACTTTCGAGCAAACTATTCTCTGTTTCATATCGATATTTATTCAGTGTTTGCATAAATTATTCAATGCTAGATATGTAGCTACCCGTTTTGTTTTATTTAAATTGCATGTTTTTTTTTTGTTTTGTTTTTTTTTTTGCGGGGGGGGGGGTTAAAGCGGTTTGTATTAAGCATTTGAACGGCTAACAGAAAAGCGAAAGGGCTAGTGAAGGGGTCGGCCCTCTTCTCTAAAGCGAAAACTGAGTTCACGAGGTGGTCATCGCTGTCATCGCTGTCTTTTGATTTTCATGCTCAGAGTAGAAATAGATAGATAAGCTCCAGGTGTGTTAGGAGAACCCGACTGATCCGTCCGTCGCTGCATTGTGCCAGCCCGACCAGAAGGATAATTTTCTGACGCACTTTGTTCCTGAAATTTTCAATTTTTTTTTTGTTCGAAATTGTTCGGACACCATTCTTGTGTTCTCCTTTTCATCCACTCTTTGACACAGTACCTCGCCTTGTCGCGGAGCGCCCGGCTGTCTCTGTGCAGATTCTGCGATAGAGCTAATTGAGGCCTGTGTCGCCTGGATCCAAGTCCTACGTTTCCAGGGTCACGAACCTTCTTAGTCATTAAGGATGGAGGGTAGCAACCCAAACGAATTGGCGGAAACAAAAGCCGGCTAACGAAAACATGGAGATCTTGAAACAAGATCTTTTGAACCTGAGTTCGAACTCAGATAAGGGGTCAGATGTGGGAATCTCGATCCGAGAAAGAAGTCGCTAGCGACCGAAACTCGAGTGACGGACCCGGCGTCCCTCTTTCTCATGCCTCAGATGACGACTCAGTCACTGAGAAGGAACCGAAATGAGGACCCCTGACTCGGCCGATCCATCTCATGAGGAGATTGCCGAGTTCTCAGCCCTTTTCGTTTAGTAGGCGAACCAACTTGGTACGACCTACCTCAGCAGGCTATACAAGGTCAGAAACATAACCGTGGGGCGAAAGGAGTTATACGGCGAGCACATCATGCCGCAATGAAACTTTGTCGCCCACCGACACGCATGGATCTGTCTCCTGCGCGGGAAAACCTCAAAAAGAGAGGGGCAATCGGCGGCTGACGGAGTGTCGGGGTGGGCAACTCGCCAAACCTCACGAGGGACGTCTCTCGACTGTCAACCAGGTTCTTTTTTTCTCGGGGCGGCATCATTGTTCGGAAACTCGGAGGACGACGCACATTCCGCCAAACCCGAGTTAGCGACGAAGTACACGCAAACGACGAAGCGAAAGTGGAAGCGTAAGCGAGTACAGGGTCCAAAGACGGATGATCCGAAGGTAGCAGGTCTGTTGAGGTCGGGAATGAAAGTCTACCCGCCGAAGAAATCCTCGAACCCCCTCTTTTGGAGCAGGAGAGGAGTCCCCAGAGGGAGGACTTAGACACCCACACAAGCCAGAACGAGTCTACCAAGAAAGATCCACCGTCTTCCGAACAGGGAAATAAGCAAAAGAGGAAAGACAAAAGGCGGCCTAAAAACTGTAAACCTCCGATCCTCAATGCCGAAACCCAATTGAACGCAAAATTAAGCGCACATTCGGACTCTTTGTCGAACGAAGCTCTGACAGTCAACACAACTGAAAGTGCGGGGCTAGTTGAGGAGAAGGAGTGCGAGGCAGGATCGGATAGTTCACCAGCCGAAGGAGAGACGAAGGCATCTCAATCAGGGGAGCAGTCGGATCTCCAGAGGGAGAAAAAAAAAGTCCACACGAGTCGATCTCTCGATCCTCAACGCTCCAGCTCTGAGGGGAGTAGGAAGAAAAAGGGGAAAGCCAAACCCTCTAGGGGCGGGAAGTAAACCCATTCGAACTCCGAAACCAAAGCACCTGGTCCCAAGGAAACGAAAACCGTCAAGAAAACCGATACCTGGACAAAGTTGTCAGAAAAAAGTCGAGGAAGAAGCTGCGAGAGATGGGAGGACAGGGGAACCTTAAAGGTGGCCGAAAGGCTAAAAACATACACCCTCCGAAGGATCTCGCTAGGCATGAGTCCGTGAACAAGACGGCCCAGACTTGTCAACGAGGCTCCAAGCCAACGGCAAGGAACCCACTGACAGAGGACTTTGTCCTCCTCGTTTGCCCAAAGGGATTAAGCGAACAAGCCGAAGCTTCTTTTAATGACACGCTGAAGTTAGTAGCGAGTAAAATAAATCCAGTCCAGTCTATGATAGCTCTGCGGGAGACGAGGCACATTTCGGGAGGAGGCATTGCCTTTTCTCACGAACAGCGCGGCAGACCTAGCGAAGCTCGAACAGCAAATAGAGACGACTGAACTCGTGAAAGATCTCGAGATTGCGAGACCCAAGAGGGGCAACCCTGAATACATGTTATTCTGCATTGAACCGAATTTGCCAGAGGACAGAATAATTACTGCAATTCAAGAGCAAAATGAGGCCCTCAAAGAAGCTTCCCTCGTGCTACGGTCAGTCTTCCTAGGTAAACTAGGTCTAAACACAGTTCTCTCGGTGGACATCGACTCGATATCGTGCTCAAAGCTATTCGCAAGCTCAATCTGGGATAGTGTCAGGCGGATTTCCGACCGAATAGAAGGCTTCTGGTCTGCTATATGTGTTGGAGATACGACCACATACAATCGGTTTGTCGCAGTGCGTCCCTTTGTGGGAGATGCGGTCTCTCAGGCCATTACTTGAAGGATTGCAATAGCCCCGCGAAGTGCCCGAATTGTAACTTCGGGAACAGACGGAAATCGGAAAACAAGAAATTGTCTACTGATCACGCGGCAGGCTCAAGCGAATGATAAATCCACCAGATGGATGTCGCACGAATGAAAGATCTTGAACATGGGGCAAAATCCTAAATTCATGCGTCTAAAGTGCCATACCGCAATGGCAGTGGTGAACCAGCTCGCCCACGACATTGATGTCGAGGGGGTAGATTTGGTCTCGCTAAACGAGCCATATGTCAGCGAAGCATTCATCGACGGTGTTCCTCGAAACTTTGCGGTGGTTCGCTCGGCAGGGAGACGCTTTCGGGCGTTTGTCCTTGTCAGTAACCGAGTTCCCTTAAGCACGGACTTGAAACTACCGGAAATGGTAGCCATCCGCTGCAGATGGTCGGGCGAGTGGGTATTGATAGTCTCGTGCTATTTTGACTCTTCCGACCTTGTGCTCGAACAGGTGGAGATTCTGTCTACGTCTTTCCCGAACGGCAATTTCATTTTGGTGGAGGACTTTAACGCAAAATGCACCATCTGGGGGCAACATCCTACGGATCGGCGAAGGCTATCCCTCATTGCCTTCGCTTCGAACGCAAACCTCGCAATCGTGAACGACCCAGACAGTCGCCCTACCTTTTGCGGATCGCAAGGGCAGGGATAGATTGACGTACTTTTGATCCGGTATTGCGCCTCTCGCATCACCGACTGGACAACCTCTGAGGTCGAAACACTTAGCAACCATCGTGCCATGACATGGACCTACCAAGGTAGACCGAACTTACGACTTCCCGGGCGGGCCAACACTAGTTGGAGGCATGGGAATTTGATCTGGGACGAGTTCTTCGCGATCTGCAAGCAACAGATCTGAGCACGTATGATTTCGCGATCCCTGAGGAGGGAGTTTAACACTTGATGTCAATTTTGTAACGACTCTGTAGTATGCACAAGCGGTGTAGACCCGTCAGGCAGAAAGGAGAAATTTTGTGGACAGCCACGCTGAACAGCCAAACATCTCAGCTGCGCCCGCTGAGTCGAAGCTACCGGCGAGTGCCGGAGCCAGTGCGGAGGATGAAGCTTGGTGTTTTCTTTCAGTGCAAGCGGGCGTTGTATAAGATGGCGATCCTGCACGCAAAGCGTAGCTCGTTCCGAAGATTCATTTCAGAGGGACATGTACGGACAAGCTAGGTCAAGTGGTCGAGGTGATGCGAGGAAAATGGAGGCGGGGAGTGCCAGTTATACTGGTTCTCACCTCGGGAGACGAAGCCACCACCTGGGAGGAATAACGGGACGAACTTGCAAGACACCACTTCCTGCAGGCCGATGAAGCTTCGCAAGGTCGCGATCAACAGGACTAAACATCCAAATCTTTTTACCGTCTAAGTGCTTCAGCTCGCAGTGGAATCACTGCCGCCTAATAAGGCACCAGGCCACGACGGACATGAGTCTCGAGATCGTACGTATTCCTCCAGTACCATCCTCAATGGTTACTGGTCTTGTACAATCACTGCCTGAGAACATCTTGTTTTCCGAACTTGGAAGAGAGCGGTGGCGGTCTGTTTCCCAAAACCAGGGAAGAGCGCAGCGACTCCTACTCCTACCGCCCGATATGTCTTTTACCAGCCTTCGGGAAGGTACTCGACGAGAATGGCGCTCTTTCTGGAGACCAGTAATCTGCTCAGTGCTATACAGTACGGTTTCCGTAGTAATATCAGTATGGTCAACGTGCTACGCTCAGTGTGGGAATACACTGTGGAATCAATATAGCGTGGAGATTTCACATGTCTCCTCACGGTAGATATCAAGACTGCGTTTAACAGCGTTCGTAGAGCCGACATCCTTCGTCTACTCGAAGAGTTGGGTCTCGAACATTACCTCTTAGGATTGATTGACGACTACCTTTGCTATCGTTCGATCATCCTCCACGAGGGGGAGGGAGCACTTTTACAATGTCGGAGTACCGCAAGGTTCGAGCCTTGGTCCCGTACTCTGGTTGGTAGTGATCAACATCCTGTTGATGCTTCTCACCGAGGAGGAGGCGTGGGTCGTTCAGGCCTTCGCTGACAATACATTTGTAGCGGTACCCAGCCCGGCTGTTTTCCGATTCGCTGACATCCTGGCGCCGGTTCTCTCAGAGATCCACAGCTCGGCTACAGAATGCAATCTGGAATTCAGCTACGGCAAGTGCAACTACACGATTGTTCCTCCGAAGGGCAGGCTTGATAACCAGCCTTCACGTCCCTTGTCACTACAAACTACACGGCCTGAAAAACCTCTCAAACTACACGGCCGTTAGAGATAGAAGGTACAAGGTTTACGACCGATACCGCCTATCTCAAGCGATCAAATATCGAACGCGAAAATCTCCGCAGGATCAGGTCGACTGCGGACCTCAGCCCGCAGACCTCGTGTAGTTGCTAACGGATGGATCTAAACAGGAGAACGGCACAGTCAGTTGCATGTTCTTGGCTGTGGTCGGAGATCAAATTGTAATCGAACGCCAGTTCCGCCTCACGGATTGTACAGATGTATTTGCAGCCGAGGTCCACGTGATCAAGGAAGTAATAACAGACGCCCATCGCAGAGGACTCAGCGAGCCCAATATCTTTTCAGATTCGAGATCACTGCTGCAAGCGCTCTATGTGCTGGTGTCCAGACACAGAGCCATAGCTGAGATTAAGGACTTGAATAAAACAACAGACTTCGTAGTTCATATGCACTGGGTCCGAGCTCATGTGGGACATACCTACAATGAAAGAGCGTACGAGTTGGCCAAAGCAGCCACGACGCGACAATTTGTCGACGTGGGTGTCCAGACCACGCACCGCCAGTTCAAAAAACATATTTTTGGCCGAGCCCTGTCTTCTTGGCAGTAGAGGTGGAGTAACTCAGACAATGACCGTGTGCCGTATGAGCTCTTTCCGCGAGTAGCACTCTGTAGAGTGCAGGGCGACTTTTACATAAACCAAGTCTTTTCGGGACACGGCGCCACCAGGCTCGCTTCTTCCACAGGGACCCTACGTGTTTCTGTTAGAAGAGGCGAAAGCTCTATCAGACATTGTCTATATGAGTGCGTAATCTGGAAACCACTACGGGATAAATGCTTCGCATGAAATTTCCGGAATCTACCGCGCCGCGACTTTTGTCTAGATGGCAACTGCCGAAAGGGAATATGAGTCATAGTAAATGACGTACTACTGAAGACACTTGACCCCAACCTGGGTCGCAGTAAGGCAGGTCGTTTTGCCAGAACCTACCGTGGCCTCATGCCGCGATCGAACGCAATAGTACCTCCCTGTGGATTCCACGGAGGGGGGGGGGGTGGTGCCAGAGCAAGTGGGTCGGAGACATTGTCTCTCTTCCCCACGTTCGCTCGGTAAGCATTTAGGTAAAAGGTTTTGGTTCTCTCTTGGTTGTATATTTGTACAAAGTGATTTATGTTAGCCAGTATTTAATCAAGCTCTATTTACCCTAGATAATTTTACTCGGAAACCCATGTCGTTCGAGGTCCCCTCAGGGTCTTGATCGGGTGGGGTTTGTACATATATATGTTAGTTTTGTAAATAGTATTTTTTTAGCATATTTATATTTGTTATCTTGTTTTGATTTGTTATTTGTTATTGCATATGTTTGTATGTATGTAACATGTTGGAACGCAAAGCCCCAGGGTATCTTGGAGGGTACAGGACATTTCGGTCCCGACACTTCGGTCCCGCCATTTCGGTCCCGCCGTTTCGGTCCCGAGACATTTCGGTCCCTGGCCATTTCGGTCCTGAGACATTTCGGTCCCTGGCCATTTCGGTCCCGAGACATTTCGGTCCCTGGCCATTTCGGTCCCTGGCCATTTCGGTCCCGAAACATTTCGGTCCCTGGCCATTTCAGTCCCGAGACATTTCGGTCCCTGGCCATTTCGGTCCCTGGCCATTTTGGTCCCCAGACATTTCGGTCCCTGGCCATTTCGGTCCCGAGACATTTCGGTCCCTGGCCATTTCGGTCCTTAGCCATTTCGGTCCCTTGTCATTTCGGTGCCCACCACCTTATAACTCGTATTCTAATTGTCGTGGGCCGCCAAACACTGTAATTTAAACATTATTTGGGACCTTTTTAAATTTTTTTAACACCCCCAACCCCCCAAATTAAAAAAAAAACTGAATATAACAGTCCGATAAATTTAAACTTTTATAACTCGTGATAATGAAATCACAGCGAGCTGAAAATTTGTTTGATTGAACAACGTGATATAATTTTACAGGGGACATTGTCTTTTTATTATTATTATTATTTAACAAAATGGATTTTTTAAGCTTTATTATTTGTTATTAATATTAGGTATTTTATATATAATATAAACTGCCATAGATGATTTTTTGGTTGTTTTCATACGTTTTTTAGATCCTTTAAATTATCATCATTAATTAAATAATTTAAAAAACTGTTCTTATTTTTTCTCCTTCTTACAATTAGATTAATAATAAATGTTTTCAATAATTCAATTGGACACTTATAAGCTATTGTAGGTAAATATTTCCTCAAATCATTCTTCTACATCCTCTCCTTTAATAATTCAGAAATGAGATATATTTATTGAAGCAAAAATATTTAATTTTTCTTATTACTTTTATAATACAAAGTTATAATTTTGTTTTCATAAGTTACTTTACCATTATAAACATTCGGAAAACAATAATGATTTGGTAATTAGGTGTGCCAGGAAAAATATTTTGTTGTCAGAAAACTCCACCCACCGCTTCATTTTTAAAAAAATAATTATTGGTTGCATTTTTAACAGTCCTCTCACCCATTGCAGACGATTTTTGTGAACTAATTTTACTGAAACTGGGCCTATTTCTTTGTAATAAGATGATTATTTTTTATTTTATGTAATAGTGTAAGTATTATTTTAATTAATTTTATTTTCAATTTTTAACTGACAAAACTAAGGTTTTTAGGTGCGTTCGTAATTATATAAATACGTAGCACCTGTAGTCGTCGTTCAGTCCGTCCGTCTGCCCGTCTGTCTGTCCGCATATAACAGAGCAAAAACAACCCAACCGAATGGTCTGAAATTTTAAATATATGATTGTTGCATAATTTTGTCGAGCCATTTCAAATTTTATGGATATCGGATGCATAGTTTAATTACAGGGACTGTCAAAAAATTTCCGTTACATTACGGCCAATGGGAAAAAATTATTGCAAGTGCATTTTAATGATGTTATAGCCTTCCGAGTGGTCTGAAATTTTAAATATATAATTGTTACAAAATTTTGTCGAGCCATTTGAAATTTTATGAAAATCGGTGTATAGTTTAATTACAGAGACAGCCAAAAGTTTTGCGTTACATTACGGGGAATGGGAAAAAATTATTGCAAGTGCATTTTAATGATGTCACAGGCTATGCACTCATGAAGTGCAAAAAAAAATATATACATTCAGTACAATATGGGGTGGAAAAAAATAATTATAAAACTAGTTACAGTACGAACGCACCTCATTTGCCACGTTTGACGAGCAATTTCCAACTTGTTTGTATTTGTCGTTTATTTATTGATTTTTATATTACCCTTTTCCTCCCACTTTCCCAGAAAAAAAAAATTAATAATTTTTTTATTTTAGTTTTATTATTAATTATATTAATAGTTTTAAATTTCGGTGACTTTAAATATAAAATAAATAAACATGTAAAAGATAAATTTCAGTTTATAACTACTATATGATAAGTTGAATATAAAATGTATTATGTATTGAGTTTATTTTAAAGTAAAAAAATGTAATGTATATTAATAATGTTATTAATTTAATAAATTAAGGATACATTAAATAAAAAATATATTTAATAAAATATTAATTTAATTTTTATACTAAAATTCCTAACTTTTTTGAGAATTAATTAATAGCAATTGTTAGTAGCAATTATTAATAGCACTGAAAGTTTTTATTCAAAAGTTTTAATTTATAATTTCCAAAAAATAATATAGGAAATTTTTGAAAAATCAGTCAAAAACATAAAGTCTAAGTAATAATTAATTACTTAATTAAACATAATAATAATAATAATAATAATAATAATAATAATAATAATGCAACATTGTACAAATACGTAAAAATACCTTTTAACAAGTGTTAGGTGATATTATGCAGATTTTAATTTTTTTAAGTACAGTTATAATTTACAATTCGCAAAAAGTAAGGAATTATTAATTAATTATAATTAAAGAGCAAAAATAATATTATAAGCTAACTAATAAATGAATAAACAACATGTTTATCTTCAGAACCCTTATCACTTTTATACATCCTAATGAAGTTAATAACGTTATAATAACCGAAAATTAAAAATATATATATTTGCATTTACCCTATAAAAACTATTATATAGTTCATGTAATAGTTTTTAAACAAGCAATTGATAAATTAGTTATCTAAACAATTAATAATTAAAGTAATTTTGAATTGATAAATACGTTTAATAAAAACAATTTAATTTTTGAATTTTTTTTTACTTAACAATTTAACTATGAGTGTTTTCAACTTGTCGTGCAAGTTAAATTCATGCTGTATCAAATTTATTGCAAACTAACGGCAAACAAGTAATCAAAAATACTGCAAACTTACTGCAAAGTAGTAATCTTTCCATATCACACTATAAGTTTAACCCCTTCGAAGGGGTCAATAGACCTGATCAGGTCTATTGATGGGAAAGCGCCGTCAGAAGGCGCATGCATAGGTTTATCACCATAAACAAATTTAGGTAATATTTGTACTTTTCATTTCGAGCATTTTTTGCTATTTAATAAGTATAGCGTTTAGAAAAAACGGTGCCTACCGAATAAAATTTCTGCAATTTCTGCGTATGTGCTGATTCTCATTGTTGTTGAGTCTCTCAATAGAGAGATTTTTTGCTTTCGTCACTTTCGTGAATTAAAGACAGTCTTGCCATCAGTTTTACAACAAACTACTCATGCAAGTGGGTGATGGTATACCTTGCGGGAGATTTGCTGCGAATTTCTCAATTCAAATTTGTCACGGCAAGATAATATCAGAAAAAATCAAACTTTCTGCTAATGTTCATGCTATCTGGGTTACCTAAAAAATTTCCATGGGGAGCGCAGCGGATCGCATGAACGGCTCATGCAATTGACACTTATGTGAAATCATTATCCAATATCTATTACAGCACAAATTCTTAATTCAATGGCAAGAAATTAAACATGAAAATTGCTGTTTTACACTTAACCACTTGGCCCTAACTTTATTGTAGGCAAATGTTATGTAATATGAAACTCGATTTAACCCATTCGCTGCCAAAACTAAGAATTTTCAAATTTTTTGTTGAAGGTCGTTTGCCAGCACAAATTCAGAAAGATAAATTTCGCTTTACTAATACAGCGAAATTTCTGCCAATAAATGAGGCATTTTTTTAGATTCTAAAATAGTAGTGACAAAGTAATCAATAAATTAAAGACACGAGTATACTCGTGAATAACAGCGAATGGGTTAATTAAATTTAACTCTTCAGTATGCGCTCAGCTTTTTACATCATAAGTGAATCTTTTTCACTGGTAAATATTAATGTAACTTGAATGTATTATTAGTTGCAGTTATAGAGATTGGCCTTATATTTTTTATCCATGCTTTTTTTTTTAAATTAAGAAATTAAATAAGGATATACCTAAATTCTTAAAGTTACTCGAAATACTTCTATCATATATACACAGTCAAGACAAGATTCCAAGGACTGGTAAAAAGCTCCATTTTAGACAGGCTTCCATGTAAAGAAGTGTAATTAATTATACTTCTAAGATACACTACCTCAATAAGATCTATTCTTCGTTTCGCAGGGATTCTGAAACTCTTCCGTTTGAGACAGGATTCCGTTATAGAAAGATTCCGCTTTCACAGGTTTCACTATGCTTCACTAAAGAAGGGTGAAAATCTCCTTTTCAGACAGGTTTTCAGCAAATTTAATTGTATCGCAATTCATATTAAGACCATGTAACGCTTACGTTAAAGACAGGATTCTGTTATAGACAATTACTATTTTGACAAGTTTTATTCTATTCATATGATATAAATAAGTATATTTATATAAATACACATAACTTTTAAAAATGGAACCTGCCTATAACGGAGTTCTGTCTTAAACATAAATGTTCCATAGTGCTACGGAAAAAAATACTATACAAATACACCAAATAACACGGAAACCTGTGTAAAACGGAATTTTCCACCAATATTTACAATTTCATCTTGACAGGTTTTACTATATATATAACATGAAGGGAAAATTCTGGACCCTCCCCCCGCCGAAAAGAAATCCTGGCTACGCCACTGCATGTCGTCCCGGTTTTTTTAAGCCATTAATGATGAAAAATGCCGTGTAGCCACAAAAAAGCACCGGCTGACTAGAACAAAGAGAGCACGAGTAGAATAATTCTTCTATCTGGATCTTTATTTAGCATAATCAAATGGGGGAAGCCAGGACATCTACACTTGACATATATAATATTCTTTTGAATGAATAACACATAGATATCAAGAAAAGCCAAATATGTTTTCTAAATTTCCAAATTTCTTCATTGTGATATATTTATAAAATTTCTTAATTTAAAATGAAATTTTACGTAAAAGTGATTCACTATACATTATTATTTTGAGATTTTATGTTATTTTTTTGTATTTTCATTTTTATTTTTTATTTGTCATATTAAAACATGTAGGCTGCTTTAATTCTAAGTATATAAGTCAAATAAATAACAAAGAAATATTTGAAATACAGAATTAATTTTAAATACGAAAAGAATATTTTATGACAATAGAAATTTTAAAATTTTGATTTATGTTTATTGTGCTCGTAGTTTTTGAATGTAATAAGCATATAAAAGTCTTAAATATATTAAAAAGGATTTGTAATTGTTGCAAACCACTTCACCGTCGACAGGTATGGAGAAAAACTGCTTTTATCCCCGAGTTATCTCGGGGAAAACGGTGAAGTGGTTCAAAATTAAAAATATTTTTAAACGACACCGGTAGAAATAGCGGTAATATTATTGTTACATGTAAAAAGATTAATGCAAACTTTTAAATAGTTTTTTCAAAAAATAGTGAATTAAAATAATTATTAAAATAAAATAGAAAGTTCTAATCTGTTCCGGTGCAGAATTAAAAAAATAATGTGTCTTTATCACAATTCCATGTTAAGAACCCCCTTTTTAAAAAATATGTAAAATGCAATACATTTAAAATTGATGCGCCGTTAAATAATAGGATAAAATAAAGATTTCTAAAAATATTTGCAGATTTTTTCATTATTAATCACATAGTGTGCAAATTATATACAATTGAATATGTGCATTTTGGCATGGGCATTTGCATATGAAAATTAAAGATCGACTTATAAATATTTTTAAATTGTCTGGACTTTATATTTATGATAGGCTAAAATATGAGGAGCTTCTATAAAGAATCCACAGAACTCTCCCTTCCCCCACTCCTGAAAACGATTACTTCTACCATATAAAATTTGCATGGGGTGCTACAATTTGATTGCGAGTTATACGTGTTTGCGGTTTTCGGCCCCCTATATTCGGTTATACTAAAATTTCAAGGGTTCAGTTAAAAAATCTTATAATGTACCTCCTTTTTTAAAGATTACGTTTACCGTACAAAATATGAGTGTGATTACGATAATTACAGAGAGAGTTATAAATGTTTTAATTTATCAGGACCTTATACTTAAGATACACTAAAATATATAAAAAGTCAACAGAGCCCCCCCCCCCCCCCCCCTGTCTTATAAAACGATTATGATTATCATAGGAAATTTGTATGGGCTGCGACAATTTTGATCTGTGTTATAAATGTTTGCGTTTTCGAGTCCTTATATTCAAGTTATACTAAAATTTAGGGAGTTCAGTTAAAAAATTTGATAATGTCCCTCCTTTTATAAAGATTACGTTTACCATACAAAATATGAGTGTTTTGCGATAATTATAGATCGAGTTATAAATGTCTTAATTTATCAGACCCTTATACTTATGATACACTAAAATATAGAAAATGTCAATCCCCCCCCCCTTGTTTTTTAAAATGATTACCATACGAAATTTGTGTGTGTTTACTAAAATTTTAAGGCCTTTCTTTAAAAAACTCTACAATGTCCCCTATAAAATTGTCACCTATTTCAAGTGCACAAAATTTCAGCTTGCTGGAGAAGGGACCGAAATATCTCGGGACCGAAATGTCTTGGGACCGAATTGTCTCGGGACCGAAATGTCTTGGGACCGAAATGTCTCGGGACCGAAATGTCTTGGGACCGAATTGTCTCGGGACCGAAATGTCTTGGGACCGAAATGTCTCGGGACCGAAATGTCTTGGGACCGAATTGTCTCGGGACCGAAATGTCTCGGGACCGAAATGTCTCAGGACCGAATTGTCTCGGGACCGAAATGTCTCGGGACCGAAATGTCTTGGGACCGAAACGGCGGGACCGAAATGGCGGGACCGAAGTGTCGGGACCGAAACGTCCTGCTTCCTATCTGGGAGCGCCCGACTTTGGTTGGGAGGTAGATGTCGATCGAGCGGGTCGCGTGCCTACTTGCGTTTTCAGCCTATTGCCTCCCGGCCTTTCTTGGGTCTTGTCTTGGTGCCTTGGTACGTGACGGAAGCCGGTTGGCTGGGTCCGCGGACCGTGAGTCAGCTTCGTCGGCCTGCTCGTGTTCGAAGCCTCCGGTCAAAGTCACGTTCTGGCGATGGTATGAAACAGCCACCACTGCTCGGGATCAAGAGCACTAGTGTTCAAGTACCTTCGGCGGCTGCTCAGGTGGGGGACCGGGCTTGCGCCGGTCTCTCCCGCCGCCCTCATCTCCGTAGGGGGGCAGTGGGCGGGCCCGGCGGGACTCCGGGCCTTCCTCCTTCGGTTGTTCCTCAAAAATGTCTTCGCCGGATAATGGTATTTGATCTTGAGGTACCTCCGTAGAGTAACCCCTCCGTAGGGATCTCCGGAAAAGGCTCGTGGGCTCGCTCCTATATAGGTGTTCGCTTCCTGCGTGTCGTTAGGGCTAACTGCGAAGAGACCAAGGGAAGGAACCACTAGGCTCCTCGGACGGGTGGATTTTCTAACGTTTCGGCCGGACATACAACTCTTGGGCGCAGGGTGCGTGGTGCGCGATGGGCGGCGCGCACCCTTTGGCGACAGCGTGCTGGCGGCGGCATCACGATGAGGAAACTTCTTGAAAGAGGGCTCATTCCGTGCCAGTTATGCCCCAGTCTGGGCCCCGAGAGACCCATGTCGCCGAACGAAGGCTCGCAGCTTGGCTGCGAGAGGTAGTTTTTTTTATTCCTAACAATGCAAATGAATGGTAATTTAGAACGCTTTCCGTTCATTTCATCTTTTAAAATTTGTATTTTTGGAAACCATTCTTAGAGAGCATATGCATCTTTAAAGTACCCCGTCCAAAAATGTCAACCCGATAAAAAGTTTTTAGGTCAGCAGTAGCACAGAAAAAAAAATAGATAGTTTTTCGTTCCTGCATCATTTTACTTAGAGATTTTTTTAGAAATTGTTCATTTGCGAGTATTTACGTCTTAAAAGCAACATTCATGCAAATTTTCATCTTTATATCCCTAATAATTCTATGCACTTCGTTATTTAGATCAGCGTTAGAACTTTGTCCGCTTTATTTAGTCTTTTTAATTTCGATTTTTTTAGAATTCGTTCTAATGCGTGCATCACAGTTTGAATTCTTTCTATAACGAGCATTTAGATTTTAAAAGTTACTACTATGCCAAATTTTAAGTTTCTAGACCCAACAGTATCACACAAATTGCAGAGTAGATCTTTTTTTTCAGGTGCGCCCTTTTAATTTTGTTTTGTTTTGTTTTTTAACTGACCGGAATGTACGACTTAAATGTAATAAGCATGTGAAAATTTAAAAATTCTTTCTCTAACAATTACAAATAAATCGTGATTTAGAAACTTTATAGAACGTCTTACGTTTATCTCTAACTATAAAATTTTGAACCTTGTAGAAAGTGTTATAACGAGTATTTATATCTTAAAAATAACAACCGCACAAAATTTGAAATTTCTAGCCTAAACAATATCTCAGAATTCGATATTTTAGAACTTTTCTGCTCCTGCACCCATGAAGAGTGTTGTACTGACATAAAATATATTCTTTGTTGGAGCAGAGATGGTTGCCAGCATTTTCTTTACTCAACGTTCGTAATACATTCTTTTCATTTGAAATACATAAATTAAATACATAAAAGAAAAACACGACTTTGACTCATTTCTTTTAAAAGACAAATAAGTAAAAATAATAATAAGAGATAATAAGTCAAAACATTTTCTTTCAACATCAAAGAATTGTTTCTAGATTACACATGCGAAAAAAAAGCTGCTTTTGGCGAAAAAATGCTCTTATCTAAATTTTAACTGGCTAAAAATAAAATACCGTGACTACTTCAAATGTTGTAGGAATGTTCCGTAATCTGGTTTGCAAGCAATGCCGTATTTTAACACGTTGGAAGCCAAGTCTATTTTGTCTTTCTTTCCGATTGGGCCATGAAATGAGATTCCCATTACACAATCTATAAGTGTCAGTCACACGCGGCATAAACGGAAAGTTCAGTGTCAGTCACAGGTGACTGACGTGGCACTCAGCGTGTTAAAAAGCGTCGCTTAACGCCAATTTAATTTCATTGCTATAATTTTTTTTTTTTTTTTTGGGGGGGGGGGGGGGGGAGAGGTTACAAATATTTACATTTGACTTTAAACTTTTGTTCGTACATCTGTTGCTTGTATAATTAATTAGTACCTCGATGATCGAGCTTCACTCGAAACATGTGCAAAATATTCTTTCTGTGGTTATTTGACCAAAGCCAATTTTACAACACTATTATAACTGTCATATAGTTGTAACAATGTTGTTGTTAGTATTATTCTTGTTTGACAGCAACCTTTTCAGTGTATCTGAATGCGGATTCTTGGCCATTCTTGTTGTACGAAGTGTGGCTATAACATATTCGTTTCATTTCGCATGACATGGACCCATTGCTCCACAGATGTCATATTTGCACGACATTGGCACGACTTTTTCTGACACTAAAGCCATATACGCACCGGGGTACTTAATTGGAGCCAAAGTGTCTTATTTTTCTTGATATGGTAAACCGGGTGTTGTGTTTATTTATTAATAAATTGTTTATTTAATTTTACATTATTTTCTAAAATTATATATTTGTTTTTGTTCTGTAGTTAACAATTAAACTTTTTTTTATTTTCTGTTATTCTCTTTTTAAATATAGATATGTAACTGGTTTTCGAAAATGAGGTTTTCACCAAATTGACGTTAAAAAAATCACGCCACCATTGGGCGAATATGACATCCGTGCCCCAATGGCAATATTTATACTCTTATGTTAGCCGAACGCAGGTGATAAATAGCTAGAATATTTCCCCATACCTTATTCATATTACATTCATTTAATTTAAAACGTAATCCTTCCATTCCATACCTGATTTTAACTATTTCATGTTACCTATCCAATAATACTTTTGACGTTTTTAAATAGTTGGTGCAATTTGAGCTTATAAATGATATACATACATGTACGAGGGGGAGTCGGAAAGTAAGATTCCCCTGTCGACTGTGTTCAGAGTTGTGTACAAAAGTAAAAAAAATATATGGGGAAATTAAAGATAGGACATATCTTTAGTTTTCTACATAATTACCAAGTACATTGAGACATTTGTCATACTGCTTGATAGGCTTCAAAAACTCTCCAGGAAAAAATCAGGGCTTTGCATATGGAAGAAGCGTTGAACAGCTTGTTTGCCTTCAGCATTGCTCCCTAAGCGCCTTCCGCAGAGATTCTTCTTCGAAGCCGGAAATAGATGGAGGACACTTGGTGCGAGATCAAGACTGTATGGCGGAAGGTGTAGGCGCTCACAACCAAGAGTTACAATATGATTTTGCGTTGCAGTCGTCGAGTGTTCATAGTCGTTCAACGCTTCGTCCGTATGCAAAGCCCTGATTTTTTTCCTGGAGGGCTTTTTGAAGCTTATAAAGCAGTATGACAAATGTCTCAATGTACTTGGTACTTATGTGGAAAAATAAGATTATGTTTTATTTTTAATGTCTCATTACATTTTTTGTCTTTCATACACACCTTTGTCCACAGTCGCCAGGGGAAAATTATTTTCCGACTCACCCTCTTAAATAACCTGATGAGCGTCTATGCTTCTTTTCTCAGATAAATATAAACATTGTATTTATACATAATATTTTTTTCGTACAACTTAGTTATCCCGTCGACCAAAAATCTATCGCGAAACTATAAGATTAGATGCCATTAATGGTTGATCGTAAATGTCACATTCACTTGACTTTAAGCGAGCTAAAGGTATCTACGTCATCAAGTGATTGTTTTTCGACGTTTTATTTCTATTTTTATTAATTGTATACAAATTTATTTGTTCTTTCGTTATTTAAAATAAACATTATGCCAATTTATATATTTTGTCAAATCATTATATATATATATATATATATATGTGTGTGTGTGTGTGTGTGTGTGTGTGTGTGTGTATACATACAAGTTATTTCTATTTGTACGTGAAAATAGGTAAACAACTTTTTTACACAATAAATTTCATAAATGTTTAAAGAAATGCTTGAGTACATAGGTTATTAGAAAATATGTATGAAATGTGTACTTCTCTCGCTAAACACATTTTCTCTACATCGCCAAGGCCCGTATACTGCCCGTGTACTGAAAAAGTACCAATATCATTTAAAATAATAAAACGAAAAAAAAAGAAGAACAAATGATACCATAATCAAAATGTTTTATTTTATCATCAAAGAACTATTTCTAATTTGCTCACGCGAAATGTAAAAGACGCTATTGGTGATTGAAAAATCATGTTACAGAGATTATCCCAAAATATCAAATAATAAGATATTTTGCCTTTTTTCTTTTAATTAGAAAAAAAAAATCCAAATTTATTTTATTGTTAAAATAGGTTTTACTATACATTAATATTAGTGCGTGGATATTTTCTTTGTTCCAATTGCTGTAATCCATGCTCCATGTGCTTTAATCTGATTTTCTACGAAAACATCCATGCACTGAAAATGACGTACAGTACATTTCCGTGACGTATGAAGATAAATTGTGCTTTTTATCAGTTTTTATATATAATTTTTAAAAGGCTTTGAACTTATTTTTGATAGCAGGTGCATTCAGTTGTCTACCCTCATAGGTAAATTCTGGTGCAATGAGAAAAGAATCCCAACAAATACTTTGTGAGTTATGCTTGAAGATAGGTTTTTATTAGGCATACTTTTAATAGGCCATGACTTTCATATCCATCGTAGCCGTATGTGCCCGGAAAGTAATATTTCGCTGTGTATTAGCCTACGCTTCGCTCAGACAACTATTTTTTTTAAGTAATCAGCACTGATTTTTATCCATTTGGAAAAATGGTTATTGTCCTCTGTCAGGGTAAGAAATCAAAAACATATCTGAAGCGTTTTATTGGCTGAATCCACATTTTATTCGTTTTCTGAATGGTGTATTTAGTAATCTGTGTTTTCCTTTTACTTTCAACAGAGATGGATACTTCTATTGCCACTATGACAAAAATGTAATAAAAGTACAAAAAAAAATAATAATGACTCAGAAACAAATTGAAATACAGCTTTCAAACAAATTGCATTTAAAAGTACATTTCTTTCTCCGTACGACGGTGTAAAAAGTAATATTGTGGGATATTTAGTAGTTTAAGAATGAAATTTCATTTAAAATTGGTCCAGGAATATTAATGCTTAATCCATGGCGTACGTAATGAATGACCAGCTCCGTAGAAGTTTAAAAATTTACAGTACCAAAAAAAGTAATCCATGACGTAGGTAATGTATGATGAACTCCGTGCGATTTTTTATGTATTAAATTTTAGTCTTTGTAAAAATCATTTTCCAAATGGTCGTTGTAATTTGTTAAATTGCATTTTTTTAAACTGTTTTAAACTGTATTATAAAAATAATTTAATCTAAGGTATGGTCTTTAAATTGACGGTATTATATATTTATTGCCAAAGTATTACTCAAATACGCAATATGCAAAATTATCTAATAAGATATTTTTCGTCAAAAAAAAGAAACTCTCACATCTACTATGCAATTTCTGTGACGTCCGGATTCCAAAAGGTTGCCTCATTTTCACTTGCGAAACAGATATAGATGCCTTTTGTGGGGATAATTATTATTGGGGTGCCGCAATGTCTGTAAAGCTTTCGCGGTTTTTTTTTTCCTAATCTGTTGTCTGCAATTGCTGTCCACAGCATAACTTTATTAGCGTAAGACCTATGATTTTGAAAAGGCGGATATTGTTGTTGACTGATAATAGTTGAATTTATTTTATTCTGAAAAGTTAAGTCATGTCATTGTTAAAGTTAAGGAGTGATGCAATGTACCCGGCATTCGGTTTAGTACGTGATTTACTGCCTAATATTTTGCCGAGCTATGAAGATGTAATGTTGTATTTTTTATGGACGTATCGTGACAAAAAACATCAAAAACTATACAGAAATCTTGTAAGTGACACGTGCGTGGAAGTTGCCTAGAAAGTCGTGAAAATGTGGTAATTTTCCTCAGTTCCAATTATAGATCATAGTGTTGTATTTCAAAAAATAAAATCATATCATTATAAATATCGAAACTTATCAAAACCTTATGCGTCTAAAAAAGATTATTGCAAGTATCGTGAGAGAATTAAAATATTTCCATAAGAAGCAAAGTCCATTTTTGATATTGCGTCGTTCAAGTGTAAATGTTTTGAATCTTGTAACTGCGAGAAAACGAAAAGAATACCAGCAGAGAAAGGAAATTTTTGCTTGATCAACGTACCAACCGAAATATGGCTATTGGTACCTTCGATATGAAGAGACCAAACAAACCCTTGGTGTCATAACACGAATGAGGAAAAGGAAAGTCTTTGAAGATAAAACAAAAGCTGAAATTATTGCATTAGCCATAGCTAGTAGCAGTAAAAGCCAAATGAATTGAAAAAAAATCTCTATCTGAACTATACATAAAAATGAGCCATGTACTAATACATCGTCAAAGTTACTATTCATATTCAGGATAAGCAATTTCTCGTGGTCGCTAAAACTTTGGACAGATATGGTGTTTTCGACAGAGCTAGAGTAGAGATTGTTTCTGCTACTCTCCAAAACATTGGCTTGATATTCGAGAGTATCTTATCGAATGTTGTGGACAGAAGTAAAATTAGACGAGCACGGCAAAAAAAAAAAAAAAGAGATTCATATTAATCAATATGTCCGTATATTTAGAAATCGATCAGTTTGGTTTATATTTTGATGGCCGTAAGGACAAAACTCTTATCATGGAAGATATACGGCGAACATTTGTATTAGAGGAACACGTAAGCTTAATAAAGGAACCAGGTTCAGAGTATTTGGAGCACCTTTCGTTACAATCTGAAAGACATTAATTTTAAGTGAAGAAATCTAAAAAAATTTAACTACAAAATATACTGATACCAGTAAGCTTGTTGTAATTGGCTGTGACACAACTACAGTTAACACGAATTATGAAGGAGGTGTCATACGATATCTAGAACAGAAAGAAAGAAAGCCACTTCAATGGCTTATTTGCCAAATACATGCCAATGAGCTTATCTTGCACCATTTGTTCGAGCATCTTGATGGAACAACAAATGGGCCTCAAAGTTTTACAGGATCTATTGGGAAATCTCTAAAAGATTGTGAACTTCTTCCTCTTGTAAATTATGAGAGTATAAGCTGTACTTTGCCATAAATTACTAATAAAAAGGATTTAAGCACGGATCAACTCTATTTGCTTGAGATATGTGATGCAATGTTTCGAGATTGCGTCCCGAAAAATTGTATAAAAGAAATCCTGGTAAAATTGTGCATTCTACGTGGCTCACAGTGAAAATTGAATTATTAGGCTATACGTTTCTTCAAGCGTTGATTCTGTCAAATTTTATACTAAGAGTTTATGCAACTATATCATTTCAAATTAAAACTAAGCCTTCATGCATTTGTGGAGCTAAATATTTGCACCGAACAGTTATGTTATCACGATAATTACCAAAGTATTTACAAACAATAATAGATCCCGTAATTCATTGAAATGGTTATTATTGTCACCTGGAAAAAATTTGGCTTGATATGTTAGCTGACGATAGGGACTATTTAAGAGTGTTGGCACAACGCAGAACTATAAAATCTTGAAAGTCAAGAAATTCTTAACTTATAAGTTGCCTGAGATCAATTTCGAAATGCAAAGACTATACCGATTTTATAAATTGGGCTGAAGTGACCGTGACACAATCACCATTATCTAAGTTCTTAAATAATAACATTCTTACAAAGTGTATCCTAAATCCAAAGGCGATGAAGACATTTTACCTAAGATTAAACTATATCCTTGTCACAATCAAGCCACTGAAAGATGTGTGGAACTTGTTACGGAGGTTCTTTTTCTGTTTGTGGTCCTTTGAGACGCGATGGGTTCATTAAAACTTGTCTGGAGTCTCGAAAAAAAAATGCTAGTTTTTGAAACCAAAAAACAGTATGGGCAGTTATTTTTTACAGTTTTTTTTACCAATTTATACAGTTTTATACAGTTTTAACAGTATATACTATAAATGTTAACTTCATTGCTTGAAAATTTTAATAGTAAATTATAAATATTGCATAATTTTACTCATAAATATATAATAATAATAATAATATTTCGATGATCAGTCTTTTGAATTATATTGATATTAATTGATTGTACATTAGAGAAAATAAATGTGAAAATGCACAATTTTTACGTTTTTTCTCAATATTCAATGACCTTGGGGCAGTATTTAATATTAATATTTTTCAAAGATATTTTATACTCAGACTGTGGATATGATTGAGCAACTTTCCCACATGGCCCCATTTTGATTTGGATAAGAAAAAATCCATGGGCGAGCGGTCCACCCTAGAGTCTTCTATATTCCTGTGAGGAAATTCTTAAACTCTTAACTCTTAAATTCTTAAACATCTGAGATTTCCACCTTCTAGGAATTTCTTAAGGTTTTTTGTGATTTTTATTTAACAGTTCCTTTCAAAACTAGAGATCGATGACCATTTTTTTTAAAGAACACAACGGTGGGAAAATATTTCTGGACTTTACGAAAAACACCTGGCAATGATTTAGCTACCTCACGTGTTCTTTAAATATCAGCCTAGGTTGTCATTGGTACAAAATTAAAAAAATGAAATGAAGAATTTTGTACAATGTTATATGAATGATAATAATATTACTATGTATGATATTACTCAGACGGATCGGAACAAAATGTAATTTAATATTATATATACAGAGATATAAAATTGTATATTTTCCTTCTTATACTCATTAGATATACGATGTGCACTTATCAAGAGTTATTTTAAGCTCTCCTTTGGGTATCTGGTATCATCACATGTAACATCACTGCCTCATGGTGTTTAATAAAACATAATCTGATTTGCTGGGATATTTAGAAAGTCATTTTTGAACATTTGAAGACCCGAGAGCCCCACCATGGGAAAGGTGTCTTTGATAATCACGTGTGACTTTATTCCAGCGTGTTTTTTATATAGAATCTTGGTGCCCTACGACAAATAGATCGCGAGTTAGCAGTGTTTCAAAATCTTCGACCCTTCCCGTTAAGAAAACTACTATTTCTTAATATTACTTAAGAATATTTGGTGTTTATCACACGTTGCCAAGTAACTTAAAATGCCTTAATTTTATTTTATTAATTTATTTTTAAGTTAAACAAATATTAACATTTTGTATTGCCAGCTAAAACGCACCTGTGTAAACTTATTTTATAATCCCAACATCTCAGGAAGTGAGTGAAAAATCGATTACAAATTTCTATAAATTGCATTCAAAACAAAGTTGGGTTTTAAAAAAGAATATAAAAGAGCAATTTCACTTCCTCGAGCTCAATATGTAGCATATAGTAATGCGCTGTTAAAAAGAAATATCAAATGCAGCTGGATTAATATAGTTTTGAAATAGGAAAGTTACAAAAAATGATTGAAACTATGATAATGATCAATAAAAGTGTGTTACTTAATATTTATATTTATATTTCTTGTTATTACGAATCTTGATTTAAATTTTTAATGTTTATTGTATAGCAATCTTCCAAATGAAAGTAAATCATAATTCTTTTAAAAGTGGACCTGTTTTCTTTAAAGATTTTTCAGCATAAGAAAATGTTATGATCCACCCACCCTTGTATGTCTAAAGAACTATATAGAATTACATCATTTCACATACATTCAAGAGGTTCAAAACGCAATACAGTATTTTTGTTAACAAAAATATCATCCTAGCAATTTTCATATTTTGAATAATATATTTTTATCATAATTTATCTTGAGAAGCATATTTATGTGAAGTCATTGAAAAATTAGAGTTGTTTTCAAAATCACTTATAATTTCTCAAAAGGAATTTATAATCAGCTATAAATTTTATTTAAATGAATTTGAATATTTTCTGAATAACAACATTGCTTTTTCCTGCTAAGCGTTCATGCCACCTAAATCACTAACTGAAAACAAGGTTTACGTGTTTTCAAGAACTTATAGTTATGTTGGCATATAACCTACCTAAAAGTTTGGGTGCGTTTAAAATAATTTGTTTAATCACACGCAATGTATCGTTTAGGAACTTATTTCATTAAAGATTCATCAAGTTTCACTTATGAAATTCTAAATTTAAATATTTTATGCTGAAGAATTGAACAGTTTCAATAATAAAAAAATACAAAAGTAGTTTCTCTTTCAGCGGTTTTATCTGCAGAATATATGTTCCAAAGTTTGGAAAATAAGAAACCAAGTTTGAACTGACATTAAATTATAATATGGACACTCTTTATAGTTATGTTATTGCTATTTATATGCCTATTTTCTGAAAACTCCTCACTTCGTTTAGAAATAACTGGTTTTTCTATTATTTCCAATGAGAGTTTCAAAACCACTTTTGAAATATTTGGAATTATATTAAGATTATTTAAATAAAGAAATGTTTTCTTCTATAAATGACTTGTTATTTTACGCCTTTGTTTAAAGAATGATGTAACTAAGAAAAATATGGAGCCATGAAGAATATTTATAGTAATTGTACTATATAAATCATTCAAAATATTTTTTATTATATTATACTAAAATGTTGCTTACAAGTAGTTCAGAAATAAAATTTTAAAATCGAAAATGTTATGATTGTTTTTAATTTATTTTCATATTGTCGGAGAACATTTGCAGTTTTTTTATATAAATGAAAAATAAATTGATTTGAAACACGATTGTAAATTAATTGCACGATATAACTTTATTAAACTACAAATAGATAACATGATAAAATTCGAAAGTGATTTCGTAATAGAGAGAACAGACATAGCTCCATGGTTTTCTGATAGTCTATGGCTATGTCATACATATCAAATTTACTTACGTTCCTTTAACCTCGCGCTTTGTCATCTTCACATGTTTGATTTCTTGTACTTCTTTCATACATTTGTTTTTTAATATTTCTTAACTTTAAACTAAAGATGGAGTTTTAAAAACTCCGAAACAGCTATGAGCTGTCTATTTTTATACTTAATTTGTGTTTTTTTTTTTTTTTTATCGCGCTGACTATTTTTAATTGAAAATTTGGCATACAGTTTCATAAAATTGTTTTAATTGTCTTTTTTGGTCTAAAAATTATAACATGTTTCACATAAAAAATCATAATAGTCGGTTATATATAAAAATATTTTCAAGTTGCATTTGTTCTAAATAAATATCTTAAAACATTACAATTGCTTCTTATTTATTATATTTTCAATTATCAATTTCAATTTCAATTATTTTAATCCGCTTTTTAAAAATGTTTGACTGAGTAAAGCAAGCTTCCTTTCTATAGGAATTTTTCCAAAAACTGAACCTTTATTTAGTTAAAATATACCTAATTTTTTATCCGTTTCATAAAAACGAAAGGATTAAAATTTCTCTTTAAAAAATCATTATTCATATTCATTTTTTTTAACTAATGGAACACATTTATATGTAAGAGAATAAATATGTTATTTTGAAAGAAAATATTAAAAGCAAATTATAATATATTAGAAATTTTCCAACATTTCAAGAGATATTAAAAGCATATAAAAGATATAAAAAGAGAGAGATCAAGAGATATAAAAAGCATTCGTCGAAAAATGCTTGTTCATTAACTTCGATACAGTAGAATAAATTTTATTATTCAGAAAAGAGGATGATATATTTTTTAATAAAAGATAAATTAACTCACACGATAAGATTATATTGGAAAAAAAAAGTAATGGATTGGGTGTATAACATTTTATTTATCACACTGTAAAAAAAGACGGATGTTTCTTAATCTACAAAAATGTTGTATAATCAAGAACGAAAATATACAATAACCTCTTCCGAGTCACCGATGATTACGAAAAGCGTTCCTTTACCTTTAAAAAACTCAGAAAACTATTTAATTTTGAAATTTTAAGAAGAATATATAAAAATTAATTTTTATTAGTTGCTCGTCATTTGTCGCAAACGTTTCTGAGTAGCTTTTACAGTGAAAGAATCAGTTTTCTCGAATCGGAATATCACTTTTTTGGATGCTATCAATTCTCAGGTAAATATTTTGATATTCAGAGAACATGTTTAATAGACAAACATACTAAATTAACAGCATTTAGAGGTTTCAGGACTCTGAAAATTTGAAAAAATGAAAAAAAAAGACCCTTTTCAAAATTTAATACCTTAAAATGTATTTGATTTTAAGACACAATTTTTATTGGAATTAAAAGAGATAAGTATGTTCTTTCATTTCATGTATTTAAAAAATCGCAAGATGCAGAATTTTCATTTACAGGGAGCTCCAAACTCACATTTTCGAGAAAAAAAATGACATAACAGATTACACGCAGGATTAAAATAAATCTTGCAACTAGAATGAAAATTTTGGTGCCTACTTTTACTTCACATTGTAATAATTACTCTGAACCTAAATAAAATATATTTAAAACATTTCTCTATTTTTAATACAAAGTTTTATTTAGTTAATGCAAAATGTAGAAATTTTCAACAGTATAATCACATATTTTTTTGAACAATAAAAAGGAAATTTTAGGTTAAGTTTATACTAACAAATATTATGGAGAAGAATACTTATGGAGGAGTTTTATTCTCCATGCAGCGGTGGTTCACGGGTTCGTAGGTATTGTAAGATTTAAAAAGAAAAAAAAAAAAAAAAAACCCTCCAACATTATAGGTAAAAGAAAGTGCAGTCAATGTTTATTCATTCTCAAATTAAAATAAACAATTCGAGGAAAAGCAACATATATGAAGCTATGTAGATATATAATTATCCAAGAAAAAGTGCTCCATAACGTCAAAACAGGAAAAAAACAACAGCGGCCCTTTCACGGACCTTACAGCAGAGGGGTAGGGAGCCAACTGCACTTTTTGCGCACCGAATCACATGACTTGGCGTATTACATTATCGCCAACTTACAAAATTTTTGACGCCAGAATTACAGACACAAAGCATTGGCGGCACTTTTAGCAGACAATTAACGTGGCAGCCCCCCTTTTAGCACACCCACAGGATGTGAAGTAACCATACATGTTTCAAGAATAAGAACGACATGAAGTCTGGCTTGGTTTACATTAACAACAAATTGCGCTTAAATGTGATTGTGAAATCTTTAACGAAGGTATGTAACATGTAGAAGCCATATGTGTTAAGATAAATAAAATATAATTTGAAAACGCAATTCCCATAAAATACTTTTTTATTTCTTTCATTTTACCCGTCAAATTCAAATAACAATTAAGAGTGGCTTATTTATAATACGATAAAGAAAATAATACGTTAAAAAAGTGCAGAAGCACAAGTTTATGTGTCCTTGATTGCTTTTAACAAAAACTCGTTAAGAAAGAAAAATAAATATGCGAGAATGAAATTTTCAATAAGTAAAAATGAAATTATAAAACATTATTTATTGAGTAAAGTTAGCTGTGCAAGGAGAAAGAAAAAAAAAATATGAATGTAGAACTATGAATTATTTTAGGGAAAATAACTAATATAATGATTTTACTTGTTCAAAGTAGATTTTGAGTTATGGGGGGGGGGGGTGAGGGACCGATATGTTGCAGAGAAATCTGCCACAAATATGAAACATCTGTTTAGAAAATTTCATGAAGAAATATTCAGAAGTTTTTGAGATAGCAAGCGCATTATGGCCAAAAATGTCTTTTGGAGAAAAATGACTTCAAAGTTTCAGAAACGCCGCTTCAGCTATTGAATGGGTATAATTCTAACAGCAATAACTTCTGTGTGGGAATTTCAAGGAAAAATTTACTTCTAAATGTTCGGAAAAGATAAGAGTTTAACATCTAAAAAAATAAAAATTTGAAAATTTTAAAGCTCTATGAATCCTGAGACCCCTTAACATTAATATGAAAATTTAAATTATCTTACTAAAATTGTGGGCACAAATTCTGTTTTGCAGCTGAAAATGTTTACTTGGGTATTGATAGAGTCTGAAAAACCGATTTTCCGGGTGCAGAAAACTGATTAATGCACTGTAAAAGCTACGTGGAAACATTTCCAAAAATTACGAGCAGCTAATAAAAATTTATTTTTATAAATTTTCCTTTAAATTTCAAAAATAAATTGTTTTCTGAGGTTTTTAAAGATAAAAGAACACTTTTCGGAATCTTGCGTGACTCGGAAGTGGCTATTATAAATTTGTGTGCGTGATTATTGTACATTATCTTAGATTAAGAATATCCGTCTTTTTTTAGAAAGAAGCTTAGCAATAAGTGTTTTATAAGCTAAGATATAAAAAGATAGTGATAACCATCTAGAATTGTTTAAAACATGCTTGGGCAATTACTGCTTTGATTAAGGGTCAAGAGGACCTTTGAGTTTGTCGAAACTATAAAAAACATCGCCTTTTTGAGACTACCAAAACACACATAATATGCAATTAAGATCTTTTTTCCACCGTTCTGCCTAAAGTATATATGCTTAGCTATATTACTTAAATTTTTTATTTAAAAATTCATCTCACAAATGCGTGAATTAAAATCATTAAGTGCTGCGTGCATGATATAACACTAAATGATGCATATGGAAAACCATTTTTGAACACAATGGAATTGCAACACACCTGCTTGAAATTTAAAACCAAAATATATAGAAAAAGTTTCCTTTAAAATTTAATTTTAGTACAAAAAATAAATAAATAAATAAATAAATAATAAAAAAATTAAGTTTTCCAAGTTCAAAAAAATAAAAAATAAAAAATAAATAAATTAATAATAATAATAATCAAAATATGTAATTTTTGGGGGGTTAAGCATAAAGACTATAAAGAAACACATATTTCGTTAATATTTTCAAGCTGTAATTATGTAGTTTGAAAGTAACTGCGCGCACATAAATTCTACTAATCTGAGAAAACGCGTTTTAAAATTTCAGTATCTACGACACTTCAATTGTATTCATCGTCTATAAATGATGATAGCTCAAAAAATAGATTTTTGTAAGTTTTTTGCAAATTGTTGAGAAATTATATAAATATCAGAAAATGTAAAATCCAAAAAATGATTTTTTGAAAGTTTAAAGGTTCCTATATTTTGCCATCGAAAAATATTTAATTTGCTAAAATAAATAGACTTTAATATTTTTTTTTAATAATTGAACAAGGAAGAAAACTCATACGTAAAGCATAGAATATGAAACAGTTTAGAACAGTTGCAGACTACTTTTTAAAAATTTCGCCCATAAAGAATAAGCATAACTAAACATTTGAGAAAACGTATAACACATTTGAAAATCAGGTTTCAACGATTACTGCTGATAGCCGTATAGGTATTTATATGCTTTTATTCAGCTCTGTACAGGATCTATAATAAATTTGTACAGGTTATACATAGTATGCTAAAACTGAATTTAGTGAGAAAAGAACAAAACACAGTTGAAAATTCACCTGAAGCAATTTCTACCAATAGAAGGAAGAAATTTAATTCTGGCAAAAACATCCTTAAAACTACCAAAATAACACTTCAAGGAATTACTATTTAAAGGCGGCTATGTATCCACTTCTTTACATAACCTTGCATAGGATTATATATATATATATGCTACACTCTTCACTTAGCATACTAAATGCAGTTGAGCTTGAAAATGCATAACTCAAATTAGAAAACACCTTCAAGGCATTCACACTCATTCTCACTGATGCTTTCGAATTATTTTGTGAAGCCCCGTGTACGGTCTATAACATTTATACGCACCATGTAGTATTACAAAATATAGTTTATCTTAAAATCGCATACGATAAATGAAAATGCACTTACATGTAACTTATTGAAATCTTCAGTAATGTAATTAATTTCCGACATGTTTAAAACAGTGCAACATAATTGCAATATATTGCGAACAGTTTTTAACGCAGGCAATAAAAATCGAAATCTTTTGTGTGATCCTGTAAATGAATGATAAATGCTTTGCACGCAATCTTTTACAATAAGTATGTATTAGTGCATATCATAAATTCATATCAATTTCATTATGTTTGTAACAGTGTACACATCATTAAAAAACGTTGCAGACGATTTTTCTTCATAGACCATAGTATAATGTAATACTTTTCAGCGTACGCTAAGTGTTTACATAACTTATTATATAGTAACCATCTTCTAATGTATCTCAATAATGTATTTACATTTCATTATATTTAAAATAATGTAATTACTATTAAAATACATCGGAAATGATTTTTCTCCATAGACCATAATGTACCGGAATATTCTCGAGTGCCCCTTTAAATGAACTTTCAATGGTCCACAATTCATTTTCCTAATCGAACATGCCAATGTAAGACTCAATAACGTATATCTACTACATGGTAATCTGTGTATATTTACGCGAGTTAGAGCACGGACAAACAAACCCAACTGATAAACACTTTTAAACAACACTACTCAAAACAATTATGATATATTACGAGTTCTGTAGGAAACGAGCATACAAATAAAACTATTTTAACAAAATTAAAGAAAAGATGTTAACACGAAATTTATAATGTTTTATAAAGTTTGGAATATGCAAATTTTGTCTCTGACAAAGAAAACGACACGTTCTAGATAAGCAGTGAAAAGTGACCTCAAAGCATTTCTTCTAAGGAGAAGACTAAAAAAAAAAAAATTGACATGTTTTGAATGTTTTGCAATAGTAAATACGATGACATAACAACATGAATTAGCTAACTGGTAGCTTTGGGAACCATCGGTCGTTTATATGCGTGTCAAACGCAATCCGTTGTAGCGGAAGAGTTCGGAAAAATGTAGAGGGGCTAATAAAGTTATTAAAAATAAAAGCCTTTTCCGTGTAAATCGTGTGGGGTATCACGTGAAAGCTTGCGTAACGCCGAACTCAAAAATATTTTCCTTTAACTTTAGGCATTATATTTTCAGCGATATCATGGAAAATGTAATACAAAAATATGCCCCCCCCCCCCCCCACCGTTTATTTCCAAATCTACTGAAACTAAAATTTTAAAAAATGAGGGTAGGTGAAGTTAATTTAAATCTTGTAAATAAACTATAGCGATTACCATAGGTCACATAGATTTTTAGAAAATCGAATTTTCCATTACACACACATTTCGATTTGCGGCTCTTCAGCAAAGGAATTGAGGAGCGCTGGAGGAACCTATCATCGCGGAAATAAAAAAAAGAATTTTTGATAATGATTTTCGATATAAATAATTCCTTAATTTGCCAATATATGAACCCTTAAAGACACGGACGATTTGGACGTACATAAAGACATGAGTGACTCACTGTAATGGGCCATTGTCTTAAAAGACCACATAAGAACTTTTAATGATATATTTGTGTAATATAATGCCCAGTTACTAATTAATAGATTTATTGTACGGAAATTACTCTAAGCGAGTAATTCTCGCACTTAACCGATTATTTATATTGTAACATACTTATATTAACAAAACTTCAAAACAAATATGTTTTTTTTAACCATTTGGAAAAATGGTTATTGTCCTCGTCAAGGTAGGGAATCAAAAGCATATCTGAAGCTTTTTATTGGTCGGAACCGCATTTTATTCGTTTTCTGATTGGTCTATACAGTAATGTGTATTTCCCTTTACTTTCAACAGAGATGGATACTTCTGTTGCCACTATGATAAAAAAGTAATAAAAACTACAAAAAAAATTAATAACTCAGAAACAAATTTAGATACAGCTTTCAAACAAATTGCATATAAAATTACATTTTTTTCTCCATACGACGATGTAAAAAGTAATACTGTGGGATGTTTAGAAGTTTATGAATGAAATTTCTTTTAAAATTGGTCGTCAGATTTCTTGGACGATGTAAAAGCCTTTTCCCGAACAGCCAATGAAATGCTTGGATAATACGTAAGTTTAAGGAAATCTGACGAGTTGCAGATGATTTTTGTCGCTTGCAATTTTTGAGTGTAATAACACTATAAATGTTTAATTCATGGCGTACCTAATGTATGATCAACTCTGTGCTATTTTTTATGTCTTAAATTTTAGTCTTTGAAAAAATCAATTTTTCAAATGATCGTTGTAATTTGTTAAATTGCTTTTTTTTTTTTTTTTTTTTTTTACAATACGATAATTGAACTTTATGTGGATACGTCTATAATTATTATTATTATTATTATTATTTTATTCCAGTCTTTCTTTTTTTGTGTTTGAAATAAAAACTTATACAAAAGAATATATATATATATATATAAGAATATAATTAATTTAATAAAATTTTTACTTTCGTTTTAGAAAAATAACAACATCAAAGGAAATTTTATTGCGCCTTTAACACGCGATTTCTCTTAAAGAGGAAATAAGTTACTAAATAAATATAGGCAATGATATTTTATTATTAGTTTATTATTTTTTTGGTTAAACATTTTATATTGATTTCAGTTTTCTCAAAACAAACTGTAAAAGCGTAGGTTAATTTAAAAATTTAAAAACTGTAGCTTTTTCCTGCAATACATTTAAAAAAAGTTAATGCCAGATGTTTTGAGAATTTCTAGACGTCTTTTTTTTCAAAATTTTGTGAGTTTAAAATTTATTTTCTATAAGAACGCTTTTATTTTTCATTAGCGTCCCACATCTGACATACTATTTTTTTTCCTTTACGAACTCAGTACATATTTTAAAATGTTGTTTTTATTCTTTTCTTTTCTTTTTCTGACATAAAATAAACTCAAATTTTAATACAGAAATAGAAAACCTATATATTTAATCCAAGTAAACTGTATTATTTTTATCATTTCAAAATAAATGGAAACGTTCTGCATTTAATGTTCAATCATCAATATATTCCTTCGACGTTCATATTCAATTATTGTGTCTACACGTCCAATTAGATATTACCATAATTTGTTTAAAAATATTATTCCTTGTAGAAAAAAGGATGATCTAAAAATTTATAAAAATCTTCTACCAGAATAAATTACATAGCTTCAAGAAACTAGTTAATTCCACTTTTACAGTCCTTATTATCGTTTTTGTTTTGAGCTGACCGTGTTATTAGTGCTTTTGTTTTACATTAAAACCCATACAATGAATTTCGTATTATGTTTTTTGAATAGAGTTAAATGAAGACATTTTACAGACTTTAATTGGGAAATTAGTATAATTTTAATGCAGGAAGCAAAAAATAATAGCTGTATACTACGTAACTCGAAAAACTTAATTACAGGTTATTCCATAAATCTGTTTACTTTTTAAAAATTCATAAATTAGAAATACTCTGTATCATTGTATGCTGCTTGACGAAAATTTAATCAACCAATTTTTTTTTTTTTTTTTTTTTTTTTAAACTTATAAATGATACTTTGATATTTTCTGCAATATAAGGCCCAGCTTGGAATAAAATTATATTGTACAGGTTTAAACACTTTTTGAAATTTAAGTAAAATGTTAACAAGACATATTGATGGTTGGTTGGTTGATTTTGACGGCCGATTATCTACACTAGTGATATATGCCCGAGGGGGGGAGTGCCCTTCGTGGTGGTCTTTCTAAGGGAATCTAACCCGTATTTACGCATGGAAATCCATGGCTCGAAGAAAACCACGAAAACTCCGAACAAATAGGCCGACGGGCGCGATCGGGATCGAACCCAGCACTTCCCGTCTACCAGCTTCGAGAACAAGACATATTGAATGAGCGTAAAATTACAATGTATTTCGCTTTTACGTAGTTAAATAATTCGGTCCCAGGTAGATTATTTCTCAACAGTAGGTATCCCTTATTGAATACACTGGCATTGAAAGTTAAAAGATAAGCTGTAATGCAGGCTGGCGCATCAAGCATCTTAGTGCCCACTTATTGATTGTTGCATACGAATCTAGCTGCGTTTTAATGATTATTTTCTTATAAAATTCTTAAAACTGCGTGGATTAGGAATTGTTTTTAGATATCAAGAAATTGATTTAGGATATTCAGATTGCATATTATAGAATAAAGGCTAAAAAAAATGTATTCAGGGGGATCGGGGTTGAAACACTTATCTATTTATATGTACCTTGGAACAAAAACAGCCCATGTCCATTTTTCTCAAATGGCAGAAAACCCAATTTAAGTTTGACACATTACATTGACAGTATGTACATTGGCCTCGACAAAATATTTTCTTTTCAATGATCTAATATTGGAAGGGCTTTGTCTAATATTGGCCCTTTTAACAATTACTTTATATCGTATTCTGAGTTCATTCGTGCATTTAACTCAAATTTCTTAATTTTGGACATCAGCCTTTTTTATTCCAAGGTACAATTATAGTCAAATTGATCATATTTAAACAACAATAACAAATATTTATAATCATATATGATTAAAAAAAAGTTATAATTTCAGTGCTAAATTCAAGTTGATTAATAATTTAAATTTATAGAAAAGTACAAATAAATGTATCATAATTATTTTAACGTGCGTAGAACACAATTTAGAAATATTTAAGACACACTAAAGTCCTTCAAAATCAAAACGTTTTCAACAGAGCTTACTCGGCCGGCCATCATTGGGTACTAACGGTTGTTGTATGACTTTGCGCCTTTTAGATTCACTCGGGAGAGTCTTCTACTTCAAGGGTTTAATGGAAGAACATCCAATAGGTGATATGGAATAGCTTTCCATCTTCATGTCGTTTTGCAAATATTTTGATATAATAAAAACAGCTTCTTTTTTTTTTTCTCTCTCTCTCTCTCTCTCTCTCTCTCTCTTACACAAGTTTAAATCAGAGATAATCCCGAATTTATTAAATACTTTTGATTTCTCGGCGCATATACAAAAAAAAAAAAAAAAAAAAAAAAAAAAAAAAAAAAAAAAAAAAATTCTTTACCTACTGTGTAAATGTCAGTCTTAGTTTCGGTTTTCGATTTTAGTAACATTTCTGTGCAACTTTTGTTTATTGATTATGTTTTATTAAGACAATAAAATTAAATTATAGTCATGCAAAGACATGATACCTTCGTAATTTCTTACTTTTTCTTAATTTAGCACATTCTCTACCAATTTATGATCTACACGAGTAAACAAATTTGTACATAAACTCTATCATGCGCAGTATATTGAAAGCTCATGTGTAATAAAATATCTATTAGCACTTCGCAATCAGAGGGGACTGTTATACTTCTGTAATAAAAATATTCTCATTTGTTTGGAACCTGACTTTACGCCTAACGAAGACGATCTTTTTTCTACAGTGGAGTACGTAAAAATTCGTATTTTGACGCATCATCAAAAATCAATTAAAATTTAAAAATGTTCGGACCAGTAAAAATGTTTTTTACAGAATAAAATGTGTGAAAATTTTGACGAAAACAATATAAACCTATGGGTTTCGGCTGGGCATCACTCGACATTGGCTCAAGTTTTCAGTACTAAATATGCATATTTTTCCACGAAATTTTAAAGAAGGCAGGTTATGAGAAAATATAATAAATAGTTAATTACATTAATAAGGAATACAGTTATCTTTATAATCAGTTAAAATACTAGAAAAATCGGATGACAAAAACTGTTTTTTCTTTGTTAAGCTAACGAAACCAAGGCGAAACCAAGAAAAAAAGCGAGAAGAAAACGTATTCCTTTTTTCTGCTAGATATCGATACCTTTTCATTCTCTTATCTGCCGAGGTACATGACCATCATATTTATACTGGCATCTTTATGCCGGCTAAAAATCTCAAAAACTTCAGACAACAAGAAGTACTATTTTAAACTAACGTAATAGACCAAATTAAATAAAACACTTTTTTACGAGCCATTTTACCACTAAATATCAATACGTTTTCTGGATTGTTTCACATAGGGTACAAAAACAGTATGTTTTTAACTTCTAAAAATGTCTCAGAATTTGGATGATAACGAAAAGTTTTTCAACATTTAAAATAAATGACGACGGCACGTTTTTCCCTTCCTTTTTCCGACATATATTTCAAAATTATTCATTGACTCCTAAAAACAAAAAAACAAAAAAAAAAAAAAAAAAAAAAAAAAAAAAACTCAAAAAAGAAAATACAACACACATCATTCATATCTATTTGCAACATCTGTACACAATTTTAAAAGATACGAAAATTAAGATTTTGAAAAAATAATATTCCATAAAATCACTTTTCGTTTTTTTCGCAAGAAAATATGTACTGAATTTTAATACGATAGAAATTAAATTTCAATTCTATACTAAACTTCTTGCTAATGGACGAGTATCGATCTGGTTCAGGTATAGTCGGATTAAAGGGTGGAATAATCAGTTTGAAAAATAACAAAATCACCCAGGATTTCGATGTGGAAAAACAATATATATAATAATAATTAGTTACGGTAAATGAGCGTTTTTTTACAGTTAATTATTAATTTTTCAACAGGAATATTATGCAGTGATTGGAAATATATGTCCCCGCCATCCATGTTTCTGTTATTTCTAGCCTTTTTACCGTTAAATATCAGTTCTTTAGTTTGTTTGCTTCTTAAAACGATTTTTCACACACTCAGCGGGGTCATATTTCAGACATAATCATGTTAAAGATTAAAAATCATATAAATATGAGATTCATTTAATATTATTATCACGGGCCCTGGCAACGCTGAGCGGGTCATCTAGTATCTAATAAATTAAAATTACATACATAAATATTGACCTTAAAGATAATAAAAGGATTTGGAAATATAAAAGAATGAAAATTACGATTTTTAATTATCACATTTAAATTGTAAGAAACCTAAATAGAACAACTAAATATATACGCCTTCTTAAAATAATTGAGTATACATAACACGGCGAATAATTATTCCATATCATTATGAGAAAGATCAATTTGACGTCTGCTTTTGTCGTTCCATTAATATGCATAACAAGACAGCAAACAGTAAATTAAGTGCTTGGAATTTCACTAAGCTATTTGAATTGCTTATTGATTATTTTACTCAGTTTATTTTGCATATGACTATAATATACCATTTCAGGCCCAGGAAATATAACAAATGACAAACAATAGTTAGTACAAGAGAAATTGAGATGTAGATTTTGCTTTATTTACATGCAAATTATTTACACTTTATGGCTATTTAATCACCTGACACTTTCAAGTTTAGACATTTTGTCGAATATTTAAAGATATACTTGTCAGATTCTTGTGAAACTTCAGGATTACGAAGAATATGTATGACCTCATATCTATAAACGACGATTTCATAACGAAAACAATCGGGGGGGGTGGGGGGGGGGGCAACAAAAAAATAAAGACAAAATATAATATTTGCGATCGCCCTGTGAAATAAAATGAACGAAATGATCTATTTCTACAGCATACGAATATGTGGAAATTTTGCATTATGTGTGTTCATTTGTGGAATAATAGCACGTGTATTCATTAAGATACAGCGACTTTGTTTAAGTTCAGAAAAGTCTTGCATGTGTTCTGCATTTATCTTGCAGGAGTTTTCAACCAAATTACTGCGAAGTTCAGAAAATTTGGGAAAATAGAAAAAAATATACTCAGTTTAGAATATAAATACATTAAATATTTGCTGAAATATGAGTCTTTGTATACATTCTTTTTTTTAATTTTCGCATGCACGAAAGATAAGAAAGATTTTTTTTTCATGACTTAATAGTCAACTCTACGGAGCAACTCATATAAAAAAGCCAGTCAAATATCGTGAAAATACAGAAATATACAGACGACAGCGTGACCTGATTTATAGTTGCTCTCTAAAAGCAGCTGAATGATAAGGGATTTTCTACAAATTGTAATTTATTTAATAGTGATTTTTATTTAATGAATGTCAACGAGTAGATTTGGACAAATGCTTCGATTTTGATACTTCGTTTTCCTTTAAATACGGTCGTACCGGTGGTTTTCCAAGAAAAACGAAAGTTTCAATAAGAAATGAAAAAAAAAATGACACTTTATAGATAATCCCTTATCACTTTCACCCATAACTTTTAGCTAGCAACTAAAAATCAGCTGACTCAATCACCGATGTACGTCTGAATTTTCAAGAAATTTGACTGGGCTTTTTATATGTGTTGCTCCATAGAGTTGACAAATAAATCATGAAAAAAAAAAAATCTTTGTTATCGTTTGTGCATTTGCAGATAAAAAATATTTCATACATCTGCTCATCCTTCATCAAATATTTAATATATGTAAATTCCAATTCAACTGTATTATTTCTAATGTATTTTGCCAAATTTTCTGAAACTCGCGTTAAATTTGATTAAAACCCTGCATGATGTAAGCAAAAAACATGCTTTTTTTTCTTTATTTTTCTCCTTTTTAAAAATGAATATAAATGACATCCTTATTCAAACAAATACACATTAGGGTTGTCCTTATTTTCGAAGTTTAAAAATTTATTGCCCTAACTCTCTAAATTGATTCCATTACATCTAAAAACAATTCTTATAAAATTTAATCACTAAGAAGTAATATTTATTGGTAGCTCAAGTAAGGTTAAGTTTCATAACTTGGGGTCATTTTGTTGCTTTATTTTCCTTTTACTTGAAAAAAAATCTGTAATCCTAATATTAATAAAATTATTTCAATATATTTAAAATGTCACTTATCTGCATTATAAAATACATAAAAAATTTCTGCAAATCCAATTATTAAGTTAATTATCTAAAGATAATTTCGTTGACATATAGATGGTAAATGTCTGTCACTTCTCATATATGTCAGTACAAGCAAAAAAGATTCAACTCTTTTTTTTTATTGTTTTACCCTAATAGATAAGCTAATAAGCTTCTTAAATATATTTTTTTAATTGTATATATATATATATATTTTTTACTGTGAGTTTTAAACTTTTATTGAGTTAGGTTATTTATAGCTATAATATTTTAGTCTTAACTGCTAGCAGGAATACATTTCCCTAATCAGTTTCCTTATTTAATTGCAACTGCTACGATTTTATTTTTGAAGTTGCTTTTTGTTTCGTTTGTTTACATATAAGTATTTTTAAATTCGATTAATCAATCGTAAAAAAATAAGATTTTTGCTTAAAATTTGAATAATATGATAAGGACAAGACTTAAAAACAATGTGTATCTTATTGATAATGTAATTACTGAAATGACTGTCAACAAATTACATTCAATAGGCATGTCATCGACCTTTTTTCTTTTCACCATTGTGATTAGAAAGTTATAGTGCGAGAAGCGTCTAACACCACAAGAGAAGAAATAACAAAGTTAGGATGAAAGCCAGAAATCCTATGCGAGATCCCCAACACACTCAGAAAAAAATTAGAGGAATTATTTGACAAATGGAGACTGTTAAAAAAGAACAAATGGCGCAAAATGAATGATCAGAATTCGAAAGAGCACACATTTTCTTCAAAATCAGATAATTTTTTTGATATTGTACATAACGATGCTTAAGCATAATCAAAATAGCTAAAGATAAAGGGTTTTTTGCTAGCACAGCGAGAAGATGGCAGGTGAGGATCGATGATCAATATTGACATAAATCTATTGTGGAGGGAATTGATTGCTGATTAAAAAAAAAAAAAAAAAAAAAATCTGATAAAAAAAAAAAAAATGAAATGTTTACAAGATAAAGTAGCAGGAGTTGCAGTACTCGAGTCTTCTAAAGATAGATCAAATGAAGAAGATGGAAATGAAACAGAAAACGCAATCACTATATAAAACTGAGAGTGCAGCATCAGGTTCTGATTCATCAAAAGCTAACAGACAGTGTGTGTGCGTGTGTGTGTGTGTTGGGGGGGGGGGGGGCGTTTTGGGTGGTTCGAAAAAAGCGAAATTTTTCATAACGTAAAACATATTTTTGAAATCGGTTAATATCTTTAGCTCGCGCATTGCACTTGAATTTTTGAAAATATGATAAAACATGACAATTTTTGAAATTAATTATGAAAATTAAAAAAATATTCAGAGCTACTTCTAATAGTGCCTAAATGTCACCTTTTGGTATAAGAAGAATAAGACAAAAAATGATTTAAAATCGTCTTATATCTTTAGGTCGCGCATTGCACTTGTATTTTGGAAAATATGACCAAAATTGACAATTTTTGAAATTACATGATGAAAATTATAAACATATTCAGACCTATTTCTAATATCGCGTAAACGTCACATTTTGAAATTAGAAGAATAACATAAAAACGATTTAAAATCAATTACTATCTTTAGGTCGCTTCATCGCACTGGAAATTTTGAAAACATTGTCAAAAATAGAACATAAGGAGCCGGGTTCAAAATACTTTGGTCATATAACTAGTACAGCTAGAACTCGTAGGGATAGTTTTAGAAGTGTTGTTTGATATCTATCTGAAAAGAACATCGCCTTAGATGAAGTAGTTGTAGTTGGATATGACGGCACTTCTATCAATACGGGATAGGAAATAAGGGTCTATTTGAAATTTAGAAATACCGATAGGTATGCACTTTCATTGGTTTATTCGCCTTTTGCCTTTCATTGAATTAACCTTTAAGCACTTGATTCAACATATTGATGGGAAAAGTACAGGGCTGGCATTATTTTCTGGTCCTATAGTTACACAGTCCAGAAATTTTAGCAAACTGCCCAGTCATTCAACCGTTTTTACAGATAACAGTTATTAAGCAAAGTTTTTTATGATCGTGATAATAATGTGGTCTATAATATGGTCTTAATAGGTTAACAATATGGTCAAGTAACCATTACTTACAAAATAGGTCAAATGATTAAACAGTTTGCTGCCGATTTTTAACAGTGTAAGCAACTACCTGCTTTTGTATGACTATTTGTTGTCAAATTTCAATTAATCAATTGCAATATCCCAACAGTGACTCTTAATAAACTAAGTGACATCAATTAAGATTTAAAATACGTATATACTGTAAATATTCAATGCTTTGCGACAGGTTTCTGTACTGGTAATCTCCCTGTCCGTAATCTAGGTATAATTTCTCACTAACGACCACAATCAAAACTCTCAGGCTGTATGGATCCATTGAAAACTCTATCAATGAATTCAAACAGTTAGTTTTATACGCCATGTAGACATGTGTGTCAATATTGTTTGACATTAATAGGAATCATTCTATTATTTTAGGAGAAGTGCATCTTCTCAAGATAATAAAAATATCGCTTCAATTACCAAAAATAATTGGAGGAGGTGATACCCTCTGTTACTGAGCGTAACGGAGTTTTGCTCATCCCAAAAATATTTGATTGTCAATGATCACAGATGAAAGAGAACAATAAGGGAATTGGAATTCAGATGTATTTGGAAAGCAATGCAATCTGTGACTGTGTGAGAGAGTTTTTGAATCAATGAGAGACAAAATGCTCTCTGAGCTTGTTCTGTGCAATATGGGAGGTGAAGTAACCTTGCAGGTAGACCAGTCATTAAGTTATGAGTAATCGTGAGAGCTAAAATTTAACTTGGTGCCACAAAACCTTGTACAGTTCTCGCTCTTTCGGTCTGCATATTTTTCTAGGTCTGAATATATATATATTTTTTTTTAATCATGTAAATTCAAAAATTGTCAATTTTGGTCATATTTTTCAAAATACAGGTGCAATGCGCGACAGAAAGATATAAACAGATTTTAAATATTTTTTTGTGTTATTATTCTAATACCAGAAGGTGACATTTACGCACTGTTAGAAGTGGCTTTGAATATTTTTTTAATTTATAATTAATTTCAAAAATCGTCACTATTCATCATATTTTCAAAAATTAAAGCCCAATGCGCGACCTAGAGATATTAACTGATTTCAAAAATATTTTTTGCTTTATTCTTCTAATTATTATGTTATGCTTTATTCTTCAAGGGGTAACTTTTTTGCGCTGTTAGAAGTTGATCTCAAAAATTTTGCTTTTTTCGACCTACCCTAGTGCGTATGGATATTATAACTCCAGAATAAGCAACAGCTGTAGATAGGACAAACGTATCTGACAAAAAAAAAAAAAAACAATATTTGTAGTGGCTGAAACTACAATAACTTTAGGGTGTGATACCAAAGAATTCAGCCGGAAAACGAGTACGTTTTGTAGAAAACGAATTATAAGTAGAATTAAATAATCACAGAATTTAACATAAAGACTACAAAGAAATGACGCATTCACGAAATAAATTGTGTTTGAGGGTGCATCATCAGGTCCTGGTCCATCCAAAGCTAAGAGAGGGTGGACAGCTTATCGTTATTATAACTCCAGAATTAGCAAAAGCTGTAGACAGGACGAAAGTATCTGACAGAAAAGCAATATTTGTAGTTTCCGAAAATATAATAAGTTTGGGATATGATATTAAAGAAACCAGCCTGAACAGGACTACGTTTTGTCAAAAAAATTATTAGGTTAATTAATAGTTACAATATTTATAGTTATAATTATTAAGAAAGGCTATAAAGGAATGTTCTCTTTAATGTCCATTCGAATGGAAAATTTTACCAAAATTATCTGGTAAAAGGAAAAGAGATAGACTACTAATTATAATTTCAGGAAAAGGAGTTCTCGGGTGCTATTAGTTGCTGAATTTCCTTCTTCAATAGGCCATGCATATTATAAAGCTTTAAATGAATGGGATATTGCAGCTGAAATGGTTGGATTGTGCTTTGACACTACAAACCATGTATTTCTTTCAACAATAACATGATGGTTGAAGTTCTTTATAATCCAAAAGGTACAAGGAATTCTCAGAAGGAGATAACTGTTTTCCATAAAAAATTTCATGAAGTTTTTGTTACCAAATAATCTTTTAAGCTCTTCAAAGAAAGGAATTTACAACAAGGATTCTTCCAAGTAGACCCTGAAAATTGGAACACTAATTCTCATTATAGGATTGCATTAAAAAGGGTGAAATCTATTAAAGTAGTAAATGATCATGCTTAGAGACACATGCTGAGAGATACTGCTTTGAACAAATAATATACACTGGAATCCTTACATGAAATGAACATCAGTTTCAGCTATTCATGAAAGTTGTGGAAGTGCAACGGAAAGCTTATCCTTGCTCCATGAAATTGGACTTAACATATTAAAATTACTTGTACTTTTATACATTAAACTTTTTATATGCTTAATATCGTGTTTTTGTTTTATATAAAATATGAAATTAATTTATTATCATAATAAAAATTATATTTTTGGCTTATTTTTCTTTTGACAATATTACCATGTTCTTAAGTGCAATCACCACACTACAGCAAGCTTGAGCTACCTTTAAATATATTTCTTTTTCATTCAAACTTCACGTGTTTTGTTTTTTACTGGATTTGAAGTTATTTTAAAGGCGAGACAAACGAAAATTAAAAAAGAATTAAAATCGTATATTGCATAATATCCACATATGTGTATGCTGAAGCTATCGATCACTCGCGCATTTTATTTTACTGGGTGATCCTAAATATTGTTATTTTTCCTTAATTTTTTATTGCCCTCTCGCCTAATTGTATCCTTATCAAATCGACGTTTATAAATATGAGGTCAAACGCATTCCTTATAATCCCGCAGTTCCAGAAGAATCCTAAAACCATATTTATAAATATATGATAAAATGTCTAAAATTGAAAGTGTCCATTGATTAATGGACCTATATTGTAAATCTGGATAAATTTTGGACAGCACAATTAAATCTAGAACTTGCGAAATGTATATTTACCCTTTAATATATTACTACATCGAAACACGATGGAATAAATGTCTGAAGATCGTTTAAATGATTGCTTATAGTTATTCGTTAAATCATTAGAATAAAGTATGCTTTTCCTATACATTTATGTGGGATAATAAACAATTCAACAAACACAGGAGGTTGATTAATAGATAGACGACATCACATGAAAAGAAAAAGCATAACACGTGGAGCGCGGAAAAATCGCAAGATATGAGACTATCTTCGCGTGTAAGAGGGTTGAATTTAAAGTACCTAGAGAGGATGACTGAGTTCCATAGTTTTTATCTTAACGTGAAGGTTGAATGTCTGTTAAGGGCAAAATAAAATATTTGAGCAAGAATTCTAGGTGAATTCCATTATTTATGTTTTAGAAATGTATTATATTATTGATGCGGTTGAATTTCCTCCTACCCTGAAATAGCTGTTTTTGCGAAACATTTCAATTTCATTTTAATTATTTGAAATAAAAGTTCAAACATTTGGCATTCAAAAAATGACATACTTTTGGTTCTCGCGATAATTAGACGCAAAGTTATAGCCCAGAATATAAGCCGAAAATAATCTTTCTAAATCCGGAACTGACCGTTTGAAGAGCCACGGATTGATAATCAGTATATTTTTATACACAAATTAATGATGTATACATAAATTTATATATATAATATATACACAAATATATAAATACGTGCAAATAGTGTTGATTTTAAAGTTGTAAACCATATGTATATTTTTTTGTGCTGTATCAAAATTTTAATTTGCGTTTTTTGGAAAATCGCGTTTTATTGAGTACGTTTACGAGAGACATCAGTTCCTAAAATTTTTAAAGATTATTGACATAAAATTTTGTCACACGCTTCTGCTCACCTATTGGTACGTTATTATGCAAAATATAGCTTGCAAGCTTGTGAATATTAATTTAAGTGTCATTTTTATCGGAAAATACAATTTTTTTAAAATCATGTTTTGTATAGAAAATTTGGTATATGTTAGTAAATTTAAGAGGCATTGGAAATCTTTTGCTTCATAACACTGGTAAGTGGATTGCTAATATATTGTTAAAAAGGGTGAAATATATTGAATAGATTTCGTTACAGAGGGTTTGGCATAAACGCAATTCTTTACTAAAATATGACTGAATATTGCCTAAATTGGAAAAGTTAATTAAAATTCCATCGAAAATTTACATGAACTCATAGTTTTATTCCTCATTTTAATTAATAACACATGATTTTGATAAAACTTTCATATCGAAAAAAATCCGAAAAAAGGCATATATCTTAAGCATATTATTTGTTAGAGTGAATAGTAAATGCTGATAAAATTTAAAATCTAATAGATGTAGTCATTTGTAGTTATAAGTTAAGTGAAGGTCTAAGTAGGTAAAAGACAAAATCCTACATCTATTTCTGTAAATTAAAAAAAAAAAAGTTTTGGTTTTAGAAAACTATATCTATGAAGAAAAGTATTTTTATTTTTAATTTTTAAGCTTTCAATCTTTCAAAAAAGATATCCACGGAATAATTTTACTGTTCGCGGAAATATTTCTATAAATCAAACAGAGAAAGAAAATTATAGTTTTCGTTTTAATTGTACTATGATAATAATACGAAAAAAGCTCTTGCCCCCTGCTTAATATAGTGTACTTAACTAATGCTACAAATAAGTAAACTGATATAGGGTTCAATTTTTGTAAGAATATCTGCAAAAGGATATCTTATAAACTGAGTAATTTTCTACCCGAATAAAATACAGAAATTTAAAAAGAGAAAATAGCAAAAGTTTACGATGATATCCTATAAGTGAAATTGACATGCATAGTTTGCATTATCTATATACATATTAACTGATCAAGGATAAATGTTGAATAGTACAAGTCAAAATAGAAATATTTTAATGCATGTTAAATGTTCTGCAAAATATTTCTACTTAAAAAAAAAAAAAAAAAAAAAAAAAAAAAAAAAAAAAAGTAATAAGCGTAAGATGAGTTATTATATCTGTTACTTACATTTAACGTATGTTACCATAGATGCATATGTTTTTACAAATTTAGTTTGTTATATATAAATATTACATGTATAATATTATAATAATTACTGATACAAAAATTTCTTCTGTACATTATTTTTTATAGTAATTATGTCTCTCATTGTTAACACATATTTTACCATGCAAAAGAAATGCTTTTACAAAGAATATTTTCTGAAGTTTTAATTTGATGTACAATTCGTACTTGAAATAAAACTTAGAATTCGTAATCAAGTAAATGAGATAAACGTATTTCACTTACGAAAATAATAAAACTTAAAAACGTAATAAATATCAAAAGAAAATTTTAGAATAATGTACAGAAAACACTTTTAGTTATAAGAACTTGTGTACAAGATAAAGTATAATAGTCACTGTGTCATCTTGAAAAATATGTAATAGAATAATTTTATATGTGAAAGATATAAATAAACATTATACGTTAAAATCACTACTCGGTTGGTTATTAATATCTCCACTGTGTACAGCATGCAAAAAATATATTTACTTTTCAGAGTGCTTTATAATTAATATAAGATAAATACCTAAAATATGTTTTATGATATTCCAATTAGACAATTCAAAGTTTAGTTTTAATATCTTCAAAATATCGTTGAAAAAAAACTGACAAACAAATTTCGATATTAAATGTAATCTATAAATATTGATGTTTTGAACGTTTTTGCATTTAGAGAAGTTAATATATGAGAAGTGCATTTTTTTAAAATTATGATTATTTTCATGATTTAAGTGAGAAAGATGGAATAACGGTACATTGTATATATTGTTTTTTAATTTCTATGATACGACAAATAATTATTGCGTACATATAACTAAAGTCTCTTTAGCATATGTTGCTCCATTCACCTGCGTAATGAGGAACAGTCACAACAGGTGAACTGGATGAAATATGATGCCTTTGTTCGACGAACAGTGTATAATATATAACTTGTCCTAATGTAGAGAATTTGCATTTCAATATATGCTATTTAATGCAAAGTGATTTCGACAAAACATTTACAATGAATTTTCATGCAGTGAAAATTCAGATATATATTTTGCATTATTTATGTACAAAACTGCGAAAGCAGGACGAATATCTGACCTTAAGCATAAAGTTAGGAATATTCAAATGCCATAATTGATCTATGAGTGTGACTTAATTTAATGTAATTATTCAAATAGGGTCTAATTACTTGTGGTGAGAACAGCATGTTTTCAATATTAAATTTTACTTTACTTAAATGACAATTTATTTAATTCAATAACACAAAAGCTACAGCAATACATTATATTTTAAATGCAAATAGACTAACATATTTTTATTATAATACATGATTGCAGCGATTTTGTTAGAATACGTGTTTTAAATTGTTTTTATTATAATAAATGTTTTCAACGTCCAAAATGAATTATTTTTCTTTGTGTAATGTTCATATTGTGTTATTTTTTTTTTAAATGCTTTAGAAGAGTAAAAAAGTTCTGGATGATGGTGGATATGTTGTTTTCCAAATCAGTCTACGTAACACCCAGAATACACCAAAAGTCTAGACAGGTATTTTTTTTTTCAAACATGGCAATGTTCACCAACTGTCATAGAAAACAGTCAAAGAAATTCTAGAAGCACTTCGACGGGATTTAGTTACGTGATCAGTTCAGTTCCGAAATTAAAAAAAAAACAAAAAAAAAACGACTTTCCTGTTTATAACTAAGCACACTGTACTATAAGATTGTTTATTGAGGTACGGAAATATAATAAAACCACGAAAACAAATTAAAAATAACCTTTCCAAAGTACACATGGTTCCAAAAAAACATTTTTATTGTTAGAATCAATATATATATTCGATATTTAAAGAAGCATTTCTAAAAGTATTTTTTTTTTATTTCCAACATCTGATTTTCCGAAACATTTCTGGGTGGTTTTTTATGTTGTTTTTATGAGTTTTATCATACCATAATATTCTTTTTTAGGATGCTAAGTCTAAATTAAGCATTTTTGGGTGCTTAATAGAACTTATATATAGAAAACTAACAAAATAATATTAATTTTAGCATCAGTGCTGTTAGTTTAATGTTGTGAAAAATGTTTGTATGTAAGACGTGCGTGTTATGTACGAAACTGTTTTCTAGAGAGTTGATTTCATAAGAGAAACCTATATTCCGGATTGAGAAAAACGCTTCAGGGGACTGTGGATGTTTTAAAACATTTCTTTTAATTTTAATAATAGAGATTTGAAATTTTGTGCAAATACACATTTCCCCGTAAGTAATTAGAATACCTGAAAAGGAATTTCAAATGTTGCTATAATTTTAAGATCTTTTTAAAAAATTAAAATTTTAAAACGAAATTTTTAAATTCTCTTTATGTTCAAATTTTTTAGATATTTCCTTGATTTTGGATTTTAATCATAAAACTGCATTACAAACAAATCTGTGTATCGATTTTTTAATTCCTTAAACAATTAAGTTTTATAGATATTTAGACTTCCGTATCGATTTTCATCAAATTCTGATAAAAAATTAAGTAGCAAAAAGCATTAAAAAAATTAAATACCAGTAATGAGAAAAACAGATTTAAAGTACATTAAAACGACAAAAAATTGCTTGTGAAAAAAATTAAAACACTTGTAACTTTACGTATAATAATCGCATCTGCAAGCGGTATTCCAGGAATTACGTAGTAGAAGTTTGAGAATAATAATACACACAAAAGGAAATGTCGATTTTGGAGTCGATGATTTCTCAAATAAAGGACCACGGTCCCCTTAATAGACTATATAAACTACTCGGAAATCTTTCAGAAAGTAGGTGATAGCAAAAGAAAAAAATATTTCATAAATCTCCAAAATATATTTATAAAAAGACAAAGGTTTCTTAATCTACAAAAATATAATATAACCACGAACGATAATATACAATAAACTCTTTAGAGTTATTCCACATAATAAAAAAGCGTTCTTTATATTTAAAAACCAGTATTACATTTTTGAAATTTAATGAAACTTTTATAAAAAAAATTCATTTGCTCTCACTGATTTTCTTAAACTTTTTCAAGTATTTTTATATTGAATTTGTATGAATCGGAATATTGTTTTTAGGAAGCATTCAATTCGCAAATAACATGCTCAACAATATAATGTAAATGCATGCAAGAGTCTGAAAATAGTAATATTACTTTAATGTTAATGTTCATTCTGTATATTAATTTTGATTGGAAAACGTACTTTTTGAACATTAAAATGTTTACTTGAAAATTCATATCATCCGAAAAACTATACCCCGGGAGTGGAAAACGGAATAGTGGAGTACACAAAGTTCCCGGATATTTTTTTCGAAAATCAATGGCGACAAAAGCAACTCTGTATTAATAATTGATTCTTTAAATCTTGAAAATTCATTATGCTTTAAGGTTTCTGAATACAAAGAACACTTTTGGAATTTGTCGGTGACCCGGAAGAGGTTATTGTATCTGTTTTGATCGTAGTTATATAATATTCTTATACATTAAATAACATTTTCTTTTTTACAGTGCATGGTTCTTCCCTTGCGGAACACTTTTTTTACCTATGAAGGGAGGGAATGTTGCACATTCTCATAGCATATATGTGAAATTAATCATGCATTTTGAAAAACAATAGTGTATTTCCATTTTTGAAAATAACCGTAGCTTTAAAAATATATTTTAATATTTAATATAATGGAAAATTTTCATGAACAAATCAATATTTATTAAACAAACTTTAATTATGATGTATAATTCATGAAATGTAAGCTTTGATTTCTGATTTGGTCTTTTCAATATATGACAAGAAAGACTGTACATTACCGAAGGTATAATAATGTGTCTGTATTGGGAATTGCTGTATGATACAACAGGTTAATCTACTGAGAATAATTTGCATTTCGATATATTATATCTATGGCTGTACAAAGGATAAGCCAAATATTTGCGATAAGCAATTTACGATGGAAATTAAGATTATATTGTCTGCAGATACTTTCATTATTATGCATGGTAACTAAGGAACGAAACAATCATAAATATTTTATAGATAAAGAAGGATTAGACTATCCAAATGCATAATAATTGATTTATAAATTTCAGTTCAGTGGCGCTGTATCAATATAAAACTGAATAATAATAATATTTGCTGTCTAATCTGAAATTTCTAAATCTTAATAATGAATTTTTGTATATAATTTCATTAAATAATTTGATTTCATGTCATTTAATTTTGTTTTCTGCCGCCATTTAATGTGTGTCTCAAGATTATGATCATTAGTTTTAAAAAACGGTGTTTTTTATATTATACAGTAGAACCTATTTTATCCGAAACCCTTTTAACAAAAACTCTCGGTTAGCCGAAATCAATTTTTAAAGCTTTTTTTTTTCTTTCTTAGTATCACATTTCTTGTGTGCAAAATCCAGTTTCAAAGTTCTTTTTTTCTTCTTAGTATCACTTTCCTTGTATGCAAAATCCATTTTCAAAGCTTTTTTTTTTTTTTTTAACTATCATATTCATGTATACAATCGGTCCATTCCGAACAACAGGTATATATTAGTATTTTCAATCCTCTTTCTTAGAGATTCTTTGAATTTAACTTGAGCTCCCATAAGCCGCGGAGTGGAATGAACAAATTAGCAATTCTGGAGCTTTTTAATGTTTTACATAAGGTTTGGCATGGATGGAGCAGCTAAAAGTCTGTGAAAATCGTGAACTAATAACATTAAAACCTTCGTGATAATGCTTCAAAGCAAAAGCAATCGAAACTGCGACAAAGCATTGTCACAAACCCTTGTGAAATATGCAACAGGTACTTAATTTAAAAATTAAAACTCAGGTAATTTATTCTTACTTCTATTTTGTTATTGAGTTATTTTTATTAAGCACTTGTTATCATAATAATAAACAGCGCATGTATTCCTCTTTAATTTTTAAATTGAGGCATTCTCGATTATCCGAAATTTTCGATTTTCCGAAAGATGGTCGGTCCCAATTACCTCGGATAATTGAGGTTCTACTGTATATATATATGTGTGTTTAATTCAGCTTTTTAACATTGTATATGACCAGATTGGCAATTTTCAACTATCGCAACTACCATTTCCACAAAAGTTCAAGGTGCTTCACACAAAGCCAACACGTAATTTCGTTTATAACGGAACCACAAATGAAAATACTTCAGCAAAATCAAATTTCTGAATAATTACGCTGAAATAACATAGAATTCAAATACCGTACAATTATGAGGAAATAAAATAAACTTGAATCAATATGTAATTTTTTTTATTTATATTAATTGATATAAATAATTATATAAAACATATTTAAACTATCGATTTGACATCTGGTAAAATATTATATAAAAAAAACATTTTATGTCAAAATTTTCTATGAAATACTCTAGAAAATACATTTAAAACTCCAATATTAAATAAATAATTATATATATATATATATATATATATATATATATTCCGTAATACTGTTAAATTTTAAAGGAAAAATTTATTGTAAATAAACTCTATCTACAAAAATGCTGAATATTTAAACCCTTTGGAAATATAATTATCATTAATTAATTATTTATTATTTTCCGCTTTGACGATTTATTTGTTTTTTAATATTTTATCTTTTTCTCTTTCTCTTTACTCTTTAACGATTTATTGCTGGTGTTAATTATTATGTTACTCTTTAATGATTTATTTATTTTTTTTTTTTTTACTTTTATTTTTGCTCTTTACGGTTTTTCTTGCGTTATTCAATTTCAAACAAGCTGAAATTTAATGAAAATTCCCTTTTTAAGAATCCACATTTATGGAAAAGAAAAATGACTGTTAAAAAATATCCATTTGTAAATTCAAAAGACCATTTTCTATTTACTTTTCCCTACTCATGAAATATTTAACATCTTATAAATACAGACTGTTAATTAAAAATTTCATGCAATATTAATGTTTCTTTTTCTTATCATAGGCATGCCTTTTAAAAATCTGAGTAGATTTTAAAATCTAATAAAGTATATTTTTTGTATGATAAGAATTCATTTTCGTAAAATAATGCTAAGTGTATAAAGTATTCACCAGAAATACAGAAAAATATTGAGAAACATTAATTTAAATTGATAAATATTCTTTCAATGAAGTAAAATATTATTAGCAGATACAGAATGAAGCTATTACATTATGTTATTTTAATTACTTTTAATTAACATTTTATCTAGAAAAAAATCATTGTAACAACGAAACCTAATTATAGTATCAAACAAGCTGTAATTTTGTTTTCTGTTTTTCCATTCTTCAACTAATATGGGAAAATGATTTTTCATACACAAATTTATTTATATATTTATTTTGCATTGAAGTTTCTTTGTCCTGTACATTTATCTTCACCAAATATATGACGCTCTAAGTCGACACTTTTAAATTACTATTATGAAGCTTAGCCAACATTAACGGAACAATATGACGTAAAACTAATTTATATTTATACTAGCAAACCCAGCGGCTTTGCTCGCGTAATATTTGAAATATGCCAAGTGATATTTATATGTCTAATGTTTATTTTAAAAAAATTATACTTTTAGAATTAATTCAAAAATTACTATTTAAAACATAGTTTGACTAAACTTCATTATTACACTGCATTAGGCAGAAATGAGATTTAAATTAATAAAAAGAAATAAAATTAAATAAATGATAATTTTGAAAATATTTTGAAACATTTATGCTCAATTAATACGTTTATTTCAGTATTCATTTGAAGATTTGAATTTTTTAGAAACCATCTTCTTACATCTTAAAATTAACGATCATGTCAAATTCAAAGTCCTACCACTTCTCTCAACATAAAGGGTTATGTTGAAATAGGAACTGTCACCATTAATTTGCCAACATTTATTTTGAAATTGGTTTGTTATTTCAAAATATTCCACAAAAAAACGCAATTTAGAAAGCTTTTAAAGGCACTTTTTAGAACGTTTGTTGTTCCTGTGAATCCCAGATGGTAGAATCATCCGCATAAAATATAGCCTGTGTAGGATCAGAGACTGTTACCACTGATTCGCAATTGTTACTTTTATAATCGGTTTATATTCCCTGAAATTGCATAGAAATCATAATTTAGGAATTTTTTAGAACGCTTTTCGAACACCCCTTCGCTTCACCCCTTTTTAATTCGAATTTATTTTCGATAGTCCTTCGAGGGCATTTATATTTTATAAGTAACTGCCATGCCATATTTAAACTTTCTAGCCTTTTCAGTATCCCAAAAATCGCAATTTAGAAAGTTTATAGATCCTGCAACTATCTGGTGGTACTGGTACAAACATAAAATATAGCTTATGTTTGAGCAGGTTCTATCACCAAACATTTGACACCATTACTTTTTAAATCGGTTTGGTATTTGATAAGATTGCATAAAAATTTTAATTTAGAACGTTTTTAGAACGCTTTTCGCTCTCTTCATCCTTTAATTTTTGAATTTTATTTCGACTGTTCGTAGAAAGCAGGTGCATCTTGTACGTAAATACTATGCCATATTTCAAAATGTTAGACCCATCAGTTGTGCAAATTAGAACATGTTTTGCTCTTGCACCTCCAGATGGTAGTGACGGCAACATAAAATATAGCCCATGTGGGAGCAGGGACTGTAACCATCAATTTCCAACCATGACTTTTGAAATAGGTTTGGTATTTCCTGCGATTGAGTAGAAATCGCAATTTAGAACGTTTTTACAACTTTTTTAGAACGCTTGTCGCGCACTTTCACTCCTTTTAAATTTCCATTTTTTTCGAAACTGTTCTTAAAGATCATTTATATCTAATAAATATGTATCCTGCCTAATTTCACGTTGCTAGCTCCTACCGATTGCAAAAATCGAAATTTAGAACGTTTTTTGCTTCTGCAACCCCCAGGTGATAGTGACACCGACATAAAATATCGTGTATGTTAGAGCAGGGGCTGTCAGCATCAATTTGCCTACAATTACTTTTGAAGTCAGTTTGATTATTCCTGAGATTGCTCAGAAATCGGTATTTAGAAATTTTTTAGAGCGCTTTTCGAGCATTTTCATCTCTTTTAAATTCCCAATTTTTAAATACATATTCTTAGAGATAATTTATATCTAATAAATATATACCATGCAAAATCCAAGAATCTAGGTCCTTCCATAATACAAAAATCGGATTTTTAGGACGTTTTAGTTCCTGCCTCTCCTCTGGGGTACTGGAAACAGACATAAAATATAGCCTATCTTAGAGCAAGGGCTATCACCATCATTTTACAACATTATATTTGAAATCGGTTCAGTTCTTCCTGAGGCTCCATAGAAATCGAAATTTAAATTGTTTTTACAACGTTTTTCGCGCATGTTCACGCTTTTTAATTTTTTTTTCTTTTTTTTTTAAAGAAATGTTCTTAGAGATCATTGATATGCTATAAGTGTCTACCATCCGAAATTTCATGTTTCCAGGCCCTTCCATAACTCAAAACTGCAATTTAGAACGTATTTTTCTCCTGCAACCTTAAGGTGGTAGTGATACAAACATAAAACAAAGCCATGTTAGAGCAAGGTCTGTCACCATCAATTTACAACCATTAAATTTGAAATCGATTTGATACTTCCCAAAATTGAGTAGAAATCACCATTTAGAATATTTTTAGAACCCTCTTCACGCATTATCACCCCTTTTAAATTTCTAATTTTTTAAGAATTGGTCTTAGAAATTCTTTATATCTAATAAGTAACTAATATTTCATATTTCTACGCCCTTCAGTAACGCAAAAACCGTAATTTAGAACGTTTTTTGCTCCTGCACCTCTTTGGGGTAATAGTACCGACATAAAACATAGCCTGTGTCAGAGCAAGGGTTGTCACCATCATCTTGATTCAATTTGTTTTTAAAAAATCGGTTTGGTATTTCCTGAGATTGTGTAGAAACCCCATTTTTAGAACGTTTTTAGAACGCTTTTCGCGCATTTTCACCCCTTTTAAATTTCGAATTTTTTAAGAACTGTTCTTACAAATACTTTATATCTAATAAGTCACTAATGTTTCAAATTTCATATTTCTAGGCCCTTCAGTAATGCAAAAACCGTAATTTTGAACGTTTTTTTTTTTTTTTTTTTTGCTCCTGCATCCCCTTTGGGGTAGTAGCACCGACATAAAATATAGCCTATCTTGGAGCAAGCGTTGTCGCCATCATTTTGACACCATTATTTTTTAAATCGGTTTGCTATTTCCTGAGATTGTGTAGAAACCACCATTTAGAACGATTTTTAGAACGCTTTTTGTGCATTTTGAACCCTTTTAAATTTCAAATTGTTTAGAAAATGTTCTTAGACATCCTTTATATCTAAATAAGCAACTAATATTCCAAATTTCGTATTTCTAGGCCATTCAGTAACACAAAAATCGGATTTTTAGAACGTTTTTTTGCTCCTGCACCCCCTTTGGGGTAGTGGCACCGGCAATAAAATATAGCCTATATTCTAAGTTGGACTAACACCATCATTTTGATACCATTACTTTTGAAATCGGTTCGGTGTCTCCAGAGATTACTCTAACAAACAAACAAACTTTACTTCTTTATAATATTAGTATAGATTAGACCAGAAAAAAAGAACAATTTTATAGATATATTTTATCTATATTAGTGATTTTATTTTAATTTGGCGCATTAAAATAATATTGCATTGTTTATAACAAAATAAAGTTATCATTTATTTATAGCATAAACGTTTAGTTTAACTCTACGACTGAAATTTCTATGATTATAAAATAACTTTTATTTATACAAGCGTTCACTATGCACTAATATTCATAATAATTGAAAATAACTTCCAATGTTATAAAACAAACTCTAATTCCGCATAATACTCAATAAAATGCATGTTTTGATTAGTAATTTTGTAGTTTAAAAGTTCATAGAAGTATAATTGTTTCTAAAAAGATTATGTACTATACGATTGATAAATTCTTGTTAAGAATTACTGTATGGTGGTATTATATGCGTTATTCTGCTGAGAATAAACTTAAATTTAATTTATTATATCTTGTGATGAAGGGGGAATAAGACGATAGTTTGCTCTAAACTTTGTACTCCATAAATTATGATAATATTATTGGTTGTTTACGCACTGAAGAATGAAGCAATCACGCACATTTTATAGTTAAAAAAGAACTGTATAAATCAACTGTTTGACAAAGCCGTCGTTAGGTAAAAATTCTTAAAGATATGTGCATATTAAAAGCAATAATTTAAATTTTGCTGCATCAGATAATACATTCGTCATTGCAAAAAAGACAAATGTTTCTTAATCTAGGATAATGTAATACAGCCACAAACAAAAATATAAAATAATATCTTCAAAGTTACACACACACCAATCCGAAGAGCTGTTTTTATTGTTAAATTCATCAGAAAACATTATAAATTCGAGATTTAAACAAACATTTTTACATGTAAAATTTCTTTTCTTGCCACTGATTTTCGAAAACATTTTCGCTTTTTACACTCTACTGATTCGTTTTGTCCACCCGGAATACAGTGTTTTCGGATGCTATGAATTATCAAGTAAACATTATACTGTTTAAAAAACACGTTGCACAATTAAAATAAATTAATGGAATCAACATTAGCATTAACCCTTAAATGCATCGGGTAACTCAGGAGTTACATTATCTTTTTTTGCCATTTGGCTCTTTCCATTGGTTTTTTTTTTTTTTTTTTTTTTTTTTTTTTTTTTTTGTGAACTATTATGTATTACTTACGTGTGATAATATGCATTTGAGGTCGTGAACTCTGTTTTTGTTCTTATTTGTTCTTACGTAACGTTATAACATACTTTGTTGATACTGCTTGCAATTTGCTAACTGGCGTTTCTTCCCTGTTTTAGAAGGTAGTAATTATTAATTCTGCAAACTATTAAAAGCACTATAAAAATTATCATTCCGGTTGAATATATGTTATTGTGCAGTGTAAACACGTTAAATTAAGCATATAATTACGATATTAATATGATTTTTTTATGTAAGTCAGAAGTAACATTATGACATTTAGTCCAGCATAAACATAAATAATTTTTTTCACTGATGTCTAGATGGTAATTTGAAAAAAAAAAAATAAAATCAAATGCTTATTTCATTGTATATATATTTGTGATGTTTTTACAGAGTATTTTGAGACATTAAGTAAATATTTTAATCTTAATATCAGAAAGTGCTATTTTTATACATCAAATGTAATCGTAAGTGGATGAAGTACTAAACTGTGTGTATCCTCGCTCATACAATGAAGCCAAAATTATTTGATTTATACGAAAGGTCTTTATACTTTCTTCAAACGTTTAAATTCATAAAAATTTACAATCAATATAGTAAAAGATCTTTAACTATACATTATAAAGTGCACGTTTGCATTGGTGATTTGGTCATTTAATTTATATAGATAATAAGAAATATGATACAATCAGGATGGGCGAAAATAATATATTTTGTTGTGGATTCCTGCCTTTCGTTCTTATTCTTCTAAGAATAATTTGTATTTGAAAACATGATATCATTTTAATTATTTAAAATACAGTAAAATATTGCTAACAACTTTCTGCAATAAAAATTAAGATTATATTGTATGTTTTTTTGTTTCTCTCAAAGTAAACGAATCGAAAGCCTATAATTGAAAGATGAAGAAATTATCTCGTCAGGAAATAAATTGACACTGACATTGAAATCCACCGTAGTGAAGATTGCTTTGGAGCCTATAGCAACTATGACTGTTCGCCTCGAATGATCCTTATTATTATACACAGACAACAATTTTTTATTTCCTTTTTCCATTACATACAAGAAAGATAGACAGAAGGAAATTTACAATAGCGGAGAAATACAACCGGGAGCTCCAAAAAGAGTGTGCAATGGAGCCAGCGGGAGTCGAACCCGCAGGCCTCCTACACTCTCAAGCGATTAGCGGCGTGGTGCCTTAACCACTCGGCCACGGACGCCCAGCAGGCAATTAATATTTTATGTTTTTTTTTTTTTTTTTTTTTTTTTTTTTTTTTTTCTGTTTACTTTCTGATAAACGGTATGTTTCCTTATAAGTTGCCAAAATATTTCTAATAAATATTCCTAGTTTAATATTTTATGTGATTGAGTAAGATTTTAACAATTCAGATAAAACGAACATTATGAACATAATGCATTATATATTGTTTTATTTTGAGACTTAATAAAAAAAGTAAATTTCTAAATTTATAGTAAATTGTTCCATCCAGAACTCTCCATTTTTATTCAAAATGTTCCTTAACGCGTTCATCTTCTAATCTCTTTATTTGTTTTTTATATGTTAACCTGGAACTTCAATACATATCATAATGTATGTATCTTTTTTTATTTCAAGCAAGAATTGAACTTTTTAAATTTTTATAATAACGTTGCTTGACAACCTCATTAATTAAATTGTTTTAGTATGATAAAATTTCACATTTAATGTAAAAAAAAGAAGAAATTTATTATGTCTTTAATTAAAACCTAATCACAAGTTTGCGAATATAAAAAAACTTTGAAAATTGAAACATCTTTAAAAACTTTTATTTCTTCAAACGAAAAAGTTGTAATTGCAAGTAAGTTCACTTTTTGGAAATAAAATTTTATAGAAAAATGACTGTTAAAAAGTAATTATTTTAAAGATCAAAAGGACTATATTTTTAATACTTTTTTTTTCTAATTATAAATATTTTGAAATTCAATAATATAGACTGTAAATTAAAATCCTTAGTGCGTTCTTGTCTGAGCGAAGCGAAGGCTTATACACAGCGCTATTCTGCTTTCGGGTTACATACAGCTACGATGGATATTAAAACTATTGTCAAAACATATCTCAAGCATAACTCAAAAAATACTTTTCGGGTTTCGTTTCTGATTGCATCAAAAAGTACCTATGAGGGTAACCTACTGAATGCACCTACCATGAAAAATAAGTTCCGAACCGTTTAAAATTTTTATTAAAAATTTAATAAAAAAGAATAATTTATCCACATACGTCACGGAATTTTAGTGTACGTCATTTTCGCTGGCTGGATGTTTTCGTAGAAAATCAGATTACAGCACAAGGAGAAAGGAAAATATGTACACACTAATATTAAAGTATATCAAAATCTGTTTAAACAGGAAAATAAATACCGATTTGTTTTCTATTTAAAAGAAAAAGGTAAAAATAACTTAGTATTTGATATTTTGCTATAATCTCTGTAACATAATTTTTCAATCACCAATAGCGTATTTTATATTCCGCGTGTGCAAATTAGAAAGAATTCTTTGCTGAGTAAATAAAACATTTTGATTATAGCCTCATTTCTTCTTCTTCGTCTTCTTTTTATTTTAGTATTTTAAATGAAATTGGTACATTTCCAGTATAGGGGCCTTAGCGAAGTAGAGAAAATGAGTTTGGCGACAGAAGTAAAGTTTTCAGGCATATTTTCTAAGAAAATGTCCATTGTTTGATATATTCAAGCATTTCTTTAAACATTTATGCAATTCAATTTATAAAAAATGCCATTTACCTATTTTCAAATACAAGCAGAAGTAACTTGTATATATTAAAAAAAAAAAAAAAAAAAATTATTATTATTATTTATAAACTATCTGTTACCCGTGACTACGTCCATGTAATATTTAAAAAAGAAGAAATTCTTCAATTAAGCAAAAAAATTCGATAATTAAAAGCATACATAATTAACTTTTTATCACATTTTGTAGTAGAAACGCTTGTGGTGATCCAAATTTGTTTATTTTTTTTATATATATAGGATCATTTAAATTTCTTTCGTGAGCATGAAATTTCATATACCTTTTCTAAGATTAAAGGAGGAATTAATTTACATGTCTTTTTCTCTTTTATTATTTATATTTATTCTATTTTATATTTATTGCGTTCAAGGAAAATGATTTAATTTATGTTTTCGAGACAAAGAATATTATTTAAAGAAATATGTTAGTAAATATTTTTAAAGGCAAATATGTATTAACAAGTCACTTCAGACGTGACTTTGATAAGATTAGAAAAATCGGAAAATCAACATGCAACATTATGTTTATATTCCAAAAATCACATCTTGGAAGAAAAAATAGGTAAATGGCATTAAAAAATAATAATCAAACGTGGTGAAGCATCAAAGTTCAAAAATAAATAATAAGAGTACGAGCTTACTTTAACTTTCAAATATTTACTACATTTTAATCTCACGGTACCACACTTTTATCAGCTGTAGATCTACCAATAACATCAAAATGTTTATCACGCTCCGAAGACTCTTGAGCCGAAATACTTATTACTTATTTCTATCTTCAATAGAATAAAGTATTGTAGTCGAAATTTTCTTCGACTTCTGGTTTTCGACGGATTTACACGCTTTAGAGGTCAGAGATCACAAAAACATGTTTATACAAAATGCATGTCTGTCCGTATGTCTGTATGTCCGTGTATCGCTATTGTACCATCAAAAATTGTGTGAAATTATGCATAGAATTGAACCATTTTTTTTAAGTTTTTGTCTATAGCAAGCAGGTCCTCCCTGAATTTGGAAAAAATCAGCCTGTAGGGGGCGCTGTAATAGCGATTATTGCGCATTTTGAATATTGTACCATCGAAAAGTGTATGAAGTTATGCATAGAATTGAACTAAATTTTTTTTGTATATTTTTGGCCATGGAAAGGAAGTCCTCCCTGAATTTGGAAAATTTCCGCCGGTAGGGGACGCTGTAATAGCGATTTTTGTGCATTTTGAATATTGTACCATCTAAAAGTGTATGAAGTTATTCATAGAATTGAACCAAACTTTTTTGTGTATATTTTTGGCCATAGCAAGAAGGTCTTCCCTGAATTTGGAAAAATTCCCCCAGAAGGAAAAATTCCGCCACTGTAGGAGCGATTTTTGTGCAATTTTCAATATTGTACCATCGAAAAGTGTATGAAGTTATGCATAATTCTAATAAAATACTAATAAAACTAATTAAAATGAAAAATTGACATGAGATAGAAGAAAGTTTTGGGATTGGCATATCCAGCTAGTCATTTAAGGAATAGAGTTGCTTATTGCCTTCGCGGAATAAATCTTTTTATGGAAAAGCACCCCAATTACGATTAAACATTTTCATATCTACCCTTTGTTCTGTAATTTTGGCTTATGAAGGCTTCGAAATTTACAGAAATATGCTCCAAAGGGGGACACATATTAAATTTCAGAGAGATTTTTAACTATAGATTTCGATATTTTAAAATTGAAAGAAATTTTCTCTTTTCCCTTTGCGCTTTTCGATAATCACGGTGCCTTTAAAAATGAGAGAGATCTGAGGTAAAAGGCGAATTTATTGCTTAATTAGTGGTTTTGGATCTTGTTTACATGTAAATGTTGCCACATGTAAAGCCTAATCTCAAACTACAATAAATTGCTAAACTTTTTTAATTCGGTAAAGGTGTATTAAACGTATGTATTTGCGATAGATAAATTCTTTGCAAATCACGCCATTTTGTATAAGAGCTATTAAATGCTAATATTTTCTGAAAGGAAAGCAGCTAATGATTTAAAATATGACGACACTTTCAATAGGTTAGTTTTTCCTACGGAATGATACTTGTCGAAATAAAAAAATACATATTCTTTCACTTCATGAATCATTTAAAACTATACATTTTAATTTATTTAAAACATGAAATCGATTAATGAAATCCAATATCAAAATTTAGAAAAAACATTGAAACATTATTTTTATTAATTATATACTAAATTTTAAGTAAGAAAATGTATTTAAAATGTAAGCTAAAATTTCATTTTGAAATAATGCGACATTTCATGCAAAATTTTATTTCTCAAAGGTACTTTGTTACTTTAAGATTTCGTTTTAATTTTCGAAGCTGGTCTAATGAAAACAACATCGCTTTGACAAAATTAAAATAAATATATGTTAATGCTTTCGTATTAAAATTAATGTATGATTTTTTAAAAATGTAATTCGTTTGAATAGTGGGCAATAATTATCAATTTAAATGTACAGAAGTTATATTTACATCCTTGGTTGTAAATGTCAATATGTTCGCAGATGATTTTCGCTTATGTGGAATAAATTCATTCACGAAGCTTCGATGTGTGTAAATATATTTTCAGTTTTGGAAAATTTACGTTAATCATGTTTTTGTACCATTTATACTAATTGAAATTCAATTCTTTTTAATTTTAATTGGGAAATAGCGTCAAAAAATATATTAATCCGTTTTAATTCTCCATTCTTTCACCAAAAATATCCTCTCCTGATAATCATAAGGTGAATTTTGAAAGAAAAATCTCATTTGCATATAACTTATATTCAAACTTTTTAATCAATATGGACTGTATTCCTGTGACATCACAATAGGTAAAATGGCGGTTTTTATACCTTCGAACTGAAAGCGGGAATAAGATGCATTAGTAAAAATATTTCTGTTATTCGTTTTAAAATGACGTTATTATTTATCTATTTTCATTAGCTACTGATTTTTATGCCCTTGTATTTATAACGAATACTTGGAAATACCTGTCTTGTTTCAAATATGACGTCATATTTATCCAAGCGAGTAAGTTTATTAATAATATTATTCTTTATCATTCTTTTTCCTTCTAATTATGACTCCATTTTTGGCAGAAAATTCCTTATTAAAGTATTGACGCTCATCCTTCATGTATAATAAAAAATACAGCATTTTTCTTTTCAAATATGACGTCATACTTATTTTCTTTTGAATTATTTTTATTTTAATTTTTAATTAATTGTAGATGAGAAATTATTATTCCAGATTTAGATTTTTCTTGGCAACAAGAAAGAAAGATGGTTAAATTTTTCGGAAAAATGTCAATTGATTCTTTATGAAAAAGAATGAAATTTTGAATTATTAAGAAATTTATTTGAATAAATTAAATAAAATATGCCCTGTGTTCATTTCCGTTTTGTAATACACCAATATGCAAAGGTGCAAAAACATTAATTCCTCCTTTTAGATGTTGAATTCATTCAAACTTTCGGACACACTTTGACATTTATAATATTATAAGGATAAGGATACAATGTTTATATTCATATGTAAAAACAAACATAAATGTTCATCAAGTTTTTTACATGTATGTGTATCATTTATAAGCTCAAACTGCACCGAGTTTTTAAATAACGCCAAAAGTATAATTAGAAAAGTCTTTACCGTGAAATTATTTAAAAGCATGTATTTTAAATCAAGGGAAAGGAAGGTTTACATTTTAAATGAAATGAATGCAATATGAATATGGTGTGGGAAAATATTTTGCCCATTTATCACCTGCGTTCGGCTAATATAAATGTATCAATATTGCAATTGGGGCACAGAGTCATATACGCAACACGTTGCGGATATTTTTCTCTAACGCCAATTTGGCGAAAACCTCGTTTACGAATAACAGTTACATATATCTAGATATATTACGATATCGTACGTGGCACAGAAATCGCGATTATTTGTTAATTGTTTAATGGCAACATCTGAATGAAACACATCTCATTGGTTATTGAACAGCATTTAATGCTTCGCCATACCTATAAGGGGGTTTACCGTAGGTGGACCACCTTTCTGTCGCCAAGTTTGTTGCCAACTTGGTGATATATCGTCAACTTTGACGGCCAAAATTAGCCGCCAAAATTGACGCCAACTTGGCGATATCTCTAATATTTCGCCAAATTCCCACAGACGTCCATAGTAAACTAATAGGGTTTACTTGCTAACAGAAAAACAACAAATTGAGATATTTTAATGCAACAAAAAGTAATATTAGCTTAAGAAATTTTATTAATTATATTTAAGGGAGTCCAATGATACAATGCTTAGCATGTTTTCGAAATGCAAAATTAAAGGAGACCAAACTGGTCACCAAGGGCGGCTAGTATTTTCAACAAGTTGGAAATTGCTCGTCAAACGTGGCAAATGAGGTCCGTTCGTACTATAACTAGTTTTATAATTATTTTTTGCACCCCATATTGTACTGAATGTGTATTTTTTTGCAATTCATAAGTGCATAGTCTGTAACATCATTAAAATCCACTTGCAATAATTTTTTCCAATTCCCCTTAATGTAACGGAAAACTTTTGACTGCCCCTGTAATTAAGTTATACATCCGATTTTCATGAAATTTGAAATGGCTCGAGAAAATTTTGCAGCAATTATATATTTAAAATTTCAGCCCATTCGGAAAGCTGTAACATCATTAAAATGCACTTGCAATAATTTTTCTCATTGGCTTTAATGTAAAGAAAAACTTTTGACTGTCTCTGTAATTAAACTATACATCCGATTTTCATAAAATTTGAAATGGCTCGACAAAATGTCTCAATAATTATATGTTTAAAATTTGAGACCATTCGGAAAGCTTTAACATCATTAAAATGCACGTGCAATAATTTTTCCCATTGGCCGTAATGTAAAAAAAAACTTTTGACTGTCCCTGTAATTTAACTATACATCCGGTTTTCATAAAATTTGAAATGGCTCGACAAAATTTTACAACAATCATATATTTAAAATTTCAGACCATTCGGTTGGGTAGTTTTTGCTCTATTATATGCGGACAGACGGACAGACAGACGGACGGACAGACGAACGGACAGACAGACGGACTGAACGACGACTATAGGTGCTACGTATTTATATAATTACGAACACACCTAAAAAAGGATAACAATAAATAAAACAAGGTTTCATTAATAACCATGGAACAAAGCAATTTATATAATTTTAGAAAAGAAAACCAAAGTAAATAAAATATTCACTAATAATTAAACAACAACATCCGGTTTACCATACCAAGCAAAATAACGACACCTCTGCGCCAGTTAAGAAAGTACCCTGGTGCGTATATGACATTGGTGTCAGAAAAAAATCGTGCCAATGTGACGCGTATATGACATCAGTCTTGCAATGGGTACATGGTATGTGAAATGAAACAAAAATGTTATAGCCACTCTTCGTACAAGAAAAATGGCTAACAATCCGCATTCAGATACACAGGCAAGGTTGCTGTTAAACAATAATAATAATAACAACAACATTGTGAAACTATATTACAGTTATAATAGTGATATAAAATTGGCTTTGAACAAACAACCACAGAAGGAGTATTTTACATATGTTTCGAGTGAAGCTCGATCATCAAGGCACTAATTAATTATACAAGCAACGATATATAAACATAAGTTTAAATTCAAATGTAAATATTTGCAACCTTCACCCCCCCACCCCTCCCCAAAAATTACCGCCATGAAATTAACTTATCGTTAAGCGACGCTTTTTAAAATACGACATTGGTTGCAAACAAGATTACCGAACATTCCTATTACATTTGAAGTAATCGTGGTAAAAGTACATAAAACTTCTAATAAATTGACAAGTAATTTTACGTGTAAACAATGCTTTTAAGTGAATTTTAATTTTTAATTTAATTTTAAATTTAAGTGAATTTAAATTTTTGGAAGACAATTTTGCATTCCAAACATTAAAAATATTCATAAGATTTATTTAAAAAATACATATTTTATGAAAAATAATTAAATGTTGCTCAAATGTTGTTTTTGGTATACAATTATATGCTTTTTTTAAATAATTACCGACATGAATAATTCAGCATAAGATTAAATAAATCATGTGTAATTACCCTAATTTTTTAATTAAATGTTTATAAAATTGACCATTTCAGAATATAAATAAACTCGAATGTAAATGAAATGTATGCTAAAATTAATTTGCTGTTATGTTATTATTGTGTAACCTAAATAATTGTTAATGGTGAAATATTTTTTCAGTAGGCATGAGCATGGCAAACATTAACATGATAGTAACTTTTAAAGTATGAATTTTAGTAAATACCAATAAATTTATATAATACTAGGGAGCACTGCTCCTTGTAAGCTACGCTCGCCAAACACCGTTCCAACACCGCAGAATCTAAAATAACGCTAAATTGATCGGTTATTAAAAGATTAGAGAAGATTGAAATATAATAATAATTAAAAAAACCTATAGCGATCTCCCTGTAAACGGGTTTCCATTCAATTCCCTTTGATTGCGAAAATTTAAGGCCGAATCAGTTGCTGTTAAGACATCCAATAGTTGTTTTCGTGTTTGATTAAAGATGATCAGTTAAACCTTTGAAAAGAAGATAAAAAAAAATAAATTAAGTAAACAGAGTCATTGCCGACCGGTATTTTTAACAGCGTTATAAAACGATTGATATAATACAATTTACTACAATTACTACAATTTACTGCTTTAACCCCTTCAAGGGCGGTGGTTCATTTTTTGGACCACTTAATTTTAATTATTAAATGACACATTGACACCAGAATATTGGAATGGAAATTTTCCTTTTATTAAGTAAGTGAACAAAAGCATTTTGTATTTCAAAATTTGATTGTAAACTCTGGTTCATTCACTGATGGCAGCATTTTAAGAATTAATGTACCTTGCCCCTGAAAGGGTTAAATGCATATTAATGTATTTAATATTTTAAAATTTCCTACTCTTTTAATATTCACGTGTAAATACAATTTTCAAGACATAATTTTCGATATTTTCCTGCTTTTAACACGTACTCATTTAATAGTAATTTCAATTTTTTTTCTGTTTTTGATATACATGTGTAAATAAATTTGTAATCGTTAGGAAATATTATTCTTTGCGCTGTTTTTAGAATTCAAAACAAACTCTATAATAATAGCCTAAGTCATGTTACTATCTATAATAATAGTAGTCTTCAACAGTTCCTTTGTTTATCATAAGAAAGGTTTCCATTTTGATTAAAGAATCAAAGTTATTTTTTCGAATAAAAATACATAAAAATTGCCATGATCGCAAAGCATTCTTGGTACTTTTCTGTTAGCCGGGTCCCAATCTCGCCAATACCTTTTCTTTAACTCGCTAGTTAGCATTTATTTTATTTTTTGAGTGGTAAATTAAAGCGGTACTACTTGGTTATCCCATCGATCAAAAAATATATCGCTAGAATATAAGATTAAATTCCAACAAGAGTTGATCGTAAATGTCACATTCACTTGACTGTATGGATGTTACACGTGTTTACGCCATCAAGTGATTTTTATTTCGACGCTTTATTTGTATTTGTATTTGTATACTAATTTATTTGTTCTTTCGTTATTTAAAATAAAAATTACGTCAAGTTCTATAATTTGGCAAGTGTTTTGACGATTTATATAATTTGGCGATATTGGTCATTTGCTGTGAATTTTAAATTGCATTAGTTAATATTTAACACAGATGTCATATAAGCACCGGGTTTGGCGTGATTATTTTTACGACAATTTGGCGAAAACCTTGTTTTCGAAAACCAGTTACATATGTATTTTAAAATTATTTTATATTATTTTAAAAATGAAATAACAATAATAATAAAAAAAATTAATAACTATAGAACAAAGCAATTTATAACTTTTTTTTTCAATAAAAGAAAAATAAATGTAAATAAACTTTTATTAATGAATAACCAACAATAGCCGGGTTACCATGTCAGGCAAAATAACGCCATTTTGGGGTAAATTAGGTACCCCAATGCGTATATGACATCTGAGCCTAATATTTTTCTTTTTGTTTCGTTAAAAAAAAAAAAAAAATAAGTGAAAGCCATTAATTTTAAATGTTTCAGTTTTAAATGAAAGTTTTGTATTAAATAAAATGATAACGAAATACAAAAAAAAAGCATTGTTCTTAGCATACAGTTAAGGGAGGCCAAACTGGTCACCAAATTAATTCGAAATAATAACCTTTTCTAAAAATTGAAAAAAAAATATCTGTTATGACTAAAATTTGAGTTGCCATCATTAGAGAAAATTATTTAAAATTAGAAAAATATTAATATTTCGAAAACTAATTCGAATTTAAAAATTCTAATACCATTTTTGAGATCTGTGGATCAATACGGATTTTTGGTGTTAATTTCATCGCAAAGTATTTCATATTTTAGGAGAAATCACCGTGAAACATAATCAGTTGTTTAATTGGTCGTTTCTTAGAATCGTTACATAAATTCGTTTCAATTCAGTCGTTTCATAATATCCGTTTCATTAATTCGTTTCACTAGGATTTTATATATATAGGGTAGATATCTCTATTTGATATATTTTTTAATACAAATATTTAAATTCACATAATATTTCAAATTCCAATGGCGACTCCTACAGATTTTCTGTACACAAATGCCCGTACTAAATATATATACGATAATATTTCTGTTTTTTGTGTATTTCTCTACAGACATCCATTATTAGACTAATAAATTTACAGTTGTTAAAGCCATATTTTGAGTGCTTATAAATTCTTTTTTTATTTTCTTCTACGTTTTTACGTTTATTTTTTGTTCTCAGCTTGTATTCAAAGCATATTTTATTTACAAAGCAATATCAATGATTTCAATTCTAGAAAGGAAAGTTTTAAGCTTTGAAAGACTTTGAATTATTAAGAATCTGTAAAAAATCGTGTCATTTTTTTAAACATATTTTAAATTTCAAACAAACATTCTACTCAACACCCTTGTGGATTTTAAAATGTCTCCGACAAACAAAATGAAAGTGACAAATGTCGTTATTTTTTAAATCAGCGACATATATTTCTTAAATACTTTTTTTAAGTTTAAGAAATAAATGTGATTAATAAACTAGATAGTTTACAGAAGTTTCCAGTACATACTGGATAAAAGTAAACCTAATAAAAAAAAATAATAGTAATAATGCGTTTCTTGAAATTTCGAGGAAATAATTATGTTTTTCTTGCATTAAATTTATCGGTTAAAAAAAGGGAAATCATGTCAGTTTAAAAGTTTATATAAGGGGACGCATATTATTATTTTTTTTATTATTATTATTACAAGTGAATCTTAAATAAACAATTTTTATAGAAAGGAAAAGAAAGTGAAAATGCAGATTAAAAAAAAAAAAAAAATAGCCTAAAGATATTCGACTCATAACAAACGAATGTATCTTTCTTCTGTGTAAGCGGATGAAAGAGTTGTATATCAATTAAAAATGAGAACAAATGTTTAAAAAAATAATCACAAATTAATTGGATTTTATCTACTTGCTTTAACTGAGAACGTAATCGAATTATATACCAAATTCTTTAAGGTTTTTTTTATAAATATTCTGCAGAGTTTTTTTTTTCATTCAAGATTAAACTTGTGTAAATATTTAAGTTCGTTTATTAAATTTATGATTTTCAAAAATTTTCATTTTTTCTAATTTCCTCAATCATTAAATTTATATATTATGTTGGTGCAAAAATAATGCATGATCTTTGAATTCAAATTTAAAATGCTATAACATTTTTCAAACTAAATATACTAAATAAATGTAAGAGGCATTACACTCAACAAATTTTTGCCAACGAGAAATGAGCTTAGTGATTCCTGTGACATAAAGTTCTGGGCTTCTGGAGTCCACAAACTCTTCGAAAGCGTTTCCGACATCATCTTCATTGATGAACATTAAATCCCAAGCCCTAACATTTGCAAAACCTTATAAACTTAAAAGGAAACCCACCATCAGAATAAATGGCACTAGCGTCCATCATGTCTCTAACCTTAAATTGTTAGGATTGTCAATAGATGAGCACTTGAACTGGTTCTCTCATATTAATTACCTTAAAATCAAACTAGTAAAATTTTATCATAACTCAAAAAGATTAACCACTAAATCTTGGGGTATTAAAAGCCATATGCTAAAAATTTGGTACTCTACTATTGTTGAAAAAATTATCACCTATGGAGCATCTATTTGGGGGGGAAATCTTACAAAAGCAGCACTTAATAAATTAGTTTCTATACAATGGATGTTTCTCTTGCAAATTTCTAGGGGATATAGAACCATTTCCAGTGATGCTCTCAATATCTTGACAGGTATTCCTCCCATTTCCATTACCATTAAATATGAGTTCACTAAAAGCAACTTCATCCATTTGGAGAATGAAGCTATCTCACAGCAATTTTTTCCACAAATGATGATTCAGCGTAAGACTCTTGGCTGGCAGTTTCATCCGGCAGATGAGACTTCCCACCTACAAGTAAACCCGACTATAAATTCTTACTCTCCCACTCAAAATGTTATGGTCTTCACCGATGGCTCACGCACTGTTACCGGAGTAGGTGCAGCTTTCTGCGCTACGAAAGGGAGTGAAGTGACTCATCGTTGGTCTTGCAGGCTGGATAACAATAATTCCATTTTCCAAGACGAACTCTTTGCCATCTTTAAAGCTTTAGAGTGGATTTCTCAACAAAACCAAATTTTTTTAATTCCAGTTTTTAGCGATATTCTTTCAAGCCTGCAGGCTATCTGTTCGTTTGGCTCAACAAATCCCCAGGTTATTGAGATTAAATCACTTCTCAAAAATCTTCTCTGGAAAACCTATTTAAGCCACGTTTCAGCCCATAAGGGTATCCTGGGAAATGAAACGGCAGATATGTTGGCAAAGGAGGCAACTGCTAAACCATCAGTTGATTTTTCACTTCCAGTACCGCACTCACACATCAAAAGACATCTACGCGCTCATTTTATGAAAAAATGGCAGGATTACTGGGACTACTCAGATAAGGGTAGATATACCTATGATCTTGTCCCAGTGGTATCTTTGGATCTTCTGCTGCTCACTCCATCCACCACAGCTTTCCTTACCGGTCATGGTCCTTTTGAAGCATACCTCTTCAAGTTCAAAAGAGCCCTTTCTCCTCTATGTTAGTGCGGTGATGATGCTGTTGCCTCTCATTATTTCTATAATTGTCCTTTAACAGCTCGCTGGCATATCCGCCGTCCTCCTGTTCTTCCAGTTGGTTGGTTAGCAAATATTTTATCGCGCCCGATTTTGCTCTCAAAGCTTAAAAACATCTTCAACTTCTTATGTAACCTTTCAGTTTTACTCCATCACTGAGACAGAGACTTGGATTCTCCCTTATTCAGTACCCAATGTTGTTTCGCAGCAACTTGTATAATATTGTCTAACTTTGTATAACACTGCATTATTTAATTTCCTTATGTTTGTTTCACAAAGCTTGCTAATGTAACATTTTTTTTAAAATCTTATATATACCACTCCGCCCTCTGTCGCGCGTATTGGCGGGCTGAGCCTCGGCTGAAATTTGTAACCTTTTTTTTTTTTTTTAGACCTCAATAAAGGGGACCGGGAGGGACAATCTATGCTCTACAGACTCACTTCCTAGTCTGAACAGTCTCTCTCGGGCAGTAAAAGTAAAAGTAAATTGTATTCAGAGACAGAAAATGACATAATTTATTGTAAGAGCTTTGTATAAATATCTTAAAATTTTATTATTTTATGCTAAAGATTCGAATGTACCACCAAGAAAAAGAGTTTTAACTTTTTTCCAGGTTGTTCTAATGGTAAACAAAAGCATAGAGGAAACGAATGATTTTTTGATAATTTCGTTAAGAGATGGCATGCTGATTTATTGCTTTTTTGAAGATGGAAAGACTTTTCTAGGAAGACTTTTTTTTGTTTTTTGTATTTTGTTATGTCCGAAAGTAACGTACGCGACAAAGGATTTCGTTTTATTACTATTATTACTGGATAACAAAAAGTTATTTATACATATATATATATCTATAAACATACAATTATAGGACACATTTAATACATTCTCTACATTCTTAGTCTTAAGAATTTTTTAAATACTAAGCGCAACGTCCAAAATCTGTAACGTACGTGCGAAAAAATGTCCAAAATTTGTAACGTACACAGCTGCTAATTAAATGCTTTAATAATTAATTTTCCACAATAGTTGCTGTCTTTTAATGTCTGTGTATAATTTTGTAGACATACTATTAAAAATAATAATATATTATATTTATAAACAAAATACTATACTGTTAAAGAAAAATTGGCCTTAAATTTGAAAATTTTAAAAATTACATATTGTTAACGTTTAATGATCCCACCTTTTGAAAATCTCCCTAAAAGAATTGGCACTCGGTTGGCGCAAGGTCCATTGATGCGAACTGAGTTGTATTTGAACTCATGCGGCACCCAATTATAGAGTTTCTTCAACTTGCCATATTTCTCTAAGTTGCAAACGATTCTGGAATTGACAACGTTCATTTCATTCGTAATTATTCCATTTGTTTTTGTTGGATCAACTTCGACTATATTTTTCAGTTGACCATCGCCAACAACAGAAGGACGCCCGCGACCACCCTTTTCTTGAAGGTCAAAAATTTTTGAAACCAACGTTGAACTGTGCTTACGTTGATGCTTCCCTCACTCAAATTTTCAATAACGTTTCGCGTGGTTTGTGCTGCCCTACCACCGAGTTTAAAATGTTATAATAACATTTGACGAAAACCTTGTTTTGATATCACAGCTTCTGAAGTCAATTAATAGCCTACAATAACAATTAAATAAAAACATTGATTTTCAAAGACAGCATTTGTAATAAGCTTTAAAATGCTATATAGTCATTACCACTAGAATAAATTCTGTATTCAAAATGCTTATAAAATAAGTTGCATTATAAAATAATACGTTATTTTTGCACCAAACTAGTACGCTTTACTCAGGAATGTGAACAAAATCTAATTATTTTATTTTTATATATAAAAAAATCAATATTGCTTTAGAAGTAAATATTTCGAACAATGATGAAGGAAGAAGTTAATTGGATCGGTTATTTCCTATCCTACAACTGATACTCATATGTGAACACTTAGTTTAACCCATTTGCTCTGAGAATTACATATTTGAGAATCTTTACATTTTAAACATGCAACTGCTTAATTTATAAGCTGTTATTAATAACAGCGGACATATACTGTATTTATTACAGTATTATTATTTTTTTTAATTCGCAGGAAAATTTGTCTGTGCAAATAGGACAAGTCAAGTGAATCTCAAAGTTCCTTAACCCCTTCGGGATGAGAGCCTTTTACAGAATTTTTAATCTTTTATCACCGGTTTTTTAAAACGAAAATTTCGCCTCATTGAATCGGGAAATGCTCGGATTAAATAAGGCAAAATTTACAATAAAAATTTACTGGTGAGAATAATCACAGATTCTGAGCCACTTACCCGGCCGGTATACCGGTCGCTCGTCTCCAAGGGGTTAAACAACACCAAATATATGCTACTCTCTGCAGCCCCTCCGGGTGGTCTGAAACCGACCCTTTAAGTAGGGGTGGAGGCTTGGATCCCGCCGGAGTTCATTGTACACGAATGTGAGGGGGCCGGGCAGGGACGATACACAGACTCCTCGAGTGGCTCGCGGTCTACAGACATCGAGCTCGACGGTTACGGGTAAGTGGACGTCGTGCATGGGTGGTGCATGGCGGTAGATGTATCACACCAGACGCCTTGGTTTTCGAGGTAAGCCGGGTAGCGACGCTCCATAGCCTGATTCCAGAGGCAGTCTTTGACCGGGTGGTGACTCTGGGTACAGGGTAAGCGAATGTGGTAGGAACCTGTCCACTAATTAACTAAGAGGGAGCATGAGAGGACAGAGCATACCTTGCAGAACTGTACTTGATGCTCATTTCTGACGACGGATCTCGCGAGAACGCCAAGCAGTGACTCCTGGAGCTACCGAAGGGTGAGTTTCGGACAGCGCCTGATGTATTTTTTGAGTCAGGTGGCTCATCCCGCCAGGGTTCCAGTAGCTGAGGTAGTTGTGAGTCGACCCCAAGGTGAGTGGGGTTCGATGGTGCCCTCGTAGCCCAAGGAGCGGCCGCGGATTGAGGCCAGTATGGCACTGGTTTCTCGATCCCATGCCGTATCCCTTGGTACAGGGACGGCCGGCAGGGCCGCCACAGGACTCTATCTCCGCAGGGATCCGGACCGGGGGCTCGCCGTCTAACTCGGTGGTGCCTCGATCCTCGGGTGAAATTTTGGTCCGACCCATGACCAGCGTCTCTAGACGCTTTCGGAGGTTACCGCGCCCGAAATTGTGATCATAGCTGTTTTTAAGCATAATTTTCGAACGCAATCCTCGGGTTCTCTAGGGGGCCCTGATTTGGGTCGGGGGGTGCGTACTGATCGAGCGGGTCGCGCGAGATTCTTTCTCCTATCCGCGTTTTCTGTCTACCACCTGCTGGCTTTTCTTGGGTTCGTCTTGTAAGTCGGTTGGCTGTGACCGCGAGCCCTGAACTAGCATTGACAGCCTGTTCGTGTTCGTAGCCTCTGACCAAAGTTGTGTTTCGACGAACTAATATAGTAGCGGTCGCTATTGCACGGAGTCGAGAGCATTCGTGCTCAGGTACCCTCAGCGGCCATGAGGTAAGGTAGAGGGGGACCGGATTTCTGCCGGGCTCTCCCGTTGCCCTCGTCCTTGGGTGGGGACGTTGTTTACCTGGCGTGACTCTAGGCCCTCCAACCCCCTAGCGAGGCGGTGTCTATCCCGTCTGGGAGGAAATTTCCGTGCCCTCCCGGGGTCGCTAACGGTACATAGCTCAACTCCCGGGCCTCAGACACCGAGCCGCGAGGGGCTCTGTCGTGAGGTAAAGGAGCAGGGCGAAAAATCCTGAAGGAGTTCTCCCCGTTCTTCAGAGGTGTTTAGCTAGGGGCTCTGTTCACTTTCATCGGTTGTTTCTCAATGATGTCTTTGCCGGACAATGGTAGTTGATCTTGAGGGACTTCCGAAAAGCAATCCCCCGTAGGGATCCTCGGCATTGACTCGTGGGCTCGACTCCTTTATAGGTGTTCGAATACTGCGGGTCGTCGGGGTGAACAGTGGAGGGACCAAGAGAAGGAACAATCTGGCTCTTTTGGCTGGGTGGGGTTTCTGTCGTTTCAACAAGGACATCTAACTCATGGGCGCAGGATGTGTGGTGCGCGATGGGCGGAGCGTACCCTTGTGTGGCCGCGCGCTGGCGTCAGCTTCACGATGAGGAAACCTCTTTAAGTAGGCCTCATTCCGTGCCAGTTGCGCGCTAGTCTGTGCCCTGATTGGCCTATGTCGCCGAACAAAGGCTTGCAGCTACTCTGCGAGAGCTAATTTTATATTCTACTCTATTTCATGTAAAAAAACACACTAATTTAGTTACAATAAATTTAGTTACAAATAAGTAGAAAAACACATGGAAATTGCTTTTATGTTCTATGTATCTAGCATAGATACAAAAAAACTTGCACAATTTAAATTTTAGATACCAATATTTTAAACTAGAAATCGCCTCTTTATAAAATCACAAATTTCTGCACATAAATCATATAAATATCTCTTTTTAAAGTTTGTGGTGCGAATTTTGGAAATGTCTGATGACAGGAAATCCTTACATTTTAAATAAATGGGAAGTGGTTTGTTTTAAAAGTTTCGTGCTGGAAATTAATGTCTAAATACTTAAAATTATCGCATTGTTTTTACTTTATATTTTTACATACTATTATTTTTTTTATTTTTTTCTTTATTGATTTTGAATATGCATTGTGATTTCTGTAGAAGAACAAAATAAACATATCTGATATAAATGAATGTTACATAAATGAAATTACTGCAGTATCAACTTTCCATGTAATGTAAAAGTAATTAGGATAAACTAAATGATCTTTGATTAATTTAATAAAGTTAAATTTAATTCTATTAAAATTAAATCATAAAATAAACAACAAATATAAATTTATTCAGAATTTAGCAGCTACAAAATATCACACCGAACTAAAAGTAACATAAAACATTCTTAAGGATCTGAAATTACATGTGCACTTTACATTTTTCAAGATAAAACAAAATAACTAACATTAATTTAAATCGTGCCTACTTGTTTTAAATATGTCGACTGCAAGAAATTTGTTATTTTCTAGCCGTTTATTCCAAATTGTGTATAAAAGGAACTCTGATTCAAAACACTTTCCTAATGCATAAATAATAGAAAATGTAATAACATTCCATGTAGTTTGTATATAAAAAATAATATTTTTGTAAATACCTTTAATAACCACGTTTAAAAGCCGAATAAATAAATGACATTTTTCTACTTCCTTATTTATACATAATTTCAGTATAAAATATAACCTTTTGTTTTTACATTTTATAATACAAAATAATTCCCTGCATATTTAATTCAGACTCACAAAAGCATTTTAACCAGAATGGAAAATTACTGTAAATATATATATATATTTTGCCTTACAGAACATTACAAAAGAAATCTTCCATCATTAGAGTTCATTTAAGGATAGAACTTTTATTTATATCGACCTTTTTTCTTTAATTATTAACTATAGAATGGAAAAATTATAATAGAGGTAGGTATACCCCTTATGATTTATTTTTGTGTTTTCTACCGAGTTATAGATCTATTAATATAGATATCATTTTTTTCTCATTCATCAGTACTTGTGAACTTATTTTTTATTCATATAATTAGTAGGGTGGTCCTTAAAAAATTAATTTTTAAATTTTCGATGAGGCACCCTCCTATTTTGTTCTATGTATCAAATAAAGACTTCCACAAAAATTTCAAATTTTTAAAACATTTTTTAAGGGTCGCTACCAAGGTTTGAATATTTAGAAAAAAATTAAAAATTGGCATATTTTGTAATTTAATAATATATTATTAATACAAACCCATAGTGATTGCCAAATTGAATCATGGTATGATATTAGGTTGTAAAGATTGTCATTTGTTTCAAGTTTCAACATATTTACGCGGTTTATTGTCCAAACACAGACAGGAGTATTTCAAGTCTACACTCTATTTCACCTCAACTTTGCAGCATTGTGAAAGGTAGAGAATCTAACATTCCGCCTTGAAAAATAGTTATCTGTTATTTTTTAATCTTAAATAGCTAAAATGCGTAGGAATTTATAAGATAATGTGTATAAATTATAGAATTTGTGTTTATTTTTTATATATTCGTAAACTGCCGTACTAAATGACCATATTCGTATCAAAAGCAGAGCGCAAAACTTAAAAAAAGAGTTTTCGGCAAGCGTTCCTTTGACTGTTTACTGAGATTACAAAATTTTAGAAGACATTTCAGGATCTGAAACTGTAGACAGATTATCCATTATTGTTTCAGGTAAAGGTACTGACCATTTAACTAGTGCTCCAAAACTTCAATCAGAACAGGTGAGGCGATAGCTTCAGCTGTTAACGAAATATTGGAGTCGTGTGAAGTACCTACCAAATAAAATGTAAGTTTTGATACAACCTTTGTTAATACCGGATTACCGAGAGAAGCTTGAGTTCTTCTGGAACAGAATATGAACAAAGAAATGATTTGGATTGCCATCATCACATCCTTGAAATACTGTTTTCGATCATTATCTTTTGTATGAAGTTTATTGTATAACTCTATGAGTGCTACCCCACTTTCGGATACATCATTAACAACTTTGACTGAAGTCTCTAGTGCATTACATGTTTTGTAGGCTTCATTTTCATTCCAATTAGTCACATCTGTTTCAAAAAAATCTGAAGGTTAAGTCATAATTAAAAAAAACCTCAGAGTGCTGCTTGTTACAAAATCTTGCAAGTCATTTTGGAGAATGATATCAGGATCAGCACGTGTACGGTTCAAGGGTACATAATTTTCTTTATTTTTCAAAGCATGCACCATTTTTCTTTTACTTTCAAAAAAGACATTATCATCAAAAAATTCAAAAGCAACTAGCTCTTCTGTGAAGTACAGAAATGTCCTAGGAACTTCTTCAAAGCACAAAAAGAAATGATTTCATTTACATTCTCATCTTTTTTCAAGTTCTTCAGGAGCAATAAATCATTGTGCCTGATGCCAGCTGTGAATGTAGATTTTCACCACAAACGAGCAAACTTGACGAACTTCACATTCTTCCTGCTTAGAGAGTTTAAACTGATCTCTAAATAAATAAACCTTGAGAGAGTATATGGCCTTCACCATCCATGGAACCCCATGCAATAAACCTGGGGCTCTAATATAAAACCTCTTCGGGTACTCCTCCTAAGAAAATTATGACAAGCACTATCAGTTCCTTGTAATCGCCCCTTTGTTGTAAAATCATTAAGATGATTTTGAGCAAATTCCGTAATTTCTGACGCATTATGTGTTATTTTTTCATTGATTAAAATGTCTGAAATATGCCATAATCGATAAACATCAACGAAATTTTAAATCGTTTGAATAACAGTATGTCTGTTCCACTTGGAACTCCGAGAGACTTTACAACAACTTCCTCAAGCATAATTTCAAGGATGTGATGATGGAAAGCCAAATAATTTCTTTGTTCATATTGTAATCCAGAAGAGCACAAGTTACTTCTGATAATCGGGTATTAACAAAGGTAATATCAAAAGTCTTTTACAATTACAAATACAAATTTTACTTGCTTGTAATCCCCACAACTCCAATATTTCGTTAACAGCTGAAGCTATCGCCTCACCTGTTCCAGATTGAAGTTTTGGAACACTAGTTAAATGGTCAGTACCTGTGCCTGAAATAATAATGGGTAATCTGTCTACAGTTTCGGATCCTGAAATATCTTCTAAAATTTTGCAATCCCAGTGAACAGTCAAAGAAACGCTTGCCGAAAACTCTTTTTTTTAAGTTTGTACTCTGCTTTTGATACGAATATGGCCATTTAGTACGACATTTTACGAATATAAAAAAATCAAATTCTATAATTTATAAGCATTATCTTATAAATTCCTACGCATTTTAGCTATTTAAGATAAAAAAAAAATAACGGAGAACTATTTTTCAAGGAGGAATGTTAGATTCTCTACCTTTCACAATGCTGCAAAGTTGAGGTGAAATAGAGTGTAGACATGAAATACTCCTGTCTGTGTTTGGACAATAGACCGTGTAAATATGTTGAAACTTGAAACAAATGACAGTCTTTACAACCTAATATCATACCATGATTCAATTTGGCAATGACTATGGATTTGTATTAATAATATATTATTAAATTACAAAATATGCCAATTTTTAACTTTTTTCTAAATATTCAAACCGTGGTAGCGACCCTTAAAAAATGTTTTAAAAATTTTAAATTTTTGTGGAAGTCTTTATTTGATAGAACAAAATAGGAGGGTGCCCCATAGAAATTTTAAAAGTTATTTTTTAAGGACCACCCTACTAATTATCAACAAAAAATCTATAACTATGTTGGTCATTAACAGCTATTATATTATATTATATAAATGTATAACTGATATCTGTAATATTTGCTCGCATCTCCGTATTATTAGGATATATTTTATTTATTTTATTGTATTTAGATTGTATATGTTTTTTGTTATGTTTACTGATTAATAATATTTGTCATGTCTTACCACAACTTTTCCCCAAATCTTTTATCAGCGTAGGGGAGACCGGGCTAGTTAGCTGCAGGGGTAAGTAGGCGCAGTCCTATAAATCACATGTTTGTAGATAGATTGCATAACAGTCACATATCTGTCACAGAATTTCTTTCTTATTGCTTTTTACATTCCTCATTGTAGTTTTGCAGCGTTACCTACGTGCAGTGAACATTTATTACGGTTTTTCTGTTTTTTGCACTCATAAGTAATTTTTTGTTGCTTCATTCTTTTTCTAATTTCTAATACTTATCTTAATAATTGCGATTTAACTTGTGCAGTTTTTCTTAGTGTATGATTAACTGTACCTACCCCATAGGTGATTTCCTTGGATTATTTATGCTTAGAAGATTACGTGTCACTTTTGTGAAGAAATTTATTATGGGGCTAGTAGGCGCATTGAACACGGGGCAAGTTGACTCAGTGTTTTGTATGTGCTGTTAGCTTGAAAAACAGCAAACAGCGAGGAAAGTGGTTGCAATGCAAGATTTTGTGATATTTGTGATAAATATTGTGATATTTTCTCAAACTTTTCTTATGATTTGAATCATTTCAAGCAAATCAACTCACGTGAAAAAGGCATATGTATATATACATATATTTAAACCATAAAAATCATACATTTTAATTTTTATATAATTAAAATACACTATTTGTTGATGCGTTCTTATAGTAATTCAGTATATTCCCATAATTTTGAATCTGTAGTATTTTAAGTAATTTAAAGTGCAGCTACAACAGATATTATAAACCATACTACACAAAATTACACAATTCAACAAAAAATGGATTATTATACATTAAGTTTAGAACATCAACTTCTTATATCTTAATATATAAAATATATGTTAATAAACACTTAATTGTATGATACACATTTTATAAAATCACCAATTATTTTACTTATAAAATTTCTTATTCAGCATCATTCATTTACGAAACCAATTTAATTATTTCTATTCTCAACAGAAACAAGTTAATTATGCATTGTGTAACCGCATCTGAAGTAAAATTAATGTAATCACCATTTTTAACTGCGCAAAATTTAAAAACACAGAAGGTTTAATTAAACTGTATTTTTAATATTAATTAGATTGTATTATATTGGATGAATTATTTAATTTAAAACGTGGTCTGCTTCTAGACAGACATACTCAGCATGAAAGCAAGTTTAGATTTCATTAAATGATTAAATTTGTGAAAAGGTAACTCCTTATACTTCATTTAAATTATATATTTTCAAGTGTTTTGGAAACGTTTAACATTTTGAATCACATTATTTATATTTATTGTAAGTTACTTATACGTATTAGAAGCAATATTGTGTATTTAAATAAATGTTTAATTAGATGGTAATGATAATGCAAATAGATACCCGATTTCCATAAACTTTATACGAATAAATTTCTCACCTTTTCAGCTATGTTTTTTGTAAAAAAAAATAATCACTTTTTCAAAACTGAAATAAAATTTCATTATTAAAATATGAATAAAATAAAACATTCACTAAAATAAGTACTTTTACAGAATATATTTTTATTGCAAAACCAGAGAATAATTGTCAGATATATTCCACTTACAAAATATATAGTGACAATCACATAATTCAAGAGATCTTACATGGTGAAAGGTGGCTAGTTTTTAAACCTACAAATATTAAGTGTAAATACAATTTAGGAACATAAGCTACTTTTAACTGCAACATGGGGAATAAGAAAATATTACGTCCAATAACTGTCTTCTAAAATTTCCAGTCTGTACAAAATACGATGAAGATTAGATAGCAAAAAACTGTTACATGCTTTCTTCTGAACACATGCTGGGAGTCGCATAGCTTGCTAGTATTTTCTTCCTAAGGTATTTGTTTTGTCTGTGGCAATAGATCCAGGTGGCATTCTTTATATACTTATTATTGTGTGGAAATATTGCGAAATTTTTTTCTGCAAATAATGAAGAACGAAAGAAAAAAGGAATATGTTACTTCACTATTGTAACATTATGTAGCTTTATAAATAAAACTTTCAAAACAAATAGAATAGACATTGTGCTCTTTATTGCGAAGTCACATTTGGGTCATTCCACGTAAAATGAGCAAAAATTTAAAAAAAGTCGTGGCCACATAGTAACAGATTTTAATAAAATTTGATATACAGGTTCAATTCATATTCAAATAGAGCTCTGCAAAATATCTTCACAAAAAATAAATTATTTTAGCAGTTTTGGACATTTAAAAAACTTGTGATAAAGAATGGCATGTGAGCAATCGTCCAAAGTTGCAGGTTTGAAGTTCCGTATCTTGAAAACTATTTAATTGAAATGAATTTTTTTTTTAATTAATGTAACCTCTGAAAAATTATCTTCTTATTTATTGAGCAATAATAATCTGGTAACACCATGATTATTCTTTAATTGGTTGTAAAAATTGAAAATTTGCAAATTTTGAGAAAATTAAAAACGTAATAAAAATTAAAGGAATTCAAAAACATCTGAGAAATTAATGCCTGATGTAGTTTTACATATTAAGATCGAATTACTAAAGTTTTTAAGTTGCCATGTATTTCCTTCACCTTAAAAAAAAATTTAGAAACTTTTAAAAAAATGACAAAATTATAATTTTTCCTCTTATTGACAGGTAAAAAAAATAATGAAGGAAATGTCCCACATTACAGTTATTGCACAGACATAAAGATCAATAAGTCCATAATCTGCTAAAAAAATTTCAAGCATGCCTTTTTGATTCCTAACGTCACAAAATTGGATTAAAAAAGGCAATATTAACTACGTTCCATGAGCTATTTTTTTTTTTTTTTTAATTCGCGCGCGTTTCTTAAAATATTGCACGATTTCAAGGTGAAAAAATTTAGTGCTGCCATCTATTTTCTGTATGCGGATTTAGAAATTAATATATAATTTTCTGTTCAATTGAGCTTTTTTTTCTACTTTAATTAAAAATCTTCTTGAGGAAAAAATAAACTGAAAGCAAGTATAAAAGTTTTTATATTTAAAATATACACTGTTATCTATAATATAAAAAGAATTAAAAGTTTAAAAAAGCTTTTTTTCACGTCAAAACAAGTGATAGAAATATTGCATTTTATCCTCAACATTTTTTACTATTTATTTTTTTTTCTCATTAAGGAATAAAAAAGGCAAGAATGAAAGTTTAAATATTTAATATATATACTTTTTGCTATAACGTCAAGCAATTTTGATATTGTCAGAGGTGTCCTTCATCTCAATAGAAACGTTGCATTTTCCCCTCAATTTTTTTCAAAAATAATTTTTTCTCATTAAGGAATAAAAATACAATTACTAACTTACGTCAATCTGTTACTTATCATTCATTCCTAATTATAAATAATTTTTTATATAGCCTTTGCATTCTTAAGGCTAATAACCAAAATTGAAACTTCAAGTATGTAGCCAAAACCACGATTTTGCATCCACTTTTAATATAAATTTTAAAACTTAAATAAACAATCCTAAAATCTATTATTTTACATTTACTCATAAATAGATATGATCTACTTACAAAATGGTTTTCGTTAAAATCTGTGACATGTCTGCCACAGGTGATTTGCTCATTTTGTGTGGAATGACCCATTTTTGGTGCTCTTGCCGGAGCAGTTTTTGTTCTTAAAAGAATGTTGATAGCGCAAGATATTTTTAATCGCGATATTCAAAATTCCTGAATAAATTATTTGGTAAGTTAAAACTTTTGATGCTTTATACAATACAAGTATCGCCATGTTTAAATGTTTATATTACTTCTGTCATTACTTTAAATTATTAACAATAGTTACACATGAATTTACACATATAAGATTGAAAATTATTTCCTTTTCGATTAAAAAGTTATCTCTGTGAAAACCAGAAAAATGCATGTGCTTCAGACACCATAGCCGAAGTGAAAACTTCTGTGGCGATTAAATTATATTTGGAGTAATGTATGTATATATATTCTATGCATAAATACCAAAACGTCAGTAAAGGCTTAGTGTGGGGACACGAAGTTTTGGTTTCCGTCTGCTAGTCTGTCTGACTGTCTGTTCCATGATAACTGCCCAAAAAGTTCCCGATTAGCTTGAAATTAATTGGGGATATTTGTGAGGTATCCGGTCGTAGCTGTATAGTTTTTGGTTAATTTTGGTTCATTCGTTCGGGAAATATGGAACATTTTATTTTTTTATCGATAATGCTTTTCTATGGCAAGTCAGACGATTTTTCAAATTTCCATTTGTTGAATGAAAATGGCACATTTTATTCATGGATTTAAATGTTAAATTAGGGATGTTGAAATTTTTAAATAAGGGTTTTAAATTATTTCTATTATTTTGAATTTTTTTCAATATGTTTGTCAAATTTTCCAATTACGTATACAATTTTTTGTAGAACTTTGTCCATGTATTCCAATAAGATAAAGCCTTTTTTTAATTATTATTTTTTTTTATTTTATATGATGAAATTTCATTTTTTTTTCTTTTCCTTTTCTCCGTTGCCTAGCGACTATTATTCGTAGCCTATAAAGAAAAATCATTTAAATAATCCCAATTGTGAAATATTAAGCAGAAAATTTAGCTGAGAGAAATAAAAGGTTAGATAATCTTTAGCACTAATACGTTTTTTCTTCAAACTAGCTTTGTGTCAAATATGAACGAAGTTAGCAAATTACGTTAATTTGAATGTAGATACTATTAAAAGGCTATCACAAAAAATATTTTATAGTGCCAAATCGGTGCAATTTATGCAATTAACTGTGGGCTCGATAATGAAGGATTTTCCAGTAAATGTATAGATCGCCAGATATGTCTATTTTGGGATGCTTTTATTATGTTGTTTCTTTCACATGGATTATGATATTTTTAAACTAATGTTTCACCATGCTATAAGTTAAAAAAATTACAGTTAAAGGTATATAAATGATTTTGAACACTTTCCAACATAGATGACTTAGTGTCTCTACGTGCTCTAACTCGCGTAGATATAGTCGGGATTACATGTAATTGATATACGTTATTGAGGTTTGGCAAAGTATGTTCGGCATTGCAAATGAAATGTGTACGATTCATAGCTCAATTACAGGGGCACTCAAAATGATTCTGTTGCATTATAGTCTATGGGAAAAATCATCTGCGGTATATTTTAATAGTGTTATACAATTTGAAACGTAAGGAAATTTATATACATTATTAAGGTTCTCTAGAATCTGGTTACCATAAAATGTTATATTTAGCACTTACAGATTGCGTATAGGGAACTCAAAAGTATTCATAGCATTGCACTCAGAGTATTGCAATCTTTGAAAAAAAAATTCATTGTGATGTTTTTACTTTCTTCTAGAAGAAGAAAGTATTGGTTTCATGAAAATTTTCGAATTCCAGTTTTCAACGGATTTACCCGTTTTATGGGTTAGAGATTCCAAAAAACATGTTTATACAAAATGTCTGTCTGTGAGTCTATCTGTCTGTCTGTCTGTTCGTCCGTCTGTCTGTCTGTATGTGACGCAAATTTTGTGGGCGCTCTATCTCAAAAACGAACGCACGGAATTTAATAAAAATTTATATTCAGGTAGTCCCTGATATAGACTGGTGCTGAATAGTTTTTGGTGTAAATCGCCCTGCAGGTGGTGCTGCTATGTAGCATTTTGCAGGATTTCCGCAAAAGCTCTATCTCAAGAACTAATGCACGGATTTTTAGAAAACTTCAGATTCCGTTATTCCTTGACATGAATGGATGCTGTTTATGTTTTGGTGTAAATTGCCCAACAGGTGGCGCTGCTATGCTGCATTTTGCAGGATTTACACTATTTTCGCAGTAGCTCTATCTCAAGAACTAATGCACATATTTTCATCAAACTTCGGATTTAGTTAGTCCTTCATATGAAATGATGCTGACTACGTATTGGTGTAAATCGCCCAATAGGTGCCGCTGCTGTGCTGCATTTTAAACTATTTCTTTAATAGCTCTATCTCAAGAACTAATGCACGAATTTTCATCAAACTTCAGATTTAAGTACAACTTGATTAATATTGCTGCTGATTATGTGTTGCTGTAAATTGCTCAACAGGTGGCGCTTCTATGCTGCATTTGCCATGATTTGCGCAGTACCTCTATTTCAAGAACTAATGCACAAATTTTCCTCAAACTTCATATTCAGATAGACGTTGACATAAGTTGGTGATAATTAGGTTCTGGTGTAAATAACCCAATAGGTGGCGCTGCTATGCTGCATTTTACACGATTTCAGCGATAGTCATACCTCGACAACTAATGCACGGAATTTCATATTTTTAGAATTCTCATGTAGAACACAGATTGCCATTTAATTTGGCACTGAGATAGTGAATTTTGAAGCATTGACATGTATGAGATAGAAGAAAGTTTTGTGACGGCCACAACATACTAGTTTAATGATGTCACTCTGTTACAAAATAACTAGTAAATCTGCAGATCAGGAGCCTCAACGTCATCTTTGCAAGTCATTGTTTTTTAACACTCATTGCGTAATATTCATCTTCCTACAAATCGCTTTTTAAAGTTTTCAAATTACATACCGGGTGTCCCAAAAAGGACTGACTGATTTTAAAATTCAATAACTTCCAAACGGTGACAGATATTAAAAAAATTCTTGCAGGAGGGTTATGCATAAAGTCAAAAGTTTTCTTTTTTTTTTTTCTTTTTTTTTTTTTTTTTTATACAGTGATTTTCGATTTTAGTTCGAATTACAAAAAACAATAGATGGCGCTGCGATCAATAGAGGCTAAATTCAGGCTCGATTTTTGGTACTTCGAGGCCCGGATAATACATTTCCATCTCCTTTTTCTGCATGGAACAACAGAAAGGACCAAAAATCGAGCCTGTATTTAGCGACTATTGCTTACAGCGCCATCTATTGTTTGTAATTCGAACTAAAATCGAAAATCACTGTAATAAAACATTTGACTTTATGCATAACCCTCCTGCAAGAATTTTTTTAATATCTGCCACCGTTTGGAAGTTATTGAATTTTAAAAAATCAGTGAGTCCTTTTTGTAAATATTTATAAGAATACAAAATACTTCGTAAAGTTTCAGAAATTAAATGTGTTAAACAAGTGGTTATACACTGATGTTCTGAAGTTCTGATGAGCTGCTAATTCTGGTAACTTTTTAAATCAAAAATTGCATTTCTTCAGGGGGGCTGCGCCCCCTGAACCCTCCGTAGTTTATTTAAGTTTACATTCGTAATTTTTTATTAATTGTGCGGATGGTTATAGTATATCATAGATTTTTTTTTACGCTGTGATTTATAAGGATAAGCATACATTTATATATATATATATATATATATATAAATTAATAAATTTAAAATTTAAAATAAAATCCTCATGTTAACCGTACGCAAACAATAAATCTTGAAGTGACGCCAAAAATGTAACCTTAAAATCCGCTACATTCGACCGAAACACAACGGCGTGCTTAAAAAAAGAAAGAAAGAAAAGAAAAATATTTTTAGTAATGCAGTTTTTAATTCATAATACGATGAAATGCTACTTTAGAATGCTTAAATATAAGAAGATCATTTTCATTTTACAGAAAAAATTCACGGATGAAGTCAAAGAATTCGGTCCCTGTTCCACGTGCATGTTTTGTTTGGGCCAAATGATGGCATTTAAATCTGGGCGATAACGCACATCATATTGCAAAGTGTTTTTACGGCATACTGCATCTCCATCTATATCTTTCCTCCGTAAATAACAGTTCATTTTATTTTAGCCAAGGTCTTTTTATTCCAACATCTTTTTTTTTTTTTTTTGATAAATGACGTCTAATTCATCTGCTATTCGTACTTACTCAAAACCTTTCATCTTGTTATATTAAGAAATACTTGAGAGTTTTCTTTTTATTCCCAATATGTCGCCATATTAATTTTTTTATTCTTAATTTTTTTTTTTTTTTCATTTTCCTGTTTCACGTCAAAATCTTTCAATTGAAAATTGTTTAAGAGAAAATATTATTCAGGGTTTTGATTTTCTTGGCAACGATTAAAGAAACATTGATAATTTTTATGAAAAAATGTCACATTATTCTCTATCTATATTATAAAGGACAAACATATCTGTGCGTAACGCATACGTCATTCTGCGAATGGCAACACTTTGATATTTGAAATGAAATTTCGCTTTTGCAATTTTCGCTACTGCAAATTTTTAAACTTTTAAACATCCCACATTTTAAATGTTTAGACCGTCGTATGCAGAAAAAAATGCACTTATAAATGCAATTTGTTTGAAAGCTGTATCTCAATTTCTTTCTGAGATATTAATTTTTTTATAGTTTTTAATACCAATTTTCTAATCGTGGCAACTGAAGTACTTCATTTCTATTAAAAGTGGATTAGTTATTTTTGTTGATTATATTCTTACTGATGCCATTTTCTCATTGCAATTAAAAATATCATTTTTAAAAATTTGAACAGAAAATGACGTTACACTTTAAAAAAAATACAATTTCTCTGATGATGCTGTTATATTTCACTATTTTTTCATTTCGCTGATATTGAGTTTGAGACAATAGGCAAAATATTTCAGCGACTGTAAATGACGTCATATTTAAAATAAAACGATGTTTTTATTTGATAAAACGAGATATTTCCCTTTGAATACGTCTAAAAGTTATAAATTTCTGGAATTTTTACAGGCAGGTACAGAGATTATACTATCACGAGTGGAAATTTTCACATGGGAAGTTGTAATAGTTGACAAACGTGACTTCAAGCTTGAAAATATATTTATTAATAACCTATTGCGGGTTAAAATGTTTTTAAATTGTTAATATGGATGTGAAACGTGGAAAACGACTTGATTCGGTTTAGATTTAAAGGGGGGAGGATTCTATGATTATGTTATGGTGAAATCATTTTTGCTGATTTTTCATTCCGTAATATCAAGCATCAATTGATAACTTAATCAAAATTACTTATCTTAAATATATGTTACTGATTAGTTATATGAATGAAGTTTAATTTTTCAATAAATTTAAGAGTTGAAGTTTATGAAAAAAAGTATCTTAGATTAAAATATGTCTTTGGAGAGTTAAACTAACAAGTGTAAGATGGATTTTTTAATGTAATTAATGTTGCCGATGTATTATAAATTTGATGCAACAGTTCCTTTGTAAACATTTTCTTCCGTCGAAATTCGACGGGTTCCACCTCGTGAAAATAATGAACTTTTGTATTTTTAAGCAAAATATTTGAATAAAATAAATAAAATATTGCCTATTTTTATTTCTGGGGCTAAAATTCATCTATATGCAAAAATACAAATGCATTAATGCATCCGTTTTGACGTTGGCTTTACTGAAACATTATAGACGCATTTATACTAATATTATTAAGACCAAATTCGTTGCTAGGCAACTGATGAAAGAAAAGGTAAAAAATGAAATATGTATTATGTCAAATTGATAAAACAAAATGCTTTATATTATTGGAAAACATGCATAAAGTTTCCCCAAAAATTATAAACCTAATTTAAAAAATCTCGCAAATATATTGACATAATTTCAAATTAATTGGAATAATTTAATAAGCTTATATAAAAATTTCAGCATCCAAAATTTACCATTTAAATCTATTTTTTATATGAGTCATTTCTTTCAACAAATGAAAATTTGAAAATCGTCTGACTTGCCATAGACAAGCATTACAGAGCAAAATAAAATGTTCTATATTTCCCGAACGAATGAACCAAATTTAACCAAAAACTATACAGCTAAGTCCGAGTACCTCATCAACATGCCCAATTAATTTCAAGCCAATCGGATGCTTTTTGCGGCAGTTATCGCGGAACAGACAGACAGACAGACGAACGGAAATCAAAACTTTTCGTGTCTCCACAGTAAGCCTTCACTGACGTTTAGGCAACTAGTAAATCTGCAGATCAGGAGCCTCAACGTCAGCTCTGCAAGTCATTGTTTTTAGACTCACTTTGGTAATATTCAGTTGCCTGCAAACCGCAATTTAAAGTTTTCAAATTATGTAATTATTTATAAGAATAAAAAATACGAAGTTTTCAGACATTAGAAGCATTAAATTAAAAACGTTATGGAAGGATATTTTTAAATTTTCATGAGCTGTTAATTCTGGTATATTTTTTAAATAATAAAGTAGATTTCTTCAGGGGGGCTCCGCCCCCCTGAACCCCCCGTGGTCTTATTAATTTACATACGTAACTTTTTATTGATTGCGCTAATGGTTAGCGCAAATCTTAGATTTCTTTTTACACTTCCGAGCCTTATTTTTCAATACTGGTAACACAGAAAATGATTTACATGGACGCAATTATATTAAACGTTTAGGTTTTATGAATGAAAATGTAATTTCCTTTAAAAATAAAATAATTTTCATTCATATTTTCTGAAATAAGGCGGCATTAAGAAGTAACACCCGTCAAAAAAACATTTTTTCAGGCAATCTAGTTAATGCTTGGTTTTTAAGGATGAAAATATTTATTTCCCGATACAATGACGTCATTTTCGACAGCGATAATTTTGCGGTGCATAATTTTGATATTTACTATATATTTGCTGTTCAAAAGTTTTTTTTTCCTCATTGGAATTTTCGATTAAGAATTAACATTTCTGCTAGCTGCGTGCAGACGATAAACCATGAGATATTAGTAAGATTTTTTTTTAATAATAAGAATTAATATCATAACACAAGCCCCTTTTATTTCAACCTCAAAGCGTATTTGTTTTATTTTTGATATATGAGATCAAATTCACCTTCTTTTCGTATTTTCACTTTATTTCTAATATGAAGGCGTATTCATGTCTATTTTTTATTTCACTTTCCTCTCGCACATAAAAATCTTTCAAATCAAAATTAACTGTTTAGGATAAATTTTTATTCCGGGATTAAATTTTCGTGGCAACGGAAAAAAAAATGATTGTTAAATTTCATAGCAAAATGTCGATTTATTCCTTATGAAAATAATGAACTTTTTAATTTAAAAGAAAAATATTTGAACAAAATAAATAGAACATAGTCTTTCTTTATTTCTGTGGTAAATTCCATCTATATGTAAAGACACAAAGGCATTAATTCGTCCCTTTTGACTTTGATTTAACTTCAAACAATTACACAGACTTTCACATTTACGATATTTTTAGGTGTAGTTCGCTGCTAGGTAACAGTTAAAAGATAATAAAAACAATTAAATATGTGCTTAAAAAGGCAATTTATATTTTAAAAAAATATTTTATATTATTGAAACACATATATAAAATCCCTCCATAAAAGTTATACCCCGAATTTAAAAACTCTGACAAATGTATACACAAAATTTCAAACTAATATGAATAATGTATGGTTCTAATTAGGAAATTTCATCATCCTTAATTTAGCATTTAAATCCTTTAATCATATGAGCCATTTCTTTTCAACAAATAAAAATGGAAAAATCGTCTGAATTGCTATAGGAAAGCATTAAGTCGCAAAATAAAATGTTCTATATATTCCGAACGAATGAACCAAATTTAACCAAAAACTATACAGCTAAATCCGGGGATTTCACCAACATGCATCCTTAATTTTAAGATAATAGGATGCTTTTTACGGCAGTTATCGCGGAACAGACAGACAGACTAACGGAAACCAAAACTTTTCGTGTCTCCACAGTAAGCCTTCACTGACGTTTCGGCAATAAAAATGATGTGTATTTTTGAATCATTTTTGTAATATATGGGATGCATATAAAACATATATCATACAAAGCATATATCATTTTTTACAGGGTCACACAAAAGTAGTCGATCAGATTATGATCTACTAGGAAAAAATTATTTACAGCTTATTTTAACGCATTAGCGACAGGAATCGAGAATTCTCGTTTTTATTCAGAATACGTCATTGTCTAAAGTCATGACTTCTACCATATAGGAAAGGTAATTAAATCGTGTTGTCCACATTTTTTTATAGATTGTAAGACATCATATATTACATACGTACATTAAAAGATATTTTTTACTGTTGCAAAAACATGAAAAACATATCTCAGAAACCAATTTCCGAAAGACTTTCAGAAGAGTAAGTAACTTCTACTGTTTTTAAACTTAGATTCAATAAAAATTTTCCCGTCATCAATGTGTTGCACTAATTCACACATTATGAAATTAAAATACTTTACTGTGGTTAACTACAAGAAGCTTGCCGTTGAATATGATTTATATCGCATTTATCGTTCATTTATAGGGTGACATAAAACATTTCGAGTACAGTTCTGGTCTATTAGGAATGATTGTTGAAGAGCGTTTACGATCAGGGTATGCATTTTAACGTTAACTAAATTTGTGCTTCGTATGTGATGTGTAAAAATTATATGAACTATATACAGGGCTAAATAAATGAATTCGTAAGCATTAATGAAAATAAGCGCGTATTGCTTCAGTGTTTTTTTTTTTTTTTTTTTTTTTTTGAGTTATGCATTTTCAAGCTCATCTACATTTAGTATACTAACAAATGTTTGCAGAATTTAAATAGAGTCATATATAGGGCTTTGCAAAAACTGGATCCAATATGCACACTATGCATAGTAATTCCCGGAAATGTGATTTCAGCAGTTTTAAGAGGGGTTTTGTCTGCATTAATTTTAAATGTAACATGTGGCGCGTAAAAATCTTCATGTAATATATAGGGCCGTAGAAAAGAATTCGTGTACGTTTCCGTCTATTGGTAGAAATTACTAAAGGACATTAACCCAATCAGTTGAAAATTACAAATGCAAAAGAAATAGCACTACGGGAGGTTGAGGGGGCAGAGCCCCCCTAAAGAATTCTACTTTATTATCTAAAAATTACCAGAAGAAGTAGCTCATGAGAATTTCAGAATATCATTACATAATAACGCGTTTAACTTAATGCTTCTAATGTCCGAAACCTTCGAAATATTTTTTCCTCTTATAAATGTTTATTTATTTTAAAAACTTTAAATTTCGTTTTTGTAGAAAGATTAATATTACGCAAAGTGTGCTAAAAACAATGAGTTGGAGAGCTGACGTTGAGGCTTCTGATCTGCAGATTTACTAGCATTAATTTTATTATGGATTTTATTACTAAGACGAATCAATAACAAACTATAATTAAATTTTATATGTGCAGAAATATTAAAATATATATTATCATTCCTATACAAATTAGATATACAATGTACACTTATAACAAGTTACTCTAATCTCTCCATCGGAGGATTGAAATTATCACATGTGATATCATTGCCTAACGATGTTTTACAATACATGATTTGATGTATTGTGGCATTTAAAATGCCATTTGTAAGCATTTGAGAATCTAATGGCTACACAATGAGGGGAGCGGTGGAGTCTTCATGATAATATGTGACTTTGTCTCGTGATGTTTTGTTAGAGTTTCAATTTTTCGATTGTTTGCCCCGGTAGACTCCCATGGTAAAATGTTGCAAAGCATAGCATACAATTTACGGGTGACCAAACCGGTGGCCAGGGGAAACCGGTAAAGAATATTTTGTGATTTAACACTTGCTGTCAGCTGAATTAAAATGTTTCAGTATGAATTTATGAATTTATTTTTAAGTTCTAAAAGTATTTTAATGTTAAAACACATTTGTACATTTTTATAAAAACACACTATAAGGAAGTGGGTGAAAAATGGATTACAAATTTCAATCATTTCTTTCAAGCAATGTAATTTCTTTTAATGTAAACAGCTAATATTTTTACTCGAGCACAATATATATCAAAAAGTGCGGTTATCGATATTAAATGTAGTATAAAATTAACTGATAACATTTAAACAAAGGATCCCTTTATAGAACTCAATAGAATATTTATAATAATAATAATTATTATTATTATCATTACTAGTAGTAACAGTATACATGTATTGCATGAGGCATTACTTGGCGCAAGCATTGTTAACACACTATTGGGTACCCGTCAGTACAGCCAAAATGTCGGATCTGGTATTCGAATATCTACTGCTATTTTCAAAGATTGATATCATCCTAAATAATTGTAGATTAAATAAGATGGATACTTCTTATATATTATATTAAAGTACAGCGGCAATGTTTGATTATTTTTTTTTTTAGATTGCCTCTTAACATGAGCTTTTATATGCTTATGTTCAGTCTGGAAAAAAAATTGAAAGAAAAAAAAAACACCCTATGTATTTTAATCTCCAATTTGATGTAGAAAAAAAGCAGACAATTTCCATTTGACAGTGAGTAATATCTTCTTTAATTTGTTTTATAAAAATATATATTTAAAGTTCGTATTCATATTGAAATTGTACATTAACATTTACAATATAAACACCTAATTTCGACATCCTGTATTGGTGTTCCTGGAAATTTTATCTTAGGATACCAAGTTGGAAGTTATTCGATTCATTAGTTCAGGAAGTATAAAGGTCTACAATTTGGAACTACTAATAGCTGTATCACACAGCAGTCGTTCGCCGAACATATTCCCCAACAGAAAATTTCAGTCAGCAAAAGTTGCTTGACCTTGATGACGGAGAGATTTTTGCTGGCTATTCTTACTCGCCGAAGTTTTCTTTCATCGCACGGGAAAACTTTGATGTACACTCAGCGGTGGATCAGGTGAGCCAATAGGAACGAAACTAGGAAGAGAGGATTTAATTGAATGGATAGCAGGAAGATATGCAAACGTAGCAGGTAACCCTTCCAGATCAAGACATAATAGACGTTAACGCTATAACCCTACAAAATGTTTGAAGAACCTGTTTACCGAACATACAACAAGCTGGATGTATATGTTTCGTAAAATGTGGGGGGACATATTCGTTTCAACACAGATTGCAATGCGAGTAGTTTTTTTAATAATATTTTAAAAACTACTTATCAAAATGAGCAGTAACTTTTGATTTAGTTACTTGAAGCTCCTAAAAAGGATTTCGATTAACAAATTCAGAGATTAGAATGAATATTATTTTTTGGAATATTCATTAAAAAATAAAATTTGTTTTTGAAAAAAGTTTTCGAAAAATTCGAATTTATTATTAACTTACTAGAAATCATGATGTCCATATCACTAAACATTTCCTATTCGCGTCAGGGAAGCTGTTGTGTCGTAAGCGCAATGGACCATTCACAGCCAGTTGCTTTTTAACCTTACTGTTCTTATAAATATGAGGGATTCGTTGTTAAATTTAACAATTATTGAATGGTACTACCCGAATAAATTATACAATCCTACCTAAACCTGACTATACGGTGTTGGTGATGTTTATGACGGCCAATTATCTGAATGAGGGATATGGGCCAAAAGGGGATGGTGCCCTCCCTTCGGTTCTTTCTAAGGGAACCTAACCCATATTTACGCAAGGAAATCCAAGTTTCGAAGAAAATTCTCACGGAAAACTCTGAAAGATTAGGCCAACAGGCGCGATTGTGATCGAACCCAGCACCTCCCGTCTACGAACTTTGAGACCAGAACCTCTCAGTCACTGGTGGGGCCCTGAGTTATAAGGAACACAATGTCTGCTAACTTGCATAAATAATGTAGTTTTGACAACATGAAAATTACAAAAAGATGATTGAAACAACGAAATTGATCAATCTAAGTGGGGGTACTATTTATAATATACCAATATAGAGTTAATATTTCGTATTTATTAGCATTATAAAGATGTTTTCGAAATCAAATAATTTTTTAATATCAAATTAGAATCAATTGATAAACTTTATTTATGTAAATGAAGGTGAATAATTGCTCTATAACAACCTCGTCTTTTAATGATAAACATTTATGCTACATAAACCACTAACTGAAAACTACGGTTTACGTGTTTGAAAGAAAATTTTCTTAAGTTACTTTACCCAAAATAAACGTTTCGGTGATTTCAAGTATTTTTTTAATCTCACGCAATGTATCGTTTAGAAAGTTCTTTTATTAAATGTTCATATAGATTCTCTTAACATTTTATAAATTTAAATATTTTATGCTAAATTTTTAATAAATATGCTCATAAATTATGCTCAGTTTTAATAATAAACAATACCGAAGTAATTTGATTTCAGAGGGTTTAAACTACAGAAGGAATATCACAAACAGGGATAAATCACAAACAAAATTTTGTACTCACATTAACAAAAATACTGAGATTTTTCCAGTTTTTTGTATTGCTATTTATAGGCTTCGTGTCTGAAAATTTCTTTTTTTGTTTAGAAATAAATAATTTATCTTTTATTTCCATGATGAATTTCAAAAACACTTTAAAAATTGTTTCAATTTCATTAAGATTATTTAATAAAGCGATTATTTCATTTTAGAAGTGACTTTTTATATTATACCTTTATTTAAATAATTATGTAACTAAGCAAAATATGGAATCACGAGGAATATTCATAGAAATTGTACTATATAAATTATACGAGAGAATTGTTTTATTAAATTATACTGAAAAATGATCTAGAAAGACCGCAGAGTTAAAATTTGAAAATCGAAAACATGATTTTTTTAATCAATTTTTATTTATCTCGTACACCATTTTTGAAGATTTGTGTGAATATTTAAATTGTAAAATGGATTGATTCATGATTGGAAATTAAATGCACTATATAATGTGATTAAAATACAAATAGACAACGGGATAAAAAGTAAAAATAAATTTGAAATATAAACATCAGAATGGTCTCCTGAGTTTATGAAACTCAATCTTCCGTTCTAGGTTAAAAATCATTTAAACTGTGAAAACAAATGCATCTGAATATGATGGAGGGAGCAAGCAATGTACCTTACGACCAAAGGCAAAATGGCTAAAAGTGAAAAGACAGCGAAACTACTTAACCTCTGCATGCATAACGTAGCTCTAGAAAACGAATAAGAAGGCAGCTCTAAACTCATTCAGACTAAGGTACCAAATATACATGAATTTTAAGATTGAGATTGTGGGAGGCGGGAGATAGTTAGTTAAAGAATTTCAAACCAAAATTGTGAAAATCTGATAGTATTTTATTAGGGATTTACTAAACTATTTGAATTTTCCAGTAATCTCAAATTTTCACATGTTTGTATGTCGTTGCAACATTTCCCTCACCCTCGTTCCTCCCAATCTATTTTGCGCACATGCTTATTATACCTCATCCTCAATAAGCTAGGGGAGTTTCCAAAGACGTTTCCTAGGTCTATGTCATAAATACAGAAATTTTATTAGATTTTTTTTACTTTGAACTATAGCTACAGATTTAAAAACCCCAATGAAGCTGTCAGCTGACTACATTTATAATTAATTTGTGCTTTTTTCAGGTTTTCATTTGTATTTAAAAATTTAGTCAGAGAGTTCCGACAGTTTATTTTAATTAAACTTTTTGATCTGGCAAAATATTCCATATTTAGCAATTAAAATTCATAATAATCGGTTGTCTGTATAAAATATTAACGTGTTTTAAATTTGGATTTCTTAAAAAGTAAAAATCATAAAACAATATAATTTCTTCTTTTTTGTTTTGTCCATATTTTCAATTGTTTTAATACACCTTTTCAAAATATTTCTCAAATTAAAGGTTCTTTTCTGGTGGAATTTTTATCAAAATTAAACATTTATTTAGTTAAAACATACATATTTTTTATAGGTTACATAAAACTAAAAAGTACTAAATATCTCTTTAAAAGAAGCCTTATCCATATTCAATTTCCTTCTAAAACTAATGGACCACGTTTATATATAATAGAATAAATATGTTATTTTGAAAGAAAAACTTTAAAAGCAAAGGAGAATGTGTCGGAAAGTTTTCGAACGTTTCGGTAGAAATAGAAAGCATTCGTCGAAAAATGCTTGTTCATAAACTTTGATAAAGTAGATCAACGTCGATTATCCAGGAAACATGCTAATATTTTTTATATTAAATCATAATTATATGTAAATTGCAAACTGGGCGAAAAATGACCGGACCAGGAATCTCCTGGCTGAAGCCGCCAGTGCTCTACCATTTGTGCTATACCGGATGAATCTGGTGGAACTTTTTCACCAAGCTAACCTTGATGATTATAGCATCTGGTCTGAAACCTGGATCAGCTCAATATAATAAATGTCCGGGATAATCGTCCGGGATAGCTCAGATGGTAGAGCACAGGCGGCTTCAGCCATGAGATCCCTGTTTAGAATCTTGGTCTGTACATTTTGCTCCCAGTTTGAAATTTACATCAAATATGATTTATTTACCAATTAGAATAATTGTGTTAAAATTAATCTACAGTAAATTATAAATTAACTCGCGCAATAAGATTAGATTAGAGAAACTATGTAATGGATTGAGAATATAACATTTTATTTATTAGCTCAGTAATAAATGCTTTACGGGCTAAGATATAAATAGGTGAATAATAACATCTCTGAATTGTTTGAAGCACGCTGTGGTATTTACTGCTTTGATTAACGTTTTATATATACGTTAACATTCCAGAAAAATTTTGTTTACTAAAATAAAAATATTTATATAAATACTTATATCACAGTGAGTAAACTTTGAATTTATATATCTGTGCGTTACAATATGACATTCCGAAATGAAAACTCTGAGAAAAACTGTATACAGCATACATTTTCCTCCTCAAAGGTGCAATTCTTCAGTTTAGTCGTGTTTCGAAAAATAATGTCATTTAACCGCGATAGTAACATATTTTTTAACCCGCCAAAAACGCAAATCTGTGATGATTATCTAACGTGCTACGTGTTGCGGAACAGTAAGTAATATGTTATTGTGTTTTAAGTGCATTATATCTTTGTCCCGTAAAATTACGTGCTGCACAAAATGATGGGCGTGGATTTTTTTTTCCGGGGTATGACTAGAATCTCTGCTGCCTGCCTCTGCCCATACTTTTACAGGGATATTTTTAGATACTTAGAAAATTAAGGGCAATCTACATATTTTTGCTGTTCTAGCCCATCTGTTAGCAAAAATACGGTACGACCCCATACATTTTCATCCGCTAGGTTGTAGACGCTGACAAAAAATGATGGTCATGGACCATTTTTGTTACGGCGAATCTCTGCTGCCGGTCTCTGCCGGTAAAAAAGTTTTAACTGTGTAGTATATGTTAATGATAGTTAGAAGAAAATTGTGAATATTTAACCACTTTAATATAAAGGAAGGTACATGATCGAAATTGTAACTACTCAAGAAACTGTTTGTGTATACATATTCTTCTGTTCAAAAGCCACTCTATTTTAATTATTTTTAAAGTATATAAGGCGACAGAGAACAAGAAAAAAAAATATTTTATATGTTTCCATTATAATTACACTACTTTCGGAAATTGTGTTATACAAAATGGCGCGAAATACTAACTTTTTTCATTTTGTTAACCTGAACTAATATTTTCATTGTCTGTAAGCAGGGATTTAGTTTATTGTCATAAATATTTCAATATAAAGTGAACTATTTAAAACTGCCGCTATTTTGCATTGAAAAAAATCACAGAATTTCAATTGAAATAATTTAAACATAATTTCCTCCAGTGAATTTTTAACGCTGTTACACTGTGTTATTGAATGCAGGAATAGCAAGCTGTGATTTAGATAAAAATGCAAAAAGTTATCTCGGATTTTTCCTCCTCCAGAAATCGACATCGGATATACCATAATATACGGCATGTAAGCCTCGGGTCACAAAAATATAAACAGATTTTTTTTTTTAATTTCACTGATTTCTTCATAACATTTATTTGATATTAATTATAAAATTGAATTTCTCATAAAATTCCTGGTCTTAGTTAATCTTCTACTTATACACCAGGAATCATGGTAATTTAAAGCAAATGTACGTAAGTAAATTAAAATAGAGTAAAATTAGCGTTATAATCACGTTTAATATAAAACTCAAGAACAATTTAAAATTATGTTTAATATTACTTGTACATTTGAAATGATCATAAGAAATGAAAGATTAAAGAAAATATAAGAGTCCGAATAGCAACGGAAAAAAATAAGAAGAAATGAAGAAATGAAAAATCTCCATAAATTATGTACTTCAAGAAAACATAGGATAATTTTGATCAATAAATAGTTCTATGTACTGCTTCTGCAGTAAAAATAAATATCTTTTTCAGTTATAGTTTCATAATAAAAAATAAAATGTTAATTTTCTTTACTTCAAAAGAAAATTTCTCTAGTGAAAAATGCAAGAGAAAATATTTAATGCGTATCATAATAAAAATAAGAAATTAAATGCTAGATATTTTTAAAACTAATGTCGAAAAAAAAACTTATAGAGAATGAGTTGGTATCGAAGAAAAGTCTGTAAAGTAACAAGCATAGAGTATTACTTTGATAAAAGATGTAAAGCATGTTATATGTGATTATATTAGAGAAATTAAAAGCAGCTATTATTAAGACATACGTCAATTTTCTAGAAATGCATCTATATTCATTTTATGGCTTCTGTTTTCAAAATCTATATAATTTCTTTAGGATTCTACATTTAAAAAAATTAAATTTAATAATAGACATTTTTTTAAACAATTTTTTTAAGTTAGAAAAACTATTGCAGAAATTTTATTATTTGTAATTCAATACTAAAATGGAAATTAATAATGAAAATGAGAATACGCATGTTATAACAGATAAAATGTTATTAATTTATTGTTACTTAGGAAATCTTTTAATTTTTTGACAGAAAGGTTATAGATGCATTTGGTGAGTAAATACTTAATGCAAAATATATTTTGATAAAAAAAAGCTATGTTAATTTATAACATTTTTTTAATGTATTTTATTAAATAGGATATATTTAATTGAAATTGTGCATGTATATACGACACAAGATCTGCTCTATGCAGAAAATATTTACATCTTTTCAGAAATTTACTTGTAAAGATATTGAATCTTAAAACAGTTTTTCAAATGTATAGTTCTGTGATTATTTTTCCTCGTTCAAGCATTTCATTAAAATTAACTTACATTAGCAAAAAGAGCGAAGACATTTGAGTATATTTTTTATGTACGAAACAAGCCTGAATGTAAGAAAAATAAACATAAAACAACCATTATATTCTCTTTTATCAAGTCTCTGATACAGAATTACAAAAAAGTGCGCTTTTCACTGGAAAAATGCATTTATTTTGTTTATGTTCTAATTTAGTGAACACAGTTTGCCTATTACAATTTTTGTTTTTCTACCGTTAGCAAGTTTATTTCTTATTCCTAAAAAATTAAATAACTCTTTTTTAATGTAATCAAAGGAACTGTGAAACGAATTATATAATGAAAAATACATTATTGAACCTATGTGGAAAACAAGTTTCAATGTATTAAATAAGTTTCACTGAAAAAAAATATAAATGACCAGATTGTATTTTAATTTAAATTGCTCTTGATAGTTAATATACACATATAAAAATGATATTTTTTTATTGCATGAAAATATTTATCGCTGCTTAACAGAAATTCTGAATATTTTCTTACCTAATAACAACGGGTTTATATATTAAATGTGTTCCAAAAATTTATGAATATACAAAATGCCATGTATTAAAAATTTTTGCCTCTTTTAGGGTTAAACTTAAGTTAGCGAAATTTCGAGCTTTAAATGTTTCAGATACTTTTATTTCATTGCTGAAATCTGAAAGAAAAATACTTTCGGAATTTATAAAAGGAAATTTATGTACAGTCGTGGAAAAAAAATTAAACACCCCCACTAACTCCTCAACAAATTATCGTAGAAGAAAATTACTGCTAACCAACGATTGGAAATGAAGTCTACTTTTAAATGATGTATATATAATTTGCTTAGGGGGCCATCTACATATTAAAACGAATCATAACTTTGTTTTTTTCAATAGCAGTACCCATTTTGGACAGCTTAAATTAACTTTAATTAACTACACACTTCAATTAGTCTAATAACAAATTTTTATCCAATTCGTATCATAAGTTTCCGAGAAATTAATTATTTTAAAACGACAGTATTTTAAGGGCTGTATCCAAATTGAATTTCGATACTCGATTATTAGCCGACGGAGCTCCTTTCTTAATCAAGGCACTTTAAGCAGTCAATTAAGCCTGTTAGAATACAGGATAGCATAATAAATTTCAAAATATTTAGTCACCTCATCATAGAGGGCCCCTTAAAACATCATTTTGGTTTTTTTAAACATAATTTGAAAACTACTTGGAAGAAAAATGTGAAATTTTGGAATCCCATAAAGCAGGACTTAATAAATCTGAATCTATTAAAAAAAATTGTAGGTTGCAATTCATATTTTTTTAAATATTAATTTCATAATTCATATCAGAAAATTATAAAAATTGCCAATTCAACTTATTTATGTTTGGGTATATTTTTATTATTGCTACACAAAAAATTTAAATATTAGGATCATAATTTCAGAAGTTATAAATAAAAATATGAAAATGTAATTTAACATTAGAAGCACTAAATTTTGAATGTTAATAATTCAAAAACTTATCATTTAAATGACTTGAAATTTGGTGTCTAGGCATAGTTTGAACCAAAACTTTCAAACATCTCGTTAAAATTGGGTCTTGCCTTTGAAAAAAATAAAGTTCCGTTTCGTTTTAATATGTAGATGGCCCCCTAAGCAAATTTTATATGCGCCATTTAAAAGTAGACTTTATTTCGAATCTTTCAGTACCAGTAACTTTTGTCTACGACAATTTGTTGAGGAATTAGTAGGGGGTGTTTACTTTTTTTTTTCCACGACTGTACCTATATGTTGTTTAATTGTATCTATATCACATACCCTCTTCTGGTATATGTGCGACAGTGAAAAGTTTTCTGCGAATATTACGTTATATGTCTTTCAAATAATAAATTTTACCTTCTATATATTGTTCAAGATTAGCGAGCAAAGTTTTGTTGTATAGTCTTCTTAATGTTGGCGTAATTATACAGTGTGTCCACGTATAACCTGACCGACCTTTTTTTTTTTTGCAACCGTTGGTCTTAGATGCATACTTCCAATTACAAAAATTGGTCAAAATTAGGTTCAGAGTTAAGATGAAAAAAAAGTTTGAAGCGAAAAAACAATTTAGCGAAGAATTACAGAATCTAAATTTTTGTACGGTCCCCCGGTCCTATAAGTTACATTTCGTAAAATTTTCCTGTTACACTGACAAGTAAGACAAAAAAAAGTCCCGTTATTCTACGATTAAAATTGACCGAGTAATAGCTGTTTAAATTTGGAGCATATTTTTTGCTGCAAATTCGGTGTCATTCACAAATTTAGTAGAAATATAATTTCGTCAGATATATTAAAGAAATGGTGGAGAGTAAAATTAGCATTGCAATGTAATTTTGAAATCTTTAATCATTCTGACATATTACTGAAAAATATACAATTTGTACTGAACATATAAGAGGATAAAAATAACAGAATTTTTGTTCAATAAAAGGATGAAAAACAACAGACTCATTTCTTTACAAAAATGATACATATTTTAAAATGCTGTTTCAAATTTTGGGTTGTACCATGTTTATTTAGCTCTTGAAAATTGATTCACATGTATTTTTTAGCGCTGAATCCGAAAATGACCTTCATTTTAAATCATCATGTCAGGATTTTTCTCAAATCGCAAATTTCTAAGTTAAAAAGCTCAAAATTAAAATTGAGACCATCTCTCCTCCCAACCTCATGGGACCCCTGAGCTTTTTAGCTGTGAGAAACCTAGTATAAGCCACAAAATTGAGTAAATTATTAAATTAAATAAAAGTAAACTGAATAAAAAAGTCATATCTATTTTATGGTATCAGATTTTTCGCTATTTTTTAACCTTAAAATTTACGATTTGCGAAAAATCCTGACATGTTGGTTAAAAGTAAAGTTAATTTTTATATTTAGCGTTAAAAAATAGATAAAACGTAATTATAAAAGTTAAAAAACACAACCATCGCAGGTTTATGTTATCCAATCAAAAACCATTTCTTAAACTTGTTGACGGTATTCTATCCGAATTTTTTTGTGTTATCCTCTAATATAAGTATGTATAATATGGTAAGCGTCGATAAACATAATATTACATTTTAATCTGATTTAATTCAGTATGTAATTTTTTAATATCAATCGGACATTTGAAAGTCAGTTAAAGTTCGAGTACAAATTTTAAACTGGAAAGACGATCATTGCAAGTTAAATAAACCTTATGAAAATAACATATTTTTGTTAAAAGAAATCATAGCCTCAAATCCTTACAAAATACAACATATGTTAAAATACAATTATTTTAACTAATCTGAAACTTAACTAATAAAGTTAACTCACTCGTAATAGTTTTACGATTTCTTTCAAACCGCAGACATCTTGAAATATGTTTAAGTACTTTATATACGTCCCCTGAAAGCATGGTCGAAATCATCTGTTTTGATATGTAAAAAAGTGGTATAAGTCATGTATTTCAAAGTTTCGTAACTCGTTCAATTTTAATGTTAGATGAGTGGGACTTTTTCTGTCTTACTTGTTAGTGTCACAGTAAATATTTACTAAATATCACTTACAGGACCGGGGGACTGTATAAAAATTTAAATTTTGTAATTTTTTAATAAATGTTTTTCTTGACCCAAATCACTTTAAAAATAATTCTTTACCTTATTTAAACCATCTTTGTAATTGGAAGTATGCATCTAGGACCAACGGTTGCGAAAATAAAGGTCGGTCAGGTTATACGTGGACACACTGTATACTCGTAATTCTTCAATCCACAAAACACAAACAAATAAGAAAGTATCTTACAACATTACCTAATATATTGTGATGTCCAATATGCATAACTTATATGTATACGGAATTGTGTTTTTAAAAACTCAAAATAGTTTTTTCGCGCTTATTTAAAGTACTTTAAATCTCCGGCTTTGGTTTTGAAGTTTCATTTATTTAGTACACAATAGGGGTGTTTGATCGCTGACTTATAAATGCGCCTTTCGACTGTTGTTCTTTTAATCGAATGTTCTGACTTCATTCTTTTTGAGTGAGTTTCATTAAACGAGTAAAAAAAGATAACAAACATTAGCTTGACGATATTAATAGACTCGCCAAAATGTTTGATTATTCATTTTGTCGAAAATCGACTGAACAATTCTACTTTTAATTCTCATATATCACCACTCTCATATTGAGGCACCCAAAAACAGTGTTCATGAATGAAAATCAGTATTCAATAAAGATGCTTAACTTTCCAAAATGTGATTAAGCTTTACAAAACAGCATATTTTTTAATAAGTATGGAAAGATTGATTCAACACGCTGTTGCTTTATTACTACTTAATGTGAGGATTTCGTTGAGATTTTTTATGTATTTCAATACCATCTGATCATGTGGAATTACGAGGTTGCTGTGAGGTTGCTGTGAGGTTGCTGTGATTATACTTCTGGTTGTTAAGTGAGTTTTAGTGATTATATACTTTGGTGTCACCTTTATTGTTTTAAGCTTCGAAACTTTGATTTATAATGTGCTACAAAACATTCAATGAAATAATTTTATTTTTGATAGACATTATACAATTGGATACTGTTATTAATTAAAATATGAAAAATTTAGTTAAATGCGTAAGTTATTAGTTAACAGGCTTCTTTAAAATATCGTTTAAAATTCATCCAGCCAGCATCACATTTACTCGTTGAAGTGACTTTAAATTGTAACCTCTTATATACATTGTGCCAAATTTTTACATAAGAAAATATGAATCAAGACCACACAATAAAAGGAAAACACTCTAATTTGAGAACAAAACAATACTTTGCTCTGTTAATATGTTTTTTTTTCAGAAGTTGCTTAAGGAATAATATAATATTTTATATAGCATTTATCTATTTTTTTCTTACATAGTCTGAATAAAATGAAATGTATAAAGGAAACTTATCAGGATATCTAATATTAAAACTAATTCCTCCGGACAATTTATTAAAGTGTTTCATAAGTTTTAAATTGTATTACTATATAATATTCATCGGAACTCTTTAAGCTGAATATATGAAACGAAGTCTTTAAGGTAAAAATGAACTTTTCAAACCCATGCGGTAAAACACAATCAGGCAGAAACTCTGAAATTTCGCATTGTACATTCTAAGACTACCTAATATATTCCATTTATTGCAATAAACTCATAAAGTTTCGAATTAAATTTACTAAATTCAATTAAATGATAATGTTCCAATAGTCCATTGCTACGCAAATGACAAGAGCATTTAAATTAAGCATATATTTGGAAAATTATGAGTTTGTAAAACATGCAATTATTAAACCGCACTTTTGGGCTGCATTTTTTAAATATGTTAAAATGAGAAACAGACGACAATAAAGTTCAAACGCTTTAAAAGCGTCATATTAATATTTTTTTCATATTTTAAATTATAAATAATTAGTTTAGAAATGCATATTTGAAACATAAAGAACTATCGTAAAATGTTTTATTATGTAAAAAAAAAATATGGTGTAACACCAGACTGACAGATTTAGAATTTTGATTAAGTCGTTCAAGCACTTTTTATAATTATAAAAATGATCTCTTTTAGCTAGAAACCGTTATCGAAATTGAAACGACAATTTCACATTTCCCATAAAAGTAAACTCCTCAAATCAAGGAAATATTATGAGTAATTCTAGGCATTTTTTTCAGAAAATCATTTTTGTGGACACTATAGATCACCCCCATAGTGTATAACTCAGTCATTGAAAGTAATCGTGAAATAATTTTCTAGTAGAATACTTAATATTTATTTTCAACGTACCACCTTTGAATTCCATGCACGATTCATTCAATCTATTTCATAAAGTGGAAACATTTGAGTCACGAATTAAAAAAAAATATTTGTTTGAAATATTAACGTAGATATTCACAATCTACCTCAACTACCTCTTAAAGCCGGAAATCATTTTGAAGACTCAAATACAGGGTAATCGAAAAAGATGTCCCTGATTTTAAAGTTAAATTTCACGAAAATTTGAAATTTATCGGTACAAAATGCACGTGAAATTATAGAATATCTGAAAGTGTTGTGGTACTGGTGATTGCGTTAACCTTGACGTCACTACTTACTAGGGTGGGTCGAAAAAAACGAATTTTTTAGATCAACTTCTAATAGCGTGGAAAAGTTGCCTTTTTAAATTAGAAGAATAACTTAAAAAAAAGTTTTGAAATCGGTTAATATCTTTAGGTCACGCATCGCACTTGAATTTTGGAAAATATAATCAAAATTGATGATTTTTGAAATTAATGACAAAAATTAAAAAAATATTCATACCCACTTCTTATAGTGCGTAAAAGTTCCATTTTATAATTAAAAGAATAATTCAAAAAGTATTTTTGAATTCGGTTAATAGTTTTAGGCCGCGCATCATACTTGAATTTTAGGAAATATGATGGAAACGGGCGATTTTTGAGATAAAATTAAGAAAAATAAAAACAATATTCAGACCTAGTTCGAATAGTGCTTAAAAGTGACCTTTTGTAATTTCAAGAAAAGCGCAGAACTATTTAAATCGCTCATTTCATTTCAAATTTGAAATATATTGTCTAAAAGAGCACACTTCTGTAATTCAGAAGAAAGACAAAAATTACTACAACAAGTGGAACCGGAAGAGATACTTTTAAAAGCATCGTTTTACATCCATCTAAGAAGAACATATCCTTAGATGATTCCGTTGTAATTGAAAATGACTGAACTGGTATCAATATATACTGAAAAAGTGGGTTATTAAAAATTTAGAAAAGCCGACAGGAAGGCTCCTGTGATAGTGTATTTCCCTTTTGCACATTCTTGAATTACCTTTTTGGCACTTGTATCAACATACGAATGGAAAAATTGCATATTGCCCGTATTATATTTTGGTCTTATAGGTAAGCAACTACCTGCTTGTGTAACACTATCTGTTGTCACATTTAAATTAATCAATTCCAATACTCCGAATTGTGACAGTTAAAATTCCACATGACATATGTAAAGATTTAAAACATATATGTTCATGAAAAATGCAATGCTGAGCAATCGAGATTCTGTCCTGAAATATTGTCGTCTTTAATCTAGGGCCGACTTCGTCACAATGAAGAAATATGTGTCTGTATGGTAGACTCTGTTATTGAGCGTAACGCCTTCTTTGCTCATCCCAAAAACTGCTTATTGTCAACGATCACAGACAAAAGAGAACATATAAGGGAATTGGGATTCAGACGGATTTGAAAAGAAATGCAGTTTGTGACCGAAATATCGAGAGATTTTCGAGATTTTCTGATACTGAGTTCCATTTAAGCGCTCATGATTACACCCCGTAATGCATGGTGACGTCACGGCGACGTCGATGTGAAGTCACACTGCGACTTTTTGATCGTCGATGTGACGTCATACTATCGTTATGGCCGTTTTAGATGTCGTTTGTGGCGTTACACTGTGACCACTCTGTGAAGTCACGGTGTGACAAATTGTCATTGCAATGACAAGTGTGTCATTTGTAACTATTTTGGCATTAACTTTGTGACTAAACTGTGAAGAAAGCAACAATTCTTTGAAGTCACATTGTGACCAATTTTTGAAATATTATTCATTTTTGACGAACTTGTCATAAAACTGTGATGATTTCAAATGAAAATCAAATTTCAAAGAAATTGCTTAAAAGGCGCAAAGAACAACATAGTGGAAAAGATTCCATGCAGGGACTCGAACCCGGGCCATCAGTATAGCGCACTGACATTCTACCGACTAAACCACATGGAATGATACCCATCCAGGAAAATTTCTCACTATTACATGTTGGCAAGGCTACAAACGCAGCACAAGATAGAATACTTATCGTGAGCCACCAACATGGGGCAAACACGAAACTTAATTAAATCCAACATCGATTGAAGCAATATTAATGCTTGGAAATTTTTCCAGAGAGAACCATACACCTTTCAAATAATGTTTCAAATGAAAATTAAATTTCAAATTAATTGCTTAAAAGGCAATTTTAATTTCAAATTTGATTTTAATTTGAAATATTGTATGCAAGGCAAAATTTTCTCTCTGTAAAAATTTCCAAGTATTAATACTGTGATGATTCTTGTCATAAACACTATGATGAGTTTTAAAATGCACAGTTTTAAAATAAAGTTTTGTTTGAAATATAACATCTTATTTTTTTACCGTACATTTTAGCAAAATATCGCTATTTTGGAGACCTGTTCTTCTAAAATATTTTTAATTTTTCCAGTTAAAAAGCAATGCTTATCATCTGATATCATTTTTTATTAAGTTCTAAGCTTCATCTTGAGTTCAAGCTTGATATTAAGAATGTGTAAGTTTTTTAATATGTTGTGATTTGTCATTGCTTTGTTAAATACGAACATGGTGTCTAACTGATATTAATACAACTCTTATTTATAGAATGACGTGATAAGCCATATTTATTGAAATATTTTATTCCCGTGTATATTGTATTTTCGGAATATGAGCTAAGTAGATTTGGTATGTTTTATAGGGAAAGACTTATCTGGGAAATAGAAAAAACAACTAAGAAAAATTATGCGTTAAGCATAGATTATAAAACACTTTCCAATGCTTCCTGGATCCTTAAACAAGACATCGTAATTCAGGGAAATAACTTAAATAAGATAACTAATTAAACATTTTAGAACACGCATTAAACATAGCCAAATATGTTTTCCAATTCTTTTCAACAGCACTATATTTGACCTGTAGGTTTGATATATATACTATAAAATGAGAAAAATTAGTTTAGCAAGAAAAGGCATAACAGGTTGAATTTCGCTTTCAGCAATTTGTACTAATATATGTAAACATACTTGAATACTATTCTACAACACTGTAATTTCCCTAGAACTTTTAACACGCCACTATTTAGTTGTCGGAGCGCAGCTCCGGCTTCCCTGCACAAATTACACTTTGTGTTAACACAATAGCGTCCAAAATATTTATCCAATCGACACAAAAAAAGGAGGTGGACGTCGGTAGTGCCAAAATCTCGGCGGGTATAGAAATTTAAAAATATTCGTCAACCCTAACACCCCAAAACGTCGGCTTTCAATTTTCCCATAGATATAAAATTGCGATTGTTTGATTCTACATATTTAAAAAATAAGGCTGTTTTTTAATCATCTGCCCTGAACTTTCTACTGAACCAATTTTAATCAGTCTTTTTTTTATGAGAGTAGATCTTTGTAGATTTGCCCGCACTAGCTATTTTAAAATATATTCCCATTTTTACATAAAAATTTAAAATTAAAAAAAAAGTTCTATGATTTTTTTTTAAAATGGTAGCAATTGGATTAATTTCATTGTTGCAAAGCATTGCAAAGAAATGAAAAATAATAAGATTTGTTTACTGATGCCATTTTCTCATAAAAATTCAAAATAAAATTTTAAAACTATTGAACAGAAAATGACGTTATGATTTGAAAAAACCCATTTTTACTCATAAAGCTGTTATATTTCAATATCTTTTTTCATTAGATTGAAACTTCAGGGAGTGAAAATGACGCCATAGTAAAAATGAAATATTTCTTTGAATAAAACTAAATATTTTATTATATCAGGAATACGTCTAAACAGGCATAAAATTCAATAGTGCAGATGTTCAGAAGCAAAATTGTATCTTACAAACGTAACATCAGATTTGGGACTATGTTTATTAATAATCTATTTTAAAATAATGTTAAAACAGTGAATATGAATATGAAAAGTACGCATGTAAATTTTGAGATAGTGAAAATGGCGTTATTTTTAGATTTCTTTGTAAAAAAAAAAAAAAAAAAATGATTGTGTCATAGTGGTGCAATTTTTGTTAATTTTTAATTGCGTAATGTAAAAGACCAAAGCCTCAGTTGATAACCTCATAATTTATTATCTGAATTACGGAATAAACTTTAATTTTTCAATAATTTGAAAAGTTTAATTTAAACTTTAGTTATGAATAATATTTGTTTTATAAATTAGCCCAGCCAATATAATATTGATTATTTATTGTAATTATTTTTAACAACTTCAATCTAACAGTTCTTTGAAACAACTTCATTCGTCGAATTCGACGGGTTCCGAATTCAGTGTTGCCAGATTGGGGACTTTTTTAATTCAGATTATTTGACTGTCACCACTTTTTTAAAATAGTATAATTATCTTTATTTTTCAGAATTTTTAATCAATTTGTAAATAGACCGAATATTTCTATTTAAAAAAAGCGGTGAATATCAACAATCTGGGGACAAAAATACTCCAATCTGGCTACACTGTCAGAATCGTTATTAATTAAAATATTGGCCCCATTGTTTTAAATTATGCATTTTAACCTTATTTTCTCCCATCGTTATGACGTCAACGTTAGTGACGCACACATTTGTAATTTATGATGTAGAAGAACTTCTAAAAGTTTTACGTCTTACGCACGTAACATCCACGTGTTTTTTGCCTAAGAAAGTGAAAATTGATAGGCAGGTCTAATTTTTATGTTAGCATTGGGCCAGTGATCGCTATTCTTTTTATTCTCGCCAACCCTATTTTACTTATAATTTTTGTTAATATTGAGCCAATAATTAACTCTTGCAGATTGCAATGACTGATGTAACTCTCTGTTAATGAATGAATAAATTAAAATGTTTGTCAAAAAATGATTAAGATTAGTTATAATAAAAAAGAAAAGTGCCCAGCTAAACTGATGGCATTGAGCTCACAGACTATTCACACTAATTGTATATTATACTCTTATTTTAAAGAATAATGGCACTCAAAAAAATAAGTGAAGGGGAATTAGCCCCCGTTTCCCCCTTTATACTTAGCCAGTGAACCTCCAAATCCAATCAGGGAAGCTCCTTAATGATAATAAACCGGTATACCAAATTTGGAGCAAATCGAAAAATCTTGCAAAAAAAAAACATTTATCTAAATTAAGGGGGTGAACTAGCCCCCCTTTATCCTTAACCAATGAATCGCCAAAACGAATCAGGGAAGCTCCTTAACATAATAAACCGGTATACCAACTTCGGAGGAAATCGAATGATTCTGCATGAAAAACCCATTTATCTAAATTAAGAGGTGCGGGCTAACCTCCCTTTTCCCCCTTTACACTTAACCAATGAACCCCCAAAACTAATGAGGGAAGTTCCTCAACATAATAAACCGGTATACCAAATTCGGGGCAAATCGAATCATTCTGCATGAAAAACACATTTATCTGAATTAAGTGGGTGGACTAACCCCCCTTTTCCTCCTTTCTCCTTAACCAATGAACCCCCAAAACTAATCAGGGATGTTCCTTAACATAATAAACCGGTATACCAAATTCGGAGCAAATCGAATGATTCTGCATGAAAAACCCATTTTTCTGAATTAAGGGGGGTGGACTAACCCCCCTTTTCCCCCTCTATCCTTAACCAATGAATCCCCAAAACTAATCAGGGATGTTCCTTAACATAATAAACCGGTATACCAAATTCGGAGCAAATCGAATGATTCTGCATGAAAAACCCATTTTTTCTGAATTAAGGGGTGTGGACTAACCCCGTTTTTCTCCCTTTATCCTTAACCAATGAACTCCCAAAACTAATCAGGGAAGTGCTTTATCACAATGAACCTAGGAAAAAATTTTGAAGCAAATCGGATGTTTCTATCAAGAGTTATCGCGTTACGTACATACATACATACGTACGTACGTGCATACATACATACATACAGAACGGGCGGGCACATTAGCTCTCAGGCTTTGATAGCCTGTGAGCTAAAAAGTTCAATAATTTCTGCTATATCTTAAATTACTTAGCTAAAAAATAATAATAAAATACGTAATCACAAACATCAATTCAAATAATATAATCTGGTACGACTTAGTTATCTCGTCGACCAAAAATCTATCGCCAAACTATAAGATTAAATGCTAATAATAGTTGATTGTAAATGTCACATTCGCTTGACTTTAAGCAAGTTATACCTCTTTACGTCATCAAGTATTTTGTATTTGAACGTTTTATTTCTATTTTTATTAATGTTATGCTAATTTATTTGCTCTTTCGTTATTTAAAATAAAAATTATGTCAATTTGTCTAATTTGGCGATTTGAAAAATTTGGCGAAATTGGCCAACGGGATAACTAAGTAGTACCTAAAATCTCAAGTAATCGGGTCTATTAATGATCAGGCTTAGTCAATAACAGGGATGTTTAAATAAGAGATGACACAAACTAAAAACTTTTTATTTTATAATGAAAGCATCGTATCTAATTCTATATAGAAAAAAATAGAAGATTCGTTTCTTAATGTCCCAAAATCTTTTAATATCATTTAAATTTCTTAAAAATGGGTCGTTAGCAAAGCAGTATATAAAGTTAGTTCCTCTTCTTCACATAAATTCATTTGGAATGAGAAGAAAAGCGCAACGTAATACTATGCAGAGAAGCCGCACGAAAAGAAGTAAGCCAACTTCAGAATTTTGGCGAGTGACGATATAACAAATCAGGTGAATGAAGCTCACAAATTTGATAGAGAGATATCGCAAATTGCCTATGTGCGCTGTGATACGTATCACAGAGATTTACCTGATATTATATTAAATAAGGCTGGGTTCTGCCAGACATGCAAGTCTACAGAGGGTGCTTTGAAATTTTCTACACCAAATTCAATGGATCCAGGTCCAGTTCCTAATTGTCTCAAAGATCTTAGCTGCATTCAACAAATGATGATCGCACAAATACAGCCAGTGGTTTCACTTTATCGTATACGAGGCTCACAGTGCGGATATTGCGGAAATGTAATCAGCCTTAAGCAAAGTATAGAGAGCTTTATTTCGCGCCTGCCTGTCAATCCTACAGATATAACTTCAACTGTTTTAGTCACAAAAAATACTTTATCAGGATGTGCTGAGTTTTCTGTTCGCTCACAACGCATTCTAGAAGCACTCAGATAGCTTAAATCTCACAATCCCTATTATTCAAAGCCCCACCAGTGGCTGAGAGGTTCTGCTCTCGAATCTGGTAGACGGGAGGTGCTGGGTTCGATCCCAATCGCGCCCGTCGGCCTAATCGTTCGGATTTTTCGTGGTTTTCTTCGAACGTTGGATTTCCAAGCGTTAATACGGGTTAGGTTCCCTTAGAAAGACCCCCACGAAGGGCACTCCCCCTGGGCCTATATCCCTCGTGCAGATAATTGGCCGTCATAAATACAACCAACCAACCCTATTATTCAAAATTATAATTTATGAAGATTTGGTCGTTACACTACCTGAGAATGGTGATGTATCTCAAATGCTACCAACAGCAACCGACTTTACTGAACATCTTGATATTTTGAACGAAGAAATAAGACTCGAGTAATTTAGATCACTACTTGAGCCGGTACATCAAAATAACCTAATAAATAACGCAATCATTGTGCCTCATCCTTCATTAAATTTGCAGCCTATCAACGTATTTCAGGATGAAGGTTACATTGCACGTGCTTTGCCTTATCTTTTCCTACTTGGTACAGCTGATTTACGACAACCGCTTCAACAAACTGTGTCTCCTGATGAATATTTTAAGTTCCTGATGAAGTATGAAGATGGGCGATTTGCTAAAGACCCCCAATTTCGCTACTTTGCCATGAATTAAATTCTTCTGTGGCAGTCTCTGGCTTAAGGGCATTTTTTGTTCAACGAAATAAATTCAAAGATATGACGGTAGTGCATATGCGTGATATTCTTAATAGACAACCAGAAATGGCAAAGTACATCGTGATTTATACTAGCACATTAACATCCACGAAATGATACTGGAGTGCACGTTGTGGGAAACTTCTTCCCATGGTAGGACAAATTGGAACACCAACAGTTTTTTTCACATTGTCTGCTGCTGATTATCTCTGGACTGACCTTTTCAGACTTTTAGAGCCTAACAGATATCCAACTGAGTTGACTGATGCAGATCGCAGGCAATTAATACACGACAACTTTCTCTTGACTGGCTGGCACTTTCAAAAAGTTCTGATATATTTTAAAGAACATTCTTGACGCCGTTGTTTTTAATTGACGACTACTGTGTTAGTTTCGAATGGCAGTGGCGTGAAGACCTCATATGCATGGTTTGTTGTGGTTAAGAGAGGCGCCAAACGTGGAAACACTAGACATGACCAATGCCGAAGATGTAGCAACCGTTACAGCATATTTTGATAAAATATGCAGCGCTGTAAATACTGACAAGGACATCTTGACAAATGATACACACCGCTGTCTATTTCGATTTTCAGACATTTCTAATGAGCATCGTAAAAAAGACCTCGACCAGCTCTTAAATCAAGTCCAAAGACACACAAGACATGGAGATTATTGTCTAAGAAAGAAAAGAGATACAAAGAGTCATAGCTGAAGATTTGATTTTCAAAAAGCAGAGTGTGTTTCTCCAAAACTTCAGGAAGAAAATAGCATAATTAGTTTTTTACCAAAAAGAAACAACCTGAAATGAATACCTATAATCGTTTCGTGACACAAGTTTGGAGAGCTAACACGGATTTCAGTCCTATTACATCAAACGATGCTGTTTTGCATTACATTGCCATATATGCGTAAAAATCAGAATCACCTTCGGCGCCTTACAAGGAATTGTTATCTGATATTTTAATTAAGATGAACGAAACAAATCCAGCTATTCAAGCAGTCCAAAAACTTATTTTGTCTTCTGTTTCAAAGGGATTACTCAACTCAAGAGGTAGTCCACATATTAATGGGGTGGCCAATGTATAACAACAGTCGTGAATAAGTTACAATACGGCTTCCGTGATAACAACTGGGAACACATTAATTTTGCAAGTGACGAAAGAGCATCAAAAAGCTTGGTTCAGGAATACTGCGAGTGGCCGGAGACACTTGCTTCCTGTCCGCTTCTTAAGTTTGAAAAAAATCTTCTCGATAAAAAGAGACAAATATCATCAAAGAAGAAAAGATGCACTTGTCAGAGTTTTCCTCTTATATGCACCAAACATGACCCAACCTTAACAGAAGAATACTATAAGCAGCAAGTGTTACTCAACTGTTCTTGGAGAGGAATTCTGATACTTTATTGCAAGAAGGCCTGTCGTCTGTGTATCAGTCATGAGAGGAGTCATTTAATGAACTAAGTATTGATACATACGAAGAAATGAATTTTCCTCTTATTAGTAGTATACATGAGCCTGAGATAATACAAGAATAATATGGCGAGCTTAATCCCCATGTGGTCGCAGCTGCCATAATTCCTGTGCAGACAAACGAAGAGGCTTTGGGGCAACGCATAATTGATCATGCATGTGAGTAGAAAAGTGAGAGCTACAATTACCCTAAACGGAATTTTACTTCATTTCTGAGCTACTGCAAAGAACAAAAACTTACAGTGCATCAAAATTATTATAATTCTGACGTCGTGTTTACAGATGAGCAGAAAAAGATACTTCATTTATGCACATGACAGCTTTCGTCTTTGCAAACAAGCGTTGTAAAATGCCCTAAACGTTCTTTTATCATTAGGAAAGCCGAAGTTGGAAAAAGTACGGTAATCAAATAAATTCGTAAATGGGTTACTGAACAGTTAGGACCGGGAACTATTATGGTTTTGGCTCTAACAGGTGCCGCTGCAATTAATGTCGAGGGCAAGAAAATTCACTCTACTCTAAAAGTACCAACATGTTTTAAATAGTTCGCTGATTTAGGAAGTGAAGCGGCAAAACTTCTACAGCTTAGCATGGAACCTGTGTAATTTCTAATTATTGATGAATTTTCAATGATCGGATGTCGTTTGATGGCTGCACTTGAGAAAAGATGTCGAGAAGGTAAACCACTTAGCAATGACACTTTTGGAGTCTTATTTATTTATCTCATTGGAGATATTAGGCAATTACAGCCTGTGAAAGACACATCTCTGTATAAGAGACATTGTATAAAATACATTTTGGCTTTACGCGGACAAACAGTACTTAGGACTTTTCAAAAATGTTTCACCTTAACAAAGTCAATGAGACTAATCGACTATCGGCAAAGACAGTTTCGAGAAATTCTTGATTCACTTTCTGTGGGACAAGTTACATGCGACCGAAACTCATCCCTTATGCAACGACGTAAATTTATACTGCCTCCGACTGACCTTGTAAGATTTCAAGATGCTATATGCCTTTATCCCACAAATAAGCAAGATGACGAACATAATCAAGATATACTCCGTAAATCAAAATCGCCAGTTGCAAGAATATTAGCAGAACACAACAATCAAATAGCAAGATGGAGTGAGGATGAACATGCATCTAAACTTCAGGCAGAACATTTCTTAGCAATTGGATGCAGAGTTATGTTACGTACCAATCTGTGAAAGGATAGAGAATTGGTAAACAGTGCACTTGAAACGATAAAAGATATTGTCTACGGCCCAGAACTTCGGCCTCCACGCTTGCCTCAAGCTGTAATGGTTGATTTTGATGACTACCATGGGCCATTTCTAACTGAAATTCTTTTCTCTATGATATCTATTTCTAAATCTTGAAAAGAAAAAAGTGTTTCACGTTCCCGAAATCAGTTGCATTTACAAGTTGTATATGCTGTTACCATACACAAATCCCAAGATTTAACTTTGCCAAAAATTGCTGTAGACATTGGTTCAAAGGAGCTATCACTTAGAGCAACTTATGTCGCATTTAGTAGAGTTCGCCGTTTAGAATATATTCTCATAGAAGTACCATTCAGAAAGGAAAGGCTCGACCAAATTAAAAGAATGGGGCGCTTGCTGATAGGTTAGTATTTGAGAATTACCTGAGGCAAATGACGATTTCATAAACATTTGAAAATGGAAGATATAACAGCTGTTATTAAAATTTTACTTTCATATTATTAAATAGAAAATGTAAAAATGAAAAAAATTTTTTTTAATTTTAAAATGCTATCTTTGAAGTCGATGCGACTCAATGCTCCAACATTTCGGCCTGACGGATTCTAATTAAAATTTAATTCAAACTAAAACACACTGCTGAAATCACATTTCAGGAATTATACTTTATTGACAGTAATGTGTCGAATTCTTTGCGTGATCCTGTATATCATTTTATGTATATTATATAAACATTTCTTAGTAAATTAAATCCAGTTCAGCGTAAAAATACAAAACTCATTTAAAAACCACCTTTAAGCAATTAGCGCCCATACCCAGTAACCCTTACGAATACTTTTGTGTAGCCCTATATACATGAATTATAGCATTTATATACAGCATATACTATGCATAAATATAGTGAATGATAAAAGCGCAAATCACAGTTAAAAATGCATTTCCAAAAATGAACAGTACTTCGGATACAATATATGGATACAACTTCGGATACAATGCCATGTACACTTCGTATTATACATGAAATAATTTATAGTATGTAAACCTCAGCGACGTATATCAATTTGATTATATATGAAATAGATTAACATAATTAAAGTACGCCGCAAACAATTCCCTCCACCCCCTATGTCACAATGTATTGGAATTCCTTTTTAGCCCAGTAAATGAACAATAACTATTCCTTGCATCTCATATCTTACAGAATACATATTTTAGTGCGCTTCATAAATGCATATTAATTTTATTCTGTTTAAAAGCGTGTAAAATCATTAAAAATCCTTTGAAACGATTTTTTCCCATAGGCCGTAATGTAACAGAATACTTTTGACTGTCCCTGTAAATGAACTAAACATTCTACAAACTTCATTACAAATGGGGACCGTGCTATGGTAAACGCCAGTGACATGCAAATCTTTCACGGCAATCCGGGTATATTTACGAGAGTTAGAACGCGGACAGGCGGCCAGACTTTTCAACTTTGTTGAAAAGTGTTAAAAAGGAAATCTAAAACAAAAATAAATGATTGCATATGAGCTGTTTTTATTGTTTGAAAAACTTTTTAATGTTAAAAGTAGTTATTAATCACTTAAAAAAATAGTCAGTAATGTATTATGTAAGTAACTATCAACTTTTTAAAAAATATACTAAAGCAGTTTAATCTATAAACTTCTTATCAGGCACGAAAAACACTTTATTTCAATGCTTTAGTACCATATTTTATTTTTTAATGCCAATAATTCCGAGTATCGAAAACGTAGAAAATGAGTTTACAATCGAAGACAATTAAATAACTGATTGTGAATGTCTACAATTAAATGTTTGATTAAAATCACAAACAGCGAAAAGATGCTTACATACAATTAAAAAAAATAAATATACCAATTTGAAAAACACTAATTAATTAGTATTTATCATTGTACAATTAAACAACAACAAACTACAATAGATGGATTAAATGAAATATTAGATTTAACAATTTCTTAATAATCTATCAATATGTTAGAAGGAATTCCTATTATTTTATAAGTTTGGCAAATGTTAAATCTGAAAACATTGGTATGAAGATTTAGGATTTTAAATACTAATTTAAAATATTATTACCTATGAAAAAAAAAATCTTTCAAAAGTTTCACTACTGTAATATGTAAAAAGACATTTACCCAGTATGATGTTAATTTCTAATATGAAACTGTTTCGTAATATCATAATAATCGAATAGCATATTTAACTCCAAAATAATAATGACTATAAATACTGTGTTAGTAATCAGAAAACAGTAAGAAGCCGAAAAAAATTCCAAATCACTGTCTCACGCATTTCCAATCTCCTGTAACTGCAAATTAATGTTTGCATTTATACCATAATGAATGTAGGCATGAATCATTCTCTGCGTCAGCTTTTCCCGAGCGATGGGAGGTTAAAATATTTTTTACACTATCGAATCGAAAAATATCGCTTTTGAAAACAATTCCAGATCAGTCTCATTCTATATAACATATAACTATTTAATTCATGATAATAATATACAAAACAGAATAAAAGAATAAAATTAAATAATACACACCTTTTTTTCTTCACAAATACTGTAATAATATCCGAGTTTTATCCTAAACTGACGGACATATTTCTCTTAAAAAAAGCGTTCTAGACTTGGTGATACATTGAACTAACTTCCCGCCTCTAAAGTTCTCTAATCCGTATTTATTCTGCGGTCAAATCGAGCGAAGACGATTTTTAGCAAGCATATGTTTTTACCGTATTAATATTATTATTTTTGTATACAACAGATTTGGAACTTAAATATGCAATAATTTTCTGAGAGTGTCTGTAATTAAAATTTTCTATTTGAAGGAATCACCCCACACACCTTTTTTTAAGTAAAGTTTGTTTTACACGTAATAAATACAAAATATCTTCTTAATAAATGAAAAAGGCGAATCGAGGATAAAAACTTTTTCTTTGTCAGTCAGTCATTCTTTTGATATTAATTTTCTGTAGAATAAAACAATTTGTAAAATAACTTTTTTTTTAAGTCATATCTCTAAAACACAAATTTGAAATACGAATAATTATTTATATTATGGGTTTTGTAAAAATTTTGTAAATATATTTTTTCGGAAAATGCTAATTTTATTTAAAAAGTCTGAAAGAAAAGGAATTTTTTTTTAAAAATAGTTACTTAAAATAGTTAAACTTTAACAGGAAAAAATATGACTTGAAAGCAAATTATAAAGCAAGAAATGCATATATGACTAAACTATGAAGACTCTTTCTACCCGCTCATTAAAAGCTGCAGATTTAACTGAAATATAAAATTTTAAGTTTGAAACCACAGAAGTGTTTCGACTACCACTGGTCGTAAAAAAAAAATAAATAAATAAATAAAATAAAATAAAAGAAAAATCCGCCCTGCAAACTAAATATGTAAAGTGTACAGATTTAACATTCCTAATTCTAAATATGTTATCCAAATTGCTCCAGCACGTACCATTTTTTCGAGTTACCATTTATAATAATTACAATCAGTGAAGGATTATTATATTAAATTGCAATTGTAGATAAAATTGAAATCGTGAAAAAAATATACTTTCAAAGTCTTAGATATCAAATTGATAATTTATAGCATGAAAATCTAGTTTGTTGATACTTGTACCGTGCATTTTCCTTTGTATGCCCCCACCCTCTTTTCGTGCCCGAATTTAGTTTTTGTTATTCACTAATATATTTTCATTCCTTATGCCGCTGTAACTCGGGCCTGTTTAAAATATTTCTCATCATTTTCAAAGATTTTTGAAGTTCATATTTTTGTCACACTGTGACAATATGGTGTTTTTTTTCGTCACATATGTGAAGTGACGTACATTACATGCCGTGACATAACAGTGACGTCACATTTTTTTTTTTTTTTTTTTTTTCCAGGAAAGTGTAATTTTACATACGTAACATGTTTTGAATATTTTTTTTAAATTTTTTAAAGTTTTCTAAGAAGTTCACATCTCAGTCAAAATGTGACATCACTGAATGATGGCATTTTGTTCACAGATGTGACGTGACCACAGTGACTTACAGTTACGTCACCACGACGTCACTGTGACCATTGATGCTATGAGGATCAGAACTTAATGATTGATCTACCTGCAACGCTACTTCACATACATCTTACACAGAATCAGTCCAGAGAGCTTTTTTGTCTCTCATTGATTCAAAAACCCTATAAGAGAATTGAAAATCATAAATGCGTTTAAGTACGACCCACCAGTTGTGAATCAAATCTCTGTTACTTTTGAGGGAAATTTTTGCAAAATTCTGTGGTCGTAAAAACAGAAACGGCATTAGATTAGCCTTGCTTTCGCAATCGCTAATGCCAAAGTTTTATAATAAGTCTCAGTACATGTTTTTACCTGAAGTACAAAATGTAGGTAAAAGAGAAAAATAATAATGCCATGTAATTGTTTTAATGCACGTTGCCTAAACTTGTTTCCGTAATTTTTTAAAAAGTTATTTTAAAAAAATACTGCTCAAACATATTATAAGAACCTTTTTTTTTTCAGTACAATTATTTAAAGATAAATAAATAAAATAACTGAAAATATCGTTTTATGAAAATTTTCGTAATTTAAAAACAATGCACGACCAAAATATATAAATGAGATTTATTTTATTCACATAAAGCACACAATATTGCAAATAAAGTAGTATTTTTACATTATCAGACGTTATAGGGATAAAAATCATCACTATATAAAACTTTGTCAATTTTGAAAATATTTTCCGTAATTCAATAACGCCGAAAGACCTAAAAAGGTTAATGGATATCAATTCTTCTTTTTGTGTTATTCTTCAATTTCAGAAAGGCAACATTTCAATTCTATTAGAAGTGGGTATGGAAATTTTAAAATTTTTCTTATTAATTTTTAAAAATCATCAATTTTGATCATATCTTCCAAAGTTCAAGTGTGATGGGCGACCTAAAGATATTAACAGATTTCAAAACTTTTTTTGCGTTATGCTTCTAATTACAAAAGACAACTTTTCCGCGCTATTAGGAGTTGATCAGAAAAAAATCGTTTTTTTTCTACCCACCCTACTTCGCACATGCGCCAACGCCACTTCATGACGCGATGCCATTTCACTCATTAGTCAGTTCATAGCAATCATAGTGAGTGTACAGCAGAAAGAGCAGTGCATGTTGTGATACGCCGAGTTAAATCTGTTGCTGTGGTACAACGTCATTTTCGCCGTATGTATGGAGAAACTCCACATAGAAACAAAATCATTGTTTGTTGGTTCAACCAGTTTAATGAAACCAGAAAATTAAACATTACAAAATTTTCAGGGTGCCCATGAAATTAGGGAAGATCCTATTGTTTTCTAAGTAATTTAAAAATACTCCCAATATTTTCCAATCTAACAGAGTAAAAACAAATAATTTATCTTAATTAACCCTTAATTATTTTAATTCGAAATCAGGGACACTTTTTTGATGAAACTGTATTATTCACGATAATTCAGCCAAAATCGTCTCCAATCAGATTATTAGTGTATACCATGTAAACGATCATCGGAGATTTTCGCTCTAACCAGCAGTTGAGGTAGATGAAGATTACAAATGTTGGTTAATTTAGCTTTCTTTTAAATTGAAGCATTATTTTTTTTTCTAAAAGCTATCTAAACAATAAACATTTGTTTGTGGTAATAACGTAAAATAGCAGAAGCATTAACATAATATTAGCATGCAATATTATGCAGAAAGTGGCATCGTTATCATAATTAACAATTGTTTGCGCCACGATAACTAAAGCTCCTTTTTTTCGCTTCCTCAAATAACCAAAAATAATTTTATTCGTAAATATAGGACAATCATATGGTTGGAAAATCACGTTTCTGATAGAATGAAAAATAGGCCAGTGAAGAATCCTTAAAAAAATTGTGCGTGATGTTTCATACTTATGCAATAACCGGTAAAATATTTAAATTTTTTTAACGAAAATTTAGAAAGGGCTGGCTTAAGGTGGCTAAAAAAAAATAATACATAAATGTTAATTCAGCGAATATTTTCAGCAATTAGAAAACATGTTATCCCATACTGACAATTATTGACATTTAAAAATTTTAACAAAGTTTTCTGTTCCTTATTAATTCATGTGAGGAAATGCGTAAACAGTGTTCTAACATTCATATAAAGTCTTTGATTACTAAAGACTAAATTGAATGTCATTAATACCGTGAAGTTAAAAAAAAGGTTTTGTTTAAATTACAGAAGACTAAAAAATACATTTCAGGAATTAAAAAATAAACCTTCCTCATGTTTCTTACAAACGAACATATGACTATAAAATTATAAATATACACACCTTTAACTAAATTTAAATTAAAAACTTAATCTTAAACATTAAGCTGAAAATTTTTGGCAATTCCCCAGAATACCCTATTAAAAAATCGGAAAACAGCAAAGAAATACATTTCAAGTCGAATTCTTTTCCGGCCTAATCAGCTAATGTATGTCAGTAAGTCAGAATGCATGTCAGTATAAGTGTGCAAAGCGTACCGCCCTCGAAATTCATTACTTATTTTTCAAATTTAAGATAGCATATCTGGTCCAATTTAAGCAACTTAAATTGGCCCAATTACGGCAACTGCGCCATTTTTAAAAATAGATAATCTCAAAACTAAGAACAAAAACAAAATCAAATCCGCGTGAAAAATATGCGCAATAAACAGATGAATTTATATATGTATATGAAAACATAACAACTTACTTTAGTTTTAAAGTATTCACTTACGTTTAGTAAGAAAAATTTAGATCAAAACAGCTAACTTTAGGTTTTATAAAATTGTCTGAAAATAGCACGTGGTAGGTGGTTGCTTCTTCTAATCATGGGTGACGTCATTCTGATGAGTAGGATTGCAGAGGTAGATGGCGTCTCTTCCTGTAAATAACGGCAGAATGGCAACGGTCCAATTAAAGCGGCGGTCCAAATATGGCTTCTCTACCCTATACTTTTTTTCTTTTGAAGTGAAAATAATTATTTTATTTTGTTTTAGTATTATCTTTTGATCGAAGAAAGAGATCTACAGAGCTAGATTCGATTGAATCGTGGCATCTTTCTTTGAGGGGGATAATTTCGTGACGTAATTTATACTTCTATGAAACATTAATGGTAAATTATAAGCCACACAGCTTACAAAGACTAAACTGTTAAAACTATACAATTGCATGAAAAACGCAGGATTGTTATTATTTATAAAGATTTTTAATTTATAAAAGTTTTGTTATATTGTTGCATTTTATTTTCCTAGTTTTTTTACGTTAAAATTGTCAAGAAATTCATAACAAAATGTTTATTAAATAACGCTATTTAAATATAACATGAAAAAGTCTGATTTTAAAACATTTGGTAACACGATAGATTTTAAAAGACTTTTTCATTAAGATATACCCATTAAATAAATAAATTAAAAAAAAAAAAAAAAAAAAAAACTATTTTAACGAAGAAGAACATCAGCTACAACTCCCATAATCTTATTCTCAAGTTATAATCTTTAACTCTTTATTATATATTGTTTATTTTATGTCACTGAACCTAAAAAAGCTCTTTGGAGACACATTTGAAATGCTTTTAATTCTTAAACGAAAACGGTGGGATTATGTATCCTGAATCTTTACTCACTAATTTTAATTCGTATATATATATTTTTAAAATAATAACTTGAAAATCATTTCTATTTTTTTTTTTAAGTCATTAGGTAGAAAAGTGAAACAGCATGTAGTAAAATGTCAAACAAATTATTATTTTAAGAATTAGGTGTATATCTTATAATGGATGACAGCAATATATCTGATCGAATTCGACCATTAATTCCAACGAAGCACCTATTTACACTCTGCTCTTGATGCCTTGGTTTAATGAATTCACTTAAGTCTCCCATAGTAGTTTTGTACGTATCAGTGTATTCCTTTAATTTTGAGCCTGTACTATATTAAATAATTTAAAGTGCAGTTACAGCAGATATTATAAACGATGCCACACAAATTTAGAAAATTCATAAAAATGGATCATTTTACATTAAGTTTAATATATTAAATTCTCATAGCTTAATATAGGAAATACACTATGATAAACACTTTATTGTATGATACACATTTACGTAAAATCCCCAATTGATTTGTGTACAATATCGTCTAATATATTTTAGTAATACTATTATATATCTGGTAAATGCTCCTTATTTAGTGAAAAATGTACAATCCAATGAATCCCTACTTAATTTATACAAGTTTAGAAGTTTTTGATTACTCATTAAAAACATTATAACATAAATTATGATTTAAATTAAGAGAATCATGGACTTCATTTTAAGATATTAAAACAAATAGAACTGGGAACAGATCTATTATCAGAATAATTTTTAAGTTTGTGTTTACTAAACCATTTTATATTAAAAATAATACATTTGCTCAGATCGTGATATTTAATAAAGAATGTGAAGATTTTCCAACAAAAATATGCTCACTAGATTTAGATAATTTTGGAATATTTCAGAGCAATAATTTTGTGCTTTTATCCATTCATAATTAAATGGGAATATTTAGAATTTTACAACTCGTAATTACTTTTACAATATTCCTTTATAACTGATCACCAACAGCCACTATTCTTTACACATCATGCCTTAAAATTGTGCTATTTTTTCAAACTTTTCTTATCATTTGAAGCATTTAAAACGAATCAACTCTCGTAAAAAGGCATAAGTATTTATACATATATTTATACCATAAAAATCATACATTTTAAATTTATATAATTATTATACACAATTTGGTCATGCGTTTTTTTTAGTAATCCAGTGTATTTCTGTAATTTTGAATCTGTAGTATTTTAAGAAATTTAAAGTGCAGCTACAACAGATATTATGAACGATACTACACGAAATTACACAATTCAACAAAAAATGAGTTATTTTACATTAAGTTTAGAACATTAAGTTCTTATATCTTAATATAGAAAAAATACGTTAATAAACACTTTATTGTGTGATGCACATTTTTATAAAATCTGCAATTATTTTACTTATAAAATTTCTTATTCAGCATCATTCATTTACGAAAGCAATTTAATTATTCCTATTCTCAGATGAAACAAGTTAATTATGCATTGTTCAACCGCATCTGAAGTAAAATTAACGTATTCACCATTTTCAAATACGCGAAATTAAAAAATACAGAATGTTTAATTAAAGCAGGATTTTTAATATTAATTAGATTGTATTATATTATAAGAATTCTATAATTTAAAACATGGTTCACTTAGAGAGAGACATACTCAGCCCGAAAGAAAATTTAGATTTCATTAAATGATTAAATTTGTGAAAAGGTAACACCTTATACTTAATTTTAATTACATATCTGTATGTGTTTGGAAACGCTTAACATTTTGAATCACATTGTTTATATTGATTGGAATTTACTAATACGTATTAGACGCAATAATGTGTATTTCAATAGATGTATAATTAGATGGCAAAAATAATGTATAATGAAAATAGATATTCAATTTCCATAAACTTATACGAATAATTTTTTTGCCTTTTCAAATATGTTTTTCTGAAAACAAATATAATCAGTTTTTAAAAACTGAAATAAAATTTAATTAACAAAATGTGGATCAGAAAAAAAAAAGATAATTCACAAAATAGAAAAGAATAAAACTTTTACATAAATATATTTTTATTGCAAAACCAGAGAATAATTTTCAGATGTACCCCATTTACAAAATACACTGAGATAATCACGTAATACAAGAGATCTTATATGGTGAAATGTGGCTAGTTTGTAAACCTGCAAATATTAAAAGTAAAAACAATTTACGAACATAAGCTTCTTATAACTGCAACATGGGGAATAAGAAAATATTAAGATAATAACTGTCGTCTAAAATTTCCGGTCTGTATAAAATACGATGAAGATTAGATGGAAAAAAGAACTTATATTATTTCTGCTGAACACATGCTAGGAGTCAAATTGTTTGCAGGTATTTTCTTCCTAAGGTATTTGTTTTTTATGTGGCAATAGATCCAGGTGGCATTCTTTATATACTTATTATTGTGTGAAAGTATTGCGAAAATTTCTCCTGCAAATAATGAAGAACAGAAGAAAAAAAGAGTCTGTACTTCACTAGTGTAACAGTAAATAGCTTTATAAATAAAACTTTAAAAACAAATGGAATAGAAAATGTGCTCTTTGTTGCGATGTCATATTTTTAGTGCTCTTGCTGGAACAGTTTTAGTTCTTATAAGAATGTTGATAGCGCAATATATTTTTAATTGCGTTATTGAAAATTCCAGAATAAATTATTAAACAAATTAAAACTTTACATGTACTGGAAAACTATACACTACAAGAATCAACATGTTTGAAATTTCATATAATCTCAGCCATTAGTTTAAATTATTAACAATAGTTACACATTAGATTATACATATAAGAATGAAAATTACTCCCTTTTCTATTAAAAAGTGAAAACCCCAAAAAAGCATGTGCTTCACACTGCATAGCCGAAGTGAAATCTTCAATGGCGATTGAATTATATTTGGAGTAATATATACATATATTATATGCATAACATTAATATTATTATGGATGATACTACTAGGAAGAATCAGTAACAAACTACTATAAATTTTTACATTTACAGAGATATAAAATATACATTATCATTCCTATACCCATTAGATATACAATTCGTACTTATAACAAATTCTTCTAATCTCTACATCGGAAGTCTGAAATTATCACATGTGATATCATTACCTAACGATGTTTTACAATACAGAATCTGATATACTGTGGCATTTAAAACGCCATTTCTAAACACTTGAAAAACTGATGGCTCCATAACACAATGGAGAGGGGGGGGGGGTGTCTTCTTTATAATGTGTTACTTTATCTCGTGATATTTTATTATACAAAATCTTGATGCGCTACGGCAATTAGAACCCGAATTATAAGCGTTTCAAAGTTTTTGATAGTTTCCCACGGTAGACTCTTACGAGAGACCAAACCAATCGCCAGATGCAGCTGGTTAAGAATATTTTATAATTTAACACTTGCTGTCAGCTGAATTAAAATATTTCAGTATTAATTTATGAATAAATTTTTAAGTTCTAAAACTATTTTAATGTTGTATTGTTATCTCAAAAACACATTTGTACATTTTTCTAAAATCACCATACATGGTAGTGAGTGAAAAGTCGATTTACATATTTCCATCTTTACATTCCAAACAATGTTACGTTTTTTAAAAAAATGTAAAAAAGCTCATTTTTTTACTCGAGCACTATATACATCATAAAGTGATGTTATAAGTAGATATTAAATGTAGTATAAAATCAAGGGATAGCATTTATACAAATGATCTCTTTATAGAACTCAATAGAATAATTATAATAATTATTATTATAATATTTATAATTATTATTATTATAATATTTATAATAATTATTATTATAATATTTATAATAATTATTATTATAATATTTATAATAATAATTATTAGAATATTTGTAATAATAATTATTATCATTAACATTACTAGTAGTCGCAGTATACATGTATTTCAGGAGGCATTACTTGGCGCAAGCACTCTTAATACACTACTGGGTGCCTGTCAGTACAGTCAAAATGTCGGATCTGTTATTCGAAAGTCTACAGCTATTTTTAAATATTGATATTGTCCTAAATAATACCAGATGAAATAAGATGGATACTTGTTATATATTATATTAAGCTCAGTGGCAATGTTTGGTTAATTTATTTTTATATACCCTTTTAATATTAACTTTTATATGCTTATGATCAGTATGGAAAAGAAAATGGAAGAAAAAAAACACCCTACGCGTTTTAATCTCCAGTTTGATAAAGAAAAAAACAAACAATTGCCGTTTGACAGGAAGTAATATCATATTTTAATTTGTTTTATAAATATATGTTTAAAGGGTCTTCATATCGAATAATAAATAAGTCGCCTTCATATTGAATTTGTACAAATCATTTAAATTTACAATATAAACACCTAATTTTGACATACTGTATTGGTGTTCCTGGAAATTTTATCTTAGGATACCAAATTGGAAGTTATTCGGTTCATTAGTTCAGGAAGCATGAAGGTTTGCAATTTGTAACTACTAACGTAAAAATCATTTGTATTCGTTTCAACACAGATTGCAATGCGAGGTGTTTTTTTTATAATGTTTAAAAAATTACTTAGCAAAATGAGCTGTAACTTTTCATTTGGTTACTTGAAGCTCCTAAAAATGGTTTCGATTAACTAATTCAGCGATTGAATTAATATTATTTTTTTTAATATTAATTACAAAATAAAAGTTTTTTGCGAAAACGTTTCCGGAAGATTCGAATTTATTATCAATTTACTAGAAATCTTGATGTCCATATCACTAAACATTTCCTATTCCCGTCAGAGAAGCTGTTGTGTCGTAAGCGCAGTGAATCCTTCCTTTCCAGTTGCTTTTTAACCTGACTGTTCTTGTAAATAAAAGAGTTTCGTTGTTAAATTGAACAATTATTGAATGGTACTACCCGAATAAATTATACAATTGTACCAAAACTGACTATACGGTGTTGGAGTTGTTTATGACGGCCAATTATCTGCACGAGGGATATGGTCCAAAAGAGGATGGTGACCATGGGGTCTTTCTAAGGAACCCTAACCCGTATTTACGCAAAGACATCCAAGGCTCGATGAAAACCACGGGAAACTCCGAACGATTAGGACAACAGGCGCGATTGTGATCCAAACCAGCACCCCCCGTCTACCAACTTTGAGACCAGAACCTCTCGGTCACTGGTGGGGCCCTGAATTATAAGGAACACAATGTCTGCTAATTTACATAACTAATGAAATTTTGGCAACATGAAAATTACAAAAATATGATTGAAACAATGAAATTCATCAATCTAAGTGTGGTACTAATTATTAAGATTTAATATTTCGTATTTATTAGCATTATTAAGATGTTTTCGAAATCACATAATTTTTCTAAAACCGAAATTAGAATCAATTGATAAATTTCATTTATGTAAATGAAGTTGAATAATTGCTCAAAAACAACCTTGTTTTTTAATGATAAACATTTAAGCCAAATAAATCACTAACTGAAAACTAAGGTTTGCGTGTTTAAGAGATAGTTTACCCAAAATAAACATTTCAGTAATTTCAAACAATTTGTTTAATCTCACGCAATGTATCATTTAGAAAGTTATTTCATAAAAGGTTCATGAAGTTTCACTTAACATTTTATAAATTTAAATATGTTTTGCTAAATAATTGCACAGCTTTAATAATAAACAATACCGAAGTAATTTGTTTTGAGAGAGTTTTAACTATAGAAGTAATATCACAAACATAGATATATCACAAACAAAGTTTTATACTGACATTAAGAAAAATATTGGGATTTTTCCAGTTTGTTTTATATTGCTATTTATATGCTTCGTGTCTGAAAATTTTTTTTTTGTTTAGAAAGAAATAATTTAATCTTTCATTTCAACGATGAATTTCAAAAACACTTTAGAAATAGTTTCAATCCCATTAAGATTATTTATATAAGCTATTATTTCATTTTAGAACTGACTTTTTACATATCCTTTGTTTAAATAATTATGTAACTAAGTAAAATATGGAATCATGAGGAATATTTAAAGAAATAATACTATATAAATCATACGATATTTTTTTTTATTTGATTATACTGAAAAATGATCTAGAAACAGCGCAGAATTAAAATTTTAAAATCGAAAACATCATGTTTTTTTTTTTTTTTTTTTTTTTTTTTTTTTTAATCAATTTTCATTTATCTCGGACACCATGTTTTGTATAAATATCTAAATAGTGTAATGGATTGATTCATGATTGTAAATTAAATGCACTATATAACGTGATTAAAACACAAATAGACAACATGATTAAAATAGAAATACTCTGTAAAAAAAATTCCGAAACCTTTCTGGAAAAAAAGGGGCAGCTGAGTTGATCATTATTTCCAATAAACATTTCTTGAAAATGACTGGAACTTTACGGTATAACTTTAAAACTTTCCACAGAAATGCCAGTAAGCTTCCTGCGAAATGACAGGAATGTTTCTGTTAAAAACGAAACATTACTGATATTTCACAATAAGCTTAACTTATTTTCTGTGGAACGTTTCAGATGTGTTCAATAACGTCTGTTCAATATTGTCAGAAGTGACAATAAAATCAATATTCATGGCTGTTACAATAGTAAAAAATTTACTTTAAAATTGAAACCATTATTTATTTCTCACAAAATATAAATGAATAAATATTATTAAAGTTTATTTTTTATAAGCAAATAAACTGTGTAAAAAGGAACAGCTCACTAAGCAACACAATTAAAACTGTACAACTGCATGTTATATAGATAGAGTGAAAAAAAACAGAAAACAATAGAGTAAATATAGATTAATATTAATTTTTAATCTTAGACATAAATGTATAATTCTTAAATGGAAACTCATTAAAACGTAATTAACATTAATGCACATATTTGTTAAAACAAAATTTATTCTAAAATTAATATAGCATATTAAAAATATCAACGGAACAAGATAAAATATTATATTTATAGACACTTACTCTTTTGCGATTATCCTTTTCTTTTAATTTACAATCCTTTAAAGGGAGGGGGGACATCTTATGTCCCACTAGGATGTTCTAGATAACTTATTAATTTCTTTTTTCATTTAAATTAACCAAGCTATCATAGAATCCCCAGTAAGATTAAAGTTTTAGAATAAATATGCAGTCTTAATGGAAATCCAAATACTAGGCGTATTTTTCTACACATGCTGCTGGCTAAACATTCCACAGACAGGTACGCCGGATAATATCTTACAAGGAGAGTGTCTGAGGTTGGTCTCACCGAATACTATGAACATTTGTGTTTCCATAGATTATAGTTAGTAAATGAATATATGACCGCCATAAAGCGCAATCCCCGGGGGGTCTTGAGAAAAAAAGTCGCAAAGTTTGAGCTATAGTTTAAAATAGGATAAATTTCCTTCTTTTGCAAGCAGCTCAGTGTCATGTTCGGTAGCATGCTAGATTTGAGTTTTTTCTACCCGGGATCAAACCCGGCTCGGACTTGTTTTTCAGAACGAAAATTTTTATCAATCATTTTCGAACCGCAATTGAAAAAATGTGTATAATGAATGAAATTTACGAAAAATATGAATATATGTTTTGTAGCATATAAGTGCTTTTTAACTACGATATTTTGCAGGCTTCAATATATAATGAAAATAAAGCGCATATTTAATGTCTATAGACCAGAAACTTTTTGTTGTTATTTAAAGTTATTTATAGTTACTTCAATGCATAATCTACTATTTTTCACAGAGAAATAAATTAAAACACGTGAATAATTATATTACTTTAATTTTGTTTTTATATGAAAGTATTTCGAATATTTCATGATTTTTTTTAAAACTCTGAATTTGTCTTTTTTTTATTTCGGATATTTGGTTTTGTAATTATTACCTACGTAATAACAATTTTCAGCAGCTCAATATCCTTTTAGAACTTATTTTTAAGCACAAAGACAGATATTCTAACTATAATCATAAGAATCCAAGATTTTAAAAAATCAAAAGTTAAAAAGCTAGTTGGTAAAAAATGATACATTTATTTCACTGTGAAAAGTAGCAGCTTATTTATGTAAATAACAGTAAATAAATTTTAAAATTAGCTTAATTTTATGGTCTATAAAAGTTCTAATTGTCTGATTTTTAGTTTATTATTATTATTATTTATTTATGTTATCTTTACTTTTCATTAAATATATAAACATACAAAGATTCACACTTAAAACTGTATTTATATAAGTAAAATGCATTATATAAAAATATTAAACAAGAAAAAAAAATGATTTCCGAAAGAAATTATTACGTATACACTTATTCCAATTAAAAATCAAGAATCCCAGACTTAAAAAAACATATTAAAAATATAAAAGCATATTTTCCAAACAATGAAATATTTGAAGTATTTGAATGAGGAAACAAAATGAAAGTAATATACTCGTTCACTTATTTTAATTTATTTCTCTGTTAAAAATTGTAGATATTCATTGAAATAACTGTAAATAATTTTAAATAACAACAAAAATATTCTAGTCTATAGACATTAAATATACGGGTTTTTTTTTTTTTCATTATATATTTAAACATGCAATATTTTGTAGTTAAAAAGGCACTTATATGCTACAAAAGTCACATTTAATTCATATTTTTCGTAAATTTCAATTATTATACACATTTTTTCAATTGCGGTTCGAAAATGATCGATAAAAAATTTCGTTCCAAAAAAGAAGTACGAGCCGGGTTTGATCCCAGGTAGAAAAAAACTCAAATCCAGCATGCTGCCAGACATGCCACGGAGCCGCTTGCGAAATACTGAAATTTATCCGGTTATAAACTATAGCTTAAATTTGCGACTTATTGTCTCAAGACCCCTGTGGGTTGCGCTTTATGGCAGTCATATATTTATATACTAACGATACTCTATCGAAATACAAATGTTCATCGCATTCGGTGAGACCAACCTCTGGGCCTCTCCTTGTTAGCGATGTCACAGAGGTATTGCATTTTCATCTGAAAGACCTTGACAATAGAGACGGAAATGATTATATCCTCTATTCATTTATTTGCATTCCACAATGATTTTTTGACATTCATATAAGAAATTCGTTTTCGACAGTCGAGCGCGAGCGGCGGACAACAACAAAATAATAAAATGGCGGCCGCACCGTTTTGCTGTTGACAATTTTTGTTCAGGAACGTTTCAGATATGAAAACCAGAATTTCACAGGAAAGAGCTAAATTATTCTGAAAATCTGAGAAAAGGGGAAACGTTCCTGGAATTTACGTGGAAAGTTACCATATTTTCTTACAGTGTAGACAACGTGATTAAAATACAAATAGACAACGTGATAAAAAGTACAAATAAATTTGAAATATAGACGACATAAAGGTCTCCGAAGTTTATGAAACTCAATCTTCCGTTCTAGGTTAAAAAACTTTTAAACTTTGAAAATAAATGCTACAGAATATGAAGGAGGGAGAGAGAAATGTACAGTCATGGGGGGGGGGAAGTAAACACCCCCTACTAAGTCCTCAAAAAATTATCGTAGAAGAAAGTTACTGGTACCGATCGATTGAAATAAAATCTACTTTTAAATGATGTATATGTCGTAGGCTAATTGAGAAATCAGGCTCTTTGCAAACAGCCCAGGCTATTTGCAAAGAGCCGGGCTAATTGGAGAATGATCTCCTTTTTTCAAATTAACCTGATATTTTTCAGGCTTATTGCAAAGAGCCTAGAAAGCGTTAGGCTAATTGAAAAATGACCAATTATTATCCAACCAGGTTGATTTTTTTGGGCTTATTAACCCAGAACTCGAAAAATAAATTATAACAGACCGTACCCTGATCCGAGCAAGACAAAATAATTTCAGTCTGCATGCAACCCGAACCGAAAATGAAAGTTCCATTTGAAGAAACCCGAAATCTGACCCGAACCAACTCTGATAACCGACAAAAATATTCTAAAGCACCATAACCCAATCCCAGTAAGACAAAATAATATCCTTGGATGCGCAACCCGAACCGAATCTAAAAATTCTATTAAAAAAAACCCGAAATCTGTCATGAACCAAATCTGAACCCGCCAAAAATATTCCAAAGAAACAGAATCCGTTCAGAGCAAGACGAAATAATTTCCGTGGACACGCAACCCGATCCGAACCTAAAATATCTGTTTGAAAAATTCCGAAATATGACCCGGACCAAATATGATAACCGGCAAAAATATTATAAAGAATCATAACCCGATCCAAGCAAGACAAAATTTCCTTGGACACGCAACCCAAACCGAGCCTAAAAATTCTGTTTGAAAAAAACCAGTAATCTGAAGCCGACAAAAATATTCCAATGAATCATAACCGATCCGAGCAAGAAAAAATAATTTCTGAGGACATGCAACCCAACCAGAACCTAAAAATTCAATTTGAAAAAAAAAGACGAAATCTGACGCGAACCAAATCTGAACCTGACAAAAAATATCCCCAAAAACCATCACACGATCCGGGCAAGACAAATTAATTTCCGTGAACACGCAACCCGAATCGAACTTAAAAGTTCCATTAGAAAAAAACGAAATCTGACATGAACCAAATCTGAACCCGACAAAAATATTCCAAAGGAACATAACCCGATCCGAGCAAGACAAAATAATTTCCGTGACACACAACCCTATACGAACCTAAAAATTTTGTTTGAAAAAAATCCGAAAAATGACCCGAACCAAATATGATAACCGACAAAAATATTCTAAAGAACCATAACCCGATCCGAGCAAGACAAAATAATTTCCTTGGACACGCAACCCGAACCGAACTTAAAAATTTCATTTGAAAGAAACCTGAAATCTGACATGAACCAAATCTGGACCCGACAAAAATATTCCAAAAATCCATATCGGATCCTAACAAGACAAATTAATTCAGTGGACACGCAACGCGACCAGAACCTAAAAATTCCATTTGAAGTCAACCTGAAACCCGACCCGAACCAAATCTTAACCCGACGAAAATATTCCAAAGAACTATAACCCGATGGGAGCATGACAAGATAATTTCCGTCGACCGACAAACCGATTCGAACCTGAAAGTTCTAATTGAACTTAATCCGAAACTTGGTTGTGATTGGTTTTCGGGTTGACTTCAAATGGAACCTTTAAGTTCGGATCCGGTTGCCTGTCTACGGAAATAACTTTGTCTTGCTCGGATCGGGTTACGTTTTTTAAAATATTTTTGTAATTTTCAGATCGGGTTCTGGTCGGGTTTCAGGTTAACTTCATATGGAATTTTCAGATTCTGGTCGTATTGCCGTGTAAACGGAAATTAATTTGCCTTGCTCGTATCGGGGTACGGCGTGATGTATTTTTATTTCGGGTACTGTTCGGGTTAACTTAAAGTAGAACTTTCAGGTTCAGATCGGGTTGCACGCAAACGGAAATTATTTTGTCTTGCTCAGGTTCGGTTATGGATCTTTGGAATATTTTTGTCGGATTTAGATTTTGTTTCGGTCAGATTTCATTTTTTTTTCAAATGGGATTTTTAGGTTCGGTTCGGGTTGCGTGTCAGCGGAAATTATTTTGCCTTCCTCGGATCAGGTTTTGTTTTTTTAGAATATTTTTGTCGGTTTTAATATTTGGTACGGGTCATACTTCGGGCTTTTTTCAAAATACATTTTTAGGTTCGGATCGTTATGCATGTCCATAGAAATTATTTTGTCTTGCTCGGATCGGTTTATGGTTCTTTAGAATCTTTTTGTCGGGTTCAGATTCGGTTCGTGACAGATTTTGCGTTTTTTCTATTGGAATGTTTAGGTTCGGGTTGTGTTGCGTGTTCACGGAAATTATTTTGTCTTCCTCGTATCGGGTTATGGTTCTTGGGGATATTTTTGTCGGATTCGGATTAGGTTCGGGTCAGATTTCAGGTTTTTTTCAAATGAAATTTTAGGTTCGGTTCGGGTTGCGTGTCCAAGGGAATTATTTTGTCTTTCTCGGATCGGCTTTGGTTATATAAAATATTTTTGTCAGTTATCTTATTTGGTACGGGTCATATTTCGGGATTTTTTTCAAACTAAATTTTTAGGTTCGGATCGGGCTGCGTGTCCACAGAAATTATTTTGTCTTGCTCGGAGTAGGTTATGTTTCTTTGGAATATTTTTGCCAGGTTCAGATTTGGTTCGTGTCAGATTTCGGGTTTTTTCTAATAGATTTTTTAGGTTCGGGTCTGGTTGCGTATTCACGGAAATTATTTTGTCGTGCTCGCATCGGGTTATGGTTCTTCGGAATATTTTTGTCGGTTCAGATTTGGTTCATGTGAGATTTCAGGTATTTTTCAAATGCAATTTTTAGGTTCGGTTCGGCTTACGTGTCCAAGGAAATTATTTTGTCTTGCTCGGATCGGGTTATAATTCTTTAGAACATTTTTGTCGGTTATCATGTTTGGTTTGGGTCATATTTCGGAATTTTCAAACAAATATTTTAGGTTCGGATCGGGTTGCGCGTCCACGGAAATTATTTGTCTTGCTCGGATCGGGTTATGGTTCTTTGGAATATTTTTGTCGGGTTCAGATTTGGTTCAAGTCAGATTTCGGGTTTTTTCTAATGGAATTTTTAGGTTCGGGTCTGGTTGCGTGTTCACGGAAATTATTTTGTCTCACTCGAATCGGGTTATGGTGCTTTAGAATATTTTTATCGGTTATCACATTTGGTTCGGGTCAGATTTCGGGTTTCTTCAATTGGAACTTTCAGGTTCGGATCGGGTTCCATGTAGACTGAAATTATTTTGTCTTTCTGGGATCGGGTTACGGTCTATTGTAATTTATTTTTTGGGTTCGTGTTTGGTTATGAGTTTATAAGCCTAAAAAATCACCCTGATTGGATAATAAGTGGTCATTTTTCAATTAGCCTAACGGTTTCTAGGCTCTTTGCAAAGCCTGAAAAATATCAGGCTAATTGGAAAAAGGGAGATGATTCTCCAATTAGCCCGGCTCTTTGCAAAGAGCCTAGGCTGTTTGCAAAGAGCCTGATTTCTCAATTAGCCTACGACATATATACTATTTTCTTACGGGTCATCTACATAATAAAACGAACCCAAACTTTATTTTTACAATGGCAGTACACAATTTTAACAAGGTAGTTCAAATCTTCGGTTCAAACTATGCCTAGACACCAAATTTCAAGTCATTTGAATGATAAATTTTTAAATTATAAACATTGAAAATTTAGTGCTTCTAATGTTAAATTAAATTTTTATATTTTTATTAATATCTCCTGAAATTATACTCCTAATGCGCTAATTTTTTGTGTAGCAATAATACCAAAATGCCCAAACATAAATACGTTGGATTTGATTTTTTTTTATAATTTTATTATATGAATTATGAAATTAATATTCGAAAAAATTATGAATTGCAACCTACAATTTTTTTATCGATTTAGCTGTATTAAGCCCTTTATGGAAATCCCAAATTTCACATTTTTCTTGCAAGTATTTTTCAAATTATGCTCAAAAAACGGCAAAATGATGGTTTAAGGGGCCGTCTATGATGGAAGTGACTAGATATTTTGAAATTTCTTATGCTATCATGTAATCTAGCAGTCTTCAATGACTGCTTGAGTGGCGCTTAAGATACCTTGATGAAGAAGGCGGCATTCTAGGTCAACAATCGAGTACCGAACTTCTATTTGGATACAACCCCTAAAATACTCTCGTTTTAAAATAATTAATTTGTCGGAAACTAATCGTACGAATTGCATAAAAATTTGTTTTTAGGCTAATTGAAGGGTGTAGAGTTGATTTATGCTGTCAGAATTGTGTACTGCTATTGCAAAAAAAAAAAAAAAAAAAAAAAAACAAAGTTATGGTTCGTTTTAATATGTAGAGCAAAGCAAATTTTATATGCATAATTTAAAAGTAGACTTTATTACCAATCGTGTGGTACCAGTAACTTTTGTCTACGATAATTTTTTTGCTGATTTACTAAGGTGTGTTTACTTTTTTTTTTCCACGACTGTACCTTACAACCAAATGCTAAATGACGGAAAGTGAAAAAACAGCGAAACTATTTATCCTTGGCATGCATGACGTAGCTGCAGAAAACGAATAAGAAGGCAGCTCCTAACTCATTCAGATTAATATAGCAAACTTATATGAATGCTAAAGATTGTGATTTTGAGGGGCGGGTGGATAGTTAGTTAAAGAATTTCAAACCAAAATTGTGAAAATCTGATAGTACTAATAAGTCATTTACTAAACTGTTTGAATTTTCCAGTATTCCCAAATTTTCACATGTCTGAATGCCGTTACACCATTTGACTCACCCTCGTTCCTCCCAATCTATTTTGCGTACATGCATATTATACCTCATTCTCAATAAGCTAGGGGAAGTTTCCAAAGACGTCTCCTAGGTCTACGTCATACAATCAGAAATTTTATTGGATTTCTTTTTCTCGCGATTCTCCATTTTGACTTTGGCCTTTTGGCCGTAACCTACATTGCTTGCTATATTCTACTTCTTCTCATATATTTGTTTTTAATGTTTTAATGCTTCAGGTTTTTTTTTCTTTTACTTTGAACTAAAGCCACATATTTAAAAACTCCAATACAGCTGTCAGCTGTCAATATTTATAATTAATATGTACTTTTTCACGTCTCCATATATATATAAAAATGTTGTCACAAAGTTCAGACCGCTTATTTTAATTATATATTTTGTTCTGGCAAAATATTCCACATTTAGATATTAAAAATCATAATAGTCGGTTATCTGTATAAAATATTACCGTGTTTTAAAGTTGGATTTCTTAAAACGTAAATATCATGAAACAATATAATTTCTACTTTTTTGGTTTTCACTCATTTTCAATTGTTTTAATACACCTTTTGAAAATATTTTGCAAATCAAAGCTTCTCTTCTGCTGGAATTTTTATCAAAATTGAACATTTATTTAGTTAAAACATACCTATTTTTTTATAGGTTACTTAAAACTAAAAAGTACTAAATATCTCTTTCAAAGAAGCCTTATCCATATTCAATTTCCTTCGAAAACTAATGGACCACGTTTATATATAATAGAATAAATATGTTATTTTGAAAGAAAAACTTTAAAAGCAAAGGAGAATGTCGGAAAGTTTTCGAACGTTTCGATAGAAATAGACAGCATTCGTCGAAAAATGCTTGTTCATAAACTTAGATAAAGTAGATTAACTTCGATTATCCAGGACGATTAAAAGAAGTCTTATCCATATTCATTTTTCTTCTTAAACTAATGGATCACGTTTATATATAATGGAATAAATATGCTATTTTGAAAGAAAAATATTAAAAACATAGAAGAATATCTCGGAAAGTTTTCCCACGTTTCGATAGAAATAGAAAGCATTCATTGAAAAATGCTTGTTCATAAACTTCGATAAAGTAGAATGAATTTGATTACCCAGAAAACATGCTAATATTTTTGGTAATAAATCATAAATTAACTCGCGCGATAAGATCAGATTCGGGAAACTATGTAATGGATTGAGAATATAACATTTTATTTATTATCTGAGTAATAAATGTTTTACCGGCTAAGATAGAAATAGGTGAAAAATAACTTTTTGAATTATTTGAAGCATTTTGTGGTAATTACAGCTTTGATTAACGATTTATGTACATTTTTTTCATTCCATAAAAATTTTGTTTATAAAAATAAAAAGGTTTATGTAATTTTTTCTAACACAGTGATTAAACTTTGAATTTATATATAGTTTTCGTTACAAAATGGCATTCCAAAATTAAATTTAGTCAAATTGGTTCACAATGTAGTACAAGTTAATGATAGTTAGTAGAAAATTATGAATATTTAACCACTTTAATATGAGGTTAAGTACATGATCGAAATTGTAACAACCCAAGAAACTGCTTGTGTATATATTTTCTTCTGTTCAATAGCAACTGCATTTTGATTATTTTAAAAGTATATATGGCGAGAGAGAACAAGAAAAAATAATACATTTTATATGTTTCGATTATAATTACACTAGTTGTATTATACAAATTGTATTATAGTATTAAATCTGCAGATCAAGAGCCTCAACGTCATCTCTGCAACTTATTGTTTTTAGCAAACTTTGCGTAATATTAATCTTTCTACAAAAACAAAATTTAAACTTTTTAAATTACACAAACATTTATAAAAGGAAAAAAAAAATATTTCGATGGTTTCAGACATCAGATGCGTTAAATTAAACACGTTGTTATGTAATGATAATCTGAAATTCTCACGGGCTACTTATTCTAGTAATTTTTATATAATAAAGCAAATTTCTTCAGGGGTTCCCCCTGAACCCCCCGTTGTGTAATTTATTTTGCATTTGTAATTTTCTATTGATTGAGTTAATGATTATCCTATATCTCAGATTCCTTTTTAAACTGCGATTTATAAGGATAAGCAACAATTTGGTCAAGCATTTTACGTTATCCTAATATCCATACAGCAGTATTTACTTGCCTGCTAACCACAAACACCTGTATCTAATGGATAAAGAACTTTTGGAAATATAAACTGAGACATCTAATTTAGAAATCTAATACCTTTATAATTTTTGTTTCCAAAAGATAATTTTGATTACCATTCTGCAATATTTATATCTAAGATCTAATCTAAATATCTAAAAATGTACTCGATAGCATTAAATGACTAAAATCACCCTAAAGTAGGGGGACTTCTAAACCTAACGGTTAATAAATCATCGTGTCCACTTACAATTGACTAAATACATAAACGTGATTTGGCGCCGTTAAGTATTTTTTGTGATAGCCTTTTAATAGTATCCACATTTAATTTAAAATCGTCATGTTACAAACATCGTTGAAATTTGACGCACACCTGTGTTCAGGTCAAATTACGAAAGGTTAACTAACCTTTTATTTCCCTTAGCCGGGAATTTTGTGTCATTTTTCGTAATATGGATTATTTTAATAAATGCTGGACAGATAATTACACCTTTTTATTTTCTATTCAATTTATATCCAAAATCGTTAATTGGTCCAAATCATCCAAGCAACCTCATAGCAAATTGGTATATAATTTTATATACCTTAGATAAATTCAAATAATATAAGTGATCGTATTTACCTAAATTCTAGTAGAAGAGCAACGCGAAGCATTAATAAAATTAAATTATAATTCGCGTCAAAATGTAATTATTATATTTGAATAATTACGAATAAAATTAAGAGTTTGCGTTGTGAATTATTTAGACGAACTCTTCCACTTATGAATTAAACTAAAATTTATGCTGTAAAAAAATAAATTGACACACTTTAAATATTATTAATTAAATAATTACAGAAACTTTTTAAAACTTGATTAAATATTTTATTTACATTAAACATAACTATATACAGAAAAACATAATATTAATTCAAAAAATAGAAAGCAACACTTTTGTTTGCTTCTCATTATTTTAAGTATGTTTAATCTTTTTTTTAAAAAAAAGACAATATTTTCACGTACTCTAATTATTATAATTGTTTCTTTTTGCTAAAATAATAACTCTCTTTCATTTTTTTAAAATTACCTTAATCTTATTTAATTATTGGTTTTGTCGGATCTCAGATTACTCTCTACCGTAAAATATCAGAAAAGTATTTTTTAAGATTTTTCATATGATCTTAAGTGGTAAAAGAAAATGTTTAAAATAGTACCTTCTTTTAATATACGGGATGGTGGCCTTTATTCATCAAATTCCGAGTTGTTGCGTTGCTTAGGATCATGGCAATGTGTCATCAGGAACGCATCCTCAATTTGGCTTGATTAGGATCACTCCGATATGTACATCAGGAAGACATCCTCAATTTGGCTTGATTAGGCTCACTCCGATAGGTACCTCAGGAAGACATCCTCAATTAGGCTTGATTAGGCTCGATTAGGCTCGCTCCGATATGTCCATCTCGCCTGGGCTTTACTAGGACTTACGGGACTCATTGCACGGGCTTTCAGGGGAGCTCCTGCGTCCTCTACATCTTTTTTCAGACTATCTTTTTTAAACTTTATTCTTCTTGCACACCAGCTCCTGCAGTGGGTGGAACTATTTTTGTCTAGTCCACTGTTATTGGATGTGAGAAGATTTTTTATTATACTTCGATAGGCCTATTAGCTAGCAGTCTGCAAATGGCCCCTTACATATACTTTAATATTATTATCTGCCTTAAAGTTTGGGTGGTCTGAAAAGTCATAAATTTATCCCAACACCTTTATTGAGGCCATAAATTGATTCCAACGTTTTTATGATTTTACGATTTCTAATTATACACCACTTTCCATTGGCTTGTCATAAAACGACACCATGGCGTCTGGCTATTGTTGTTGTCTGAGATCCGAACTCAATTCAATATTATACATTCATTTTACAATACAACAATTTTTAAAAAATATATATTTACTATTTAAAATCAACTTAATAATTTTTGTATGAACTTACACTCTTATTTTACTTAAATATATAAACATTATAATTTTACACTCATAATTATATTTTATAAAAAATATTTATACAAACAGAAATAACAAATTACGCAATTTTACTTTGATTTAACCAACATGGTGCGGGAACATATCATAGTTATATGTTGCCCAGCATCTCTCCCGGTGTCAGAAAAAAAAAAATAAAAACTGATTGCTGGTTTTATTTTTTTTGTAAAGCTTGAAGGAATGTACGTGTCCATATGACTGTGTATCTACACAGTTTTTGAGCGAAGACTGTAAAGTTCAATTATCAATGGTTCTGGTATATTTTATAAGAAGTTCTTCTATTGTTTCGTAACAGAAAGTTCAACACATGATAGCATAGTTGTCTGTTGACATTCACATTTATAGAAGACCTCTGTACTGACAATCAGACGTCTTTCTCGAAGCCTTTTTTCTTTACCACACACATGTTTACTAATTTTGTAACTTTACAGTTTAAGTGCCCAAAATACATTCAAAGCTATAATTTTGTCTGAAACTAATATGCCGAAATAAACCTCATTATAAGAAAAATAATGGCATACGCATTTGACATATTATTTCATCACATACAACCTTATGACACAGTGTTTTATCTAAAACACATTTTATACTGAATAAAAGTAAATACAATGCTTGTAATATGACATGTTATATTTTCACATAATTAATCTGATGTATTCAAATTATAATCAGAAAAATATTGTATACAAACTTGTTACATTATTTTATTTATTTGTTACTTCTAACATGTATGATCTGTCAAAATGTACAAGCTAATTCATCTCCTTTAATATATCATTACGCAATGCTTTCCAACTTTACCCGATACGAGAAAAAAAGTAAGAAGAAGGAGAGAGGAGAATAAAACCAGTTATTGAACGTCCCCGATTCTCCCGAAAAGTGGGGGTTGGTCAAGCTACTAATTCCTTTCTGCGAGGTGAATTGTGCTGTGGCAAAATTTTACGACTTCCCAAAGGTATGTATTTAAAACCATTTCATGCTTGTAATTACCGTATTAATTAGTATAATTTCTTGATATACTTTCTTCTTAACTCACTGTGCATGCCTGTATGTAATTTTAAACATAATCTATGCATAAACAGTGTATGTATTTGTATCGTATCTAATGTAAACCTTCTGCTTTTTTTTTATTATTATTTTGCAGGGGAAAAATGGCGATTCTAGCATCTGAATTCTCCTGCCTCATACTGGAACTGAAGCGAGGGTGGCTTTTTATGCATTCAGGTTTAAATCTAAACCAAATTTCCTTTCAGGATTAAAAAAAAAATGCATATAATTTTCTTTAACTGATTACATTGTATATTTTTAGACTTTCTAACAAACACAAATTTTGATTCATGGTATTGTTTACTATTAAAATGTAAACAACACGGAAAAATGACTTCTACGGCCTCTCAAAAAATGCAAAATATGCATTACGCTGACCTTAAAAATGCACCTTCATTTAATACTATTAAATAGTGTTGTCAGAAAATGCCATTGACGAAGAAGAGAACAATTTTTTTGTCTTAAATTATTAATTATTTAGCCAACAATTCTATCTTAAAAGATTGTTAAATTTTCCTATTTATTTATTTTTTTACTGAATGAAATAAAAATTTATTTATTCAAAATTTTATTTATCATTAACATTCCGTATGTGAATTCTACTGTCTAAAATTTAATGATATGTTTAAAAATAAAAGATAATAAATTATTATTATTAATCCAACATTAATAATTATTATTTAATTATAAAAAAAATGTACTTAATACACTTGTATAATTTAAAAAAAAAAAAAAAAAGTAAATGATAATTACTACGTAACATCGTATGCAGCCATCTATGAGTACCCGGCCGGACCAAAGAACTTCTGCCAGCAGAAAAAATCTTTGTATACTCACAAACAACCACATCCAATTTTTTTTATAGATCAAGTTTTTAAAATAATTACTGTACGTACTATAAAAAAAATTAAGTAAATAAATTTATTAAGCCATACTACATATTTTAATAAAATTAAGGCCAATATATATAAATATATTTATTTATTTATTTTGTTTTCTTATGTTAAATTGGCCAAATTATATAAAAAAAAAAATTATGAACTCACACACTCAAATTTATCAATACTATGTATATTTATATGTGTTTAATTTAGAATTGCATTTAATTCTAAGGGAAAGTAAAGAGAACAAAAAAAATGCTTAAATTCTAAAATAACATAAATTTATAAATATTTCATTTAAAAAAAAAAAATCTAATTTCTAGCTGATTTCAGCAAGATGTCATTTAATATTTATATTAAATAATTTTGCTAATACATTTTATTAATTATTAAATTTGCATATTTTTATATATATAATAAAAATATAATAGTCTTACATAAAATTTTACACTACAACAATGTTATTAATTAATTTAACTTGAATTTAAGCCTACTTTAATTCTAATTGACTACCGTTAATAAAAGTAAATTAGCTTATCAAGTTAAATATAATATAAGCTATGTTTGTCTAATGTTAATTTTGCTGAAAATTCCATAAATTTTAACTGTAAATGCTAATTGCTATACCTTTTGTTATTTATTTTGAAAACAACACGAACTTATATTTTTATTTATTATTTTTTTTTATTAAATCTAGGAACTATACACTGAGCTAGACACTCCATAAATGTGTAAAACCTAAAAATCAAAAGTTTTCCTAAAGAAAACTCAAAATGCTGCTTTTTACAATATAATATTACTAATTTTACTGTTTGAGCATAACATCTAGTAATTATACCATACTTAATTTTTTCTTCGATTCCTTTTTCAGCCAAAAATCCTGAAATTTATGTCCAAGTGATGACTATATATTGATGTATTGATGAACAATTTTTCTACAAATATTTTGTTGGTGTTGGTGCATACCCAGCCGTAGGCCAAAATTGCACCCTATACAGAAAGCCTTTGGTGAGAAAATTTTAATTTTACTTCAATTATTTATTTGTGTATTTTTTTTTTTAACTATAATTTTTGTGTGCAATCATGTTGAAATAACTTGCCTTGTCCATTGTTATACATATATATGTTTTTTTAAAAACCAATGTGCTACACCAAAATCCTTTTTTTAAATTTTTTTATAACACTTTTGTTCATAAAACTTATCCCTGCTGTCTAAATTCTAGACTTTAGCATATAAGTTGTACTTGAACTACCGGAATAAATCTTAGCACTTTTTGTATATTTTATTATATTTAGGCTTATAGCTGACCGCTATCCTAATATAGAGTGCACTAATAATTTATTCCTTGTCAACCATATATTTATATAAAAAAAATATATATATGAGTATGCTATAAAGCTGTTCTAACTACCCTGAACCTATAGCTTACACCTACTCATTTTAAAGAGTAATTCTGAAATTTTGTCATCTAAATTGTAAGGCTATTAGCAAAGGCTACCCTTATAGAAGACAGAAAAAATTCTCTTTTTTTTTTTTTTTTTTTTTTGAAAATTACTCCAACATTATTTACTATTAAATTAATTAAGTTTTAATGTTATTTGGCTTTGTTAAGATTTTATATTTTCTAATTCATATTCGAAAAAAAATATATATATATAACTTTTGCCTGGAGATAAATATTTCACTGCTCCGGTGAAGTTTTGTGAAGCACATTTCATAATTTTATAAGTATGTTTTCGGGTGCGCCCTGCACATTTGCTCAATATTGTAACCCTGAGACAAATTGGCGTTCCCATGTTCCTATCCTTTCTTATTATTATTTTGAATTTTAAAAAGGCAAGTTATTAATTTTGTTTCAATTTTTTTTTTACCTAAAAGAAAAAAAATTATTTTTAAATTTTGAAATTCGATTAATTATGTATTTTGATTTATTTTTAATACCAATTCATATCCCATGGATAATATCGGGGAGGGGGGAAAGGGTAATGATCTTGTATAACATCCCCGTATAAGTTTGTATATGGTGTATAACCATATAACGACATATTTTGATCATAATGATCTATTTGATACTTTAAATATGGGTCTACATTCTCAGAATATTTATTATTTTTTTTATAATAATTCTGAGTAAGTTTGTCACCCTTTTGACTCGTATTTTTGTTCAATTTGAACCAACAATTTTCAGTTGGGTGTGATTTTCTTTGACAAATGTCACATTTAGTTTTGTAATTTTTATCACCCTTAATTTTTTTCTGAGACCCTTGTAAATTCGTAATTTCCGCCTCTGTATGACCTGTTGCATATTTCGGAGCGTACAGCTGATCCATATGTCGTTTGATCGGCTCTATTGATTTATCTGGAACATATTGTAATAAATAATTAAAGTTTCTAAACTTTTTAGTAACTTCGTAGGGTCCTTGAAATTTTGGCTCTAATGCGCCTGGTTTTCCAATACATTTTAAATATACTGTTTGACCCAAATTTAAATCCTTTACTTTTTCGTATGCCTCTTCATCTATATATTCTTGCATTATTTTCTCCTGGTTTGCAAGGGATTGAATTTTGATTTCCTTCATATGCTGTATTCTGCTTTAACATAAGAGTGGGTATATATTTCCTCAGAAGGAATATGGGCTGTGAAGGGATTTTTTATTTCCCTTGCGAAAAATAGCAGTGAGGGACTATATCCCGTAGCGCGGTGTTTCGAGGAATTATACGCTAGTTTAAAAAAATCCAGTCTTATGTCCCATTCCGTAGTGCGTTTCGACATAGCTACAATTGATGTCTTTAATATTTTATTGGTAACTTCACAAAGTCCATTTCCTTGCGCACGGTATACACTCACAAATTTCCTTTGTATGTTTAAAGATTCCAAATATTCTTTCATAATTTCGCTTCTTAAATATTTTGCATTATCAAAGATAATTTCTTTACACAACCCATAATTTGCAAAATATTTATTTAGTACATTTAATATAGTCTGTGACTCTACGTTTCGTAGGGGAACAGCTTCCAGGAATCTCGATGTCGAATCAATTATAATTAAAATGTATCTGTTTTTCCTTAACGTGAGGTTTAAAGGTTCAATGACGTCAGCATGCAGGACTGTACCGACTTCGTGATCTTTCACCATTTTTTTAACAGGGACTTTTATTGTCGTGTGTTGTTTAGATGTGAGGCACTGCACACAATTTGCACAATACTGTTTAATGTCTTTGTACATTCCGTGCCAAAAGAGCCTTGTTTTCACATTATCATAAGTTTTTTGAAATCCGAAATGCGCTTTATGAGCTTCTTCTATGGCTGCAATTTTTAATGAATCCGGGGTAATTAAAAGCTCCTTTTTATCTGAACCAGGTTTCAAAATTAATAATTTATTTTGATTTAAAGCAAATCTCTTCGTGCTTCTATTATTTTTGTCTTTTTCGATTTTATTTATTATAATTTTTAATTTTTCGTCTGCATATTGCTCCGATTTAATATTTTCGTCTGTAAGTGCTATGTTACTTGCAAACAAATTATTTTGGAGTTCTCTGTCTGTTGTAAGATTATCTAAATTCCTGCTCAAATAGTCTGCTGGATTGTTGATTCCTTCGACGAATTCGAAGTCGAAATTAAAGTCTTGTAAATCTGCTACCCATCTGTTTATAATTTCCGATTTATCTTGTAAATGTAAATGCTGAGTTAGTGCTTTCGAATCAGTTAACACAGTAAATCTTCTACCTGAAAGCATATATTTAAAATGCATAATTGCTTCATGCACTGCTAATAACTCAAATTTAATACTCGGATAATTTTTTTCCGGTTCTCTAAGTTTTCTCCCGAAAAATTCAACAGGTAGCAAATGACCATCCTTTTCTTGAGCTAGAACACCTGAAATTGCAACTTTGCTCCCATCCGTGAATAAGAAAAATTCCTTGTTAAAATCGGGGGGTCTGAGCGTTGGTTTTTGTACAATTTCTTCCTGAATTATCAGGAAAGCTTTTTCTGCTTCTGGACTCCACTTAAATTTAACTTTATCTTTAGTCAGCTCTATTAAAGGGTTAACTTTGTCGGAATAGTTGGGTATTAGCGTCCGAAAATAATTCGCTAAGCCCAATAAAGATCTGACCCCCTTTTTCGATTTTGGTCTGACTAAATTTTTTACTTTATCAATATTCTTTTGAGATGGAGAATATCCCATTTGATTCACCCTAAATCCTAGGAATTCTATTTCTGCTTTGCAAATTTGCATTTTTGAAGGTTCGATTGTCATGTTGTGATTTATTAATACCTGTAGAACTTCTTCTAAGGTTTTCGTCATCTCTGCTATTGTGTTTGCAGATATCAACACATCATCAATGTAGTATGATACTTTGCTTTTGTCAAAATGTCCCAGAATTTTATCGATTACTTCTGCAAAAATTGCTCTAGAATTTCGTGTGCCAAAAGCTAAACGAAGTGGCATATGTTTTCCAAATTCCGTAATAAACGCTAATTTTTTGCAATCTTCTGGTTTTAAATTTATTTGGAAAAAAGCACTATGTAAGTCTAGCACCGTATAGTATTTTTTACCGCTTATTTTTTGTAATAAGTCTTTTACGTCCGGCATCGGATAAGTATAAGGTTGTAAAATTTGGTTTAATAGTCTTAGGTCCGTTGCCATTCTAAACTTGGGTTCTGCATTCGGGTTATTACTCGGATTTTTCTTTCTAACGAAAATAACTGGAAAAGCATACTCGGAGTCAGTCTTCTCTATAATTTTAGCCTGTAACAATTGTTCAATTTCCCTTTTCGCATACTGTCTTACTGCCTGAGGCAATTTATATGGCTTAGCTTGTACCGGGAATTCATGATTCAATTGAAAACTTGGTGCGACAAACGCTGATTGCCCCAATGTTTGATAACTTTTTGAAAATGCATGAATATTGCCCATTAAAATTTTTCGAAATTTTTGTTGTACTTCCTCTGATAAATGGCTTAAATCGAAATCCGTCTCTTTAATTTCTGCTTCTCGCAATTTTCTTACATCTTCTATATTTTAATTATTTATTTCATAAAATGTCCCTTTCTCTATATTATCAGTTGAGTCATCTTGCTTGCACTCAAAGTTCGTTATAATTTCCCCTATTTTAGTTCCTTTCTGAATAATTAACTTTTCTAACATTTTATTCTTTATTATAATATTTATGTTATTATTTTTTTTTAACTTCGTGTAACGAAGTCTCGCATGAAAATTTACTATTTTCTTGAATGGGGTCAAAAATAATTATATCTGACATATTTATATCCTCTGGGCATTTTAATTTTACAATTTTCGATTCTTCAGGTTGGAGAAAAATTCTATTTTTAGTAATGGCAAACATACTTTTATTTGAATGTTCCCCTGAATTACATGGCGTAATGTTATTCACTTCATAATTATTTACTTCACTTGCAACGTTTAATTTAATTTGTTGATTTTTAAATTTTAATGTTTTATTGCATAAATCCAAAATCATATGATTTTCTTTTAGATAATCGTACCCTAATAACATTTGGTACTGCCTATCAAAATCATCATTAGTGACATAAAATGCGCCTGTTGTGAATATACCTTTTAATCGAAAAGTTAATTTTACACATTGTTTAAAAAAAATCTTTGAATTTGTTAAAGTTTTAATTTGGATCTGATTGCCCAAATATTTGATTTTGACGTTTGTATCTTTAATTTTTTTGAATAAAGAAGGTGATAAAAGGGACACAGCAGCTCCGGTATCCAGTAACGCTTGTATTTCGACGCCCTGTATACTTAGTGATATAATTGGCAGACTATCTTTGTCTGCATTTGTTATATTTGCGATTGTTTTATTTATTTTATCGATTTCCGTCTTTGAAAATCCCGAATCTTGATCCGATTTCGCTGTTTTCTTTGCCCATTTTTTTTTCTTTTTGAGCTTTTCAAATTGATAACCATTTTGATCATAATTCTCAGAAATATATCCAAAATCCCTATTTCCCGAATTCCAGTTAGGTTGTGAATAATCATACATCCCATAATGCGTCGGGTAATTAAATGAATTGTAGTAATCATTATAATATCGTTCATAATCATTATAATGAAAATTGTTATTGAAATGGGGACCCTGATAATCATTGTGTTTATTAAAGAGTTTCTTATTCCGCGGAACACTATCATCTCTAATTGCATGTTTTTTTTTCTTTGATTTTTTTAGTTTTTCAATCTCCCCTTTTAATTTCTCGATTAGCTCTTTGTTTTGCTTACTTGATTCTATAATGTTCTCATAAAGATCTTTGTTTTCTTTATTTATTGCGTTAATTTCCTCAAACTTTGATTCATTATACGCACTTTCCATAAGTTTTGCTAACTCGCATGCCTCCTTGAAGGACCTGGGCGCATTTTTACGCACATCTAGTGCAATATCCTGTCTAATTGAATTTAAAAAATTCGACATTTTTAAGATTTCGATAAAATTCTCTTCCTTATTATCCACATTTTCGCCTGCATTTTCGATATAAGATTTTACACCCTTTTTAAACTCCAAAATGAAATCCTCTATCATTTGACTTGCGGCCTGTTTTAAATTTAGGAAATTGCTCTGAGCATTAAGGAAGCTTAGTTTTGTACCAAATAACTCCACCAAATTATTTTTAAATAAATTATAATTGGTCTCGTTATATGTTTCAATCTGTTTACTTAAAATATGTTTTGCGTCCCCAGTAATTTTAGCCTTTAAAATTAATAATTTAGTTTCTTCCTGTATATCTGTCGAATTCAAAATATTATCAAATTCCTCTAAGAAAAATATAATGTTTTTGTTCTTTTTATTGTCAAATGGTGACACTAACTTAATACGTGTATCTATATCCAGCGTCTGAGTCATTTTTAACAAATATTAGTAATCAATGTATACTTTTTCAAAATATCAATTCAAAATAGATCCTATACCTCTTAAAATAATATTTTGCATCTCATACTATTTTCTCTATATTACAACATATGTATGAAAATATTCTAAATTGCATAAATACATAAAAACAACAACACTAAAATTAAAAAAAAAATTTTTTTTTAGGAGATGAAGTTGTTTTGTAGATTATTCTTTTACACACATAAATACCCCTAAAATATTTATAATACACGTATATATAAAAAACAATATAATTTCATTTAACAGAAAAATATCTGTCTTTTTCTACAGAAAAAACAATCTTATTTTTTTTTTTTTTTTTTTTTTTTTTTTTGTAAATATTGTACTACTACTTCGTAGTACGACTCATAAATTTTCTTTTGTATCAAGGTGATACAATTTCAAAAATCATGATCTATTGACATTTCAATCATTTTTATACCAGACATATTATCAAATTTTACTTATTATTCTTCTTATTATTATTATTTATACAGTATATAAAAAAAAAATTATTTTTACAAATGTGTCATCTGTGATGTGCATGCCATTATTTCTCAATGGTAACTGAGATCCAACCAAAAGAGAAAAGAGAGAAAAAAAAAATTGTAATTCCTAAATTTACCTATTATAAATCCCAGAATTATTTTTTTCATTTCCTTTTTTTTTTTTTTGCTAACATATATTATTCATTTTATTTATATAAAATTATTATATGTGTGTCATTATTGTTACAATAATAAAATTAATTTTAATAAAATTTTAATCAATTAAACTTACATACCTACAATATCTTTAAAATTGTGACATTAAAATAATACTTAAATTTATTTTCCTTTATTATTATTATTATTATTATTATTATTTCTAATGACCTCAGATGAACGTTCCTGAGTCATAGCACCATTTTACTTAGAAGGGGGGGGGTGCTGGACAGATAATTACACCTTTTTATTTTCTATTTAATTTATATCCAAAATCGTTAATTGGTCCAAATCATCCAAGCAACCTCATAGCAAATTGGTATATAATTTTATATACCTTAGATAAATTCAAATAATATAAGTGATCGTATTTACCTAAATTCTAGTAGAAGAGCAACGCGAAGCATTAATAAAATTAAATTATAATTCGCGTCAAAATGTAATTATTATATTTGAATAATTACGAATAAAATTAAGAGTTTGCGTTGTGAATTATTTAGACGAACTCTTCCACTTATGAATTAAACTAAAATTTATGCTGTAAAAAAATAAATTGACACACTTTAAATATTATTAATTAAATAATTACAGAAACTTTTTAAAACTTGATTAAATATTTTATTTACATTGAACATAACTATATACAGAAAAACATAATATTAATTCAAAAAATAGAAAGCAACACTTTTGTTTGCTTCTCATTATTTTAAGTATGTTTAATCTTTTTTAAAAAAAAAGACAATATTTTCACGTACTCTAATTATTATAATTGTTTCTTTTTGCTAAAAGAATAACTCTCTTTCATTTTTTAAAATTACCTTAATCTTATTTAATTATTGGTTTTGTCGGATCTCAGATTACTCTCTACCGTAAAATATCAGAAAAGTATTTTTTAAGATTTTTCATATGATCTTAAGTGGTAAAAGAAAATGTTTAAAATAGTACCTTCTTTTAATATACGGGATGGTGGCCTTTATTCATCAAATTCCGAGTTGTTGCGTTGCTTAGGATCATGGCAATGTGTCATCAGGAACGCATCCTCAATTTGGCTTGATTAGGATCACTCCGATATGTACATCAGGAAGACATCCTCAATTTGGCTTGATTAGGCTCACTCCGATAGGTACCTCAGGAAGACATCCTCAATTAGGCTTGATTAGGCTCGATTAGGCTCGCTCCGATATGTCCATCTCGCCTGGGCTTTACTAGGACTTACGGGACTCATTGCACGGGCTTTCAGGGGAGCTCCTGCGTCCTCTACATCTTTTTTCAGACTATCTTTTTTAAACTTTATTCTTCTTGCACACCAGCTCCTGCAGTGGGTGGAACTATTTTTGTCTAGTCCACTGTTATTGGATGTGAGAAGATTTTTTATTATACTTCGATAGGCCTATTTGCTAGCAGTCTGCAAATGGCCCCTTACATATACTTTAGTATTATTATCTGCCTTAAAGGTTGGGTGGTCTGAAAAGTCATAAATTTATCCCAACACCTTTATTGAGGCCATAAATTGATTCCAACGTTTTTATGATTTTACGATTTCTAATTATACACCACTTTCCATTGGCTTGTCATAAAACGACACCATGGCGTCTGGCTATTGTTGTTGTCTGAGATCCGAACTCAATTCAATATTATACATTCATTTTACAATACAACAATTTTTAAAAAAAATATATTTACTATTTAAAATCAACTTAATAATTTTTGTATGAACTTACACTCTTATTTTACTTAAATATATAAACATTATAATTTTACACTCATAATTATATTTTATAAAAAATATTTATACAAACAGAAATAACAAATTACGCAATTTTACTTTGATTTAACCAACATGGTGCGGGAACATATCATAGTTATATGTTGCCCAGCAATAATTTAATTTATTTTACACTCTACAAGCTGTTACACGGGACGTTGTTCACGTAGCATTAAAATAGAGATAAATGCATTAAATAAAACATTTCACTCCCCACCAGACATGGCAAGTCACAGGCTTTTTGCACAACACTATTATCTTACAGAAAATGTTGTTCTTTTAAATCGCGCAAATGTTTCAATTAAATAAAGTAGCATTTTTTTGTATTAAAATACTGGTATCCAGAACGCCGGAGGCTTGGCAGCTCTGCTCCTCTTAATAGAAACATATATAGTTTACCAACACTTTATCACATTTTATAGGAGACAATACGGAATTTCTTATTTGTATGGCCCTACATATACCTCAGTCATAAAAATGTTAAATTTTGTGCCAATTAATATACACAATTGCGAAAATGAAATCGCAACCAATGAGAAAAGGAAGGCCAAGTAAAATCGTGTAAATCGAGGAATCTTTCTTCGTAGTGTTGGGAAAATACCACTACAAAAATTATTTTAGGTGGTATTTGGTGTGAAATATTTATATGTATTCATTCCTGTCCTATTTATCTTTTTTATTATTTGTAATTTGCTTATTCCCTTTTCCTTTTGCACGTGAAAATCTTACAAATTAAAATTAACTCTTTGGGAGAAATTGTTATACCTTTTTTTTTTTTTTTTTGGCAACAATAAAGTTTATAATGTTTAATAGAATAATGTCAGTTTATTCTGTATGAAAATAACGAACTTTTTCATTTATAATCAAAATAGTTAAATACATAAATAAAACTATTATTCTATATAGTATATAAATACTATTTTCATTTCTGCGTTTAAATCAATCCATATGCAAATATCTATACAAAGGCATGCATTAATTCATTTCTTTTAACTTTGATTTGACTTAAAAAACCATACATACTTTCACATTTATGATATTTTTAGATGAGATATAGTTGCTACGCAACGGTTAAAAGGAAAAAAAAAATGAAATATAAGTAAATTCATAAAATAAAATGTTTTATATTATTCGAACACATGTATAAAATTCCATCATAAGTTATACACCTAATTTAAAAGCTCTGACAAATGTTTTGACAAAATTGCAAACTAAAAGGAACAATTTAATACTCTTATTTAAGAATTTCAGCATCTAAAATTTACCATTTAAATCTATTATTCATATGAGCGATTTCTTTCAACAAATGAAAATTTGAAAATTGTCTGACTTCCCATAGAAAAGCATTATGTCACAAAATAAAATGTTCTATATATTCCGAACGAATGAACCAAATTTAACCCAAAACTATACAGCTAAATCCGGAGAGCTCAACAATATAGATCCTTAATTCCAAGCTAATCAGATGCTTTTTACGGCAGTTATCGCGGGACAGAAAGACTAACTAACTAACAAACAAACAAACAAACAGATGGAAAACAAAAAATTTCGGGTCTCCACAGTAAGCCTTCACTGACGTTTCGGCAATAAAATGGCGCGTAATACGATTTTTTTTTTCATTTTGTTAATGTGAACTAAATATTTCATTGTCTACAAGCAGGGATTTAGTTTATTGTCATAAATATTTCAATATAAAGTAAACTATTTAAAACTACCACTATTTTGCGTTGAAAAAAAACACATAATTCCAATTGAAATAATTTAAACATAATTTCCCCCAGTGAAGTTGTAACGCTGTTACATTGTGTCATAGAATGCATGAGTATCAAGCTGTGATTTAAATAAAGATGCAAAAAGTTATCTCGGATTTTTCTTTTTCCAGAAATTGACATCGGATATACTATAATATACTGCATGTAAGCCTCGGCTCAAACAAATGTGATCAAGTTTTTTTAAAATAAAATTTAACTGATTTCTTCTTAACATTCTTTTAAATTTAATTATAAAATAAAATTTTTCGTAAAATTCCTGGTCTTAGTTAAGCCTCTACTTATACACCAGACATCATGGTAGTTTAAAAGGAAATATACGTAAGTAAATTAAAATAAAGTAAAATTAACGTTATAATCATTTTTAATATAAATCTCAAGAAAAATTTAAAATTATGTTTAGTATTACTTGTACATCTTAAATGATAAAAAGAAATCAAATATTAAAGAAAATATAACAGTCAGAATAACCAAGAAAAAAAAATAAGAAGAAATGAATAAATGAAAAATGTCCATACATTATGTACATTAATAAAAGATACGATAATTTTGATCGATAAAAATTTCTATGTACTGCTGCTGCAGTAAAAAGAAAAAATATTTTTTTCAGTTACAGTTTCATAATGAAAAATAAAATGTTTAATTTCTTTAGTTCAAAAGAAAATTTATCTAGTGAAAAATGCAAAAGAGAATAATTTATGCGTATCTTAATAAAAATAAAAAATTCAATATTACATATTTTTAAACGTAAAGTTAAAAATAAATAAATAACATTATAGAGAATAAGTTGGTATCGAAAAAAGTCCGTAAAGTAACAAGTATAGAGTATGATAACAGATCTAAAGGAAGTTATATGTGATTATATTACAGAAATTAAAAGCAGCCATTATTAAGCCCTATGTCAAATTTCTTGAAATTTATATATATGCATTTTATAGCTTCTGCTGTCAAAATTTGTATAATTTCTTCAGGATTCTACATTTAAAAAATTAAATTTAATAATAGACATTTTTTAAACAAGTTTTGTTGAAAGTTAGCAAAACTATTGCAGAAATTTTATTATTTTGTAATTTAATACGAAAAAGGAAATTAATAATGAAAAATGAGAATACGCATGTTATATACAGATAAAATGTTGTTAATTTATTTTTACTGAGGAAATCGTTTATTTTTTTTTACACAAAGGTTATAGATTCTCTTTCGTGTAAGTACTTAATACAAAATATAATTTGGAAAAGAAATTAATGTATGACATTTTTTTAGTATATTTTATTAAGCAGGATATATTTATTTGAAATTGTGTATGTATATATGTGACAAGATCTGCTCTATGCAGAAAATATTTACATTTTTTCAGAAATTTACTAGTAAAGATATTGAATCTTAAAGCAGTTCTACAAATGTACGGTTCTTTAATTTTTTTCCTGGTTCAAGTATTTCATTAAAACCAACTTACATTAGCGAAATGCGCAAAGACATTTGAGTATATTTTTTATGTACGAAACAAGCCTGCATGTAAGAAAAATAAACATAAAAACAACCATTAAATTCTCTTTTATCAAGTGCCTGATGCAGAATAACAAAAAAGTGCACTTTTCACAAGAAAAAGACATTTATTTTGTTAATGCTTGTCGTTCTAATTTAGTGAACACAGTTTGCCTGTTACAATTTTGGGTTTTTCTAACATTATCAAATCTTTTTTTTTTCTTTTTTTATTCTTAAAAATTTAAATAACGCTTTTTTAATATAAGCAAACGAACCATGAAACGAAGTGCATAATGAAAAACACATTATTGAACGCATGTGGAAAAAAGTTTCAATTTATTAAATAAATTTTACTGAAAAATCTATAAATAACCAGATTGTATTTGAATTTAAATAGCTCTTGATATTTAATATTCATATATAAAAATGATAATTATTTTATTGTATGAAAATATTTATCGCTGCTTGACAGAAATTATGAATATTTTCTTACCTAATAAAAACGAGATTGTGCATTAAATGTGTTCCAAAAATTTATAAATTTACAAAATGCCATGTATTAAACATTTTTGCCTCTGATAAGGTTAAACTAAAGACAGCGAAATGTTCTTCTTTAAATTTTCAACTATTTTTGCTTCATTTGACTGAAATCTGAAAGAAAAATATTTTTTGTATTTATAAAATGAAATTTACGTATGTATATGTTGTTTAATTTTATCTATATCACAGATCCTCTTCATGTATATGTACAACAGTAAAAAGTTTTCCGCGAATTTTACATCATATATCTTTCAATTAATAAATTTCACCTTTTATATATAGTTCAAGATCAGCGAGAAAAGTGTTGTTGTATAGTCTTCTTAATGTTGGCGTAATATATATTTGTAAATCTTCAATCCACAAAACACAAACAAATAAGTCAGTATCGTACGACATTGCCTAATATATTGTGATATCTAATGTGCATAACTTATGTGTATACGGAAAATTGTGTCTGTTTTAAAAACTAAAAATAATTTTATCGCGCTTTTTAAAATCATTTTAAACTTTAAAGCCCCGGCTTTTGTTTTGAAGTTTATTTATTTAGTTCACAAAAGGGTGTTTGATCTCTGACTTACAAAGGCGCCTTTCTACTGTTGTTCGTTTAATCGAACGTTTTGTCTTCATACCTAAGATTTTTTGGGTGAGTTTCATTAAACGAGTGAAAAAAGATAATAAATATTAGCTTTGTAATTGGTGGTAACAGTCTCGACAAGATGTTTGACTATTTATTTTCATTTTGTCGAAAATGGACTGAATAATTCTAATTTTATGTTTCATATATCAGCACTCTCATATTGAGGCACACAAAAACAGTGTTCCTGAATGAAAGTAAGTATTAAGTAAAGATGCCTAACTTTCCAAAATGTTATTAAGCTTTACAAAAAAGTATATTTTTTAATAAGCATGGTAAGATAGATTCAACACGCTGTTGGTTGTTTACTACTTAATGTGAGGATTCCGTTGAGATTTTTTATGTATTTTAATGCCGTCTGTTCATGTGGCCTGACTAGTTTGCTGTGATTATACCTCTGGTTGTTTAGTGATCGAGTATTAGTGATTATATTCTTGTGTGTTAACACTAGAACGCCCGCTACCATTTTTCCCCTAGAACGCCCGCGGGAGTCGCTTCGACTCCTGTCTGTTTTAAAAGAGAAAAAATAAACGAAACGCATAGAAATGAATAGTAGAATGTAAATATAATATTTATATTTGAATTTAAGATTCATATATGTGTATTACAATTGAAAGAACAATATTTATATACGCATTTTTAAGAAATTGGAAAATATTTTCAAAGGAAATACAGAATCGTTTCGAATTTTCAATCTGAAATACAGTTTTTGCGAGTGTAGTCAGTTTTGGCCAAACATTTTCCACAAACCATTTTCTTGCATGTTATGCAATCATTGAAAGTCATGTTGCCTTTACATAGTTTTACTTCGCATTTTCTTCTCTTTAGGGATTTTGTTTCAGATGATGTATCAGCGAGTCTTTTTCTTGTTGGTTTATTTTTAGCAGATGTATAATTTTGACGCAATTCATCTTCTAATAAATGAATAAATGCTTGTCTGCTTATTTTTGTTTCTCCGGTAACTTCTTTAAAAATGATCATGGCATTTATTGCTGCTAAATCTAAGAGATTGTAAAAAGTATGCAAGGCCATCTTCTGGAGGGCGCCTTCACTGAATATTTCCTAGCCATTTGATCAATAACGTCAACACCACACTTAGTTTCATTATAAAATCTAACAGTTTCTGGGGTTTTCTTTTCGTTGTTTTCAATATCAATGAATGGGTGGAGAGTGATAAGAATAATAACATTTTTCTTTCTCTTTCCTTGATACACGGTTAGAGTAGTACCGGTTTCTTCGTGTTTTAGAAATTTTGTTTCGTATAATTTATCTTTCGAATCTTTCAAAGTTTTTGGAATTTCTCTCCTAGTTTTTCTCATAGTGCCTACTAAACTAGTACATTTCTTTTTCAGTTGTTTAGCCAAACGCAGTGACGTGAAATAATTATCAACCGTGACGTTAATGCCTTTGTTTAGAAATGGCTGCATCAATCGCATAACTACATATTCTGATAAAGTTTGATCTGAAGGCCGTTCTTCACATTTGCCTAAATAAGGGAACGCATTCAGAAAGTACTTTATTCGAAGGTCTACTGCAAGCCAAAACTTTTGTCCGTATTTATCCGCTTTTGAAGGTATGAATTGTGTGAAAGGACAACGCGTTTTGCTTGGAAATAACTGTTCATCTATTGTTATATTTTCACCAGGCTTGAAACAGGCAATACAGTTTTCAGTGAATCTATTCCATATATCAGATATCATTCCAAATTTATCTGTTTTTAAGCGTATAGATGTGGTAGATTTCAAATTGAATAAAAAGCGTAAAATTTCACAAAACCTATTTCTTCCCATAGTTTCAGTGCAAAAATTCAAACCCCATGAGTTTGACCACAAAGAATGAATATCAATTCCATTTGCCTCACATGCACCTCGGGCATACAAAATTCCAATAAAGGCATATAGCTCGTCTAACGTAACTGTCCAGTTATCGGTTTCAAGAACACGTCTTGCCTCTGTTTCTGTGCATCTTTGTATTGGTTCCAGAATTTTTTTATCTACAAATAACAGCCATGCACTCAAAATGCTTTCAGATTTCACGAATTCCTTAGCATAAATAGTTGGTCCAGTAGTCTGACACATGATATCTTCCAGAAATTTTCTTATTTGCACAAATTTTCCATTGTGTGCCATCTGGAGCGACATGAATTCCATCTCTTTCAGATGCAATAATTAGCGCATCTTCATTTGTATCGGAATTTGATGAAGAATTATTTCCAATACTAATTTCTTGAATTTCGTTTTCATTTTCTGATAACTCACCACCTTCTGATTCATTATCTGAAAGCTCTCGTAATAGAGCAGTTATTTCGTCCGGTGTTAGAATTTTTTTCCGTGACATTATGTTTTATTTCTAATAAAAAGGAAGAACGGAGTTGCTTAGATATGCTGAAACACAAGACTGATAAAAATTGAAACAAAAATTCAATTCGAATGATACAAAGAATTTCGCAAGCAGTACGCAATCATTTCACAGGTGCATGGAACTAACCATTTTTCTCAACAAAAATGGTGTAGAGAAAAGAGGAGTAAAAACATTTACTTTCCTGATAACAGATAAAAATATTATGAATCCCAAGGTCATGTTACGCAAAAATAATGAAAGCATTTTACAAATCTTACTTTGGAGTCGATTCGACCCCGTTGGGCGTTCTAGGGGCGTTCTGCCTCATTATCAATTTATTAAATGTGCAAATAATTTATAAATTTCAGAATAAATAGAGATTATAAAAATAATAAAAGTCAAGGAAGCGGGAGAAAAAAAATCAAAATTTCTCAGAGATATAAGGTGTTTTAGGAGCATTTGGAGTCGAAACGACTCCATCGGGCGTTCTAGTGTTAACTTAATTGTTTTAAGCTTTGATACTTTCATTTATAATGCTGTATGAAACATTCAAAGAAATAATTTTATTTTTGATAGCAATTTTAAAATTCCATAGTGTTATTAATTAAATTACGATAAATTTAATTAAATATGTAAGTGACTTTTTAAAAAGGCTTCTTTAAAATGTCGTTTTAAGTTCATCCAGCCAGCATCACATGTACTCGATGAAGTGACTTTAATTGCTACCTCTTATATATATATATTGTGCCATCTTTTTTTCATTTGAAAATAAGAATGAAAAGTACACAATAAAAGAAAATCCCTTTAATTTGAGAACAAAATAACACTTTGCTCTGTCAATATGTGTGGGGCTTTTTTTTCTGGAAGTTGCTTAAGGAGCAATAGAATATTTTATATAGAATTTAACTATTTTTTTTGTTACAAAGTCTGAATAAAGTGAAACCTATAAAGGAAATTTATCAGGACATCTAATATTAAAACAAATTCCTCCGAACAAATTATTAAAGTATTTCATAAGTTTTAAATTTTATTACTATATAATATGCATCAAAACTAGTGAAACTGAACATCCGAAACGATGTCTTTAAGGTTAAAAATGAACTTTACAAATCCATGCGGTGAAACACAATCAGGCAGAAACTCTGAAATTTCGCATTGTAAATTCTAATACTAACTAATATATTCCATTTATTGCAATGAACTCCTAAAGTTTCGAATTAAATTTACTAAATTTAATTAAATGATAAATTTCGAATAGGTTTATTTCTACGCACACGACAAGAGCATTAAGCATATATTTGTAAAATTATGAGATTGTAAAACAGGCATATAATAAACCTAACATTTTTGGGTGCATTGTTTTAAATATGGTAAAATATGAAACAGCTCACAATAAAATTCAAAAGCTTTAAAAGCGTCATATTAATATTTCTTCATTTTTTTCAAATTAAAAATAATTATTTTAGAAATGCATATTTGAAAAAAAAATCATAAATTTTACATTATGTACAAAAATATGGTGTAATAAAAGGTTGAAAGGTTTAAAATTTTGATTTTGTTTAGTCGTTCAAGAACTTTTTAGAATCATGAAAAGGACCTCTTATTAGTTAGAACTGTTATCGAAATTGAAAGGACACTTTCACATTTTCTATAAAAGAAAATGTGAAAGTGTGAAATTCCGCAAACCGAGAAAATAGTACCAGTAAATCTAGGCATTATTTTCAGAACAGCTTTTTAAAATAAAATGTGGATACTATAGCTCATCTCATACTGTATAACTTAGTCATTAAAAATTAACACGAAAATGATTTCCTCGTAGAATACTTAATATTTATTTTCAACGTGCAGTGTTTGAAATCCATACATGATTAATTCAATCTTTTTCATAAAGTGGAAGCATTTGTGTCAAGTGATTTCAAAAAACATGTGTTTGAAATACTAACGTAGATATTCATAATCTATCTCAACTACATCTTAAAGCGCGTAAAACATTTTGAAGCCTCAAAAAAAAAAAAAAAAAAAAAAAAGATTATCGAAAAATATATAACTGATTTTAAAATTAAATTGCACGAAAATTTGAAATCGATCGGTACGAAACCCACGTGAAATTATAGAATATCTGAAGGAGTTGTGGTAGTAGTGATTGCGTTCACCTTGACGTGACTGCGCACATGCGCCGACACCACTTCTTGACGCGATGTCATTTCACGCATCAGGCAGTTCACAGCAATCATGGTGATTGCACTAAAAAAAGAACAGTGCATATTGTGGTTCTGCTGCTGTGGTACAACGCCATTTTCACAGTACGTAGGGAGAAGATCAACATAGAAACAGAAATTTTTGTTGTTGTTTCAACCAGTTTAAAGAAACCGGAAATGTGGACATTAAAAAACCTTCAGGTCGCCCAAGCAAGAAGGGAAGCTCTTATTTTTAAGTAATGCAAAAAAAAATAAATAAATGAATTAAAAAAAAATAAAAAAAAAAATAAAAAAAAAAATCACAAATTTGTCCAATTTAACAGTTAAAATATAAATGGTTTATCTTAATTAAGCCCTTAATAATTTTATTGGGACCCTTAATAATTTTATTTAATAAAATTTTCAGGGCTCCCATGCAATTAAGGAAGATCCTATTGTTTTCTAAGTAATGTAAAAAAATATTCCCAATTTTTTCCAATCTAACACTGTAAAAACAAATAGTTTATCTTAATTCAGCCCTTAATTATTTTAATTCGAAATCAGGAACACTTCTTTTGATGACCCTGTATTATTCACGATAATTCAACCGAAATCATCTCCAATCACATTATTAGTGCATACCATGTGAACGATCAACCAGTAGTTGAGGGAAATGTTGATTTCATATATATATATATATATATATATATATATATAGCATTATTTTTTCTCTTAAACCGTATCTCAACAATAAACATTTGTTTGCGATAATAATGTAAAATAGCAGTAGCAATAATATAATACAAGCATGCAATTATATGGAGAATGTGGCAGCATTATCATAATTGAAAACTGTTTGCACTACAATAACTAAAGCTCCTTTTTTCGCTTCCTGAAATAACCAAAAATAAGTTTTTTCGTAAATGCAGGGCAAGCATATAGATGGAAAATCATATTTCTGATAGAATGAACATTAGACGAGTGAAGCCTCCTAAAAAAGTTTTGTGGGTGAGGTTTCATAATTATTCAATATCCGGTAAAAGATTTAAACATTTCTAATGCAAATTTAAAAAGGGCTACCTTAAGATGGCTAAAAAACAATAAATGCAGTTAATTCAGAGTAAATACGCAATTTATCCAAGAAAATATACTAAAATACTAAACATATTAAAAAAGTTTTGGGAGCGGATTTAAAAATTGAATTTAATGCAATAAGTAACCAGTAGTAATACGAAAAATATATACAACAATTATGAAAATCTTATCCAAAATTGACGATTTTTGACTTTTTAAAATTTTAACAAAGTTCCCTGCCCCTTATTAACTCATGTGAATAAATAAGTAAACAGTGTTCTGACGTTCATATAAAGTCTTTCATTACTAACGGCTAAACTGAATGTCATTGAAGTTTTAAAAAAATCTCTGTTTAAGTTACAATATCCCATAAAACCCAATTAAAAAATCAGAAAACTGCAAAAAAGTATATTTCAAGTCGAATACATTTCCGGCCTAATCAGCAAAACGAAACTTTGTAAGTTGATTAAAAAACAAAAAAATATACTTCAAACGCTTTACTACAGAGGGAAGAAATTTAGAAACAAAAAATAGGTACATTACAATATAAAAAAAATCGTTGTTTATTATTGCAAAAACTTAAAAGTGTGAAAATATGATGAATGTTTATGATCACAGATTTTTTAGGTAGATTTCGTATGAAATACTACCTATCTAGATCGTTCCTATGTTGGAATTTCTGAAAACTTTTTGCAGATCTACACCGATCATGACCCATAGAACCCAAAACCACCCTCAGTAAAAAACTTTATCTATCTATCTATCTATCTATCTATCTATCTATCTATCTATCACTTTTTTTCTGGACACGATAACTTTCGTAATTCTGCACCAATCTCTTCCAAACTGATACATAAAATCAAAGGGCATAAAATCTCGGTCAAGTTCGTTAATGGGCAAAATTGGACCAAGGGGATGGAAATAGGGAGGGGTTTTGTGAAAACCGAAAACCCCCATAACTTCTTAATTTTTGTACATATCAAATCAGTTTAAAGTTTTTATTACTTCTAAAAATAGGGCCAAAATTTTATGTATCACAGATTTTAGTTAAAGTTAAAAATGGGCTCAGGGGGCGCAAAAAATAGGGTTTTTGGAAGAAAAAAATTCATAACTTCGTCAATTCTCAAGATATCAATTTCAATTAATTTTATTATTAATCTCCTTAATATAATCTACAACTTTTATATTCACAAGTTTTTGATAGGACCAATTCGTACCGCAAAAAAATTTAAAAACGAAAACAAAAAGGGGTTTTGAAGAAGTAAAAAATCCACAACACCGTCAATTCAAAAGATATAAAATCCCCATGAATTTATCATATATCTTCTTAATATTGTCTACAACATCTATACGGACAAGTTTTGGATAGGACCAATTCTTACAGCAAAAACAAATAAAAAATACATAGCGGTTGAAGAAAAAAATCATCTAAGTAAGGGTGTATTCAAATCCAAACTGCGTATTTTCTGACTCATTTTACAATTCATTTTTGCTCTCAAAGGATTCCAATTGGTACGTTTTCTTACTCAGAAACTATATAATGTACCACTGTTTCGAATCTACAGCGAGATTCTTCTTCAGTGCAAGATAGGGAAAAAGGAACAGCGTGCTAGAAAAAGCAAGGCTGAGCAAAATGATAGACAGAGACGAGCTGTCTATCACTGTCTAGCAGTGGAAAAGACCACGAATGGTCGTTTCCACTGCTTCTCTCTCATTGGTTGTTTCTGGCGCTTTCGATACCCGCATAGGGTATATAAGGCAGCTCGTCTCTGTCTATCATTTTGCTCAGCCTTGCTTTTTCTAGCACGCTGTTCCTTTTTCCCTATCTTGCACTGAAGAAGAATCTCGCTGTAGATTCGAAACAGCTGTTTGCTGCTTTTCATCCATTATTTGTGCATTTTAAACGTTGGTTTACTGCTTTTTAATATTCCTGCACAAAGGCTATAATTGCTATTTTAATATATAATGTACCGTAATGGTCGATGTTTTGATAAAGGCAGAATATATTTTTAAAAATGCTGTTAAAGTGGGCATTTTGAACCGAATTTCCCGAAGCGGTTGTGTTGGAAAAATCATATTATTAAGGATGCACTCAAATCCAAACTGCTTATTTTATGACTCATTTTTTAAATTCATTTTTGCACTCAAACGCATTTAATTGGTAGATTCGCTTATTCAGAAACTATATAATGTACCGCAGTGATCGATTTTTTGATAGAGTCAGAATATATTTCAGAAAGTCAAAGTGGGCATTTTGAACGGAATTTCCCGAAGTAATTGTGTTATCACTTACTTCAGGACACGATAACTTCCGCAATTCAGCACAAATCTCTTCCAAACTGATACATAAAATCAAGGGATATAAAATCTCGGTCAAGTTCCTTAATGGGCAAAAGCGGACAAAGAGGATGGAAATAGGGAGGGGTTTTGTGAAAACCGAAAAAACCCCATAACTTCTTAATTTTTTACATATCAAATCAGTTTAAAGTTTTTATTACTTCTACAAATAGCGCCAAAAATTCATACATCACAGATTTTTGATAACATTTAAAATAGGCTCAAGGGGCGCAAAAAATAGGGTTTTTGGGAGAAAAAAATTTCCTTACTTCGTCATTCTCAAGATATCAAATCCAATAATTTTATTAGACATCTCCATAATATTATCTACCACTTTTATATTCACAAGTTTTTGATAGGACCAATTCGTACCTAAAAAAAAATTAAAAACAAAAACAAATAAAGGTGGTTGAAGTAGAAAAAATTTCATAACTCCTTCAATTCACAAGATATAAAATCTCTATGAATTTATCATATATCTTCTGAATATTGTCTTCAACATTTATATAAGCAAGTTTTTGATAGGGCCAATTCTTACAGCAAAAACAAATTAAAAATACATAGCGGTTGAAGAAAAAAATCATCTTATTAAGGTTGCATTCAAATCCAACCTGTCTATTTTCTTACTCATTTTTGCTCTCCAACGCATCCAATTGCTAGATTCTCTTATTCAGAAACTATATAATGATCGAGTTTTTTATAGAGGCAGAATATGTTTCAAAAAATGATGTCAAAGTGGGCATTTTGAACAGAATTTCTCGAAGCGATTGTGTTAGAAACGAAAAATATTGCCCTACTGAGAAAGTAATTGTTTATTAATCAAGTTTTAATTAATTGAAAGAAAAATAAAAACACAGGTCGCTTATAAATTTTTTCAAAAATCACGTCAGCATGTTTCATATTTTTTTTTATTATTATTAAAAATGAATCTGAAAATGTGCCAGAAAATTTCGAGTTGTTGAGTATGGAAAAATATATATATTTTTTTTAATATTGCCTTAACATGATTCTGATAAAACCGGTTATTTTATAGAAAGGAAATAAAATCTCGTCAAAAGCAGACAGATAAAACTGTTAAAGTGGCTTTATATCTAATAATGATTTAGTTTTTTTGGTGAAACTAGTATAATTAACTTCGAAATCTACCTCTGCCTGTAGGCCGGACCGACAGGGATTTTTTTTTTCTTTTGTGCTTTCCAAATATCAAAAGTGAAAACAAAATTTAATTTATCGATTCTAGAATCCAGATAAGAAATTTCGCTTGTAAGCGACAACTCTTAATGGTTGTTTGTGATAATTCAGTTATAAGTGACTATGCTTTGGTACAAATATTTTAAGGCATCTATCTGACTACATTTAAAAAAAAAAAAAAAAAAAAAAAAAAAAAAAAAAAAAAAAAAAAAAAAAAAACTAGCTGACAGCTGTGAATGAAACTGGAAGTTTAATAACAGAAAGAGAGCAGATATTTTCCTTGTTTGCAATGCATTTATTATAGGCGTAAATGATAATTGTTTATAATATTAATGTTTGTGCGTGATATGTAGGTAATAATGACTTTACGTTTAGTAAACATTCAAGTATATTTATTTATAAATAGTTTTTCAAAAGTTTCTTTGAATATCTTTTTACGTTTTATTTTATTTTTTGCTTTATTCAGTAGTAAAATAATATACCATTAGAATATATATATTATTAAACATTATACATTTATTACAAAACAATTGAGGTCATTTATGTCCTAAGAATATGGCGCTTTCAATATTCAATACATGGCAAAACGTTCTTTTTTATTCGCTTCAAACAAAAACTGTCAAAAACAAGAACAAAATATGAGCTTCAAGAAATGATGAAGACTCGGAACTAAAGAAAAGACCATGATTCATAAATAAAATAAACTTCAGGAGCACATAATTGTAAATAAATTTAATTAAAACATAAATGTAAATTTTATATGGGTTTTATGGAAAATTTACTTTTCATTGAACACTGTAAGAAAAGAAAAAAAAAAAAAAAAAAAGGGGACCAGAATTTCTGTAGGAATCGGGCAAATAGTTGCCCTTATCGTATCGGAAATATTTCAGATCCAGCTCGGAATAAAATCAGTAAAATCGGAATAAAATCCGTATAATTGAAATAAAATCCGTAAAGAACCGTTTTAATGAATGTTTCCTTTTTTCACGGATTTTATTCCGAGCTGGGTCGGAAAATTTTTCGGTAGGATAAGGGCAACTATTTTTCCGATTTTTACAGGAATATTGTTCGGATTTTTTTATAGTGTAAATTCTATGATGATTTAACAGAAAGTAATTGAAATACCACTGTGGAATTCAAACTGCAAGCAATTGCCACTGTTATGAATGCATTTAGCTAAACTGTTAATTTCAGAATAAATACTTTTTTGTTTTACAGCTGATTTGTGGGATCACAACTATGAATTTTTCAAAAAATTTAACAAGTAATGCGATGCGATATGCAATAATTCATGTACAACTTATACTATCTCTTAGATTTTAGTTTATTAATTTCACCATTGTCAGGCAATTTAAGTATAGACAGAAAATCAATTTATATAAAAAGAAACTTTCGGAATACCCTTGCCTTCGAAATTCTGGAAGAAAAGTAGTATTTTCCTTAATATTTAAAGAAAGTAATATTTTCTGCGTATATAAACTTTCTTTTTTAATTCAGTAAGTGTTATCTTTTTCTGTTGCTTTACGATATTATAAATAAAGAATTTATTTGGAAGTAATTAGCGGAGTTAGAAAAGCGAGGTCGGAAATTCTTATTGCATTATAAAGACGAAGTAATGTCATCGAATCCATAAAAGAGATCAAGATGTTTTTCTTTAACCCATTTGAGTCTGCATTTTTATTTTCTCAAATTTACTGGTAAAATCACTTTAAAATGTTGAAAAATGAGCAGGTAAATTATTTAATAAAATTACGCTATTTTTATGTATTTATTTGATAAAATGTAACCGTATTAAATATGGCAATATGCATAATATTTGTCATAATATAATATGCATAATTATATGTTTTGTCTATATTTATATAAAGTAAACCTTTAAATTGCATATTATACTAGCTGGCTAAGCCCGCTGCTTTGGTCAATTTTTCAAAAAACATTCAATCGAACAATATGGAAAACTCAACTCTTTATTTTAAATTAATATGGACCTTCACCTGGAAACATCTTCCGCATTATCTGATGCGTTAGACGAAATTTGGTCAATTCAGAAGCAACTTTTTTATAGTACATCAGGTAGAGTTTGGGAGGGAAATACGGCCAGTATGATAATCAGCAATTAAAATGTTCTCCTATCACCACACTACTAAAAAAGACGGAATTACGAAGATTGCAGAGAACAGATTTACCATTTAAATTAAAGAATGTTCTGGTTATTCATTTTCGTTTGTTAGTTCTTTTACTCCGGACTTCTCAGCTTCGTGTCATGTGTGGATCTGGTAACATAAATACAATCTCTTTGTACGTTACATTATATTTAGTAATATACGGCTTCTTTTGGCACTCTTCGAATTCCAGAAGAGTAAATACAATCAAAACAGTATTTAACTTTCACATTTTAAATATGTGATTCAAATAAAAGTGGATTTTTAAAGCTGGATTGTTTAAATAAATTTAAAATAATGTCATTTTAACTGTCTTTTATTATACTAGTTTCAACCATGCAACTGTTAACCTAGAATAAAAACCTCGATAACGGATTCTTATATAGAAATATAAACCTCTAGTTTTCATCCAATAAAATCCTCCCAATCATCCGTAATCGGATCCACAATCAAGTGACGTCAAAGTTTAAAAATTTTTGTAACGATATGGCTACAAATGTACAAGAGTTAACTACAAAACAGAGTTAATTACGCGCCAAACTACATACCATCAAATAATGTCAAAATGCTCTTTACTGAATTTTAGATCTTTCACTGCTGGGGAGATCTGGACTCTTATGACGAACCACTAAACAACTACCCAGACATATAAGTTTGGAATAATTAAAGGGGGAAAAGGTCAAGCACCAAATAGCTTAAAACCTAAATATGAAAGTACCTGAGTAAGGAGAGGGGGAGACTCAACATCCCTAATTACACCCAATTACCCCCAGAGTGAATTTGGTAAGCAACTCCTAATCAATCAACCTGGAATATTCATAGTGTTTAATATTAAATCCAATAATTCATAACATAATAAATGTGATCGTTGAAAGGGTCCTGGTTAACTCCTGAGATAATGAACTTCCAATTATCCCGAAATAAGGCGGGAGGCATTTCCTCAACACTACCTGAGGGCGCTGTGATTCTTTTTGAAAGAGAAGTTAACTTTTAGACCACGCAAATAACTAAATTAATGTATAAAATTTAATCCTTGATAATCCTAAAATAAAACTCGTGATAATTAAATAAATAAACAAGACTCATGGTTGCAAGAAATTACTCAAAATTAACAATTAACAAATTTATTTACAATTATATTTACAACTTAAAAGATGTGTCATACGACACGCTTGCTCTAAGCAAAAGATCAAATTAGTTATTTGAAATCTATAATTACTCTTAAGTTTCTTATCAATAAAATTAATTCAACACATGGTTACCAATTCGAGCATACAATGCCCTACTTAAATAATACATATTCAAGTTAACAAAACTGGAAACAAAAATATATAAAATGCAAATGCCTTCCGACATCATTTGGACAGTAGTACTCAAACTCCTTATGGAATCAGGCAAATGTGCTTATGCACAGAATTAGTCTCTTAATAAAAATCGATCGCACCACACTAAATAACTTTATACTGGAGGCTATATTGATAATCAAGCTCTCACGAGTCAAACGAAGTGATCACGCTAAATCCATTAGCTGACCCGATTATTTTTGGATCTATAACGATCCCGATTTTACGGCTCATGTCACCTGAGCATGGAATGCCGCTACTCTCAACTGAGAGTGTAATGGAGCTCCTACATCGGAGAAATAAACTGTGACTAGTAAGTCTGAGAGAGTACTGCAACTTCTTAATTCTGAGAGTCAACTGCCACTTCTTCACTACATAACCTTATATAATACTATTTTCCCTACAATAGGAAAAGGGCCTTCTGCCCCCCTTCATTCAATCAGAGATTGGAACATCCGACTCCCTTAAAACGGCATCCCGTCAACTTCGTCCATTCGCTGTCGTTTTTTTTTGAGAGGATGGGTGCTGTTACATAGGGTAACTCCCTCCTAAGGAGTCCGAAGACGATGTAACAACATGTGATCACTAAGTGTGTGGTCCAGTTTTATTGCCTGTAATAAATATACTTATAAATACACTCTTGGCATTAACTGTCAGGCCATTGTTCCCTGGCCGACGGACTGGCAACCTTCGCGCAGCACCCCAAGAGATGCTAGTATAGATATCAGCCACATGTTACTCTTTAACTTGTAAACAGCTCTATTTACAATACATATATATATATATACATAACGATAAGAAAATTACTAATAATACATTTAATACACAATTTTAAAACATAAAAATAACAGTTACAATAATTCCGTATTTCAATAACTCAAACTTATTTACTTTTTTTATGAAAACATCATTTATCTGCTGAAACACGGTACGTGTCCCCAGCACCTCACCCCCCCCCCCGACTAAATGAAAAAAAACCCTCCCTTTCTTTTTTTTCAGGTGTGTAACCCCTGTATCTGTAAAGGGAGTCAACAGACTTATGTGAAAACGTTCTGTCATGGGTCGACTGTTCTATAGTTTCGGCGTCTTCGTCATAAAAAAGTTCAAATCACATCAAAATCATCATACCACTGTATATCAGTGACTGTCTCTGATTGGGCATTTGCAGCGTCGCTGTCTATCTAATTCTCACTCTTGGGTCTGTAGTTCACATAACATGGGTAACTTAACTCACCGTTATCATGTAGCTATATAGAGTTGTGCTAACCATAATACCTAAAGATTTTCTTCGTGTAATGTATAGTTCTTTGTACACACTTGTAGTAAATTGTTCAGTTTTTTATTGAAAATATTTTAAGTCTCTGTTTGCATTACTACTTGAATACACCATCTTCTTTGAGGATGCGTTGATGGGTGACGAATTTTACCTGCGTCACTGCGTCATCACTATTTTGTTCCCATAATTTAGACTAAGAATTGTTGATAGCCAAAGCAACAAAGCAATGATAATTTGGAAAAACTCTTACTATGCCAAAACAAATTAACAGAAATACACTCAAGAACACGTTTCTGACTTATTTTTTTAGAAATTTAATTATTTTTATAATTTTTAAAAATACTTTAAACAATACATTTCGGTATTTTTCTGTGAGTTTCCTAAGAGAGAAAAATACTTCGTATTAAAATGATTTGAAGCGACTTAAATTTAGTGGAGTTACATAAAAGAGACATTATGAGGTCTTCCTACCAAATTATCGTAACCGACAATTTTTGACAAAATAGGGTCTATAATGCAAACGATGATAGCGTGATTAAAGAAGCGTTTTATATGCGCTGAAGCAGTTTGATTACATATTTAAAATGTTATTACAAAAATTAAATTTATCGTAAGGTTTGTTTACATTTATGCCTTGTCCTAACCACCATCGAATGCAGTAGGCAAATTTATCGTAAGCAATACTTCGATATTGCTTACAATAAAAAACGTATAAATTGCAGTCAAGTATATTAATTATTCTAGTATTTCAGACAATCAACATAGATTTTCATTGATTCAAAAAATCTCTCAGAATTGAAAATCATAAATGCGTTTAAGTACGACCCACCAGTTGTGAATCAAATCTCTGAAACTTTTGAGTGAAATTTCTGCAAAATTCTGTTATCGTAAAAACAGAAACGGCGTCAGATTATCCTAGCTTTCGCAATCGCTAATGCCAAAGTTTTTTAATAAGTCTCAGTAGAAGATTTTACCTGAAGTACAAAACGTAGGTAAGAGAGAAAAATAACAAATCTATAAAATTGTTTTAATGCACGTTGCTTAAATTTGCTTCAGTATTTTTTTTAATTATTTCAAACAATGCTGTTGAAATATATTATAAGAAACTTTCTTTCGGTATAGTTATTTAAAGATAAATAAATAAAATAATTGAAAATATCGTTTTATGAAAATTTTCGTAATTTAAAAACAATGCACGACCAAAATATATAAATGAGATTTATTTTACTCACATAAAGCACACGATATTGCGAATAAAGTATCATTTTTACATTATTAGAAGTTAATTAGGAAAATAAATCATCACTATATAAAAATGTTTGTCAATTTTGAAAATATTTTCCCTAATTCAATAACGCCAAAGACCTAAACAGGTTAATGTATTTCAAGTCTTCTACTTGTGTTATTCTTCAATTTCTGAAAGGCAAAGTTTCAATTCTATTAGAAGTAGGTATGTAAACTTAAACATTTTTATTATTAATTTTACAAAATCATCAATTTTGATCATATCTTCCAAAATTCAAGTGCGATGGGCGACCTAACGATACTAACCGATTTCAAAACTTTTTCTTTTTTGCGTTCTTTTTCTAATTACAAAAGACAACTTTTCCGCGCTATTAGTAGTTGATCAGAAAAAAAATCGTTGTTTTCGACCCACCCTACTTCGCACATGCGCCAACGCCACTTCTTGACGCGATGCCATTTCACTCATCAGTCAGTTCATAGCAATCATGGTGAGTGTACAGCAGAAAGAGCAGTGCATTTCGTGGTACTCCGAGTTAAATCTGTTCCTATGGTACAACTTCATTTTCGCCGTACGTAGGGAGAAAATCCACATACAAACAAAATCATTGTTTGTTGGTTCAACCAGTTTAAAAAAACCAGAAATTTAAACATTACAAAATTTTCAGGGCGCCCATGCAATTAGGGAAGATCCTATGGTTTCTAAGTAATGTAAAAATATTCCCAATTTTTTTTCCAATCTAACAGTGTAAAAACAAATAGTTTATCTTAATTAAGCCCTTAATTATTTTAATTCGAAATCAGGGACGTTTTTTGGATGAAACTATATTATTCACGGTAATTCAGCCAAAATCGCCTCCATTCAGATTATTAGTGTATACCATGTGCACGATCAATGGAGATTTTCACTCTAACCAGCAGTCGAGTCAGATGAAGATTACAAATGTTGGTTCATTTAGCTTTCTTTTAAATTCATCGATTATTTTTGTTCCTAAAAGCTATCTCAACAATAAAAATTTGTTTGTGATAATAACGTAAAATAGCAGTAGCATTAACGTTATATAAGCATGCAATATTATGGAGAATGTGGCAGCGTTATCATAATAACAATTGTTTGCACCACAATAACTAAAGCTCCTTTTTTCGCTTCCTCAAATAACCAAAAATAAGTTTATTCGTAGATACAGGACAAGCATATGCTTGGAAAGTCACGTTTCTGATAGAATGATCAATAGGCCAGTGTAGAATCCATTAAAAAATTGTTGTGTGTGAGGTTTCATAATTATACAATAACCGGTAAAATATTTAAACTTTTCTAACGAAAACTTAGAAAGGGCCGGCTTAAGATGGCTAAAAATAACAAAAATACATAAATGCAGTTAATTCAGCGTAAATACGCAATTTTTCTAATAAAATCAACTAAAATATAAAACATATTAAAATGTTTAGGAAGCGGTTTTAAAAATTGCATTTAATGCAATAAGTAAACACTAGGGTAACTGAAGTAATAAGCAAAATATATACAGCAATTAGGAAAATGCTATCGAAAATTGACAATTTTTGACATTTAAAAAGTTTTCTGTCTCCTATTACCTCATGTGAGGAAATACCTAAACAGTGTTCTAACATTCAAATAAAGTCTTTGATTACTAACGACTAAATTGAATGTCATTAATTCCGTGAAGTTGTAAAAAACAGGCTTTATTATGTTACAGAAGACTAAAAAATATATTTCAGGAATTAAAAAATGAACCTTCCTCATGTTTCTTACAAACGACCATATGCCTATAAAAAAATATAAATATACACGCCTTTAACTAAATTTAAATTAATAACTTCATCTTAAACATTGCGCAGAAAATTATTGACAATTTCCCAGAATACCCTACTAAAAAATCGGAAAACAGCTAAGAAAAACATTTCAAGTCGAATTCTTTTCCGGCCTAATCAGCGAAACGGAACTTAGTAAGTTGATTAAAAAATACAAAATATATTTCAAATGAATATATTTTTTCTATATACAAACAGGTACATCAAAGATTTAAAAAAAAAAAAAATCGTAGTTTATTATTGCGAAAACTTGAAAGTGTGAAAGTATGATAAATGTGTATGATCACAGATTTTTTTTTTTCATTTGTACTTTCAAATATCAAATGTGAATACAAAATTTAATTTATCAATAATAGAATCTGCATATAAAGAAATTTCGCTTGTAAGCGACAACTATTAATGGTTGTATGTGATAATTCAGTTATAAGTGACTATGCTTGGCACAAAGGTATCTATTTGACTACATTTAAAATGGGATTATGACCAGAATTTTCTTTTTATTACAATTTATTAAAGCCCAATTCTTTACATTTCCAAATATGTGCTTATTTTCATTGTAATATAAATAAGAACTGAGTTATAGCGATAAAAAAAATACCTGACAACTGTGAATGAAACCGGAAGTGAATTTAATAACCAGAAGTCAACAGAAATTTTCTTTGTTTGTAATGTATATTATTTGCAATTGATAATTGTTTATAAATATTAATGTTTGCTCGTAATACGTAAGTAATAATTGTTTTACGTTTAGTAAATATTCAAGTATATCTATTTATAGATACACTGATGAAAATTTTGCAGAATTCTGGCAGGTCATTTGACGGTTTTTTTTAAAAAACGGTTTCATAACCATAATTAAACTATATTCTGACCATAAAATGGCCAATATTATGATCAGAATAGTGTTAAATTCACGGTTGAGTAACCGTTTTCGGAAAAAAACGGTCAAAGGACCTGCCAGAATGCAGCAGATTTTTAACAGTATAGTTTTTCATAAGTTTCTTTGTAAATATTTTTTATTTTATTTTTTGTTTTATTGAATAGTAAAATAATTTACCATTAGATTATATATATTATTAAACATTATACATTTATTACAAAACATTGAGATCATTTATGCCCTAAGAATATGAAGCTTTCAATATTCAATACATGGCAAAATGTTCTCTTTTGTTCGCTTCTTACAAAAACTGCCAAAAAACAAAACAAAATATGAGCTTCAAGAAATAATAAAACCTCTGATCAAAAGAAAAGACTATTATTTATAAATAAAATTAACGTCAAGTGCACATAACTGTAAATAATTTTAGTAAACGATAAATGTAAATTTTATATGCACTGTTAAAAATTTGCATTCTAAAAAAGCATTCTGTCCAGTCATTTGACAGTTTTTTTTTTCCGAAAAAGATTACACAACCGTAATTTAACGCTATTCCGACCATATTATTGGAAATTTTATGGACAGAATACAGTTAAATTGCTGTTATGAAACCATTTTTTCAATAAACGGTCGGATGACTGGACAGAATGCTGCAAATTTTTACCAGTGTAGTTTTTATGGAAAATGTACTTTTCATTGAAAATTCTATATGCAAAAGATGATTTATCAGAAATTAATTGAAATATCACTATGGAATTCAAACTGTACGTAATTGACACTGCTGTGAATACATTGAACTAAACTTTTAAATTCAGACAAATACTTTTTGTTTTACAGCTGCCATTTGTGGGATGATAACCATATATATATATATATATATATATATATATATTATTTGTCACGTAATGCGATATGTAATAACTCATGAAAAATTTATAATACCTCTTAGATTTTAATATATTGCTTTCACCACTGCCAAAAAAATTACGTGTAGACAGAAAATCAATCTACACTGTTAAAAATTTGCAGCATTCAGGCAGGTCATTTGACCGTTTTTTTTTTTTCCGAAAACGGTTACACAACCGTAATTTTAACACTATTCTGACCATATTATTGGTCATTTTATGGTAAGAATATAGTTAAATTATGGTTATGAAACCGTTTTTTCAAAAAAAAAAAAAAAAAAAAAAAAAAAAAAAACGGTTGAATGACCTCTCAGAATGATGTGTATTTTTAACAGTGTACACTGTTAAAAATTCTGCAGCATTCTGGCAGGTCATTTGACCGTTTTTTTGAAAAAAACGGTTTCATAACCATAATTTAACTATATTCTGACCATAAAATGGCCAATAATATGATCAGAATAGTGTTAAATTCACGGTTGTGTAACCGTTTTCGGAAATAACGGTCAAATAACCTGCCAGAATGCTGCAAATTTTTAACAGTGTATATAAAAAGAAATTTTCAGAATACCCTTGCATTAGAAATTCAGGAAGAAAAGTAGTATTTTCTGTAATATTTAAAGAGAGTAATATTTTCTGTTTATATAAACTTTCTTTTTTAATTCAATAAGTGTTGTGTTGTTTTTCGTTTTAAAATATTATAAATAAAGCATTTATTTCAAAGTAATTACAGGAGTTAGAACAGCAAAGTCGGCATTTCTTATTGCAGTATAATGACGAAGTAATGTCATCTAATAAATAAAACAGTTCAAGATCTTTTTCTTTAACAAATTCTACCTAATTTCCATTTCTGAAAGCACCCATTTTAAGTTCAACTTAGTAAATCTTCATTGTTAAAAATTTGCAGCATTCTGTCCAGTCATTCAACCGTTTTTATCGAAAACGATTACACAACCGTAATTTAACGCTATTCTGACCATATTATTGGCCATTCTATGGTCAGAATATAGTTAAATTACGGTTATGAAACCGTTTTTTTCAAAAACGCTCGGATGACTGGACAGAATGCCGCAAATTTGTAACAGTGTTGTTTAATAGAGAGAGATCACAAAAGAGGAACAGCACAACGTCTTATATTACTATTTGGAAACTAGTTGGATGTGCCAAACTCAAGAATTTCTTCTATCTCATGCATCGTAATTTTTCAAAAAGTAGTTACAGATGTTAATACCGTAATATTATTAGTTCATTACTATACCAACTTTAATTTTCATCTTAAATTTCTGATTCAATCAATTATTCGGAGTAAAAACGAGTTAATGTCGATAATTATATATACTAAGATCAATAATTTTTCGTCATTCTGTTGTACATCGTACGTTTGCAAATAGCAAGAAGCGTGTTCCCGTCGCTTTACTAGCCGCCGATGGACAAAAGAACAATGAAAATCCTAGATAATTATGCAAAAGTCACTATTACAGCTAGCTTTCCGTCGGAATAGCTCCAAATTCAATGAGAATCTGCTGGCCACAGCCAAAAACATACAAAAATGTTTGGCGCATTTCTATCCATAACTTAATACACTTTTCGATGGAAAAATAAACAAAATGGCACGAAAATTGCTATTACAGGGCACCTTTCATGCGACATATTTCCAAATCCAAGGAGGACCTATTGGCCATAGCCTAAAACATACACAAAAATTTGATTCAATTCTATGCATAACTACATACACTTTTCGATGGTACAATAATAAAAAAAGCACAAAAATTGCTATTACAGCGCCCCTTGCGGCAGAATATTTCTAAATTGAAGGAGGACATGCTTTCCATAGCCAAATACATAGACAAAAAATTTTGTTTAATTCTATGCATATCTTCATACATTTTTCGATGGTACAAGGGCGACACTCGGAAAGACAGACATTTTGTATAAACATGTTTCTGGGATCTTTGAACCCTAAAACGTGTAAATCCGTCGAAATCCGAAAGTTGAAAAATAAATTCGATTACAATACTTTCTTCAATGAAGATAGAAGAAACTAAAAAAGGAGTAAAAGAGTAATAATTCAAATTAATTGTAAAATTTTCCATTTCTTTAAACTGATTTTTTTTAACTATTAACTTTTTAACTATTATATATATGCCAAATGCTTTGCTATAGTTAATATTTCATTACAATCATACACATTTTCGCATCAAAATAGGTGCATTACTATATTTCGTTTAAGACTCGGCAATATTTTTTAGTTACATTCACAAACAAAATTTCATCTATTTTAAACAATTAATAGCAAACTTTAAATAAAACTAAATGAAAATGACGAAAAACTTTTAAGTTCTTAATAAAGCCGAAGCAATTTTTTTCTCTTCACCGCTTACTGTGAATTTTCATTATCCTCCATCTTAACTAATTTTTTTACTTATTTTAATGTTACAGTTAAACTATACTCTTAATTACAGAAATTCGTGCTTAACAGTTTCATTAATAGTCTAACTTAAAAAAAAAAAAAAAAAAAAAAAAAAAAAAAAAAAACATGTTTTGCTAATATTAGAAAGTTTATTACTTCCTCTACTAAACATTTGATTATTTACTATTGATTTTACAAACGTTGAATAAAATACCAGTACAACTGAACTCTTCAGATTGTGTTTAAGATTTTGAAAAGACACTATTAAAATGCATTATAAAAAGTTTGTAATATTCTTAATTAAGCGAGGATATGTTTCATGAAGATACTTGAAAGTAGTTCTTTGATAAACAAAAATGTCCAAAAAAGATAAATTAAAGTATTTTTTTCTTTTTTAAAAAATATTTTAAACATTCTTTATTTTTGAATTTTTGTATCGCTATTGAAATTATATTTGGTAATATAGTAAATATTAAAAGTATGTGAAATATTACGTTTAAAATCTATGTGAGAGTTTGTATCAGTAGATATTTAAATACATACATATCTGTAGATACTCATCTATATATATAAAAGAAAGTCTGTATTTTGTATTAATCAACGCGCAGCCCAAACTACTGAACGTAAAATTTTGAAAATTGGGGTAAAAATACTTCTTATGACATAGAGTGCCGCTAAGAAAGGATTTCCTAAAATTCCACCCCCAAGTTGGGTAAAATAGGGAACAAACTTTTTAAAAATTCCTTAAAAATATGATTTTATAGTTATTTTTCAACTAATAACATATTTTAGGGTGTTTTTGTATGCTGACTCGAATGTAACGAATCAAATTCTTTTAAGTCCAATAGTTCGTGAGATATTTCATATTTTTCTAATTTGGCGATGTTTTTTCGCCAAAACCTCGAAATATATAATATTATAAGTGATAATTCATCCATATTCATTCATATTGTACATCCGTTACTATAGCAACGGAAGAAATTCAAATGAAATCTTTTTATTAATTCTTTTGATTAAAGAATTAAACGGCTATATGAGTTTGAAAATAAATAACTAAATACAAACGCTTTGAAAAATATATATATATATTGATTTTATTTAAAATACAAGGAAGCGATCCACTGAGAAATTAACATTATAAAACGAAAATATTAGAAAATGAAAGCAATGTTTGTACCAAGACTCCCTTATCATATAACAGACTTGACAATCCGGAGAAAGTCTATGGGTGAAAATTCCCCGCCGAAAGTTACGCCACCTGGTGTATACTACTGGTCCATAACTGCTCCATAAACAAATGGATAGTAAAAAAATGAAAATGTTGTGTTATTGACAAAATTGTATAAAATATTTTTCGAATTCCAGTAAAATAAAGACTTAAAAAATAAATTATTTCGCACAATTATGGTTTAGCTTTAAAAAATGTGAAAAATGTCGAAAATGAAGATTTAAATGTAAGTTTTATTTATATATTTTCAGTATACAGGACTTATTATTACGGGGTTATTATGATAAGGAGGACTTGGTTTGTACGACTTAAAAATTTTTTGGTACTTACATCCGGGCCATGTCAGATACACAAATTACAACAATTCTTTTTTTTTTTTTTTTTTTTTTTTTTGTCCATTTGATGGTTTATTTATTATAGTTTTAAATTAATTTTATTATTATATTTTATAGTATGTAGTTTTATGTTATATATTTTATTTATTTATTTACTTTAAAGAATTTTCTATTTTTAACAAGGTTATGTATATAAGAATTTTAAATTACTATTTTGAACGTAATTGGCAAAAGATAAACAAGATTGGCAATTGTCAACCATTTTTGGCGATATATCTCATGGTCCAAGATTTATCGTTTGCTCCTGGATAAGAAAAAAAAAAAATGTTACTTTTATGTCAGCCGTGTGTAAATCTCGCCATTAGCATTTTTAAAATTGCCAATAGCAGTAGTTACATTTCGCGTATGTAAATTAAAAACAATTCTTTCTTTTAAGTTACGGCATTATTTCCTATTATTGTTTTATTTTTCAGTTTTTCAATAAAGTTAGCGTAAGGCATGTTTTTCAAATATATGTATTTTAAATGAAATAAGTGAAAAGTTTATATTTTGAATGAAAATATAAGAATAATGTCTGGAAACAATCTTTGTTGATTTATTACTTGCACCCGGCTATAACATAAAAATATCACAAAAGCCATATATTCACCTTTCTTTGGGTAGTTGTTCATGGGAATCCTGGTTAATCTTCCGTAATCGGAGACATCGTCAATCGGTGAATTAGCTACAATGTTTAAAGCATCGTTTACGTATGAAGCGAAAAATTCACGATGAATTCTATTACAGAAAATTGTATCATCATCATCTACTACGTGTTTAAATGGAAATTTGCATTTCATTCCGATTGTTTATAATATTTTGATAAGATATGTCACTATTAGTTAGGTAATGTTTTTGGAACGGGTTTAGTGTATACACAGCGTTTCATGTTGCTTAGTTATAAAAATAAAGGAAAAAGTTTTAAAAAATTATGTGAACCTGATTATTAAAGTTTAGCCTTTAAGAAAAATTCTATTGAACAGATTTTGATCAAAGTGGCACTGTTGCATAACTTTTCAGGAATGGTTTTAGTATATAACATTTCATTGTATGTTGCTTAGTTATAGGGGTATTGGAAAAGTTATAGAGTAAGATGAACGCAATTATTAAAGATTGTAAAAAATGTAGGATAAAATCTACAGGCAGATGGTATATACTAGAGAGTATATATGTTATAACTATGGAGGGTGTGTAGAGTTTCTAAAAAAATCCAGAAGGTCTACGGCGAATAGCCTACGCTACATTCCTGAAAGGTCTACAATCACGCGTTAACGCGATTACGAAAAATATATTTAACTCTCTACTCTACATGTAAAATACAAAGAGCAATTTAGGTCCAACCACTTATAACTTGAGTTCTTTTGAATGGATTTTGAGCAGACTTGCATTGCGATTGTTAGTTATAGACCGGGAGACGGCAGAACAGACAATCACCTCATCGAGTTCATGGCTGAAATTCTAGAATTAGTTAAAATTCGATACGCATATTAAAACGCAATCGGTTTGCCAAGTCATATCTTGGTGGAAAACACCTGAAAACCCGCTTTTAGTGGTTGACTCGTAGGTTTATCATTGTGTTTTCCTGCAACAAAAGATATGAAAACATAGATCACTGGGAGCAGGAAAACACAATGGTAAACCTACGGGTCAGCAGCTAAAATCGGGTTTTCAGGTGTTTTCCACCAAGATATCACTTGGCAGACCGATTGCGTTTTAATATGCGATTGGAGTTTTAACTAATTCTAGAATTTCAGCAGTGAACTCGATGAGGTGATTGTCTGTGCTGCCGGCTTCCGGTCTATTAGATAAATTTTCAAAAAAGTGTTTCGTATATAACACATATCATTCTGCGTTGCTTAGTTATAGAATTATATGGGAAAGTTCTTTAATCAGTAAACCTTATTTGGAAAGATTAGCCTTTTAAAGGGTTCTACTGAGTTAAGTTCGATGGAATTAGCACTGGTTGGTTACATAATTTTTCAGGAAAGGTTTTAGAATTTAACACATATTGTTCTACATTGCTTTGCTATAGAATTATAGGTGAATGTTCTATAATCTGGTGAATCCAATTATGAAAAAATTATTCTTATTAGAAGGTTCTACTGAACGGATTTTGGTGAGATTTGCATTTTCCAATTTTCAGGGATGATTTTAATATGCTACACATTGTTCTTCCGCTCTTTTCCATATTCAATTGTAAATAATGAACAAAAGATTTTCTTCTTAACAGTCCAAATTTTGCTTGAGACGTTAGAAGATATAAAACCGTAATTGCGCGCATATTCTTTTCAGCAATGCGGAAGATCATTGGAGATAAATGTATATATTGCTATAAAACACAAGATCAAATACACGGATATATTTCGTTTGATTAAAGTTTCATTTGAAGAAACCGACCAGCGTAGCCGGCGAAGGCTGCTAGTATAATGTATGAAATATTGTGAATTTGTTTATACAAATGTCAATACGCCGACATCCGTTTTTGATATATCTATTTAAAGAGGTATTTATAACTTTCATTAACTTTTTTTTTTATTTAAAAAATTATATTCCTATACTTCCAATAAATATTTGTGAATAAACTTAACAATATAGATTCCATTACTTAAAAAAATTATAAGTAATTCAAATACGTATTGAAGGCGTTAACTGCAAAAAATGCCGTATAATACAAGTTTAAAAAAAACTGCGCTTATCTAAAAATTCCCAGTCTTTATTTTTGTTCTAGAAGAGAACATTTATAAAAATGCTAGCAATAACAGTTACCGTTTTCTCCATTTTAGGGTATTAATCATCATATATAATCTATCAGTATTAAAGAAAAACGTATTTAATATATGTTCTTATAAATTGGTGTTTTTATGGCATTAACTTTGTATTTCGGACTCAAAATCTAATAACAATCGGACAATATGTACTATGGTTATTGACTAACAAAAATGCCTACTTACATATGAGGACGTGGATTTCAAATTTCGTCTCACACAAAATAAAAATAAAAATGTATTTTCCACATTAATGTTTTCTATTGGTAAACCTGCACCAAAAAACACAAGAATGTTTAGAAATATTAGTTTTATATGGCATTTTATAATCTTCTGGCATTGTATTTCTGGCATTCTAAAATCTTGGTTTACAATGAAAACCAATGGACGTAGTCAGAGGTTTTTCGCGATTTCACAAAATATTATTTTCTGGATTAGGCGAGTTTTAAAATTCACATTCTCATAGATACAAACATATATATCTTCGAGCACTACGCCACCTCGGAACACAATTGTCTCTGGTTTGAAATTAGTCTTATAATGAAAAAACAAATATACTCAAAGTTAATTTTTGCAAATAATTTATTCTAGAAAACGATTTAAAATGTATATTGATTTTATCTCAAGAAAATGTTACATTGATTATTTTAAATTTATGCAGCGTAGTACGTTATGAATTATGTAAATACTGAGATCTCTTTTCTGTAGGAATTCTTGCAAAATTGATCAATTTAAAAAAAAAAGTCAAACCTGTAATCTAAGCATGCGGTTCGAATGGTTCGAATACTCATTTTCTAATATTAGATATTCTAATTAGTGGGTTATTCAGGTATAAATGTTTATACAGTTACATCAATTTTTATAGATCTACAATTTACCAAATATTACTTTGAAATACTGAAGATAAAACAATTGAAATAAATGACTTATTTTGAACACATTGGGATCACGTTTCAGTTGATATTTGATAATTTAAAAAAAACTATTGAGTATCAAATTAAAAATTTATTTATCCTATTTCCACAGCATTTTATAGATAGATCGACAAAACATGGTGATGGAGACTTAAAAATTCTATACACTTTTCCATTTTTAAAGGAATTTGTGATTTTTATCTTAATCTCCGATAAGAATTCTTCTAAATCTTAAACTCATTTACCTCATCCGAATTTGTTTTTGAACGGTCATAAAGACAAAAAAAATCATTTCGATTTGGCAATAAAGGATTACAATTTCCCACGGTGCCCATGATTTGGAACAGTTTCAGACATATAACTTAATTTAGTAACTGAAGTATTTGTCAAATAACAAGTAAATTGCAGATATTAGGTTTCATCAAACATTATACACTGTAAAAAATAATCCTGTAAAACAACAGAAAATGTCTGGCAGCAAAAGTTGCCAGAGAAATCCTGTAAGTACGAGAAATATCTGTGCATACAGATATTCTGTATGCACAGATATTTCTCGCACATACAGGAATTCTCTGGCAACTTTTGCTGCCAGACATTTCTTGTATGTACACGTATTTCTCGTACAGACAGAAATTTCTCGCATATACAGAAATTTTCTGGCAACTTTTGCTGCCAGACATTTCCTGTATGTACACGTATTTCTTGTACAGACAGAAATTCCTCGCATACACAGAAATTTTCTGGCAACTTTTGCTGCCAGATTTTTTTTGTATGTGCGAGTAAAGTCTGTGTGGACAGATATTTTTTGTGCATACAGAAACTTTCTGGCAACTTTTGTTGCCAGAATTTTTCCGTCTGTACAAGAAAAGTCTGTGAGCAAGCACTGCATTAATTTTTTTGTAGTAGCTACAAAAATGTTTACTTTATAGAATTTTTATCCCAATTATTATACTGTGTCCTAAAATAATGAATATATAAGATTCCACAAGTTTCTTTTTTTTTATTTTTTTTTTATTTTATTTTTTTTTTTTTTTTACTGTGATTACTGGTTTTAGTTTTTAAAAAAAATCTGATTTTTGCATAAACTTCCTGAAAGTTTTTTTTGTATATATATATATAGCTGTCACCATTTGCAAATTATTGAATTTTAAAATCAGTCGGTCCATTTTAGTACACCCAGTATTTAAATAAAATACTTTTAAATAAAATTCTACTTTGAATTGTAAATTTTTTCTAATTCATGTTTAAAGTTAATCCTGTATAGTTAGTCATTTGAAATCCATTTGATTACATTAATTAAATTAAATCTAAGATTTAAAGAAATTGGCAAGTATGGTAACACACTGAATATCTCCTATGACAAGTTTTGTTTACTGTACATAATTTAAAAGTATATATATATATACATATATAAAACTAGATATCTCTGGATAACGGCTGTATATATAGTAGTACAAGTTTCTATTATGAAAAGGGAAGATTCTGTTTCAAAGAGTACTCTTTTTTAAATTCACTTATCATACCAAAAACTTATGCAGCCAAATTCTACGTATTTAATTTTGTAAACAGTATTATTCAATTTCATGAATAAAATTAGTTAGCTTTTATTTGAATATTAATATATTTCAACCTTCAAAACTGGTTAAAAATCTAACATTTCCAACAATATGAGAAATGATATTGCCATACTTAAGTTACGTTGTTCAAAATGACAGACTTTGCCTTGAAAATGGTCTGCATATAGTTTATTTCTCACAAATATTGAGATATATGGCTATTTATTGCACACTAAATAAGAATGATGATGGCAATAATGTAGTTTAAATTAAATGCAGGAGTGTGTAGTTCCACCAAATCTAGTTACTTAAACCCAAATTGTTTACTGTTAGACTGGGCTTATTTTGGCTTCAAATTATAATTTCAAATGAAATCCTAACAAGTTCGCTAAGTTATTGCCACAAAATACACTGCTGAGTGAAATCACACTCGCTGTGCAACAAATTAAAATACAAATATAGTCAATTTCATAACAATAAAGAAAAATTTTAGTAATTTGCTCAATTTAAACATTAGTTATTTAATGCAATATGTAAAAGAGTAAAAAAATATACAATGCTTATCATCCAAGTTTGAGTATAGTACTAAAATAAAATTGAATACTCAGGGGAAAAAAAAATACTTTGAAAGATTACAAAACATTGTGTCTACAGAAATTTAAAGAAAAGGTTTCCTGACTGTCTTTATTAGACTTCCGTGATTTTCATTATTAATACACTTCCTTGTATAACACACTTATTCAGATTGCTTATATCTCATTTGGGAAGGGGGGGGGGGGAAAGAGAAAAACAAAAAACTGCCAAATATTCATAGAGTATTGGTTGACAATTTTATAAATCTGAACTCAAAATTTAGTCCAACTTCATTGGCTAATGGATATATGTTGGCCAGAATTTATTTTTACAAAATTACCTGACAATTCTAGATTGATAAACCTCGCTGATTTCCAGATTCTGTACACACTTTGTAAAACTTGCATTAAACATTTACCTGATGACATTTATGCCCCGTCCACAAATTGTAACCACATGCTCTTGTAGGTAAACATAAATTTCAATTAAAGAAAAAAAAAAAAAAAAAAAAAAAAAAAAAAAACAGCAATTTATAGAAAATAGTTTTATTAATGAATGCATAAGCAACTTAAAAATATATGCATGCAACTGAAATTGCTATGTGATTGTCCACATGTCTTTGTAGTTTGCTACTTGAAGAATCTGGAGGAATTCCAATCAAGCCCCTACAAGAAACAAAAAAAAAAATAGCATTTAAATTGAGCTTCAATTTTGTGTAATACAATATCAACAGAATGCTACAGAGCAGGAGTGGCAAACCTTATGTCATGGCAGACCAAATTTTAAAGCAAAGTTGTTCTTGTTTTGTTTTTTTACAAATTTTAGCAAACCCCACAATTTTTTTGTATTTGGTGGGTAAAAAGAATTATCTGCATAAAAATGACTTCAAATAAATACATTGTATAATTGAATCCATGCATTCATTTGGAATTAACAGGCTTCTCATCTAGAAGTGACTAGTAAGAACACTGTTCAATACCAAAAAACATTGACATATTGAAAATCATACATATTCCATATAGTATTGAGCTCTTCTGACTACTTTTCAGAGCAGCAACAAGAGTTGTATAAGTAAATAGTATTCTAGCACTCGATGCCAAGCTCATAGACATTTAAATGGTCAATAATCACTAACACATCGTTGATCAGTAGGAAAAACCTATAACTTTTCACACCATGCATTAAATACAGTTGCTGCTACTTACACTATAAAAATATTTGAATTTAATAATTTAACTTACTTTGCGAGAAAGACAAAATGAAGGAAAGAAACTCTATTATTAAGACACTTGACATTGTATACCGGTAGAACAAAGTATTAGGCTGTAACAAAAGTTTTCCGCCAAACAAATGTCTTAATAAAGTTAGAGAAAAAACAAGAAAGTGGTATCTTTAGTGCGGGTAGTAAACACCACCCGAATCTGTTGTTTTCTGCCAACGTTTTGGTAGTTTTTCGAAGCCTTTGGCCCAGAAACTTGAGGGCCGCGAGTCCAAAAACAGAATAACCTCATTTCGGACGTCCCATGCATAATTAAAGATAGCACCAGCAAGATGTAGTTGCAGGTGTGAAAAAAGATATAAGTCTAATGAAGAGATGTCGGGGCTATATGGTGCATGTGGCAAAAGATCCCATTCGAGTCCATACAGAGTCAAATCTGTGAATGCAGACATATGTGATCTAGCATTATCTTGATGAAACATTACCTTCTTGCGCCGGAACTCATTTTGATGTTTTGCCTTGATAGCAGAGTCAACACGGACTAGCATCTAGCTGTACACCTTACTGTCCATGATTTTACCCTTTTCTAGATACTCTTTGTGGATAAGACTACATCAATCCCACCAGATACAAAGCATTATCTTTTTGTTAGTCAAATTGTGCTTTGCGATGCTGTCAACCGGTTTGCCGGGCGCAAACCAACCCTCTTTTCCGATTGTGTTGTTGAAGTAAATCCACTTTTTGTCACAAGTGACGATCCGGTGCAGAATTTTGTCCTTGCGCTGATATTTGAGCAGATTAGTGCAGGCCTGAACACATCTTCCCTTATCTGCTTGATTCAGCTCATGTGGCACCCAGCGATTGAACTTGTACATCAAGTTTATGCTATCCATAGCGCGACTAATGGACATGGCACTAAAGTCTAACTCCTTAGCTAGCTCTTGAGTGGTTGAATACTGATATTCTTCCACATGTTCTCGCAGGCGGGCCTCATCAACATCAGTAGGTCTGCCAGAGCGCTCTGTTTCTTGAATGTCATAGTCCTTTTTTAACTTTCGGTACCAAACCTTCACAGTGGCATATGATACAATAATAGTACCTAAAGTTATACACATAATTCGGTGACATTCTGCAGCTGACTTTTTGCAACAGAACTGGAAGCAAATGCTGGTCCTAATCTGGTAGCGTGATAGTTCCATTTCAGACACCTTGTACTTAATGATAACGATATTTTTTTTACAAATTTCAGAACACAGTGTTATAAAGCAAGTCTCTTTCAAATGCTAAAAATCGTTTGACAAAATATGCACAAACACGTGAACGCGAGCTGTTTGAAAAGACGATATTAGCCGTGGCAGGAAACTTTCGTTACAACCTGATATCTAAATCTATTTTGGCTGGTATCATGTATCATTGGAAGCAAAAGACGTTTTACAAAAATTCATCTCATTTTAGATCTCAGTTCAGATTTAATGAGATTCAACCTGCAAAAAATTTTTTTGTAGATTTGTGTTTCCAAATAATGTACACATAACTAACGACTACTTATACAGCAATGTAAGGATAAGCTTTTTCTCTTACTATTATTCTAGCTACACCTGATTATTTCTTAAGCAATCCAACTCCAAGAAGCATGCAAAATATTTTGTTACAAGTTATGACAGATTATTACAAAGTGTCCAGGATGCAAAAGGTGCACGAAAATCAAAGCATGTTTCCTTGATTGTAGCATTTTTGCTCAAGGGCAATCCCAGATAGGAAGTTCCAAATATAAAATTGCTGTACTGCTATTGCAGAATTTTTTATGACATTGGTAGGCAAATTTACAAATTTCCTCTTTATTTTATTTCATATATTTTAATTAAAAAAGCATTAAAATTTAAGATATTTTTGCAACAGGATTGCTACTTATATAGGAGAATGAAATTCCCCTGACTTTTCCAGGTGTATTTTAGAAAAATTTCCGCCTAGTGATGCATTGTGAACTAGACACGCCAAGAGTAAAATAAATATTGTATCCCTTGAAAATATTAAATTTTAACTATAGATAATATTGATTGAAATTTTCTCATATGCATCCCCCTCCTTCCCCACCAAGAAACATACAAATTAGACATGGATTCCTTAAAAATTTATGAATGTTTCAAATAAAGTTTTCCTCAAACTGAGAAAAAAAAATCAATATAATATTTTGTATTGAATCATAATTCATTTCTAGCAAATATCACAATCTCACCTAAGTCCAAGTTTAGACAAAGAGGGTGGGAGAAGCAAAAATTTCTGGGTGGGGGTTGAGGAGATTCGAAATGATTTGTAAGTTATATTAATTGTAGCTGAGAAAATTTTAAGAGAAAGGTGACTTAAATGAAACTTCTTATAACTGGAATTTGCAAAAACATAAAAGATTTTCTCATCCATCATCCGACGAAGCATGTACTTATGTGGCGATCATGATGAAATTTTGTTAAATTCCCTGACTTTTCCAGATTTTGGATAAAATATTGATTCCCTGACTTATTAGGCCAATTTCCAAATTCTCTGACTTTTCCAGGTTCTCCAGGTGGTGTAGCAACCCTGTTGTAATTACAAAAACTAAATAAGGCTATGCAAGCCATGGACTGACCACTCCTGCTGTAAATAGATTTACCCGCCCGGGCTGGTTTTTTATAAAAAACTCATTTTTTTTTTTACAACCCTGATAAGATTGTTGTGTTTATTTTATTTTTGTATAATGAAGCTGACTAAGACGGAATTTCAAGGGACAGAAGAAAAATTCTGTGTTAAACAGATTACCGTCTTAGCAGGTATGGTATTCTTACTGTAAGGACAATGACATTTTTACATTTAAGACAGGATTCTGTTGTAAACAAGTTCTGTTATCTTAGGGTTTAATGTATTTTATTAATGATTTTATTATTTTATTACTGAAGATTGTTATTTGTGAGGAAGCTGGAATCCATAGGCCACATTTTAGCATTTTAATCCAATTTACCTGGGGAAAATTGTCCATTTAAGACTATAAAGTCACTCCCATCTATTAAGACTATAAAGTGTTCACAAAGATTGTATTTGCAATCAGGATTGCCATTTATTTCGGCAATCAAATTCCTTGCACTTTCCTGAGCAAAAAATTAAATTTTCCCAGAGTAATACCTCTGAGAATTTTGGAAAATTTCAATGGATAAATTTTGCAAAATGCTAAAATTTAGTTAAATTCCTTGTTTTTAATACTCATTTTAAAATTCCCTCAGTTTTTCCAATACAGTGGCAACCCTAAAGATTATTATTTCTGATTAAGATGGAATCAGAGTCCCCATTTTGGCATTTTAATCCCATTTACCCAGGGAAAATTGCCCATTTAACCCGGAGGTTTTAATGAAACCCGCCCGGGCTGGGTGTTTTTAAAATAAAAAACCCAGGTTTTTCACAACTCTATACTACTGCCATCTATACATTTGCATACCGCAATCCCATGACTTTTGTCACCTCAGTGTATACGATAAATTATATCTCTCATTATTGCATTTCCAGTTGATTTTTTAAAAATGACATCAATAATGTTTTTAATTGTTACAATAAAAAAAAAATAAACAGATAGATGTATTTAGAGGACATTAAAAATCTATACAACTGGTAAAAACTTACATATAAGTGCTACTAATTTAATATTTTATTACTGTTTTGTAAATATGGTATTGAAATTATCTAATGGTAAATATGTTTGAGAGGTTTGACATCAGAAGTACTTTGTATAAATTATGGAAAAAAAATTATAAGTTCCATTTAAAAATCCATGAATTAAAAAATATATGCATATATTATTATTACAGATATGCACATAAAATTTTAAAATGTAAATCTTAAAAAAATTTAATAAAAACAGTTTAGCAAAAAAAAAAAAAAAAATCTACACATAAAATTAGTTTAATTGTCGTCAATAAAAATGTTGTTAGCTTAAAAATTGCAGAAAAAATATAAATTTTTGTTATTACTTAGTTATCCCGTCGACCAATTTCGCCAAATTATACAAATTGACATAATTTTTTTTTTAAATATTGAAAGAACAAATAAATTGGTATAACATTAATAAAAATACAAATAAAACGTCGTAATAAAAATCACTTGATGACGTAAACACGTGTTACCTGCTTAAAGTCAAGTGAATGTGACATTTAGGATCAACCATTATTGGCATTTAATCTTACAGTTTTGCGATAAATTTTTGGCTGACGAGATAACTAAGTAGTAACAAATTTTCATACAAATTTCGAAAATGTAACGCAATTTATTGGGAAAATATCAAAAAGTTCAAAGCAGCCTAAGTCCTAATTTAGCGTAAAACTTATAACATGTCACAAAGGTAATATTAATAAAAAAGAAAATTGGGGTACAAGACGGGTTTGAACACACCATCTGGGGTATAACATACTTGCACGTTACCTCCATGCTGCCAAGTAGGCATCATAAACAGCAAATTAAAAGGTATTCGAAAAGTATGCTGAACTTTGACCCTACCCCAATTTCTTAAAAACTAAGCCCCATTTGAAGAAAACCTTTCATGGGAGTAATTAGTGATGTGACCCCTACAACATACTTTAAAATCATCAAAAACTGCGCACATCATGTTTGGTGGTCCCCTTGTTAGTGAAATTTATTGAAAACACAAAATTCTTTGAGAATTGCTCTTACTTCTGAATAAATTTCATGGTTACCTGGCATTCTTCTGGGTAAAAAGATTGAAGACGAAATAAGAGGCAAGGCAAACCATGTCTTTAAAGCATCATCTGTAGCTGCATACTGACTGATGCTTTTACTTTCGATAAAACTACAGCCGATTTGGTTCCTATAAATATGCAAAAATTCTAAGTACATTTTGTAAACACAAAAATACATAACTGAATAACAATTTTTCAGCAAACTTTGAAGTAGATAAGTAAAAACTCAGTGTTGAAATTTTATTCACCTCGACAGCTTTTAACACATGAAATACTAAATCAAGCAGTGTGAGTAAAGAATTCACTGTTGCTGTTGAGATTTTCAAAAATCGCCAATTTTGTGCACGCTTGCATCTTGTCTCCTAGAATTGCAACATATGAGAGACACTATGCAAGAGCGAGCAATTCAAGATAGCAATAATAATCCAAATAAAGAAAAAATATGCTTTTTACAACATATTGGTAAAATAGATTTTAACAAGTTAAATTTTTCACAAATTTCAAAAATCAATTTATTTATCTTAATATTTTTTAAATCAGCATTAGGAGTATGGGCTTGAGGGTGAGAGATTTTCTTTGTCAGGGGGAGGGGGTGTTCTTCCCCCCATCCCCTTGAGCTCCAATAAGTATTTTGCGCAAACATTAATAATTTTAAAATGATAGAAGAATACGTTATATATCATTAGCATATTTGATAGCAAATAAGGGTATCATTCTATGATCGTGCATTTAACTTTGCATATTCCGCGATTGTTCGACAAAAGTCTCATAATATGAGACTGGTCGGCAAAATTCGTATATTCTGTGATCGCTCGTCAAAATTCACTATTCACATATTATGTGATCACTCGACAAAATTTGCATATTATGCGATCACTCGACAAAATTCGCATATTCCGCGATCGTACAACAAAGTTTGCATATTACTCGTTCATGCAACTAAGTTCGCATATTACTCGATCATGCGACTAAGTTCGCATATTACTCGATCATGCGACTAAGTTTGCATATTACTCGATCATGCGACTAAGTTTGCATATTACTCGATCATGCAACTAAGTCTGCATATAACTCGATCATGCGACTAAGTTCGCATATTACTCGTTCACTCGATAAAGTCCGCATACTACTGGATCGCAGGACAAAATTTGCATATTACTTGATCATGCGACTAAGTTTGCATATTACTCATTCACTCGATAAAGTCCGCATACTACTGGATCGCACGACAAAATTTGCATATTATTTGATCAATTTGCAAATTTTATTCCGCGAGCGTTTCATGATGTTGGATTTAAAGTTTATTTTCCCATCCCTTTCCATCCAGTTATGCAATGTAAACCTGGATTCCTAAAAGTTATTTCTTTTTACTTACTTACTTCTTTCATGGCACATCTGGCAATTGTTTATGTTTTCATGTCACGACTGAGCAGTGTTGTTTCCAAATGGTGAATGCCAAATGTTCCCAAATTCTCTTGACATTCAGCCATTTTGAGTTGCAATTACAATCTCTTTATAGTACAAGATCCGGTATAAGAAATATATACCCTCATTTGTTATTTAATGATAACAAAGAATATATGTTAGATAATGTATAGATTGATACATTGAAAATAGGTTGCCTAGCTAAATCACGTGCCGATAATGTTAAACAATAAAGTGTTTAATTAAATTTTTTTGATCAACTTCCTCGATTTGTTATTTATGAAAGTCGAGAATCAGCTGAGAGAACATACCCCGAGGAATTAAAAAAATAAGGGTTGCCTACTCTCGACTCTGCCCAACTATGGGGTTGCCAGGTATAAAAAGGTAAGTAAGCGTTGTTAATGTACCCTCATAAGTTATTTAATCGAATTACACATCAAATGAAAGCTTATTTTATTCCCATTCCAACCGTATTAGGTTGCCTTATCAAAAAATTGCCTGAATCCATGGTTGCCTAGATTTAAGATGTTCAATTTTCTGCGTGAGCGTTGAGAGTGACAGAGAAGTGTAGCGCGCAATTCCATTTGACAGACAAAGATGCAGCGAATTCTTTTTTAAGATTTCTCCGATAATGTAAATATTAAAGATGATATCAAATATTTTTTCACTCACACATTCATTTATCAATCATTAATCAATACATAATTATGAAATAATAAATTTTTCCGTTCAGAATGTCCGCTTTTCAAAAAGAGATTTTTTCGATCGTTTAAGCGCGGATTAAATGCTGATAAAAGTTAAATAAAATATCACATAATGATATAAATATTTTTATTTTAATACATAAATTTATCAATAACAAAATACAAAGGTTTTATATAAAACACTTATTCACATTCAGAATCGTCAGAAATGTCACAATCTAATTTTAATTCTTCATCGTTTTTTCTGTTTTTCGATTCTCTTAATATGTCTTTAACTTGTAAGTGTGTTGGATCTCCTTTAAACCACGAAGGCTTCAAATAACCATCCCAAAACCAACCACAATCTTCAGGATTGACTTTAAGGCAGCATGCATCGGTTGCATGAAGCCACATAGAATTAATATATATTGTGCGCAAAATTTTCTGTTTTAGTGAGATCCAGCACGTTGGTATCATATTGGAGTCGATGCCTTTAATCTTGTTCATGAACTGTTCTTTGTCTTTGTTCATTGAATATGTTTTTTGGAACAGCTGATATCTAGCGTCATTGATATTATAACATTGCTTGATCACATAAAGAAAGGCGGTAAACTCCTGAACAGGTTGAATTTTATCTTCTAGGTGTACATCTAATGGATCCGTCAATGATGCGAATATTTCCTGGAAATCCGTTCGTCTTGAAAATATTTTATAAGGCTTGACTTTCCCTTTATTATAAAAAGCCGTTGTGTAATCACAGCCCGTAAATGCGTGGAAAGCTGGCAGGCCCAGGCATAAAGTAAAACCTAATTTCATTGCAAGCTCGGTACAGTTAATGCAATCAAGATATTTCTTATTGCTTTTCTTTGATGATGAACCGGCCAACCAAATTTGAGTCTGCGGAATTTTGTGAATAGTGGCCAGTAAAATTACCAAGATATCGGTATCATTTGCCTTGACCAATATTTTCGAATTAGGTGGCGCTTTTGATATATGAAACATTATCCGCGTATCTGCCTCTTCATGTTGACATAAATAATCTTCTTCTTCAAGCTTCACGACGTGTTTTCCGACAGTATGGTAAGAAAAACAGCGTTCTCCAACTGTTATGAAATTTTTTTTTGTTTTGGATTATTGAAAGTAGATTATCATTTTCCCAGTAATTAGCCAAGAATTGTACCAGGGCTTCTTTGAAACGGTAATTTTTGAGATTTCCGAGAAAATCGCTAGGTCTTGGTTGAAGAGGCCCTAGGATGACATACGGTCTATCGAACTCCAGTCGACTTTGCCGTTCACAGTCTTTGATAGAGGGCGTTATGTGTCTATAAAAAATTATGTGTATTTCAGGGGCATTACATGAGCACAATTTTATTAAGATCGATTCAGCAATCTTGTCAAATGTCTGCGGCATAGATGATCCGATAATATACAGGTAATAAAAACCGTCTATTATTTCAATATCGATACCAGTAGGCTCAACTGTTTCGACGTTAGACTTTAATATTTGGGCTAGTTTTGGATTTGTCAGTTTTTAGCAAGTCACCAGTACACGAGAAAAGAGCAGGCGGCACAGGCGCTAATGGAAACATTAAGCAATACTCTATGTTGATGTCTTTCTCAATACTAATCGCAAGTAATCGGACAAAGATGTCTCGTTCCATTTTAAGAACAGCCTTTTGAGTTTTATCTTTGCTGGTTTGAGCTTTGACGACAGACTGTGAAGCGAAATTCTGGATTTTGCTACGCTTTATCGGTCTTCCGAACCTTCCGGGAGTGGAATTGCATTCTGAAATAAATGTCATTTTTTGTTGATTTCCAACCGACTTAACGTTGATTAGAAAATCGCAAACTTCAGTTGATGCTGCCTTACCAGTTGAAATATTGAACAGAATATTTTTATCTATATTCTCAACGAAAGGATTCAGCGTATCTCTTATAGTCTTAATGAAACTCTGAAGACTTTCGTTATCCTTTTTGATTCGACACTTCTGCAAGGCATGACAGGTATCATCTTTTTGCAATAGACTGACATTTTCTTTAACGGTAGATACAATTTTGGTCCTTATGCTGTCACTAAGTGCCCATCTTTGTCGCGCTGATATAGACTCTGCTGCAAGATTATATGTTAATTGATTTGAGGCATCAGCATTAATGGTTTGTTCTAACGTGAAGTCAACCGGTGATCGGGAGAATTCAGATTTGGTACGTCGGATACCAAATGCTCCTCGTCTAAATTCAGATACCACACGCGAATTGCGGTTCTGCGCCTTCATAAGATTGTTGACGTACATAATGGACCACCTGGCATAATTTGGCTGGTTCAATGAAAAGAACAAATCGGACATGTTGTAAATGGAGTCTATGTACAGCTCAAAATCACTACACCGGATGCTTCTTGAAAACCGAAGAAACAAATTAATGAACTCACAGTGCTGGAGATAGTATTGAGCCGTCTTCCCATGCTCACTGAGCAAAGTTGAAAGTCACCAAGAAAGTGAAAATGTGTAAATTTTGAAAGATTATTGTAACGATTGTTTAATATAATAAACTTTATAAATTAATAAAACATCAGCTGTAAAAATTTTTCTACCAAATGGGAATATTTATAAAAATTTTTGGGACCTGTAAAGTGCAATATTTCGTATATTTTTATATTACACCATCGCTTTATATGGTTTTAAATCCAATTATATCATATTTACTTGACGTATAATATTCAAGACGAAAATTTCAGCTTGTTTTTCGTGGCGCTTAAATCTTTCACCCATCATGTACAATATGTATATATATATCCATGCATGAACATAGAATAAATATTAGATATATAAAATAGAATATCTATTCTATGTTTATGTATTGGTATAACATTCTGCTGAAAACGTAAACATGCAACATTAAAAAAAGAAATATTACAATAAGATAGACGCTAAATAACAAAGATATTATAAGAAAGGGAAGTTTCTTCCCCATAATCACTAAAGGCGCTGCGATCGCAATTGCATTACCATTACGCTCTATGGAACTGTCCGATCTTGTATGTTAATCTGTGCCTCGCTGCATCTTTGTCTGTCAAATGGAATTGTGCGCGCAACGCTTCTCTATCACACTCAACGCTCACACAGAAAATTGAACATCTTAAATCTAGGCAACCATGGATTCAGGCAACTTTTTGATAAGGCAACCTAATACGGTTGGAATGGGAATAATATAAGCTTTCATTTGATGTATAATTCGATTAAATAACTTATGAGGTATATTAACAACGCTTACTTACCTGTTTATACCTGCCAACCCCATAGTTGGGCAGAGTCGAGAGTAGGCAACCCTTATTTTTTGAATTCCTTGGGGTATGTTCTCTCAGCTGATTCTCGACTTTCAAAAATAACAAATCGACGAAGTTGATCAAAAAAATTTAATTAAACACTTTATTGTTTAACATTATCGGCACGTGATTTAGCTAGACAACCTATTTTCAATGTATCAATCTATACATTATCTAACATATATTCTTTGTTATCATTAAATAACAAATGAGGGTATATATATTCCATAGACCGGATCTTAGACTATTATTTTTCTTTCATTATTTAAACTTGTTTCATGAAAATTCATGATTAATTTTTGTATTTTGATAAAATGAAAATTTTTTTTTTTTTTTTTTTTTTTGCTTACCAATTGGGGAAATTTATAAATTTTTCATGATTGATGAAATTCACGAATTTTTTCTTGAGCGATTGACGAAATTCGCAATTGTTTGATTAAATGCTCTATTTTTCACACGTCTGATCGAAGATTCCCCCCCCCCCCCCCATGCCCGAGTGATGAAATTTGAGAGTTCTTGCGTGACTGCTTCACGAAACTTTAAGATTTTATTCATTGCTAGATCAGAAAAAGATAGCTACAATGTGTGATACATGACACAAATAACCTTTTCCTTGGAAACACGAAATAAGAACCCCTGTTCATAGCTGCCAACTTTTACGCTTTTTTCCTACCACTATTTCTAATCAGAAAAATTTCCCTTATTTAATCCTATGTTTTCGATAATTAAATAAGACAAATATCTCTGTTAAAAAATAGTGGTTGGAAAAAAGCGTAAAACTTGGCAGCTATGCCTGTTATATTTTGGGCTATCCTTGAGTATTCGCCTGGAGATGGCTGACATATCTTTCTTATTTTGCAATTTTTGCTGGTGAAGTCTCAACAACAACTGGATGTTCTGGCAACACAGAAAATGAAGTGTCCTTGTGACTGAATTGTGGTATGAACTAATTTACCAAGTGCTCATTTATAGACACTTAAGGCTTAAAAATTTTCGCTTTTTTTTTTTTTTTTTTTTTTTTTTTTTTTAAATAGAGATTAAATATTAGAAAAAAAATCCAAATAAAGGAATTTTCAACAGAAATCAGCATTTGAAATGTTATTTGTTAAAAAAAGATTGGGCTGCATATGTTTTTATACCAGGTTGTATACCACATTGTTTTGATTTAATTTGCATTATTTTGATATCTTCAACATTTTTTTTTATAATTTTTTTGCTTTTAAAACAGTATTTTTGAAAATAATTTAACAATTTATCTTTTAAAATGTGATTTTTTATTAATTTTGATATTTTAAATATATTATTCTTAATATTTCTATGTTCTGGAGTAAAAGTTACATTTTTAAAACAATTTTTTTCATTATTTTGATTTTTGTAATCTCAGTATTTAGATACATTTATGGCTAAATTCTTATTTTGCTGTAATTTCGCAATCTATATTTTCAAAAATGTATTTTTGCTGTACTTACCATTTCAAAAATCTTGGTTCATTTATGTATTTACCATTTGCTCATTGCGGTTTCGCTCACCCCCCTCCAATTTATCTTTTTTTGTAAATAACATTTGGAATGCCGATTTGTGCTGAAAATTTCTTTATTTGAATTGCTTTTCTTCTTATTATTATTTTTTTGTAATGTTTAACCTATATTTTAAACTTTTTAAGCCGAATGTTGCTATAATTGACCACTTGGTGACAATTGCCGGTAACCAAGTGGTTTCGTCAAGTTTAACAATGTTATGATTTAAAAATTTTGAAAATACAGAGACTAAAAATTAAAAAATAAGAAAAGCAATCCAAACAATGAAATATTCAACAGAAATCGGCATTCCAAATGTTATTTGTAAAAAAAGAGAGTTGGGCGGAAAGGAGGTGTAATTTAATGAGCAAATGGTTAAACTGAGATAAAAAATTTTGAAATGCTAAAGTAACACAAAAATTCATTCTTAAACATACAAATTGCAAAATTGCAGCCATAAAATAAAAAAAATAGCCATAAATGTATCAAAAAACTAAGATAGCAAAATCAAAATAATGAAAAAAGTTGTTTTTAAACATATAAATTGTAAATAATTTTTAAAAAAAGGCTTGGTTATTACTCCAATACATATAAATACTGAGAATAATATATTGAAAATATCAAAGTGAAAAAAAAATCTCATTTTAAAAGAAATCGAAACTTGTTTCAAAAATAGAGTTTTAAAAGCATACAATTTTTATAAAATAATGTCACATTCATAAAAAAAAAGTAAATACATACAATTTTTATAAAATAATGTCACATTCATAAAAAAAAAGTAAATACATAAAAATTTGGTACACTACTTAGTTACCCTGTCGACCCATTTCGCCAAATTATATAAATCGCCAACCACTCGCCAAGTTACACAAATTGACATAATTTTTATTTTAAATAACGAAAGAATAAATAAATTAGTATAACATTAATAAAGAACAAATAAAATATTGAAATAAAAATCACTTGACGTAAACACGTGTAACTTGCTTAAAGTCAAGTGAATGTAACATTTACAATCAACCGTTATTGGCATTTAATCTTATAGTTTAGTGATAGATTTTTGGTCGACGGGATAACTAAGTAGTACCAAAAATTCTAATAATAAAATGTTGAAAATATCTAAATAAAGCAAAAATTTACAATTAAAAAGATAAATGGTTAAATTATTTTTAAAAATAGGGTTTTAAAAGCATACTATTCATAAAAAAATGCCTACATGTGCTTGACGCAATAATTTAACATTCATAAACAAAAAAAAAGTAAATACTACATAAAAACTGAGTTTTTATGCATTCAACCGGAATTGACATTCAAAATGAACTCAATTTTTTATTATTTTAATTTAATTTACTTTGATATTTTCAAGATTTTATTTTTACCATTTGCTCATTATGCCCCCCCCCCCTCCCACCTCTATCTTTTTTTTTTTTTTTTTACAAATAACATTTGGAATGCTGATTTCTGCTGAAAATTTATTTATTTTAATTGCTTTTCTTCTGAATATTTTTTTTTTGTAATGTTTAACCCAGGGGTGTAAAAATCTAGGCACCAGCAGGCAGTCTTCCACCACTAAACTTTATTAGTTTTCTTCCCTTAAATTTTATTAACATTCTTATAGAAAATTCAGACGAAATATTAGACGAAAAATAATGAATAAAATTTAGTGGTGCGAGTCTGTCTGTTGGCACCTAGATTTTTACACCCCTCATTTAACCTATTTTTAAAACTTTTTAAGTCGAATGTTGCTATAATTGACCACTTGGTGACAATTGCCGGTAACCAAGTGGTTTCGCCAAGTTTAAGTATAATAATGTTATGTTTTAAAATTTTTGAAAATACCGATTAAACATTAAAAAATAAAAAAAAAAAAAACAATCCAAATAAAGAAATTTTCAACAGAAATCGGCATTCCAAATGTTACTTGTAAAAAAAGAGAGTTGGTCAGAAAGGGCGTGTAATTTGTAATGAGCAAATGGTTAATAAATAAACTGAGATAAAAAAATTTGAAATACTGAAGTAACCCAAAAATTCATTCTTAAACATACATATTGCAAAATTGCAGCCATAAAATAAAAAAATAGCCATAAATGTATCAAAAAACTGAGATAACAAAATAAAAATAATGAAAAAAGTTGTTTTTAAAAATATAAATTGTAAATTATTTCAAAAATAAGGCTTGGTTATTACTCCAATACATATAAATACTGAGAATAATACATTGAAAATATCAAATTGAAAAAAAAAATCTCATTTTAAAAGAAATTGAAATTTGTTTCAAAAATAGTTTTAAAAGCATACAATTTTTATAAAATAATGTAACATTCATAAAAAAAAAAAAAAAAAAAAAAAAAAAAAAATAGTAAATGGTACATAAAAATTCTAATAATAAAATTTGAAAATATCTAAAGCAAAAATTTACAATTTAAAAGATAAATTGTTAAATTATTTTCAAAAATAGGGCTTTAAAAGCATATTCTATTTATAAAAAATGCCTCAATGTGCTTGAAACAATAATTTAACATTCGTAAGCAGACAAAAATAAAAGGTGAATGCATAAAAACTCAATGCCTCAATGTGCTTGAAGCAATAATTTAACATTCGTAAGCAGACAAAAATAAAAGGTAAATGCATAAAAACTGAGTTTTTATGCATTCAAACAGGAATCGACATTCAAAATGAACTCAAATTTTTATTAATTTAATTTGCCTTATTTTGATATTTTCAACATTTTTTTTATTTTTACCATTTGCTCATTCCCCCCCCCCCCTCCTCCAATTTATTTTTTATTACAAATAACATTTGGAATGCCAATTTCTGCTGAAAATTTCTTTATTTGAATTGTTTTTCTTCTTATATTTTTTGTAATGTTTAACCTATTTTTAAAACTTTTTAAGCATTACGTTGCTCTAATTGACCACTAAGTAACAATTGCCGGTAACCAAGTCAAGTGGTTTCGCCAAGTATAACAATGTTATGTTTTAAAATTTCTGAAAATACAGATATTAAACATGAAAAAATAAAAAAAGCAATTCAAATAAAGAAATTTTCAACAGAAATTGGCATTCCAAATGTTATTTGTAAAAAAAAAGAGAGTTCGGCGGAATGAGTGTGTAATTCGTAATGAGCAAATGGTTAAACTGAGATAAAATTTTTTGAAATACTAAAGTAACACAAAAATTCATTCTTAAACATACAAATTGCAAAATTTTTCAATGCATATTACCTACTGTGAAGAGGAGGGACGGGGGCTTTCTCTACTGTACAAAAATAAGTTAAATATTACTTACGGAGAAAAATAAAATAACTCAAACTGTTTTTTCGTACAAATTACATAAAGAAATAGTAGTAACTAATTGTGTCACTAAACGTTCCCCCTTCCCCTTGTGTTATAATCCAGGCTGCTGCATTAAATGGAACATTTGAGTAAAAAGCTAATCACATATCTTTTGCTTTTATACTATAACTACAATCATATGTTCATTATTGTACTATTCTTAAAATAGCACTTTCTTTTCTGAACATTTTTATACCGAACAGAAATATATCAAAACCCCAAAATTCCAGTAATGGACACCCTCTGTTTCAGTAATGGACACATAATGTTCCAGTAATGCACACGAAATAAAAAGACACAAATTTTGAAAGAAAATATAAATTTATTAAGTGAAGTTTAGGGCTCTTAGCATGTTCATTAAAATTTTTACTGAAAAAAATTTGACACTTAACATTATTTTTTGCTTCCTCACTGGTTTGAGTAAAAATGTCAACAATAACTCAGATTATAACACATTCAAGGGGGAGCTATGAAAAAAATAACAAAAGCTAAATTTGTATTGTTATTGTTCTTATAAAACAAAAACATTGAAGTTTCTCCATTACTGGCACATCTACCCTATTAATATAAGCTAGGTTCAACAGGTATAATTTGATTAGTCAAAGGAAATTATGACATTGCAAATTACATTAAATAATCATTTTTTAATTTAAATACTTTTTATGCCAAACAAAAACTTGCCTTGATTACAGCATTAAGCTTAGAAACAATTATTTAAAGCTTTTCTGTTTATTTATTATGCAAAATATCATAAAAGCTTTCCAAATTGTATTATCTTAGTTTGTTTACATTCTAATACTTTGTTTACATTATTCTAAAAACTTAGAATTTACTGTAATCGATTATTTTTTTCTTTAAATCTATTTTGAATTGGTGCGATCGTAGAACGTATTTAATTTAATGCTTATTCTTTCATACAAATTCGACATTTCATCGTATACGACATATAGTTCATAGATACGATATCGTATATTATTAATGTCTCTGATAGTACATGTACAGTAATAATAGAAAATAAAACTACATTATTACACAAAAATGCATACTTACATTATTGAAGAATGTTTCTGATTCATTTAAAATCTTTTAACTTGTAATGTGGGCGAAAATACATGACACGTCGGACACGCTGTTACGCGGGAGAAAAATCAAACATCAGATACAATACATAAACATGGCCGCCACAGAGCATTTCGCTTCTCCCCTTTCCGGTTGCCTCATACAGACGCGCATGGAGGAAATTCTTGTAGGCAGATATTCCTTGTCAGACGCAAACATCTGCTGTCGGAAAACAGTTAAACTGGGGATAAACAGTAGCAACGCTTTTAGACAAAATAATATTGCCATAATACACTGTGATGTTTTTTAATAATTTGAAGTTGTTAATGAACACATGTGATTGAAAAGCGGGCTGTTTTTTTACAATTATTTTTTACAGTGTATTCAGTAATCCACAATATGTCAAGCGCAGCGGTTCTTAAATTATTAGATAAGATCTATTTTTCTTATTTCTTCTACTTGTGGAATATAAGATTGAAAAACTTTTTTTTTCAGAATATTAAATTTGTGATATATTAAATAATGATGCTCATTAAAGCTTCGAGAGAAGAAATCTCGGGGCTCCGGATTGTGTAATTACTTATTCAATGCATGATGTGTATAAGCACATTCTGGAAAATTTCCAATATATCTGGATAAGATAAATCTTTTTTATTGAGAAAGGCCTTGATATTCAAGTTAAAGTGGGAGCCTTCAACTTTTTTTTTTTTTTTTTTTTTTTTTTTTTTTGCTATTAAAAAATAATTCCGTAAGTTTATCCCCTCTTATTTAATAGAAAAGTTATTTATCATTAAAGGGACGGAGGACGTTAAAATTTTTAATTTTTAATTTTCATCATAGAGATATGGAATTTTGTGCAAATATACATTTCGAAAAGAAATTTATAATCTTATATAATTTTAAGATTTTGTTTTAATTTAAAATTTTAAAATGAAATTTTTAAATGCTGCATGCGTCTTAAATTTTGAGTTATTTACTCAATTTCCCATTTTAATAACTTCAAATTCATTTTAAGCAAATCAGTGTATCGATTTTTTAATCCCTTGAATAGTTAATTTTTTAAAGATTATTATTTCTTAATTCCATTTCATCAAAATTTCGCCTTTAAATAAGTTAAAAATCAAATTTTAATATCTTTAAAAAGTCAGATTTAAAATCCATACACAATTTCTTTGAAAACAATATAAGTATTCTTCCTTATCATTTTCACGATTTTTAAAATTTCAAAAAATAAACACATAGAAAAAAAAAACAGATTTAAAGTATATTAACGGGTCCAAATAACGTTTGTGTACAAAATTAAAACTCTTATAACTTTGCAAAAAATCATCGTATCTGCATACTGTTTTTCAAACCGGACCCAGTAAATCTGAAAAATAATAATACACAAAAAAAGAAACTTCAATTTTGGGTCTATTTTGGATCAAATGAAGGTCCACGATCGTTTTAAGAGGATTCGGCGCCCTTTGATGAACGTTAAAGATATATATATATATATATATATATTACTGTTGTGCATGTACTTATAATATACACATAATATTATAGGTAATACTTAGAAATACTCATTTTGACGAAAACAAACAACATGTTAAAAATTGAAAATTTTAATATATATATATTTTTAATTAAAGTATTCTAAAGCTTGCTGTTTTTAGATACATTCATTTGTTTAAAAACACTGAAACTTACACAAATATTTGTCAAATAACCCCATTATTTTCTAATATATTCAACATAGCTTATATAATAAGAGTAAGGATCAATTTTACAATTAATGATTTAATTTATGGGGGAAAATAAAATATATAAAGATAAGCAAAAGCGCAACAAAAAAATAATTTATTCAACGTCTCGATTTTACATTTTTTTTTCTTTTCATTTTATTATAAAATTCGTTCAAAATACAATTAAATACACTATATTGAAGACACAAAAAATAATCTGACTGATTTGACAAATATTTGTCTTAGTGTTTTTTTAGTGTTTTAAATATAGAAACGTATAAAAAAAACCTGCAAAATTTAAAATTCTTTAATTTAAGAAAATATCTATTTTTTTATGCGTCAAATGATTTTTTTCTTGTCAAATCTGTTTTTCTAAGTATTATAATAATATGTGCATATAATAAGTAAATGTACATCAGTAAAAAAAAAAAAATAAAATAAATACCTCAAAGTTCTTTACATAGTACCAAGTCCCCTTAAATAAGGTACCTTTTTGTACAAAAATAGTCGTAGTTTGAAAGTCTCTGTGTCACACGTTAAATGCTTCTAAATAAAGTGATGGTGTTGGCAGATAAAATGACAAATGCAAGATTTTTGCACTCGAGATTCGGCATGTGTGTATGTGTGTGTGTGTGTGTGGGGGGGGGGGGGGGATGGCACTTTGATGGGGTCCAATTTTTCCCAGTTAAAATACATTATTATTATATATTTTTTTTAAACTGAAAAAGTTTATTTTAATTTATTTTATTTTATTTTATTTATTTATTTTTATTATTATCTTTTAATCGAAGAAAGAGATCTATAGAACGAGATTCGATTATATCATGCCATCATTTTTTGAGGGGAGAGAATTTCGTGACGTAATTTATACTTCTATGAAACATTAGTGGTAAATTATAACTCTGAACACAAACTCTCGTACAAACTCTGAACTGTTAAAACTATACATGAAAAATGCAGGTTTGTTATTATTTATAAAGATTTGTATTTTATAAAGGTTTTGTTATATTGTTGCATTACATTTTCCTAGTTTTTTTTACGTTAAAATTATCTATAAATTCATAAAAAAATATTTATTAAAAAACGCTATTTATATATAACATGGAAAAGTCTGATTTTAAAACATTTGGTAACACGATAGATTTTAAAAGACTTTTTCATTAAGATATGCCCATTAAAAAAAAAAAAAAAAAAAAAAAAAAAAAAAAAAAAAAAAAAGGAAAGACTTATTTTAAAATTCTATAACTTCCAAACGGTGACAGATATTTAAAAAATTCTTGCAGGAAGGTTATGCAAGAGGTCAAAAGTTTTTTTACAGTGATTTTCGATTTTAGGTCGAATTACAAAAAATACATGGCGATGTAAGCAATAGGCGCTAAATACAGGCTCGGTTTTTTTGCCTTTCTCTTATTCCATGCGGAAAAAGGAGATTAAAATGTATTGAGTGGGTCCGAAGTGCCAAAAATCGATCCTGAATTTAGCGTGTATTAATCGCAGCGCCATCTATTTTTTTTGTAATTCGAACTAAGATTGAAAATCACTGTAAAAAAAACTTTTAACTTCATACATAACCCTTCTGTAAGAATTTTTTAAATATCTGTCACCGTTTGAAAGTTATTGAATTTTAAAATCAGTCAGTCCTTTTTAGGACACCCGGTATAATCTTTAACTCTTTCTTATACATTGTTTATTTTATGTCACTTAACCTAAAAAAGCTCTTTGGAGACACATTTAAAATGCTTTCTTAAACGAAAACGGCGGAATTATGTATCCTAAAACTTTACTCACTAATTTTAACTCGTGTATATATTTTAAATAATAGCTTGAATATCATTTCTAAATTAAAAAAAAAAAAAGTCATTAAGTAAAAAGTGAAACAGCATGCAGTAGAGTGTCATACAAATTATTATTTTAAGAATTAGGTGTATATCTTATAATGGATAACAGTAATATATCTGATCTAATTCGACCATTAATTCCAACAAAGCATATATTTACACTCTTCTCTTGATGCCTTGGTTTAATGAATGAACTTAAGTCTCCCATAGTAGTTTTGTACGTATCAGTGTATTCCTTTAATTTTGAGCCTGTATATTTTAAATAATTCAAAGTGCAGTCACCGCAGATATTAAAAAAGATGCTACACAAATTTAGACAATTCACCAAAAAATGGAACATTTTGCATTAAGTTTAATATATTAACTTGTTATAGCTTAATATAGGAAATACACTATGATAAACACTTTATTGTATGATACACATTTTCATAAAATCTCCAAATGTTTTGTGTACTCTATCGTCTAATATATTTTAGTAACACTATTATATATATGGTAAATGCTCCTTCTTTAGTGAAAAACGTACAATCAAGTGAATCCCTACTTAATTTATATAAATTTAGAAGTTTTTGATAACTCATTAATTACATTATAACAAAAATTATGATTTAAATTAACAGAATCATGGACTTCATTTTAAGATATTAAAACAATTAGAATTGGTAACAGATCTATTATCAGACCAATTTTTAAGTATTTGTTTACTAAAGTATTTTATATTAAAAATAATACATTTACTCAGTTCGCGATATTTAAAAAAGAATGTGAAGATTTTCCAACAAAAATATGCTCATTAGATTTAGATAATTTTGGAATGATTCAGAGCAATAGTTTTGTGCTTTTATCCATTCATAATTAAATGGGAATATTTAGAATTTTGCAACTCGTAATTACTTTTACAATATTCTTTTATAACTGATCACCAACAGTCACTATTCTTTACACATCACGCATTAAAATTGTGATATTTTTTCAACCTTTTCTTTTCATTTGAAGCATTTCAAACGAATCAACTCACTTGAAGAAGACATAAGTATATATACATACATATAAAATATAAAAATCATACATTTTACATTTAATATAATTATAATACAGTATTTGTTGATGCGTTTTTTTAGTAATTCAGTGTATTTCTATAATTTTGAACCTGTAGTATTTTAAGTAATTTAAAGTGCAGCTACAAAAGATATTATGAAGGATACTACACAAAATTACACAATTCAACAAAAAATGATTTATTTTACATTTTGTTTAAAAATTAACTTCTTATATCTTAACACGTTCACGCCGGCGTCGATATTCATGTTTTTCGCTAAGGGACGGCATTCGAATTCATGATTAACTTCATCTGTCGGCACGGTTCTTCGAATTTTCTGTAAGGTAGAAGCCACACCCATAGTCAATGATATTTTTTGAATGAGAACGAGAATTCTCGTTTCCCATCGTGAATTTTTTAAATTTAAAAAATTGAATTGTTTTTACTACGGAATGTTCGAATATTCAAGTGTGCCCCACCTGTATACACGCCGTCTATGAAACAGTCGAATGTGATCCACCTGTAGTGCACGCCTTCTTTGGAAAAGTAGATTGTGACCCATAGGTGATGCACGCCGCCTGTTGGGACAGTCGAGTGTGACCCACCGGTGTTTCACGCCAGCGTGAAAGTGTTAATGAAGAAAATATACGTTAATAAACACTTAATTGTATGATGGACATTTTTATAAAATCTCCAATTATTTTATTTATAAAATTTCTTATTCAGCATCCTTCATTTACGAAAGCAAATTAAATATTCCTATTCTCAGAGGAAACAGGTTAATTATGCATTGTTCAACCGCATCTGAAGTAAAATTAACGTATTCACCATTTTCAAATACGCAAAATTTAAAAATACAGAATGTTTAATTAAAGCAGTATTTTTAATATTAATTAGATAGCATTATATTGTGGATTTCTTTAATTTAAAACGTGGTCTGCTTAAAGAAAGACGTACTCAGCCCGAAAGAAAATTTAGATTTTATTAAATGATTAAGTTTGTGAAAAGGTAACACCTTATACTTAATTTTAATTATATATATGTATGTGTTTTGGAAACGCTTAACATTTTGAATCGCATTGTTTATATTGATTGTAATTTACTAATACGTATTAGACGCAATATTGTGTATTTCAATAAATGTATAATTAGATGACAATAATAATGTTTAATGCAAATAGATATCCGATTTCCATAACTTTATACGAATAATTTTTTTACCTTTTCACCTATGTTTTTCTTTAAACAAAAATAATCAGTTTTCAAAACTGAAATAAAATTTCATTGATAAAATGTGGATCAGAGAAAAAAATAATTCACAAAAAGAAAAAAACAAACTTTTACGTAATTATATTTTTATTGCAAAACCAGAGAATGATTTTCACATATATTCCATTTACAAAATACACTGCGATAATCACATAATACAAGAGATCTTATATTGTGAAATATGGCAAGTTTGTAAACCTGCATAAAAAAAAAAAAAAAAAAAAAAAACACATTAGAACATAAGCTATTTATAACTGCAAAATGGGGAATAAGAAAATATTACGTGCAATTATTGTCGTCTAAAACTTCCGGTCTGTTTAAAATACGATGAAGATTGGATAGCATAAAAGTCCTTCCGGCCAGTCCCGGGAGGGAGAGGTAGCTTTAATATTCCATATTTTTAAAAAGTAAGCTTATATTATTCAAACACACAAACCTCAATTTAGTGGAAACCGATTATTGGAGATTGAATACAAATTTTTATTAATACTAACTCATTATGAATGAGAATTTAGCGAAATTAGCCAGCTTTATCAGAGCTGCTTTTATTTAAAGTAAATTATATTTGGTTGCCAAATTCAGCGATATCTTGAAGTTCCTGCCATTGTAAGACAACATGGTGGATGAGGCTAATCAGTAAACTTGCTCGAGAACTTAGTAATTCCTGTGCACATGCTTACTCAGATCGGAATCGGTTGATGTACACGAGTGCTGTCGCAGGCAAAAAATCAGATTTTAAAAAATGTCACACACATTACAAATTCAAACTCCTATATCTGAGCCATTTTTAAAAGATAAAGACAAAACAAAAAATGCTCCGGAATTTTTAGATCGAGGTCATGTACTTAAAAGAGAAACCTTTTTGAATTTCTAATTTTTTTGCACCTTACTTTAAATATATATATATATATATATATATATTACTGGCCGCCATTTTGAAACAAGATGGCTGATAAAGCTGGCCAGCGACCTTGGGCAAGACATTGCTATATACTATCCATATGCCTTCTTACATCGAAATAGGTTAATAAATACACGTGTTATCGTGTGACAAACATCAGATCGTTTCAAAATTTCAGCCTTGCTAGAAATTCAAAGTGCTATAATTAAACCATTTTTTTAAGATATAGACGAAACAAAAACTGCTCCTGAATCTTTGTATCAAGGTCAAACACATAAAAAAAATCTTTTTCATTTTCCAATTTTTTGATACCTCATTTTAAATTTTAAATTTTAAAATTTTATTTTAATGGCAGCCATTTTGAGACTATATGGCGAATGAAGCTCGCCAACGAACTCGGTCTAGACATTGGTATATACTATGTACACACCAAGTTATATCCAAATTGGTTCATAAATACGCCTGATATCGCTGGACAAAAATCAGGTCGTTTCAAAATGTCAGCCACAATAGAAATTCAAAGTGCTATAACTCAGCTATTTTTTTTTTAGATATAGTCGAAACAAAAACTGTTCCGAAATATTTGTATTAAGGTCGAACACATACGAAAAAAAATCTTTCTCGTTTTCCAATTTCTTGGTACCTCATTTTAAATTTAAAATTTCTTAATTTTTTTTAATGGCCGCCATTTTGAAAAAGATGGCGAAGGAAGATTGTGAACGAACTCGGTAAGACTCGGTCTATGTATACACCAAGGTACATCCAAATCGATTCATAAATACGCCTGTTATCGCGTGACAAAAATCAGGTCATTTCAAAATGTCAGCCTCGATAGAAACTCAATGTGCTATAACTCAGTCATTTTTAAAGATATAAACGAAACAAAAACTGCTCCGGAATAATTTGTATCAAGGTCAAACGCATAAGAAAAAAATATATTTTAATTTTCAATTTTTTGGTACCACATTTCAAATTTAAATTAAAAAAAATTAAATGGACGCCATTTTGAAACAAGATTGCGGATGAAACTGGCCAACGAAGTCGGTCGAGACATTGGTGTGTACTATGTGTACACCAAAGTACATCCAAATTGGTTCATAAATACGCCTATTATTGCGTGACAAAAATCCGATCGTTTCAAAATGTCAGCCACAATAGAAATTCAAAATGCTATAACTCAGCCATTTTTTTAGATATAGACGAAGCAAAAACTGTTCCGGAATCTGTGTATTAAGGTCAAACACATACAAAATAATCTTCTTCATTTTCCAATTTTTTGGTACATCCTTTTAATTTATTATTTTTTTATTTTTTTAAATGACCTCTATTTTGAAACAAGATGGCGGATGAAGCTGGCCAACGAAGTCGGCCAATACATCGGTATGTACTATGTATACATCAAGGTACATCCAAATCGGTTCATATATACGCCTCTTATCGCGTGACAAAAATCGGGTAGTTTCAAAATGTTAGCCACGCTAGAAGTTCAAAGTGCTATAACTCAGCCATTTTTTAAGATATAAGCGAAACTAAAACTTCTCCGGAATCTTTGTATCAAGGTCAAACACATAAGAAAAAAATTATTTTTTTAATTTTCAAATTTTGGTACCACATTTCAATTTTTTTTTCTTTTTTAATGTAAATGGCCACCACTTTGAAACAAGATCTCGGATGAAGCTGGCCAACAAATTCGATCGAGACATTGGTATATACTATGTATACACCAAGATGCATCCAAATCGGTTTATAAATACGATATCGCCTGTTAAAAATCAGGAGGTTTAAAAATGTCAGCCACGCTAGAAATTCAAAGTCCTATAACTCAGCCATTTTTTAAAATGTAAACAAAACAAAAACTGCCCCAGAATCTTTGTATCATGATCAAACACATAAGAAAAAATATTTTTTTGTTTTCAGTTTTTTCGTACCACATTTCAAATTTATTTTTTTAAATTTAATTTTTGTTTCAAAATGGCGGAATAAGCTGACCAACAAACTCGGTCGAGACATTGGTATGTACTATGTATACACGAAGTTACATCCAAATCGGTTCATAAATACGAGAGTACAGCTGATCGGAGAGTGTGATAAAGATCATATATATATATATATATATTGAAAAAATTATAAAAAATCATACACACAAAAAATCATATGTATGTATATATATAATATATATATATATATATATACATATTTAAAAAGAAAAATTTTGGTGTATGTGTATGTTTTTCCAAACATTATACGCTAAAAAAACATAAAAAAAATAAATAAAAATACCATTACGAAGGGTTGAGGTCGGGAATGCTAAAGAAAGTGTAAAACCATATATATTTGTAGGTGTGTGAGCGTGTATATGTATATGTATATATGCTTATATATATGCTTACATGTACATATGTATATTGTATGGAGATATAAAAAAAAAATACGGGGTATAATGCATTTAACATCATAAAATTCCACATATTGCTTCATCATATAAGGATATATTTTACTATCTCAATATTCCTCATTACTTTTTATATTTTCACTTTTAGTTACTTAATACAGGGCTATATTTTACTATATCAAATATTCCTCATCTTTTTAAATGTTATTTATATTCTTGTTTTTTTATATTACAATATTTTGTCTCTAAAATAGTTAATTTAATCAATTGCCATTTTATTTATTTTTATATAATTCTTTCTTTATTTATTTTTTGTATTAATTTATTCATATTTTTTATTTTTTATTTTTATTTTTATTTTTTTTTTTTTTTTATTCACTCAATACTTATTAAGTTTATTCCTATTTTTTCATTCTAGTTTAACTAAAAGTTAATCTAAGTCTTTTCTTGATTTCTTGAATCAATTTCATTCCTTTTATTTATTTATTTTTTGGGTGGGGGGGGGGGGCTAAAGATGGCAACACTAAATATTATTGTTATTAATCCAGTTCCAATTTACATTTTTCCTTTTCACACCAGATGGCAAAAATTTATGGGTTCCAGTCAGATGCTCAACTGTAGCTCACATGTTAAAATAGTCTTAACTATGTTTTCCATCTTGATTTGTTGTAGTTTTGACTCCTAGTATATAATTCAGGTATTGTGCTCTAATATTTTTTAATATCCTGCATGAGGTTTATCTTTCTTTAAATATCTCAGATTTTTATTATCTATTTTCTGTAATGTTAGGGTTATAAGGAGCTAAATTTTGACATTTTAGGCTTAATGCCGACAAAATTGGATGAAATAACGCATCTTCTATGAATGAACTCACTAGCTCCACTGACGATTCTGTGGGTCATTCATAGTTTCTTATTTTACATACTGGTTTCCTATGTTCATTTCTAAATCATCTTTAGAACTTTACCAATGTCATCATAAATTTGTGATTTCAAGTTTATTATATATATATATATATATATATATATACATCAACATTTGAACGGAGGGTGATTTCGGGGTCTGGGGGTCATGATCGATGAAAATATACTAATTTTTTTTTTTAATCGCTTTCCTCCGAACGGCTGCAATAGGTAGAAATAACGCTTTTTATAATGAAAGCTACCTAAAACTGTTATATTATTTCTGCTGAACACATGCTGGGAGTGATATTGTTTGCAAGTATTTTCTTCCTAAGGTATTTGTTTTTTCTGCGGCAATCGATCCAGGTGGCATTCTTTATATACTTAATATTATGTGAAAATATTGCGAAAATTTCCATTACCAAGTTACCACCAGTTAAGTTTTACCATTAAATTTCCAAGAACATTTTTGTAAAATCACCATACATGAAAGTGAGAGAAAAATCAATTTACATACTTCCAACTTTACATTCCAAACAATATTAGTTTTTTTTTAAATATGTAAACAAGCTAATTTTTTACTCGAGAACTATATACATCATAAAATGATGTTATAAGTCGATATTAAATGTAGTATAAAATCAACAGATAAAATTTTTACAAAGGATCTCTTAATAGAACTCAATAGAATATTTATAATAATTATTATTAGAATATTTATAATTATACTTATTAGAATATTTATAATAATAAATATTATTATTAACATTACTAGTAGTAGCAGTATAGATGTATTGCAGGAGGCATCCCTTGGCGCGAGCATTGTTAATGCACTATTGGGTGCCTGTCAGTACAGTCAAAATGTCAGATCTGTTATTCGAAAATCTACAGCTATTTTTAATTATTGATAATGTCCTAAATAATGATAGATGAAGTTAGACACATACTTCTTATATATTATATTAAGATACAGTGGCAATGTTTGATCAATTCATTTTTATATTCCCTTTTAATATGAGCTTTTACATGCTGATGATCAGTGTGGAAAAGAAAATGAAAGAAAAAAAAAACCGCTACGCATTTTAATCTCCAGTTTGATGAAGAAAAAAACAGACAATTTCCATTTGACAGGAAGTAATATCTTCTTTTAATTTGTTTTATAAAAATATGTTTAAAGGGTCTTCATATCGAATAATAAATAAATAATCGAATAATAAATAAGTCGTCTTCATATTGAATTTGTATAAATATTTTAAATTTACAATATAAACACCTAATTTCGATAACCTGTATTGGTTTTCCTGGAAATTTTATCGTAGAATACCAAACTGAAAGTTATTAGGTTCATTAGTTCAGGAAGAATGAAGGTTAATGTTTAAAAAATTACTTAGCAAAATGAACTGTAACTTTTGATTTGGTTACTTGAAGCTCCTGAAAATGATTTAGATTAACTAATTCAGAGAATAGAATTAATATTTTTTTTTGGAATATTAATTAAAAAATAAAAAATAAATTCGAAAAAGCTTCCGAAAGATTCGAATTTATTATTAATTTACTAGAAATCATGATGTCCATATCACTAAACATTTCCTATTCCTGTCAAAGAAGCTGTTGTGTCGTAAGCGCAGGGAACCATTCCCTTCCAGTAGCTTTTTAACCTTACTGTTCTTGTAAATATAAATGTTTCGTTGTTAAATTGAAAAATTATTGAATGGTACTACCCGAATAAATTATACAATCCAACCTAAACTTGACTATATGGTGTTGGAGTTGTTTATGACGGCTAAATATCTGCTCGAGGGAAATGGGCCAAAAGGGGATGCTGCCCTTTCATGGGGTCTTTCTAAGGAATCCTAACCCGTATTTATGCAAGGAAATCCAACGTTCGAAGAAAACCACGGAAAACTCCGAAGGATTAGGCCAACAGGCGCGATTGTGATCGAACCCAGCACCTCCCGTCTACCAACTTTGAGACCGGAACATCTCGGACACTAGTGGGGCCCTGAGTTGTAAGGAACACAATGTCTAATAATTTACGTAACTAATATCATTTTGGCAACATGAAAATTACATAAAGATTATTGAAATAATGAAATCGATCTATCTAAGAGTGGTACTAATTATTAAGGGTTAATATTTCGTATTTATTAGCATTATTAAGATGTTTTCGAAATCACATAATTTTTCTAAAACTGAAATTAGAATCAATTAATAAATTTCATTTATGTAAATGAAGGTGAATAATTGCTCCATAACAACCTTGTTTTTTAAGGATAAACATTTATGCCACATAAATCACTAACTGAAAACAACGGTTTGCGTGTTTAAAAGAACATTTGCTTAAGTTAGTTTTCCAAAATAAACGTTTTGATGATTTCAAACAATTTGTTTAATCTCACGCAATGTATCGTTTCGAAAGTTATTTCATCAAAGGTTCATGAAGTTTGACTTAGCATTTTATAAAATTAAATATTTTATGCTAAATAATTGCACATTTTTAATAATAAACATTACCGAAGTAATTGTTTTTCAGTGGGTTTAACTATAGAAGGAATATTACAAACATGGTTAAATCAGAAACAAAGTTTTGTACTGACATTTACAAAAATATTGAGATTTTTCCAGTTTTTTTTTTTTTTTTTTTGCTATTTATATGCTTCGTGTCTGCAAATTTCTTTTTTTAGAAATAAATAATTTATCTTTTATTTCAACGATGAATTACAAAAACACTTTAGAAATATTTTCAATCCCATTAAGATTATTTAAATAAGAGATTATTTCATTTTAGAAATGACTTGTTATATATCCTTTATTTGTTGTCCTTAAATTAAATAATTATGTCACTAAGCAAAATAGGGAATCATGAGGAATATTTATAGAAAGTATACTATATAAATCATACGACAGATTTTTTTATTACATTATACTGAAAAATTATCTAAAAACAACGCAGAGTTAAAATTTTTAAATCAAAAAGATGATGTTTGTTTTTCTTAATCAATTTTCATTTATCTCGGATATCATATTTTAAGTTTTGTATGGATATCTAAATTGTAAAATGGATTGATTGATGATTATAAATTAAATGCACTATATAACGTGATTAAAATATAAATAGACAACGTGATTAAAATAGAAATAGACAACGTGCTTAAAATAGAGATAGAACACGTGATAAAATATACAAATAAATTTGAAATATGGACAACAGAAAGGTTTCCGAAGTTTATGAAACTCAAACTTCCGTTCTAGGCTTAAAAACATTTAAACTTTGAAAACAAACTCATCAGAATATGAAGGGGGGAGCAAGCAACTTTTGTCTTACGACCAAAGGCAAAATTGCGAAAAGTGAAAACACAGCGAAATTATTTATCCTCGGTATGCGTGACGTAGTTGTAGAAAACGAATAAGAAAGCAGCTCCTAACTCATTCAGATTAAGATAGCAAATATACATGAATGCTAAAGATTGTGGTTGTGGGGGGGCGAGGGGATAGTTAGTTAAAGAATTATAAACCAAAATTGTGAAAATCTGAGAGTACTTGATAAGTCATTTGCTAAACTGTTTGAATTTTCCAGTATTCCCAAATTTTCACCGTTACACCATTTCTCTCACCCTCGTTACTCCGAATCTATTTTGCGTACATGTATATTATACCTCATTCTGAATAAACTAGGGACAGTTTCCACAGACGTCTTCTAGGTCTACGTCATGCATACAGAAATTTTATTAGATTTATTTTCTCGCAATTCTTCATTTTGACTTTGGTCGTAACCTACATTGCTTTCTACATTCTACTTCGTCTCATACATTTGTTTTTAATGTTTTTATGCTTTAGTTATATATATATATATATATATATATAGTTATATATATATATATATATATATACTTTAAACTAAAGCTACAGAATTAAAAAATTCAATTCAGCTGTCAGCTGTCTACGTTTGTAATTAATTTTTGCTTTTCTTCACGTTTCCATTTGTATTCAAAAATTTTGTCACAAAGTTACGACCGCTTATTTTAATTATATTTCTTGATCTGGCAAAATATTCCATATTTAGCAATTAAAAATCATAATAATTCTTTATCTGTATAAAATATTAACGCGTTTAAAGTTGAATTTCTTAAAAAATAAATATCATAAAACAATATAATTTCTTCTTTTTTTTGTTTTGTACTCATTTTCAATTGTTTTATATACCTTTTCAAAATATTTCACAAATTAAAGCTTCTTTTCTGCTGTATATTTTATCTAATCTGAACATTTATATAGTTAAAACTTACCTAAATTTTTATAGGTTACATAAAACTAAAAAGTACTGAATATCTCTTTAAAAGAAGCATTATCCATATTCAATTTCCTTCTTAAAACTAGTGGATCAAGTTTATATATAATGGAATAAATATGTTATTGTGAGATAAAAATATTAATAGCAAAGGAGAATATCTCGGAAAGTTTTCCAACGTTTCGATAGAAATAGAAAGCATTCTTAGAAAAATGCTTGTTTATAAACTTCTATAAAGTAGAATAAATTCGATTATCCAGAAAACATGCTAATATTTTGGGTAATAAATCATGAATTAACTCGCGCGATAAGATTAGATTAGAGGAACTAATTAATGGATTGAGAATATAACATTTTATTTATCAGCTGATTAATCAATGCTTTTCGTGCTAAGATATAAATAGGTGAATAATAACATTTCTGAATTGTTTGGAGCATGCTGTGGTAATAACTGCTTTGATTAACGTTTTATATATATATTTTTTTCATTCCATAAAAATTTTGTTTACTAAAATAAAAAAGATTTATATAAATTTTTATAACACAGTGACTGAACTTTCAATTTATATATCTGTGCGTTACAAAATGACATTCCGAAATGAAATGTAGTGAAATTGGTTCACAATTTAGTATATGTTAATGATGTTTCGTAGAAAATTATGAATATTTAACCACTTTAATATCCCTTTAAGACCTTACCCGCAAGATCGTGCGGGTTAGGCAATAACTAAAATTCTATCTTTCTGGGTTATCTATTCCATAAATGCCGGAAACGAATGATTGTGCTGGCTAACAGAAACTATATTATACGAATTTTATCAGCAAATAATGAAATATCAGTTACAAATTTCAGTTATATCATTGTTTAAAAAAATAAAAAACTCAAAAAGCTGTCCGGTCTTTAAGGTTTAAAAGTTAAGTACATGATCGAAATTGTAACTGCCTAAGAAACTGTTTGTGTATATATACTCTTTTGTTCAAAATCAATTGTATTTTCATTATATTTAAAGTATATATGACGACAGAGAACATGAAAATGTAATATATTTTATGTGTTTCCATTATAATTACTCTAGTTTCGAAAATTGTTTTATAGAAAATGTCGCGGAATACTAACTTTTTCTCTTTTTGTTAAACTGAACTAATAATTTCATTGTTTATAAGCAGGGATTTACTTTATTGTCATTAATATTTAAATATAAACTATTTAAAACTGTCACTATTTTGCATTGAAAAAAAACGCAGACAGAATTCAAATTGAAATAATTTAAACATAATTTCCTCCAGTGAAGTTTTAACGCTGTTACATTGTGTCATCGAATGCAGGAGTGTCAAGCTGTGATTTAGATAAAAATGCAAAAAGTTATCTCGAATTTTTCCTCCTCAAAGAAATCGACATCGCATATACCATAACATACGACTTGAAAGCCTCGGCTCACAAAAATATAACCAGATTTTTTAAAAATAAAATTTCCCTCATTTCTTCATAACATTTATTTGAATTTAATTATGAAATAAAATTTCTCATAAAATTCCTGGTCTTAGTTAAGCTTCTACTTATACACAGAAATCATGGTAATTTAAAAGCAAAGAGAAGTAAGTAAATTAAAATAGACTAAAATTAACGTTATAATCATTTTAATGTAAAACTCAAGAAAAATTTTAAATTATGTTTAATATTAGTTGTACATTTGAAATGATCATAAGAAATAAAAGATTAAAGAAAATAAAACAGTCCAAATTGCAAAGAAAAAAAAATAAATGAAGCAATGAAAAATCTCCATAAATTATGTACTTAAAGAAAACATAGGATATATTTGATCGATATATACTTCTATGTACTGTTGCTGCAGTAAAAAGAAAAATATATATATATGTTTTTCAGTTACAGTTTCATAATGAAAAATAAAATGTTTAATTTCTTTACTTCAAAAGAATACAACTCTAGTGAAAAATGCAAAAGAGAATATTTTATGCGTATCTTAATAGAAATATGAAATTAAATATTAGATATTTTTAAACGTAAAAAAAAAAAAAAAAAAAAAAAAAAAAAAAAAAAAAAAAATACTTATAGAGAATAGGTTGGTATCGAAGAAAAGTCTGTAAAGTAACACATAGAGTATTACTTTGATAAAAATTCTAAAGGATGTTATATGTGATTATATTAGACAAATTAAAAGCAGTTATTATTAAGCCATATGTCAAATTTCTAGAAATTTATCTATATTCATTTTATGGCTTCTGCTTTCAAAATCTGTATAATTTCTTTAGGATTCTACATTTAAAAAATTAAATTTAATAATAGGCATTTTTTAAACAAGTTCTTTTGAAAGTTAGCAAAACTATTGCAGAAATTTTATGATTTTGTAATTCAATACTAAAATGGAAATTAATAATAAATTGAGAAATACGCAAGTTATATACAGATAAAATGTTATTAATTTACTGTTACTTAAGAAATATTTAATTTTTTTTACATTAAGGTTATCGATGCTTTTGGTGTATAAATACTTAATGCAAAATATATTTTGAAGAAAAAAGAATATGTTAATTTATAACAGTGTTTTAGTATATATTATTAAGCAGCATATATTTAATTGAAATTTTACATGTATATACGTCACAAGATCTGCTCTATGCAAAAAATATTTACATCTTTTCAGAAATTTACTTGTAAAGATATTGAATCTTAAAATAGTTCTTCAAAAGTATAATTCTTTAATTTTTTTTCCTGGTTCAAGTATTTCATTAAAACTAACTTACATTAGCAAAATGCGCGAAGACATTTGACCATATTTTTTATAGACGAAACGAGCCTGAATGTAAGAAAAAGAAGCGTAAAAACAACCATTAAATTCTCTTTTATAAAGTCTCTGATACAGAATAATAAAAAAGTGCGCTGTTCACAAGAAAAGGACTTTTATTTTGTTAATGCTTGTCGTTCTAATTTAGTGAACACAGTTTGCCTGTTACAATTTTGGGTTTTTTTAACATTAGCATTTTTTTTTATTCTTAAAAACATAAATAACACTTTTTTTAATATAAACAAACGAATGATGAAACGAAATGCATAATGAAAAACACATTATTGAACGCATGTGGAAATAAAGTTTCCATTTATTAAATAAGTTTGACTGAAAAAAAAATATAAATTTTCAGATTGTATTTGAATTTAAATCGCTCTTTACATTTAATATACATATATAAAAATGATTTATATTATTGTATGAAAATATTTATCACTGCATGACAAAAAATATGAATATTTTCTTACCTAATAACAGCGGGAATATACATTAAATGTGTTCCAAAAATTTATGAATTTACAAAACATTTTTGCCTCTGATAAGGTTAAACTAAAAATAGCGAAATGTGCAGCTTTAAATGTTTCAGATACTTTTGCTTCATTTGACTGAAATCTAAAAAAAAAAAAATTTTTTCTGTAGTTATAAAATGAAATTTATGTACAGTCTTGGGAAAAAAAAAAAAATAAATAAACACACCATATAAACTTCTCAACAAATTATCGTAGAAAAAGGTGACTGGTACCAAACGATTGGAAATAAAGTGTACTTTTAATATGTATATAAAATTTTCTTAGGGGGCCAACTACATATTAAAACGATCCCAAACTACATTTCATTCAATGGCAATACCCAATTTTAACAAGATATTTCAAATCTTCCGTTCAAACTATGCCTAGACACCAAACTTCAAGTCATTTGAATTATAAGTTTTTTAATTATAGACATTCAAAATTTAGTGCATCTAATGTTAAATTACATTTTCATATTATTATTAATATCGCCTTAAATTATACTCCTAATGTGCTAATTTTTTGTGTAGCAATAATACTAATATACCCAAACATAAATGCGTTGAATTTGCATTTTTTATAATTTTATGATATGAATTATGAATTATGAAATTAATATTCGAAAAAATTATGAATTGCAACCTACAGTTTTTTTGACGGATTTAGTTTTATTAAGTCCTGCTTTATGGAAATCCAAAACTTCACAATTATCTTCCAAGTAGTTTTCAAATTATGCTTAAAAAACGGCAAAAGGATGTTTCAAGGGGCCGCCTGTGATAGAAGTGACTAGATATTTTGAAATTTCTTCTGCTGTCCTGTAATCTAGCAGGCTTCATTGACTTCTTAAGGTGCCTTGATCAAGATGGTGGCTCTCGCGGTTAACAATCGAGTACGGAACTTTACAATTTGGATACAGCCCTTAAAATACACTCATTTTAAAATAATTAATTTCTCGGAAACTTATCGTACGAATTGCATAAAAATTTGTTTTTAGGCTAATTGAAGGGAGTAGAGTTCATTTATACTGTCAGAATTGTGTACTGCTATTGGAAAAAACAAAGTTATGGTTCCTTTTAATATGTAGATGGTCCCTAAGCAAATTATATATACATCGTTTAAAAGTAGACTTTATTACCAAACGAGTGGTACCAGTAGCTTTCTTCTACGATAGTTTTTTGCAGATTTAGTAAAGGGTGTTTACTTTTTTTCCACGACTGTACGTATATGTTGTTTAATTTTATCGGTATCACAGATCCTCTTCATGTATATGTACGACAGTGAAAAGTTTTCTACGAATTTTACATCATATATCTTTTAAATAATAAATTTCACCTTTTATATATAGTTCAACATTAGCGAGCAGTGGGTTGTTTCTATAGTCTTCTTAATGTTGACTTAACATGTAATTATTCAATCCGCAAAACACAAACAAATAAAGCAGTATTGTATGACATTACCTATTACATTTTGATAACTAATATGCATAACTTATATGTATACGGAATTGTCTGTTTTAAAAACTAAAAATAGTTTAATCTCGTTTGTTTAATTATTTTAAAACTTTAAAGCCCCGGCTTTTGTTTTGAAGTTCATTTATTTAGTACACAATAGGGATGTTTGATCTCTGAGTTATAAAGGCGCCTTTCGACTGTTGCTCTTTTAGGGGCATCCGACACTAAGACGACACATAAGACATGTCGCTTGAATTCGCTGGAAAAACTGGTTTAAAACAGGTTTGAAACAACTTAGTTCTTTGTTTTGACCGGTTTTTGCGTTACATGTTGCTGCTACATGTCGCTTGTCGCCTTAGTGTGGGAAGCCCCTAAATCGAACGTTTTGACTTCATACATAAAATTTTTAGGGTGAGTTTCATTAAACAAATAAAAAAGATAACAAACATTAGCTTCGCGATATTCAAAGACGCTCCAAGATGTTTGACTACTCATTTTGTCGAAAATCGACTGAACAATTTTAATTTCATGTCTTATATATCGCCACTCTCATATTGAGGCACACAGAAAAATGGCTCCTGATTCAAAGTAAGAATTCAATAAAGATGTCTAACTTTCCAAAATGTGATTAAGTTTTAGAAAAAAGTATATTTTTAAATAAGTATGGTAAGATAGATTCAACACGCTGTTGTTTCTTTACTTCTTAATGTGAGGATTTCGTTGAGGTTTTTATGTATTTTAATGCCATCTGCTCATGTGGACTTACTAGTTTGCTGTGATTATACTTCTGGTTGTTAAGTGAGTTTTAGTGATTATATACTTTAGTGTCAACTTAATTGTTTTAAGCATTGAAACTTTGGTTTATAATGCAGTACAAAACATTCAAAGAAATAATTTTATTTTTGATAGACATTATACAATTGGATACTATTATTAATTAAATTATGAAACAATTAGTTAATGTGTGACTTTTTAAAAAGGCTTTTTTAAAATGTCGTTTAAAGTTCATGCATCCAGCATCACATGTACTCGTTGAAGTGACTTTAAATTGTTACCTCTTATATACATTGCGCCATCTTTTTTCGTACGAAAATATGAATGAAGAGTACACAATAAAAGAAAAACCCTGTAATTCGAGAACAAAACAATACTTTGCTCTGTTAATATATTTTTTTTTCCTTTTTTTAGAAGTTGCTTAAGGAATAATGGAATATTTTATATAGCATTTATTTATTACAATGTCTGAATAAAATGAAATGTATAAAGGAAACTTATGAGGATATGTAATATTAAAACGAATTCCTCCGGACAAATTATTAAAGTATTTCATAAGTTGTAAATTGTATTACTATATAATATTCATCGGAAATACTTAAACTGAATATCTGAAACGAAGTCTTTAATATTAAAAATGTACTTTACAAATCCATGCGGTAAAACACAATCAAGCAGAAACTCTGAAATTTCGCATTGTACATTCTAATACAACCTAATATATTCCATTTATTGCAATAAACTCCTAAAGTTTCGAATTAAATTTACTAATTTTAATTAAATGAAAATGTTCGAATAGTCCATTTCCACGCATATGACAAGAGCATTTAAATGAAGCACATATTTGTAAAATTATGAATTTAAAAAACATGCAATTGTTAAACCGCACTTTTTGGCTGCATTTTTTTAAATATGGTAAAATGCCAAAAAGTTCACAATAAAGTTCAAAAGCTTTAAAAGCGTCATATTAATATTTTTTTCATTTTTTTAAATTAAAAATTAATATTTTGGAAAAGCATATTTAAAAATAAAGAAAAATTGTACAATGTTATATTATGTAAAAAGATATGGTGTCACAGTAGATTGACAGGTTTAAAATTTGGATTAGTCGTTCAAGCAGTTTTTATAATCATGAAAAGTATCTATTTTTAGTTAGAAACCATTATCGAAATTTAAAGGGCAGTTTCGCATTTTCTATAAAATTAGACCCCTCAAATCGAGGAAACATTGCCCAATAATTGCAGGCATTTTTTACAGAACAGCATTTTTGTGGACACTGTAGATCACCCCCATAGTGTATAACTCAGTCATTGAAAATTAACGTAAAAATAACTTTTTAATAAAATAGTTAACATTTATTTTCGACGTACAGCCTTTGAAATACATACACGATACATTCAATCTACACTGTTAAAACTTTTGGAGCATTCTGGCAGGTAATTCGACCGTTTTTTGAAAAAACGGTTTCATAACCATAATTTAACTGTATTCTGACCATAAAATGGCCAATAATATGGTCAGAATAGTATTAAAATTAGGGTTGTCTAAGCGTTTTCGGAAAAAACGGTCAAATGACCTGCCAGAATGCTGCAAATTTTTAACAGTGTATTATATAAATTGGAAACATACTTTTTGTTTTACAGCTGTTTTTTATGGGATGACAACTATGATTTTTTCAAAAATTTTACATGTAATACGATATGCAATAACTCTTAAACATTTATATCATCTCTTAAATTTTAATTTATTGCTTTCACATTTGTCAGAAAAATTACGTATAGGCAGAAAATCAATCTATATAAAAAGAAAGTTTCAGAATAGCCTTGCTTTAGAAATTCAGAAAGAAAAGTTGTATTTTCTGTAATATTTAAAGAGAGTAATATTTTATATTTATATAAAAAAAATATATATTTTTTCAATAACGTTTTCTTTTTTTTTTTTTTAGAATATTGTAAATAAAGCATTTATTTGAAAGTAATTAGAACTTATTGCAGTATAATGACGAAGTAATCTCATCTAATAAATAAATCAGACCAAGATGTTTTCTTTAACTAATTCTATCTAATAGCCGTTTCTGAAAGCACCCATTTTAAGTTCAATTTAGAGAAATCGTGTTTAATAGAGAGAGGTCAAACAGCACAACATCGTATAGTACTATTTGGAAACTAGTTGGATGTCCCAAACTCAAGACTTTCTTTTATCTCATATCTCTATCGTATATATTTCAAAAAGTATTTACAGATATTAATATCGCAATATTGTTAGTTCAATACTATACCAACTTTGATTTCCATCTTAAAGTTCTGATTCAGTCGATTAATCGGAGTAAAAACGAGTTAATCTCGATAATGATTTATATTAAGATCAATAATTTTTCGTTATTATGGTGTATATTACCTATTTGCTAATAGTCGGCATAGCAGGATGCGTATTCTTGTTACTGCACGAGCCGCCGATGGACAACAAAACTACGAAAAACCGATATAATTATGCAAAAATCGCTGTTACAGCTACCTTTCCGGAGGAATAGTTTCAAATTCAATGAGGACCTGCTGGCCACAGTCAAAAACATACACAAGAAATTTGGTTCAATTCTATGCATAATTCCATACACTTTTCGATGGTACAAGGGCGATACACAGGCAGACACACATTTAATATAAACATGTTTTCTGGGATCTCTGACCCCCTAAAACAAGTAAATCCGTCAAAAAGCGGAAGTCGAAAAAAATTCGATTACAATACTTTCTTCTAATGTATATGGAAGGAAGAAAAAAAGGAGTACAAGATTAATAATTCAAATTAACTGTAAAAGTTTTCATTTCTTTAAATTGAATTTTTTTTTTCTAAAAAAATATATTATCCATTTAACTATAATATATATGTCAAATGTTTAGCAATAGTTAATATTTCATTACAATAATACACATTTTCTTATCAAAATAGGTGCATTAATATATTTCGTTTAATACTCAACAATATTTTTTAGTTACATTCACAAACAAAATTTCATCTATTCTAAAAATTATTAGCAAACTTTAAATAAAACAAATAGAAAATTACAAAATTTTTTTAAATCCTTATTAAAACCGAAGCAATTTTTTCTCTGCATTGCTTACAGTGATTTTTTATTATCCTCTAACGTAACTAATTTTTTTACTTAGTTTAACGTTACAGTTAAACTTTACTCTTAATTACAGAAATTCGTCCTTAACAGTTTCATTAGAGTCTAAGTAAAAAAGAAATTACATGTTCTGTTTAGTTTTCTGTTAAAAATTACATGTTCTGTTCATGTCTGAAGTTTATTACTTCCTCTACTGAACATTTAATTATTTACTATTGATTTTACAAACGTTGAATAAAATATCAGTCAATTGGAACTCTTCAGATTGCGTTTAAGATTAAGAAATGACTTACTATTAAAATGCATTATAAAAAGTTTGTGATATTTTTAATTAAGCCAGGATATGTTTCATGCAGATACTTCAAAGTAGTTCCTTGACAAAGAAAAATGTCCAAAAAATATAAAGTTTTTTATTTATTTATTAATTTTTTGTATAAAAATACTTTTTAGCCTCCGGTGCGGTATGCTATTTCTTTCTCCCAGATTATTTTGTGTCCAAAAAATAACGTTACCTTACAGAAGCTAGCAGTAGAACAATGCATTACGATTAAATACTCTTTAGCACTTTTATAAACTTCTAAACATCGCACATTTTCAATTTTTATACCGTCGTATTGGAAAAAAAAGTTCTTTTAAAAGCATTTTGTTTGAAAACTGTAACTCCATTTATTTTTGAAATATTGATTTTTTTGTAGTTTTTGAGCCATTTGCTTGATATTGGCAACGAAAGTACTCCATGTCTGTAGAAAGTAAAGGAAAAATAGTTTTAAAATAGTAAATATATATTTTTGTTGCCATTTTCTAGTAGCACTGAAAGAAAATGTAATTAAAATACGTGCTATTTTGAAAAAATATATAAACGAATGATTTCTGTTAAAACAATGGAGCTGTTATATACTATATTTAATTGTAAGTATCTATGAATCATTAGATAGTCTTTTTTTTCTATTTTCTTGACTGACGGACTCTTTTTGATGCATTTGTGCATTATTTCGCGATAGTGATGTGCTATGCATTCTTTACTCTAGATGTTTAAAAGTAGATCGTAAATGTGGGATTCTTAAGCGGATGCGAATGACGTCATTTTACATAAAATAAAACGTGTGCTTTAAGTCTTAAAATTGAAATATGTTTTGTACTGCAGTAGAGTCCCGCTTAACCGAGTTATTTTCTTCTGATGGACTTATGGCTTCTATTATTTTGAAACAGCCATTTTAAATGAAGTGTTAGGTGAAGATAAAAGAGCAACCGTTAAAAAGAAATATGGCCATTACCCCCACCCCCCATTCTGACCATAAAATTAGAGTTCTAACTTTTTACGACTGCTCTTTCATCGCCACCTAACTCTTCATTTAAAATGGCTGTTTCATAATAATAGAAGCAATCAGTCCATCAGAAGAAAATGAAGTAATGGAAATGCCTGGGTGACACTAAATTCTTAAAAAACAGAATTCCTGTTCTCTAGTTTTTAAGGTATTTTAGACATTCTTTATTTTCGAATTTTTGTATCGCTAATGAAATTATATTTGGTAATATAGTAATTAATTTAATTATGTGAACTATTACGCATAAAATGATATGTGAGAGTTTGTATCAATAGATATTTAGATACACACATATCACATATATATCAAAATATTGTGCATTTTTTATACAAATGTCAATACGCCGACATCCGTTATTGATCTATCTATTTAAATAGGTATTTATATCTTTCATCATTTTTTTTTAATTATTTCCTATTTTCCCAATAAATATTTGTGAATAATCTTAACAATATAGATTCCATAACTTTAAAAAGATTATAAGTAATTAAAATACGTATTGAAATCACTAATTGCAAAAAAATATCTCATAATGCAAGTAAAAAACTGTGCTTGTCTAAAAATTCACTGTCCTTTTTATCGTTCTAGATGATAATATTTAATATATATTTAAAAATTATATATTTAAAAATTATATATTTAAAATGACATATTTAATATATTTCAAAATGATAGCAATAACAGTTACCGTTTTCCTATTTTAAGGTATTAATTATCATTGATGATCTATCAGGCCCCACCAGTGGCTGAGACGTTCTGCTCTCGAAACTGGTAGACTGGAAGTGCTGGGTTCGAACCCAATCGCGCCCGTCGGCCTAATCGTTCGGAGTTTTCGTGGTTTTCTTAGAACCTTGGATTTCCAAGCGTTAATACGGGTTAGGTACCCTTAGAAAGATCCCCACGAAGGGCACTCCCCCCTCTGGGCCTATATCCCTCGTGCAGATAATTGGCCGTCATAAATACAACCAACCAACCAACCATAATCTATCAGTATTAAAGAAAAACTTATTTAATATATGTTTTTATAAACTGGTGTTTTATGATATTTACTTTGTATTTCGGTCTCAACATCTTATAGCAATCGGACAATATGTACTATGGTTATTGTCCAACAAAAATGCATGCATAAATATGAGGACTTGGATTTCAAAATTCGCTTTACACACACTCTAAAAACGACATTTTCAAAACTGAGTAGAAAATACTCAAATCTGAGTATGTCGCATTGTCAAAACGTCTCCGAATCAATATTACTCAAGTTTGAGACATGTATGTACTCATTTCTGAAAACATGGACATACTCAAATATAAGCACGTAACGCTTTATTCATGATGTTTATTAACGATTATAGATGATGTTTGTATTTATATATTGTTCATGCTTGTCAAATTTCACCTGCGAAGTCTTTCCTTTACGCAGTCATCCATTCTTCGATTTCGAAGGCTAGAGGATAAAATTTGCGCTTTCGCGATTATATTACGATGACTTTTAAGTGTTCTTCCGCGAAACACGATAAAAATGTCGTTCGCCACATTTCATGTTATAAATTATTACTGAAAGGAGCGTGTTTTTCGAAATCATAACAAGTGAAATAATATGAATAAATTCAACTACCATGGTAAAATTTACTACGTTTAACGAATGATAACTAATTTTGTTTGAAACTGAGTATTTTTGATATTTCAAAATGGAAAGCAGTGGGTATTCATATTTGAAACAAAAAGTTTCATAATAAAAAGAAAACATAGATTTACTCAGGTTTGAAAGTGTCATTTTTCTCAGTGCAAAATTATAAAAAAAGTGTTTACTACATTAATGTTTTCTATTTGTAAAACTGCACCAAAAAACACGAAGATATGTAGAAATATTTGTTTTATCTGGCATTGTATTTCTGTCATTCTAAAATCTTGGTTTACAATGAAAACCAATGGATGCAGTCAGAAGTTTCTCGCGATTTCACCAAATTTGATTTTCTGAATAAGGGAGCTTTAAAACTCACGTTCTCATAGATACATACATATATATCTTCGAGCACTAGGCCACCACGGAAAATAAATGTCTCTGGTTTGAAATTAGTCTTATAATGAAAAAACAAATATAGCCAAAGTGAATTTTTGCAAATAAATTATTCTAGAAAACGATTTAAAAAATATATTGATTTTATTTCAAGAAAAGATTACATTGGTTACTTTAAATTTATGCAGCGTAGTACGTTATGAATTACGTAAATACTGAGATCTCTTTCTGTAGGAAATTTTACAAAAATGATCATTAAAAAACAAAAAAAAAGTATAATCTGTAATCTAAGCATGGGTTTCAAATGATTCGAATACTCATTTACAAGGATTAATTGTTCTAATCAGTGGGTTATTCTGGTATAAAGGTTTATGTTGTTACATATATTTTTGTAATCCTACAATTTGTCAAATAGTACTTTGAAATATTGAAGATGAAACAATAGAAGTAATCAACTTATTTTCAACCCATAGGGATCACGTTTCAGATCGTATTTGATAATTAAAAAAAAAAAAAAATTGAGTATCAACTAAAAATATATTTATCCAATTTCCACAACATTTTATACATATACAGGGTGTATGGGCACATGGGGAAAAGTTTAAGGGGTCTCCGGACTCTTAAAGCTCTAAAATTTTTGAAAATTTAATTTTTTTAGATGTTAAACTTCTATGTTTTCTGAACATTTTGATATAATTTCTATCTTCAAATTTCCATTAGAACAGACGCTGTGGTATTTAGAATTATACTCGCTCACTAGCTGAAGTGGTATTTCTAAATCTTTGAAGTCATTTTTCTCCAAATGACGTTTTTGTGCATAACGCGCACGATATCTTAAAAACTTCTGAATATTTTTTCATGAAATTTTCAAAACATATGTTTCATGTTAGTCTGTATAAACTGAACCTAAAATTTCCCTTTTATTGTAAAAAAAAATATTTTTTAGGTGCTTATATTGTTGGAATTTTCTAAATTTTGCATTAACTAAATACAACTTTGTATTAAAAATATAAAAACTCTTTAAATGCAAATTTATTTAGGTTCAGTGTAATTACTATATCTGAGGTATAAGTAGGCACCAAAATTCTCATTCCAGTTGCTAAATGTTTTTTGTAATCGTGCGCATAAGCTGTTATGCCGATTTTCTGCTCATCCAATGTTTGACAGTTTGGGGCCCCTGTAAATGCTAATTCTGCATCTTGCAAATTTTTAAATATTTGAAATGAAAGGACATACTTGTATCTTTCATTCCCATTTAAAATTCTGTCTTAATATCAAATACATTTTAAGATATTAAATATTGAAAATGGTCCTTTTTTTTCATTTTTTCCAATTTTAAGAGTCCTGAGACCCCTTAAGAGGTGATAGTGGACATCAAAACAAACATTATTTAATAGTAAAGTAAGGGTCCCAAACGTCTTCCGAATGAGATAGGCTCCATTAAAGTTTAGGGTCCAGAATTTCAAATGATTATAAAAAACGGTAAAAATTCGTCGATTCGTTTGCGGTTTTCACTAAAACTGTTCTTTATGTCAATATTTTCTTGGAAATAAATTTTAAAGATAAAGTTCAAAAAATGCCGATAGAGTGTGCTTTAGACTTTGGAGTAACGAACAATTATTTTTTACCGTACGTTAAAATAGTTGTTCGTTAGTCCAATGTCCAAAGCGCCCTCTATCGGCATTTTTTAAACTTTATCTTTAAAATTTATTTTGAAGAAAATACTTCAAAATTAATTTTAAATTGGTTAAGTAGCTCAAACTGTGTTCAGAAGTTGAAATTTGAACTTCCCCCTCCTGAACACAGTTCAGTTTGCGCTACTTAAACACTCCCAATGAATCAGATTTTGAGCTCAAAATTTAAGTTTAAGTCTAAGCTTTTGAAAGCATTTAATGAGATACGGAAAATAACGGTAAAAAATAGATGTTCGTTACTCCAATGTCTAAAGCGCCCTCTATCGATATTTTTTAACTTTATCTTTAGAATTTATTTTGAAGAAAATATTGACATAAAGAATAGTTTTAGTGAAAATCGCAAACGAATCGACGAATTTTTCCGTTATTTATAATTATTTGAAATTTTGGACCCTAAACTATAATGGATCCTATCTCCTTCGGAAGACGTTTCGGACCCTTAGTTTCCTATTTAATATTGTTTGTCTTGATGTGTACTATCACCCCTTAAAGTTTTGCCAAAGAGTTTAGATACACCCTGTATCAATAAAATATAGTGATGAAGACTTAAAAATTCGATGACCTTTTCAATTTTTAAAGGAATTTGGGTTTCTTATCTTAATCTACGATAGGAATTCTTCTAAATCTTAAACTCCTTTACATATTCAGAATTTGTTTTTCGAACGGCCTTAAAGACGCAAAAAATATTTCGATTTGGCCAGTACGGATTACAACTCTCCACGGTGCACATGATTTGGGAACTCCTTCATACGTATAAATTTACTTTGTAACTGAAGTATTTGTCAAATAAGAAGAAAACTACAGACATTGGGTTTCATCAAACATTTCTTTCCATAAACCTTAATATGTCGAGCGCAGCGGTTTTTAAATTATTAGAAAAGAACCCAATAGCTTTTTTTCGTATTTCTTCTACCTGTAGAATATAAAATTGAAATAGCTGTTTTTTTTTCAGAATGTTAAATCAGTGATAAGGTAGTAAGTGATAAGGTAGTAAGGCTACCAGTAAGTGAACAGCCTCCAGTGAAGGAACAATTTTGATATATTTTATTAGAATAAGTTTTGAAAACCTCCCCACTGGATGGGATTACAATAGTGCCTTAATTCTATTCAGTAGGAAGCTATTGCATTCATGATTGGTTACTGAAGTCACATTAATTTTCTTTTAGAACATCTTTTATTTTTCATGTCGGAGAAGCACATTGTTTCTGTGCTGAAATAATAAGGTAAGTGCTATGTCATTTCATATGTTTGATAAGAATTTACTGTTTTTATTTACATTATGCACTAATTTTATTATACATACATTAAATATATGCATTATAGCGATATTTCTAATTGTTTTAACCATTGTAGAATATGTACAATTTGAGAATAGGGATATTTAATAACTGGTTAGGGATATGTTAAAAATCCAATGAATGAACAGCTGTTCATTCACTGGAAGGAATATATTAGGCTACTTTACCTAGTGAATGATCTGTTTTGGCTTTATGTTTTTGTGGCTTCTTTTGTACCTATATTTTGAATAAGTGATTTTTCAAGGATGTAACAAATGAAAAGATAACAGATATAAAAACCTAACAAAAGAACACATACAAACACATTTTTAAAGGTAATAATTATTGATGGCTTTCAAATCTTACTTTTTCTAGGTTTTTAGATGATTCATAGAAATATTTTCACTGATGACCAATAAAATTCCTCAAAAAAAAAAAAAAAAAAAAAAAAAAAAAATGGGGGGTTCAAGTACTCTGCAGAGGACCTTGAAAATACTGTTCAAGCTATGAGGCTCAGGTCAGCTCAGTTTAAAGAAGGCATCTGTTCATTTTAATATTCCAAAAGCAACGTTGTCTGTGAAACTGCGAAGGAAAACAATTGAAAGTAAGCGTATGGGGCATTGCCTGTGTTGTCCTCTGAACAAGAAAATATCCTTGAACATTGGATAGGTGGAAATTAGACAAACATCCAGGGGAGAAATGGATGGCTCTTTTTTTTTTAAATATCATCCAAGGTTGGAAATATATGAAGTAATCACCATGACAACTGTGGAACACAGGTCCACATGAGGTGGAATTTGAAGTGGCCTGCAGTACAGTATAGGATTTGGTATTTTAAAGATCAAATGAAAGGCATAATAAAAACACCCGAAAATATTTCTGAAACATGCTCCCTTTCGTCTGGAGTTATTACTAAAGTAGAAAAGTTCAGGGCCATTGATTTCAGGAAATAGAAGTGTAATTTATGTTTAATTTCAAAACTAAAAAGTGACAATTTTTCAAGCTAATTAATTATCGATCTGGGTATAAAAAGAACTGTAATTCACTAAAAACATGTTAAAAGTTATTTGTATAAGTTGTAAATGAATTGTGATTATGAAATTTAAGTTGTTTTAAATTTCTGCCTGTTCATTTACTGGAAAATTTTGCGTTCATTCACTGATAACAACTGTTCATTTACTTGGTTTTTGTATCGATTTCTATTACGACACCCCTAGCATCCCAAACAAGTAAAATATAAAACTCCATTTAATATTTTTTAATCTTTTGTAAACCAACAAATGTATTTGCCTTGTCAAACTCCAATAGGTACAGTTTATTAAAATATAATGAATAATATTCTTTTTAAATGTGCTTAAGTGTTCATTTACTGGTCGGACTACCCTATCTGGATAACTCTTTTTTATTGAGAAATGCCTTGATATTCAAGATAATTTGGGAGCCTTCAACTTTTTTTTTTTTTTTTTTTTGCTACTAAAATCTAATTCTGTAAGATTATCACCTCTTATTTAATAGAAAAGTTACTTGAGATTAAGGAGACGGTGGACGTTAAAATTTTTCTTTTTTAACTTTCATCGTAGAGATATGAAATTTTGTGCAAATACACATTTCACCATAAGTATACGGAACGCTTTAAAAGAAATTTTTAATCTTATTATAATTTTAAGACTTTGTTTTAATTTAAAATTTTAAAACGAAATCTTTAAATGATTTTTGAGTTATTTACCCAATTTCCTATTTTAATAACTTAAATTTCGTTTTAAGAAAATCTGTGTATCGATTTTTTAATCCCTTGAATAGTAAATATTTTAGAGATTGTTTTCTGAATTCTATATCGATTTTCATCAAAATTTCGCCTTTCAATAAGTTAAAAATCAAATTTAATTATCTTTAAAAAGTCCATTTTTAAACAGCATACACAATTTCTTTGAAAACATTATCAGTATTCTTCCTTATCATTTTCACGATTTTTAAAATTTCAAAAAATAAAAACATCGAAAAAACAGTTTAAAAAAACTTTTATGATATGAACTTTTATTACATATATATGTATATATATATATATTACTGATGTGCACGTACATATTAACTGCACGTATTATTATAGGTAATACTTAGATAAACTGATTTTGGCGAGAACAAATCACATGTTAAAAATTGAAAATTTTAATGTATATATAGATATATTAATTAAAGTATTCTAAAGTTTGCTGTTTTTAGATTCCTGTGTTTAAAAACACTGAAACTTATAAAAATATTTATCAAATCACTCCATTATTGTTTTATATCCTAAATATAGAGTATTTAATAACAGTAATTATCGATTTTACAATTAGTGGATTAGTGTATGGGGGGAAAAACAAAATATATAAACATAGACAAAAACGCAACAAAAAACATGATTCTTCAAAGTTTTAATTATATATTTTTCTTTTCTTTTCATTTTATTGTAAAATTCATTCCTTATATTATTAAGTAACTCTATATTAAGGTCACCAAAAAATAACAGGTTTGATATGACAAATATCTGTAGAAGTTTTATTGTTTTAAACTTAGTGTATACAAACACAGCAACATTTAAAATTGTTTCATTAAAAAAAAAAAAAAAATCTTAATTTTTACCCACAAAATGATTTTTTTTTTCTTTTCAAAGACAGTTTTTCTAAGTATTATCTATAATAATATGTGTATATAAAAATTAAATGCACATCAATAAAAAATAATTCTTCAAATTTCTTCAAATGGTACCAAGGGGACGATGGACGTTTAAAACAATTTCTTTTAATTTTCATACTAGAGATTTGAAATTTTGTGCAAATATACAGTTCACCTTAAGTATATAAAAACACCTTAAAAGAAATTTCCAATCTTATTAAAATTTTATGATCTTTTAAAAAATTAATAATTTAAAACGAAATTTTAAAATGCTCCTAGCGTCTTAATTTTTTAGATAATTCCTCTATTTTAGATTTTAATAAGTAAAACAAAATGTTCAATCGCGTAATTACAATCAAATCTGTGAATCGATTTTTTTATCTCATAAATAATTAATTTTTTAGAGATATTTTATCTGAGTTCCATATATATTTTCATCAAAATTCCGCCTTATAATAAGTTAAAAATCAAATTTAATTGTCTTAATTAAATCGAATTTAAAAATTCATACACAGTTCTTTTTAAGCAATATCAGGATTCTTCTTTATCAGTTTCATTTATTTTGATCAAAATTTCTGTAGCAAGGAGCATTTCAAAAATGAAAAAAAAAAAAAAAAAAAAAAAAAAAAACTGCTACATCAGTATTGAGAAAAACAGATTTAAAGCATATTAAAAGCCAAAAAATTGTTTGTGAACAAAATTAAAACACTTGTTACTTTTCGTAAAATATCACAGCTGCATGCAGTTTTCCACGAATGACGTAGTACAAATTGGAGAATAATTAATATACACAAAAAGAAATGTTGATTCTGGGGTCGATCTTTGCTCAAATAAAAGTCCACGGTCCCTTAAATAAGATAATCGTTTGTACTAAAATAGTGATAGTTTGAAGGTCTGTGTGTCGCACGTTAAATGCTTCTAATTGAAGTGATAGTGTTGACAGAATTCATTTGTCATAAAAATGACAATTGCAAGTCTATTTCACTCGAGATTCGGTGCGTGTGTGTGTGTGTGTGTGGGGGGGGGGGGGGGCATGTCCTTTCGATGGCGTCCGATTTTTCCCAGTTAAAATGCATTATTATTCGTTTCTTTTTTTCTTTTTCTTTTTTTTTTCTATTATTAATTTTTGATGGAAGAAAGAGGTCTAAAGAACTAGATTCGATTGAATCATGGCATCATTTCTTTGAGGAGGGACAAATTCGGGACGTATTTTACACTTCAATGAAACATTAGTGATAAATTATAAGTCACACAACTTACAAACGCTAAACAGTTAAAACTATAAAATTGGATGAAAAATGCAGGCTTGTAATTATTTATTAAAATTTTTAATTTATAAAGATTTTGTTATATTGTTGCATTATATTTTCCTAGTTTTTTGCACGTTAAAGTTATCTAGCATTTCATTAAAAAACATTTATTGAATAACGCAATTTAAATATAATATGTTTTAAACATTTGGTAATACAACAGATTAAAAAAAAAAAAAAATAGCTATTTTAACTATTTTAACCGTTATGTCAATGGCCGGTAACCCGGGTACCTTTTTTCTCTTTCCATCCCGTTTTCAGGTTGTTAATATCAAAAGAAATGAAGTGAATTAATATCCCTATTATTTCTAGTATTCATTGTCCATCAGTATATTCAGTTTAAATTTCGGAATTTTTTCATTACTATTTTGTAGCATTAAACTTTTTTATACCTGTCATCAATGACCAGGATAACCGGGTAACCAAGCGAATTTTCTTTGGAAAAATACAGAAATTGAGAGATTATTTAGAATTATATCAATAAAACTTTAAATTAATCTGAAGATTAAGATTGAATTAATTTGAAGTTCGACATATTTTTAAGGTAAATATATATATATATATATACATATTTTTACGTGACATTTTATAGACCAGCTGTACAATAGCAAAGGTGCACGAATGTACATCATATTCTGGCTTTCCACATTGTTTACATGATTTTCTGGTTTTCCTGCGCAGTTTTTGAATCTGTATCAAGCACATCTGACACCAACTGCTTTTATTCTTCATGTTTCATCTCACTTTAAGCTATATGGACTAGGTTCTGAAGATGTGGCAGCTTCAAATACGGGCAAAGATTTTTTTTCAGTACACCTACAATTTTTGCAGTATGTGTAATGTAAGTAGCAAGTACTGCTATATCCACAATATAGAAAAATACTGCGAGTGGTCATGTGGTTGTACGACTATGTGTTTTATATTGCCCCAAAAATTTATCCATTATATCCACTCCATATTTTGTTTTTTTATAAAACGGAATCATTTCGTGTTTATCTTTCGGTCCTGTGATGGTTTTATCATGAGGCACAGTAGACATAAGAATGAGAGCTTTGTTCCTTTTTGGAACATACGAACAAATACTTACGTCATCATGAAATCCAAATAATGCGAAATAAACTTGCACGATACATGGCCTCATATCTTGTGGGGTATAAGGTTTGTTTCTTTTAAAAGTTCCAGCCAATGTCAGCTTCCAGTATAATAAATGCTTGATTAATGAAAGAGAAGAAAAAAAGTTGTCCATGATGATGTTTCTTACAGAATCCTTCAATGGCGAGACGAAGTTTTTCAGAACTCTTTCATCTAGGTTTATTTCACGGTCTCTACCTGTTTTCCGGTACATAGTTGCCGTTGAGATGTTAATAATATTTGCATCACATACCCGCCATATTTTGATCTCATATTTAGCCAGTTTAGACGTAATATATTAGGTGGATAATGTTCTTCTTCGATGTGTAAATAACTGCTCATCTACCGTTAACCCCTTGGGGACGAGCGACCGGTATATCTACCACTTAAATTGCTCAGAATCCTTCATCAATCTCGGCAGTTATTTTTAATTGTAAAGTTTACCATATTTAATCAGAGCATTTTCGCGATTCAATTACAGAAATTTTCTGTTTTTGAAAAATCAGTGATAATTGATTAAAAATTGAGCTAAAGGCTCTCGTCGCGAAGGGGTTAAGTATTCTCCCGGTTTGTACTTTTTCAATGGGTTATAATTTAGCATAGTCCATAAATCACGAATTACTGCAGCTTTATCACTTTGAAGGTGTTCCACTGGAGTGTTCTGGTTGTCAAAACGAATAAATCTAAGGAGATTCCAGAATCGGTCCATACTCATGCTTGCTCGGTAATACGGATATGAGTTTGCTTTCCATATTTCTAATATGCGATTTTTGTTTGAATTGTTGACACGTTTTGTAATTAATATTTAATAAAATACATTAAATTCCGCTTCTCGAAAGGCAGGGAAGTTACACTGTATGAAACAGGGGTGTTTTCTGACTCACACATGTTAAAATAAGAGCGGGTACCCTGGTAACCCCTGTCATTGGATAGAAGGACAAATTTTGGTCATTGACATAAAGATTAACGAAAAATAACATCAGCTACAGGCTACATAATATTATTCCGAAGTTATAATCTTTAACTCATTATTATTCATTGTTTATTTTATGTCGCTTAACCTAAAAAAGCTCTTTGCAGACACATTTAAAATGCTTTCATTTCTTAAACGAAAACGACGTAATAATGTATCCTAAAATTTTGCTCACTAATTTTAATTCGTATATATTTTGTAAATAAAAACTTGAAAACCATATCTAATAAAAAAAAAAAAAATCGTCATTAAGTAGAAAGTGAAACAGCATGCAGTACAATGTCAAACACGTTATTATTTTAAGAATTAGGTGTATATCTTATAACGGATGACAGCAATATATCTGATCTAATTTGACCATTAATTCCAACAAATCACAGATTTACAATCTTCTTTTGATGCCTTGGATTGATGAATGAAATTAAGTCACCCGTAGTAGTTTTATGCGTATTCTGTATAGTAGCAATACTGGCAGCATGTTCAAATCATCACAAATTCTATTTGAAATTTGCTGTGTCAAGGGTACCGGAAATGTTATTCAGGATGTTATTGCTGTCCTTAAACGATTTATTTATCTTATCTTTTATTTTTACCTTCTCTTTTCTGTTTTTATTATGTACGATACCCTGAATATTGTATTTTTTAGCTTGTTATAGCTCATGAAGGAATGGAATGGTACATGTTTTTGTGAAACTTAAGATAATTTGGACTTCGTGATTCTCTCTTGATTCCACAAATATTTCAATTTTTACAAAAAATTACGATATTTCAATAATATTCAATATGTTACTATTTTATATTTCTTATCCGAGTTATTTTATAGTTTATTTTTAGGTAGATTTCGTAAGAAATACTACCTATTGCAGTCGTTACCATGGTGCGACTTTTGAAAAATTCCTTCATAACTTTTCATTATAGGACCCCAGGAACCCAAAACCACCCCCACCTAAAAAGTTTATATATATATATATATATATATATATATATATATATATATGTATGTATGTACTAAATTTTGTCCGCACGATAAAAGTCGCAATTATGCACGGATCGTCTTCAAACTCGCCAACAACTTTGAGATGGCTAATATCTCGGCGGGGATTGAAAATGGGCGAAATCGGCCCAAGAGGGTGGAAATGGGGAGGGTTCAAAATTTTGAATACTGTCTTAACATGATTCTGATAAAACCAGCTCTTACACAACAATGGCAGGAAGAAAATAAAAGTTTTTCGTTATAGCAGTTGACAACAATTAAAAAATAATAATAATAAAATTCTCACCACAACAATTACTTTTCTTTTGCAAAATTTTCACGTGTAAAATTAAATAGTTTGACAAATTGAAAACAAATTGAATATTACGTCATAAGTTTCCTAGAGCAAGATTTCAGCATGAAAACTCAAAATAAATAGTTTGACGAATTAAAAAATTATGTATATTGCGTCATATTGGAAATATAATGGACCTCAGCAGGTGAATATGTAACGCCATGTAAGTTTGAAGAAACGTATTAAAACATGATAAAAACCCGACTATGGAAATATTAACATATTTTAACACTTTAAGGTTCTCTGAATTTTTTGTAGCCATTTTTTAAACCTATTCCATATATATGTGTGTGTGTATATTACAATTTTCACAAAAAGTTTAGCTCCCTACAGCTCGCTCTTTGTGAAGAAACTGGGTTTTATCTCTAATCTTGATTTAAGTTTTGTTGGAGAATTTAGTACTTAACATCGAAATCTACCTCCGCCTGTAGGCCCGAGCCGGCAGGGATTTTTTTTATTTTTTTATAAAAGAGACAGCTTTTTTTATTCATTTTTCCATTTGGGAATATATATATGTGTGTTAAATTCGCAAAATTCATGTATTTTTACGTTACATGAAAAAAAAGCGCATTTTTATAACTTAGGATACAAATACACACTATATTTTAAAATATTACATTTCTATGTAAAAATGCTACATTTAATATATAGACGGCAACACCACGTATCACCATCAATATAATCAGAGCAATATCTGAGCAAATGTGAAATTATCTTAACTGAAATCATTCTTTCTTATTTAATGTTACTCTATGTTTGTGTGTAAAAATATTACAAAACTTTGCATATTTTAAAGGTGAATAAAATTTACTATATTTTGAGAAAGATTATTAAATAATAAAAATGTGTTTTTAAATCATCGAATTGAAAACAATAAAACTTATGAATATTTTATGTATAAGATGTAATTATTTTTCGTTAATTAATTATTTCTATTTTAATTAAATTTACGACGGTTTCCGGAAAAATATGTATGGCAAAATAAGCTTACTAAATTATGTGGTGGCTTTTAAAAAATATATATATTATGCTTACAGTTAAAACCGAATAGTTTTTGTATTTAAAGTCGTCGAAAAACTAACTCTTCCAAAATCCTCGTGCAAAATAGTCACTCATACTGATCGGATATATATACATATACTAAATAATTCTATACTTCAATTTATTTGAGCACCATATACATTTCGAATTTGTAACAAACTTTACTTTTTGCTGATATTGATTCCTACTTTTGGCATCACATATGGATTCTTTGCTATTTTTTACTTTTGGTTACCTAATAAAGCGTCACTCGTTCAAGAAGTATAGATATTTTTATAATTATATATTTTTTTAATTATTAACCACTTCACCGGAGATTAGTATAGGGAAACAGCTTTTACCCCGACTTATCCCGGGACAAACGTTGAATTGGTGTTAAATTAATTTTTACCTGATACAAAATAAATTAAAATGTGGGTAGTTATTTAAGCATGTGATACTACACGGTGGAAGTAGATGAAGTGGATACGTCTTGACATTCATTTTGTGTTAAAAATACTTTCATATTGTTAATTATTTTTCTCGAAAATGAATTCCGAAAATCGTATATTTAAATGTACAAATATCTCTCTTCTTTTAATAATGTAATTTTTTATTAATCAGCTAAATATTATACAGGGATTCAAAATAAAATTGCACTAACATTTGAAGGTGTTAGGGTAAGCTCTGTAAAACAAATTTGTTTTATAGAAAGTCATTATCACAGTCCACATACTGAGTCCAAAATAAGGAATATCTCGCTTAAGAAGAACAGGGATTAACCGAACTATTAGATATCAATTTTTTGTTTACAAAAATCACATTTTAAAGTAATATTTATATCAATTTTGAATTTCGAAATACATAAATTTCATATTAATATTCCAACGAAATCGAAAAATTTATCTATGAACTTTTAAAATAAAAATTGATTTCTAAAAGCTTTAAATAAATCCAAAATTAAAGCTCGGTTCCTCTAAATAGTTTCTTAGTTACGGTTAGAAAAATATCCGCATTGCTATTAATATTGCGACGATAAAAAATAAATTTAACATTTAGAGTTTCTTGCATAATTTCTAAACTAGCTGCAACTTTTGAAGTTTGTTACAATTTCTCTATGCAGACGAATTTTGAAGTGAAATTTATATATAACATTATCTTACGTCTAACGCGTACTTATCGATTTCTGCAATTACATTTTTATAATTCTATACGTTAATTTTTGGTAGCGTTTCGTTGTGGTACACTTTTTCTCGAGGATTGTATCATGTAACTATACTTTTGGTTAAATACAATAACGGTGGTCGAATGATAAATTGATACTTACTCTTAATCTGAGTGAACCTGATTCTGGTCGATATTCCATCAGTTTAATGGTGATTGGCGAATACTATTTGAGCGTTCTACACTGGTTCACACGGCTCTGAGAATGGGTAGCTAAATTCTCGCTATTAAAAATGAAAAGCATTACTCAAAAATGCGTGTACTCATATGTTTTAATAATTTGTATTTTAAATATTAAAAAAATTATAAAATTTATATTTAAAAAACAAGGCTGTGTCTTTAGTCACCTGGCCTGAGATTTTTACTAAACCGGTTTTGATAATTATTTTGTTAAATGAAAGCAGTTTATTTGTAGATGTCCGCGAAGTTGCTATTTTTTAAAATAATTCCATTTAGTGTATTTTAATTTTAGTTTAAAAGCCCTTTATGAATTGTTTTCATATTGGTTCTTCATATCAGCTTTATATTCACATTTTTCCAATCGGTTACTTGCACTTTGAAGAGAGCAGGAAAACAATGGGAATTACCATATAATAAGGTGATTTTCGCATTATAATTAAAAATAACATTTTTTTTATAATTCTTAAAAAGAAAATGACGTCATGATTAATAAAAACCAACACTTTTACCAGAATCTTAAAAAAGCACAATGCTTAAAATATCTAGAATTAACTCTTGATTTTTCACATATGTTATACTAGTACTTATGTACTTTGTTATTTTTTGTTAGTCTTTTCTTTTTCTTAAAAGTAAATTTAACTTTTGTGTCTACCAGCCACGTCTAAACATTATTTTTTTAAGGCTCCCTAATGCCCTTGCAACACAATCATCTATCCACTGGATGTAAAGTTGCAACGCAACTAGGTAATCCATTCAGCTGCTCACATTGTTCCATTGTTCCATTGATTTATCCCTTTATTTCTTGACACATTGTAAAAACAAGAGATTGGATGTTCAAAGTATAACACAAAATCTTTACAGATTTCCATCGATTCAAGGTAGACTTTCCATGCATTATTTTTATAAAATAGTACAAATCGATTTTATTACATAAACTAGCATTCTTTTGCTCCATTTTGTTTCCGCATTTGTGGTCATCATATGGCAGAAGATATCTGCTTTCAGCACAGCGTAAAAAATTTCCCAGAACTTTTTGCTCAACCTAATATTTTACTAATTTCAAAAGCACATACGAAAATATCAACTTCAGTACATCAGACTACCAATCTGACGCCTTTAGTTATCCAACTAGAATTCGAAACAGAATTCTCATCGATGATTATATTGGAGATCATGCCTTTTGAGCATTTAAAGAGAACTCATTAATACATGCTTGGAATACTCGTCTTTCATAAGAAAATTCCGTTTTCCACGCTGAAATTTTTCTTATTAAAAATGCTGTCATTTGGGTGGATTCATTTGTTTACATAACATACCTAATCACTTCAGATAGCATCTCATGTTTAATGGCTCTGCAAAATACAGATACACCTAACTATATGATTTCAGATGTTCTAAGTTTAATACACAAATCCAAAAACTTTCCAATTTAAATGGGTTAAAGGGCATTCAGGAGTTACAGGGACTGAATTAGCTAATACCATGTCTAAAAAGTCAGTAAAGAAGACACTAATGTCACACCATATTTAAATCCACATTCGGCTTCTAATTTAAAATATGAATTAAAAAAGAAAAACGACTTGCAGTAAAGATGGGACAATGAAGACACAGGCCGGTACACACAGAAACTTATTAGCAAACGTTCCCATTAAACTTATCGTAAATAATGGTTACCTTTTTTTTCACAAATCACGGCCCTTTCCAGAAATATATTTACGGCAGACTTAAACGTAAATTCCCTCTTTGTGTATGCGGACTCCTATCCACCTCACTACACTATGTACAGGGTTTTCTTTTAACAACATATTAGCACTTTAATTAGTAAGATGCTACTTGGCGCCAAATTATATAAATTTCAAGGCAACGTTAAAAACGCCAGAATAAGCAAACATTCAGCAGACTAGTTTCGGTAGCGTTTAGCGTACCGTCCTCAGTGAAAAGAATGTTTTAAAGTTACTCAGTTATACAGAGGAGAAGCGGATTCAACTGAGAAGTTCATTAACCAATGGGGAAACAGGAAAATACGGTCAATGGGAGTCAGTCAATGGGAGTATAGTATAGGTAATGCCACCAGAAAAGTGAAAAAAAAGGTAATAATTAAGCAAAAGAGGATTTTATGAAATATTTCCAGCAGTTTGATAAAGGAGGAATAGCGAATGCACTAGGAAATAAAGGTAACACAATGCTACTTCTGGAAAGAGAAGAGGACTGATTTGAGTTAGAGAACAAGGTTGCTGTAGTTTACGTAAAGCTGTATCGATAATAGAAGGGCTGTAACTTCTGTCAATCGCAATGGCTCTAAGATATTGTATTCCCCTATTGAGAGAGTGAGGATCAGACAAAGATGTATGGCACAATTTATGAAAGCAAAAAAGGCTGCCATTTTCTGGGTGGAAGGGTGGCAAGAGCGAGTATGGGGGGGGGGGGTAGACAAACTGCAAAGCTTTCGCGACAGACCGATGTAGAGAAACCGCATACAGTACGAGTGACAAGGGTATCCAGAAACAGGGGAGAACCGTTACTTTCACTTCCATAAGTGAATTGTATATTGCTATCGATTGAGTTCATAATGTTAACTATATATTATCAATATTGTGAAGACAGGTGTCAGTTAAGGTAAAAGTATCATTAACATAGCGAGTCCAGAACGGGAAAGAGAATTTATTAAAAAGTGAGCATTCAAAATAATGCATATACACTGGGTTTCATAATAATATGAACATCCAGTTTTTCAAGCATAAAAAAGAAGGAAATGTTACAAAACAAACTGAAGTCTAATGGATGTTAGAAATAAAATAAACCTTTTCATTGTATAACAAAATATTTTTTAAACAGAAATTTATGCATAAAATAATTTGCATTTTTCCATTTTGAGCTGTTTCATAATGATATGAACATTGGTCAAAAATATATTAATAGCCAGTGATTTATATTAGATAAATAAATACAGGATCTTTTAATTAATGCAAAAACGCGATCAGGCATGGAGTGGATCAAGTTTTTAAATATATTTAGATCGATTTCATTCCAGTGGAAGATGATAGCAGCTTTTAATTCAGAAATTTAGACATATTTTTTTTCAATTTGAGTAAACAGCTCTAACCAGTAGGCTCCATACATCTTCCATTGATGTTAAACCAGGGTAAACAGATTTCCATGGAATTACATGTGTACCATTCTCAAGAAACCATTCCTAAGTGCTATTTGCCGTGTGTATGGATGAATTGTCTTGTCGAAACGTCAAGAAAAGTCCACCAATTTCCTCAGTAAATGGCAGAAAGTTTTCATTAAGTAGATCTTGGTAGGTTAATGCAATCATTCTGCCAGAGGGAAACACAACTTTGATCTTACCATGAAATCCAAAAGCAGTCCAGACCATGAGTGAAACTCCAACCTGATGCCGTTTTGAAAACATTTCTGATTTCTTGCACAGATAGTTATAATAATAATAAAAACCGTCCGGACCATCCAAATTGATTTTTTTCCTCCGAAAATATTACTCTTTTATACTCTTCTTCCGGGACATGTGACCTTTAACCCAATCCAGGCGATTCTGCTTATGCATTTTAGTCATACGTGATTGGGGCTCTCTTTTCTTGTTCCTCAGCAGCTTAGAGCTCTTGCTACTCTGGACAAGGTAATTTTTGACACTGCTATCAGTGGATTTCTTGAAAGTGAGCGAAATGTTGTTTTTCCATTACTCATTCTTTTTATAATGGCTCTTTTTTCCATTTGGACAACTTTGGCGGGTGTCCTGGAGACTTCTTTGTTCCATAATCCTCTTTTAATCGAACAAAACTTAATATTACATCTGGAGATCGTTTAACACTTTTGCGATAGCTTTTGCCGTATGTCCTTGATCCTTAAGAGTCTCACTGCCGCGAACTTATATATCCGTTCACTAAGCTGCAGGTTTTACTGCAGTAGAAGCATTATTTAAATTAATATAATTTTATAAATATAATGCAGTTTTAAAATATTTTGTTATGAATAATACTCCTAAGGCTTATATTGCCATATGTAATTAAATTTTTATACCATGTTTGAAAAATCATCTTTTTTTAGGCTTTTGGAAAATTTACAGAGTAAACAACATTACTATTCTGCCCTTTTGCTCGGCGGTCAGGGGGTTAAAACCCGCAATTTTCCGTTCCTCAAAACCACTTAAAGCGCTTTTACGACCCATACTTCAATAACTCACTGAGAGATCAGGTTTGGCAATTTGCTAGTCTGACAAGTATCTTTAATTGCTAAACAAATTTGCATATTTCGGTATCTTCTTCTCGGAATGGCAGTTAATATTCATGTACAGTTTCGATACTTGCTTAGTAATAACTTCGATCAATGTTCATATCATTTTGCAACGCCATAATTTTTAGATAATCCATATTTTCAATGCATTTAAAGTTTGATATTTATTTTACAGCTATGTATTACATAAAATTACTGTATTTGCCGCGAGAATGAAGTTTTCTGATAATTATTTATGAATTTTTGCCAGGATATCACAAGATTACTAGGTGTTCATATCGTTATGAAACCCAGTGTAGATGTCTGCGAGAATACGTGACAAAGGGGAAACCATGGCTAACACGTCAGATTGTCTGTAGTTTTTTTTTTTTTTTTTTTTTTTTTTTTTTACATTTCTGGTGGCAATACCTATACTATTCTCCCATTGACTGGTACCCGCGTTTTCCTGTTTCCCCATTGGTTAACGATCTTCTCAGTTGAATCCGCTTCTCCTCTATGTAAATGAGTACGTTTCCGTCATTCTTTGCACTGAGGGCAGTAAGCTAAACGCCACCGAAGCAAGTCAGCTGAATGTTCGCTTTTTCTAGCGTTTTTAACGTTGCTTTTAAATTTATATTATCACTTTAACCTTTAATGTCAAAAATTATGAATTCATGAAAATTTACTCTTCTTATGCATTTCAGGTGAATTTTTGAATCTATATTAGAAGATTTACACAATCATTTAATAAATTTTAGAAAGATTTTGCCAATTAAAATTAATTAATTAGATTTGAATTTATGGGTATTTGTACAATATTTATAACTTTACTCAAATCTTTTATTTAAAATATTTTTTTTATTAGTATTTTGTAGAATTTAAAAATGTTCAAATATAATGTTCTTACAATACAAATGTAGAAATATTCCGGAATTGGAACTTTCCTCCAAACTTTCAACGTGAAAAAAGATAAAAAGAAATCATCCTTCTAAAAATATTTTTGTTTTGTGCAACTAATAATGCTTTTGGAACAAGATAAAGTAAAATAGCTATAACCCATTATAAATCGCATTACTTCTAGTCTATGTATTAAATGAATTTTATTACAAGCTATTTTAATCGTACTTTAAAGTGCCGTCGGGGCATAAATGGTTAAAAAGCATAGAATCATAGCTATTCCGTGCTGCATTAATTATGTTAGTGAAAGTCCTGTTTTCATGAACAGAATATCTGCACTAATGAGATTTATAGAGGAAAATGAACTCAGTTTAAAATTCATACTTCGCAGACGTTTCTTCTGACGATAATCTATGATTTTTTTGTCATCTTCTCTGTTTCCATTATAAATAATTTTCATTTTTATTCGTTATGTTTACTTTATTTTATTTATATCATTAACGATATTACTCAAGTTGTGCGTTGGTTAATAATATTTAGCATTTATTATAAATTGTCATGCTATGAACCAGGCAGGTATATTGAGAATCTTACAGTTTTATTTTGATAAACTAAAGCTTAACTATACATATTGTACAATCAAGAAAAGCAAAAAAGGGAAAAATCTTTTTAAAACTGCGTTAATATATGGATTAACAAATGGGTTTTGGCCGTCCGTAGGAAAACACCCCATCAGGCTTACATCTTGGAGCTACGGTTCAGATTTTTCCTCCCCTTTCCTATTTCCTTCATAGAGCTGTTACATTTGAATATTTTTTGGCATTCCGCTGATGCTGATATGGAGACGCTAATCTTCAGTGAGAGAAAATGATGTCATAGTAAAAATGAAATGAGCATTTTCTTGAATACAAATAAATATTTTACTACGAATGCGTCTAAAAGAGCAAATTTCAGGATTCCGATGGCATTAAGACTAGAACCTCGAGTCAAGAGTGCGAATGTTCACAGGGAAAATTGTGACTGGCAAACATGACATCAAGTTTGGGAGTATATTTATTAATAATCTATTGCATGTTAAAATATTTTTTACATAGTAAATGTGAATATGAAAGTATGCGTGTAAGTTTTGCGAGAGTGAAACATACATTATTTTTAGATTTCATTTTTTTTCATTCGTCGAATTCGACGGGTTTCGACTCGTTAGATTATTAAAAGTTCAAAAAATGATTAATATCATTAAGATATTTTCTCTTTGGATAGCTTCAAACTAATTTCTTAATAAAGAAAAAACTCCTGCCAAGCCGTTGCCACCGAAATACTCAAGGCCTGAGGACACCAGTTGTGACGTCATCACTAATTCACCTACTTCTCACTAGTGTTGGAATTCACACCGGTAAATTTTCAATAGCAATTTTCTTTTAGTTTATTTGTGGAATATCTATCATCATATACAACAATACTAACTATTTAAAGTTACTGGTGAGAATTCACAATCTCAAAATAAAAATTCGGCCAGATGCGGAATGCCACAGTGTGGCCGTATCTGGCTGATATTTTATGGGGTATTCCAAATTCTCACCTGTAAGTTTAAATAGTTATTATTGTTTTATAAGATGATAGGTATTCCACAAATAAAATAAAATAAAACTGTTATTCAAAAATTTCCGGTGTGAATTGCAACACTAAAGAGAAGCCGGTCGATTAGTGATGACGTCACAACTCATGTCCTCAGGCCTTGAGTATTTCGGTGGCAACGGCCAAGCTGGTGAAAACAATCATCCAAAATGCAATTTTCTATAATAAACTATGGCCAATCCCTGATAATAAAGTATGGTCTGGAAGTAAATTCTTATTTTTTTTAATGTTTCTATATATTCAAGTTTCTATTCTCTGTAATTAAAATCATTGAATCTCACCAAAGTTTTTGGATGCCCTATGCGTCTTATTTCTGAAGGTTATAAAAAACTAGTGTATCTGCACGCTGTATAGGCATGGTAATATTAAAAACACTGAATAACCACATTATGGGTCACTCGTTTAATCATTCACTTTTATTTCATGATAGGCCTTCTTGGAATTAACACTCTCGTTATGTGTAAAATAAAAAGTGCAAATATAAATTTAAGCATATTTAAAAACTTTGATTTTCTTTTTTATAGAACTTCAGAATTTCTCTTCCCTTTAAAAAATATTTCACTACCGCCACAAATATCGAACTGGAGATTTCATACTTAACCGGCAATTGAGATTGATGGCCACCATGATACATTCATTTTGAAATATAATCCATCCCAAATTAAATAACAGTTTAAAATAGTAGTGTTACGTTTAATACAAAAGAACTTGTATATATTTTTTTTTTTTTTTCAAGAGTTAAACATAACAATGATATTGCTAAAAATAAAAACAAATTTCTTAATAATTTTACCAAGTAATATTGAGTTAAAAAGATTTTAGGACATTATTGTTAAATAACAGCTTTACGTGGAGAAATGTAACAACAATTATATAGTACTGGTAATAGTTTTGGGATTTAAATCATTTTTGAGTATGAAGTTGCAGATCCAAATTAATCCCGAGATAAAGAATATTCAATAAAATTTATGTTTCGTTTATTTTTAAATAGTGTTTATTTGTATAAATGGCGTCATTATATACCAAAACACGTCAAATGATATGCTGTCCAGAAAAATGAACGTTAAAACTTGTGTCTTTAAATTCATAAGACATAAATGTCTTGAAAAAATGTATTCAAGTTTTTAAAATATGACATATTTAAATATTAAATAAAATTTATGCCTTGATGCACAAAAAGCCATATTTTAAATGCAAAGCGTTTTAGAAGAACTGACATTTTAATAAACCCCATCACAAACAAAAATATACCGTTCCATAAATTATGATGTTTCTAGGAAATATTTTCAATAAAACAAAACTTACGTTGCTAATTTAAAATATTTCAGTTTTTACAGTGATTGCCTATGTTTAAAAAAAAAGTTAAAAAATAACTAAAACATAATGACTTTTTTGTATAAGTCTGATAAAAAAGGAAATTTACTTCATAATAGAAAATGAAAGCGACTTAGAATGAATAGATTTTTATCAGACAGATATATTTTCAAAAACATCCCAAACGAGTAAATTTTTATTTAAAGAATGGTACGCAAAAAGAATTTCTACTCTATTTTTGGCAAGAATTAGATAAAGAAGACATTTTCCGCATATATTCCTCCTGATTGCATTTTTTTGTGGGTGACAGCAGTGAATCAACGTTCATTAACGTAAAGTTTGATCGTTTATTATTTGAAGTTGTCATTAATAAAAACAAACAAAATTATCTATGTGTGTATCGCTTATAGTTGATTTTTTTTTTTTTTTTTTTTTTTGAAGAATACATGTTATACTTATTACAGCAGTTAATTAGAAAATATCAAAAGAAAAAAATTTTTTTAAGTGTTTTTCAAAAAACGGGCAGCATGGGCGTCTTGAACTTAACAACGAAATATAACATAATTATAAATACGTCATCTAAAAATTAGTGACTAAAATCTATAGTCCAGAAAATATATAGAAGAAAAAGTCCAGATACCGGCTACCACTTTTGTTTTCAATCTAGATCGTACAATTTTCAAAATTAATAAAATAAAAAGTGACAGCAGGGTACCTTGACACGTTTTACACCAGTTTAGAAAAAAAAAATCAGTTTAAAAGGCGTTTTCTGTTTATAAAAAGGGAAATTCCGAAAGTCTTCAAATTTTGAGTTTTTAAATTGGGGTCTAAATATCGGCTACCTGAGTTTTTTTCCAAAAGTTCACACAAATAGAGCTAATGACAAATATTAAGCAATAAGAATATTATTTTAATAAATTGTATTGATTAATAACATTTCTTATGCACAGTAAAAATACGCTATTTTTAATAAATAAGTATTTTTGTCAAATTTCTAAAATTCTTTACGACTATCTCTCACAGTCTTCTTCCCATTATGTTTCTAATTTTGATTTTTAAAGTGTAAAACAAAAAAAAAGCTTGCTGATTGAAATGAGATTATTTTATCCGAAAAAATCAAAAACATAATATCACTCTCTGCATCGGTATAGTCCCTATCAGTCCACATATCGCATTCTTAACATTGAACCCAGAATCCCCTCCCCCAATCTTGTCCACAGAGAAAACACCCATGCAGAAGACACAAATTTATCATCTTCCTCTATTGGATAGTTTCCTTTTTCACTTTTCTAACACTCTCGCTGCGTAATTGTTTTATCAAAATACCTTCAAAAATTGCGTATTTAACCCCTTCGCGGCGAGCGTCTTTTAAGAATTTTTATTCATTTGTCACCGGTTTTTCAAAACAAAAATTTTTGTCTAATTTAACAGGGAAAATTCTCCGATTAAATAAAGTAAAATTTACAATAAAAAAATAACTGGTGGGAATAATCTAGGAGGGTTAATTAGACGGAAAAAATGCATCACCCAGGAAATCTCGGGTTGCGCAACGAGAGGGTTAAAATCAAATTTCTGCCTCTTTCGCCTGGTTTACTCTGTCATTTTTTTTCTTTCTCTTCACATTTATTGCAGACAATTTTGTAGTGTCCAACAGCACTTTTTTGAAAGTGATCCGGTAACCAGTGTCGGTCCTGAAGAATTACCGCCATGGTTGCTTTTTTCATATTGCGAAAGGGGACTGGAACCATTTCTGAACCATTTAAATTAATTTATTAATTATGGAACTATTTAAATTAATTAATTTTTTTTTCTCCCCTTCAAGCAGAGCAACTGAGAGAGGTTCAAATACCGGCTAGCCGGCATTTAGACCACTCTAGGTAGCCGGTATTTGGACCACTGCTATGTTTAAGTTTAAACCGGTATTACTCATTCATATAATAAAATACTAATAATGTGCGCGTGGCAGTTGAGAGCTAAATATGTCTAGACAATAACTTAATCAACAATTCAAGTCAATATACGATCAGTATATTTAAAAAAAATGAGAAACACATATCTGAAAAACTTTTGATGTACCAGATTACGTAGATTCGGCACTTTTGCATTTATTATTTCTAAATGACACAGAGTTCAGCGACGTACTTTTCGTAACTTTCTTCTCTCAGTTAAAGTTACAAACTCTGCCTATCACCGCTAGGCTGCGCTGCTCTCAGTTCTCAGAACACCTAGTAGCCGGTATTTGGACCCTAGCCGGTATTTGGACCTTTTCCTCTACTATTATACTATTAACATTATGCCATTAATTTTTTTTTTATATATATTAAGAAAATATATGTATGAAGTGAATATTTCCAACTGAGCGAAAAAAATGCTTAGCCCGGGAATCGAAACCAGATCCTTAGCTTACGGGACCAATGCTCTACCGTTAAACTAACTGTGTTGACAACCGTCGAACATCATTCGCTCAGATAATCCTACTGTTAATAACATCTGGTCAGTGATGTAGACAGCTGAATTGAATATAAGGTTATCTGAGCGAAATATGCTCGCCGGTTGTCATCCCAGTTAGCTTAAAAGGTGAACCATTGCCCCGTAAGCCAAGAGTTTGGGTTCGATTCCCGGGCATGACATCTTTTCGCCCAGTTGGAAATATTCAATGCGTGTGTTAACTTTACCAGTCAGTTTGATTGTGTTAAAATAATAATTTAAAATATATATAGTTTATCACCACATCTATTTAATATATATATATGTATATGTTGGCTATGTTATAAGGATTTGAAAAAAAAATAAAACCAAAACTGGAATAGGTCTCGGAAACATTCTGTTTTACAATATACTATTTGAAGATGACCTTTGTTTATTTCGAGACAATGAAAACAATTTACAAAGTGCAATTTTTAATTTAAACAACATTAGAAAATATTTTAATTTAAGGATTTCAATGTATAAGACAAAGGTAATGGCATTTAAGGGTAAAGATCCTATAAGAACAAAAATTATTTTAGAAAATAAAGCAATTGACATTGAGCAGAATTTACATTTTAATTAATTAGGATGTTATATATCTTATGACTATGACAACGATATACATATTAAGCTTTATAAATTCCAATACATCTGTTGTGCTATAAGAAGAACTCTTCGAATTACAAGAAAAGACACGAGAATGATTCTTTTTTAAACAATGGCAATGCCAAATTTATTATACAGAAGCAAAACATGGGCACAAATACAATCCTCAGGGATGAAATTCTTGGGAAGCGTGAACGAATATTCGATAATGGACAATATAAGGAATGATTACATCAGAAGAGAACTTGACGTTATGCCAATATTGAATAAAATAGAAAATTACAGACCGAAATGGAAGGACTAATTGGAAAGGATGGATTCTGATCGCATACCAAAAGCAGTATTGAATTATAAACAAAAGAGGAAACGAGACAGAAGAAGGACGCAAAAGAGACGGATTGAGGTCGGAACAGTCTTATAGCCTTAACCCTTCGGACGAACGTCTTTTACAGAATGTTTAACCTTTTACCACCTGTTTTTCAAAACAGAAATTTTTGCCTAATTGAATCGGGAAAATGTTCGAATTAAATAAGGCGAATTTTACAATAAAAATTTACTGGTGAGAATAATCACGGATTCTGGTCATCTTACGCGGCACGTATACCAGTCGCTCGTTCCGAAGGGGTTAAACCACGTTTGGAATGATGATGATGATGATTAAGAAAATAATTATTTTTGATTTAGAACTGAAATTTTAATGTACTTAATTAAAGGAATATAAGTAATGTTTACAAGTATAAACTCTATGCGACAATTACAGTAATTTACAATAAGAATTTGAAATAAAACGAACTTCAACATTTAATTTCTTTTCCTCATTTAAAAAAAATACTTTAAACAATGCATACCGGTATTTTTCTGTGAGTTTCGTAAGAAAGAAAAATGCTTCATGTTAAAATGATTTGAAGCAACGTAGATTTAGTACAGTTACATAAAAGAGACATTATGAGCACTTCCCACCAAATTATCGTAACAGACAATTTTTTACTAAATAGGTTTATAATTCAAAGATGATAGCGTGATTATAAAAACGTTTTATATGCGCTGAAACAGTTTGATTACATATTTAAAACGTTATTACAACAAATAAATTCATCGTAAGGTTTGTTTACATTTATGCCTTATCCTAACAACCATCGAATGCAGTAGGTAAATTTATCGTAAACACTATTGCGATGTTGCTTACAATAAAAAAAAAAACGAATAAATTGCAGTCAAGTACATTAATTATCCTAGTATTTTAGGCAATCAACATAGATTTAGTAACATCGTATCTGATATTTTATTTCATCGGGTACAACTAAAACGTACAAAGAGTTGTTTTACAGAATTTGTTGCTTTAAACTTTTTTAATTTATATAATTATTGTAATTTATGTCATTTTAATGTTATTTAATTTTAATTACGACCTTCAACAGTGCTTTAAGAAAAATGCTGTCTTCTTAATATTTAGTAAATTATAGAGGTTTGTCTATAAAATATTGTAAAAACATTGTCTGAAAACTTTAGACATATATCGTACAGATTTAGACATATCGTACAGATTTAGACATATATCGTTTAAGATACTAAGGAATACCATCCGTAATATTTAATAGTCTGCAAAGATCGATGATAATAGGTTAAAATAAAGCTGATGCATAGAGTTTTATGTTAGAGAAATCCTTCATATAAACGCTTTCTGCATCTTCTGCACAGCAATAAAAGAATAAAACTTACATCACGCAGGTATATACCAACATACGTACAATATACTAGTAAATGTTAAGGATTTGCAAGAAAATAAATCTAGGATAGTCGGTTTTAATTTTGCAACAGTTCCGATAAGCTTTTACAAAATATTTCTATTTGAGATTATATTTATCAAATTAAGATATTGTTTAAATGCGTGAAAAACACAAAAACATGTCCAAGAATTTTTCTGAGCGATCAAGGTAGCGTTATCTACATACTTATCTACAAGTTTCAATTTACAGAAGCTATTTAAAAGGAACTTTTTAAAAATATGTTTAATTCCAATGTTTAAAAGGGATATATTTTTATTTACGAAAAGCTTACACTTTAATAAAAGAATCTTCGAAATTTGTGCTATATTGATTTATTAGTTTTATTGAGTAAACCCCATCTCAAGTGGGGATGAAATGAAATTTCTTCAGTAATTTGCAAGTATTCCCAAACAGTCAATCAGATCCTACGATAATTCTACGATCCTCAATAATACCTAAATTCATACGGTGAGTTTATATTGTGAATACGATGTAGGACCAAATCGAGTTATAAGATATAATTTCTTGAAAATACTGTACATGCAAAAAGTACTAAAATGACATGTTTGTCACTTGAAATTAGTATGAAGCCTGTGGACACTATTCATATAATAATGGATTTTTTTTCAAACTATTTATATGGACTACTTTCAAATTGTCTTCAATATTTTTAAAGCAATAATATATCCTAAAATTTTATAATATCATAGCAATATAAAAATCACATTCATAAACTGAGAAAGAATTTTAATAAATATCGTATCTGCTAAATCTAAAATATTGTTTAAAACATTCAATTCTGCATATTTGCAAAAATGTTTTTTTAACGATTTACTGTTCTATATCGGAGGCCTGGATCTTTTCAGAATAGTGAAACGAGTTTCTATAATCTTAGTAGTATATTAAGGTTAAATAGAATTTCAAAATTTTAATTAAATCGAAGAGATTGAGAAATGATGTCTTAAAATATCAACAGCAAAATATAGCTATTTCACAAAATTCACGTAAAAAAATATTTTTTCAGATAGACACCATATACAATATTTCTGTTTACATCACTATGGAAGAATTGCGGATACATAAACTGATATAGACGTAGAAAAAGAAAACAATAAAGATCCAATCTATTCTCTTAAGACTTATTAATTCAAAATTCTATAAAACATGATGTTCATTCTGTTTCCTTCATATATATATGTATATATAATTGTTTATTAATTAAAAATTTTCTCTAAAAATTACTTAGAATTTTTTGATAAATTGTTCCCGTTTTTGGCATTCTTGTGATAGATATTATGTCTTTTACATCTTTATTTTTACACATATATAGGTTACACAGTTATTTGAAATAGATATTTTAAAAAAAAATTTTGCCTTGCTTCCGTTTAGTAATAAAGTTAAATTAAAAAACCGCTTTTTAGGTGCGTTCGTAATTATATAAATACGTAGCACCTATAGTCGTCGTTCAGTCCGTCCGTCCGTCTGTCCGTCCGTCTGTCCGCATGTAACAGAGCAAAAACTACCCAACCGAATGGTCTGAAATTTCAAATATATGATTGTTGCAAAATTTTGTCGAGCCATTTCAAATTTTATGAAAATCGGATGTGTAGTTTAATTACAGGGACAGTCAAAAGTTTTTCTTTACATTACGGGCAATGGGAAAAATTATTCAAAGTGCATTTTAATGATATTAGAGCCTTCCGAATGATCTGAAATTTTATAGATATAACTATTGTAAAATTTCGTCGAGCCATTTCAAATTTTAGGAAAATCGGATGTATAGTTTAATTACAGGGACAGTCGAAAGTGTTCCGTTACATTACGGGGAATGGGAAAAATTATTGCAAGTGCATTTTAATGATATTACAGCCTTCCGAATGGTCTGAAATTTTAAAGATATAATTGTTGCAAAGTTTTGTTGAGCTATTTCAAATTTTAGGAAAATCGGATGTATAGTTTAATTACAGAGACAGTCAAAAGTTTTTCTTTACATTACGGCCAATGGGAAAAATTATTGAAAGTGCATTTTAATGATATTAGATCCTTCCGAATGATCTGAAATTTTATAGATATAACTGTTGCAAAATTTTGTCGAGCCATTTCAAATTTTAGGAAAATCGGATGTATAGTTTAATTACAGGGACAGTCGAAAGTGTTCCGTTACATTACGGGGAATGGGAAAAATTATTGCAAGTGCATTTTAATGATATTACAGCCTTCCGAATGGTCTGAAATTTTAAAGATATAATTGTTGCAAAGTTTTGTTGAGCTATTTCAAATTTTAGGAAAATCGGATGTATAGTTTAATTACAGGGACAGTCAAAAGTGTTCCGTTACATTACGGGGAATGGGAAAAAATTATTGGAAGTGCATTTTAATGATGTATCAGACTATGCGCTTTATGAAGTGCAAAAAAGTATACATTCAGTACAATATGGGGTGCAAAAAATAATTATAAAACTAGTTATAGTACGAACGCACCTCATTTGCCACGTTTGACGAGCAATTTCCAACTTTTTTTTTTCTTTTTAGGTGCGTTCGTAATTATATAAATACGTAGCACCTATAGTCGTCGTTCAGTCCGTCCGTCTGTCCGTCTGTCCGCATGTAACAGAGCAAAAACTACCCAACCGAATGGTCTGAAATTTCAAATATATGATTGTTGCAAAATTTTGTCGAGCCATTTCAAATTTTATGAAAATCGGATGTATAGTTTAATTACAGGGACAGTCAAAAGGTTTTCTTTACATTACGGCCAATGGGAAAAATTATTACAAGTGCATTTTAATGATATTACAGCCTTCTGAATAATCTCAAATTTTAAAGATATAACTGTTGCAAAATTTTGTCGAGCCATTTCAAATTTTAGGAAAATCGGATGTATAGTTTAATTACAGGGACAGTCAAAAGTTTTTCTTTACATTACGGCCAATGGGAAAAATTATTGCAAGTGCATTTTAATGATATTACAGCCTTCCGAATGGTCTGAAATTTTAAAGATATAATTGTTGCAAAGTTTTGTTGAGCTATTTCAAATTTTAGGAAAATCGGATGTATAGTTTAATTACAGGGACAGTCGAAAGTGTTCCGTTACATTACGGGGAATGGGAAAAAATTATTGCAAGTGCATTTTAATGATATTACAGCCTTCCGAATGGTCTGAAATTTTAAAGATATAATTGTTGCAAAGTTTTATTGAGCTATTTCAAATTTTAGGAAAATCGGATGTATAGTTTAATTACAAGGACAGTCAAAAGTGTTCCGTTACATTACGGGGAATGGGAAAAAATTATTGCAAGTGCATTTTAATGATATTACAGCCTTCCGAATGGTCTGAAAATTTAAAGATATAATTGTTGCAAAGTTTTGTTGAGCTATTTCAAATTTTAGGAAAATCGGATGTATAGTTTAATTACAGGGACAGTCAAAAGTGTTCGGTTACATTACGGGGAATGGGAAAAAAGTATTGGAAGTGCATTTTAATGATGTATCAGACTATGCGCTTTATGAAGTGCAAAAAAGTATGCATTCAGTACAATATGGGGTGCAAAAAAATAATTATAAAACTAGTTATAGTACGAACGCACCTCATTTGCCACGTTTGACGAGCAATTTCCAACTTTTTTTTTTCTTTTTAGGTGCGTTCGTAATTATATAAATACGTAGCACCTATAGTCGTCGTTCAGTCCGTCCGTCTGTCCGTCTGTCCGCATGTAACAGAGCAAAAACTACCCAACCGAATGGTCTGGAATTTCAAATATATGATTGTTGCAAAATTTTGTCGAGCCATTTCAAATTTTATGAAAATCGGATGTATAGTTTAATTACAGGGACAGTCAAAAGGTTTTCTTTACATTACGGCCAATGGGAAAAATTATTACAAGTGCATTTTAATGATATTACAGCCTTCTGAATGATCTGAAATTTTAAAGATATAACTGTTGCAAAATTTTGTCGAGCCCTTTCAAATTTTAGGAAAATCGGATGTATAGTTTAATTACAGGGACAGTCAAAAGTTTTTCCTTACATTACGGCCAATGGGAAAAATTATTGCAAGTGCATTTTAATGATATTAGAGCCTTCCGAAAGATCTGAAATTTTAAAGATATAACTGTTGCTAAATTTTGTCGAGCCCTTTCAAATTTTAGGAAAATCGGATGTATAGTTTAATTACAGGGACAGTCAAATTTTTTCTTTACATTACGGCCAATGGGAAAAATTATTGCAAGTGCATTTTAATGATATGAGAGCCTTCCGAATGATCTGAAATTTTAAAGATATAACTCTTGCAAAATTTTGTCGAGCCCTTTCAAATTTTAGGAAAATCGGATGCATAGTTTAATTACAGGGACAGTCAAAATTTTTTCTTTACATTACGGCCAATGGGAAAAATTATTGCAAGTGCATTTTAATGATATTACAGCCTTCCGAATGGTCTGAAATTTTAAAGATATAATTGTTGCAAAGTTTTGTTGAGCTATTTCAAATTTTAGGAAAATCGGATGTATAGTTTAATTACAGGGACAGTCAAAAGTGTTCCGTTACATTACGGGGAATGGGAAAAAAATATTGGAAGTGCATTTTAATGATGTATCAGACTATGCGCTTTATGAAGTGCAAAAAATTATACATTCAGTGCAATTTGGGGTGCAAAAAATAATTATAAAAGTAGTTATAGTACGAACGCACCTCATTTGCCACGTTTGACGAGCAATTTCCAACTTGTTTTATTTTGCTTCGTAAAACGTTTATTTCAACTTTACAAAAAACTCCATTTACGGTCTTGAGTTTAAAACCAAAAATATTGTAATCACAATATTATGCTTTTACATAACAAGAACGTATAGTAAATAGTATTTTGTGCTACTTGCACTAAATAGTTACTTTGCATATGATGATGCCGATTAAATAGAATAGAAAAAAACCTTAATAAAATACACTTTCTGTAAAATTAATTTTTTTTTTCCGTATGCGATAATTTGGCGGAAAAAACTTCATATTTTCAAATTAAAAAAAAAAAAAAAAATGGTGAGAAAACTTTTGGTCACTAAAAATAACTGTATGATAAAAATATTTTCTATTTCTGCATTATGATAAATAAAGAAAATATTTCGCGCAAATGTCTCTCCTTAGTACAATTTCTACGTCAATGACAGCAGTAAATTTCATTTTATATAGGGCCGATTGTCCGTTGTTTGATCGAATCGTTAAAATTAAAAGAAATATGATTGTTTATAGTTTATCCGTTGAAGAAATATCTAAAACTAATTACAACAGTTAATTTGTGTTTCTAATGTTGAAAAAATGGTTTATGAAACTTTGGTGGCTAAAATATATTGATTCCAGAGACCCCTCTAGAATAAGATTATGATATGGTATCATATCACTTCAATTCTAAAGTAAACTTTACTTTTGAAAGATAAAACACAGAGAAGCTTTCTTAAAAAAAAAAATAATAATTACTACCTGCGTAGGAATACTTCGTGTTTTAGTTAAATAGCAAGATGCCTTTGATTTTTTGAGGGAAAAATAAATTTAGTTTTATTACGTATTTTTTATTTCTATCCTTCAATTTCCAAATACAATCTTAGTTCAGAACTCTTTATAACATGTTCAACTCATTTTTCCTTTTCAAAATTACATTTTTTTAATAAAACTTTTATTTGGAGCTTTTACATATTAAAAATAACCACCATGTTAGATTTCAAATTTTTATTTCGCACAGTAACACAGATATTGCAATTTTAGTCTATTTGTAATTCCTGCACCCTTTTACATTGTGATTGTTTTTAGCATTTGTTCTGTTGCGAGTATTTATGTCTTGAAAGTGACAGTTGTATGAAGTTTCGAGTATTTACAGTTCCAAATTAATCGTAATATGTATCATTTATAGAATTTTTTTTTGCTCATTTTGTCCTTTTACATTTAAATTAAAAAAAAAAAAAAACTTTTTTGTGAACTGTCACATCTTAAAATTAACTACATTCAAAGGTGAAAATTTTTAGCCCAAACGTGTCACAGAAATTACATTTTTGTAACGCTTTTTGTTTATGCGCCTTTTTACTTCCCGAATATTTTAGAAACTGTTCTACGCAAGCATTTACATCTTAAAAGTAACAGCGGAGTCAATTTTGAAGTTTCTAACCGCAATAGTTCTAAATAACTCGTCGTTTACAAATTTTTTAGAACGTTTTCCGAACATTTTGAAACTGTTCAGTGCGAGTATTTATCATTTCAAATTTCTAGAAGCAACATCGATTGTTGTTGAACCGACATTTAATATAAACTATGATGAAACAGACATAGTCACCGTCATTCTGCCACATTTTTTCTTTACATCTGCTCAGTATTTACATGCTCAGAAATAAGACTTTCGCTTTTGATGATTCAGAAATCCTTGAGCTATCTTTCGTCGTTTTTGACAATTATTTCGTATCAAAATCACGTGGCTTTTAACTAAACGCAAACTCTTAAATATTTGACGAAAGTGTTTCCAGACTCACGGCCAAACTCAATGCAGTATAAGGAAACAGTTGTGATAGCTATTGGTGCGCTACTGCATCTCCTCAAATCTTACGATTTTAGCAAGCAGATATACGCTTGTCTATGATATTCCTGTCACATTTTATTTAAAAACAAGACTTTTTTGCGCCTTTTCGAAAATACTGAATTATATGTAGTTATTTTTTCGGCATTAGTTATTTTTTTAGCTGTTAAAGTCTTTAGGAATGTTTCTTATTATTTGTATTTATTTATTTAATTATTTGTTGTTGTTCGTCATGGCTTAATTTGAAAAGAATAAATTTTCTGTGTTCTACAAAGTCGTTCAAAAGGAAAATGTTGTGAATAAAATTTCAAAATTCCAGGATCTCTTTTTCCTTTAAGAAATACACTGGTGTGCAAAAATTAAGGACGGGGGAGATAAATTAGCATAAAGCCGAAAAAGGCAACAGAACGAAATGAAAGACAAATCAGGAGATAGACCTGTAACAAATGCAGTAGGACTTGCTCATATATCGCATATGACGTAAAAAGAGAAAGTCGTCACGGGAGAAAGCACAGAGGCGGTAATCGTTCAGCAATTCGGTGAAATCTACTGCACGGTTTACCGTGATTTCAGCGACGTGTTTTTTGCTACTATTGTGTGATATGGCCAGTAGGCAATCCAGGAGATCTCATCTGGATAACCTTATATGAAGTCTCATCATTGGGACGTTGGAAGAAGGTCGAAGTGTGACAAGTGTGGCAGAAGAGTTTGTCATCTCTCACAGCACTTTTTCACAAGTCTGTAGTGCATTTCAAGCTATGGGAACAGCTGTCCGATCACTCAGCAGTGGTTGACCACGAGCAACAACTACAACAGAAGACCGTTATATTGGCTACAGGTGAAAAGAAACTGGCGGCAGACAGCTTAAAAAATCACAAGGCAGATGGCGCAGGCTACTGGACGTCGGATATAACGTTTTACCGTGGCTAGGAGGCTGTACAAAGGTGGTCTATACGCATGACGTCTAGTGCGGTATCTAGTACATTATCGCCTGCTCGTCGGAGACGCCGATTTATGGGGTGTCATGAACACAAGATCTGGACACAACAGGAGTTGAGTCGAGTATTCTTTACGGATGAGAGCCGATTTTGTCTGACGAGCGATTCTGGGCGTATACACATCTGGATAGAGCAAGGAACATGTAATCACCTCTCCAACATCATCGAAATGGACCGTTTTGGAGGTGCCGGAGTTCTTGTTTGGGGCGTTATCACGCTTGGTAATAATACGAACCTCCACGTCTTCCAAGGAGGTTCTGTCTCTGGTGTCCGCTACTGCCAGAGATTCTCTTGCCTCATGTGCGTCTCTTTAGATGTGCTGTGAGTCCGGACTTCATCTTCCAGGACGACAACTCTTCCCCTCATCGAACAGCGCCTATCGAAAAACTCTTCAAGAGTGAAGATATTCGACGCATGGATTGGCCTGTAAAGACTCCGGACCGAAATCCCATAGAACTCGTGTAGAAACTTCTCGGGAGACATTTGGCAGCCCGTGACCAGGCGCCAGCAATGATTCAGCAACTGCAATTAGCGTTACAATAGGAATGGGACACGATGCCTCAACAGCTCCTTGATAACCTCGTTACCAGCCTGTATAGACTTTGTAAATCCTACATCGCAGTCAGGGGTGACCATATCCATTATTACAGACTGCATTATTCCTGCCAGGTGCCTGTAAGATGGATGTTTTTCTCTTCTCTGCAAATGTGCTCCAAGTGCCCTTCTCAATAAAGTTCTTTTATATCTTTTTGATTCCATGTTTAGATGGTTTCCATCACTTGTTCCATATTTTCACATCTTTGAGATCTTATGGTCTGATTTTGGTCGTTGTGGAAACCTTCTGCACGACGTTAAATTCGAAAAACACTCTCGTCCTTAATATTTGCACACCATTGTATATTCATATAACAATCAAATAAAAAATATGTTAATTGATTCTTCACCCCGCTATTAACAGTAAATTGTTAAAATCTTAACCACCTACTGAAAGTGATAAAATCTTCCACATTATTTACTTCAAAATTCGTTACTTCTGAGCAACCAGACAATATTCTAATCATTGACTGAACAATGAAAAATTCTCTAATAAATTATATTAATCAAGCCATATTCTAAATATTAATCAACCATAAGAAAACCGTAATAATAAATTAGCCTTATTAATTAAAACTTGCAAGTATTGTAACAGCATCGAAAAGACATGCGTCTAAAAGTACATACGTCTAAAATCACATTCATGCGAGGATCCAATGGCAAATTAATTAGAGCAACGGACTTCCACACCAAGGGTCGTGCGTGAATATATTGTTTTTTCCCTTTTCGATAAATACAGGTGCTTCTAATCAGATCAACATATGGCAACACCAGCCCTCTTATCGCACTTTTTGAACAAGCACTGTTGAAGAAATTTGTATCCTGAAAAAAGCAAAGAAAATAATTTCCTCAATTTGAACTAATATTCGTTGGGAGCATTACCCAGGAAACGGTTTCGTCAAAAAAGAAGAAAATTTCGTGAATTCCGAGTATCCATTTCTGAGTGTGTATTGAGATTACCTCCTACAAACAAACACTTAACCACTTTGTTTAATAATATTAGTATGGATTTAATTTTTTTATAAAATAAAATAGTATGATGACTTTCATCTTCGATGGAAAAGAGAATAAACTTCGTTGTTTTTCTTTAAATCGTAGAAAATACTTGACATATTTATACAAAAATATCTTAACAAGAGTTTTTAAAATCGCATTACTAAGTACAACATTGTCACAAATTACAATGTTTTTGTTCAGTTTCTGTCTTTGTGATTTAAATTCTTTTATGCATAATAAAATTTAAGCAAGAAACTTTAAATTTATTGGGCTGATAAAAATTTTCAAAAGATGTCCATCCATCCTAGAATGTGAAATATTTTAATATTAAATATAACTCATATTTAATACTTTGAAATTGGGCATTTTAAGTGAAGTACGATTTACAAGAACTGCCATTTTAATAAATCTCATCTAAACGGAAAATAAGTCATGCTTAAAAATATAATGCCCATCTTAAAACAAAATTTACATTACCCATTTTAAATATTTCAAATTTTTATTTCTTTTTTTTTTGACTTATTTCCCCAAATCTTAACATAACATATTTACTTAAGCATGAAAAATTGGAAATTTAACTCAATAATGGAAACCAAAGAGATGTAAACCTAATATTTTGTTTTTAGAAAATAAATATTTTTGAAACAACAAAGATGAGTAAATATGTTATGGAATGGGAAATTCAAGTATGAATGGGAAATTCAAATTAGAGGATATTTTATTTTTTGACATGCGTTTAATAAAGTAGTTACATTACACAAAAGTTACTTCGATTTGAATTTTCTCTGTATATGATAGCAAAAAAATTACATTTAAATAATGTAAAGTATGATCTTCTATTATTTGAGCTACCAAAGATTATATTATTATTATTATACTTAGATAAGGTATTAGATAAGGCATTATATTATACTTAGATAAGGTATCTTATTTTTAAGATAATCATTGAAATTCCAAATGAATATACAGGTCACCCATTAAAATGCTATCACCACATTAATTTCACAACTGAGACAGATACAATCATATACCTGGTTTCTAGGAATAGTAAAGTGACGATTTTTCTAGCTGTCTAAGTGCTGAGATCGCTTACAACATCGCAAGGGAGCAAAATTCGGTGTTATCGTTGTTGTGTTCAAACCAGTACGAGATAGGGGAGAAAGTTAATTACTAAAAAGTTGTAGCGCGTACTCAATTTAGTTTGAAATGATGTCTTACATATACAAATACCTATATGACAAGCTCTGAAAAGAATATTTTTATATCCAAACATCCACTTAAATGTTTTACTAATTGCATGGAGAAGCATAGTATTATAAGACAGACGCACGTTTATATACATGCAAATAAAACTAATACTTCCAAACAAGATACAGTTATTTTAAACAAGTTGGATCTTGAGCGTCAAACGTGGCAAATGATTTGCGTTCGTACTATAACTAGTTTTATAAATATTTTTTGCACCGCATATTGTACTGAATGTATATTTTAGTGCACTTCATAAGTGCCTATCTATTTCATTCTGTTCGAAAAGCTGTAACATCATTAACATGCACTTGAAATATTTTTTTTTTCATTGGCCGTAATCTAACGGTAAAGTTTTTAGTCTCCCTGTAATTAAACTACGCATATCATTATCATAAAATTTGAAATGACTTAACAAAATTTTGCAGCAATCATATATTTAAAATTTCACACCATTCGGAAGGCTGTAACATCATTAAAATATACTTGCAATAATTTATTCCCATTGGCGATAATGTAACGGAAAACTTATGACTGTCCCTATAATTAAACCGTACATCCGATTTTCATAAAATTTGAATTGACTCGACAAAATTTTGCAACAATTATGTATTTAAAATTTCAGACCTTTCGGTTGGGTAGTTTTTGCTCTGTTATATGCGGACACACGGGCAGACAGACCAACTGAACGACGGCTATAGGTGCTACGTATTTATATAATTACGAACGCACCTAAAAAGTGTTTATTATGTCCACCATAAGGAGCAATGCATCATGCATTGTATTTCGTTGTTAGGCGAATACACATTTATTAATAATTTTTTTATAAAAATAAATTGTACGCTGCATAGATAGTCCAGGTAATAGAGACCGTATAGGGGCTCTACCTAGCAAAATTCATGGCAGTTCCGAAAAAAGCCTTACTATACGTTTTTGGGGTCTCTGAATCCGAATTTTTTAATATCCCTCCAAACTTTCCCCCGGGAAACCGCCCAAATTTTGGTAAAATGCCCCCCAGAAAAGGTTTTTATTAAAAAATCATTTTTTTTTTATTGTTTTAGGGAAAAGGTGTCTAAAAATTCAGAAAGTCAACAAAATTTGTAACAAATAAGATATATGATATTATGACCGAGGATGAATGGGGAGGGGGGATCTGCCTCGGAACATGCGCCACGGTGCTGCGTGGACTAAATTGCGCAATTCCACTTAACCACTCACATCGTTTACATTCACCCTCCCGTTTCCCCTCCGAACTTTCCCCTTAAGATTTACTTTAAGTTTTTTAAGTCGCTAAATCCGAATTTTTAACTTCCCACGAAAATCCTCCCCCCAATAGTTGTTTTTAAACTACATTTTTTATTGTTTTAGGTGTATGTAGAAATTCAGAAAGTAGACAAAATTTGCAATAAATAGAATAGATGACAGTATGATGTAGGATGAACGGGGAGTAGGAGGGCTGCCTCTGAACATGCACAGCGGCGCTACTTGCACTAAGTTAGGCAAGTTAGGCAATAGGGGAATTTACTTGGCAAAATTAATGCTAGTCCTGGATTTCGACTCACTTTATGTTTTTTTTTTTTTTTTTTTTTTTTTTTTTTTTGAGTCACTGAATCCAAATTTGCAACTTCCCACCAAAATTTCAACCGGCAACCCCCCACCCCCCCACCCCACAAAAAATTGATTTTTTGAAAAAAATTGGTTTTTGAGAACAACGCGCGGGGAATGTTCCGAGGCAGCCCCCTCTCCCAGTTTATCCTACGTGATAATGTCATGTATCTTATTTCTTGCAAATTGTATCTACTTTCTGAATTTCTACATACTTTTCCCCTAAAAAAATAAATAATTTAATTTAAAAACAGCTATTATGGGGAGGTTGCGGGGGGGGGGGGGGGGTTGGGGGAAGTTAAAACTTCTGATTCAGCGACCCAAAAAACTTAAAGCAATCTTTATAGGGAAAGTTCGGAGTGAAGACGGGAGGGAGAATATAAAGGTTGTGAGTGTTTAAGTGGAATTGCGCAACTTAGTCCACGCAGCACCGCGGCGCATGTTCCGAGGCAGATCCCCCCTCTCCATTCATCCTACGTCATAATGTCATGTATCTTATTTGTTGCAAATTCTGTCTACTTTCTGAAGTTCTAGATAGTTTTTCCATAAAACAATAAAAAAATTGATTTTTTGTAATAAAAACCTTTTTGGGGGGCTTTTTACCAAAATTTGGGATGGTTGCGGGGGTAATTTTGGTGGGAAGTTACAAATTCGGATTCAGCGACCCAAAAAAACATTAAGTAAGCCTATTTTCAGAACTGCCATTAATTTTGCCAGGTAAAGTCCCCTATTGCATGGACTAAGAGGATTATTTTATGAAAAATAGGGACACAATTATTTTGTGAGCTATATGAAGTTGAAATGTTGTAAAAAACTATCTAGAGTCATTATATATATATATATATATATACTAAAAAACAACTTTTCAAAAGTAAAAAAAAAAAGCCAAGCAAAAAAAAAAAAAAAAAAAAAAAAAAAAGGTAACAGTTGTGGCTAAAAAATAGCGTGATATCAAATTTCCAAGCTTATATTATGGTACTTATTTAACATTTTTTATTAAAATTTTACCATATGTAAGTCGAGTACCTAAGTATGCGTTGATAGAAAGCCTTTTCTCCTTTACTAAATACAGCATAACGTGTTTCTGAAAATAATTTTTTTTTTTAAATTATGCATGATGGGCTTGGCGGCCATCTTTCCATATTTTACACAAATTTCTAAGCACTCGAGTACGTTGTTAAGATCGGAAGTTCGAAATTGTTGCTAAAGCAAACATATTATGCTTTTAATTTATGGAAATGAGTGCCTAGAAATTTGTGTCTTAAAATAAAGCTGAAGTAACTTCAGGTTTCATCTTATGATTCTTTTTTTTCGGAGGGTGTTAATTAATTAGATAAAGCAGTAAAAATCAATTTGTTTTCAAAATAAAAGACTTTTTTTAATAATGCAAACATATTACGAGCTTGTCTGCTTAGAAATTTGTGTAAAATATGGAAAGATGGCCGCCAAGCCCATCATGCATAATTTAAAAAAAATTTTATTTTCAGAAACACGTTATGCTGTATTTAGTAAAGGAGAAAAGGCTTTCTATCAACGCATACTTAGGTACTCGACTTACATATGGTAAAATTTTAATAAAAAATGTTAAATAAGTACCATAATATAAGCTTGGAAATTTGATATCACACTATTTTTTAGCCACAACTTTTACCTTTTTTTTTATTTTTTTATTTTTTTTTTACTTTTGAAAAGTTGTTTTTTAGTAGATATCAGTTGTTTTTTTAAACAGATTATATATAATTGAAATAATTCTACTCGCCAAAATTAGTCCTTGTATAGCCTTTATAAGCAGGGAACAAACACAATAGTATACATTTTGTTTACCTATCGTTCATTTTTTTAGAGTAATTAATAATTTAAAAGTAAGGAAAGTCAATTTCTTCTTTCAAAGTATCAGTCTTTCTCAATTTATATCTCCTTAAAATTTTCTATGAAGGATGAAAATTAAGTAAAAAACAGATAGAGTAGAAATAAAATATATATTTACAGTTAGTCTGCCAGTTAATTGTTAGTTCTAACTTTTTTTTTGCTGATGGTTTAGCAAATAAATTTACCTTTACAAATACCTACGGATAATCCGAGAATGAAGCCCCGCAGGCATCTAAAGAATCGAAGATCTGTTTAAATATCTGTAAATATAGAAATTCTAGACATGATGATGAAACATTTTCGATAAAAAAAAATCTAAAAATTTAAAGATATAAACTGTACATATAACTTCATCTTCATTTAGATCGTGTTATAGAGAAGAAAGAAAAATTATATGTAATTTTACTCAAGTCTGTTTATCCATACCTATTTGCATAAATGTGATAATATAATTTCGTATAAAAATTCCCCTAAATTGATTATCTTTAATAGTCTATTATTAAAACGCATATACATTAGAATAAAATTTTTTCTGTTAAAAATTGCCTTACATCTATAGTGTTATCGTTCGTTAATTTTGTTTTATGTTTTTTTTAATACCCAGACACCTTTTCTAAACTCTGACAAAAGATCACAGACGCACTGAAGTTATCCAAATACTTATATCTTTCTATCGTATATCCTTTTTTGAGGGGGGAGGGAGGGATGAGGAAGAGCGCTTAAGAACTTCGTTTTATTCTTAGAAGTCTGAATTAATCATTGAAAAGATCTACCTACATAAGTCTTGTTGCAGAATTTTCATTAGCTAAGAGTTGCATCAACTTATACATCATGTGAATCTACTCTGACAAAAGATCACAGACGCACTGAAGTTATCCAAATACTTATATATTTCTATCGTATTTCCTTTTTTGAGGGGGGAGGAAGGGATGAGGAAGAGCGCTTAAGAACTTCGTTTTATTCTTAGAAGTCTGAATTAATCATTGAAAAGATCTACCTACATAAGTCTTGTTGCAGAATTTTCATTAGCTAAGAGTTGCATCAACTTATACATCATGTGAATCTATTAAATTACTTTTGTAAAATACTAGATGGGAGCCATTGATATTTCCAGACCATTTGCCTACATCTTAAACTTAAGTCATTTACAACTATTCATTAATTTTCTATACGAATTAAAGAAGTCGTTGTTTCCATGGCAATTGTACCTTTCACTATTGCTTGTTTTTTTTGTCTGTTTGTTTTAATGAACACATATACCCGATCACGGCGGGATTCGAACCCACCCCCACCTACGCTCTCAAGCGATTAGCGGCGTGGTGTCTTATCCATTCAGCCACGGTGAGCCACTATGGAGGATATTCCATCTAAGTTATGATCACGTGGTCAAGGTAAAAACTTCTAGCGCAAAAAAGGGAAGGCTCCGTAGACGTAATATAAATCCCCACCAGCCAGTGAAACAGTTCCTGAGGAAAGCAGTAGTAGCCTCCCTTCTTATCAGTTAGAAATTCTTTGGGTAAATGAAGGATATTCCATCTACGTTTTGATCACGTGGTCAAGGTAAAAACTTCTAGCGTAAAGAAGGGAAGGCTCCGTAGACGTAATGAAAAACCCTCGCCAGCCAGTGAAACAGTTCATGCGGAAAACAGTAGTAGCCTCCCTTCTTATCCGTTTGAAGTTTTTTGGGTAAATTACCGGTATCACGTGACTTTTTTCAGCCTCGAATCCAGATTTGGAATAAAGCCCATTGCTTTCTCTAATACCCAGATACTCAAATGGACAATATTCCAAATCTGGGTTCGAGGCTGAAAAAAGACACGTGATACCGGAAATTTACCCAAAGAACTTCTAACTGATAAGAAGGGAGGCTACTACTGCTTTCCGCAGGAACTGTTTCACTGGCTGTCGAGAGTTTTTCATTGCGTCTACGGAGTCTTACTTTCTTTACGCTAGAAGTTTTTACCATGACCACGTGATCAAAACGTAGATGGAATATCCTACATTTAACCAGCTGCGCTTAGAATCATGCTCATAACAGAGAACATTTATATGTAAGAGTGGTGACATATGCACAAGTCGTGCACTCATATTCAAGTTTTTCTCCAAAGTACAGTAACTCAGTTTTCAGTGATAGAAGTGGAAGATTTCGATTAAACTAACCAGAAAAGTTAACAAACACTGGCTTCCTGATTTGATTTTATTCAAAATCGTCGTCCGGGATCCAGATAAATTTTTCTCAGTTAGTAAAATTAGATTGATCAATCAGTAGCCTTCATCCTTGCAGGCTTTTTGGTGTTTACTGCAAACATCAAAACGTTCGCAAAAATGCAGGCTTCTGGTTGATCAATCTCATCTCGCTAATAGCGAAAAATCTGTCTTGATCCGGGCCTATTCAACGCCCTTTAAATATTCGAGAAAGCCTTGACACGCGTCAGGAAATCGTCACACAAGGCAGGCAAAGCAAAGAAGAAAAATCATTCATTGGCTCGTTCATATCCACGCGCCAATGAATGATTGTGTTTCTTTGCTTTGCCTGCTTTGTGTGATGTTTTCGTGACGCGTGTCAAGGCATTCTCAAATATCTAGCGGGCGTTGGCTTATTTCACCACCATGAAGCTATGAAAGGAGAGGAGCAGACATGTCAATCTTCCCGTGTGAAAAACTAAATAAAAAAAACAAGTTCTTTCCCCCTCTTTTGCCCTTTTCTCGCTTGATTTTGACCGATAGCAGCCCATTTAGCAGTCTCCAGTGCCAGATTCCGCTATATATGGCGGACGCAGGTGGGAGGGTGTTAGCGCGACCAATGACATAATAGGTCAGTTCATGACGTTTAATAGTCACACGGAGGATCATCTTTACACGATGAGTAGTACAAAGCGGCCCGCCGATTTTTTTCTGTCCATTGCCGTGTACAGATAATTAACTCCGTGTGACGTGATGAGCTGGCCACAGTTTAGGAACAGCTTCAAATGACGTCATCTGTATCTACTCCGAAGCAAACGAAAAAGTCAGTCTACTGCAGTGCTACAGCGTCTAGAATATATAGTGTGGAAATCGGCTATCCCAGTAATACTAAAAAAAGTGCTAAATTATTGGATCTCTTAAATTTCAAACGATGCTGAAATCCAACGAGTCGATCACAGCGATATCTGCAGGATATTTCCCAAAACTCCAGGACGATTTGGTCTAGACGCTGTAGCATTTTTTTTTTTTTTTTTTTTTTTTTACATTTTATTAACATACATCTGACCTGTGTGCTTCGCGTCAAACCCGCTGTAATAATACTATGTTTACTTTGAAATTTGAAAATATATCGCAGATATCGCAGCGATCAGCTCCCTGGATTTCAGCTTCAGGACACATTTAAAGGATACACCTTTTTAGCGGTTCTTGGATAGCAAATTTCCACATTATGTATTCTAGACGCTGTAGCGGTGCATTACACGTGTCTCTTTCTTCTTTAAAAAATATCCTGCAAATGACTGTTTGGAATTCAACATCGTTGTACATTTAAGGGACACAATATTTCTGCGCTTTTTTAAGTATTGCAGGGATAGTCGATTTCTACAACATATAATCTAGACGCTATAACGGAGCTATAGTTTCTAGAAGATATAGTTTAAAAATCGGCTTATTAAAAAGGTGCTAAAAAATTGTATCCCATAAATGTTGAACGAGGCTGAAAGATGAATGTCGATTACAGCGACATATGGCAATTTCAACGTAACTATTTCAAAAGAAATCAATTGAGAAAACGTTTCGCTCAGAGAAGATCTAGAAGATATTGCTGTTATCGACATTTGTCATTCAGTATTTTTCAATATTTATGGGATTACATTTTTAAAGCATTACTGGAACAGCCGGTTTCCACACTATGACCGTGATCTAGGTAGATTTTTCTCCGTTATCATAACGAGATTGACCAATCAGAAGCCAAAATTTTTGCTAACTTTTCACTGTTTGCAAAAATGTACCTGGATCCCGGCCTATAATTCTAGACGCTATAAATGAGCTCAGGAATAGTACAGAAAGCAAACTCCGTATTTTGATACATAAGTACCGGGATCTAATTAGGAACAAGTGTGTCTCTATAACGAAGTAGCGACATACGGCCAATAAATGTTTATTGGTAAAAGTGATAAAAACAAATCGTGAAATGTCTTTGCAAGCGTGTCATTATCGTCAGTCTAATGCATGTTGAATTATTTCCCTAGTCTAATAGACATCGTCCATGCGCGTGTCGTCTAATGGAGGATATTCCAAATACGGGTTCGAGGCTGAAAAAGTCACGTGGTACCGGTCATTTACCCAAAGAACTTCTCACTGATAAGAAGGGAAACAGGAAACTACTACTGCTTTCTCCCATGAACTGTTTCATTGGCTAGCTGGGATTTACATTACATAGACGGAGCCTTCCCTTCTTAACGCTAGACGTTTTTACCTTGAGCATGTGATCATAACGTAGATAGAATATCCTCTATTCAAGAAAGTGGATTGCCGTACTTTTGACGAAAACTTGAAATGAGCATGCCTTTGTGCATATACCACCACTCTTATGTATAAAGGCTTTCTGTTATGGTGTTGTTTCTGAGCGCTGTTGGTTAAATTTCGATATTTGAGTTTTAGAGTGTACTGTTAAAAATCTTCAACATTTGCTGCATAGTCACTCCACCGCTTTTATAGAAAACGATTACTTGCCTATATTGTGGAGCATTCTCGTTGGTCAGAGTAGAGATACTCTATAATAGTGGCGGAGTGACTATGCAGTAAATGCTGCAGATTTTTAACAGTGTGAGCAATAGAGATAAATACTGTTACTATGGAAACAACAACTTCTTTAATACTGAAATGTATAGCAAAGGAGTTCAGAATCAATGCCTTAAATAGTTTCAAATATGTAGTGTTGTTATCGCATCAATATCCTTCCTGGATGTGGAAATGCAACATTGTGTTCAACATAATTGGCTGCAATCTAGATAGATTTTTCGCTGTTAGCGAAACGAGATTCACCAATCAGAAGCCTGCATTTTTGCGAACTTTTCGCTGTTTGCAGAAATGAAGGCTATTGATTGGTGAATCTCGTTTCGCTAACAGCGAAAATTCTATCTGGATCCCAGCCTAGATTTCTACTGCACTTTATCCGTTGCACTAAGAAAATGACTCAAAACTTTTATGACATAGTACGGGATCCAAAAACAGCAAAAGTTCTCAAACATGCTGGCTTCTGATTGGTCAAACTCATTTCGCTAACAGCGAAAAATCTATCTGGATCTCGGCCATAGTTTTCTTCGATGAAATCAATGCAAAAGGATAATATAAAAGAATAGTATAATATTTCTAAAATGTTTTGGCGGGTTTATCGCTGTTTGGCATAATTTGTAAACTTTAGAACTAATTAACAGTGTTTCGCTAATTAAGAATAGAAAATTTGTGATTTTTAAGCTGAATTTTACAAAAGCACGTAGATTGAGTAAATATATGTCCAAAAATGCAATCCTTACTTTTTTCTGTCCATTATTTAAGTCTCTACCTCGATTTAAACAAAAGGTGTGACGAAGAAAATAAAATGATCATTTTCAGTATCTCGACGTTATATTAAAAAATCTATATCCTTGTTTATAATTAATTTATGAAGATGCATTTGGTCTCAAATTGAAGATCTTTCACATTAGGTCCTTCTGGTTTTGATTTTATTTTTCTGCGATGATTGATTCTTTTGATATGGGAAATTTTACGCTGGCATGTTTGGTCAATTTTACATGGAGAAAGTTGGCTTCAGTGTATTAAGCAGTTACGGTGTCTTGCCGTTTTATCTTGTCGTTTGTTTGTTTGGCGGGGTTAGCATTTCTTTCAGCTTGGCTTGGCTGAACGACCGTCCTACTTGATATATATATATTTTAAAACATATATACATTTTTTTTTTTTTTTTTTTTTTTACGAATTTGCAAAAAATCATTGGTTTTTAACAAGTAAACTATTATTTAAAATAATTTAGAAAAAAAAGCAATTTAACAAATTACAACGACCATTTGAAAAATGATTTTTTCAAAGACTAAAATTTAATACATCGCACGAAGTTGATATTATGTACACCATGAAGTAAACATTAATAGTGTTATTTATTACAAGTAAAAATTGCAAGATTTCCTGAAATTTACGTATTATCCAAGCATTTCATTGGCTGTTCGGGAAAAGGCTTTTCCATCATCAGGTTTCCAAGAAATCTGATGACTAATTTTCAGTGAAATTTCATTCTTAAACTTCTAAACATCCCACAATATTACTTTTTACACCGTCGTATATAAAAAAAAATATGTACTTTTAAATGCAATTTGTTTGAAAGCTCTATCTCAATTTGTTTTTGAATTATTAATTTTTTTTGTAGTTTTTATTACTTTTTTGTCATAGTGGCAACATGAGTATCCATCTCTGTTGAAAGTAAAGGGAAATACAGATTACTGTATAGACCAATCAGAAAACGAATAAAATTCGGGTTAAACCAATAAAAAGCTTCAGATATGCTTTTGATTTCCTACCCTGACGAGGACAATAACCATTTTTCCAAATAGTTAATAAACATTTATGATATTTAGTGAAATATTCCGGGGTTTTTTTTACATATTTATAAAAATTTATTTCTGTAACTTACTATTATAATCAGATTCATCTTCGTCTCTTTCGTCTCTTTCCTCTGTTTCGTCTTCATCCTCACCTTCCTCATCTTCCTGTTCTTTTGGATGTTGTCCGTACGTTATTTTGGTTGGTTTGCTAGAAAAAAGCTTTCTTTTTTTCTTAAGCAGGAAACCCGCATGCGGAAAAATATAGACGGAAATCTGCAGCGGCAAATTTTCCGCTACGCCAAATTTCCGACTCGGAAATGAGAATCGCACTTGCGTTTTTCGCTGGCGCGCGCTTCCGACGAAATAGTGGGAAGCATTCTTATTGGTTGATTTCTACAGATGCCGTCGCGGAAAACGGAAAAAGTTAAAACATGTTTAACTACAATTCCGCTGCGTTTTCGCATTTGTACGCGGCAAATATGGGGTCAATTTGCCGTTCCGCTGTCCAATTCCGTCGTATTTTTCCATATGTGGGTTCCCGGCTTTAGGCTTTGGTCTTGAACTACTTATAAAAGGGTCAGAATTTAGTAAACGTCCGTTCAAAACATTTTTATTACATTACTCTCGATAAAATTTTCTGGAAAACCTTTGCTTATATTGGCGGAAATGTTTTTTTTTTTTTTTTTTTTTTTTTTTTTTTTTTTTTTTTCTAGTTTCAGCAGCCTCCTTTGAAAGTTGATCAATAGGCAATACCGCATTTTAATAACTGTGGCCTCATATGAAGAGAAACTTTTTCTCTGCTCGCATGGCAACGAAGGACGCGCGATGCGCGCGCATCCTACCTTAGAATGCGACTTCGTTTTGTTGTGGCTGGAACGATACGAAGCGATTTTTTTTATTTTAAAAGCATGATCGCTGTAATTTTTTACAGTTTGTTGATGAGGCTAAGCCTCCCTTATTTCGAAGAACCAGATCAAGTGTTTGAGAATTTTTATTGTATATATGTATAGAACCATGCATCTGTAAATATTCATCAAAATAATTAAAGAAAAGAATCCAGAAAGCACCTCCTTCATTGAGTTTGTGTTCGACTGTCTTTGAAATTTTTCTTCATGGTGCATCACGCCGGAAAAGAAAGAAAAAAAAAGTATTTGTTACTTTTTTAATGTCTTCAAAACACAAATAGAGCATAGTAAGTGATAAGAAGACAGCAAAGGTAACGTAAGTTTTTCATATTTTATTTCGAAATGTCTGATTTAGAAAAGTTGAAAAAGAACCGTACAGTTTTGAGAACAGCAGTAACAAAGCTTATTAATAATATAGAAAATGTTTTGAAGGATAGTCAAATAAATTTTGATAATTTAGAAGAATTATTTATTCAGTTAGATACTAAAGCAAAATTATTGAAGTCAGTTGGCGAGAAAATTGAGCCCCTTTTAGGGTTAGACGACTATGAAACTGAAATCAATTCTGTTTATGATTACGTCGATAAAATATCAGTTGCAAAATTCCGGGTGAAGAAAAAATTAACAAAAAAATTGTTAATGTTGATTTAAATAACAGTCAAGATTTAAAATCGAATGTGATTAATGATGAAAACTCAGTTGTTAAATTGCCAAAACTCAATATACAAAAATTCTATGGCGACTGTACTCAATTTATTTCATTTTTTAATACCTTTAAAAATACAATTCACGAAAATAAATCGCTTTCGAAAATTGAAAAATTTCATTATTTGAAGAGTTATTTATCTGGAGCTGCGGCTAATGCTGTAGAAGGTTTTGAAATATCAGAAGCTAATTATGACGCAGCATTGAAGGTTTTAGTATCGCGTTATGGTCAAAAAGACGTGATAATTAATCATCACCTGAACAAGCTTCTTAATTTATCCCCTGTTTATAAGGCTAACGAAATTCAAAAATTGAAAAAATTGCACAGTGATATAGAAATAAATGTTCGATGTTTGTCCACATTAGGACTCGAACCAGCAAATTATGGCTCCATGCTTATCGCCGTAATTTTAAAATTAATACCGGCAGAATTAGCTTTGGAATATAATAGACAAAATGTAGATAATTTAACACATTCAGATATACATAAATTATTAGATTTTCTGCACGCTGAAATAAAAAGCAAAGAACACACATTTTTTTTCGAGAATGAAAGCATTTGAAAATAATAAAACAAAAATCAAGAGTCAAACAACAAAATCTGAATTTAAATCTACTTGTGCATTTATGAACATTTCGAATGATAAATCGACTTCAGATAGGCAGCTGGCTCATTGTATTTTTTACAACGATAGCAAACATTCATCTGATTTGTGTGAGGCTGTTGATGTAAAAACTAAAAGAAATTTGTTGAAATCTCAAGGAAGATGTTACCTTTGCTTAGGCAGGAAACACGTTATCAAAAGTTGTAACTCTAAAACTAGTTACAAGAACTGTTCAGGCAGACATAATCAAACGATATGCCTAAAATCTAAATTAATAAAAGAAGTAACTACACCCGAATTAAAAGGTAATGAAAATGAAGCTAGTGAAAAAGTAATTTCGGCTATTTCCTCTACAGAAAATAATAAAATTCTTCTACAAACTTGTTGTGTAAAAATAAAATCAAACGGAAAACAATCTCTAATTAGGTTACTTTTAGATTGTGGGAGCATGCGAACCTTTATATCTGAAGAAATAGCAATTAAATGGAATTTACAGGCAATAAGAAAAGTAAAATTGTCGGTTTTTACATTTGGAAATAAGAACCCCATTGGAAAAACCTTTGAAGTAGTTAAACTAACTATTGAAAATAAAAACTATTGAAAATAAAAATGTACCTAATTCAAAATTAGATATAGAAGCGCTAGTCACCAATCAAATATCAGCTACTGAAATCCCCCCACCTGAAATCAATGATTTGATGAAAAGTAAACAATTTGAAAATTTAACCCTTGCGGACACACCCACATCCAAAGAACCCATTACATTACTTATAGGTGCTGACTATTATTATGAGATTGTTACTGGAAATATAAAACATTTGAATAAAAAATTAGTAGCTGTCGACACCATTTTTGGTTGGTGTCTACAGGGAAAAACAACTGACAGTTATACGCCCTTAGCATTTAATTTAATAGTAGAAAATTTTTTTTATTTCTGAACAGATTGAAAAATTCTGGAATATCGAATCATCTGGCCTTTTTAATACTAAACAGGATTCAGATTTTTCAGAAAACAACGTTATGAAGCAGTTTGAGTCAGAAATTAAATACAATGATAAGCGATATACAGTTCGATTTCCGTGGAAGCTTGAAAGGGAATGTTTAAATGACAATCGGAAAATTGCAGAATATAGATTTTTTAAACTCAAACAAAGATTGATTAAAACCCTGAATTATTTTTTGAGTATAAGGAGGTGTTAGCAGATTATTTGAAACAAGGTATTATTGAGTTAGTTACAGAGCCTGAAGAAAAAACAAAATGTAACTTTTTATTTACCTCATCAAGAAATAATTAGAACTGATAGGACAACGAGCAGATTACGCATAGTTTTCGATGCCTCTGCTCATGACACAGGCTCACTGTCTTTGAATAATTGCCTGCATGTAGGTCCAAATTTGTATCCTGAAATATTTGATGTTTTGTTACGGTTTAGCTTTAATCCTATAGCTTTTACAACTGATATAAAACAAGCATTTCTACAAATAATTATAGATGAAAACGATCGTGATGTAGCAAGATTTTTATTTTCACAAGATTTGTTTGATAATTCTAAACCCTTTGAAATTTATAGATTCACTAGGGTGTTATTTGGAATTAGTAGCAGTCCCTTTTTATTGGCTGCAACAATTAAACACCACTTGAAAAAATACACCGAACAATAAACAAACACAGTAAAATTTTTAAATGAAAATACCTACGTTGATGACGTTATAGGAAGTCATGAAAATATTGATAAAGCCCTATCCACGAGTTTACAATGTATTGATATATTTGAAAATGCAAGTATGCATTTACACAAATGGCATACGAACTCTTTACCACTTAGTGAACTATGGAAAGAAAATGGCATAACTTCAGAAGTTAATTCTGAAGCATTTGGAGAACAAAATCTCCCTTATAAAGTTTTAGGAATCGCTTGGAATAATTCCAAAGATTTACTTTATTTTGATGTTCGAGGTTTAGTTGATTTCGTTTTAAAAAGAATAGACACCAAACGATTTATTCTACAAGTTTTAGGTAGGATTTTTGATCCACTTGGATTCCTAGGACCATTTACATTAAGACTAAAATGTATAATTCAACAAATTTGGAATTTGGGTCTAGATTGGGATGACACCTTACCCGAAGATTTACGTATAGTTTGGAGTAGCTGGTGTAACGAACTCCCTCATTTGAAAAACTTTTCAGTACCCAGATACTATTTTTCTGACATCACCAATTGGCATGATTATGACCTACAATTACATATTTTTGCCGATTCGAGCATGAAGGCTTATGGTACGGTTGCTTATTTACGTGTAGCAACAACCACCGAAAATGTTCGAACAGTTTTTGTTGCTTCGGAAAACAGGGTTGCTCCACTGAAAGCGCTTACCTTGCCAAGGCTTGAATTGATGGCCGCATTGTTGTCGGCCAAGCTAAGTAGTAACATTTGAAAGCTTTAAAATTGAATGTACCGACTTATTACTGGACAGATACAAAAATATCCTATTTTTGGATAAAAGGATCCCCTAAAAAGTTTAAACCCTTTGTCAGAAACAGAATTGAAGAGATCCATAAATTGACCTCACCTGATAACTGGTATCATTGTCCTGGTACTGCCAATCCAGCTGATATAGTTTCTCAAGGATCAAAAATCTCTAGGATAATCAATGATACAACTTGGTTACAAGGACCAGAATGGCTAAGTTTACCTCCTGAGTGTTGGCCAATATCAGAAAACAAAGAAATCGCGTACTCAGATGAATTAGAATACAAAAAAATCCTAACGATGTTTTTCAGAGCGAGTGCTTAGTCAAAAAACTCGAAAATCCCATAAACATTTCAAAATATAGTAATTTAGAGAAACTTTTGAGAATTACCGTTTGGGTAAAGAAATTCATTATGAAGCTGAAAAAATCAACTGAAGTGCAAGACGTAGTAACAACCGAAGAATTACTCGAAGCTGAAATTTTTTTGATACAATCTGAACAAAAACAATTTTATAAGGAAGAAATAGAATCTCTAAAAAATAGTAAATCAGTCGATAAGACGTCATCCTTATCAAATTTCATGCCCTTTATTGACAAAAACGGGTTGATGAGGTTGGGCGGAAGGCTCGAATTTTCTATCCTGTCCGCAGAAGAGAAAAACCCAATAATTCTCCCCAAACATTCTTGGTTAACTACTCTAATACTTAGTCAAGAGCACGAGAAAATTATGCATGGAGGGACAGCCAGTACTTTGGCAAAAATTAGATCTCGTTTTTGGATACCTAAAGGTCGTCAGTTGGTCAAGAGTGTTATCAAGAATTGTATAATATGTAAAAAATATTTCTCCAAACCAGCAGACCAGATCACGCACCATTACCAAAAGACAGAGCTAGTGAAGCACCGCCATTCGCAATCTGCGGTTTAGACTTCGCCGGTCCGATCTATATCAGAAATGTTAAAGAAACGCAAAAATCTTACATTGTTCTGTTTACTTGCGGTGTGACTAGAGCCATTCACCTGGATCTCGCGTCTGATATGACAACAAATTCCTTTTTGATGGCATTCAGAAGATTCACAGCTAGACGAGGAAATCCCAAAATTATTTATTCTGACAACGCAAAAACCTTCAAAAAGGCCAAAGTTGAACTCGAAAATTTATACAACATACTGACAGACAAAGTATTTTTAAATTTTATTACAAAAGAGAGAATTATATGGAAGAATATTATAGAAAGAGCAGCATGGTGGGGAGGTTTCTATGAGCGACTAGTAAAGTCAGTCAAAGACTGTTTGAGAAAAGTAATTGGTAGGGCACTCTTAAGTTATGATGAATTAGCGACTCTGTTGACAGAAGTGGAAGCAGGTTTGAATGCGCGACCACTGACGTATGTATATAGCGACAGCGATGAATCAGAACCTCTTACTCCAATGCACTTTTTAAATTTTGGAAAAGAACTTTTATTTCCTATCAATTTTTTTTTAATAATTGAAGATTGTTCAAAGAGATCAATTCTCCTGAAAAGAAAAAAATATCAATCTTTACTATTGAAACAATTGTGGACCAAATGGAAAAAACAATATTTGATGGATTTAAAAACAGCCCATTCATTGAAAAATCCTAGTGCCCATACGCCAATGAAAGTGGGCGATATTGTTTTAATTCAAGATGACGCAAAAAATAAGTTTCTTTGGAAACTTGGTAAGATTCAGACTGCCATTCCTGGAAGAGATGGCAATATTCGTTCATACGAAATAAAAACAGCGAGTGGGATCTTAAAAAGATCCATACAGCACTTGTATCCCTTTGAAATATAAAATGACTAACAAATGACTTTTTGCAGACTTTTTATAAACATTCATAAACTTTTATAGACATTTATTTAGTTTGTTTTTTCTGCATTTAGGACTCTAAATATTTTTTTTTCTCTTTTTTGATTTTTAGTCTTATTTATATATAGAATCTTTGAATTTTGGTAGTATAAGTAAGTATATGATTTAACTGCAAAAAAAAAAAAAAAAAAAAAAAAAAAAAAAAAAAAAAAAAAAAAATGTGTGTGTTATTTAACTGTCCTTATTTTTACTTTGTTTGAATTTAAAGTGTTTTATTTAGAATTTATTGATATTTTGAATTTGACTAATTAAGTGATTAATTAGATATTGTTTGAATTCTTATATTTAGTATTTTGTATTCGAATTTTAAAAATTGTATTAGATTACTGAACCACTGATACGAAAAATTGTATTTTTATGATTTTATGATGGAATTTTGATTTGTGAACTCTTTAAGAGTTCAGGTGGGGAGTGTTAAGAGAAACTTTTTCTCTGCTCCCATGGCAACGAAGGACGCGCGATGCGCGCGCATCCTACCTTAGAATGCGACTTCGTTTTGTTGTGGCTGGAACGATACGAAGCGATTTTTTTTATTTTAAAAGCATGATCGCTGTAATTTTTTACAGTTTGTTGATGAGGCTAAGCCTCCCTTATTTCGAAGAACCAGATCAAGTGTTTGAGAATTTGTATTGTATATATCTATAGAACCATGTATCTGTAAATATTCATCAAAATAATTAAAGAAAAGAATCCAGAAAGCACCTCCTTCATTGAGTTTGTGTTCGACTGTCTTTGAAATTTTCTTCACATGTACTAAAAATTTATGTACTGTTTGTGACATTGGGTGCCACCCATCTAATTCGACATAAAGCTTTGCAGTGTAATTTTAAAATTTCTTAACATGAATTCTATGTCCACTGGACAGTGCCTCTATGCATAAAGGAACAAGAGAAATCTGAAATATATTTGCATCACTATCAGAATAATTCTGAAATGTCTGTTTAAATTGCGATTGTTGGAAGCCATCGCAACCTCATTTAGATAATTGTTCTAATTTGTGGTTTTCTTCTTCTGTATTATTTTGAATCACTTCTAAATATTTGCACTGTCTTTAAGAGTTGTGATCAAGATGATCCTATAGGTTAACTCCAGCGCTTGTTTCTGTCACATTCATCGACTCCTCATTTATATAGCAATTTTAATTCGCTTTCTTTATCAGAGAATATCAAGTAAATATTCTTATTTGCACTATGAATATTTTCCCATTGTTTCTTGTTAGATCAGCTTCTGCAAAAATTAATAAGGCTTCTGATGGTCTATACTTCTTAATGGTGTTTTTTTTTCCTTTTTTTTGCTGAAGTATACTTTTTTCTGTATTTGGTATCTCGCTTTGACTTAGAATTATATGTTTTGTGAGTGTCGAGGCATAAATATTACAAGCAGCTCGTTGATTAGTACTAGCTGCATCTGTTAATTGATTATGAGGTACTTGCTCCCTTAAATGTCTTGTTTTTCTTCAATTGCTTCTGTCACACAATTCGTTGAAATCTTTTGTTGGTCGACCTTTTTTTTTAATTGTACAGCTAGTATCTTCTACAGCTAATTTTATGGAGCTCTTAAGCCAATGTTCACTAATCTTAAGAAAGCGAATTTTTTCCCTATTGGCAGCCTCCCATGTTTCTTTAAAATCCGATTTGAAATAGATTAACGAACGTTTTAATTATTATTGTTTATGTACTGGACATTTCATCTTTTTTACAACTTTACTTTCCATGAAACATAATTTTTCATCTATTTTCTTATTAGAACAATCTTGCATAAGGTCAAACAGCAACTTTTTTTAAACATCTTTTGCTATCACTGGAGTTTCTAAAAGAAAAATGAAGATTTTTCGTTTCGTCATCTTCTGATACCCCTTTTTTATAAAACGGTAAAAAAAATGGACATGTTGGGGCAAGATTTTATTTTATGAATATAACAAGGAATATCTATAGTTTATATTTCAAGAAAAAAATTTGCCTGGCAAAGGAAGGAACGTATTTATAAATCACTAATTATTTAATAGAACTAGTAAAAATTACACGTATTTTTAAACATAAAACAATGTTGCTATATACATAATTATATTCTTTCATAACTAAAAAAAATATATAGTAAATTAAGCTACATACCTCCCGCTTCTTTGTCGACAAAGGGTTTTATTTAGATCTTCATTGTATGTAACAACAAATGCAATTAAATAATGCTGAGAAATAGCGCTGAGAAAAGAGGAATCTGTGATGTACGACAGCTGTGCTTAGACTGATAACGCGCCAGGGAGTGTTACCGAACATCCTTAAGATATTGTTTACCTGAAGCACTGACTAGTAAGCTATACAAACAAATAAAGTATTACGGTTTTTAACGAAGTTCATTTTTCGACTTTTGTCCAGCTTTTATTAGAAATACTCCTCTGTGCGTTACATGCGTCTTTATTATGAAACCTCATTTCTACAAGCAGTCTGTGTCACATTTAAATTTGTGATCGGTTATAAAATATTTCACTTCGAGGCTCCAAATGACGATTTATTTTTACCTTAGATATTATTTCATACTAATTCATTAGCATTTCATACTAATGCGTTCGAGGATGCTCTCCAACTTTGTAATTAAACTTTTGTCAGTGTTTTACACTGTTTACACGATAGGACCTGAATATGAAACTTTAGGCTAGGCGGCGGTGTAGCTGGTAATTTACTGTATCTAAGCACTACGCTTATAACCTAATCAAATTTTCTTTCTTGCGATTTCTTTTTGTTCCTTTTTTAGACTATAAAGATAAGGATAAAGTTGCTAGAATAGTGAATAGTAACAATGTTACAGCGGATTTTTAAAAAATGTTTTATCTGTACCATAAAAAATTAGAATAAAGTTTCATTATGCAGGTAAAATGTAAGTGAATAAAGCATTCCATGACCATAAATTTTAGTGAGTCGTAAATGTTTTATTTCTAAATTATTTGTATAACGTTCCAATGATTTCAATTTTGAGTTCTTACACTTTTAGTATAAAATATCTTATATTTTATATTAGTTTCCCAAAAGTACTTTTTTATTTCCTAACAAATTTTGTTAAAATGCTTTAAATTCTTAACTAAAGTGAAAATATAGTCATGATAGGAAAACTTTACCCTACTTGACGTTCAGAAAATAACAAAATTCTAATATAACCGAAAACACTAGATTAATATTAACACAATTATTCTAATTGGTAAACAAATCATATTAGATGTAAATTTCCAACTGGGCGAAAAATCCTGGTCCGGACATTTTTCGCCCAGTTGGAAATTTACATCTAATATAACCGAAAACGTCATTAAAATGGAACTAATTCCAGGCATTTCAGTTTACCTTAAAGCACATTAAAACTTTTAGTGACAAATTTGATTTTTCTTTGAAAATTACAGCACTGACAGAGAAAAGATCTTATAATACATTAGAGAACGTCTTCTCCCAATGCATTCTGAAAGTGCTGATCTATTTTTTTTTTTTTTTAAGTTTCCTTTTTCTCAGAAAAATAAACTTTTTTTATTATTGTTTTTTTTTTTTTTTTTACCAAGGTGTATTTTAAACTTTATGTTTTTAAAATAAGGCATCCGATCCGATGTCTGATACTTTTTTGAATAAAATACGAGATGAAGTTGGAAAATGTTTCCCTTGTGCAGAATGATTTAATTCAAGACAAATATTTTAAAGAGGGAATAAAAATGTATACATTACCTTATTTTTTTCACACAGCCGCTAAATAATAATTCTTAAAATACGTAATAGGTTTTAGAAACACCTGTTCAAATATCCGTGTCCTGCATACGTCACAACTGTTTCACAACATGTTGGAGCTTTCATTGATCCCAAATTTTATCCAAAAGAAAAGGGCTTTCAATACGCAAATATGTGTGGTGTTTAGAGCAAAGGGCTGTCTCTAGTTTCCATGTGCAAGCGTACAGAGCTCATTACAATGAAAATTTATCGCAAGTATACCCTTTTAAATTTCAACATAATTATCATGAATCAAGGGGCACTATATATTTCATTGGGTTAGAAATAGTTCATTTTATCAGATACTAAGACTTTGTATTTATTTTGATTTGCAAAGAGGGAACAATCCATATTAAAATTAATTCATAAATGTGTTATTTTTAACGAGATTTACATGTAATTGAATTTTTTTCAATTGCGCGCAAGAAAAGTTTTCACATTCAATTATGTTCGTTCAAAAATAGTATAGGGAGATCATAATTAAAGATTCGATTTGAAACCTTTACAAAATGCAAACTACTGGACAATTTACCAAAGAAGTTATAATATTTTATATAACACGTTTGAAAAAAAAAAAATTATAAAATCAGCACCAGAAAGAAATAATGATATATGCTGTATTCGGGATTAGAATTTGTGATTGTGTGAACATGTTGGTATTTATGGTAGTTTCCATAGCTTATCAAGGGCAAGACAGAAACTACAAAACTCACACTAAAAAAAAATGTAACTTTAAAAATTTATATCAAGTACATTATACGTTATATGGTCTTTTAAGTATAAAATTTTGCATTTGCTTCATAATGGTAATATCAATGCGAAAGAATCGGCGTGCACTGAAAAAACATTGAACAAGAGTGTACCAAATGGAACAATTTGTGTTCAGGGATAAGTAAAAAAATAATGAAGGCATTTTAATAACCACACGAGTTTTTGCTATCCATTATACCTACACAGTGACAAAAATTCTGTATCTGTAAAACTCAGGGATCCGTAGAATTAGCATGGAGTGTAGCAACCATGGAAACTACAGACGGTTATTGCATGATATGATGTGTCTTGCATCAAATATAACAAGCTTCAGTAAATGAGCGAACGATTGTCATAAATTCTGCATTAGTATAGTAATAAAATTACATATGTTCATAAACTTCAAGCAACTTGTCTTGCACGAAGTAAATATTTCTGACTGAATTTATTTTTAATAATGTAAATAGGTAGTTCTTCTTATTCAAGAACATCTTTTTTACGCATTATGCTCTTTTTAACCTGGATTGTGACGTAAACGCACACAACTGCAGTATCGCAGCTAAAGAAATCCCCAAATCTCACCCTCAAATCTCACGTCAATCAATTAAAAACATTGCCTTACAGGATTTTATCCCCAGTTTTATCATTCATTTGGACGATACTTCCCCATTCCTTGTTGACTTCGGCTACAAATCATGAATCCATGTGATTATTTAATGTTGTGTTATTTCTAAAATAATGTTTATGATTGCCGGATTGAAATTTAGTCATAGTTCAAAAGGGCTATCTACAACATATTAGAAGCATTGAAGCAGATCGGTTTCAAGCTACTTTAGGAAGCAAGATATTGTGCTTTATTTGACTTTATAAATAGTGCAAATCATATTGAACCTGTGTTATCATGACTGCAATTTAAGAAATATCTACTTTGATATAAATAAAAAAAAATAGAAAAATATAAGAAAAAACCTTAATTTTCCCTCTGATGATGTTTTTTTGAAATTTTTATTAATATTTTTTAAAAGACTGTAAAACTCCATGAACTCTTTTATAGTATTTTTAAACTTGATAACTTTTCGTCAAAAAGTTTTTTCGTTTTATAGATGGTTCAAAATGTTTTATAGATGTGCCACCGTGTTTTAAAGAAATGAACTTGTCAAGTCATGTGAACCCCTTTTCCGAAGGAATATTTGCTACACCGAGAAGAATGTGTATTAATCACAGTCCATAAAGTCCATGAGCTGGTTATGGATATCAGAATCCGATGTTTTAATGGGCTCATTTATACGCACACAAGTTATCACTTAATATTTTGTCTACGACCGCAAAAATGTTCTCCACATGTGTAGGGCACAGATTGAACACTCATCTGATTTTTATGTTTATTTGTACTACTAAGAAGCAGCATGGTGTATTTCATCCGTCAAAAATGAAACACGGATAAGTATTCAACAATTCTTTATTTTGTTTGCATCAATGAATAATATGTTTAAAAAAAAGAAGGTACATAAACTTTTTGACATCTCTTCAAATGTTTAAAGGGTTAAAGGGTTAAAGGGTTACAGGGTATTCATATTATTTTCAAATATATTCTTTAACCATCTGAACGATTTGGACGTATATTTCCGTTTCCCAAAAATTTAAATCTGTTGTAGACAAAAATATTTTGACCAGAATTGTATTTTAAAATGCATGTAACATGAAGGGATATGAAGTGTATTTTAGAAACGAACAGAGTTAGAAAATTTAAATTAAGATTATTTTTATAAGCATTTTTATGAAAATGCAGGAAAGCACTGAAAATGCTCGGAGTGTAAAATTTCTTATGTATCATTGAACATATCCAATTAACCTCTTCGCTGGAGTTTTTAAGCATGTTCAGAAATTGTTTCCCATTTGATAGGATACTGATGTTATCTAGCAGAACACTAATAATAATGCATTAAAATTTTACAGAACCAACTACAGATTAAAAAAAAATATCCATACAAATCTATAAAAAAATAACTTTTCAATCCTGATTTTTTCTATTTTGTTGAAACATTACAGTTCCTAATAATGAATATAGCTGAATATTAAACTTTGTAAAATTATCCAGAAGAAAAATAATTACAAATCATTAAAATTTTACAGAACCGACAAGAAAATTCAGAAATTTTCATGCATATTTCTGACAAATAAAACATTTCCATACTCAATTTTTATAATAAAGAAATTACAATTTATCACAATGAAATGACCTCACATTAATTCTGGAAAATTTTGCAGCAAAGATAACTTAAAATTTTCAATAATAATAAAACAAATCGTTTTGTTTATCGAAGCAAATTTTACTTATTTGTTTCCTGAGTACTATTTATGCAATTTTTATTTTAAATTTTAAATATTTAAAAAAGTTAGTCATTTAAGAATTTGTCTTAGTAGAAAACACTTTTAAAAATATGAAAAGTATAAGAAGTACTTTGTAACGAACTCAATACTAAAACTAATCTGTGAAAATAAAAATAAGTGCACCGTAAAAGTTTGAAACTTGACTTTCAGATTATTAAAGAAATTTTTAATGATTAGTTTCGAAAGTTTCCAAATTTTTACTAGAAAACCTTTGAAATATATGTAACTACTCTCTTTGACATAAATAGTTTTTTTTTTTTTTTTTTTTTTTTTTACAAAAAGTTTTTCCGGATTTCTTCAAAGAACATTCCATTTATTGTTATTTTTATAACACATTTTTTTTTTATGAAAATAATCTAAAAGATCTTTTGAAAAGAATTTAAGAACAACAAAATATTCATGCTCAGCTGAGATTTAAAAGAATATTCTTTGCATAAAATGTTTTTATCCGAAAAATAATGTTAGTTTGTTTAAAAATAAATACTAAAATGTATCTGTTTCATGAAAGGAATTTTTATGTATATTTATTAAAAGTACATTTACGACATCATTTAATTAATTTTAAAAGTTTTATTTTAAGATACAGACTTTTATATAGTGCTTATTAATTGGAAATCCTAGATTATAATGAAATTTAAAATATTTTTAATTTATCATGTTGACATTAAGACAATGAAAAATAGGTAATTCTTGCTGTGTAGTTGAAAACGTAAAGGCCATATTTTCTTAGTAATTTTTATGTGCCTTCGTAATTATATAAATGTAGCACCTACAGTCGTCTGTCCACATGTGAAGGCACAAAAATTATCCAACCGAATGGTTTAAAATTTAACATGTATAATCGTTGCAAAATTTTGTCGAGTCATTTAAAATTTTATGTACATCAAATCAAAACTTAAAAAGATATTAATTAAAATTTTCTTCATTCTATTAAATCCTACCATGCGCAATTAATTCAATGATATCTCATTATAGGTAATGATTAGAGGTTGCCATGTTTATTGCTACATATTTAAGATGGAGTCATATTATTCCCGTATTACTGAACTTAATATATGAAATCGTAATAAATTTTGTATTCATGCATTTTTGCATAATAATGCAGCAGCTATTGCAATAAGATCTGAATATTTATAAAACTAGTTATAGAAAGAAAGCACCTCATTTGCCTCGTTTACTCACAATGTTCGACCTTTTTATGGAACTATGTTTCCGAGGTCAGAAAACCAAAGTATTTCACATTTGTCATATTTATGGAATTTTTCTTTGATATGATCAGACAACTGTGGTCTAACTTGTTGACATCTACCTATAGTATGATTTTTAATACGTTTATATAACACTGAAAGGGTTTAAAGGCATAGGGAAAATATTAAGATTATACGTGTTTATGATGTTACTTTGTCCATCAGTATGTCTGTGTATCTGTACAACTATTCATCATTCATCCCTCTGTCTTTCTGCCTACTGTGACTATAACTGATAAAATTATCTCTGGATTTCCGTAGAATTTAAATGCGTTGCTATGATTTGCAAAACAAGGCCTCTCACTACAAATATTTTTGATATCCAATAGAAATTTTTACGTACGGTAAGAACAAGATTGAGATACAAAATTAATTATTTTAAACGCATTTTTTACACTTAATTAATCTTATGTATTTATCAATTAAGGAATATATATTAAATAATATATCAATGAAACTAAGTTTAGTATTTACTTTAATAAAAGCTACCTGCTTGCTAAACTGCTCAAAATATATATACAAAATTTACATTTGAAGCAAAATTCATTTTTATATATCTTGCAATGGTTTAGATTATTTATATTTTTATGTTCGAGATAATAATTGTAAAATGGAGCACAATATTTGACTTCAAAAGCCAACCTAGGTCGTTTGAAAAATTAAGTATTTAAAGTATTTTTTGCAGGTAGGGTTGTCAGCATAAAAATACATTTAAATTTTTATACAAAACATTGTTTCATTTATACTATTTTAACGATTACTGAAACATTTATTTTCTGAAATAAACAAGTATTTTAGATGTATCCATTTTCAACTTTAAAAGAGTATTTTTCCTTATCTGTGATAGGAGAAAATGGAAATTTTATCTTTTATAAAATAAAATAAAAATCATTCTTAATAAATTTGAACAGTTTAGAATGCACTTAGTAATGCAATTTCAAAACATATTATATTACTTTATTCATTTATCTCAATACATTTTTCAACTTTAAATAGAAAATGTAATTAGATACATTTGTATCTCTATTAGGTTGCTCTAAATAAAAATAATAGTAAAAATCGACATTTAGTAATAAGAGTAAAAATAATACATTTCTTTGCTTTAAATTCAGTTAGATATAGGATTTATAAATGTAGATTGGCTTGCATTTATCATTAGAAACTCATAACTGAATTATTGATTTTTGATTTATCTCAAATCGCATTACTTGAATTCGTAAATACAAATGTATTTCTGTTTTATTTAATTACTAGAAAACACTTTCCTCTCCGTAAAAAGCAAATTCTAGGTACGTTCAGGTACGTTCAAGGCGAAAATGTACCATGTATTTAGAAGAAGCTTAGTGTGTGTCTTCAGTAGGTTTTTCATGTGAGTTTTCTAATACTAATCTTCTCACCGAATCTTAATAAACAAAATTATTATTTCATAAAATGAAATGACATATATAAACCAGCAATTTAAAAAAGCACATAACTGAGTAATAGGCTATTTTTGGCAAACTTTGGTAATGTGTGCAAATATTTTGAGACAGCTGGTATAAAAGCTTAGATTTTATATACAGTACGTAACACACTACAAAAAAGAAAGAAAAAAAAAAAAAAAAAAAAAAAAAAAAAAAAAAAAAAAAAAAAAGATAAATTTAACAAGTTGGAAATTGCTCGTCAAACGTGGCAAGTGAGGTGCGTTCGTACTATAACTAGTTTTATAATTATTTTTTGCACCCCATATTGTACTGAATGTATATTTTTTTGCCCTTCATAAGTGCATAGCCTGTAACATCATTAAAATTCACTTGGAATATTTTTTCCCCATTCCCCGTAATGTAACAGAACACTTTTGACTGTCCCTGTAATTAAACTATACATCTGATTTTCATAAAACTTGACATGGCTCGACAAAATATTTCTTCAATTATTTATTTAAAATTTCAGAACATTCGGAAGGCTGTAACACCATTAAAATGCACTTGCAATAATTTTTCCCATTGGCCGTAATGTAAAGAAAAAATTTTGACTGTCCCTGTCATTAAACTATACATCCGATTTTCATAAAATTTGAAATAGCTCGACAAAATATTTCAAAAATTATGTATTTAAAATTTCAGAACATTCGAAAGGATATAACACCATTAGAATGCACTTGCAATAATTTTTCCCATTGGCCTTAATGTAAAGAAAAATTTTGACTGTACCTGTAATTAAATTATACATCCGATTTTCATAAAATTTTAAATGGCTTGACAAAATTTTGCAACAATCATATATTTAAAATTCCAGACCATTCGGTCGGGTAGTTTTTGCTCTGTTATATGCGGACAGACAGACAGACGGACTGAACGAGGACTATAGGTGTTGCGTATTTATATAATTACGAACGCACCTAAAAATGCGTACCATAGCGTAAAACGCAGGTCCAGCATGTATCAATCTCAATGAGATCCAACCCAGGCTTCTCGGATTACAGAATATTGATGATAAACCATGCAGATATTTTCTTAATTGGAAACCCTAATAGAATATTTTAATTTAATATATTTAGAAATTAGATTTTTTTCTAACAGTACCAACAAGTATTTTTATATGAACATTGCAATTATATATTAAAGTAAAGTTTTGAAATTTTTATAAAGCGATGCTTTCATATTGGCCTCGTGCCAGGAATTTAAAGCCGAGGAATTCGTCATGATTACATGTCTTAAACTCGTATTTTATTTAGATATTATTGTATGTTTTATATATGATAATGTTTTAATTTCCGTATAGAATATAAGCTGTAAACAAATGTTGAACTATTTCATTTATAGTAATTTAAGTGCAATCAGATTTATCTTTTCCAATCGTCTGTCTGCACGTGACGGAGAAACATAAAAACGACGATTTCCCCCCACAGATCATGATGTAATGGCTTTGGGGCGTCCCTGAAAACGAACTGTTAAAGCTACTTATTCTACATTCCTGAAATGCGTTTTGTAGTACACCTTAGTGATGTATATGAACATGATGTGTATACACATTCCTTTAATTCGCAAAACATTTGTTTGAAAAGTTGATTGAAAATGCTTTCTGACTTCGAAATAGGACAAATTCTAGCTTATAACAACATCGGAATGTCACCTCAAAGAATTGCCGATAAAATTAAACGTTCAAAGACTGTCATTTTTAATTTTTTTACAAAATCCAACTATGTAGGTTATTACAAAATATACAGGGAGGCGAAAAATTCTTTCAAAACGATCCGAATGTTGGATTGTTCGCATGATCCGGAGTAACAGAATGACAGCAAAGAAAGTTGAATTCCAGATAAAGATGCCAGCATCAATGTCGACTTACACAAGAACAATAAAAATGTCGAGAGTTCTTAAAAATGTGAAACCACGCCGGTGTCTGCGTTCACATCTTGCAATAAAAAAGTCCGCACTCAGTTTGTAGATAAAGTTCTTAAGCAACAAATAAATTAGTCTAAAATTATGTACATTGCTGCAATGAAGTGTTATTTCATTCGTATTGGAATGGACTTAAAAAGGGAAAGGACGTATTTTCCAGTCGTCAATTAGGTGGCGGCTCTCTAATGGTTTCGGATGCTTTTTCTCGGGTGTTAAGATTAAAATTGCTTTCCTAAACGGGAAAGAAAATAGACAAACGCATATTTACGTGTTAGAATGTCATTTGTTGCACCTGCGTGAAAATATTACATACCTTAACTAAATTTTCAAAAATCCGTAAATACCCTCTGAAAAAAAAACACAAAGAAATAGTTTGAAGATAAATACCTTGAAGTACGTTTGGGATATTATAGTTAGCATTATATAACGAAAATTGGTCAAATCGTAAAATATTACTCGAAAGCAAAATTAAAATCTGGCATTTTGAATGTATGACGTGTTTTGTCACCTCGACAAATTCAAAACTATGTCAACTTTATGCAGCAATGATGCACTGAAACTATTAAACATAAAAGAAGAACAATTAACATGCAATATTTCTATAAATTTTGGAAAAATCTCTTCCGTTCTTACCATTTTGCTACCACTGCACACTGAGTAAAAATGCAACGTTTTATATTATATTTATAACAATTGTTTTTTAATGTTTTCTTTATGTTTATATTGACTATTTAGTTTGATAAAATAAATGTATATGTATATGGTTTATATTTGAATTAATATAATTATATTTTCTATTTAGACAATTATGTGATCGTTCCTATCATTTTGCACCCCCGTGTATGTTGGAAAATGTTAAAAAATAAAATGTCAGATTTTAAAACATATAATAAAGTTTTATAATTATTCAAAATACGGCAAATTTTGAAGAAATTGAGTCATAATGCAAGTTTATATTGGAAATATTGTTTGTAATGTAAAATATGAAATACATATACTTATGATCTTAAATATATTTCAATAAATATCAAACCTTTAACACTATTTCTAGCACGATTTTGTGTATAACTATTTCTACCAAAATGTCTCAAACACCTTTGCATTTGAATCCCAATAATTACCAAAACTGTCGGGCTTTCAAATGATCAGATATGTCATAATAAAAATAGATAATTTAGCAATATATTGTATAATACATTTAGACGTATCTATTAGAGATTATTTAATCAGGTTGTAAACTAGAGTTTAATTATTAACCTACAAAATATAAATATACGTAAATGGAATCAAACATGTTTTGATTCAAAAGGGGAAAAATAATTTAAAAAATATTATCTTCTTCATTTTTAATTTTTATTAGAAAGATAATAAAACATTTTAATATTATTAACTTAAAAAACTTTCAATCTCATTTATAAAAATTTAATATTTGTAACAACAACAAAAAAGCAGCAATGAAAACAGCAGTATAATAAAATTCTTTCGTTATTCAATACCACAATTTTTGCACGAATGAAAACCCATGCGTATAGAACTCACAACCATAATTCGAGAACAAAACGCGTTTTTTTAGAACTAGTCTCTGCAATGATCTATACTAAAATGCTACATGGCGCTAAAAAAGCGAATATCAAAGTTATGCATCAACTACTGCATTTTCTCTTACAGCTGAAATCGCGATTCTCTAATCTGATTATAATTGATAGGATGCTGTAAAATGATGTTGATGTTTATATGTAAAACGGTTTAAAATTAGAAATTATGAAATCCTTAGAAATTAGAAATTAGAAAATCCTTAAGGTGTCAAATACACTTCATGGTAGAAATATTTATACCATATGTATAATAATTAAACAACTATTGTACGAAAAGTCAAAAAATTAATTGTGGAATAATGCTTAAACTTAGAAAATAATTTTAAGTTGAAATCTGAAAGGGGTCCTTTGACGCATCTTGGTAGAAATAGTGCTAATAAATAGATATCTATTAAAATTAAACTATCATATTTGTTGTTATAATGACGTTATATTGAAAATCATTTCTCTGGTGATTTGCTGCTTTGCTATATATTGATTGAGTTGTAATAAGATATTCAATATGTAGATTACACAATCAAGCACTTTATAATGCGAATCACTTATTGATATAGATGATTATACACTTATAATGAGATGTTATTATACCGTTAATTAGATATTTCATCTTCAATATACATAGTTCATCAATACAATTAGCTCAATTTACTTTTCAATACATCCATCACTAATAAACTTCAAATGTATAAATCAGTCTTAAATCTACTAGCAATAATCTTCAACATATATTCCGATATATTTTAAAGTAATTCTACAGATAGGAAGTTGAACAATCAAAATCATTTTTTAACAAATATAGTCTACACGCATAAACTATCAATGGAAATTTAGATTTATATTTTTTAATTACTTTATTAACCATTTTGAAAAAAAATATTGTCCTCGTCAAGGTAGGAAATCAAAAGCATATATGAAGCTTTAGATTGGTTGAATCCGCATTTTATTCGTTTTCTGATTGATCAATACAGTAATCTGTATTTCCCTTTACTTTCAACAGAGATGGATAATTCTGTTGCCACTATGACAAAAAGTAATAAACTACAAAAAAATTAATAACTCAGACACAAATTGAGATACAGCTTTCATACAAATTGCATTTAAAAGTTTTAATAAATTAAATTGCATTTAAATTGCTTTATTTCTCTATAAGATGCTTTAAAAAATAATATTGTGGGGTGTTTAGAAGTTTGTGAATGAAATTTCATTTAAAATGGGTCGTCAGTTTTCTTGGAAATCTGACAATGGAAAAGCCTTTTCCCGAACAGCCAATGAAATGATTGGATAGTACGTAAGTTTCAGCTGGATAATACGTAAGGTTCAGGAAATCTGAGGAGTTGCAGGCGATTTTTGTCGCTTGCAATTTTTAAGTGTAATAACACTATACATTTTTAATTCATGGCGTACGTAATGTATGATCAACTCTGTGCGATTTTTTATGTCTTAAATTTTAGTCTTTAAAAAAATCATTTTCCAAATGGTCGTTGTAATTTGTTAAATTGCTTTTTTTTTAAATTTATTATTATTTTGGTAGTTGTCCTTTATCTTGTCATCCCTTATAAAATTCTATTACATACGGATATGAAATGTTTGTATTTCTATCTGTTTTCCTAGTGTTTTGTAATCACACTGAACTCTCACCTTCGTAAAATGAGGCTTTTATTTGTTGATTCCAAAAATCATTTTAAATATTTTTAATGTAAGCTGCCTTTAGAAATTCGAAATTTTGACTTACATATATTTTTAAATGGATAAATACGGAAAAAGTTGCCAAAATATCATATTATCGATCATTTTGGAAAAACTGCTCAACCTATTGTTATTTTAATTAAATAAGAAATATATCATACACTTTTTCTATGTATAAATAAACTGCACACTATTCTACATTTTTAACTGAGGCACATCTAATATTTGTATCTACAGGCAAGTGATAAAACATTTTTGATGGTATATGAGGTTTCATTTTTGGGATCTTCCTAGTAAATAAAATAATTGACCTATTTATTGCATACTTTGCGTTGGAGAATGTGGAGAAAATTGGAATAGAGCCTTCATGGCAAATTTCTAAAAACTGCAAAAGACTGCACTCAGAGTTTCACGTTATGAAATTATCTACATTGCGAAAATTTACAAATTGTGCATAAAGGGAACCCGTCACTCTAAAAGTCGTAAAATAAAACTAATTCAAAGAAAATCCAAAGTACATGCTTGAAATTCTGTTGCAAGAGCACACTGGTGAAAATCATCATCTATCACTTTTCTATGTTTTACCATGTCTTTTCTTCTCATATGACGTTACTCTCCAATGAAAACCAGAATCAAAATCTAAGGTATCAAAGCGAATTTTAAATTGTTGACTAGCATCAAAATATCACTTAAAGTGCGATTCTGCATATTTTTCATGTCAAGTTATACAGTATTTTACAGTGTACCGCATTTAATGTGTTATTGTATGAATCAAATAAAATTTTGCAATTTTGTCATCCTCTGGCTTCATTGACAGTAACGTATCAGCCTTTATGATAAAGATTTTTAAAATCCAATCAGTCATTTGTGCTAACTATGTATAACAAATATCAATACAAATGTTTATGGTGTCTAAAAATCAGTTTTAGAAGAAGTGTACTTTAGAAAAGAATGAATGATAGCAGTAAGTCTGATATATCTGTGTCACGATTTCCAAAGTACCTGTGAATTATATTTCTTCTGTTTTGTTCTTTAAAAGTTTTGTATAACATAGCATAGATATTCAACAGCAAGAGAAAACTTTTATTACTTACATATGTCTACTGCAACTGCAAAAATTAATTTTATGAAACAGAGTATATTGTATTACATTTTAAGTTTTACTTTCAAAATAGTTTAATAAACCACACTCATCAATCATTTCATGTAAAAATAAAAATATAACTAAATTATCTAAATCTCAAAGCCACAAAAACACTTAAGTAAATCTTAGAAAATAACAGATATAGTAAAATCGTTCTTATCATGATTTTTTTGTTTTTTTTTTATACTGCGAGTATTATCGAAGAAGTAGGAAAATGACATACCGAAAAAAAAAAAAAAAAAAAAAGAATAGTGGTGTGTAGCACCAAACTTTTGTTTTCTCTATAAAATAAATCATTTAACATTTTAGTCGTGTTCAATTATTAAATGACACTTTTGATTAACTTATATTAAATGTAAAATGGAAATACATATCTGCATATTTTTGCGCGATTTCAACTCTCCTTTTTCGTATGTTCAGCCATATTTAAAAAAAAACATTACTAACTGTCAGTAGAAAAAAAAATATTCATTTACGGTGCATGAATATCAGTCTTTAGAAAAAAGCCTTTCAGAAAAATGAGAGTAATAGCAATAACAGCGAGAGATTTGTGACATGATTTAAAGTATGTCTTTGCAATATGTCTCTAATTTATTCCTCTTCTGTAAATTGGTTTTAATGTAATGCAACATTAAGAGAAAGTTTTCATTATTTTAATATGATTTTCGCCTCCATAAATAAAAACTACATATGAAAAAAGTGAATTTTGTTTAAAAGGTTGTAAGCTGCCTTTAGTGTGTGATAAGACAATTGAAGTGCTGAATATTTTCATTTATGGAAATTATAGAAAAAAATTTTTGGGTAAAAGTTCACTGAAGATTAACACTGAAATAAAACTTGAAATGTTTAATTTTGGCAAACATTTAAAATTGGGGCTTTTTAATACTGAACTTACAAGTTTCTACATTCGTTTTTACATTATAATATTTTTTATTGTTTAATAGATCTGTTCAATATTGTATTATTCTAAAATACATAAAACAGATCTGACAGTCTTGCTGGCTATTATAATAAAGTATTATATCTTGGGATTTCCCTTGTCTTACATTTTTTAACTTCGCTAAATAAAGAAATATTTAAAATCTAATAGCAGATAATAGATGCATTTATGGGGCATTTTCACAATCTTTTGAATTTTTGGAAAAAAAAAATCTGGCGAAATTAATTTTGCTAAAGTAACATTTTAATCTGATAGACGAATGCCTCAATCATTCAAAATAAAGAAAAAATGGTCTGCAGCGAAAAATGTTTTATTTAACTGAGGTTTAAGTTAAACTTGCGAGTTTAATTTTCCCTACCGTTTTACCTCTATAACTTTTTATTTTCTTCTAAATTTTTACTTATAATGAATTTAAATAGTACCCACAGGACATTCAAATAAGAAATAATAACAATGTAGTATTTTTAGTACAAAATTTTTGTATAACATTGTCTTAAAGGGGTGTTAAAGAAGGGACGGTAAGGTAAAAAAAGTGGATGGTATAGGAAAAAAGGACGAGATGGTAAAAAAAAAAAAAAAAGGGGACGGTAAGGATGGAAGGGTAAGGAAATTTACCACCTATTGTTAGGAAAATCATGTTAAGACTAAGTGATAGACAGTTGTTAACATTGGATTAAATTAATTCTTTTTTTAATTTACCTCGAAAAGTGCAGGAATAAGACGGTAAGACTACCAATAAAGGCACGATCGTGAAATTGATATTTAAATGCTGATTTAAATTCTGCAGTAAATTTCCTGTCAAAGAATTTTAGACATTCTTTCTGTAGCATACTTCTGCATGAGAAAAAACTTGAAAAAAATTCTGTGGCTGCATCTGAAGTGATTTTCTGTATAAGTTTAGCAATAGGGACGGTAAGGATGAAAAACCCAGGGACAGAGTTCAAAAAATAATATCAACCATAAAAATGTATGCAGGTTAATTTTTTGCTACATCTTTATATAAAAGAATTATCCCAGTTCAGGAAAAAATTTATATCAAATTACTTTTATTGAAGCAATTTTATACAGACAGCTCCAAACTTAAAAATCAGCATCAGGGAAAACGGGACGGTAGATGCGTTTTCCTGGTATTTGGACCCCCAACATCGCCTAAAACTTATTTATCTTGTTAACATTGTTGTGCAATCATGCAATGGGGTATTCCTCAGTATATGAAATTAAAAAAAAAAACACAAAAAAGTGTGTCAAAGACTGTGATAATGCCCTTTATGCACTTCCCTATGATTTGTTTATTATAATTAAAATATTTTTAAAAATAGAATAAACTTAATTAAAGTAACAAACTCATTTAAAATACATAATTGAAAATCGTGTTGCATCTTGGGTAGTTTTATGAGGAAAATATGAGAATATAAACATTATTTTTAAGGTAAATAATTTAAATATATAACGTAATATCAAAATTAAATTTTACAATCTGAATCCAATAACATAATATCCTAAGAATTAATTTATTTACTGCTGTACTGTATCTGTTTTCGTTATTTCGGTTAATCAATTGGTATGCCACTTAGATAATGTTTGTAAATTCCTTCTTCCCCAAAGATTTTTTTTTCAAAAATGGATAATCATGTATTACTTCCAAATCGTTAACAGTGTTTTAAAAAATGATAGCTTTGAAAAATGTAAATTCAATACAATTTGCTGCATCACATATACATAATTTCATTGGTTTCCTGATGAAAAATAATTCATTTGTGTTCTAATGAATTCAAAAAATGAATATTTGTGACTAATTTATTAAAATCATTAGCATATGAATAAATACCTACATTATATTAAAACAAACACTTATTTCGTTTAAAATATATGACAATTATTTAAGAGCGTATCCAAATTTACAGCATGATTGCAGCCCTCTGGTACAATACATGACATGATTTGAAGTAAAACAATATGGTAATTAATATAGATATAATTGTGATATATTTATTTTTTACAATATTACCTAAGCAGATAGAAGCATCGTGTTTAGTAGTACATACAAATAACTTAAGAAATTTTACAAACAGTGAGACGGAAAAACAAGAAAAATGTCAAAGGTTTATTTTTGAGAGAGAAAACATTTTATTTCCCGAGGTCGTCTTTTTAATATATAGAACTCTTCCTTTGTTTCGCTTTTCTGATTGTTACAATTAAAATTATGAATAAAATAGGTCTCTTACTAATGCATTCTTGGAAATTGACGATGTCATAAAATAAAAACTTCCCAATGTACAATATATTCCACTACACTGAGAGAAAAGGAAAACCTCTTAAGAAAATTCCTTATAATCTCGTAGTTGACAAGGTAGGGAAGACTGCGGCTAGTAGGCGCAGTTTTTAGTTATTAATTTTTATTTAATTTTTGTTTAAGTTTTTTATGAAACTTTAACTGTACTTTTAAAGTTTTGAGTTTGTAGCCTTTGTGTTTATCGCCTTTATGTTTATCGGAAGCGTAAAGTAAAAGGAAAATTGTGCGCCAAGTTGCCTATACCTATGGGGTAAGTTGGCGCACGCTTTATAAAAATTTAAATGAAGCTCAAATAAGACATGCAGTTAAGCGAAATCAATTTCATTATTACCAGTAAGTTTAAACAAAGGCGTTATAGCCGTACAATGTAAAATTTAAATTATACAGACATAAAAATAATGAATAAAACATTAATATTGAGAAACTTCTATCCTACTCTATATCATCATCAGAGTTACAGTTGTCACAAATAAAAAATCGAGTGTCTCCGTTTGGGCAAGTCTCGTGTGCCCAAAATCTTGCATTGCAACCACATTTCTCGGTGATTGCTGTTTTTCAAGCTACCAGCATACACCAAACACCGAGCCAACTTGCCCCGTGTTCAATGCGCCTTCTAGCCCCATAATGAATTTCTTCACAAAAGGGATACGTAATCCTCTAAGCCTAAATAATCCAAGTAAATCACGTATGGGGTAGGTACAGTTAATCATACACTAAGAAAAACTGCACAAGTTAAATCGCAATTATTAAGATAAGTATTAGAAATCAGAAAAAGAATGAAGCAACAAAAAATTACTTATGAGTGCAAAAAACAGAAAAATCGTAATAAATGTCCACTGCACGTAGGTAACGCTGCAAAACTACAATGGACATTGTAAAAAGCAATAAGAAAGGTACTCTGTGAGTAGTTGCGTTATCTATCCACAAACAGGCGATTTATGAGGACTGCGCCTACTTACCCCTGTAACCAACTAGCCCCGGTCTCCCCTAACCTTTATTTATTTATTCATTTTTTTTAATTATAGAAATATTTTAAAGGTCTTTCTAAATATTGTTTTCATTAGAAAAAAAAAACTTAAATTAGTTGTATGTATACGATTTCTTTTTTAACTATTGCTTTCAACCCACAACCCTATATTCAAAGCCTTCACAGTTAATTGCAGAAGTGCCAATATAGCGGACCCTGTAGTCCGAAGTAATTTTCCCTTTGCCGTTGACCTTCACGTTAACAGCCATTGCTAGTATTGCATGTTTCTGCATCTTTTCTTGCCATTTTGAGTTATGGGTTGTGTTGCGCCTTAGTACATAATGTGAATATTTCAAAGAACAAAAGTAAATTTTATCTTTGTTTCTTTCTGTCATTGTTTTAATAACAATGCTTTTATATCATTTCTGTTATATATATTTGTAAGATTACCAATTTAGTTTTCAAGGCACGTGTATATAACGAGAATAGCTTTCAAGTCTTTTACATGTACCTAGAATTAGTATTTTTTTTTTTTTTTTTTAATAAAAAAGGGTAATTTTGCGTCTCATCTCGTTTTTTACCCAGTTTATTTTAACTTTCAGTATTTCCATAAATGACTTTTTTATTATTTCTCCGTAACATATGTCTATAAGAAAATTCCTGCTCTATAGCTATGATTTATTTCTTTGTTTATTAAATATATTTCTAAACTTTAGTTTATTAGTTTATATACAAATATACTTATTAAATTATATAATTTTACTCTCTACCAGTTTAAAATCATTTACTATGAGTAATCTGGATGCGATGTTTCAATTAATTCATAAAATATTCCAAGAGTTTGTTCACTATCGCAACGTACATTAGTACATTTATTAGCAAAAGCTCTTATATTGCTCTTGAGATTTTGACAATGATCTTTTCTTCTTTTTATATATACTCTTAATTTTAAAATTACTTTTATGGGCACAGATTTTTTTTCTTTAATAAGAGTAATAATTTATAATATTAATAGTAATTTAAAAATAATTTATAGATTGATAAAAGTTGTTTGACCAAGCGTTTTTTTTTTCTTTTAATGGCGACTGACGGTATTTCATTTTGATTTATAGAATTACTTTAGCAAAAAAATTACTTATGTTTCCGTAGAGCAAGTTGAGTACAATAATGTCTTATCATTAATTACTTACATTTGATGATTTAAATACCAGAAAGGTTTTACATATCAGCGGGGGGGGGGGGGGAGGAGAAAATTAATAAAATGAGTTAACAAAAATATTTAAATAGTTACAGAAAATGAACTTAAAACTGTTGTGATATATATATAAATAAATCATTGAGATTATCAAGTACTTTCGAATACAAACAAATGGATAAATGGAGTCTTTTAAGGAAATACTGAACAATTAACTAATTAAAGCTCGAAGGCAAGTAAAATCTTTTTCTTTGATTTACTGAAAAATATTTTATATTTCGCATATGTATAACAGAAATTATTAGTGATATTAAAACAATGATATACACTGTAAACTGACATGTCTTAAATTCAGACATTTAAGTGTCTGAAACGGAGTGTTCAATTTTCAGACGTTTTAAAGTGTCTTAATTTTTAAGATACTTGTATGCGTCTGAATTTCAGACTTTTCAAATGTCTGAATTGCATCCATGTTTGACCACTTTGACAAGCATTTTTTCACCTTTTTTTTTCTTCTGTAAGCATTATACACTGTAATATATATATATATATATATATTACATATATATATATATATATATATATATATATATATATATATATATATATATATATATATATATATATATATATATATATATATATATATATCGCTAAAAATATGGAAATTGTAGCCACTCGAGACTCCGGTATAATTTACATATATTAATGGAAATTTTCTGATCTAAATTCAAAAAAAAAAAAAAAAAAATCCGTTTAGTTTGTGCATATTTCTGTATTTAAAAATTTCCATTTAAAAAGATAAAATATATTTTTCAGGGACTAACCACCGTATTTCAACGACCACCTTCCCGAAGGTTCACGGTACATCTAATTTGTATTCAATTCTACTGTAAACTTTTAATACTTACCCGAGGTGGGATTCGATCTGAGGTCCTGTTGTACAGGAGTTCAGTGCGTTATTCATTCGACCACGCTTTCGTCGACCGATCTTTGAAATAAAGTATTTATAAAGCACAAGGCAATGTTTTTAAGGGGACCGGGTAAGTCCTATCTCCGCCATGTTAAATTCACCAACTTTATGTACTTTTTTCTCAGAAATTGTGAAAGACAGAGGTCTAGATTTTTTAGAGTAGTTAAAATAACACGATTTACGTATTTTAACTGACTATTTTCTTTCTAAGTGAAACTCAAAATTAATTATTAATTATTTATTGAAAGTCATTTTTAAATTATCACTTTTTGTAGGATTTCACTGCCAAAAATAAATAATTCTCAACAAATCATTAATACCCTGTGTTAAAATATACAATTTATCATAATATAAATATTAAATAGAAATCTGAGTTTTCAATTTTAATAGATATTGAAAAAAAGGAACATAAACATGAAAAATCTAAGTTTTAAGAAAAAGTCAGATTTAAATGGCCATTAAGCTGTGAAGTATTTTTAGAAAAAATGATTAATTTGAATACTTATTTCTTTTATATATAAATATGTGTGACACAACGTTGGAAAGATAAGAGTTTGAACTATTTAATGGTATAAAAAAGTAAAAATCGATTTTTTAGTTGAATTTTGCTTTCCCTGTCCTCTTAAGTAGCAGTAAGTTTTTTTTTTCCAATTTAGTACAATTGTAAAGATTTTTCACACAGTGTTGTAGTCGTAAAAAAATTAGAGGGTATACGCTAGAGGCAGAGGGTATAGGCTAAAGTCATGTATCGAGTTTTCTTTGTAGTTTTATTTGAGAAACAGTGTATAGGGAGTATTTTTTAAAAATCCAGAAGGTATACGGCGTATACCCTCCACATCCCTGTTACACATTTTCTTTCTAGAAATTTGAATATGTGGTATTTTAAGTTCAGCTTTTTCTTTTCTACCAGAGGAATTGTTAGAGTGCAAATGAGGACCCCCCCCCCCCCACCTCCCGCCAGAAGCCAAGTGATGCACGCCATAAAATAAAGGTTTTAAGTAAATTGGGTTATAAGTTGAACATCAGTAGTAATGTACTGATTTAAAATATGAAACTGCTGCTTATTTAATAGTGGTCTTTGAACTGATATTAAAAGGAAAGTGGACTACATTTTTTTTTTTTAAATTTAAATAGAGATTATAGAGGTTACGAATTAAGTAGTTTACAGGATTTAATTAGTTGACTTCTAGAATGCAGTACATAATTAGAAAATCCTTTTCTTTTTACCAGCAAACGAATAAAATTGTTTCCAGATAGACTACTTTGACACCAATAGATGGCGGCACTATTCATCTTAAAATTGAATGTTTAATTTCTAATCCAAAGAAAAATTCTTCTGGCATGAAATATTTAATGTTTTGGAAATGTATAAATTTTTATTCATTTTTGTTTGTGGTCGAAATGATGAATAAATTACCTATCGAATTATAAGCTATCCTCTTTAAACAGGTTTTTATAACGGTAAGTTATTATGCAATCAAACTTTTAAAGACAGAATCGTATGGGACTGGGCAAAATTTCACTTTCAGCATGGTTATACCGTATTTTTTTAAATGGACTACAGAACATTATTTGCTAAATGAAACTCAATAAACAGTAAATAAAACTGAAGTAAACCTCTGTATAACGGAAACTTGGCTAAAATGAAAAATTTCATGGTTTCTGCGAAATAACACACATTCTAAGGTTAGAACAAGCTTTTATTGAAACTTTCGTACTTAAATTTGACATTTTCTACACAGCAGCCCGCCTCTTGGATACGAAACTGGTTTGAATATAAATAAATAAATCATGTCTAATATACGTGGTTTTTGAAAGTGGGGAATGAATTATATGGGTTTGTCCTTGAAAAGTTACATTTTATCTTTTAAATGGAACTTTTTAAATGCAGAAATATGCAAAAAAATGGAAATTTTTCTGGAATTTACGGGGGAAAAATTACATTAAAATACGTAAATGGCTGAATAGCCAGTACAACTTCCATATTTTAACGGATATTTTTTACAACGTATAAAGCTTAAAAAAAAAAAAAAAAAAAAAAAAAAAAAAAAAAAAAAAAAAAGACGGTTGCCTATTGCCGAACATGCAGGTTGACCAAAGATGGATACGATTCAGACGTTTGAAATGTCTTAAATTCAGATGCATACACGTGTCTTAAAAATTAAGACACTTTAAAATGTCTGAAAATTGAACACTCCATTTTCAGACACTTAAGTGTCTGAATTTCAGACATTTCAGTTTACAGTGTTTATACCATGATCATAGTAAGACACTTAAGTGTTTTAATTTCAGACATCTATGGTGTCTGAAACTTCATATTCAGACACTTAAGTGTCTGAATTACTTTTTCAGTCACATATGTGTCTGAATTTTAGACGCTTTTATTTGCAGTGTAAGTAAATAAGTGATAACCCTTACCGTCCTGTCTTTAAAATATGCCTCAGTATCAAATAAGAAAAAACTAAATAAATAACGTATTTAGTAGTGGGGGGGGGGGGGTGTATTTCAAGTGAAAAAAATATCTTATCTTTATTCTCTCATAGTCTGTCACACAACATACTACTTTAGAACTTTTTTTTTCTCTATTTTTGTTTTTAAGTCGTCATCAAATTCTAGTCATATAAAAGAATTTAGCCTCATGGTTGTATAGCTAATTTAAATTGCAAATTTTAGTATATTTCATAGAAAAATTTATATCTATATATACAAAAGAAAGTCTGGATTTTGTATTAATCAACGCGCAGCCCAAACTACTGAACCTAAAATCTTGAAATCCGGGGTAAAAATTCTTCTTATAACATTGAGTGCGGCTATTTTCTAAAATTACACCCCTAAGGTGGATAAAAAATAGAACGAACTTTTAAAAAAATCCTTAAAAATCTGATTTTATAGTTATTTTTCAACTGATAACATATTTTAGTTTATTTTTGTATGCTGAATCGAATGGTACTAACCAAATTATTTTAAGTCTAATAGTCCATGAGATATTTCATATTTTTCTAATTTAGCACTATCTTTGGCGCCAAATCCTCAAATTTTCAAGTGATAATTTCTAAAAACTCATTCTATTTATTCTGTTTCTATAGCAAGGGAAGAGATTCAAATTGAATAATTTTTTAATCAATTCTTTTGCTTAACTATTTAAAACAACTATGTCATTTAGGAAAAACATTATAAACGCCTCAAAAAAGAAAACTAAATAATAATAATAATAATAAAAACTGTAGTACTTTTTCGTTCTATCAACACTATACCAAAATGTATGGTATCGCGCCATTTATTTCTACTCTTAGCGTGCGAACGATTTTTATTGCAAACCGTGCCAAACATTAACATTTGCTATTTATTGAACGTGAATATTTTTTATGAGTATTATTCCATTGTAATTTCGTAAAACTTTTTAATTTATTATTTTTTTAATAGAAAATATTTATTTTTAAATTATAACTTACATTTATTACTGGCACTGTCATGGATTTTACGATTTGGCAGTTACTTGGTGACGAGGAAGGTGTAATAAAATTATTTCAGAACTTAGGAATGATATCTATAAAAATGTTTTGTTAAAAAACGTTGAACGTCTTCATTCAAAAATTAAAATGTTTACTGCAATGACAGATGTACTTATTACCTACGCCACGCTACAATGATAACCTGAAAGACATTTACAATTCGAGACCTGCAGATTAATTTGACTTTATTTTATTATTTTATTGTAAAATATTTATTTTTTATTTTATTTTAAGTATTGATTTGTATTGATTTGAAAAAATAGTTGGTGAAAGTCTGTAATTTTCAAATGTTATATATTTTAAATGCTCATTTTTGTATCAACAAAATTATTTTTTTTTCAAATGTTTCATTTCATTTTGCGCTAATTATTATGCTTGCCGACAACGGTGCTGGTATAACGAGAAAATACCAAAACAGTTACTGAATTTATTTAAAATATGAAGAAAAAGAGTTTAATAAGAAATAAATATTATAAAACGGAAATATTTAGTTTAAGTATGAAAGCAATGTTTGTACTGTTTAAAAATGTGTTCATATTCAAAGGTTTATGTGATGGATAAAAAGTAAAAATGGATACTTTTATGTTAGCCGTTCATAAATCTCGCCAATAGCATTTTATAAATCGCAGATACCAATACTTACAATTTTACTCATCATCATATATTTACAAAACACAAATTCTTATCTCATTCTGATTGACTATAACTCAGGTTCTACTGAACATAATTTTTTAGAACGTACACTGTTAGTTAGGCAATATGTTTTAGAAGTGTTTTAATGTAAAAAAAAATAGTTCTACTTTGAATTAGTGATAAGTACGGGACTTTTAAAATTAGGTGAATCCGATTATGAAAGATTACCTTTAATGTAAAGTTCTACTAAATGGATTTTGATGCTATGCCAGAAAGTTCTCTGTGGTGTAGTAAATTACTATAAAAGGATGTACGCTATATGCAATGTGTATATACTAGATAATATATATTCTATAAAGGTGTGCAGGGTTTCTTAAAAAATACAGTAGGTATATAAAGTAGACCTACCCCTACATCCGTGAGAGTTCTATAATCTGGTTAACGCGATTATAGAAGATATATTTAAATTTAACTATCTATAATATGTATGATATGCAAAGAGAAATTTCGTTTGGGCCGCTTACAACCTGAGTTCTGCTAAATGGATTTTTTATGGGACTTACATTGTTAGATAATTTTTCAGAAAAAAAATAGTACATCATATTCGTTCATATTCATCACAGTAGCTCTACGTTGCTTAGTTAAATAATTATGGGGGGAAATTCAAAATCAAAAGAACACGATTATGAAAGATTGGCTTTTTTAAAGGTTCTGCTGGGTGAATTTTGGTAAGACAAACTGTTAATTAGGTAATTTTTAGGGAACGTTTTGGTACGTTTGCCAGTTTAAAAGATTCTGCTAAGTGGATTTTGGTGGAACTTGCTCAGTTAGTTAATTTTACAGGGAATATTTTTGTATAAAACACATATCGTTCGATGCTTGGTTATAAGATTTTTGATGAAAGTTCTAGAATGAGGTGATCCCAATTATGAAAGATTAGCCTTTTTCATAGGTTCTATTTGACGGAATCTGATGAGAATTGCATTGATAAATTTTCATAGGAAGGGCATAAATGTATTACATATTGTTGTATCGTACTTTACCAAATCCTACAGTAAAGGATCAACTAAAGAAGTTGTTCCTTAGCAGCTCAAATTTTGTCTGTCTCAATAGATAATACAATAGTATATTGGCGTCCATATCGTTTGTAGCAATTCGGATGGGTATGCCAGGTTAATGTCCATATTGCTTTCAAACGAATGATCAAATTCACAGATATATTTCGTTTGATTCATGTTTTGTTTAGAAAAACAGACCAGCGAAGCGGGCGTAGGCTGCTAGTATTGATATAATTAAGCTTACGATTTTTGTTGATATTTTTAATATAAAATTTCATTTAATTCTTTAATCTAGATTATTTGGTACTTTTCGGTTAGCCGCGCGCCAGTGTTACACACACACACACATATATATATATATATATATATATATGTGTGTGGGTGTGTGTGTAACACTGGCTCTATATGTAGAATTGCATACATATGTGTATATATATACACATATATGTATATATATATACATATATATGTATATATATTTATATGTACATATATGTATGTATATAATATTGGCGTCCGGCTAACCAGAATGTACCGATTATTTTATGCTTAGTCTTTTGAAATAGTATGGTATTGATAAGGTAAAGGAAGTTTTCGATTTCTAAAATAAAGCACATCTATTTAGAAATCCAAACGTATAATTCAATTTAGCTTTCCTTTTCATATAATTTTGTAAAGTTCCCTTCAAGTATATTTTTTAAACAATAAGTAACCTATTAATAACTTTTTTTTTTTTTTTCAAATGTCTTTTGTTTTAATCAGGAACTTTCTTTAACTCTATTGACGAATCTTTATATCGTAAACAAGTTGTGTGAAAAATTAAAGATATAAAAATATTTCCATTTAAAAAAAGCAATTTAAAACTAGTCGGACGTACCAATCCCAAAACTTTCTTATATCTGATACATGTTAATACTTGAAAATTCGCTATCACACTGCCAAAATTAAGCGGCAATCTATGCCCATCATGAGGACTGTAAAGATATGAAATTCCGTGCATTAGTTCTTGAGATATGGCTATCTCTGAAATCATGTAAATCCAGCAAAAGTCAGCCAAGCAGCGCCACTTATTGGGTGTTTTACACCAAAACCACCAAACAACCACTTATGTCAAAGTCTAACTGAATCTGAAGTTTGGGGAAAATCCGTTCATTAGTTTTTGAGAGTTTTTGCGAAAATCATGAAAATTCCAGCATAGCAGCGCCACCTATTGTACGATTAACACCAAAACCTAATCAGCAACAACTTGTGTTAACATCTAACTAAATCTGAAGTTAGATAAAAATTCGTGCATTAGTTTTTGAGATAGAGCTATTGCGAGAATCATGCAAAATGCAGCACAGCAGCGCCACCTGTTGAACGATTTATACCAACACGTAATCAGCATCAAGTCATATCAAGGACTAACTGAATCTGAAGCTTCATGAAAATCCGTGCATTATATCTTGAGATAGAGCCACTGCGGAAATCGTAAAAAAATGCAGCATAGCAGCGCCACCTGTTGAGCGATTTGCACCAACACGTAATAGCATCAAGTCATATCAAGGACTATCTTAATCTGAAGTTTCATGAAAATCCGTGCATCAGTTTCTGAGATAGAGCCATTGCGGAAATCGTAAAAAATGCAGCATAGCAGTGACACCTGTTGAGCGATTAGCACCAAAAACTAATCAGCATCAATTTGTATCAGGGACTAACTGGAAATAATTTTTTATTAAATTCCGTGCATTAGTTCTTGAGATAGAGCGCCCACAAAATTTGTGTCACACACAGACACACAGACAAACAGACAGACTCACAGACAGACATTTTGTAAAAACATGTTTTTCGGGTTCTCTGACCCGTAAAACGTGTAAATCCGTCGAAAACCGGAATTCGAAAATTTTCATGAATCCAATACTTTCTTCTTGTATAGATAGAAGAAAGTAAAAAGCAATTTAAATAAAAATCTGATTTAAATGAAAACAGAAAAATAAAATAAGGGGCTCATTACAATAAAAATAATCTGCTTCGAAGGGAATAAATGCAAATATAATGCACAAAAGAATAAACCAATAAAATGTATGCATAAATAAATAAAATAAATAAAATAGGATTTTAGTTTTCAATATTTTTAATATTCTTATTTTCATATTAAAATTTTTATTATTTAACATTTTTAATAGTTTTTAATATTTAAATTACAGTATTTATGTATTGGAAATAACAATTATTTACTTGATGATTTATAAAAAAAAAAAAAAAAAAAAAAAAAAAAAAAAAAATCAGTAACTTTGTAGAAATTCAATTTTATTCAATTTTTTAATTAAATGAGTAAATAAACTCTAATGCTGAATATTTTAAAAGTTACAGGAAACGCAACTTGTTGGCTTGCATAAACTCATATTATTGAAGTGAAAAGTAGGACTCCATGAGCGGCCTTTTTGAATCGGCTTGAAAGCTTTGAATATAGAGGGTGTTCTCTCGACGCGATACGCATTATAGTTATACGTTTATCCAGCATATGTATGTACGTATAACTCGTATAAAATACGTATACCTTCAACGATACATTTAAACATAGCCAGTTAAGTATTATTGTGCATCTGTTAAACGTACTATTCAAGTATACGTATTTATTTTAATACAATAGACTTGATCAGTTTTACGTCACTGAATGGAGAACAAGATTGAAATCGACAGCGTTACTTTAGCAATTGCCACAATATATTTCATACATAGGATCTTGTTATTCTTCCCTACAAATATTTTAATTCATTTATGTTACTTCCAGCTTTCTTTTAATTAAAGTAAAAAAAAACTGTATTTATCTGTATATGTTTGGTGAAGCAGTTTAATTTGTTTTATATTCCTTAAATTTGTCCTTATGGTTGATTGAAAAGTAAATAAGGTGCGTTATTTTATCACGTGACTGTGACCTTTCCAATGAGGCTGTCCAATAGCGACATTTAACCATACTAGCGCACAGACTAGAGTGGTATAATTACTCCTTTGTGAAGCACGTATATGCGAGAGCAGTATTGCATTTTTTGTACATTGCTGACATTCTGTTCTACACTAAAAAGAGTAATAATAAAATTAAGTAATAATTTAACATAAGCAGGGAAAGCTGGGTTAGCAATACCCCAAAAATAGGAATGATATTTTGTGTCAAAAGCATATACGTTAATTAAAAGTGTATATGCGTTTCCTTCAACGATTCTTCAAGTATATAACGAAAGTAAATTCTTTTGAGCAAAGAATGAGGGTATACATGTTTAAGATTTAATACCGATCTTTGTTAAGAATGTTTTTTTTTCTTTTTAATCATTCTTCATTTTGTGTCTGCGTACACTCACGATTGCGTCCGGGTGCATATATTATTATTTCCAAGGTTCTAATATTTTGTACTATGTGTGTTCTATGCACTTCCATTTATTAATCATGGCACTCGTGGTATTTATTATGCAAAGTGTGCCGGCTTTGAATTGGTGTTTTGAATCGCTTATTATTATTTTTTTTAATCTTGACAAATTTTATTATTATTATTATTATTATTTTGTAAAATACACATAACTTCGAATGTCAATTATTTCGAATATGACAGGTTATCGTCACTGCAGGTTTTAAAACGCAATCATACCTGTTTAAAATTATTTTCCTACTACTTTATTTTTCATAGTATTTTTTTTAATATTTTAAATATAGACACATTATTTTTAAAACAATATAAGTATGATTTCGAAACTTCTCAAGAGTTCATTTCGTCAATAACGCTATAAAATATAATTTGTAAATTTGTGTTCTGCGGCAGTATGTCAAAGAATTTTTCGCGCGAACTGACCACCCTATAAATCAAAAGAACCGATGTGCGGGTGTTGTCGAACTGCATAAGATACAAGCTACCAATAAAAAAATTCCATTATTAATATAGCTTAATTTTAACCCGTGTTTGCTCGCGCTGGGTATGTCACACACAGTGCTGCTTTTTACAGTTTGTCTCCACAACTTTTCTTCAGAAATGGATGAGTTTTTGTGTAACTGCCTCGAAGGTCGTAATCTTCGAGGGGGAAAAGCGGTTAAAAAATTCGACATATAGATCTATCGTAATCGCCACATGTGGGTATCTTGCACCCAGCGCGATCATTTCTGTAACAGCTCTGAGTACAGATAGACGCAGGAAATTTGCAGAATAAATGTATCTAACATTTTAATACATCTTTAAAACTGTATTATTACCTCCTTTTCCGTAGTGTTTTATGTTTTATGTAGATATTAAGGTAAAAACATTGGAAAAAACCGCCATAGGTATTACATACCCAGAGCGAGTAATACCAGCAGTTTTTCTCGCGCGTGCATTCAATATAGATACACGCAGCGAATGTACAAAATAAATGTAATTAACATGTTTAATATATGTTTAAAACTCTACTATCCCTTCTTTTTTTTCCTAGTGTTTTATGTTTTATATAGATTGTATGGTAAAAAATTCGAAGAAACCGCCATGCGCGAGTAATCCCGTTCGCTTTTCTCGCGCGTGTAATGCCGGGTTAAAGGGAAAACAGGGCAAAATGTAAATAAGGATTTTTTTTTCCTAAGTACCCGCTATCTGCACATGAACTCTAAGACTTGTAAACCCGGAGCCATCGAGTTTCAATGATCAAGTAATAATCATGGCCCCTGAAAACTTCAAGAATTCAGGACTCTGGCAGTTATTTCTGAATGTCTGTGATCCAATGGTTTACTAAGGAGCACTAATCAAAACTCACAAAGAGGATCCAATGTTCTTTCGACCTTTTTATTTTATTTATTTCTTTAACTGATTTAGGTTAGAATTATCTGATATACATTACAAACTGAAAATGGGTATCGGCAGCTCATTTTCACAATATATATTTTTTTCTTAGATGCAGTCCTATTTTAAGAAAATGATAATCATGTCAACACAGTCCTTAAATAATATCAGCAAAGAAACTTATTTCATGTACACTGCATGGAAATCAGTTTTCTAAAAATCGAAATTTTGAAATCTTAGATTTATACCTGTGACTCTGAGAAATCTGCGTCATGATTTCTAATATATCTCTGCAATATATTTATACTATTTAACTTTGATCCTCAGTGATTTGTGTATTATATAATAAAATAATTCAATATCCAGAGAAACTTTTCACAATTTATATAAGTCTTCTCCTACGGCCAAAATGTGGAGCTTAAAAGAGTAAATCTTGTGTGAAAATATTAAGCATTGCGTTCAAAGCAGTATCATGAATTCAACTGACAAATAACTTTAAATAAATTATAGGAAAACAAATTACTGAAAATTTTAGAAAGAAAAAATATTTTTTTTTTCTTTTGTACATTATCTTATGGTTTATTTCATAAGTCAAGGAAAGTATTTTTTTTTTTGTGCACAAATTATAAATTCGCTTAAGTATTAATATTGTTTCCTTTAATTTTTTTTAATAAAGCGGCAATTGTAAAAAAATTAAAGTTGCACAAATTTAAATACAAAGAAAAAAAATTATAAATAGGAATTCAAACGGATTTCATTGATACCTTTCACTATTTAAGTAGGTCCTCCAAAAAATAATTTTCACCGCCCAATAAAGTGAAACTTTGTTACGCTTTATCTTACACAATTTTAAGAATAAAAATATTGTGCCTGTAGTAATGATTATTGAAGTGGTTTGTAATCAATCATTTAATATAATTTTCCAATAAATAAATTACATATTGAGTTATACGTGATTATTATCTCAGAGCTGTCGTTTTTTTTTTCAATATTCCTCGTTGCCTTGAGCGGTGAATCAGTTCAAAATGCCAACTTTGACAGAACTTTCTATAATTTCATACACGTTCATACATTTTTGGAAAAAAAAAAGAAAATAAAACACTGCAATAAAAGATTTTCTTAATAAGATCAACAGCCGGTTTGATACGTTTGCGAACAAAAATAACTTAAAAAAACTTTCAGAAACTAGCCAATTTAGGTTAGAACAAAGTCTTTCAAAAATATATATAACACTAAGTAACAATAAATAGTTCATAAAATATTTAAAATGTATGATGGTATAGTCACATGTTGAGACTTTCTATTGCAAATGAATATCATTCCAAACAGAAACGTTAAAGTGTTTACTCTACACTGCACTTTCTTATTGGTTTTTTAACTTTTTGAAACAGAGCCACGTAGAAATTCGTCCATATGGAATTCACACATTCAATCTAAATAACAAGGCTGTTCGTCAATGAACTCAACAATTCTTCTCGCTACTTTTTAAATTATGGTCTATGGATGCATTCGTATAATTAAAATATCGCCTCAGGAAATGAATATTTTGAACTTATTTTGACTTTATACACGTCTTAAAGGATATCTCTTTTTTTCTTAGTTCTAAAAATATTTCTAAAATATGTGCTTAATTTAGTGTTTTGTGCGTTCAAATTATGCGTAAGATCATAACACTTCACATAAAAATGATATATTTTAGATTTTTTTTTAAAGAAAAGAAAAGACATCCTATAAGAAGAGTACACATAAAACATTAGTTAAAAATACTAATTTCCTGATGAGATATTTTATCTAGACGAATGCATTACATGCCCATAGGTTTAACATTAGAGTGGAGATTGGGCCGGTCGTCCACTGGCTGTGCCAGATAACATTTTCATGATAAATCCCAGAACTTACGCACTTTATTTACACTGAACTGTAGTAAACGCTTGTTTCTTTTTCATAGGAGTTCAAATTATGACAGAAAAGGAGAGGCATAATAGAAGATTTATTTTATTTCCATTCTATAATATTTATTCAAAATTCGTCACCAGATTATTAATTTCGATAGTATATTTATTTGAAATTTTAATATCAATAACTATCGGTTTCTATAATACGATTTCGACGTCAGTCCCAAAAGATTTACTTGAAATTCAGGTAGATGATTAGAAATGATAGATTATATTCCCTTCACAATCACAATCTCTACCGGCAGCTGTTGAGAACATTTGTTACATTTCTGGGCTTTTGTGTGATTTTGATTTAAAGTTATTATCTGTGTTTGATTAAAAGCAGGCAAAACTTCGTATAAGCTAATCAAGGTGATAGCTTATTATTAGACAACAATTTCAACAAATTTATACAGAAGATGCTGCATGTATTAAATTTATTAAGAATAAATATTGCTTTTCTTGATTTTCTGAAGAAACTTGTCAGGATAGCCTTTTCTTTTTTCATGGAAATACTTTAGATAGAGGCTTGTTTCTTAGACTTTTATATTTAGAAAGCCTTTTGGCAGAGTTAAACATTTTAGTTTGACAAATCAATAGGATCCTTGGGTAATAAATATTTCTATTGTTAAAACTATGAAAAATCGCAACTAAAAATATTTTTATTTAGCTAAGCTATGCTTTTAGTGGTAATTCTACGTTCCAAAGTATTTAATAGAATCAAACATAAAGAAAATTTCTCAAGACTTTCCGGATTTAAATATGGAGAGCATTATGTACACTGCAAAAAAGTTAAATATTTTTCATCTGCGAAAATATAATATAACCACAAACGAAAATATACAGTAACCATTTCCGAGTCACCTGCATATACGGAAAGCTTTCTTTAATTTTAAAAATCTAAAAAAATATATATTTTCAAGACGTAAAGAAGAATTTCGAAAAACAAAGTTTCTTTTGCGACCAGTGATTTTCGGAAAAGTTTCCGATTAATTTTTTCATTGTGTTGATGCTTTTTCTCAATCCAAACTTTCAGTTCTAAATTAAACAGTTTTATATCAAAGAAGCTTATTTTACAGACGAACAGCGTTAACATTAGCAGAAAAAAACTGTATTATTTTGTAACTTCTCGTGTATTGATTCAATCTCGCTAGTGGAAACGTTTCGTTGAGAAATGAAAGCTATACTTGGCTTTGAAAATATACATTAACTTACTATATATATACAATGAAATGGAATTTATTTTCCGGCTGCTTTCAACTTCAGTTCTGCTAAATAGATTTTTATAGGACTTGCCCAATTAATTTGTTAATTTTTCAGGGGAAGCATTAGTACAGTACACTCTGTTCTACGCTTCGTAGTTAGATAATTATGTAGGCAAGTTCTATAATCAGGTGAACCCGAATATGAAAGATTAGCCTTTTTAAAAGTTCTACTCAGAGGATTTTGATTAAGCTTGCATTTGTAGTTACATAATTTTTCAGGTACAGTTTTAGTATATTGCCAGGTTGCTTACATAAAATTATGGGGAACAGTTCTATCATCACATGAACCCGATTATAAAATATTAGCTTTTTTTAAAAAATTCTACTGAACAAATTGTGATGCGGTTTACATTGATGGTTAGACATTTTTTCAGATATGATTTTAATATCTTGCATATCGTTCTTCCGTTTTTACTAAGTTCTTCTCCAATTGATCAACTAAAATATTTAACTTTGATAACCGATAAGTTGTCGCAGATATCGAAAAATATAATAGATCAACCTCGTTCCTATCGTTTCTGGAAATGCGGAAGGACATTTCAAGTAAAGATTCGTATTTTTAAAAACACAGAGTCAAATTCACCGATATAGTTAATTTTATCCGTGGCTCAATCGGAGAAATTAACCAGAGTAGCGGCCAAAGCATGCTAGCAGACTATAAAAAATAATCATAGATGTTTCTCAAAATCAGTGCCATCTTCAGAAAATATGTTATTATAAATGCTTTTCTTTAAATTTCGAAAATACATTAGTTTTTGAGATTTCTCAATATAAATTTTGCTTTCCAAAACCATCGATAACTGAAAAGACTGTATTGCATATTTTAGTGTGTAATTATGTCATAATTTCGTATCTTATGAAGCATTTGTCTTACTTTATAGCATAGAAGTAAAAAACAACATGTATTAATACCATTTAAATTTTGCTTTACTGCCGCCCAAAGGTATAATTTTATCGGAGTATATACCAGAAGTGTAGATAATGCAAATCAAGGGAAACGTTAACTAATCGCAAACAATTATAAACTATTTTCGTTTTCATAATTTGACAACTTCCTCTAGAATCTTAGATCTTTAATCTACCAAATCTTTGTTTCAGTTAAATCAAATTGTTTTGTTTAATTGTATAGACCTCAACTTTGCATTATTGTAATACACACTAAACATTCATTTTTAAGACCTTCGTAAATATCAATATCTAATTAAGTAATATTTAATGTTCTAACTTCAGTATTATATGGTAAAAACTTGTAATAAAGACCTGTCATAGCATGCAGTCTTTTCCATAGAGAGAAATGCTGCTAAAAATAATACTAAAAATATTTGTTAAAATAATGAAATTTATTGAATAAAATTAATTTTTTTAATCATGAAACAGCGCGCAATAAATTTTAAAAAATGAAACGCAAAGAACATTCAATTACCTTATTATAATTGAAAACATAATTACATTTTCACATTTTTTTTAACACAACATTTAAAAAATAATAGAAAAATTAATTTAATATACAACAGTAAATCTTTTCTTCCATGTTGTGCTAAAAATTTAATAATATTTCATTTTTTATTTAAAGTATATTAGGAAAGTCTGAATCGTATATTAAAAACAGCATACAGTGCTAATGGAACTTTTATGTTCTTTCAACATTATTTTGATGGTTCACGTAATAACGCAATTAAAAAGGGATTTTTAAAGCATGTTAAAATGGAATCTTTAACGAGTTTTTGCTTAAAGATTTATTTATAATTCTGTTTCTATATTTTTAGAATGAAGGATAAACGCATGAAAACAATTTTTATTTAAAATATATTTCCAGAATATTCATTTTAATATCTTTGATTTTATAGCCAAGAAAAATTTATCTATTTCTTTTTCACAATTTTAAGTCAAAAAGGAAATTCCTTGGATCACTTTAAACTAAATATGTTTTAACAAGGAATTTTTTACTAAAACCAATAAATTTATTGTTATAAGTAACAATTTCGCTATTTATTTTTTCATTGTAAAATAAATAAATAAATAAATCTATATCATGAAATCATGCCCTTTTTAAATATATAATTTTTTTCTCGCCGTATTTTACATAGGATTTTTTCTAGATATAAGGAAATTTGAAATATAAAATAAATACTAAGAGGTCTGAAAGCTTCATCAGACTGTCTTTGCTTTCTTTTAAATAACGTAACATCTTGATTGCTATGTTGCAATATGCTGTAATTCAGACCGTGATACTGCATAAACTACCAGCTACATTCAGAATTATCCAACTCAATTTTGTGTAGATGAGTGTAGTGGTCATTGCAAGCACTTCTCGTGGTATCGTGTAATTCCACACAAAGCAAGGTAAGTATTTAAATGTTTATATAAAACATGTTTGTTATTGTTCATATTATTGACGATAATCGTTTTTTTTTTCTTTTGCTTGCAATTTTGATTGAATAAGAGGGTTTCTATCATGGTTTGCTACACATTTTTTGTTCTTCTGGTGTGTCTTGCTACCTATTAAAGTTTATTAAGCACTTTTGAATCATCCTGCATATTATAATTCTGATCTGTGGAGCTTTCGTTCGCGAAGTATATAAACAACACCAGTAAAGCGTTTAGTGTGTCTCGATTGGATTCCTTTAACTTGTTAAAATGATAATGATGTACTAAGTTCTACAGTACATATAGAAAGGTAATATCGCTCACCCGCAAAAAAGTGACATATCTGGACAAAATCAAATTTCACAGCATAGATAAAAGAAGATTCGCAAATTTTTGAGGTAACGTGGAATTATAGCACCTAGATCTCGATGCAGTAGTATAAACGTGCTTAAAAGCGTGAAACGCTTAAAAATTAAAATATAGGTTGGGTTTGAAGGGTGGTTTGCAGGTTTGAGTAAGTTTATTTCGCCAATCCCCCCCCCCCCACCTTCTGTCTGTCACGAATGGACATATAGCGTAATAAAGCAATTGTGTGTATAGCTACACTTATGAAACATTTCCTGTATCAAGACGCACCTATGACAGACCTATTAGTGGAATAAATGGAAAAATTAATTTTTGCGAGATGTATCACATTTCTCTTAGGTGAGTGATATTATCATGCCCGTTTTTCTAGACACACGTATATGTATCTACAGGAAGTAAGTCTTATTTCTGAAACTAAATGTCCACTAATGTAATGTATTTTGGGTAAATCTGTATCGCACTATGTTTCGCTCACCAGCAAGAAAAGTGACACATCTTGACAAAAGTAAATTTCACAGGAATGTTTCATCAGAAAACAAGATTCGTATGCTTTTACTGTAACATGAAATTATAGCACTTAGTTCTGCATGTAGCACTGAAAAATTGCATAAAATCGGAAAACCCTTAAGAGTGAAGACGTAAAGGATGTTTGCAGGGTTGTACCATCCCACAGCTTTAACTTACCCCCCACATCCTGTGGTCAAGAATGTATAGTCGTGGAAAAAAAAAGTAAACTCTTCTACTAACTCCTCAACTAATTATCGTAGAAGAAAGTTACTGGTACCGAACGATTGGTAATAAAGTCTACTTTTAAATTATGTATATAAAATGTCCTTAGGGGGCCATCTACATATTAAAACGAGCCATAACCTTGTTTTTTTTTCAATAGCAGTACACAATTCTGACAGCATATATGAATTCTACACCCTTCAATTAACCTAAAAACAATTATTTATGCAATTCGAACCATATGTTTCCGAGAAATTAATTATTTTAAAACGAGCGTATTTTAAGGGCTGTATCCAAATTGAAGTTCCGTACTCGATTATTAACCAAGAGAGCCCCCTTCTTGACCAAGGCACCTTAAGCACCACTCAAGCAGTCAATGAAGCCTGCTAGATTACACGGCAGCAGAAGAAATTTCAAAATATCTAGTCACTTCTATCACAGACGGCCCCTTAAAACATCATTTTGCCGTGTTTTAAGCATAATTTGAAAACTACTTGGAAGAAAAATGTGAAACTTTGGATTTCCATGAAGCAGGACTTAATAAATCTAAATCCATAAAAAAAACTGTAGGTTGCAATCCATAATTTTTTCTAATATTAATATTATAATTCATAATTCATATCATAACATTATAAAAATTTCAAATTCAACGTATTTATGTTCGGGTATTTTAGTATTATTGCTACACAAAAAATTAGCACAGTAGGAGCATAATTTCAGGAGCTATAAATAAAAATATGAAAATGTAATTTAACATTAGAAGCACTAAATTTTGGTTGCTTATAATTCAAAAACTTATCATTCAAATGACTTTAAATTCTGTGTCAAGGCATAGTTTGAACCGAAGATTTGAAATATCTCGTTAAAATTGAGTTTTGCCATTGAAAATATGAAATTTGGATTCGTTTTAATATGTAGATTGCACCCTAAGCAAATTTTATACACATCATTTAAAAGTAGACTTTATTTCCAATCGTTCGGTACCAGTCACTTTCGTCTACGATAATTTGTTGAGGAGTTTGTAGGGGGTGTTTAATTTTTTTTTCCCACGACTGTACATATATATCTCAATAAAGTGATTTTTTGAATTACTACAATTATGAAACTTTTTATGTAGCAAGACGCACCTATGAAAAGCCTATTTCTATTTTCGGAGATCTCATTTATTATGTTTTTCAGTATAATGTCTTAAGGTAATTCATGTACTGATATAATTAACATATTCCTTAGCTTTTGTCAGTTTTACCCTTTAAAAAGACTAAAACTCAGTGAAATGCTAAATTAAATCTTTCTCGTACTTTAACCCGTTAATAGTCGCGCGTTGCTCTTTTCCCCGCCCGAAATTCGTTACCTTCCTGTAACTCATTTCCTGTTAAAGTTACAATACCCAAATTCCGTGTAGCTGACCTTGAGTGTTCACACTCTTGTGTAGTAAAATTGCAAGTCATGCCTGCTATTTCTTAGCATTTTATCGCATTCATAAATTTCAATCGGTCTAAATGACCGCGTTGCGACCACTTGCGTTAGTTGAATTTTTCCCCCTCGTGTTCATCCTTTCCCATTTCCGCGAAATCTGCGGGGGAAAGTTTCTTCGAAGTACGGACTCTCTGTCTGTTGTTATTTCGTGTTTCTTCTTTCTGCTATTTTACCCGTTCATAGAGTACATTTTACTTTTAGAATGTTACTTAAAATTGTTTTATTATATTAGTTGTGAAGTCAGTTCGCACAAAAAACTGATCGATGGTCACTTACATTTGTTTTTTCATTGTCAAACATTGCGGGAATAAATTCTCAAATTGATAATCGTTTAAATATGGATAAAAAGGGAAAATTCATATCTCCAAAATCTGAAAAAGTATCGTTTTGTACAATAAAACAAACTCGAAAGATAAAACAGTTTTCTTAGAAATGCAGTATGTATATCTGCGAAGAACATACATATAATTTATTTGCACAATAATGAGAATTTTATAATGTAGGTTAGAAATTACGCAAATAAAAATCTCTTTTGGATAATTCCGTGAATATTTATACTATGATTTAAAAAAAATATTTTAAGTATTTTTCTAAAATTTGTCTATTTTCAAATTTTTATAGTGTAAGTAAAAACACATTTTTTTCTTTTAACAATGCCGCAGAAAATGTTTTTTTTTTATTATTATTGAAATCCAATAGAGGCTTGGGGACGGTATCTAACAAATTTAAATTTGTTGTCCTTCATCAATTGTTCAAACTATTTTTCAGAATAATGTTTTTCAGAATACGAGAGAAAAGTCTTTAAATAAAATTATTGCTGCATATTTATAATTTCGGAGAAAAATTTCTTATTGTTTTTATTATTTTAATGAATGTTATTATAAAAAAATAAATTATAACAATAATACCTTATTATGAAATGTACAATTGAATATTTATTTTAATTAAATAGTTGCTGTAAAATACATCCCTATTAAGATGAACCTTTCAGTGATTCTATTAATTAAAATAATTTATCCATCTTACGATTTAAATCTACAATTGCAAATGTATTTAAATTAAATATATAATTTCAATAACTTATTATTTACTTTATATAAGCGAAGTTCGGATCCAGAGTTTTTATTCAGGGGCGCTGCTCCCACCCTGAAATAAATTGAAAATCTACAAATCGTGCATTTTCATTTGAAAAATGGATTTAATCATAAAATCTCGAGAGCCCCCCCCCCCCTCCTCTCCCCCTCATACAGACATAGACACTCCACAAAATAAATAAATAAAACTTAGTTACAACATTTACATTTTTAATTTCGAAATTAAGTATTTTTTACCTTTTTCTTTATTATATATAATATGCTGGTGAATTAGTGGTATTGTATTTGATTTGCTGTTGCATGTCATAGGTTCCATTTTTATTTTCAGTTTAATTGTTCAATTTAATGTCAGTGTAATATATTGATGCTAAATTTATTAATTTTATTTTATTAAATGGATATAGAGTGCTGGAGTATCATAAAAATCTACCTGACTCTGATTCTGTCCTTCCAAAAAAAAATAAAAATACCCCTATCACGAATTTAGATTCATATTCGTAAATGTTTTCCTACTAATTATTGATTCATAGTAACATCAGAAATTCAATCAAATCATTTACTATTTACTTTTAAGTATTTAAGCAAAACGAAGAAAGAGTTATTAAAAACATTTATCTAGATGCCAACTGAATATATACTTAAGCGAAATAAATAATTTGCTGTAAAAGGTTGTAAAATGAATAATTGCTGTAATCTTTTAAAGTTCAGTCAATATTTTCACCCTACGTTATCCGTTTTCGATCATCTGATAACACCGGCAAGTTTCCCCTTCGTTTTCGGCCTGCTGGTAACGGCGGCAAATGGACCGAACGCGAATACTAACGTTCTAAAAAATGTCGCGACTACTCTCGGGTTAATATATTTATAATTAGGGGGCTCGGACCTCTGCGAGTTACGCCTGCCAACCCCTTTGAGACTTTAGAAACATGGTAATGTGGCTTTTCTTTAAATAATTACCAGTTTAAGGAAGATGCAATGATTTTAGCACGAACATCGACTATTTTCTGTAATCGGGTTATCATGCTTTTCCGTTTGAATGGGGCATTTTTCGATTACCATGGCTTTACCCACCGCTGTCACGACAGCTGACGGTTGTTTTCGTAATTAATAAATAAAATCAGTTACACATTTTAAAATCCGCTTGTATAAATTAGTTATGTTTAAAATGTCGCTACGAGTCAGATTTTATAACGCGGGTCATAGACAATATTCTTCCGTTCTGTTCTAAGATATTTTAAAAAAAAAAAAAAAAAGAAAAAAGAAAATTAAAACGCCACCTGCTTGGTCATAATATTCAAATCCACAGAAATGTACCGTGTATTTTACGCTTCAATTTTATGTTTTGATCGACTTTTAAATATCACAGGTTTTAATTTTTTTCTCTATTTTTGTTCACCATCATACATATTCTCACTTTAATTTTAAAATTTAAATTGTTTATTTTATTTATAGAACTATATAGGAATTTTCTAATAAGTACGTATCGAATAGTAATTTGCGCAGAATAAATGGAAAATATTTTGCGCAGGCAACCTTCATTTCTGCTGCGTCATGTGATGAAATATATAAACAAATTTGTTAGCCGTTGCTATTTTTCACCATTCTATTTCCAAAGTGACGTCAACGAATATTGTCAATCGTATATATATTATAATTCATTTTAAATGTATAGTTTTACTGCATGGCGTAATTTTCACTTCAAGTTTGTTTCGCGTGCAATAATTTAATTATTTATTTTTTATTTCTCTTTGAGATTTACTAGTAAATATATAATTCAATAATGTTATCGGAATAATTTGTTTTAAATTTTGATAGCATTTCTCTAATCGCGACAAAATATTTTCTTCTTGCTACGAATGCAAGAGAGAAAAGAGAAATGGTGATTTTTGCATTACGGATATCATTTTCTCATTAAAATTCAAAAGAAAACCAAGGCGTGAAAAGTTTTAGGTAGCTTTCATTACAAAAAGCTACCTATTGCAGCCGTTCGGAGGAAAGCGATTTCAAAAAATTTTGGTATATTTTCATCGATCATGACGCCTAGACCCCGAAACCACCCTCCGTTCAAAATTGACATATATATAAATATATATATATAAATCTGACCTTTGTCACACTGTAACTCTCGTATTTATGAACCTATTTGGATGTAATTCGGTGTATACATAGTACATACTAATGTCTCGACCGAGTTTGTTAGCCAGCTTCATCCGCCATTTTGTTTCAAAATGGCGGCCATTTAAAATTTTTAAAAAAAAATTAAATTTGAAATGTGGTGCCAAAAAATTGAAAATGGAAAAATATTTTTTTTAATGTATTTGACCTTTATACAAAGACTCCGTAGCAGTTTTTGTTTCGTCTATATCTTAAAAATGGCTGAGTTATAGCATTTTGAATTTCTAGCGTGGCTGATATTTTGAAACGTCCTGATTTTTGTCACGTGATAACTGGCGTATTTATGAACCGATTTGGATGTACCTTGGTGTGTACATAGTACATACAAATATCTCGAACGAGTTCGTTGTCCAGCTTCATCCGCCATCTTGTTTCAAAATGGCGGCCAATTAATTTTTTTTTAAATTAAATTTAAAATGAGATACCAAAAAATATGAAAATGAAAAAGATTTTTTTTTCATATGTGTTTGACCTTAATACAAAGATTCCGGAACAGTTTTTGTTTCGTCTATATCTAAAAAAATGGCTGAATTACAGCATTTTGAATTTCTATTGTGGCTGACATTTTTAAACGACCTTATTTTTGTCACGCGATAACAGGCGTATTTATGAACCGATTTAGATGTAACTTGGTCTGTACATAGTACATGCCAATGTCTCGACCGAGTTCGTTGGCCAGCTTCATTCGCCCTCTTGTTTCAAAAGGGTTGCCATTTAAAAAAAAAATTAAAACTTAAAATGAGGTGTTAAAAAATTGGAAAATGAAAAAGATTTTTTTATGTGTTTGGTGTGATACAAAGATTCCGGAGCAGTTTTTGTTTCCGAAAATTTGTTCTTTTGTTTATATCTTAAAAAATGGTTGAATTATAGCACTTTGAATTTCTAGCATGGCTAACATTTTGACACGATCTTGCATTTGTCACGCGATAACACACGTATTCGGATATTTTGATATAAGAAGGCATGTGGATAGTATACATCAATATATCGACCAAGTTCGCTGGCCAGCTTCATCAGCCATCTTGTTTCAAAATGGCGGCCATTAAATTAAAAAAATATTATATTTAAGTTGAAGTGCAAAAAAATTAGAAATAGAAAAAGGTAAATTATAAATTGGAAAAGGTTTCTATTTTAAGTATTTGACCTTAATATAAGGATTCAGGAGCATTTTTTGCTTGTCTTTACCTTAAAAAATGGCTCAGATATAGAAATTTCAATTTCTATTGTGGGTGACATTTTGAAAAATCTGATTTTATGCCTGCGACAGCACTCGTATATATCAATCGATTCCGATGTGAGTGAGCATGTGCACAGCAATTACTAAGGTCTCGACCAAGTTCACTGGTTAGCCTCATCCACCATGTTGTTTTAAAATGGTAGGCACTTTAAGAAATCGCCGAATTTGGCAGCCAAATATAAGTTACTTTAAATAAAAGCAGCTTGGGTAAAGCTGACTAATGTCGCGAAATTCTCATTCATAATGATTTAGTATTGATAAAAATTAGTATTTAATCTCATATATTCGGTTTCCACTAAATTGAGCTTCGTGTGTTTGAATAATATAAGTTGGCTTTTTTAAAATAAGGAATATGAAAGCTACCTCTTCCTCCAGGCACTGGCCGGAAGGACTTTTTCCCTTTGCATTTAGTTGGGCGATGGTTATTTCATATATTCGTTTCAGATATCAGAATAGTTTCAAAGGAAATTTAATAACTCTTAATATTTCTAAACGCAAAATGTTAAAAATGCAATATTTTTGAAATATTAAATTGTTTAAATTTTAATGGCATTTCTCTAATAGCTGCAACAACAATTTTTATTGCTAATTGTGCCATGTTCGCATTATTCATGTCATTTTCTCTAAATTGAAAAGAAAACCAAGCAGGATTTTACCATCTTTACTATCAGGTAAACAATTACTATTTCATGTATTTGTTTCACATATCTGAATAAGTACTTTTAGAAATTCATTTTATTAAGATTTATTTTAAATGAGCACATAATATGAATAATTATTTTTTTTTCCCTTTTCTTTAGCGTTTTCATAAATGGCATCATTTGGGAGAATATATTCAAAATATTTCCAGTATGTAACAGTAATGTCCAGTATGTATTAAACTAAATTTTTAGAAAATTGTATTTTTCGCTCTAAATCATTTCAGCTTTATGTGATTCTGTGAACTGAAAAAAAAAAAAAACTATAAAATGCAACGGTGAAATTATTATTTTCAAATCAACGGAATTTATTTCAACGATTAAAATAACAGACGATTTTTGGTTTTCTAAAATAAAGTAATTCCTGAAGATGGGATATGTGAAAATACGATGTTATATATTCAGATATTTTAGAAAAAAACTATTTAATCACAATATTGTTTTCACTATTGAATGAAATTAAATATAATTTCAATTTCAGTTTGAAAGCGACGATGAAAAAATAAATCTAATAATCCCTATATTTTCCCCTATTTCTCCCTTTTTTCTACAAAATAAGGAGTCATTTAGTTGCAATCATTAGAAAAATGTCGTTACAATAAAAAAATTAATATCTCGAAAATTAATTAAAATTTTAAAATTCTAAAAACTCTTTTGAAATCCGCGGATCATTACAGATACTTGGTATTAATTTTGACGCCTTGCGTTCCATATTTTAGAAAAAAAATAGCTATGAAACATAATCAGGTTTTTAATAATTTGTTTCAAAAAATGGTTGCATAATTTTTTTTTCATTAGATTTATATATATATAGTAGTATAGTATGGTAGGTACGGTAATATATATATGGTAGAATATTATTTTATTTTTGTTGTTTTTGTATGTATATTGATTGTTTATATGCACCATTTTCGCATAATGTGTATAATGCATTAATAGTTTTATGAATAATTATTCAAATGTTTTATAATTTTATCCATGAATTTTTGTTTAATGGGATGCTGTTATCTATACTTTACCAAATGCACTCCGATATAAGAAATCCTCTGAACATACAATTCAGATAGCTATATAGTATAAACAAGGTGAACATCACTCTGATTAAAATTCAATGATGTATTTCAATATCATTTCCAAAATGTAACTTATACAGCACTGGCCAAATTACTAAAATTTACACATATATCTACCTAGAAGTTAATTTACTGCTTTACATTTAATTTGGTGTAAATGTATATGCATTACTTACAATGAACATAGTTATAGATGTCCACTCGTGACATTTTGTGCTTCGTATGTCCACCTTTACAAGCATATGACTGCCTATATACGTCTTTGCATCCCTTCGTCTGAACCAGTGGTGCCATTTCGTCACTATAATACCGTACACGAATTTATCAATTAGTTGAACATAGTTGTTTCTGCAATTTTGTTGGCTCTGGACTTCCAGTTAACAAAATTGCAGCAACAAACAAGCTTCAACGAATTGAGCGATTAATTCGTGTATTGCATCACAGTGATGAAATGAAACGTCTGATTCAGAAGTACATCCAAGAGATGCCAAAACGTTTAAAGGCAGTTATAGCTGGTAAAGATGGACATACGAAGTACCAAAAGGCTATGAGTGGACATCTATAAATATGTTCATTGTAAGCAGTGTTGGGCACGCTCGCAAAAAAAACCCGAACTAATTAAAACTGTAAGAAAAACTTGGACTTACGCTGTCAAAATTTAACAATTAAAAATCTTACGATACTAATCAGCGTACATCTAAATAAAAACTATATTAAAAATACATTACAAATAATTCCCAACGTTTTCTGCTGTTACCGTAATGTTTTCAGCTGTGATGTCGTGAATGTGATGCTGGAGACTTCGCTCCGAGGAGGTCAAGGACTCTCTCCCCTGATGATGTGCTCGTTAGAATGAGCACGAAACGTTGGGAATTATTTGTAATGTATTTTTAATATAGTTTTTATTTACATGTACGCTGATTAATATCGTAAGATTTTTAATTATTAATTAAAACTGAATTTCACTTTCGCAAAAATGAGTGATGTTCACTCTCAAATTCAATTTTTTTCAAACGCACTCGCTCAATTGAAACTCATCTATGAAAGTGAGCAACGTTCCCTAAAACTCGTTTATATATATATAAATATATATACATATTGGAAATGTATTGTCCAAATTTACAAAAATGTACCAACTAATCTTGAGATATTGAGTCCTCTTATAATATAGATTGTCTCGCTTCATTTTAATAATGTTCTTGAACTGTCATTTAAACTATATTTCTAATTATTACCGCCCATTATTTAATTGTAAGCAAAAAAAAAAAAAAAAAAAAAAAAGAAAAAAAAGAAAAAAAAAAGAAAAGAAAGAAAGAAACTTCACTCAATAAACAAATTTCTTCAGATCATAAAATTGTTTGGCTATAAAATCAAATAATAAACTTTTGCTTTTATAGAAAAGTTGTTAAATCTATCTGTTGTTATTCTATACAAGTTGTTTTACCAGAAAGCATATTTTCATTGACATAATGTCTTATGTCACTGAAACAGACTACGATCAATGGGAAAAAAAGACAATTCATGTAATTGCTTTCTAAGTATATTTTTACATGCCATATAATTCGACACTTCTGCATGCAGTTATTGGTGTCTTTAAGCTGGTGCTATGGCATAAAAAATTACATTTCAGGGCTTCTGATAAAATTACTTTTACATGTAAGATGTCGATTCATACTAAATCGAGCACGCTATACAACTTTGTAATTGCTTATTCCCATATCCCCAGAAATGCAATCTCCGCAGTTTACCACTAGATGGCATCCTAAGCGGTGCCATCTCATAGCGAAAGACACAGGTACCAAGTTTATGACTATAGCTATCGCCGTTCAGAAGTTAAGCGGTATGACAGGACTTTACAGGTTACCTTGTACGGTAAGATGCCCTATTATCGTCCCCCAGTTACTTTTAGGACCTTTGAAGTTGTAATTTTCCGTGAAAATCTAACAAATTTGGAATTTAGATAGACTAACTACCCACGCACACAGAAACATAGGAAAATATCGTACAAAAAAATTTTAAGAATGCGAAGAATTGTTTTTTTTTCAAAAGTATCTAAAAACTGCAAAGGAGAAAAAATGGTCTCAATTTCGTCTCCCCCAAAAATCCAATCATGAGGCTTAACTTATAACTAAATCAAAATGTATTTCTAAATGAGTAAGTAATTTATTTTACATTAAAGTAAGGCACAAAGAAATGTACTAATTATCAGTGGAAGAATAACATAACGAAACATTAGCCATCCAAACATGAGGAAAAATAATAAAAAAAATGTCATGAAAAAGCATTCCTAATTTCGACCCGGGACGAAAATAAGAACTGCAATGAGGACGAAATTGGGACCATGCTACTTTCCAATATGACGGAGCTTCAGCTGCCGTAAGATGCACTGAACGTCCTAAAACTCACTGTATGCTACATTCAGCATCTTACCAAAGTAAAATAGATGCAATGAATAAGAAATAAATACTTTCCGTACAGTAAATAACGTTCCACAAACGACGTAATAAGAACTCAGGTCTTCTAAAAATAGGAAAATCGCCGTCTTTAATTTATGTATGCATCTTGGCCAACAAAACTTTCAATCGTGACACCTTTTACCTTCCGTCCCCTGTGCCTTGCGACATAAGTGGCACCACTTTCGCAAAAGCGGAGAAGTTAAAGGGGGCGAAATTAGGATAGGGGGCGAAATATGGGCACTTTACCCTATATTTAAAAATAGAAGAAATCAGATGTAATCCAAAAAATCCTTTTAATTCAAATATCGTTTAATGTATGATTCTTATTAAATATTACTGAAATAAGTTAGATGTAATTTTTCGTCTGAAAGAATAATTTAATTATAAACATTTTTATAAATGTTATTCTCAGAAAAAGAAATACGTGTAATAAAAATTTAAAAAACATTATCACAAAAATAATTCAAATTGAAATTTTCAAGTTTCAAAAGAGTATGTTAGCTTGCATTTAAAAGAAACGATTACGTCATTGCTTGAAAAATGAAAAAAAAAATATTTAATTTTTTTTTTTTATTTATTCCAATCAGATCTTGATAAAGAGACATCTACATGGATTAAATTACATTTTCTAGATGCTATATACAGAAATCTTTTTTTTTTTTTTTACTTTAGCTTATATTTTATTCCATTAATAACAGGAATAGGAAATTCATTGAAATCTGAAACATGACCTTTTTAAAATATTTTAAATGGAAATAAATATTCCGGAATAAGATTGATTATTTTTTTTTCTATTTTAGTGTACAGGTCAAATAACATTTTAGCTCAAAATCTTATTTTTCTTGTACGCTCTGTACAAATCGAGTTTTTTTTTCTTTTTTAAATAATGCATTACATGATTGAAAAACAAAATATATCTTACCTTCTTTTGAAAAAGAAGTTCACTATTAATGAATCTGAAGATTTAAGCATACCTTTGAGTACTATCTATTGTAATAAATCGAATATCAACTCAATAATTTGTAAATATTTTTATTATTTTCTTCCCTAGTGGCCTCCTGAACAAGTCCATTATTTCTTCAAAGAATGTATGTTTGTATTCTTCGAATATATTTTTTAAGCTCTAAACCCACACTTGAACAGTGCTGCCGGTTGGTGCTGTACAGCTTCATGTACTGTGTAAGATTATAACTTTGTTTTTCCAATTAGTATTTATAAAATTCACGTTCTTTCAGAGAAATATCAGCAATTTCTTCTTTTATTCATTACGGTTAGAATAATGTGCAAGTTAAATTACTGTTACTTGTTAATAATGCCATAGAAAGACTGATCATCCACAATAAAGGTGACACAACTCCAAAAAAGTCCTTCCGGCCAGTGCCGGGAGGAAGAGGTAGCTTTCATAATCCTTATTTAAAAAAAGCCAACTTATATCATGCAAACACACGAAGCTCAATTTAGTGGAAACCGAATATAGGAGATTCAATACTAATTTTATCAATATAATGAATGGGAATTTCGCGAAATTAGTCAGCTTTATTCAAGCTGCTTTTCTTTAAAGTAACTTATATTTGGCTGCCAAATTCGGCAATTTCTAAAAGTGCCTGTCATTTTAAGACAACATGCTGGATGAGGCTAAGCAGTGAACTTGGTCGAGACCTTAGTAATTGCTGTGCACATGCTCACTCACATCGGAATCGGTTAATATATAGGAGTGCTGTCGCATGCAAACAATCAGATTTTTCAAAATGTCACCCACAATAGAAATTGAAACTGCTATATCTGAGCCATTTTTTAAGGTAAAGACAAACAAAAAATGCTCCTGAATCCTTATATCAAGATAAAATACTTAAGAAAGAAACCTTTTTCAATTTCTAATTTTTTTGCACCTCACTTTAAATATATATATTTTTTTTTATTTAATGGCCGCCATTTTGAAACAAGATGGCTGATGAATCTGGCCAGCGAACTTGGTCGAGGTGTTGATGTATACTATCCACATGAATTCTTACATCGAAATAGGCGAATAAGTGTGTTATCGCGTGACAAATACAAGATCGTTTCAAAATGTTAGCCATGCTAGAAATTCAAAGTGCTATAAATCAACCATTTTTTAAGATATCAACAAAAGAACAAATTTTAAGGAACAAAAACTGCTCCGGAATCTTTGTATCAAGGCCAAACACATAAAAAAAATCTTTTTAATTTTACAATTTTTTAATACCTCATTTTGAATTTTAAATTTAATTTTTTTTAAATGGTAACCCTTTTGAAACAAGATGGCGAATGAAGCTGGCCAGCGAACTCGGTCGAGACATTGGTATGTACTATGTACAGACCAAGTTACATCCAAATAGGTTCATAAATACGCCTGTTATCGCGTGACAAATATCAGGTCGTTTTAATATGTCAGCCACAAGAGAAATTCAAAATGCTATTACTCAGCCATTTTTTTTTTAGATATAGACGAAAGAAAAACTGTTCCGGAATCTTTGTTTTAAGGTCAAACACATACAAAAAAAAATCTTTTTCATTTTCCAATTTTTTGGTATCTCATTTAAATTTTTTTATTTTTTAATTTTTTTAAATGGCCGCCATTTTGAAACAAGATGGCGGATGAAGCTGGCCAACGAACTCGGTCGAGATATTTGTATGTACTATGTACACACCAAGGTACATCCAAGTCGGTTCATAAATACGCCTGTTATTACGTGAGAAAAATCAGGACGTTTCAAAATGTCAGCCACGCTAGAAATTCAAAATGCTATAACTCAGCCATTTCTTAAGATATAGACGAAACAAAAACTGCTCCCGAATCTTTTTATCAAGGTCAAACACATAAGAAGAAAATATTTTTTCAATTTTCAATTTTTGGTACCACATTTCAAATTAAAATTTTTCTTAAAAATTTAAATGGCCGCCATTTTTAAACAAGATGGCGGGTGAAGCTGGCCAACGAACCCGGTCGAGACTTTGGTATGTACTATGAATAAACGAAGTTACATCCAAATCGGCTCATAAATGCGTCTTTTATCGTGTGACAAAATTTCGGACGTTTCAAAATGTCAGCCACGCTAGAAATTCAAAATGCTATAACTCAGCCATTTTTTAAGATATAGACGAAACAAAAACTGCTCCGAAATCTTTGTATAAAGATCAAATACATAAGAGAAAAATATTTTTCCATTTTCAATTTTTTGGTACCACATTTCAAATTTTAAATTTAAAAAAAAATTTTAAATGGCCGCCATTTTGAAACAAAATGGCGGATGAAGCTGGCCAACGAACTCGGTCGAGAGATTGGTATGTACTATGTACACACCGAATTACATCCAAATCGGTTCATAAATACGCCTTTTATCGCGTGACAAAATTCAGGACGTTTCAAAATGTCAGCCACGCTAGAAATTCAAAATGCTATAACTCAGCCGTTTTTTAAGATATAGACGAAACAAAAACTGTTCCGGAATCTTTGTATAAAGGTCAAATACATAAGAAAAAAATATTTTTCCATTTTTAATTTTTTGGTACCACATTTCGAGTTTTAAATTTTTTTAAACATTTTAAATGGCCGCCATTTTGAAACAAAACGGCGGATGAAGCTGGCCAACGAACTCGGTCGAGACATTGGTATGTACTATATACACACCGAATTATATCGAAATCGGTTCATAATTACGGGAGTTACAGTGTGACATAGGTCAGATATATATATATATATATATATATAAATTTTGAACGGAGGGTGGTTTCGGGGTCTGGGGGTCATGATCGGTGAAAATATACCAAAATTTTTTGAAATCGCTTTCCTCCGAACGGCTGCAATAGGTAGCTTTTTTGTAAAGAAAGCTACCTAAAAAAATCATTTTGCATAGGTCTGACAGGTACGTTTCGCTACAAGAAAACTGTCATAAGATTTGATATCTGGAGGACCATAAAAGGTACATTCTGCATCAATTTATAACCAGAGATGTGGACAGAGGGTTGGCGGGGGATACATTTATTCAATCCTATCTATATCTTTTAAGTTCTGGTTAAGTGCTTTTCTCTTTTCTGAAAGTTTCTATAGCTGTATGCGGAGCAAAGCGCTACAGTTTTATGTTACAATAAAAAACAAGGGTGTCACCACACAGGAGCTAACATTCGTCAAGACTTCATAATCTTACAATAGTAATGTTACTAAAAAGGCATTTAAAAATCTTAAACATTGTAATAGGAAATTTTGTAACATTGAACACTTGCTCCGGTAAAAAAGAACAATTTTCTTTTACCGTCATGTAAAATAAAGTGCTTCTTTTCTTGCTAGTAAGCGATCCATACATTAAGCATTGTGTCCACGCCGGGAAGAATGCAACATCGTGTTTTCAGATGTTCATCAAAGCAATAATATTTAGCTTAACCCCTTAAGAATCGCTTAATATTTGGAAAAACCATAAAAAAGTATGTATCTTTTATTACAGAATTTGAATAAATGTAAGGTTTCTAAATAAAGTATGCAATTAGTTTTTTAAGGCGAAGAAAAAGATGTTATAGAACAAATTCACATTTGTAGAATAGCCATCATGCGAGAATTCTGTGTCTTAATGTTTCTTTATATATATATATATATATACCATACAAATTAATGCGAATAACATCTTTATTTTTTACATCTTCGATCTTTATATATCATCATAACACAAATTCTTACAAATTATATTTGTAATAATATATATACATTACATTTTGATTATTATTATTTTTTAATGTGTTTAGGTGGCTTTGCCGCCCTGCTCGCTAGGCTCACCAACCCCTCTTGCAATCGCTTCGCGATTCCGCTCGGTATCGCGGAGAAATCCCTATTTTCTAGCCAACCCTAGAAGCAATTGTTTCGAGTTTCCTTTCATGATCACTTCGTTATCCTTTATTTTCTATGCATTCAATTTTTAGAAACCACTTGGTTAGAACGCGCTCCTCCCCAACTCCTGACAATTTTATTTCCTTATCTCCAAGCACATAATCATTAGAGCTTGCAGAGTTTCATAATCATAAGAAGTATTAAACATGAAATCATTAAAACAAAAAGAAAAGTGCCCAGTGAAACTGATGGCATTCAGCTTACAGGCTATCCACATTAATTGTATATTATAATCTTTTTTTCAAAGAGTAATGCCTCTCGAAAAATAAATTAATGTGTGGGATTACCCACTCCCCCTAGTTTTACGTATTTATACTTAACCAATCAGTCTCCAAATCTCACCAGGGAAGCGCCTTATCAGAATATATCGGTATACCAAATTTGAAGCAAATCGGATGTAAAAACCCATTTATCTAAATTAAGGCGGGAGCTATCAGCCCACGTTGACTCCTTTATACTTAACCAATGAACCTCCTAATCTAATCAGGGAAGCGCCTTATCAAAATGAACCTAGAAAAAATAAACGGTTAAGTACGACTATTACTCGCGCTCAGAGGGTTCCGTACAATAAATATTTGAATTATTAACTTATTATTAAAAAAACATTACAAAAAGAAAAATAAGACTTTAAAAAACTATAAAACGTAGGATTTTGTATGGCAGTATATGTACTAGAAAAGTATGAATGGGTATACTGTAAACGTTCAAAGAGATTTGAAGCCTAAATAATATCAAATATTGGTTTTCTGTATAACTGTTATTTAAATCTTATTATAATCTGCTCATGAAGAACTTAATTTGGTACTGACAATAAAAGTAGTGCATATTGTAAATTCATTTGGAATTTCATAAAAGTAAATTCAGCGTCGTAATAATCTTTTCTTTTTATAATGTATCTAAAACAAAACCCTTGTTCAAAGTTTAAACATGTCAATTTTCTAAGCGAACTTCGAAAGGATGTTGCAAAGTAAAAACTCCGTATTGATCCGTGCTGCATTTTTCCAGATAGGCTTTTAATAAACTTTTAAGGACGCGGGAGCCGTATCGAGAGATCTACCCAATGAAAACTAGTCGGGAATCTCATATTATTTATGTGATTAATTCTAATTAAATTATTCTGTTTCTAGCAATTTAAAGTTTATTGCTTCTATACTGTTACTGGACATTGTATAACACAAATGTATCATTAAAAGTTGTTATCTAGGCTTTAAAAGCCGGTGGTACATAGAGTACGCCGCCCCTGTCATTACATTTGTCCAAACAGTCCCTGTCTTTAAGGGTTAAGTTCTCGTCTAATTACCGACGATTTTTTTCAAAAATCATTAACATCAATGCTTTTATATATCTGCTACGATATGTACCTCCAGTGCTCCTCAACAACTTTGCTGAATGTGCGCAAATCGAAATTTGTGTGTAACGAGGAAATGCACTTTTCTCAAAAACTATGTGACCTAGTGTAATCGCTATAATTTTCCTGCAAGGTTTGAGTTAACTTCTATTACCTCTAATTTTTTCATAAATATAAATTCAGGATTTTCGGAAATAGATGGGGGGGGGGGACATATTATTGCGCTACATTTTCGACGACATCTCTAAAAATATAATACCTAAAATTAAAATAAATGAATTTGTGAGTTCAGCGTTACGAAAGCTTACATACGATACCCCCACACGATATACAAAGAATAGATTATTTTTCAATTAACTTAATTAACCCCTATACATTTTCCCTAAAAAATATTTGTAGATGTTTAATAATCTGTTAACATGTGGCTCAATAGTCATTATTACTTCCCCCCAATTTGAACATTCCACGTTCCATAGTTTACGAGCAAAATGCCTGTGACAGACAGACACAAGAGTGATTTTAAAATGGTTTCGTTTTTACTTTTTAAGTACGGAACTCTAAATATGAAGGAAATCGTATATTTCTATCAAGAGTTATCGCGTTACGTACATAAATGCATACGTACATACAGAACCTGCGTGGTAATAATATTTAAATAATACACATACCCTAACTCTTAAAAAAAAACAGCAGAAGGCTCTGGAAACGCAGATGACTACCCCCACCAACATATTATTATTTAATGGAAATTATCTTCTGTCTGGAATAATAGCGTTTGCCATCAACCACTGAAAAAACCCCAAAAACATAAGTCCATCGATGCAGAAAACTCTTCCCTTTAATAGCCCATCCTAATTAAATTCTCTACTTTTATTGTTTTCGCCACGTACAATTCCCGCTAAAAAAAGTCAGAAAACTTTGACCGGTGAGATGGTAACTACTCACAAGGGAACCACTTTTGGTATTGCTCGCACCTAGCATTGAGACTTGGTGCATTTTAAAGCCCTATATTACGAAGTTTGAGAATCGATAAAATTTTTCTGTTAAAATATATTTCTTGACTTTACAGCAGCATAACTTTCTGAAAATGCAATTTTCGAGACCACTTATCGGACTATTAATAATGAAGTTTTTTAAAGAAAAGCATTTAAAAATAAAAATTAGTTAATAATAAGTATAAAATATTGAAAAAAGTTTGAAAATCCCTTCAAGAACCTGCAAATTTGATTTTGAAAAATTTAAACATTATATTCATATTTTTTGGTGGGGAAACAGTTGACGTTTATTTTCAAAAGTAGAGCTTTCCGGCAGCCCTAGTCAAATGTCATAGCAGAATTTGTAATAGCCGGAATTTGCAATGTCCGACCTATCTCGCCACAGTAATTTTTCTAAATTGTGTAAAAACATTAATTTACTTTATGATTACTTTTACCGAAGGACCATTTAATACAGCAACATTTGATTTTAAACATTCGCAACTTTATTTCATTCGATTTCAAAAGAAAATAGTTTGCTTATTTTGTATTTCACTAAAAAATAGTTTTCAATGATCTTCGAAGCTTTTATAGAATTATATTTATTACTTATATATTTATCGTCTGTATAGAATAAAAAATAAATAAAAACTTAATATTTGTTTCTTATGCTATCAATTATTAAAAAAAATCGCAAACTGATATAATTCTAGTAATATGTTCTGTACATTTTCTCTTTGGATAAAGCGGGCGGAAAAATTGTAGCGCCATTTTTGGCGACTTAACTCACTTTTGGCGTGAAATAAACAAATAAATCTGTAATAATAAAAAATTAAAAGTATAAAAAAGTATATAAAATATTATTTTAACAGAGAAATTTTTTCGGTTCTCTAACTTTTATGTATAGGGCTACAAAATGCACCAGGTCTCGATGCTAGGTGCGAGCAACACCAAAAGTGGTTCCCTTGTCAGATTTCCGTTTGTCCATTTCCAAATCTTTTGGCTCAGTTCCAAATCGTTACTTTTTTTATATGAAGAAGGATATATTTCTAAACATGCAATACAAAATCCATCATCACAATAAGCGCCAAAAAACCATATCCAAACAGTAATTGTCAAAGACTTCACACGGAAATGCAAGTTAAATTTTTCTGGAATCAGATTTTTTTTTTTGCAATTAAATCTCCAGCTCGGAAATATGACGGGCTCCAGAAATAACGAACGACACCTCAGCCCATGATATTGACGGGAGCGACAATTAAGGTGTTAAAAAAAGACAAAAATAATTTTTAGTTGCGTTTAAATATTTGTTTTCCTTTAGCAAGAACTTTTTTTAAGTAGTTGACTTTTTATCTTACGATTTAAAATTATCCGGAAAATAACAAATATTGGTCACGAAAAAAAATATATATATATATTTTCTTTTATTTATTCTTCGGAAAAATCTATTTTATCTTTATGAAGCATGAAAATACTTCTGAATATTTTTAATTTAATTTTTTTGTTTATTATAATATAAATGAATTATGCGGTATATTTCTATTCAGCTTGAATTTAAGAATAAATTGATGAAACTACTTTCTTTGAATATTATTTTCTCGTGTAGAAAAATTTAATTTATTTGGAATGTTAAATGAACATTAAAAAGAAATGATGGTCATTATTTTAAAATATTCATGGTAAAGATATAAATATTGAAATTAAAACAGATGACACTTTTAACACTCAGTTGAGAGTTTTAAGATATTTAAATGATAAATCGAAAAAACAAAATTTAAAAAAGTAATAATGTTTTACGGAAAAATGAACAAATGAAAAATAAGTTTTAATTTATAAATCAAGAAATTATTTTCTTGATCCTGACGTTTTATGTTGAAACGTTGAAAAACTAAAGAAAATAAACCTATATATATATTTTTTTCTGATCACACAATTTGAGATAATGAAAGAGTAACGGATTATCCTAGAATGTATTTCTCAAATTTATGTTCGTGGCATTTTCGCATACTTTTATGATTATCAGTGTTTATAGTAACATGAAATATAATTTATAGACTTAAAATTATAATCTGAATATCTAATAACCACTCGCTTTGCGCATAAAATAAACGAATTGTTACGGGTTATTAGGCAGCGAACGTTAGTATAGAATGCAGACAGAAACATGGATGCATCTTGCAAAATATTTGTCTTAATTAAAAAAAAAATCGCCATTGTCTTTTTTTTTTTCGTAATACAACAATGCAAATTTTTCAAGAAGGTTCAAGTATAATTTTGCGACCAGGTAACGTTATCATCAATTACGACTTAATCAGGTTAAATGAGAAAAATATGTTGAATTGTTTGGATTATTATGGTACGTGTTACAGTAAAAAATGTATGCAACATTTTTGGCGCATTATCAGGATGCAGGGTCCGCATTTAACACTACATACAGTAACACTAGAAATCTCGCATGTAATAACATCAGCCTGTAAGTAAAGATGTATTGCGTGACACAGGTAGACGAACATCTCAGAGAGTTTTGATGAAACGTGAGAAATATACATTTGATAAAGCAAAACCCTATCTAAATATGAAACTAATGAAACCTATCAACACCCAAATACTCGAAAAGCAGGAAACTCGAAAAGCAAGTTTTTTATTGACGACCTACTATTTAAAAACGAGTAATCAATTATGGAAATGACACCATGGGGGTGCCAGTGGTGCTAAATTAATGAAACCGTCTTTTATTAAAACGAGTTGGAACCCGTCGAAATACGACGAACTAAAATGTTAGAAAGGAACTTCAGATCGAATTTATAATAAACCTACAAAAATAACTACTGCAATAAAAAAAATCATCTAACATTGGTTGTCTCACTCTTAAAACAAATAATATTTTTAATCTAAAATTACCAAAATATTATTTACACAAACTTCGCCTGCTTAAATAATTGAAAAATTAAACTCTATTAGAATTCGTAATAAGATGAGTGATTATGATGAATTTATCGATTGAGGCTCTTATGTTTGTTTTTACGGGATCAAAAATCAGTAAAAAGAATTTCGCTTTGTCACATCATAAAATTTCTACACATAAAATCTAAACTGTACGTTATTTTCACATTCTCATAATTTACATACGCACCACTCAAATTCACAATTTGAAAGTATTTTAACGCGCAATAGGTTATTAATGAATGTATTTCCAAACTTAAAGTCACGTTTGAACGATACAACTTTTCATGTGAACATTCACACAAACTTTAAGTTCTAATCTCAATACCCGCGAAAAAAAATTCAGATATTTGCCTTTAGTTGTCATAGTATTGGCCATTTAGTATTGGTCAAATATTTAGTTTTATCAAAGAAAATGATCGTTTTGTTTTAAATATGAGATCATTTTTACTCACAGAATCATTTTGCCTAGCGTCTGAAACTCAGTATCAGCGTAATGTAAAAATATTGAAATGTAACTGATTTATGAAGAAGAATGCGTGTTCTTTTTTAATGTCTGATATCATTTTCTATTCAAAAATTATAAAAAAGTTATTTTTATTTGTAATGCGAAAATGGCATCAATAAGGATATAATCAATAAAAATAATAAACCATGACTATTTTCCCTTTACATTCAATATAAATGGAGTACTTCAGTTGCCATGATTACAAAATTTGTATTAAAAACTACAAAAAAAATATCTCAAAAATTAATTGAGATACAGCTTTCAAACAAATTGCATTTAAAAGATCATTTTTTTCCTTATTCGGCGGTGTTAAAATTTAAAATGTGCGATGTTTAGAAGTTTAAAAATTTGCCGTAGATGTAATTGCAAAACCGAAATTTTATTTAAAATTTCAAAGTGTTGCCATTCCCAAAATGACGCATGCGTTACGCACAGATATGTTTGTCCTTTATAATATAGATAAGAAACTGTTATTTTGCCAGATTATACGGGTTTTACTGCGTTTACAATATCTAAACGAAAACAGGATCCAGTATGATCGCTAAGCTGCTTCCGGTACATGGATAAGATACAGTTAAATTTATGCAACCATATTGTTCCCGTAAACACGTTCATCCTCCTTCTTCAATATGACGCCAATTATAAAGACCAGTCTGACTGGTCAGATGTATTCGATGAAGAGGAGTTTTTAAAGTTGTTTTAATTATTTATATGACGATGAAAATTTATTGTTAACGCATCTCACCACATGAAGTGTTGTGTACTACGATAAGTACATGGACTGAGTTTCACATATGCCATGATATCCGTCCTGATCTCTATATTATTCAGCGTTTGCGGTCAACGTTGGAGTAAAATATTCTAACATGCTAACTGCTTCAATTAATTTTAAATAAAAATTTTCAATTGTTTTATAAGATTAATTTACAAGATTGCGTACTTCTAGTTATCTAATTAGAGAGTACTTCAAAATATTTTGAAACAATACCTAGTCCTACGCCATATCCTTTATAGTTATTGTTTTTCTTTTAATTCTTTATATTTACTGTATACATTTTTATTTAACCTTATGTATAAAGCTTGTCCGTTAACTCTTAAAACAAATGATACCCATGATAATAAGCTAATTGCAAAACAACATAGAATTGGAATTTACCGGGTGTCCTAAAAAGGACTCACTGATCTTAAAATTCAATAACTCCCAAACGGTAACAGATATTTTAAAAATTCTTGCAGGAGGGTTATGCATAAGGTCAAAAGTATTTTTACAGTGATTTTCGATTTTAGTTCGAATTACAAACAATAGATGGCGCTGTAAGCAATAGGCGCTAAATACAGTTCACTATTTTACCTATTTTTTATATTCTACATTATTTTTAAAATTATGAATCTCTTTCTAATTTAGTATACATATACGTAGCTTTTATTGTATTTTTGCAGAACGCCCAGCTTTGCAGAGTAATTGAGCTTTTGCCGCTCCAACAAGTTTAAAAATCCTATTATCTATTATCTCATGATCTTATTAATTACAAAGATCTAAATTTCTCTCGTAAACGCCCAGTAAAAATTGGGCTTTCCATCGTGTATATATTGTACTTATATTGTATTTAATCTTAATATTCTCAATTGGCTTTCCTGTAGGTTCCTTCGGGCCTTTTATTTATTTATTATTATTATTATTATTTTTTTTTTTTTTGTGTGTGTGTGTGTGTGTGTGGTGACGACGGTAGTAGATGGAACCGCTGGGTGGGGCTTGTGAGTGCTTAAGCCATTTGGTAGGCCTCCCCACCTAGCTGACCCGTGGGTGTCGAAGTACCCAAAATTGAGCCTGAATTTAGTGCATATTGATCGAAGCGCCATCTATTGTTTGTAATTCGAACTAAAATCGAAAATCACTGTAAAAAAACTTTTTATCTTATGCATAACCCTCCTGCAAGGATATTTTAAATATCTGTAACCATTTGCGAGTTATTGAATTTTGAAATCGGTCAGTCCTTTTTAAGACACCCGGTAATTATTCAGTCAATTCTAGTACGTATTATCACGCATGTCTTTTAAATTTAAAATGATTTAACGACATTTCTGTTTATATTGTGAGAAAGGCAGCAAATGCTTAAATTATCTATGCTCCTACTCTACATACAACAGGTTTAAAGATTCATATTTCCAAATGGTTGAGAAAACGTTAAAGGTCACTGAGAAAATCACTGTGTTCTTGCAACAGTTCAAATAAAATAAAATAACTCAGCTAAATGAGTTTTACAACATTCTTGTTGTTGTTTAAGTTCTAAACGAACATTTTGTTTTAGTTTTAAATATCATGTAGTATGTTTGAGTAAATTTAATAGTAGAGCTTGTTTTATTTTAGTTAATATTATTTTAGACGCTTTAAAATGATTCATCAAAAATTCGAATATATTATCAGCTACGTTTTACATATCGGGAGCCATTAGGGGAGATGGGGGTAAATATGAACAGTTCGCATAAAAGTAGATTTTTCTCATAACTGGATTAATTTCTATAAACAAAACCTACTCAATATAGTAAATAGAACTTTCTTTTATACATGGTATTTTTTTTTAATCACCTGTATAATTCTTCTTACATTTTTTAATAGTTTTATATATTCGAAAATTTGTTCACATGTGCCCCATCAGCGCGGGGTAATTATGAACACACGTGGGGCACATGTGAACACAAAGAAAAAATATCCTTTGACATGCTTTTTATTCTGTTATTCATTTGTCATCGTAATAATTTGTTAATTATCAGTGAAATTCCCCATAAAGAAATATATATATATATATATATATATTTCTATAGTTTCTGGGTGATATGTTTAAGCAAAAGATTATAAAATGAAAATAAGTAGATTTTGGGGGGTGGATAATTAGATGATTCATTAAGTTTTGCTGGAATAAATAAATAAATAAATAAATAAGCAATTTAAAAAAATAAATTAAAACTTTTAAATTTTACTTAGGGGTTTTTGTTTGGAGAAAATTTTAAGGAGGGGGTGTTTACATACTATTTATCTCAAATCTGCTGAAATACGAAAGATTCCCACTGCTGTATTTGCCTTATTTACTTGTAAAGTATAGATAAAGAAGGGTTTTTTAATGATTTTTTAAAAATCTCGATTATAACCCCCCCTGCCCTACCTTCTTTTGCTTTTGAAAGAGGGAGGGGTTATAATAGGGATTTTACGGTAGTTATCAGTTTAAAAATTTTACTTTCTTAAAATATTACTCATATTTATCTCCATTCAAAGCATCTTATACATAATTGTTTTACATATGAAAGTAAGCCATCATTGCAAGTTTAGAACAAATGTAATAGAAACATTTACAAAGTTGTTTAACGTAATACTTTTGTATTAACAATGTATAAAAAATATTGTTGTAAACTATTTAGTAAAATAATATTTAACACTTATTTTATTTTATAAAACATCAAATTTATTTAAAGTACAATTGAATATAAACGAGCTTGTTACCTTTTGTGTATTTGCTGAAAGATGTGTTTGATGAAGTTTCAATGCAAAATCAACTTTGTGTGAGAAAAATATCTTCTATTTCAAAAAAATTATATATAATGGAAATGACATTATTTATCATTAAGTTAACTGAAAGGAACAGAATTACAGAATGATTATTGGGGCAATTATGTACTGTTCATATCTGCCCATACTTGTCTGTTCACAAGTGCCCAACATTGCTGTTTCTGTTAAATTGATAAATCATTGACATTTCTCAATTTTAGAAAAAAAAGAACTGTATCAAAAATATTTATTAATATTCATAGTATATGTTAAAGCACTAAAATTCAAATAAATGAATACATAAATAAAGTATGCTAATCACCTTGGAACAAAGATTTTACTTTTGACATCTAAAAACAGTGTTTTGGCTACAGAGGACAAACAAAATATCAAAGAGCTTCAAAAAAATTTTACCACATGTCTACAGTTGCTGTCATCTGTAGTATTTTTTTTTCAAATAAAAAAACTTATAGTAACAATTGAAAATTTGCAATGTTCACATCTGCCCCCTGTTCACATCTGCCCCCTGTTCACATCTGCCCCCATCTCCCCTATATTAAAAAAAATTAATATGTTGATAAAATAGAACACAATAAAATTTAACGTTTGAGTATACATGTACATTTTATATAATTGCATCAAACATTAAAATGTGGTGTCGTGAAAATTACTTATACCCAGGAGTGTCGCAATTTTTTCAAATGTATTATGATTCTACTATCGCGATGTCATAATAACAAATTTACAATGTTTTGAGGATTCTGAGCTTCAAGATTTATTTACTCTTTGGTAGCTGGCGTGGGGTGGCAAATTTTTCTTTATATTCAATTGTACTGCAAATGACTTTTTTTTCTGGTGAATTTCTTTCGAAAATAGCCTAGCATATATTTACAATGTTAAAAATTTGTAGCTTTTTCAGCATAGTCACTCCACTGCTTTTATAGAATATCTCTATTCTGACCAACGAGAATGCTCCAGAATATAGTCAAGTAATCGTTTTCTATTAAAGCGGTGGAGTGACTATGCAGCAAATGCTACAGATTTTTTAACAGTTTATGACATACATTAGTTTTAAGAAGTGGTACGAATAGAATATAAAATGTTATAATAGTAATAATAGTCTTGAAGTAGCAGGAGTCGTACAGTAGATTCATTGCCCCTGGCCCGCCCTTCCCGCTTTTCGGTGTCTTTAATTTGTGCAATTCCCGTTTAAATTTGTCCAGTTTCAATTTTTGATTTTTTTTTCAACCTAGCTTCCGCTAGAGTGTCTTTTATTCGGGACGTGGCTGGGGACCTATGAACCTTGCTTCCGCAAAATAGTCGGGATAGAGTAGAAGACTTGTTAAATTGATATATTATGACCGATGATCGATGCATGACCGATTTTGTTTGGGGAAAATTTTAAGGAGGGGGCGTTAACATACTATTTACCTCAAATCTGCTGAAATACGAAAGATTCCCACTGCTGTATTTGCCTTATTTACTTGTAAATTATAGATAAAGAAGGGTTTTTTAATAATTTTATCTCGATTATAACTCACCCCTCTCCCCTAACTTCTTTTGGCATAGAATATAGAATATAAAATGTTAATTTGGATGTAATGTTACTATTAGTAAACAAAGAATCAACGAGTGGTTTTGAAAATGTTGTCCGACATTTCGTTATATGCTTCGTAAAAAAAAAAAAAAAAAAAAAAAAAAAAAAAAAAAATCCCTGCCAGCTCGGTCTACAGGCGGAGGTAGATATCTAAGTTAAGTACTAAATTCCCCAAGAAAACTTAAATCAAATTTAGAGATAAACCCAGTTTCTTCAGCTGAGACAGTTTCTTCAATGAGCTGTAAGCAGCTAAACTTTTCGTGAAAATTAGTATAATATACACGAATACACACACGCATGTATATGGAATAGGTTTAAAAATGGATACAAAAAATTCTGAGAAACTTAAAGTGTTAAAATATGTTAATATTTCCATTGTCGGGTTTTATCATCTTGTAATACGTTTCTTCAAACTCACATGACGTTACATATTCACTTTCTGAGGTCCATTATATTTCCAATATGGCACAATGTACATATTTTTTTTAATTCGTCAAACTATTTATTTTATTTTGAGTTTTCGTGCGGAAATCTTGCTCTAGAAAACTTATAGCGTAATATTCAACTTGTTTTCAATTTTTCAAACTATTTATTGAATTTCCACGTGAAAATCTTGCAATAGAAATGTAATTGTTGTGGTGAGAATTGTATTTTTTTTTATTGTTGGCAACTGCTATAACGGAAAATGTTTATTATTTCCTGTCATTGTAAAGTAAGAGCTGGTTTTACCATAATCATGTTAATACAGTATACAAAATTTTGAACCCTCCCCATTTCCACTCTCTTGGGCGATTTCGCACATTTTCAATCCCCGCCGAGATATTAGCCATATCAAAGTTGTTGGCGATCTTGAAGACGAATATATATATATATATATATATATATATATATATGTATGTATATATGTATATATATATATATATATATATATATATATATATATATATATATATATATATATGTATATATGTATATATATATATATATATATATATATGTATATATGTATATATATATATATAAACTTTTTAGGTGGGGCGGTTTAATGTTCCTGGGGTCCTGGCGTCCTATAATGAAAAGTTATGAAGGAATTTTTCAAAAGCCGTACCGTAGTAACGACTGCAATAGGTAGTATTTCTTACGAAATATACATAAAAAAAATAATAATTCTCATTCATAAATTTTAATTTTCACAGAAATGTTAAATGTTTATTTATTGAAATATCGCATACATCATTGACGTTTGCAAAATTATTTTACATTGTTGATAAACAACAATGTGAAATTAAAAGACCTATATTTTTGCTTTTCAAGCATTAGCAAGTTTCAGAAAGCTTTTTGTTACATTTTGATTATAATTCGCGCATTTATAAAGAAACACTTAAATATGTCTATATATATAGCAGTTTTTATTATATAAATGTTTGTTGCCACATTATGTTAACAAACAGGATAAACCGGCATAGAACTAAAAGAAATATTTTTTTGGTTTTATCAAAATTGAAATATTTTAATGCGAAAGTTGTACCACGAAGCAACAACAGAATTTTTGCGTTAAATACTAAAATATTTAAAAGAAATAGTTAATTTAAAAGTATACCACTTTTGAATAACATTTACGAATGAAAATCTTGGGAAAGGAAATGCCTTAAATGATTAAAAGTAACTTTTTTTATTGTTTATTTCCAATTAATATTAAAACATTACTAAAAGGTTTAATCTACGTACAGAAAAAAATGATTAAAATAGGCAAAAAACTTACAAAAACGAATTACATTTTTTTCCTTTTGAAAGATTCGTCATACTTAATTTTATTTAAAACACCACACTTTGTCTCAATTTAAAGATATTTTCCTTTAACCTCGTTCGGGTTTATGTATATTTGATTGAATTCTACATACATAGAAAGTGCTTTTATGCATTAATATTACTCAATCTTGGTTAAACCACTATACATTTTTAAAGAGAAAGAACGATTTTACGATTTTCTGTATAAAGAGGTAAAGCTTTGTAAGCTTCGTAAAAATGTCTGCTGAACTTTTTTGATAAAACACGATGTACAATAAATCACTTTTGAAAAAGATAAATGTTCCAAATTAATTCAAAATTCCCTTACATATAAAATAAAAACAATGATAGAATATTTTTTCTGTTAGTAAATTTATCAGAAGACAATTTCATTTAATAATGAAATCGCTAACAACACAGGATTAATGGGTTTCAAACGATATATATATTTCTTGAAATAATAAAGACAAGTAATTTTTTTCATTAAATTTAGTACATAATGCATTAATTTTGAAGAAAAACAATTTAGGTCCGAGATTGTTCTTCTTGATGGTATTTTCATAGTTGATAACAAAGAAAAATTGTATTTTAGTGAAAAGTTGATAATATACATTATATGTATAAAGCATCGATTTCAGCAAAACCGCAGTATTGATATGTTTCGTTCAAGCGCGTTACATAAAAACGATAATTGAATTTCCTCTGGAAAATTGGATTTTCTGCTTGTGTCGGTTTAATTTTTTAAAAAGTTTAAATTGACATTTCAGCGAGACTATTCCACACATTAACATGTTTATAATACACTTTTTATCCGACTGCCCAGAAGGTTATGTGTTTCATGCGTATCTGGGTATGTGGTTTTCTTTATACCCTCGAAACATCCCAACGGCTGGATGAATTTTAATGAATGAGGTCGCTATCGATTTGTCTAAACCGTCAGATGGTTATAGGCTAGATTTTGTTTTTTAAATGAAAAATGGGGGCCGTAAAATATAAATTAGCGGTAGAAAAGAAAACATTTTTTTTACGCACCATATTGAGTGGCATATCATTGGATAGATCTTTCAAAATGACGACGATGTTTCATGGACTATTTTACAGTTAGAAGCTCCGTTTAAATATTACACAACCTGGAAGTTGTGTAGGATCTCTAGGTTTCTGCAACTCTGACCTTCATATATATCTACAAATCTCATTAGTCATCAAAACAGTGTTTATAGATAGGAACTAACAAGTAAACACAACTTAAAAGTAAATAAAAGTACAAGTAAATAAAAAAAATAGGTAAGTAATTTAAATAATAGTTTCACATTGATGAGAGATAATTAATTAGTTTGCTTTTTACGCAGTCGGGTGTTTTGATTTTTTTAATTTAATTTTTACTTGTTAAATCTTGTTATTTGAAGTGATATTTTGAAAATGAATTTCTACAACTGCTACTTTTTCTTGATGCATGCACCTCTCTTTTTCGTAATACTGAAATTTGAAAAGATGATAAATTTAGAAGAATATAACAAAATTTCAATATTTTAAAAAAGAGGTGTTTTTTGTTTGTTTGTTTGTTTTACATACTGAGATTATTTTGTTGATTTTCGTGTGTGCTTAGGTGCATATCAAGAAATACGAAAAGTATAGTTCCTAATAGGACCTTAGCAAATTTGAATAAATGGCGAATTTGATTTGGAGCAATATAAAATTATTTGTTCTAACGCCCATACTCTTTTAATAAAATTGTTGCTAGCAATATATTATGACGTACGCACAGATTTGTTCAGTACTTACGTATTATCCTATCCGGCAAATAATATTATCCTAGTATCCAAAAATGGATGGCAATTGCTAACCTTACTTATTGCAGCCAATAACGCATTAAACAGTACTAATTTGGTATATGTTTATTAAAGACATGATCTGTTTAAAAATAGTAAATAACATTAAATTTTTAAATTTTATAAACCTTAAGTAATATATTCAACGAGAAATAATAAAAATAATTTAAGAAATAGTAAAAAATAAAACATTCCTTCTAAAACAGTAATTTAACACATATTTACTGAATGCATAGCATCAGTTTAACAGTTTACATAAGTAAATAATTTAATAAACAATTAAATTTAAAAATCTAAAAACCTGACTGCGTAAAAAGCGAACTAATTAATTATTTCTCATCAATGTGAAACTATTTATTTTTTTTTCAATTCCGACTGTTAGCTCACACTCTCGCTATATATACCTTGTTCAAATTTTCAATCGCTAATAAAATACTTATTATTCATCCAATCAAGAAAAAATAATTTTTTTTTAACTTGTAGTGGATGACACTTGATGTTAATCCAGTTTTTTTTAAATATTAATTCATTAATAAAATTAAATTAATTAATCTTCAATAATCGAGAGAGCCGTCCTCTTGATCAATGTATTTTAAGACTGAGAGAGCCGTCTTCTTAATCAAAGCATTTTAAGCGCCACTCAAGATGAAAGAAGATTAGGAGAAAAAAAACTGTCTTATTGACCTAAGTAGAAGTTGACTTAAAATATTTTTTTATATTACTTGTTTATATTACTTACCTATTTTTTTATTTACTTGTATTGATGACTTTTAAGTTGTGTTTAATTGTTAGTTCCTATCTATAAACATTGTTCTGATGAGGTCTATAGATATATATGATAGTTAAAGTTGCAGTAAAGCTAAAGATCCTACATACACAACTTCCAGGTTGTATAATATTTTAACGGAGTTTCTGTCTGTAAAATAGTCAATGAAACATCGTCTTCATTTTGAAAGACCTATCCAGTGATATGCCACTCAATAGGTGCTTAATTTTTTTTTCGTCTCTACCGCCATTTTGTATTTTACGGCCGCTATTTTGAATTTATAAAAACAAAACCTAGCCTATAACCATCGGGCCGTTAAGACAAATAGATATAGACCTCATTCATTAAGATCCATCCAGCCGTTGAGATGTTTCGAGGGTATAAATAAATCCACATACACAGATACGCGTGAAACACATAACCCTTCTTTTCAGTCGGGTAAAAATACCAATGTCATACAAATATATATATTAGGAAATAGTAATTTTGTATGACATTTTAACATATAAATAATTACTAGATAATCAAAGAATTTAAGTTGATTTTTTTTTTTTTTTTTTTTTTTTTTTTGGGGGGGGGGGGGTGCAATAGTCTTTAACGTGGCACAAAACATATTATTTCCTTCTGTTTTTTGTCTCTGCCACCAGTTGAACTCATAGATTGAATAATAGAACAAAAAATAGAAAGCAAAATAGCACAAAAATGGAGTAATGTACGACAATTGGTGGACATTCACGAAAATTTGGGAAGAACTTTGGTTCTAGAAATGAAGATTCATTGAGTCCCGAAAAAAATGCTGTTTTACAAAGTTTGAGGGAAAAGGGAGAAGGCATGTTAACTCAGAGAGGCGCAAACTCAAATTTTATTAAATTATCAAGTGGGGTACCGCTTGTTACATATTTTTTTTAAATTCTGGATCGTCTGAAACCCTCCGCAATTTGATACAATAATCTGTTACAAATTACGGCATGCATTATGAATACAAAGAGAAAAATAATAATTTAGTGCGTGTAAAATAGTTTTTTTAACAGGAAATGATGGTCATTTGCGGCAATTTATAAATGACTCCGTTTTAGCACTTCAAATGAAGACTTAATGAGCCCCACGAAAAATAAAGTTTTGGTGTTTTGTTTTATTTTGATTTTGAGGGACAAAAGGATGAATATTCTAACTGGGGGAGGAAGAAAGAAAGTATTTTTTTAATAGGTAAAATCGGGTATTGTTTATTATGTATTGTTTAATTCTAAATCGAATGACATTATTAAAAAATCACTTCAATCATTTGCTACATTCACAACAAGTTTTTAAAAAGAAAGTCATGAATGGCAAAATACAAAATTATAAATACGTCGAATTTTGGCAATTTTGTTGATCTCAAAGAAGGCACAAATGACCGTGATTTTGATTTTTGCTATTTTGAGAACATTCACTCAGTTTGGTTTATTTAATATGATATAAAGAATAAAGTTTTAACTTAAGATAATTGTAACAAATCTTTACTCAATATGGAAGTCTAATTTTCGACTATGTTTTCATGAATCCTGTGTAACTTTGTAATAAGATATCGTATTGAGTTGCAAATGGTGTCACTAGATTCAGAATTAACAAATGTATAGTAAACGATACCCCAAATGGCCCCTTTTTAAAAATTGAATTCTCCCCCTTTGAGTTAAAATGCCCTCTTTTTACCAAAAAAAAAAAAAAAAAAAAAAAAAAAAAAACGGTAAAACAATATCCAAATCATTCCACATAGGCCATCTTCCAAGAAAATGCCCAAATTTCTAAAATTTGTATCATAGAACCATGTTCCAGTGCTCCATTCAGTAATACTTTTTGCAGCCTCACTATGTTCTTTTAGTTTATACAAAATGCCAGCGACTAAATTGAAGATAGTATAAATAATATATTCATGCAAAACGAATTTTACGAATTTTCAAACCATAAACAATTTATTCGGATTACCACGATAACATATATTAAAATTTAGTATTTAAATCCATCTTAATATAAATATTATTCATTATTTTTATAGTAAAACGGGGATAGATGCTGCCTTTCTTCTTGTAAAATTTACAATAAGCAAAAAACAACAAACTAAGTACCAGAAATCATTGATCAAACCCTTTAGAATCTAATTTCTATATTAAACAAGTTTAAACACTCTTAATAAAGTAGACATAATTATTTTCCCACAGGTCCTTTTTAAAATCATTTTTTATGTGCTGGATAAGATGCCGCATGGGGTGTGGGACAGATGCCGCATGTAGAAAAATGCTAGGCGGTTTTTTTTTTTCAAGCAAATCACATTTTTACTAGTTAAAACGAAAATAAATAACAGTAAACTTATATATATCACTAAATTGTGAAAGGTTTAACGAAAATGCAAAAGTGTAATCTCTATAAACAAAACTTAAGACAAAAAGTGAAAAGAAAATCATTTGAATTTACATAAATGGATAGCATAATTACTGGAAACAATAGACAGCAAAATTCCAAAAAATATATAAATCAATGGTTTACATCCAGGCGAACATTGCAGTTTGCTCTTAATGTAAGTATTAGTTCTATTCTATTTAGGACCTAGTCTATTTATGTTTGGCCTTTCTTCTCATTCTTTATTTTGTATTTCCATTCGCCCACAATCACACCACATCAACCATTGCAATAATAAAGTAAGCGTTTTTCATGCAGCTATCTATTGAATTTGATGCACTGAATCCTTGCCGCTTTAGACTTTGCTAAGACCCCAGCCACCCAACATATGCAGAGTCATCAAATTCCAATCCAGTTCTGCCATCAGAATCCATAAGAGGAACAATTTACCCATTGTCAGAAGATAACTCATATTTTAGCTTTTTCCTCAAGTAAGGCGTTTTCAAGTTAGACTTTCAATTCTTTTTTTTACATCTTTTACTTCCGCCAAGTTGTCGTTCTTTGATGTTTCTAGTTTCTTTTGTTTTTAATTTCCTTCTATTTGTTTATTGTTTATAAACTCTGTTCTTGTAATACTTGCATCCTTTTACTTTCTCTTACTTGGCTGTATAGGTCTTTTGACCATTGGGGTAGGAGAGATTTTGCTTAACAGTTTAGATGGTGAGAATTGTAAACGGCCTACGTTTTCCTCATTCACACATGGTGAACCAACATTGTTGCTGAGAATATTTTGATAGGTAGCAGAATGCGCTAATATACATTCATTTAAATGTAAGTTCTACTTAAATCGCGGTGATGAATTTATTGAACAGAAAAACAAAAATATATTTTGCGCCATCTGTCCCTCAACCTCGGTGCGGCATCTGTCCCATAGTGGCGGGTAAGATTCCACGCCGTCATTTTGTGTCATGTGAGTGACGCGAGAGAAAGGCAAGCACATGTCTGTATTCTACGAGGATCTAGTCTATAGTTTCAATCGATTTTCGGATGAAATCTGTGTTTATTTTTCTTAAAATACGTAATAAAATTTCATTAGAATAATTTTAGCAACTTACCACGCAGGTTCGAGCCATAAAAACTGGCATAAGTATGTAAATACTGACAATTAAGTAGTGGAAACACACCAATTCATAACTGCATACTAAAAAAGTATTTAAACATAAAATAGATAAAGATAAATGTATACGCAGATTTTAAAAATAAATAATCGTGGTTCTAGTGAAATATTTTTTTATTAAATGTATTTAATTATGAAGTATTTCGATTTCTTTTTAACCGTAAAAAAATGTAAAAAAATTGGAATTTATCCTCCTAAAAACGCAAAGATTACTCAGAAAAAAATCCTTAAAGGAATGTTTTTGTAATAACATATTAAATAAGATGTGTTCTTTCTCCTGTACCCTCCCATATTCGAAATAAAAAATATTTAAAAAAAAGATAAAGAAGAAACAAATTAATCTTATTAGATATCAAATATTTTTTTATAAAAAAATATTTTAATACCCGTGTTATTACTTTTACCTTGGAATAATGTTGGAAGCACAAAAAAATCCAGAAATAGTTATTCTTTTTTATAGTTTTCTTTATTACAATGCATAATTTCCTAATATATTTTAATGAAGAAGATGAAGAGTAAAATATGTGCATAAACTCTTAACAAAAGGAAAGATACATTTTTATAATTTTATTCAAAAACATTTATTGGAAAATTCTGTATAGAATAAACTTTTTTTTCTTAAAATTTATTTTCTTATGAAAAGTAAAAATATTTTTTAAACTATTATCATAGTAAAAAAAATATAAAAACAAAAAATAATCTTACACTTTTCTGGTTTAATTATTTTGGAATCTCCAAAATCTTAAATAGATATTTTTATACCATTATCTAAAAATTATTCATTTAAAACTTTCTTGTGGTTATCATCATTTATTTTTTTATGTTTTGCATACACACACACAAATTTATGCGTAAAACCGTTAACTTCTAATTTTTTAAAAGAAAGGATAGATAATAAAGCGAGAAAAAGATTTACATTTTATTTTAAACAACAGAAAAATATTTTGCAGTCATTTAATATCAAACTAGACATACATTCTACGAAGGAAAAGACGACATTAACGAAAAATTAGATTAGTGATTTTGATAATAAATGAAAGAAGATTTATAACTATTGACGTACTGTTGGAAAAGTTGTAATCGGAATAATACGTTCATCTTTGTTTCTCAAGCTGTGTAAATATGATTTTAAAAATAATTATACAGAGGTAAAAAATACGTGATTTTCTGAAATATGTTTATTATTCAAACATGTAAGACTTTTTTTTAAAATATTCATTTGTAAACTTTACAAAATACGTGGATATTTGTAATTTCAAAGCTAATAAAATTATCTAGAAATCTTTAATGATAACAAGAAAAGTTTCTTGCTTCGTGTAATATAGACAATTTTTACAAGATAATTACTTCCTTTTAAAGGGCGTGTGGATTAGACTGAATACCATATGTATGTGTAGTCGTGGAAAAGAAATACTCAAACTCTGCCAAAATCCTCGAATAAAAATTATGCTGATACCATTTGCTAATAATGCCTACTATTAAAAGTTATGTGTATGTGCTGTGTATTGCACCATGCGTGGTTTGGCTAAAAGCTAATTTTATTTTTCTTATAATTATTGTCACTCTAAAAATCTTGAAATTGCGTTGTTTTCAGCATCACACAGGTTTGTCGACATGCTTGCCTCGGAATCCAGTTATTAAAAATATACCGAATAAGATAACCGTTGTTGATTTTTTTATTATATATTTCGTAAAAGGTTTTTTTTTCAATAAAAATTTTGTTTTGTCATACTTTTTTATTTTATAAATTGTTTTTCTGTTTTCCGCCTTTCTTTGGTCAAATTTCAATCTCTATATAAAATTTTCATTTAGAACAAGGTGATTACTAGTAGGACCTTTGGCAGGATAGGTTATTAATCTTCAAATTCTATGTCTACCCAGTTGACAGAAAAACATCAGAAATGTAATGATTACGCAGATTCCACTCCATATATTTAGAGACAGAAGGTGTGCTTTGTACAAGTACCATAAGTCCAAAACATCGCCTAGAAAAAATATTTTCCGTACTTGCTTAGAGGCCATAACCGTATAAACTTTAAACTTTTTGTATTGAACATGTCCCAATATTCTTTCCGTGCCATCATCCTGACAATCCTGCTCGAGACTAATCACCAATATGTTTCTTCGGTCGAGTTTCCATCGATCTACCCTTTTCACCAATGTAGCTAAAGGCTATCTTTACAGGGAATGTCATAAAAAACACTGATTAATTTCGACTTCCATATTTAAATTGATACTTATTAAAAATGGAATATACGCTCTTAATTGATTTAAAAGAAACACCAACATCGAATGACCTTCGATTCCTAGAATTTTTATCAGAAATGTTATTATAATAAATGATGTAGATAAAAGAATTTGATTACTACGTTGAAAACAAGTTATTTAATTCCACAATTGTTTAGATAAAATGAAGCGAAGAAAAGTCTAAGAGAAAAGTGGTTTCCATTGCCTCAAAACCCCCAACCTTCGTTGAGCCACTGCCTATAGTATAGCTATTTTTAACTAAATCTCGATAAATTTTACATTTTCTTTTTTAAAGTCATCTCTGGAAATTTATTTATATTATTTAGTCTTTCAAAAGTAGGATACTTTGAGAAAAAAAAAGGATTTTTTTTATTTCTCTAATACATTGTTGTTTATAAATAAAGCATTTCTTTGTGCAATAGCTTTTGTGTTTTCATTGACTAAGTCATATTAGACCGTTACGTTATTTCTGGTAACCCTGTATTTTAACAATATACACTGCAAATTATTTTGCACCATAGACCAGAATGTAACAAAACACTTTTTTAGGGCCCCTGCAAATAAACTATAAACTATGAATGGTACTCACTTCACTTTCAAAACCGAATATGCCATATCGAGCATCAATAACATATATCAATTACATGACAATCTGAGTATATTTATACGAGTTAGAAGACGGAAAGACAAACACATATCAAAAACAATTTTCAACTATGTAGGAAAGCGTTAAAAAGGATACATCCGCCTTTACTCGCAGATACTTTATTAAAAAATACAACAAAGGTGCCATTAGATCACAAATAATATATCATAATTTATCTCTACACTGTAAAAAAAAAAAAAAAAAACATTGTAGATTTGCCAGCACAAACTCAATCACAGTCAAATGTGCTGTACCTTTCTTTGGTTTCTTGATTATATAAACATGGAAAATACAGTAGTTGCGTAAAATTACCACCATATTGTGGTGTTAATTTTACGCAACTACTGTATTTTTCCTGTTTGTAATAGTCAAGAAATGAAAGAAAGGTACATCACATTCGAATGTGATTGAGTTTGTGCGCGATATGAACAGTACTTTGAACTGTAAAAATGTCGTTTTCTTTTCAGTGTAATATTGATACTTCGGAATATGAAGGGAGGAGTTGAAACAGTATATTGAGACAGGAGTTGTCTGCATATAAAACTGTACCAACTTTCGTATTTGAAATGGTAATTCCGACTTTTAGCACTTTGCATTTTATTTTATTACAGAAACCCGGAAAATCTTTATACTGTTTTCTAAAATTTTTACAGGATCAAATGTTGGGGAAGGTAATATTAAATTCACGTTACAAAAAAAAAAAAAAAAAAAAAAAAAAAAAAAAAAAAAAAATCTCAAAGAGGATTCGATTAAAATGTTTCTTTCTTATTGAGATACGTTGAATGAATCTATTTTTACTCTGGGTACGTTGTCCGTTAAAAAACCTGTATATTAATTTTAAAAATATAGTTAAATTCAAATAAAAAGTTGTGAATCGATCTACATTAATTTTTTACTATAAAAGAACAAATGTCAGCAAAAAATGGTTATGTGTTATTACAGCTCATTAATTGATTATACCACTGCTATTAAACATATTTGAATTATTAATAACATAATTAATAACAATTTAAAATTAAGTGCAAATTATTTAAAATACAAGAAAGAGAAAAGGTAAAAATATATATATATATATATATGCAGTTAATCTTGCTGAAAAGCTGTGAGATGTATTCAGCAAAACAAATATACACAGCAATTTCGCTGAATGCTTAATATTTTTTAATTAAAGGCTTTTTTTTTATTTTAAAGTTCAGCTACTTAATGATAGCCTAAACAATTTAAAAGCTTAAAATTTTACAACACATTTCAGTGATATTTAATTTTAAAGCCTAATGTTATTTTCTGTTAAACCGCTTTCGCATTCTTTTTAAAAAATATATTTATGGGAGATTTACATTTCTATTTTAAAATCAGCTATCACATATGTTATTTTAAAATTAATTGTAAATAAACGTAAAATCGTGTAAAAATATTTTGAACGTACATTTTATTAATGTAAAAAATTTTCTTGCATTAAATAATATAAAGGAATCTAAAAAATATCTATAATGTAATCCATGTCATTTAGTTTTAAAATATTAATTATTTTAATGGGTTTTTAATCATCCATATGCGCATAATAAACTGAGAATATACATAATATAAAAAGATCATAATAGATAGTAATTTACATTTAAAGCTGATTAAAAAAGGCTACAAACTCACGAAACTGTATCATTTATGGGATTAATTTTTTTAATCGTTTTTACAGAAACAAACTTCATCTAATATGCCAATAAAATTCCAGACCTTTTCCAGACCTTTTTAAAGCATTTTAAAGCATTTTAAAGCTCATTTTTTATGCATTTCTTTAATATATCATTCTAATGAATAATTCATACCCTATGCTTAATTTTGACTAATTGTAGATCTAATGCGTTAAGTACCAATACATTTGAACATGGTTCCATGCTACGGCCCTGTCTTAAAATATCAGTTGGCCCCTTTTGGGTCCCCTATTATGGCTCATTTAAAAATGGTCCGATTCACTAGCTTTTCTTTCTAACAACTTCTTATGTCATCCAGTTACTACATGAACGAAAAAAAAAAAAAAAAAAAATCAGATTTCAGGTACCACCAATTTTAAATATTAATAGCCTTCTTGGGGTCCTTGGTGCAGTTCCTGCATTCCAGTTAAGAACCTGGGGCCCCGTAGTTCCGGATCCGGGGATCCTTAAACATTTTGCGCTGCATGAATTTTTCATATTTTAATATTCTAATATTTTAATAATAGTTGAGTTTTGGATTCCTGTTCCCAGACCAACTCGTTTAAATTCTGGGACCCTAGATCCCCTGTTTAAAGCATTTACAACCCTTTTTTGTGCAATTTTAAAATTTCATTCTAATTCATAAGTATTTAATTCATACGTATGCTTAATTTTGACTAATTGGAGAACTAAAATGCTACGAACTAAGACCATTTAACATGTTTCCATGGTAGGACCATAAACTAAACTATCAGTTGGGCCCCTTTGGATCCTTTTGTTATTGTTCCCTTAAAAATGGTCCGATTCACTTTTTTTTTTTTTTCTAACAATTTCTTGGATCCTCCAGCTACTATATGAACGACAAAAATTTGTCTCACACTTCAGCTATCACGAATTTCGAATATTAATCTCCTTCTTGGGGCCTTTGTTGCAGCTTCTTGAAAATATATCCGATTTTATTCGAATTTACTTTAACATAGATTAAGCGTTCTCCATTTACATTAACCCTTAAATGAATGATTTTTCAAAAATAATTTTAATAATATTTTTCGGCATTCATTTTTTTAATTAAATCATGGGAAAAATACTTTAAAAAATCATATTTTGTTTTAAGTATGGTTTACGGCTAAAAAACAGTTTGTTATTAATCGGCAATACTGGTTTTTAATTGAACAAATAATTTTCCTTGCTAAAATTTTATAATATTAAACACACAATAATTTTAGGAACTATAATAAGAAATACATTTTACTTGCTCACTGCAGCACAAAATAGGGTATTACGCAAGCTTCCAAACAAAACAAAAAGAACAAGTAGCAACAATTGAAAAAATAAATCTATCTTTATTCTTCAACAGCACAAGTGTTGCCATCTACATGATGAAAATCGATTTAATAATATTTTCAGAATGTGTTTTATTGGCAACATTAGGCGTTATAGCTTCAACCTTATTCTAATAGTAGTTTAGAGCCTACATTGGGTATGTTGCCGAAAAGCAACACCAGGCATTTAAGGGTTAAAACTACCAACTATATTCCAGTTTACATCCGAGAACCCAGGACCTGGTTCTTCGTTTTTCCTCAGCTTCCACCTTTTTAACATTATTCTCCATTTTTGGCAAGAACTTACGTTTACTCGCTACAGCCCTAAATTAAAAATCGCGTTACTTTAAGGGGATCGTGGACCTTTATTTGAGCAAAATCTGACCCCAAAATCGGCATTTCTTTTTTGTGTGTATTATTATTCTGCAAAATCAAATTTCAAAGTGATTGCTTAAAAAACTTTTTAAAGCAATCTTTGCTTATATATATATTATTCTGCAATTTGTACAACGTCATTCGTGGAAATTCGCATGCAGATGCGATTATTAAACGCAAAGTTACAAGTGATTAAATTTTGTTCACAAACATTTTTCTGACCCTTTAATACACTTTAAATCTGTTTTTCCTCAATACTGATGTTTCAGCTTTTTTTTTTATTTTTGAAATGCTCCTTGCTACATAATTTTTGATCGAAATTCATGAAACTGATAGAAAAGAATTATGTTATTGCTTAATAAGAAATTGTGTATGCATTTTAAAATTCGACTTCATTAAGACAATTAAATTTGATTTTTAACTTATTGTAATGCAGAATTTTGATGAAAATCGGTATGGAATTAAAAAAAAAATCACTAAAATATTAACTATTTAACGGATTATAAAACCAATACACAGATTTGTTCGTAATAGAGTTTTACGTGATTAAAATGCAAAATCGAGAAAATATCTAACAAAATAAGACGCAAGGAGCATTTTAAAATTTCGTTTTAAAATTTTAAATCTTTTAAAAGATATTAAAATTATAATAAGATTGAAAATTTCTTTTAAGATGATCTATATGCTTATAGTGAAATGCATATTTGCACAAAATTTCAAATCTCTATTATGAAAATTAAAAGAATTTTTTTTAAACGTCCACCGTCTCCTTAAATGTAACTTTAGATAACTGATTTCATCCTTTTATTAAATATCGTTTTAATGGTTAAAATTTATTTGGGAAATTTACAGGAGGGAGCACCTTCCACCGCTTGGGGGGCATTCTTTTCCAAGGTTCTAAGGGCATAATTTCAATGGGATTTCGTTCGTTCAACTTAGTTGAAAATCCGGATACTTTCTCTTTTACGAAATTTTATCTTAGGGTTTAGTTACCAACATTTTCGAACATTAATAGTACATTCTTTTTTCGGGATCTACGAACTTGATTACTACGAGGATTGGCTCACTCAACTAGGTTTTTGTTTGTCTCCAGTGCGGAGCACTTCCGATGCATGTTTCTTTAGGTAGCGGGGACCCCAATCCCAGGTTCTCTCGGAAAGACTTTTGTTGGGAACATACTACCCAACAAACACAGAGCTATCGGGTAGCAATCGGACGGCTGCCGCTTGCCGATTCTGGCGGTAACGGCACGATATCAGGTTGCCGATATCGGTTCCAACACTTTTGTGGTCCCCCGGGCGATAGTCGGTCCGTTGGGCTGGCACTTGGTCGAATCGGTGCCGGCGAGATCGGGGAGACTGCCGGCAGGATACTATGCCGGTTGCAGCCCGACCTCAGCATAAATTGAAAAAAAAAATCTTTTTTGATGGCGCCAACTATTAGCCATCTTGGCATGTGTCTTTGTCAATATTTCAAGGGTGCGTATTTCGGCTTTGGAACAGGTTGGTTTCGATCCGAGGACCCCAGGGACAGAAGGTAAACGCCATAACCACTCAGCCACCCAGCTTTGCTGCGGGGAGGATTCTTATGGGGTAATACGGGGAAGACATTTCTTTAAGTGTAGCTTGTTGTTGTGGATAGATCGTAGATGGGAAAATTGGAATTTTGAAGTGTTTTAAAGTTTGTTTTTTTTTTAAGTTGTCTTATCCGCATTTATTTAAAAGTTAATTTAGTATTTAAATGAATGAAATAAATATTTTGCGAACTAGTTAAAGCAAACGAATTGGTTTTTTTTATAAATTTAAAAATTATTAAATATTTAATGAAATTAATTATGTTTAGAGGTTTTGTTCACTTAATAAAATTTTCTTATTAGTTATTATAATATAATTACATGCGTTGCGTTAATTTATAAAACATATTTTTACTTTCTTCTATCTTTACAAGAAGAAAGTATTGGATTCATGAAAAATTTCGACTTCCGGTTTTCGACGGATTTACACGTTTTAGGGGTCAGAGATTCCGAAAAACAATATGTTTTTACAAAATGTCTGTCTGTGTTTCTGTGAGTTTGTCTGTCTGTGTGTGACACAGATATTGTGGGCGCTCTATCTTAAGAACTAATGCACGGAATTTAATAAAAATTTATATCCCTGTAGTCCCTAATATATATTGGTGCTGATTAATTTTTGGTGTAAATCGTCCCACAGGTGGCACAGATATGCTGCATTTTTCGCGATTTCCGCAATAGCTCTATCTCAAGAACTGATGCACAGATTTTCATCAAACTTCAGATTCAGGTATGCCTTGATATGAATTAGTGCTGTTTATGTTTTGGTGTAAATCGGTCGACAGGTGGAGCTATGCTACATTTTTCAGAATTTCCGCTATAGCTCTATTTCAAGAACTAATGCGCGAATTTTCATCAAATTTGAAATTCAGATATACTTTGATATGAATTGGTGATAAATTGATGTAATTTCTTCTACTATTTAAATGATTTAATTGACGTGATTTATATAGAAGAAAGTTTTGTGATGGCTACAACATACTGGTTTTAACATGGAAAAACTTATTTTAATAAATAAAGTTGGAAATTAATCACTTTAATTAAAATTTTAATTAGAATAAGAATTCATTATCTGTCATTTGATGATTTAGAGTAGAATATATTTTTAATGACAGTGTAGCAATATTTATTCTTTTACTTATCAGAATTTTTTAATCTTAAAATAAAATAGAAATATTATTATTATTATTATTATTATTTGTTTAGTAAATAATTTTTTAGAAGGGAGAAATTTCGGAATCTTTTCTTTTAAATTTTAATGCTAGAAAGATGTGTAGATTTTTTGATATTTTCATAACTTGTAAAATAATTTTAAAAGTTTTTTAATAATTTGATTTTTAAGTAAAATAAGAAACTTAGCTATTATTTTTAAAATGAATATATAATTGGAAAATAATTTGAATTAACTTATGAAGTATTTTTCTTTTCTTTCTACGGTTAAGTTTAGAATGAATAATAATTTTAACGAACGATTTTAAAAAATCTTTTGATGATACTAAAAATTGTAAATCCTTTTAAAAATGAATTCAAAACATTTTTTAAATAAATAAATATAGGTTTTTTTGACAATTTTTATGTTTATCACTATTAGAATTTTATGTGAAATATATAACTCTTATCAAAACTCAAACTCACACAAAATTAAGTAAAAGAAAAAATGTCGGCTAAGACTAAAAATTCCGAAATCGGACCGATGTTAGTATCCATTTAATCGTACCACTATCAGATATCACATATCGGTCCTGTGTCACTTGCCGGTATAAGTCGCTTGCCGATATGTAACCATAAGGGGACCAATTACGGTAACCGGCAGTCGAAAAAGCAGATTCTTAAGTTTCAGTGCCGATATGCTGCCGAAACTTCACCGAAACCACTGTGTTGATGCCGACACTTAACCGACACTGCCGGCTGCGGTTCGATCGTGTGCCGAAAGGTATGTGGTTGCTGGGTAGACACTGCGGAATTCAAAAAATCCCCGAAACTAGGTTTATTTAAAAGGTTTTCAAAACATATAAAATCATGGAAAATTGAGTTTTGCTTAAGGTTATTAAAACGGGCCCCGGGCAACGCCGGGCGGGTCAGTTGGTAAGTAAATAAATAAAATAAATCCAGAAAAATAAAGAAATAATACACACACACACACACACACACACACACACACACACACACACATATATATATATATATATATATAATACAATGAAAAATGAAAGAAGGAGAAATAATTACAAAAGTAATTTCCAAGCTTAAGAGAGAAAAGGAGATGGTAAAAGATCATTGACATAGACAAGTTTATCAGTATTTTTAATAATTAATAAAATTGATTCGTGAAAAAAAAAATCTTTTATTTATTTTGTTTTATTTTATTTATTTTATTTCTTTTATTTTTTTTATTTACTTTATTTATTATATTTGAATTTGTTACTTTATTTTATTTCCTTTTTTTTCTATAATTTTGTCAAAAATTTCCTCTTCTGCATGTGCTTATCTGTGATTGGTGTTTACCTTTCAGTCAGCACCACCTGTCGCATACTTTGTTAGCTCCTTTCAGTTCAGTGGTGACCTTGTTCTCTTACGGATGCATGTATAATTCAGCTGATGAAGGGCTGTTAAAATTTCCAGTTCGAAACGCATCCTGTGTGTTTTTATATTGTAATTGTAATTTATACGAAATTTTGTGATTTAATTGTGGTTCATCGCCTGCTTTTTTGGTGCTGTTTCATCTAGTAATTTAGTTACATACCTGCCACCCTCCTATTAATTTCCCGTAAGATAAAAATTAATTCGTGCCCAGAAAATATTTTTAGAAAGAAAGTCATATAAGTTCTACTGAAAAACTTGAAAGTGAATAAAGAAAGAAATAGCAAAGACATTGCAGTGTTTGTAAAATATTTAACGTGGGTTAAATTAACCAATATTTTTCGAAGAATAGTTTTGAGGTTAGCTAAAATGTTCCTCTTTTTATTCGCAAGGCTAGTAATAGTGAATAAGAATTGAAATATTTGAAAGATAGTGAATTTTTTATCAAATATTCTGTTTACACAAATACAATTATTCGAATATACAAACATTATATGAACATATCACATGTATAGACATACCTAAATATAAAGGTCATTAAGTTGTCTCTTCAAATTCAAATGTATGAAACAAGAATAGAAACGTCGTTATTAGAAAGTTTCCACATTCTTTTCTAAAATACTATCCGCAGAAAAGTATTCCATGCATTGTAGATATTCACTGTTTATTCGAAAGCTATTATTATGTCAATTTTGGTAAAAAAAGTTAAAAGGAAAAAATATATATATAGGCGGATCCAACCAGGCATTCCGGTTACAGAACATATTTACCAAAATCTTTTATTATTGATTAAAAATAGAGATCCAATACTGCTTACCCAGGTTACAGAACGCACTGCTCGGAAAAGATTACTAATTTAAATTTGTATTTGATTATTTTTGTAACATATGTTTTTCCGAACGCTCAATAGAATACCCAAAAGCATTTTTATATAAAAAATATCAATGATGTATTCAAATAAAGTTTTGAGATTTATACAAATATGTATTTTCATATTCTGGCCAAAAGGCATTAATAGCCAAAAAAAAATAAATAAATAAATAAATAAAAACGCGAATAAGTTCACTAATAATAGCAGCATTTTTATTCCTTATTCCAGTTCAATTATATAAATATAATATATAATAGCTCAATCTATATAATAGCTTAATTATATAGATTTTAAACTCAAGCTTGAGTTTCGTTTTGTTAGATTCGCCGGAAACAAACGCGGAAATATTTACATTTTTTAAGTTTAAACGGTTTAATCTTCCACTGTCGGGCTCCTCGTGACAGAGGTAAGAAAATCATGCTGGAAAATTTTTTATTTGAAAAACAATAAATAGTCTCTAGAATCAAGTTTTTCTTTTCAAAGAAATTGAAAGTATTTAAATTGAAGCAATTGAAAATAGAGATTTTTCTGTATTTGAAGATGTAAAAAAAGAATCTTCGCGATGCTTAGAATTTAAATTTTCGGGAAAAGCTAAATTCATTACTCAGTTTGTTTTCATCGGCAATATGACGTCAGAGTTATTCATGGACATGTTCCTGCCTTGCATTATAGTTTTTCAAGTATTCGTTATAACTTCTTTCATTTATCTCAAAATTTCTATATAACGACTAGTTACCTTTTAAAAAAACTTTCCCTTAATATTTTCTGGCATAATTAAACATTTTCCAAACTGCTTAAAATGCTTGTCTCTGCGTCGTTGGTATTTTCTAAACTTTTTAGCCTGAGTGAGCGAAGATAACAATTAAACGATTTTTAATCAAAATTTTGAAAAATCGTCAGGGAAATAATTAGGTGCGGCTGTGTAACGAAAGAAATTAACATTTCAGTATTCGCAAAAGGTTGCATTCTTTTAGAATCTAAATTAATAGAAAGTGTTACACGGGAATTTATATTAAGAATTTCCACAATTTAATATATGTTCTTTTTACCTCACAGTACACATTTAAAAGAGAAAGAAAAATTATCCAAGCCAGAATGTTCTTATTATTAAAGCGAGAGAGTCGAAGAATGGTTTTCAAGTTTTATTAAAAAATTAATGATATCTTATCAGTTTCTGTTTAGAATTATTTTATAGGTTTATCATTCCATTTGCGAACAAAAAAAATATTTTGTTTCTGAATATAATTCAGAAAATATAGCAAAAATTAAGCAAATTTTATCATCGCACATATCAAGATCTGTAAAAATGTACATGTTTGCATTGCGTTACAAAGTACGCTTTAGGTCAGATAAACCATTAAAAAAATTATAGCTATGAACTGATAAAAATATAGTTATAAACTGATAAAGAATTATAAAGAATTTTTCCATACTTTGAATAGTATGCGTTGTAATGCAATCTTGATGATATGATTCACATTTTCGTCTCCCAACTTACCGCTTGCCGTGCGATCCAAAGAAATCGAGTTTATATTCCTCATAAACAATTACAGAGTCCTACTGGGTGCTTGCCTATGAAACATGTTTTTGCACCCAAGAAAGTGGTTTCTGCATATTATTTTTTTAAAGCTTTCTTTGGGTGCGATAAGTTTGAGTAAGAAAAAGCAAGATAAACGTTTTCACATCTTGATTCAAAATAAGCACTGTATACAACGTCTAACGGTAAAGTTAATGAACAAATGCAACTATAAACATTGTAGTTTCACAACTGAAAGGAAACCACGCTGCTTCCAACAATCCTTTACTCGTAAATAAGAAACGTAAATCTTACCAAGCTCTGAAAAGTCAACGATAGATTCTACTTGGAACAGCTACTGTAAATTTCCACTTGTTCTTAACACCTGCAGAACTCGAAGCTCAAATCCAGAACTAGATGCCTTGCAGTAGGATGCGTTATAAATGCATCGAATCTAACTCTTAGAAAACTATTTATAGCAACTACTAAACCGTTGCTTCATAACTTTCATGTCATTGCAAGAAAAATCAGTGACTGTTAAATTCCAGGAGATTCAGACATACTTTTGAAATTTATACAAATTACAGAATACCCTTAACAATAACAATTCTCTTTGTGCCTTGTACATACAAATGTCAGAATTCCGGACATCACGAACAAACGCAAAGTAGCAAAACTCACTCGGCCTATAGATTGCATTTACTGGAATCTATCTTGTCACCGTACTATAATTTATCAAGCGAATCTCATACCACACAAATCTTGAATTTGTTAAAAGCTTTAAATTTTGAATATTTAAATTTCATAAATGTAGTTAATTGATGGTGTAATGTTATGCGTGTTTATTTAAATTTACTAGTTAAAATACGAGCATTTAAGCGTGTATTGAACTGTATAGCGTGCATTATGTAATAGAATTTTGGCGTGTTTGTGTATTTAAATATGATTGAAGACAATGTAGTAACTAACAAAATTTTTAATAAGCACAAAGACAACCACAAGCTGTAAACATACCTCACAACCAAAGTTACATTTAACAACCGGTTAAATAGTTCTAAAGCTTAAACACAGACTTAGGACTTAACACAATCGTTCCTAGTTCAGGATAATGGCATAACCACCCCCCCCCCCCCCTTTTAGAGATTTATTCTATTTGGAGGTTTAGTAGTTCTTCCACTTCGGGTTACAACATTTTGGTTGATTTTAGGGTTAAGCTGGTCAGTTTTCTTAGTTGAGTCTGAAAGGTTTGGTGTTCCATTTTCAGGTACTTCACTTTCAGAAATTTCTGTAGAAAGAGCTTCTTCGATGCCATCATCTTCCGTACGTGGTAGCAGTTTTGCACTCGGAATTAGATGTTATCTGTTTCGTCTCAGGATATGATGTCCATCTTTTACGAAATATGATCTTGGTGTATCTGTATGTTTCTGTACTGTACCAACAGCCTTTCAATCGGTTATCCACACTTTCTCCCCTGGATTTATTGACTTGAGTTCATGGGAGCTGTGTCTTTGATTACAGTACACTGTAAAAAAACGACATTTTTACAGTACAAAGTACTGTTCATCTCGCGTACAAACTCGATCACAGTTGAACGTACTGTATCTTTCTTTGGTTTCCTGACTATTTAAACATGGAAAATACAGTAGTTGCGTAAAATTAACAGCACAATGTACTGGCAATTTGGACGCCAATAGTTTGTGCTGTGGTCCAAATGCGTCCAAAATTGCCAGTACATTGTACTGTTAATTTTACGCAACTACTGCATTTTTCATGTTTAAATAGTCAGGAAACCAAAGAAAGATACAGTACATTCAACTGTGATCGAGTTGTGCTGGCAAATTTACAGTGGTTTTTTTTACAGTGTACCTTTCTTGTGTTTTTATTCGATTTTCTCACTCTTTTTGAGTTTTGATTGAAGTGCTGATATTTCTCACTCTGTTTGAGTTCTGATTGAAGTGCTGTTAGTGATATGGGTGACGTTGTTTGTAATCTCCTACCCATCAATAACTCAGCTGGACGGTATCCAATCTTTAAAGGCGAAGCTCTGTAACTGAGTAGTGCTAAATAAGGATATTTGAATTTTTTCAATCTGAGCTTGATAATTTTAACAGTAGCTTCTTCAAGTCCACTGCTCTGTGGGTATCTTGGACTAGACGTGATATGTTTAAACCCATAGTTTTTGCAAATTGATAGAATTCATCTGTTCTCATTACTTCAAATTGTTTCCCATTGTCAGATCTAACAATATCAGGTATCCCACGTCTGGTGAAAATTGACTAGCAATGTGAAATCTCTTCTCGAGATGTAAGCCTGTCTAATTGTGCAATTTTCGGATAACGTGATTAGTAATCAGCCACTAACAAATACCAGTCAGAATGAAGTTTAAACAGATCCATAGGTACTATTTCCCAAGATCTTTGAGGAAACCCTGTGGATTTCAACGGTTACGAAGAATTTTTATTTTCCTATATACATCCCGTACACACTCGCACCAGATTCTCTATGCCTTTACTGATATCTGGTCAATATACTGCAGATCTTGCCAGAGCTTTGCATTTACTGATCGCCATACAGCGTAAATACGGGTTAGGTTCCCTTAGAAAGACCCCACCGAAGGCACTTATCCCCTTAGGGCCTATATCCCTCGTGCTGATAATTGGCCGTCATAAACACAACCAACCAACCGATCCCCATATGGCCTTCGTGTGTTTTCTCTAAAATTTCTTGTCTTAGCTTGCGTGGAATTATTATTAGAGTTCCTCGCATAAATAACCCATTCTGCAAGTATATTTCGTATCTCAAAGGCCAATAAGATAGTCATCCTGCATCGCCCGCAATTTTATTTTTTTCCGGCCATCTAATAAAGCATAGGCTGTTAGCATTTTTCATGTTGAATCTTGCTCTTGTTCCAATTTTACCTGTGAGAGTCTTTACGGAGCTACAGGAACGGATTATGTCATAAGATTGACACAAGCTTCAACATCATCTTCTAATTCGAAATCTGAAACTTCCTCCTGGAGAGGCGATCTATATAATGCATCTGCTGCACATAAATATTTTTCTGGGGTGTGAAAAACACCGAAAGAATATATCATCAATCTCATTTTGAATCTTTGAAGACGAGCAATTGTATCATTTAAGGATTTTCTTGTCAATATAGAGACAAGAGGTTTGTGATCTGTCTGTAGAAGAAACATAGTGCCTATCAAGTAATTACAAAAAATTTCACATTCCCATGTTAACGCAAGTGGTTCTTTTTCTATCTGTGCGTAACGTTGCTCAGTTGGCGTCAGCGTGCGAGATACGTATGCAATTACCCTCAGTGTAGAGTCACTTTGTATTTGGCAAAACGTCGCCCGCAGACCATAAGATCAGGCATTTGCTGTCACAATAGATTCATTGCCAGAATCAAAAATTGCCCTCACCGGTTCGGACGACAAAATCTCTTTAAGTTTTTCCACTGCTTAATCTTGCGATGAATCCCAAATGAATTCGTTCTTCGTGGATAATAAAGAATTCAGAGGTTCTAATGTTTCGGAAAATCTTGGAATGAATTGTGCGCGATAATTATCCATACCAAGAAGTTGTTTAAGCTCTGACGTATTTGTTAGAATTTTGAAGTTGCGTATAGCTGCAATCTTTTCTTCTTCGGGATGTATTCCTAAATCGTCGATGACATGGCCAAGAAATTTTATGGTCTTGAAAATAAAAACACATGTTTGTTTATTCAGGGTAAATCCCGTTTGTTGAAGCCGTTTTAGGGTAATTATTAACCATTCATCGTGTTCTGCCTGACTAGACCCGAAACAAGGATATCGTCCATGTCGCAGATAATCCCGTGAAGTTCTTCTCAGGCCTGCGACCTTCTCCGCTGGAAATGGTCAGGAACCTACCAAATTCCGAATGGCAGACGGAAAAAACGGATTCTGCCAAAGCCTGTTGTGAACGTTGTAAGGTGATCCTTCCTCAAGAGGTATTTGCCAGAACCCGGAATCGGCATCCAATTTCGAAAATATTTTGCCTCTGCCAAGGGAGATAAATTGTATACTGTAATTGGTAATGGGTGCCAATCTCTACGAATGCTTCTATTAAGTATCGTCAAATCTACTCAAATCCTGGCATTTCCATCTTTTCTTCTTACAGTAACGGCAGGAGAACACTATCAGTTGATTTTTGCACTGGCTGAATTACATTAAATTCCTGCTTTCTTCTAATTTCTAACTTTGTATTTTCTAACAATGACGCAGGTATTCGCCGTGGAGAAATAAGGGTATAAGGCTTAACGTCATCAATAAGTTCTATGTGGTAGTCACCTTTTAGTAAACCAAGTCCTTAAAATATAGAAGGAAATTCATGAACAGGATCAAAACTACTAATACTACGTAAATAATGAAATAATATATCAGGACCTAGCCTAAAAAATTTTATGGCTGGTTTCCCCAACAAGCATGTCTGGAGACCTTCTATAACATATATTTCTTCCAAATAATATTAGGTAGCTTTCATTACAAAAAGCTACCTATTGCAGCCGTTCGGAGGAAAGCGATTTCAAAAAATTTTGGTATATTTTCATCGATCATGACCCCCAGACCCCGAAACCACCCTCCGTTCAAAATTGATATATATATATATATATATATATATCTGACCTATGTCACACTGTAACTCTCGTATTTATGAACCGCTTTGGATGTAATTCGGTGTGTACATAGTACACACCAATGTCTCGACCGAGTTCGTTGACCAGCTTCATCCGCCATTTTGTTTCAAAATGGCGGCCATTTAAAATTTTTTTAAAAATTTAAAATTTGAAATGTGGTACCAAAAAATTGAAAATGGAAAACTATTTTTTTTTCTTATGTATTTGACCTTTATACAAAGACTCTTGAGCAATTTTTGTTTCGTCTATATCTTAAAAAATGGCTGAGTTATAGCATTTTGAATTTCTAGCGTGGCTGACATTTTGAAACGTCCTGAATTTTGTCACGCGATAAAAAGCGTATTTATGAACCGATTTGGATGTAACTTCGTTTATACATAGTACATACCAATGTCTCGACCGAGTTCGTTGGCCAGCATCATCCGCCATCTTGTTTAAAAATGGCGGCCATTTAAATTTTTAAGAAAAATTTAAATTTGAAATGCGGTACCAAAAAATTAAAAATTGAAAAAATATTTTTTTCTTATGTGCTTGACCTTGATAAAAAGATTCGGGAGCAGTTTTTGTTTCGTCTATATCTTAAAAAATGGCTGAGTTATAGCATTTTGAATTTCTAGCATGGCTGACATTTTGAAGTGTCCTGATTTTTGTCACGTGATAACAGATGTATTTATGAACCGATTTGGATGTAATTCGGTGTATACATGGTGCACACCAATGTCTCGACCGAGTTTGTTGGCCAGCTTCATCCGCCATCTTGTTTCAAAATGGCGGCCATTTAAAAAAATTTAAAAAATTTAAAATTTAAAATGAGATACTAAAAAATTGGAAAATGAAAAAGATTTTCTTTGTATGTGTTTGACCTTAATACAGAGATTCCGGAACAGGTTTTCTTTCGTCTATATCTAAACAAATGGCTGAGTTATAGCATTTCGAATTTCTATTGTGGCTGACATTTTAAAACGACCTGATTTTTGTCACGCGATAACAGGCGTATTTATGAACCGATTTGGATGTAACTTGATCTGTACATAGTACATACCAATGTCTCGACCGAGTTCGTTGGCCAGCTTCATTCGCCATCTTGTTTCAAAAGGGTTGCCATTTATAAAAAAGTAATTTAAAATTTAAAATAAAGTATTAAAAAATTGGAAAATGAGAAAAAAAAAATTGTGTGTTTGGCCTTGATACAAAGATTCTGGTGCAGTTTTTGTTTCTGAAAATTTGTTCTTTTGTTTATATCTTAAAAAATATTGAATTATAGCACTTTAAATTTCTAGCATGGCTAACACTTTGAAACGATCTTGTATTTGTCACGCGATAACACACGTATTCGCCTATTTCGATGGAAGAAGGCATGTGGATAGTATACATCAATATCTCAACCAAGTTCGCTGGCCAGCTTCATCAGCCATCTTGTTTCAAAATGGCGGCCATTAAATTAAAAATATATATATATATTTAAAGTGAGGTGCAAAAAAAAAAAAAAAAAAAAAAAAAAATAGAAATTGAAAATGTTTCTTTCATAAGTATTTGACCTTGATATAAGCATTCACGAGCATTTTTTGTTTGTCTTTATCTTAAAAAATGGCTCAGATATAGCAGTTTCATTTTCTAATGTGGGTGACATTTTGAAAAACTTATTTTTTGCCTGCGACAGCACTCGTATATATCAACCGATTCCGATGTGAGTGAGCATGTGCACAGCCATTACTAAGGTATCGACCAAGTTCACTGATTAGCCTCATCCACCATGTTGTCTTAATATGGCAGGAACTTTAAGAAATCGCCGAATTTGGCAGCCAAATATAAGTTAGTTTAAATAAAAGCAGCTTGGATAAAGCTGACTAATTTCGCGAAATTCTCATTCATAATGATTTAGTATTGATAAAAATTAATATTGAATCTCCTATATTCGGTTTCGACTTAATTGAGCTTCGTGTGTTTGAATAATATAAGTTGGCTTTTTTAAAATAAGGAAAATGAAAGCTACCTCTTCCTCCCGGCACTGGCCGGAAGGACTTTTTCCCGTTATAATCTATATTTTCAACAATCTTCCCCTTAAGTTTTAAAGGTGATATATCACGACCCAAAATTACTTTATCTGTTATTTTAATTTCAACATTTTTCAACACTGTTTGTGCAATATAGAAGGAATAACAGTCTTGTCATCACCGCAATCAATTTTAAATTTAACAGATTTTCCTAATATTTTAATTGGTATAATCCAATCATCTTCATTTTCTATATTTCTACTAAGCCTATAAAGCCTGCTTCAAATTTAACTTCGTTAATTCTCTTAGTGGTGGGTAAACAAACTTTCTCCCAGTGTCCTTCATTATTACATTTTCTGCAAAAAAAAGTCCTTGGCAGGAAACTTCTTTTAATCGTGCGTCGAATATCCACACCATTTACTCTTTGGAATACTTACATTAACTTTATTATCATGAAAATTCTTTCTATTTCAAATTTGTACAGATTTCTTATTATGAATTACTGCATTAACTGGTGAATTATTTACTAAAACAGACTGTTGCTTTTTGATGGATTCGGATAAACGAACTTTGTCTATGGCTGTTTGCAAAGTAAGTTTAGGATCTAGTTGTAACGCTTCACTTAGATCTAGATCAGTAATACCATCAACTATGCGATCTCTATATAATAAAAGGCAGTGTAACGCAGGGCGGGGCGAATCCATCAATCTTACCAGTCTACGAGGAAGAGAGTCAAGGATGAAAAGTTCCATCCTCCCATTGGTCGACAAGAAACAAGAATCCCGCGATTATTTATCAAGGTTACAAATCCTGATAATTGAGCAGTGGTAGACACTTCTTCCTAACAAATCAGAAGGCACATCGCATTTAAATCACCAAGTGTCACTTGAGATTATTTCAAGTATTAAGTTGCAATCATATTAAATTTTCTTTGGGACATGTAAGGAATTTTAATCACGGAAAACAATGATATGGTATTTTTAAAAATATCCTTTTTTTTCCTGAAAAAAATTGATAAAACTGACTTGCTTTTAAAAAAGTAATTAATTTAAATATTTTAGACTTATTATTTTGTAACTTATTTTTAAATTACACATTACTTATATTTTCCTTTTCTATATACAGGTGTATGTAAATTTAAACTTAAAAAAAAATCAAACATATTCCATATTTAAAAGTAAAAAATTAATATTTAGACGAAAAGTAAAATTAATAATTTTTGATTTATAGCTTTGCATCAGGAGGACAGAAGCTTAGGGGATTAGACGGATGGGATTCAACCCGCGATACTTATTTATTATTCAATATACATATTAAAAAAAATGGAGGAGGGGTGAACGATAAAAATACAATTTCAAAGTGTTATTTAAAAAATAGTATTACTTCAATAGTTGCAGCAGACTGCTTTAATTACGCACTTTTATTGCATATTTATTAAATTTTTCTTTTATTAAGAAATCTTAATTTTGTTATAGTATATTAGCCGGAAAACCTCGTTAACCCAGAAATATTGTAAAAGCTAATTGTGTGTTTATTAGAACATAAACTAGCCGAACTTTGCTCATCCAAACGCTTCCATATTGTCAATTATTTTTTTAATCAGTTTTTTCAAATTTTAAGTGAAAAACACAATTTTTACCCACCGTCCTAGGACGGGCATTTACACTAGTTCTTAATAATTCATCAAGTAATGCACTAATATTACATTTATGTGCAAGTGCATATAAATCAGTAATGAAATCATTATTGCACTCACCTACTCTCTGTAGCCGTCTGTTAAACTTTGCGCTTTTGAAAACTACATTACTTTTACAATAAAACGATCATCGAATTTACTTAATACAGCCTGGAAGTTTTTCTTCTCAACTTCTGTTAAAGTGAAAGCCAGAAAAATATATTCGGCCTTTTTGCCCAGGAAATATGTAAAAGCATCAACTTGTTCCTCTTCGGTCTTTATATTCAAACCCGAAGCAGTTCAGAATCGAAAAAATCGCTGTTTCAACTTGGGCCATTCCATTGGAGTCGAAAATTGAAATAAATTCTGTGGCAAAATATAATATGCTGTCGCAGCTTCCATAACTGTTCACTAGGGTGGTCACAAGCAACATGGGGAAAATTTTTGTTAACGTTTTCTTCGGGGGGACCCTCCTAAGTGTTGCCAATTAGTTAGAAAATGAGATTGACAAAGTTTCAGCTCAAATAAATAATATTAACCCGTGCCTCATCGAGGTTGAATTCCGGAAAATTTGCAATTTTTGGCAAAAAATTGTCGTTTTTCTTTCCTTACGTGAAAAATATTTGTCTTAGAAACCTAATTCTTATTTTATTTCATAAAAACTGTTGTTGCCTTGAACTTTTACTCTCATGAAAACTTATATTTAATGAACATTTAGTATTTTTCAGGACATATAGTGAACCATACCTTCAAACTCTGCATTTTTGAAACATAGGTAAAAAATGACAAATTAAAAATTGTATTACTTTTGATAATTTTTCTGTATCATTTTTATTAATAGGCAAAAAGTAGGTGAACAATTTTTGTAACTTTAAAAATATTTCACGAATTATAATTGATTATTAGTTATCTAGTTCTGTGTCTAGTAAGAAAGACCTTCTCGATTTGTGTTGCAGTTGAACCTCTGAATTTCTCTTTTTATTACAAGGCTGTTTTTGTTATCTGTTATGGTTATCTATTCTTAGAATTGACGAACCATTCCGTAAAACCCCTTCCCCCTCTTGATATGATGGCAGAAATGTAAGATTTTTTAAATTGGCCACATGTCTCATCAAATCATCGACAGTAAGCAGCTAAGTAATTGTCAAGTTTTATGTATTTTATTTTATAATATTCGCAAAATGAACTGAACGCGAGAGAAGCTGCTAGATTTAGAATACATCCACTAGCTAACCACAGACATCGACTCTGCAAATAACTGTTTCGTAAACAAAAAACTGAGCTTATCAAAAACAGATTTTAAAATTCCGTCTAAAATTTAGAGAGAATTGTTGTTCACTGGGGTGGAAAACTGCTTCACCATTTTTTGAATAATGAAAATGTAGAGTGGATAAAAGTTTTAATTAGTTGTGGGGATGAAGAACAGTTACTACGAGTTCCTCAACTTGAAAATAGTATCGGAACAATTCAGTCAAAAGCTGTATTTTCAGCAGTTGAAGAGTGGGAGGAAGTTGGTAAAATCCAGGCAACTTTTTTTTATACAACTGCAGTAAACACAGGTCGCGTCAGAGTTAACCTGCATTTTTCTGTAGCAATTGTTAAAGGAAAAGTCTTCTGTATTTACCATGCCGCCAGCATAATTTAGAAAGCTGTTCTTGATTGTAAAATGGACATAATCACTGCCCCTCGGCCAGACATTAAAAAAAAAAACAATTCTGATTGGGTAGTCTAAATTAAACCAGAGTAAGTATACAAACGTTACTGAAGATGAAATACTAGGTATAAATAGTTAATTCAGAAGAAATTTCAAATTTTCTTACAGGAACTCTTAAAAATTTACAGCTCAGGGATGATTATAAAGAGTTTATCCAACTTTGTTTAATTTTTATAGAACTCCTTCCTGCAAAAGACTTTTTTTCAAAGCACCTGGTACTTTTAATCATGTCAGATGGATGGAGGCACAGGCCATTCATTCTCTTAAAATATATTGTTTCAGGGATCATCTTTCAATAACAAATTTAGAAAAAGAAGGTATCACAGAACTTTTCTTATTTTTAATCAATATTTATGCAAAAGCGTGCTTCAATACTTCCACTGCCACTATAGCCCCCAATTCAAGACCTGCAAATAATAAAATCACTTGTTCACTACAGAAAATTTGATAAATAGGTTACAGACAAAGCACTTGCTAAAATGACAAACCGCCTTTGGTATCTTAACTCGGATCAAGTTGCATTTTTATTTTTAGATAATACATTGGTGAAAAAAGTCAACATAAGCCACCTTATCTAAACCATCACCACTTCAATCCTTTCCGGCGCAGTGTCCCACGCCGGGGCCATCTAATTTTAATTCCAAACTTACAAACGGCAAGAAGAATATTTTAATAAAATTTTGCTTTTACAATGAAAGGTTAAAGTAATGTGATTTTAATTTCTAAAAATGTCGTTTGTAAATTCCGGGGTAGACCATCATTTCATCCTTTTACGAACAGAATTTTTCTGTGCCGGAAAGGGTTAACGTGACAGTTGTAAGGGAAAATAATTTATTTTCTTTATTATGCCTCCTTTCTTGTAACACAACTTTAATAATAAAATGCAATTGAGCATTATTTGCTCTCATTTCTATACTTCCTTTGCCCTCCCCTTTTAAAAAAAAATCTTTCTGTTTAAAATTCGATTTTTTTTCCTTTTCTTTGGAATTTTTTTTAATCAAACACTTTATCGGACTTCACAAAACGAAAAAAAGAAAAACAAAAGGTGGAAAGCAGATGAAATGCAATGTTGCAAATTTTTTTTTCGCGTTTTCATAAAAAGTCAATTTTTAGGATTCAGGTGAAGTCTGGTACTGAAAAATGCGCATATTTTTAAATCTATACATTTAAAAAATAAAAAGGTGTGTGGTTCTTCAAAGCAAAACTTTTTTTTATAAAATGAGACCTGCATTATGTTCCTAGGTTTAATTGTATTCATTTCATGAAGGAAAAACAGCATTTTTTTGCGAAAAATCGCGTTTTTTTCAAACTTAAACCTCAATGAGGCACGGGTTAATATTATCCAAATGAGCTGAAACTTAGCCAATCTCATTTTCTAGTCAATTGGCCACTTTTTGGGGGGTCCCCCCGAAAAAATTCGAAAATTGATTTCTTGTGACCACACTACTGTTCACATAACGAAACTAGAATTTGTTTTCGTAACCTCGTAGAGTGCTAATTTACTTCTTTACTTTTTAACCGCTGCCGCCATGTGTTGTTACGCATGTTTATTTAACTTTAGTAGTTAAAATACCGAGCATTTTGGCGTGTTTGTGTATTTAAACACGAATTAAGTCAATGTAGTAACGAACATCACATTTAATAAGCACACAGACAATCACAAGTAGTAAACATACCTCCAATCCAAAGTTACAGTTAACAACCGGTTAAATAGTTCTAAAGATTAAACACAGACTTCGGACTTAACACAATCGTTTATAGTTCAGGATAATGCCTCGATGATTCTCTTGAAAAACATTCAATAGTACATTTTCTTTTCTATTTTGTATTTTTGTGTGTTTGCGTATTTAAACACGATTGAAGTCGATGTAGTAACGAACAACACATTTAATAAGCACAGAGAGATCCACAAGTTGTAAACATACCTCCCATCCAAAGTTACAGTTAACAACCGGTTAAATAATTCTAAAGATTAAACACAGACTTCGGACTTAACACAATCGTTTATAGTTCAGAATAATGCCACAGATGGTTCTCCTAAAAAACATTCAATAGTACATTTTCTTTTCTATTTCGCATTTTTTTATGCCTTAAAGTGTCTAGACTAACTAGGGAACGTTCCCAGGTGCAAGTTGTGGATTTGGACGAGAGTGGTATCAAAAGAAATGTCTCGCCATGTACATTAAAAAGTCCAATGGTACTACCCGTCGGAATCCAACCGTTTTCGAAATATCCTCACTTGAAGTGTGAATAAGTAAATAAATAAACTGGCAGGCAGGCATATAAATTGTTGGCAAGTTAAAAGTTTCTTTGCATTGTTTTAATCCACTAACAATACCTTTTCCCGAGCTACGAGCAAAATCCTTTACACCCCCACATTGCGGTTATTTCCCTTCTTTTAGACAGGCACTTTGCATTCTACGAAGTTTTCGCGTACGGCTGTATTCGGAGAGTTTTTCCATCTGTTGTTTTTGCTATTTCCAGCACCTTGTTTTATGTAAATTTTTTGGCAAATGTGTGGGTGTACAGGATTTTGCTCGTAGCTCGGGAAAAGGTATTGGTAGAGGATTAAAACAATGCAAAGAAACTTTTAACTTGCGAACAATTTATATGCCTGCCTGCCAATTTATTTATTTACTTATTCACACTTCAAGTGAGGATATCTCGAAAACGGCTGGATTTGGACGGGTAGTTCCATTGGACTTTTTAATGTACATGATGAGACCTTTCTTTTGATACCACTCTCGTCCAAATCCACAACTTGCACCTGGGAACGTTCCCTAGTAAGTCATGACAACCATTTTAACCGAAATGTTTGTCGGCTGGCAAACGCGTGCTCAAAACATGTACACATATTTTTCTAATGACACTTTTTTTACAAGCGGTGTCTTAAATAGCTTTTCACTTTAAACCTTGCAGGCTGACGATGTTTTGTACTTTGAGAATTAAACTATATCATTTCAGTTGGAGGAACAATAGTTGGAGAAGCCACGTCGGGAAAAACCCATTTATATTAAATAGATATTCCATATATAAAATTTAATTGATTTTATATACAGAAAAAGTTATGGAATAAATATTTAAATTTTTCATATTAATTAGTTGTAATGATGAAATTTATGTCTAAGTAGTGATAGTCTCATTATTTAATGCGATCAAATAACTTGTACATAAACTCTACTCAGGAAAATGTTTAATTTTTATTTTACGTTTCAGTAACAAATTTTTAGTATTACTGAGCTCCCACATTTCAAAATTCAAACAATGCAAAGCAAACATAGTAGAAATATCCCAAATAATTTTACGCATAATTTTTCCTTGTTATAAGTGCAAAGCTCTTCCTTTCCCTAACACTAATTTTTTTGTAAATAATTATTTACAAAAAAATTAGTGTTATTTATAGTTAATTATAATTAACATTTTTAAAAAGTAATAAGACACTTATTTTAAATGTTCATCACTTAATCAAAACTTTCAAAAATAAAATTGCGCAGTTATTCATTAAATAAGCCTATAAATAACATAATTTTTTAGTTTGGTTAAGTTTCTACATTTTCAAAATTTGATCGATACAAAGAAAACACAGTACAAATATCCCAAATTATTTTATGCAACGTTTATTCTTGCTAAAAATGCAGAATTCTTCCATTTCCTTATATTATCTTTCATTTAGAATAATTACCATTTAAAAGATGTAATAACACACTTGTTTTAAATGTGCATCACTTAATCGAAACTTTCGAAAATAAAACTGTGCAGCTATTCATTAAATCAACTATTAAATAATGTTTTTTTTTGTATTATGAAAGTTTTCTCAAGAAGTTTCATAACTATTCTATTGCACTTGTAATGTAATATGGTTAAATCTTACAAACAACTTTTATCACTGAAGGAGAAAATGATTCATACTTTTTAATTCTAAATATTTATTGTAAAAGTGTTTTGTTGCATAAGATTTCACGAAATACATGAACAACAAACATCGTTATTTATTCATCTCAATGCACTCAATTGAAATTAAGCTTTTCGCGGAATTGACTCTAAAGAAAGTGAAATTATTACGCTTAAATCATTCTGAAAATCAGTCATTTATTCACAGAAATATATTTAATTATTATGTGAATTACTATATGTGAACTACGTACAATTTTCATCTGTATATTTTTAAAACAAATAAATATATATACGGCGATGCCATTAGCGAGCATTTTTCAGGTGCGTTCGTAATTATATGAATACTTAGCACCTATAGTCGTCGTCGGGTCCGTCCATCTGTCTGCCCGTCTGTCCGCATATAAAAGAATAAAAACTACCCAACCGAATGGTTTGAAATTTATTATAGGCTAATTCCGTGGATTTTTGTAGTGTAAGTCACATAACTGATAATTTCTATGCTTGTTGGCCACCGTTATTTTGCAAAAGTTTGCTGGACTTAAATCAATTAGTGAGATATCTCCCGTTAAATAAGTCACATTTTTTCTGTCCTAAAATACTGGTAGCTAATGGAAATAGCCTATATACAATCTTTTTTAGAATTTTGTCATTTAAAAATTTATAAAAATCGAATTAAAACTTAAAAGGATATTAATAAAAGGTTTTTATTTTATTTTATTAAAAACCTATGACACTTAATTAATTCAATGATATCCCATGATAGGTAATTAATGTATTTTGCCATGTTGATTACGTTCTATTTAAGATGGAGTCATATTATTTTCGTATTACTGAATTTAATATATATGATCTTAATAAATTTTGTATTCATGCATTTTTGAATAAGAGTGCAACAGATATTGCACTAAGATCGGAATATTTATAAAACTAGTTATAGTACGAACGCACCTCATTTTACACGTTTGACGTAAGTTTTCTGACTTGTTTAATATTTCTGTAAAACTATTTCTATTTGAAAAAAATAATAATAATGTTGCTTGAGTATTAATTGAAATCTTAAGCGAGGATTGCTGCTTTGAAACTGTGGTTGTAAGAAATAATCTTCTTCAAGTGTAACAATGGTACATGTGGTGAAATGAATATTAAGTACTGTGCAATTATAGTTAAAAGAAAGTATTAGCCAGGAATGTTGCTTTTCTTCATTTTTTAATGTATTATCTATACTGTGTAAACTGCCTTTGTAATCTTCATATATCATTTTTATTTAGTAATGATTATTTGAAAAATATATTTCTCCGAATAATGCGATATCATTTAACTTATTTTTTTCCGCTATTACAAATCTGACGTTGTGACGAGAGAAACCAATTTCATTGATGCAATATTTTATCACACTTAAACAGATTACTATTAATGAAAGTATCAAAGAAACTGCGAGAAAATGAATATTTGAAATCCATAATTTCATAAAATTTGAAATGGAATGCCCTTTTAATGGATTTTTACATGATTGATGAACCAATATTACATAAATTTGAGAAAGGTATTATTTTTGTCTTTTGGGATATACTAAGTACTATCTTTATAGATTATGAAAAAAGAATAATTTGTAATTTCTTCAAAATGTGAATTGTATATGTGCGTTTTTTTTTTTTTTTTTTTTTTTTTTTTATCCTGAATATTTTTGTCTATATTTTTTTATTGTTTTAGATGAAATATAAATATGTGAATTTATATATTTTTACAATACTAAGAACACAATAAAGATATTTGTTAATAAGCTGATTCCATATAATTTAACCATCGCAGTACTAATATCAAAATACTATACAAATGCTAAAAAATATTCTTTAAAATATCATCCTTTGCCTGTGATTAACAGTAATTCTCATAAAATTATTATTTGAAATAAGCAAGAGGGAAACAGATTATTTTAACTTACCGTATTGTCTCCAACTAATCAAAACGCCCGTCGGCCTAATCGTTCGGAGTTTTCGTGGTTTTCTTCGAACCTTGGATTTCCAAGCGTTAATACGGGTTAGGTTCCCTTAGAAAGACCCCCACGAAGGGCACCTCCCCCCAGGGCCCATATCCCTCGTGTAGATAATTGGCCGTCATAAATACAACCAACCAACTAATCAAAAGCCCCACCAGTGGGCTTGAGGTTCTGCTCTCGAAGCTGGTAGACGGGAGGTGCTGGGTTCGAACCCAATCGCGCCCGTCGGACTAATCGTTTCGGAGTTTTCGTGGTTATCTTCGAAACCTTGGATTTCCAAGCGTAAATACGGTTAGGTTTTCATAGAAAGACCCCATGGAGGACACTCCACCCCCCCCCCCCCCTTAGGGCCTATATCCCTCGTGTTGATAATTGGCCGTCGTAAACACCACCAACCAACCAACTAATCAAAAACTAAATTTTTACACTTTCTAATAAAAAAATTTCATAATTCTTCTCTTACAGCAGGCAACCGGTAACAATGTGATAATAGATGCTGCAACATTGAAACAAAAATATTATGTCTAGTGACACGTATAAAATTCATTTCCTCCGGAAGAGCTGCCATATTTAAAAAAAAAAAAAAAAAAAAAAAAAAAAAAAAAAAAAAAAAAAAAAAAAAAAAAAAAACATTGATCAGCTACTGGCGGGATCACCCTACTTATTTTTTATCCCTTAGATGCCTGGTATTGCTTTTTGGCAACATACCCAATTTAGGTTCTAAAATACTATTAGAATAATATTGAAGCTATAATGCTTAATGTTGCCAATAAAATACATTCTAAAAATACTATTAAATCGATTTTCAACTAGTAGATGGCAACACTTGTGCTGTTTAAGAATTAAGATAGATTTATTTTTTTCAATTGTTGCTACTTCTTCGTTTTCTTTTGTTTGGGAGCTTGCGAAATACCCTATTTTGACCTGCAGTGAGCAAGGGAAATTTATTTCGTATTATAGTTCCTAAAATTCTTGTGTATTTAATATTATGGAATTTTATCAAGGCAAATTATTTTTTCAATTAAACACCAGTATGGCCAATTAGTAACAAACTGTTTTTTAGCCGTAAACTATACTTAAAACAAAATATGATTTTTCAAGTATTTTTCCCATGATTTATTTAAAAAATGAAAGACAAAAAACATTATTACAATGATTTTTTAAAAAATCAGGCATTTAAGGGTTAATTAAAATAGAAAAAATACGAAATATACGTTTCGCTATGTCATCGCAGAGCCTTCTCACTACTAACATCAACCAGAACAGCCAATCATTGAACACACTGGATTCAGTTAAAATCGGATTTTTTTTTTTTTTATTTACGAAAAAAAAAAAAATTCATTAGGAGTTGGACCTGATTTGTTCAAGGGTATAATGGTATAGCTTGTGAACCATCCCTACATGAAAAGCCTGTAATAGTAATCTTTGCAGTTATTTTTCGAAATTCATGAATGAACGAAAGATGGCGTGCGATCTCTATCAAAAGCATGGTGGAATACTCTGGAATTTAACTTGCCATTTTTAAATGTTCTTTATGTATAATCTCCATACATCTTGCATTCTGTGGGAAACATTCATAATTTCGCAAATGAACTTAAACAAGTGGATTTGATTAACTGGGGCGTTGCGATTCGATTAATTATAAGAAATCCATTAATTCAATTCTAAAAGGAATTTATGAAATGGTTTTGAAGGAAGAAGAAGAAATTTTCTATTAGAAACTTTTTTATAATTATATATTTTTTGATGAAAGTATCTTTCCTCAACAACCACTTTTAATATGTTGTTTGCATTTTTAGTTTAGATAGCTATAAGTGTTATTTAGTTTATACAAAATACCAGTTAAGATTTTAAAGTGACAATTCAACACAACTCTGAACATATTGGATCAGATGCATCAGTTTGCTGCGAACTGTGAATTTTTGTAAGAATATATATGTTTAACGAGTCAACGAGTTGGTTTGCTTAAATTTTAGTCTAGCAGAAAAAATTTGGAATATGCAAAACATCTAATTTTTTTCACAAATTTTAAATTTAAAATATTTTTTTTTTTTTTAAATATGCTACTATTTTATCAATTTTATTAGTGAATATATTTTATCAGTTATCATCTATTATGCAAATATATCAACAGATGAAAACTCATTCTGAAAAATTTTACATATTTTGTAAATTTTGAAAAAGAAAATATGACTTCATATAAATATCTCAATGAATTACACTGCATTTTTTATATTTTATTTACATAACTCTTCCATTATTATTTGGAATACATTTATTCCTTACTAATAAACTCAAGATTGTATTTATCGATTTTCGCATTATCGTGTTTTTTGTTAGCTTAGATATAAAAAATTGGGAATAATCTCGAGCTTAAATATTCATAAATATTTATTAGATTTTCGTATTCAGGTTGCAGAGTAATTTAATACTTGAACTCGCTTTTTAACCATACAGCGTAAATCAGGGATTTTTTAAATAATGCACTGAGATGTTACGAAGGCAAAATGCATTATTCTTTTATTTTGATAAAGTGGATGATTAATGATGGATCATCAGCATTTTCATTACATCCTTTCGTAACTGTAGTAATATATATATATATATATATATATATATATATAATACAAGATCAAATATTATTTGAATAGTTACATTTAAAACACCACTCTTAAATATACGTTTATTCATTAAAAATGATTTAATTTTCGTAACAATCTTTAAATGATTGGATTAGAAATATACCTAAAATGACAAGTAATATTAAAATAGTTCCTTTCTGTTCACTCGTCAAAAAAGTAATGTCATCCTCGTGAACATTAATAGAAATATTGAAGCATTTTTTATTAAAAAAATGTTTAGTAGAAAATAATTTGTTATATATTTCCATTAATTTTCAGTTTAATAAAACGTTTGTTAGAACTACTTTATTTCAAAAATATTTTGTAGTGTATATGTGTATGTTTTTTTGAAAAATGGAAGCAACATAAAAAATAAGTGATGGCTATTATTTTTAAATATTAATGCTATAGATATAATCAATAATTGCTAATAAATAGAAATATTAAAAAAGAAAATAAATTAAAAGTTTGAACTTACGAATGAGTGTTCTAGGAAAATCGAAGAAATTTTCTTTGTGAAATATTTCTCTATGGGAAAAGACGTATCAAAATTAAGACTATTTTTTTATTTTAAGAAATTTATTTGCTGTCGTTTTAGTCGAGAAACATCTAACAAACTTATGAAATTAAAAAGTAATAATAATCCTTCAACAGTTTGATACTTTGAAAACGCAAAGTGTTGTCTTAAAATATCTTTCTCTCAGAAACTCATATTATTTATAAATATGCATAATTTAAATTTTTTTCAATAATCTCCAGTGATGAAATATCATTTAAAACTTGAATTTGTAAGCCTAGCAATTTCAATTACCATTCACTTGCCTTTTTAAATATATGTGTATTCTTGTTGTTACTAGGCAATATCAACGTTTACTTTTTGCATTATATAAGACTCGTTTTAAAAGAAATCTTTTCCTAAGCACTTTGTCATGAAAAAAAGCTCAAGTACCGCTTAAGTAGTTTAATAAATACCTTTAGGAACGTAAGTACGAAGTTGCTCATATATAGCATATCTGAACTCTTCACACAGTAACGTTTAGGGGATATCGACAAGATTCATATCAAGTCCTGCTCGGATCGGCTACAATCCGACCCGATCAGGATATATCTTTTTAAAGCGAAACCGAATTCTAACACGAACACAGCACACTACACCAAACCTACCGAAACTAGAGATATTGATACCCGAATCCGAAGTGAAAGAAAGTTAAAATTTATTTTATTGCAAATCTGGAAATGTGGTCTACAATTATATCTTATTATTAATTATAAGATTTTGGCATAAAAATGGATACATATACACTCACTAATATTCAAATACATAGTTTTTTCCATGAAAACATATTTAAGATTTCATTTTGTAATGTCGAGGCAATCAAAACTCTAAGTAAAAAATCAAAATTCAACCTGAAAAAAACGCGAACGCTAAACTTCAAACCGACGCGCTCTGAACCGCCAGTTATATCTGGTTCAGTTAAAATCTGATAACTGTCCCAGACGCATGTTTCTAACTGATATTAGCCATACAAGCTTTTTCGAAAATGTATGCACAATTTATTCACTAATTACTGACATGTTTTTCGTATTATTTTAGGTTTAACTAACTTGAAATAATCGATGAATCCAGTATTTCAGCGAGAGAGGTTTAACCTGAAATACCACAGGAAGTTCGAAAAAACAGCTGAAGTGATGATACAGTTTACGACATAATTGGAAAACAGATAGCCCTACATGACTTGCGATCGTAAAAATTATGGTTAAATTTTTAACAGGTGTAACTGTGTAAAATAATTCCCGAGACGTACATAAAATTGATAAAATTCATTCAAGCGTCTAGCGTAAAAACTACCATTAAGTTTGCTTCTCAAAATTAGGTTTGCTGCTATTGTTGGTTAAGACCACCTATCACTAAATAAAATATTTTAATATCTTAATATTAGACTTTATAATTACTATTAAACCGCTTTTAAGAAAAGAGATATTTAATGAATCGGATAATTTTGTTTTTAACTTTAAAAGTATGTTATTTTAAAATAAAATAAAAAAAAATTTCAAACACATATTGATTTAAAAAAGTATGCCTTAAATTTATTTAATAAAATTAGGATATGTATCCATGTTTTTACTTACTTACAGAATACAAGTAAAATCTATTTAAAAATATTTAGACGATTTTTTATATTAATATAATTTTTATATTGCCCGCTAGTCATATCAAGAAGCATTTTTAAAAAGGAAAAAATCCATAACATATTAAAAAATATATTTTTACGGTAATTAAGAGCTATACTTCCATACTTGCCTCAAGCTAACAATTAATAACAGCAGAAATTGCCAAATATCGCCACTTACAGAAGCCGTTTTGATTCTCATAGTTTCAGTAACTTGAGCTCGTAGTTCAATTACAGGGCTGACAAATTTGTGTTTTACTTATATTATTTAGTGTTCTGTACATAAAAGGTAAAAACTGAATGATTATACGATCATTATGTGTCTGTCTATCCTTCTAAAAGAGACATTTTTCTCGAATATGATAAAACGGGAATTATTCAAACTTAGTACAGTTATAAAAGTTATTGATCGACATATGGGGCATTCTCACAATCTTTTAACCTTTAAGTCCCATCATAATAATTTTTATTTTAGTACATATTCTTGAGTTTTTTTTTATTATTATTTCATATGCTAGGAAACATCCCATTGCATGAGTGCATAACAATATTAACGAGATAAATAAGTTTTGGACGATGTTGGTGCTCCAAATACCAGGAAATCTCCTATACCGTACCGTGTCTTTGATGTTGATTTTTAGTTTGGAGCTGTCTGTCTAAAATTGTTTCATTAAAAGTAATTCGAAGTAATTTTTTTACGAAACTGGGATTTTTTTTTTATATAAATATGTAGCAAATAAATAACCTGCACACATTTGTACGGTTGATATTAATTTTTGAACTCTGTCCCTTGGTTTTAGATTCCTTACCATCTCTCTTGCTAAACTTATACAGAAAATCACTTCAGATGCAGCCACAGAATTTTTTTCAAGTTTTTTCGCATGCAGAAGTATGCTAGAGAAAGAATGTCTAAAATTTTAATCAGCATTTAAATATCAATTTCAAGTACCGTGGCTTTATTGGTAGTCTTACAGTCCCCAAGGTTTGCACTTTTCGAGGTAAATTATTTATTTTTTAATTAAATCCAATGTAAATAACTGTTTCTATAAATCAATGAACATTGTGGCTATCACTTAGTCTTAACATGAATTGCCAAAAAATAGTGGTAATTTTCCTTATCGTCCCATCCTTACCAATCCTTTTTTTTCCGTTACCGTCCCTTTTTTCCTATATCATTCCCTTTTTTGTCCTTACGACCCTTCTTTAATGACCTTTAAGACAGAGTTATACCAATATTTTTACTAAAAATACTACATTGTTATTATTTCTTATTTGAATGTCCTGTGGGTACAATGCAAATTCATTATAAGTAAAAATTTAGAACAAAATAGAAAGTTAGAGTGGTAAAGTGGAAAGGAAAATTAAACTCGCAAATTTAACTTAAACCTAGGTTTAAAAAAAAATCGTTGCTGAACATTTTTTCTTTATTTTGAATTATTAAGGCATTCGTCTATCAGATAAAATATTATTTTAGCAAGTTTATTTTACCAGATTTTTATTCCCGAAAGTCAAAAGATTGTCAGAATGCCACATATCTATAGATTATTACGCATTCACAATTATTTTTAAGGAAAAGTTAAGGGGACTAATTAAGTTACTTGAAAAAAAAAAAATTTTGTGTGGGTTATCGTGTAAAAACTCCCGTAACGCCGAACTCAAAAAATAAATTAGTTTTAATTTTAGGTATCATGTTTTCAGTGATATCGTCCCAAATGTACTGCAAAAGCATTACCCCCCCCCCCTATCTATTTCCGAATCTGCTGAAACTAAAATTATGAAAAAGTTAGAAGTAGTATAACTTAAACCTTGCAGGAAAACTACAGCCATTATGCTAATTCGTATACTTTTAGACATAATCGCATTTTTCCGTTATATACAAGCTTTAATTTACAAGCACTCGTCGGGGAAGTTGAGGGGCACTCGGGGTATCTATTGACACGGAATCATCGATTGTTGATAATGATTTTCGCTAAAAATTGTCGGTTATTAGCTGAGTTATTAATCAATAACCTCGCTAGAAAAACGCGACTTGCAAGTTCCTTCTTAAGCGCTCTTGGCACAATGCCAAGTTTAAACTTAAGGTATTTTTTACTTTCTTTTATCATTACAAGAAGATGCAGTCGTGAAAATTTTCGACTTCAAGTTTTCGACGGATTTACGCGCTTTAGGGGTCAGAGATTCCGAAAAACATATTTTTACAAAATGTCTGCCTATGAGTCTGTGACTCTGTCTGACTATGAGTCCGTGACCCTGTCTGTCTGTATGTGACACAAATATTGTGGGCGCTCTATCTCAAGACTTGATGCACGGAATTTAATAAAGATTTATATTCAGTTTGTCTCTGATATAAGTTAGTGCTGATTAGTTTTTGGTGCAAATCGCTCAACAGGTGGCGCTGCTATACTGCATTTTCCCAATTTCCGCAATGACTCTATCGCAAGAACTAATGTACGGATTTTTACGAAACTTCAGATTCAGTTAGTCCTTGATATGACTTGGTGTTTACTATATTTTGGTTTGCTATACAGCATTTTTCACGATTTACGCATTGGCTCTATCTCAATAACTAATTGGTAGATTTTCATCAAATTTCAGATTCAGTTAATCCTTGATAAGAGTCAGTGCTGATTACGTTTTGGGTGTACATTGCTTAACAGATGGGGTTTCTATGCTGTATTTTTCACGATTTATCCTATAGGTCTATGTAAAGAACTAATGCACGAATTTTTATGAGACTTTACATTCAGATGTGCCTTGATAAATATTTGTGCTGATTATGTTTTACTGTAAATCGCGTGACAGCCGGCGCTGCTAAGCTGTATTTTCCGAGATTTCCGCAATAGATCTATCCCAAAAACTAACACACGGATTTTCATCAAAGTTCAGATTCAGTTAAACGTTGATATAAGTTGTTGTTTAACAGGTTTTGGCGTAAATCCCCTAACAGATGTTGCTGCATTTTGCAAGATTTACACGGTTTTAGCGATAGCTAATCTCAAGAAGTAATGCACGGACTTTCACATATTTAGAATTTTAATGATCGGCATAGATTTCCATTTACTTTTGGCACTCTGATAGCTAATTTTGAAGTATCAACATGTACGACATAGAAGAAAGCTTTGTGATTGTCACATCCGAGTAGTTTTTTAGATAAGTCGAATCACAGTGAAAATAGTCAACATACGGTAGCCTTTGAGCGCGATAGATCGTCGCTCTCGGCCAATTTTTTTACATACTAATGAAGTTTTAATTTTTTTATATGGAATATATGCCGAAAACAACATGAGTATTGCTTTATAATATAGATAGAAGATAGATATACGTATTTCAAGCTAATTGTGAGATTTTATGGGACACGGCTGACTATGATTTTTTTTTTCATTTCAAAAATTTTTAATACATTTTTGACGTATCCTTAAGTACTTTTATGGAGGAAAAGTATTTAAACAAGAAAAAAATGAAGTCCATGTGATAAAAATTTAAAAAAATAACAATATTTAAAAACTACATTCTTTTACAATTTTGAACGCTTTGAAACATTTTATTTTTGCATACTTTTCTTTAAAATGTGTTTGTTCTAAAATGATAGGGATATTTTATCTAAAAAGTTAATTAGCTTAACCAGCTAACGTTTATTGTCATTTTTAGATGACACGTCTTTGAAAGGGACGCTAGACATAGATTTTAAGTGAATATCTATCATGGCGCATTTATTGACAGAATTTACCTAATCATATAAAAAATATTCCATATCTCTCGCAATTTCTGGTATAAAAATATAAACTTCCACACATTTGCACCTCCCAAAACAACCAAGAACTTGAGATGGTTTTAATTTTTCGGATAAAAATGTGACAAAAGTAGAAAGTCTAATGTATTTTTGCTTCTAAATGTTAAATTAAGTAAATGCTGATTTGATATTTGTAGGATTTTGAATGATTTGCTCCTGCTATGCGAACTTGAATTTATGTGGCAATTAAACATGTACTTATTGATAATTAAAATTTTTAGTACAAACAATACGACAAAACCTATGAATTTGAAATATATATATACAGTAAACTCCCGACTATCCGGCTCTCGACTATCCGGCTCTCCGTACTATCCGGCCTTGTAAAAAAAAATGAAGAATGTTGCAAGTGGTCGAGACAGGCAGGTTCCCGTCCGTAGGAAAGTGCTAACTCACGACAAGAAGGAGCAAGAAGGAATTGCAGAATGCAATGGCAGAGACAGACACAAATGTGGGGGGGGGGGTTAAGGAATGATAACCTGTTTTGTCAGTTTTGCAATGGAATAAGTGCGGACGCTATTTTCCGCTTATCCTGGTTACTTTCGTATAGTCTTTTGGTGTGCTTCGTGTTTATTTATTAAAGATTATGGAACGAAATAGGGGATAAACGAAAAAAGGTTGTACGCTGTATTGACTATGGAGGAGAAACTACGAGTTAGCAGGAGGATGCGACACCAGCTGATATTATCTGCTTGCGTGAATGGAGGGCCATTGAGTCGTGGAAGAAGGCTAACAGGGAGAAGCAGTCATTTATCGACTACTTTTTCAAAAACTAAAAACTAAGTTTTGACTCTTTTATTTTATGCATAACTTTTCATATTTCTGCAATCATTTATTAATACACAGTAAAATAAGATTTGCTAATTTTTTTACGAATTGGGTTAAGTTTTACGCGAATGTTTTGCTTATTTTAAAACTGTATATATGAATTTTGTCTTAACATGTGTTTTTAATATAATGGGGGAATGCAGGAAGTGAGTAAATATTTATAGAACTCCGGCCTATCCGGCTTTTTTGTTATCCGGCCTACCCTTCCGTCACATTAGGCCGGGTAGTCGGGGGTTTACTGTATATGTTTACTGATGGGCATAGAAATTGTAATAAAAAAGAAATAAAATGAAATGAAATATTTAAAGTTACACTATAAGAGACTATTTACGTTAAATTTTTATTTTTAAAAACATATTTACATTCATTTTTTTTTTTACTTTTTTTTTTAAAATCTATTTATATTACTATAAATTCGATCAATATTTTTATGAAATACACTTTTAGGATCGTCCAAGTAAATAACTAGTCAATTGAAAATCACATGTTAAAATTTTAAGAAAATATTTCAAACAGATATAAACAATATAAACAGTAGCCTATGCTGATTTATTTATTTATTTATTTTACTTTTTCAAACTTTACTACAAGAATTAGATTTTATCGTGATTATATCTTTTTTCTTCACAAAACCGTTTATTAATATGTTCAAAAGGTGTTATAAAATGTATCATGCGAAATAATGAATAAAAAAAAAAAAAAAAAAAAAAAAAAAAAACACAACACAAATTGAATTTTAAGATTGCACTTCTCGTGCATTTGTAGGGAAATTGGTACAATAAAAATGCTTTTGCACATACTTATAATCATTCCGTAAAGGTTACAGAATATAGTTGAGATATCTAAATATAATTTAAACAATAAATTGGAAAATTGGTATTTAGTCATTTTTTGGAAATCGAGGGGTACTAAATTCAATTAAAAACACTTAAGACAACATCTTTCCCTGATATGTTTCATTTTATGATGAAATATATTAACTTTTTATCAAAGAATGATAATTATTTGAATTCATGGACAATAAAGGAAGATTGACGTGTTTTCAAAAATAATCACGACGAACAAATTTTAGATAAAGTTTAAGGGAAATCTGTATAATACGAATTATAACAAACATTAATTCTGGAACAATTTTTAGTTTGTTGAAAATAGGAAATTTAACTTATTGATTCAAACTTTGCTATATATTTTAATTTTTCGAGGAGAAATAAGTAAGCAGGCAGAATAAATTTATGCATATATCATAAAACTAAAAATAAAACTAGGTTCAGATAAATTACACTTTTTGTCATTATTCTAATAAAGTTTACCTTTGTAGCATTGAATGTTACTTTTTACAAAAGCATTCCTCTTTTAATTCATGTTTCATTTTGCAGCTGACAAAAGTCAGTCTTAAAGATTTTTAAATGTTTAAATAACAATGAGTTTTCAAAGCGAATGATAATTTTTGAAATCTTTTTTTTCATTCTTGGAATTTAAATTAATTTTGGAACATTTAATATATATATATATATATTCTATAGATATTTTATTCCCATTTTTTAGAATATAAATAAATGTCGAAATATTTAGAATAAAAATATGCTTTGTAAATAAGTATATTTCAAAGGAGAATATTTTTTTTAGTTTTATTCTTTTATAGACCGAATACAATGTTTTACATTTTTACAAACAAATTACATTTATGATATATATTGCCAAAAATTAATCCACTAACTAGCTTGCATGCATTTTCGTTATAAAATGTACGTTTTGAGCATTATTTGAATTTTTAATATTTGTTTTACAGATAAAACTATGCAATTCGTGATTCGTTTAATGAATAATATAAATTAATTTTTAAATTTTAGAAGTATTTAATAACATTAAGATGCTGAACTGAATGACTATTTTTTAATTTTAATTCTGCGTTAAAATTTTAACGTTTTTTATGTTATTTTATGAAATTTAAATACACTTCCTGATATTTAATTCCAGTTATTTCGAGAAATTGAAATGTAGATAAAAAATACGAGTAGGAACACTTTTATTTATAGAGTTTCCAAAATCATCTCGAATTGTTATCCTTTCATGATATAAAATATTTAGATTGTAGAAATTTCGTATGTTTACATATTTTTACAGAAAATTTCAGCAAAAAATATAATGTGATATCATACTCAATTACTTTGATAATATTTCAATGATAAATTTGATATTTACATATAAAACATGTTTTAAATGTCTAAATTCTAAAATATCCCATTTTTAAACAATTAAAAATATTTAAAACTCATTTATAAATATATATCGAGGTCACAAATGGATATTTTATTATCAAATGTATTGATACGGCTTATAATGGATAATTTTCCGCCATCACTATCTCCACAGTACTCTAAAGTTTAAGAAATAAAAACACATAAAAAGAAAAGATAACGTGTGAGGGGAAATGTTTGCAATTAGATATAAGAATAAAATTTTGCTCAAAATCCCTATAACTAAAATGTCACAGTTGAGTATTTAGACGATGAGTATTTACGCTGAGTATGAGACGATGAGTATTTAGAGAGGTTTTTTTTTTTTTTTTTTTTTTTTTTTTTTTTTTTTTCAGATTCGAAAAGGTAAAATTCAGCTGCTTAGGTACTTGGTGCAAAATTACACTTATTTATCCTGGCCTATTTCTTTTATACTAAATTTGGAGATATTTAACTAACTATCTCTAAGTTTGTATACAATCTGGCGTGTACGAGTAAATATATACATATGTTTGCTCTAAAATATATCGTTATATTAAAAATATTTTTTTAACTTCCTTTCTTTAAAATTCAAGAAATTGTATATATTTTTAAATACCCTAAAAAGTAGAAAAAAATGGCTTTAAATAAGATTTTCGCCAAATTCGCCAGCTATCGCCATTTTGGATTCATATATGGCGACTTAATTTTGTTCCTAAATTTCGCGACAATTCCCCGAAGTTAGCCAAAATTTTACGCTATGGTGATAAAACTGGCATTAGTACTTTTCAACAAATATTCATTGATCAATCTGATACCGATTTTGCCATAGGATATCAAACGTTACCACTCCTCCATCTGCTATCACCCGTTGGGAAGGAATTAAAAAAAGAACAATTTCCAATTCGTGTATTGCCCCCTCAGGAATTCACATACATTCCGAATTTCAAAACTCTATGTCAACAGAAAATAAATGAAAAATGAATAACAAGATTTCACTGCCACATTCAAACAGAATAACAAGTTAAAAGAAAGCATGTAATAAGTAATTCTTGACAGCAGAATATATGTATCATGCAATAAATATATTTCAAATTATTCAACATTAGTTGGGGGAAAAAAGAAGAGAATGGGCGTAAAATTTGCAGTTTTCTGTTCTTTTATAAAACGGAAAAAAATCATGCATCATATGAGTATGATATAGATTTTGAAACACGTTCCAACAGTTCCAGAATACTATAGAATCATTCCATGTAACATGAGCAAAAAATTAAAAAAAAGTCATGGCCACTTAGTAACTGATTTAAAATTTGATACACAGGTTCAATTCATATTCGAATAGAGCTCTGCAAAATATCTTCACAAAAAATAAATTATTTTAGATGTTTTGGACATTTAAAAAACTTGTGAGAAAGAATGGCATGTGTGCAATCGTCCAAAGTTGCAAGTTTCAAGTTTTGTTTCTTGAAAACTATTTAACAGAAATGATTTTTTTTTTTTTTTATAATATTGTAACATCTGAAAAATTATCTTCTTATTTACTGAGTAATAATAATCTTGTAGCACAATGATTAACCTTTAATTGATTGTAAAAATTGAAAATTTGTGAATTTTGAGAAAATTAGAAAAGTTATAAAAATTAAAGGAATTAAAAAAATATCTGTGAAATTGATGGCTGATGTAGTATTACATATGAAGATCAAATTCTATAAGTTTGAAAGTTGCCATTTATTTCCTTCATCTTCAAAAAAAAAAAAAAAAAAAAAAAAAAAAAAAAAAAAAAAAAAACTAATTAATTACAAAGACAGAAAACATAAAATTTACAAAATCATGATTTTTCCTCTTGTGTATGAGCAAAAATATAAATAAAGGCAAGGTCCGACATTAACAATATTTCTCAAACATAAAGATCAATAAGCCCATGCTACGCTTAAAAAAATTCAAGATTGCCTTTTGATTCCTAGCATAGCAAAAATTGCTTCAAAAACGCAATACATGTTACATTCCATGAGCTATTCCTATTTGAATTCGCGCGCGTTTCTTAAAATATTGCACGATTTTCAAGGTGAAAAAACTAGTGCTGCCATCTATTTTTTAAAGGAATTTAGGATTAATATATATTTTTTTGTTCAAATGAATATTTTTTTTCTACTTTAATTAAAAAAATTCTTGAGGCAAAAATAAACTGAAAGCAAGAATAAAAATTTCTGTATTTAAAATATACTTTATCCATAATATCAAATAATTTAAAAGTTTTAAAACTTTCCTTCACTTTCAAACAAGTGATGGAAATATTGCATTTCACCCTCAACATTTTCTACTATTTTTTTTTTCTCATTCAGGAATAAAAAGGCAAGAATGAAAGTTTCAGTAGTAAAATATATACTTTTAGCTATAAAGTCAAGTAATTTTTAAATTGTCAGAGCTGTCCTTCATGTTTAAACGAGCAATAGAAATATTAAATTTTTTCCCTCAAAAATTTTCAAAAATATATTTTTTTTCTCATTATGGAATAAAAATACAATTACTAATTTACGCCAATATGTTACTTATTATTCATTCCTAATTATAAATAATTTTTAATATAGTCTTTTACTTCCTAAAGCTAATAATCAAAATTGAAATTTCAAGCATGTAGACAAAACCTTGATTTTGCATCAACATTTAATGTAAATTTTAATACTTAAATAAACAATCCTGAAATCTATTATTTTACATTTACTCATAAATAGATATGATCTACTTATACACTGATTTTTATTCAAATCTGTGACATGTCTGCCGCAGTTGAATTGCTCATTTTGTACGGAATGACGCTATAACGAAACTTCACTGTTTAATAACGTGGCAGGAGATATCTAACAATTCAGAAAATGCACAAAATATTTGAAAAGCCAATTACAGAAAATGCTGCCCATACTCGGAAAGTTTAACGAAATCTTTTTTTTTCTTCCCAGTATATGGTGCATAGATGTGCATATCTGTACTATGTACTAGTATGCTAAAATTTAGAACAGTTAGAAAACTCATAAGACAGCTGTAGATTCACCTTTAGAAATTTTCGAAAATAGACAGAAATGAACTTGAATTCTTTAATGCAGCGTTGTATATTATCTACGGGTTTATAAACAAAATATATTAGGTTCAAATGTGAAGTTTTTAACACAACTAAAAACGCATTTCCTGCAATTGGCATTGGTATAAAGCAATGTTTACAGAGTTTTGCGTTGATCTGTACGTGAATTTATTTATATTCTAGAAGCATTATTGCGTATACTATATGCAGTTCAACATCAAATTGAATAACAGAAGTAAAAACCACCATTAAGCAAATCATTCACGTAGAGAGAAATACTTGAGAATTTTTCTGTGCGACCCTGTATATGATCTATAGAATTTATACACATCTCGTAATATCTAAATTTTTGGTTAAACATAGTAACTCACATAAGAGGTCTCAGGTCTCTTAAAATTGGAAAAAAATGAAAAAAAAAAACATTTTCCGCATTTAATATTTTAAAATTTATGTGATTTTAAAACACATTGTTAATTGGGATGAAAGATTTATGTATGTTCTTTCATGTATTTAAAAAATTGCAAGATGTAGAGTTAGCATTTACAAAGGGCTCCAAACTGTCAAACATTTGTCGTGGTGAAAACAGGTTTAACAGCTTACGTGGAGTATTGCAAAATAAATTTAGCAACGAGAATAATTTTTTTTTTCCTAAATATACTTCAGATTGTAGTTATTACCTTTAGCCTAATTAAATTTGTATTTAAATCAATTTTATATTTTTAATACAAAGTTGTACTTAGCTAATACAACATTTTGAAAATTTCAACAGTATAATCACATTAAAAAATATTTTTTTGAACAATAAAAATGAAATTTTAGGTTGAATTTATACTGACTAACATGAAACATGTGTTTTGAAAATTTTACGAATCAATATTCAGAAGTTTTTGAGATATCCTGCGCGTTCTGCCCAATCACGTCATTTGGAAAAAAAAGATTCGTAATTTTCGGAAACGCCGCTTCAGCTCTTGTGCGGGTGTAATTCTAAAAGCCCTAACTTCTGTTCTAATGGGAATTCCAAGGAAATAATTATATCAAAATGTTCAGAAAACATAATCGTTTAACATAAGAAAAAAAATAAAATTTCGAAAATTCTGAAGCTTTAAGAGTCGTGAGACCCCTTAAAGCAATTATCTCTTATAGACAGTAGTGTAAATTAATTATTTTGTGTGTACCTGTAAGGGAGCGATAAATGGTATACGTTCCATATTCTACAGTAACCATTTTTTCACGAAGCTCACTAATGCATGTGAGTTTCATTATGAAGTTACGTAACATCATTTAAGTACACTGCCAACGATTTTTCTCCATAAGCTGTTACGAACGAAAATCTTTGTATGACTTTTTAAGTGAAGAATAAATACTTTGCATATCATTGTCTAAGGAAAGTGTGCTTTACTGCATTTGCAGATTGCATAAAATACAACCATAAACATAATGGGAATTATTAACTCCTCTTAAAACATATTCGTTAAAGGAGGATTAGTTCCTTCATATTTTATACACCATTAATTGGTTTTTACATTACAATGATAAGAAATTCTTTTCTACATTGTAAAAATCTTACAGATGTAAAGATACAGAAATCTGTATGCTTACTAAAATTTTATCTGTACAATATACAAAAAGAAAAGATGTAAATCTACAAAATTATTTTTTGTAAAATTACAGATTTCTGTAGCTTTACAAAAGAATCTAATAAAATTACAGAAATCTTACTAAAATTTTATCTGTAACCCGGGTTGAAGTTACATAAAATGTTTTAGGCATTCCAGTTTTCTAAAAATTCTTAGTTACCTTACAGATTTTTTATTTATGTTGCAAAAGTGTATCTTTTATCTGAATTTTTGTTGTTTCCGTTACATAAAAATGTTCTAGGAATCCCATTTTTCTAGAAAATTCTTAGTTACCTTATAGATATTTTTTTACAGTGTAGCACTATTAATTGCTTTCCGATAATTACATATTTTATAGTAATGATATAAAATATAACCATAAACATAATGGGAATTACTAACTCTTCTTGATTAACTACTATACAACAGACACTCTTTATTTTTTCTCAAAAATTGTAAATTTCATTTGCTACTATTATCTTCTTCGAAAAATATTTTAAACTTCTAATAAATTTGTTTGCAATTTATGAATCCTGCAGATTTCTATTTTCTTCTTAAGCAAGGTAAATCTATTTTTATTAATCAATTTTAACTGAATGCCGATAGGATACAAAAGTCATTGAAGTAATCAGGTTTTCACCCAGTTTAGCAATTGAATTATATTGCGTATAATTCATTGGTACACAAGCATAAAAGTACTTTTTTTTTCTTTTCTATTAAGCGATTATATTTGTACTATACTGTCTGAGTTAGTATAATGTGTATCTTTGGTTCAATCATTCATTTAAATTTTGTAGAAATTTTCAATATTTTCTTTAAAAGCGTATTTTTAAAAAGTGCATTTATTTATTTATTTTAATAGAATTTATAAGTATATAACATTTTCAATTATAAATGTAGAAAACGAAACATGCATCATTTTTAAACAAAATGTTCATTTATTTTTTATGAAATTGATAAACATTGATAGTACATAGAAGATTTAGAAAAGCCTTTTTTTTCAACTTGCTTGCTTCAGATATTTATGAAACTGATTGACTATATTTTGTATAAAATTAAATTCTTTATGCATGCTCAATATTTTCTAATATTTCTTCTTTTCTACTGATGGAACTTTCAATGTTGATTCTAAAAGCATCCACCATGTTTTTAATTTTAATCGTTTAATCACAGAAAGGTTGATTTCTTTCGCCGGAGAAAATGACGACGTATTTAAAATAAAATTTGCATTATTATTCATTTTGGAGACAATTACATTAAAAATAATTAAAGACTTTGTTTGAGATTATAAAATTAAACTGATTCTGGTCAAAAAAAAAAAAAAAAAAAAAAAAAAACATTTTTACAATCACCGTTTTTTTTTTAATTATTTAAAGTTTTTGAAAAAATTGAAATTTTTAAAAACTTTTATAACATTTTTCATTTTTAATATTTTTTAGTTATTTTAAGTTACTTATAGCCATTGGATTATTGGGAACAAAAGCTAGTATGGAATTTAAGATGTAACTTTTATATAAAATTTTATTTATTTTTGTAGTGCGAAACCTGAAAAAAACACGACAATTTTGGAAATATTGGCTTTGACATTAAAAAAAAAAAATAACTATAACCCTCAGGACCTAAATCCATACTAATTATTGTAGTACAGATAAATGTAAGTGTCTGCAAAAAATTTCAAGACTCTATCTGCAACCGAAAACAAGCCTTGGGGATTAGCAAACACTAACATCAACAAAAATAAAAGTTTGAGAAAATGCATTTAAAGTTTGTAAATGAATACTCAGAACATTCTGAGAACACTCAGAAAAATTCAAATATCTTTAAAACTATTTGGATTTCAGATCTTCAATTTGAAGTCGTGATTCACAACCGTATGGACCACTGAAATAATCAATAAAAAATATTCGATATTTTTGTCATTTTTAGGGTACTGTGTTCAGTTGTGTCATATTTCCGTATTTCACCCCTGATATGTCTTTATATCAAATTAATTAAAAATCAGCACAATTCTAAATGGAGAGGTAGCACAGATGCGTTATAACTTTTAATTACCATTTAACTAAAACAGATCACTTCACTATATGAACGACATACATCATAGAACAGACTACAATTGAACATTTACTCTGGTACTTGTTTATCATGAATTCTTGATAGAAATTGCGTGGTGCTGCCATCTGACCTTACAAATTTAATTTAGAAACAACACAATTCCAACTTTTCTTTACAATCGTGGACCCCACTAGTGGCCGAGAGGTTCTGCTCGAAGCTGGTAGACGGGAAGTGCTGGGTTCGAACCCAATCGCGCCCGTCGGCCTAATCGTTTGGAGTTTTCGTGGCTTTCTTCGAACCTTGGATTTCCAAGCGTAAAAATGGGTTAGGTTCCCTTAGAAAGTCCCCCCACGGAGAGCACCCCCCCCCCTTGGTCCTATATCCCTCGTGCAGATAATCGGCCGTTATAAATAACACCTTTGCGATCGTGTTGATTACTGTTGCCATAAACAATTCGAAAATATACTTAAATTCAGAGTGCAATTGTCAAAACAGCCTTTTTGGCTGTAAATCTGTTTATGAAATTATTTTTCAATGGTGTTATTGGATTTGCTACATAAATTTAGACGATATAATTCCAGCGTTACTCTATGACACAAGAACAGTCTTACTTTTTTGAAATATAATGGAAAAACTAAAGATGGGACAAAAACTGATTTAATACAATGTGGATGTTTTTTAAAGTATGACACATTTAAACAACACTTTTAAAGTTTTGTGTTGAATTATTTATAAGCTTTCCGAATATTTAAATCTAAAAGAAAATACAAAAGAAAGTAGCTTCGAGTGGAAAGAAAACAACTTATCAAATTAGCAATTGTAAAAACAAATATGCTATAATGCTAATAGAAAAACTAGTTTTAAAATGAATACATACTCTGCGAAAACGATCATTTTTTATACATTAAATATTTTTCACTTTGTTAATTTTTAAATGACATATCTGATGCTATTTTCAAAACTTGATTGTAATATTAATGTTTCTTTAAAAAAAAATTTTGCTTGAACGATATTTAATAAAAATATATTTTAGTATCTTTGAAACAAAATTGAAAAAATATATCTTTGATCTAAAATTCTGCAATTAATAAAATGCAACGATAAATTTCTAATATGACTATTTACTTCTTTATAACCTTTACTAGAAATAATATTTTTAAATATGTGTTAAATAAAAAGTAAATGTATGTAAAATACAAAAAATCTTTCATTTACTTTCTATTCTATTTTTAATTAATAAAGTTCAGACAATGAATTTCATAACAATTTACTTCGATAAATAATTAAAAGCACTAGAACAATTTTTCGCTTAATGTTAATATTAAAAAATCCCTAACATGGGACATTTTTATTTTTTATTTTATTTATTTTTTTTTAAGTTACAACGCTAAAGAAAAAGGTAGTTACATTAAATTCTAAATGCTTCTAGAATCCAATCCAAATATTTCTTTTTATTATGATTTGTTAAATTACAAAATGAAAATTGTAAATCTTTGCTGATATTACAAATTTTCTTATTCCCTACAAACATCCACACTTCGATGCTTATATGGGAATATTTTCCAAATCTGAATAAAATTTTATGATATATTAGCTTCAAAAATAAAAGCTTCGCATAAAAAAAAATTCATTTACATACTAAATGATTTTTTCCCCGACTCTTTTTGAATATCATTAATTCTTCCTTAAACAGGCATTTACTTATGAAGATGGTCAAAGATCAAAGATTTGCACTATTAATGAAAACAAAAGTCTGTTAAATAACAAAAATTCTACTGGTAAACATATATCTTTTGTTAGGCAAATTTACTTGGAATTAAATACAAAGATTCTGTTTAAGAATAAGCTGTACATTTATATATTTAACAAAACTAAAAATCTTATACATTTACAAGCAAAAATAAAAATGAAGACGGTTGTGATTTTTCTTAATACTTTCAGAAAGTTTTAAATCATTTCATACAAGTATTTCATGCAAGTATTTCATACCGACACGTTACAGCAGAAACGAGCGAAAAATATCTAAAAATTATCTAAGACATTATTGTTACGAAGCCATTTAATGAAACAAAACATGTATATCTAGTCGATATAACTAGTCTTTTATCCCTTCTAGGTTCACAGAATGAGTGTCAAACTTAATAACAATTCTAAGCATTGGAGGTTCCGCTTTAGGCTGACCACCTGAACGGTGCTTATGGTATATAGCACCTCGTGGACATTAGTTAAAAGCAGAGTTTGGTACTGCCTGTTATGATCTTTAACGGATTGTAGAGCTTTAAAACTTAGTTAGCCATAATGAGGCTCTAAATTGGGTTGAATTGGATTATATCTCTTGATCTCTGTACAAATATCCCATTACAAACCACAATTTCTTGCGCAACTCATTGCATAAAAAGTGCAAATTAATAATCGGGAATCTTCATAAAATATTTCTTTTTTACCGAGAACTAGTATATATTTTCTAAGAATATGTGTTTTTCTTTTATGTTTAAACTGTTTTATTAATAGTGTAAGCTCTAGTGTAAGCTCTATACTGATGTCCGCCCTATATGATCTAAGTACTAAAGCACCGATTCCCATTCTTTGCTGTTTCACATTCCCCTTTCTTCATTATTTCATAAATGCGTATCCGTTCTCGACTAAACCCGGTCCCAAAAACATCCCTTTTGTTCGTTAGTAAAGTTTTTATGTTAGTTACTAACGCCAATTGCTAATGTTACACTGTAAAAAATTTAGTGTAACGTCACTATATAAAACTGGTTGCAGCCTTGCTGCCGGAGTAATTTAACCGATATAACTGGTGCTCGTTACACCATAGTAATGTCAATTCTAAAATGTTTAGTATGGTACAATAATATACTAGTTATATCAATTTACGTTACACCAGCTATATCAGTAATATGCTCCATAAAACTGGTAGCACCATGCTCTCACCAGTGTTATGTGGTAAAGTTACACCAACTTTTAAAGTGTACTTACTAATACACCACTTTTAAGTATTCTAGCTTTAAATTATTTACCCATTTTGATACACAAAAAGATATCAACATAAAATCGTTCAAATCAAAAAACATTAGTCAAAGGATTTTAATATAGTAAGAAAAGGAATCTACACACATTATTGCATCTTACTGATGTGATGCAGCATTACAATAACACTATTAGTATTTTCTATTTTCATATTTATAAAATCTAGTCTAAAATTTTGTTTTTTCATATTTTTAGAAGGATACGAATATTAAAACAAAAGCTACTTGGGAAAAGAAATACACAGTACAATAAAACGAAAAGAGCTCAGTTAAACTCATGGCATTGAGCTCACAGGCAATTCCCATTAATTGTATATTATGCTCTTATTTCAAAGACGAATGCCCCTCGTAAAATAAATTAAAGAGAGATTAGACGCCACCCCTTTGTTTTCGATGTGTATACTTAACCAATGAGCCTCCAAATCTCATCAGGGAAGTGCCTTATCAGAATAATCCGGTATACCAACATTGAAGCAAATTGGATAGATAAACCCATTTATCTAAATTAAGGGGTATTAGCTCCCCTTTCCCCCATTTATACTTAAACAATGAAGCGCCAATTCTAATCAGTGAAGCTCAATATCCGAATTATCCGGTAGATCGGATTCTGATAATTCAATAATAGCAAATCTGATAATTCTGCATGAAAAACACTTTTATCTAACAAGGAGAGGGTCAACCTTGTTAATCACAGATTTTGATTATTTTAATATGTGTTGTAAGGTAGAGACCCTTAGTGTCAGGTTCAATGGATTTTATCCAACGCTCCTTAGTTCTTGAGAAACTAGGGGTGGGGGGCTCTAATAATAGTACACAACTTAAATACTTACTTTGCAACTTCAATGATAGGAACTTGGTATAGTGTTTGCGGCTGATCCGTGGGCCCGGGTTCGACATCTGAATACGCTACATTTGTTTTTCTCTTTTTCTTTTGTTTTATAAATATACTTGTAAGTATAATTAATAATCTCATTGTCAATTAAAATTTATAAAATTGTATATCAATCATAATTTTAACCTATTTAATTTTTTTACTTTTAACTAAATAGTTGTATAAAACATCATAAAACTGTTATTTTTTTTAAATCACTTTTAAAGTATATTTCATATATTCTTTATCGATGCAATGATACAGAGCAATTGCGTCAATTCGTGATTTTAAAGAAACATCATTTACGCATTGCTTTAACAAAGGAAGTGAATGCTATAATACTATTATTCTGTTTTTAAAATAACAAGCATAATTATATTAAAAATTAGCATCAGAATTAAATTACAACCGATTTTTTGCATATTAAAGATTTTTTTATTTGTAATACGTATGCTTGCGCTTTCAATGATTTTGCTTTCACATTTATCTTCTTTCTGCTTTTATTTTTATTTCATTTGAATATTCCTTTATTTTATCATAACTAGATAGCACCACAACAGATTTTGCCACATTTTTGGATTTTTTATCATTCAATAATAGATCCAATTTCTTTTTAAACCTCTTAAAAAGATGAGAAATAATAGTTTAAAAAAAATGATAAAGTTATGTTTGTTAACATTATATTTAATGTATGATATTAAAATCTGTAATTCTAATTATTAAATTATAATTGAAAGTATATTTATAAAACAAAAAATGAGAAAAACAAATGTAGCGCGTTCGGGTACCGAACCCGGGCCCGCAAATCAGCCAGCAAACGCCGTACCAACTGAGATACGACCAACCTATCATGGCGCTTGCAATGTGAGTATTTAAGTTGTGTACTATTATTAGACACCCCAGTTTCTAAAGAACTAAGGAGCGTTGGATAAAATCCGTTGAACCTGACACTAAGGGGTGTCTATCCTACAACATATATTAAAATAATCAAAATCTGTGATTAACAAGGTTGGCCCTCTCCTTGTAAGAAGAGGGGTTAACCCCCGTTCCTCTTTTATACTTAACCAATGAACTCCAAAAACTAATCTGCGAAGCGCTTTATCTGAATGAAACTAGAAAAAAATTGAAGCAAATCGGATATTTCAATTGCGTTACATACATACACACATACATACATACGCACATACGTGCATACGTACATACAGAACCTGCGGGCACATTAGCTTCCTAGGCTTTGATAGCCTGTGAGCTAAAAAGTGATAATTTTTCAAAAGGTGAAAGGGGAGTGGTACAGACATAACCTCTCATGATTTAGGATGTGCTAATTCCAACGAATGTTTTATTAATTAACTAATTACTAAGGTTGTGTCGTTTCCTTTATTCGACTAAAAGCTAATTGTAGTATACAGAAGTCTTTCTTTGTAAACGGAAATTCTACAATTTTTTTTCTTGAGTTTACTATCTAATATTTTATTTTTGCATTTTTTGCTATTACCGAGGAAATTTTGATGATCCGCTAACTGGTCCGCCGCATATCCCGTGGGGGGAGGGGGTGGGGGGGGTAAGCATACAGAGGTTGTGAAACACTGACTTATATCAAAATGGATGTATTTTCTCATTTTCTTCTAATATTAATTAGAATTTGAATATTGTTATAGGATCTTTGGGACTGGTGTGCTTATAACACAAGAATTAGAATTACAGCTCTAACTATTTAGATACACTATTTTGTTTTTTGACATAAAATAAATTCCTCTTTAAAATTTTTATTAAAAAATTCTTTTGTCAGTATTTATTTAATTCTCTTAAAATAAAAGCAGTCCCAATTTGAATTATTTTTTTTTTTTTCAAAATGTTAAATCCTTTTATTACTAAAACATCTTTTATTAAAATCAATACCGATGGCTCTTGAATTACATCACTTTTATTCTTAAATCATAGAAAATAAAAGCTATGAGTATAAGAAAGCAATTTCGCCCGCACATACAATTTTATGCAAAATTGGTTGTAAATTATAAGTATAAAAAAAAGGAACTCAAAGGCAAATAAATATTAAGAATCTATTTCTTTTACAATGAGGAACAAGTATAGAATATCATTTTACAAGATTACGGCATGATTGGTGTAGTAAAATTACATTCCTGATTTTCTTTCCTCTCTTTTCAATAATAGCAATTTGAATCAATATCTAGTAATCTTTTTGAAATGCGATACGTTATAAAATAACGTATAAAATATCATGAAATAGGATACGTTACTAATGTTATTTTTGTTTTATTACAAATTCAAAAACCGTATTCTACTTACGAATATAGAAATAATTTATATTTATAGAGTCTTTTCTTTTCAAAACTAATCTTGTATTATTACATCTATTCTATTATATATATATAATACAAACGGAAATTTCGTTCCGAACGCCGAGATTTCGAGTTCTACCGCATGGATTTTGACGGAACTTATACCGTTAGATAGGTATCGTTTCAGGGAAGGTTTTAAGCTATAACACATCATTCTACCTAGATTAGTTATAGAATTATTACGGAAAATTCTTTTATATTGAACTTTGTAACTTCATATTTCCTTAAATATCTGGGCTCCTATTGGTCGTAGAGCTTAGATCTCGCGCCAAAAGTAGCTCCGAAGCACCCAAGCAAACTTTTCCCCGCGATTATTTTGCCGTCTTCCGATTTCCTCTAACTCTATTAGGGGCCCGCGTAGGGCCCCTTTAACATATTTTTCGTAGTAATTTCAGCAATTATCTTACATTATTCGTTAAGACCGCCACCCTCCCGATTCATGTATCTACGGAAAGGTTGCACGAAGGAGTTTCGTTCGGATACGCTTTCGTTAAGAATAGAGTGCGCTCCCTGGTGGTGGAATGTGGAACTAACATAACGCGATATTGTTAAAATTGGGAAATCTAACAATGCGATCTGTTTTAAACTTTGAGATAGTTCATAACACATAATCTATTATCTATTCTATTATATATATATATATAATCTATTATCTATTCTATTATCTATTATATATATAAAATCCAAACGGAAATTTCGTTCCGAACGCCTAGATTTCGAGTTCTACTGCATGGATTTTTACGGAACTTATACCGTTAGATAGGTATTGTTTCAGGGAAGGTTTTAAGCTATAACACATTATTCTACCTATATTAGTTTTAGAATTATGACGGAAAATTCTGTTATTTTGGGCGATAAGGTTACCATTTTATTTCTTGGCGAAATTCATCGTTGATAAAAAAAAATTCAAACGGCTATTAAACCTCGAAAAATAAAAGAAAAACTGTTACTAATTTTATTTAAATGAAAAAAAAAAGAAAAAAAGAAAAAGAAAATCCGTTTCAATGAGTGATAATATTAAAAAACGGAAACATTTAATCAAAACCTGAAAGAAATATTTGTAATGCTTAAAAATTAATTTAATAAGAAATATTACACTTGATACGCAATATTTGGCTCTTTATCGCTTGCGTTAGATATGGAAACGAATCAGAAAATTTGATTAGATGAAATTTTAACATTTTCTTTCTGTTCTGCTCTTTTCTTTTTTTTTTATACCTAATTGTCCCATCACGTGACTTAAAGAAGAAACAAGCAGATGTAATTATGAGTCACATGTGTAATTACTATTTGTTTCTTTACAATTTTTTATTTTTCTTTTGTCGCCAAACGATGTGATTTTAAGCCAAAAATGCATAAGCGTGACATTAGCTTGAGGATGTTCTCACAAATGGTGTTTTTTTAGGTGAAAGAGATCATTTTTTGGGTACATTTTCATATTCAATTGTAACTTATATAGATATCAGTTAATATTTTAAAAATGGAATCGAATGCTTAAATTTCAGTGTGAATCTCTGCCACACATACATATTGTAAAATAATTTCATACTTTTTAAAATGTTTTTCGCCGTAATTCCGAAAGCATGTGATATTTATAAACTCGAACTCAGATCAACGAATATTACCCATTTTATATAAGCAAATATTATCTATTGTTTATTTCATTTTTTCTCAAGTCATATCGCCAATTTCATTTATAGGAAAATTCACAGATTCGAAATCTAGGAAATAAAGATAATTTTTAAGGAAATTTATGTTTTAATACGTTATTACTATCGAAAAATTCAACATTTTGAAAAAAAAAATACAAGTCTTTTGTAATTCGTCATTTCTTCTTCGTCTTTCTTCGTACTTTCTCCTCTGTTATGTAATATTTCAAATGATATTGGACTAATTTTCGATCATCGATTCACCGCAAAATGGAATATCTAATATAGTATATAAAATAAAGTCTGGATTAGGTGACTAATTAACGCACAGCGCAAACTACTGAACCTAAAATCTTGAAAATCGTGGTAAAAATACTTCTTATGACATAGACTTCTGCTAAGAAAGGACTTTCTAAAGTGTCACCCCTAATGGTTTTTGCACGTGGAGGGAAAAAAATCGAATATAAAAATTATGCGTCAAATGATAGCCTATTTTAATGTAGTTTTGTATGCTGAATCGAATGCTACCAAATAAATTTTTATAAGCCAACAGTTCATGGCACATTTCATATTTTTCTAATTTGGCGGTGTCTTTGGCATCTAAACCTCAAAATATCTATCATTACATCCGTTACTCTAGCAACGGAAAAAATTCAAATCAACCCTTTTGGCTAAAAAATAAAAACGGCTCTATGAGTTTGAAATAAAAATGCAAGCATCTTAATTTTTTTAAAAAAATAGTGATTTTATGTAAAATAAAAGGAAAAAAATTACTGAGAATTTAGCGTTATAAAACAAAAATGGAAAATGCACTACTTAGATATTCCGTCGACCAAAAATTTATCGTCAAACTATAAGATTAAATGCCAATAATGGTTGATCGTAAATATCAAATTCACTTGAATTTAAACAAGCTACACGTGTTTACGTCATCAAGTGATTTTAATTTCGACGTTTTATTTGTATTTTTATTAATGTTATACTAATTTATTTGTTATTTCGTTATTTAAAATAAAGATTATGTCAATTTATATAATTTGGCGAATGGTTTGGCGATTTATATAATTTGGCGAAATTGGTCGACGGGATAACAAGTAGTACCAATGAAAATATTTAAGTATGAAAGCAATGTTTGTAACGACTTAAAAATTATTTTCATATATATAAACTCGGTTTATGGCGCCAGATGCCGTCATCCGAAGAATCTACAAAAGTCTTTTTCCATTTTTTCCGGTCATAGGTTCCTCAATGAAAGAAATTGGAATTGGAATAATATTGTGCGATTTATAAATTGCTCCTCGATAAGAAGAAAAAATGGGTTCATTTATAACAACCGTGCGCACATTTCGCTGATAGCATTTTTAAAATTCCCAGTAGCAGTAGTTACATTTTGCGTATGTAAATTAAAAATATTTTTTTGTTTTTAATTATGGCATTATTTCCTGTTATTGTTTATCTTTTCAGTTTTTTAAATGAAATTAGTATAAGGCATGCATTTTAAATGAAATGAGTGAAAGGTTTGTGTTTTAAATGAAAATAATAAAATAAGAATATGCTATGAAAAGAATCTTTATTGATTTATTATCTGCGCCCGGCTGACATAAAAATATCACAAAAGCCACATATTCACTTTTCTTCGAGTAGTTGCTCATGAGAATTTAAGTTAACCTTCCGTATTCGGATACTTAACATATTGGTGTATTAGCTTTAATGTTGAAAGCATCGTTTATGTTTGAAGCGAAAACTTTACTATTACACAAAATCGCATCATCATCATCTACTATATATTTACAACGGAAATTTGTATTTCATTCCGATTGTTTATAATACTATCGTAGGATATACCACAATTAGTTAGGTAATAATTTTGGAAAGGTTTTAGTGTGTACATATTGTTCAAGGGTACTTAGTTATAGAGCAACAGTAAAAGTTCAAAAATTAAGTGAACCTGATTATGAAAGTTTAGCCTTTTTAAAAAAATCTACAGACCATATTTTGTTACAAGTGGCCCTGTTGCATGACTTTTAGGAATGGTGTTAGTATATACGATTTCATTATATGTTGATTAGTTACAGAGGTATTAATTCCTGTTGTCATAACGGTCTCATTACCCGACCATAAGTGCGCTGTTTATAATCAACTAAAACAATTACTTCTTAATTGCTAAATTTTGTCCAACGCTTAAGATAACATTATATCGCAATGGCGTTCGCATCGTTTTCAGTGATGAGCAAGGTCAAGCTGAAGATCCATATTGTTTAAAATACAAGTTTAAATTCACCATTTAGTTTAATCCAAAGTCCATTTGGAAATATTGACCAGCGCAGCGGGCATAGCCTGCTAGTATATATATATAATCCAAACGGAAATTTCGTTCCGAACGCCGAGATTTCGAGTTCTACCGCATGGATTTTTACGGAACTTATACCGTTAGATAGGTATCGTTCCAGGGAAGGTTTTAAGCTATAACACATCATTCTACCTAGATTAGTTATAGAATTATTACGGAAAATTCTATTATTTTGGACTTTGTTACTTCATATTTCCTTAAATATCTGGGCTCCTATTGGTCGTAGAGCTTAGATCTCGCGCCAAAAGTAGCTCCGAAGCACCCAAGCAAACTTTTCCCCGCGATTATTTTGCCGTCTTCCGATTTCCTCTAACTCTATTAGGGGCCCGCGTAGAGCCCCTTTAAAATATTTTTCGTAGTAATTTCAGCAATTATCTTAAATTATTGGTTAAGACCGCCACCCTCCCGATTCATGTATCTACGGAAAGGTTGCATGAAGGGGTTTCGTTCAGATACGCTTTCGTTAAGAATAGAGTGCGCTCCCTGGTGGTGGAATGTGGAACTAACATAACGCGATATTGTTAAAATTAGGAAATCTAACAATGCGATCTGTTTTAAACTTTAAGATAGTTCATAACATATAATCTATTATCTATTCTATTATATATATATAAAATCTATTATCTATTATATATATAAAATCCAAACGGAAATTTCGTTCCAAACGCCTAGATTTCGAGTTCTACTGCATGGATTTTTACGGAACTTATACCGTTAGATAGGTATCGTTTCAGGGAAGATTTTAAGCTATAACACATCATTCTACCTAGATTAGTTATAGAAGTATGACGGAAAGTTCTGTTATTTTGGACGATAAGGTTACCATTTATTTCTTGGCGAAGTTTTTTGTTGTTGAAAAAATTGAAACGGATATTACACTTGGAAAAATAAAAGACAAAAAACTGTTACTAATTTTATTTAAAATCTTTAAAAAAGAAAAAAAAAGAAATCCATTTTAATGAGTGATAATATTAAAAAACGAATATATTTAATTTAAAGATGAAAGAGAATGTTCGTAATACTTAAAGAATTACTCAGTTGAAATATTGCAATTGGAATAATATTTGGCGATTTATCTTTTGCATCAGGTTAAGAAAAATGCATCTGAAAATTGTTAAAATGATATCAAGGAAGTTCCCCATAAGCGCATGCTCAGCATTATTTGAAAAAAATTATAGAATATTCTTCTCATAAATATATATATATCCATAAAAAAATCGGCAGAACCTCTATTTAGCATTCCTAAAAAAACAATGAAAATTTCATTTTTTGCGATTTAGCGCTGGATGGCGACACGATAAAATTTTGAATAATACTATGATAAATATTCTTTAAGAAAAACTTTTTCAACTCTCGATACGAAGTTAGTTTAAGTAAGTTTAACTTAAATAAATACATATTTATAACTGCAGTTTTGTCATATACATTTATATATGTAACAATGAAATTTAAAGATCGTATTTATGCCGTTTACAATGAAATTTAAATGGATTAAAAGTGTTTCAAACTCAAATTAATGTCCGATTCTGAGCATTGGCAATTTGACTTCGATATTGTTAGTGTCAGAGACAACAAGAGAGTTTAATTGCCATGGAAACAACAATTTAATATGGAAATGTTTAATGATAGCATTCTTAATTAAAATACCCTTAAAACTTATCCAGCCGGTGACACCGTATAAAATTAAATAGCTCAATACAAGTAACACGCAATTTGCATATATTATATAAGTTTACAGCAAAAATAGTAAACTAATCCACAGTTTAAGTTTAAATTCATTGAGCATTAGGTATTTAATTACTTATTTAACAAGGAATTTATAAATGCATTTCAATCTCTTGCATTTGGCGAGGAAACCTATTGGTTCGCCAAAGAGCGTCGAGCGTTCGTCTGTTCGCGCCAAATACTCAAAAAAAATTTTTTTTACAGATTTTCTACTGTGATTCGACCGCTATATTTTTACCGATCTTTTTTACATACATGAGTCATTTTATTAGCATTTCCTTTTTCAATATATTTTGAGTATGCGTTTTAAGGAGACCTTCCTTGTGAGTAACAATTTTTATTATTATTATTATTATTATGTATCTCTTACAGAAAAAACTAGCAGATGTAATTATAAAAATAATGATATTACATAAATAGCAGTTAATATTATAAAAGTGGAGTCAAATATTTAAATTTTAATGCAAACGTTTGCCCCCCCCCCCCACACACACACATATTATAAATAATTTAATTTCAGATATTTAAAATATTTTTCGCGTACTTTACTACGGATACATGCTATTTTGTTTTTCCCCAAACTTATGACTTTTATAACCTCGAACTCAGATCAACAAATATTGTCCACTCTCTCTCTCTCTCTCTCTCTCTCTCTTTTTTTTTTTTTTTTTTTTTTTTTTTTTTTTACATATATCGCCAATAATTCTTTTAGAAAAGTCTACTGTTTCAAATGTTAAGTACTAAAGATTATTCTTAAGAAAATTTATGCAATTTTGCGTTATTAAAACCACAAAAGAAAATATTTTGCTTACTGAATAAAAATTGCTTACTGAAATACATTTTCGATTGTCTTTTTAATTCGTCATCCCATTTTCAGTTTTTTTTTAAGGTTTTTGATATTGGATTAATCTTTCGTAATCAGGTTACCTGCTAATTAGTGTTTTTACTGAACTATTTAGATGTTTCTTTTATATTTGAAAGAGTCAGATCAGTGATCAGACAGTGACTGTCAGACAGTGATCGCGATTGTAGAAGATTACATGAAATTTGTACTTAGCTATTAGTAAATTTATGTTTTTTCATTATGAAGCAAACGGAAAACAGAAGATTTATTATTATATATATTTTTATTTGCAGTTATTTTACTGTCACTAAAAAATAAATACTTGGGAAAAAAATTTGAAATTCCAATGGTGGCTGGTGGAACAATATTTGTTGATTTATCATTTTAGCCTGGATAAGAAAAAAAGTATCTGAAATGCAGATAAAATTGAAAATAGAAATTATTATAAAGCAAGTTCTTCCAATCCTATTCGCTAAATCCTATTCGCTAAACTGAGGAAAAAATTAACGATTTTAAATTTATTTAGGCAGCAGACTGAAGAATAATGTAATTTTGAAAATAAAAAGTGTATTTATTTCTCCGTGTTATTGCACTCTTTAGAGAAATGAAAAAAGGTCTTCGGTGCATCAAAAAGATTATTTCGTTATATTATAAAGTGTTAGGTTATTAAGTTTTGTATAACTGACTTTATTTGTCATTTACATAGAGTATTTTTGGCTAAAGATCTATAATTCAGCCAACAGCAATTTGACTTTATTTAATGGGATGTAGTCTGGCACATAATTACGTATGTTTTACGTGTGTTAACTCTGGTAAATTTGTAACCATATAGTTTGCAAACACTTCTAATGTTTGCCGTAAAACTTAGCTGTGCACCCGATTATGGACGATTCGGAAGATTTTGATTGGATGAAAACAAGTGGTTTATTTTTCTATCACAATGAGTTATCGAGGTTTTTTTTCAGGTTAACAGTTACATAATTGCAAGTGGTATATATATAAAAAGGAAATGGTAATGAAAATGACATTATTTTAATTTTATTCAAACACTTCATTTTTAAATATCCACTTTTATGTGATTCACATTTCTTTTAATGAAAGTTAAAGACTTTTTGTGTGCAAACAATTTATTACATTTTTTTTTCCGTATTTACTCTGTTGTAATCCGAAGATAGAAAACTGCAGTAGACCTGCTAGAAGACGGGTATTACAAAATATAATGCAACGTAGAGAGTAATTGTATTTAAGCTACCAGAACCACACAAAGCACCAAGCTGAGAAGCCCGGAGTTCAAGAACTATCAAACGAAAGTGAATAATCCGAACAGAAGTAATGTTCAGTGGTCACTCTCTGCAATCATTGTAATTATCTCTCCTTTTAGTAGTGTAGTGACTAGAGAACATTTTAACATTTCTGATTATCACAACGGCCGTATTTTCTTCCAAACCTCTACTTTAAATATATACTGTAAAAAGAATTTCTTCTGAATAGTCCGAATTTTGCCTAACCCATAAGATATTATAATAGCTAAATAGCGTTCGCATAGTATTCAGCAAATGCGGAAAGATTTTCTCGGTGAAGGTCCATATTAATTTAAAATACAAGGTCGAATTCATAATTTTTTTTGATCAATGATCATTTGGAAAATGGACCAGCGAAGCGGGTGTAGCCTGCTAGTATATATATATAGCAAAACAGATTTGTGTTGTAAAAAGTGCAGTGATTAATAAAGAAATTCGAATTTCTCTATAAAGATAAAACAATACTGTATAGGAGCATATAATATTAAAAAATAAATTAAACCTAGCAACAAAGGTTTTATGAATATTTAAAATTAGGATATACCAATTATATTTTGTAATCATTTTATTCTACTACCCTCTAATTGTTCAGTGAAAGAGCAAGATTGTATATTGTTTCTGACTTATCTTTTAACAATTCTAAGAATAGAGGTTCCAGGTTCAAATAAAAATAATTAATTATGTATTGAAGATAAACCTTTTTAGCAATAAACATTACTCCATGTTTTTAAACTGTAAAGTTACCATAATGTGGATAAAACGCATACTGCCGTGAAAATTGAATCTCAGTAAAGGAAATACATCGGTCTTGACAGTACGATGAGTACACAATAGAGATATCAAACGGCACTTAAGAGTTACGTTTTTGTGTATGTTAAAGAATACATATTCATAACGTAAGAAACAAGAAAAGTGCATTTGCAGAGTAACTGTCACTATAAAATACACAAACTTTCAGAAAAAATCGATATTGTATCTTTAAAATAAAAGATAAACAGCTTCAAATATATACATCGAAATATGTTTTCATTCCTAGGTAAAAAATACTAACAAATGAAATATTTTAAAATATGTATGTAAAATATGCATGTAATTTTTTGCTAGAAACATTCATTATTTTAAAAACTATGTTTCTTGAGTTAATACTGATATTCTTTTGCGTTATTCCACGATATATCTTTTGAAAGTATTATATTGTATCCCTGTGTACTCTAACGGAAAATGCTAGAGAAATATTCTGATGAATTATTCATAAATGTTGATTAGATTCTGCTGAGAGCATAAAATAATGCTTTAACCCTTGCGCTTGATGCTTTTTTTTTAAATGTATAAAACTGCATTTATGATAATCTTGGTTATAGAAAATTATTCATAAGTACCTTCAAAATTTGAAATATTGTTTTTTTTTCATAAATTTATTCAACCACAAATGCAACGTCTGGAACGTAATTTGTAACGAAGATATCTCAAAGTAATATGGTATAAATTATTAAACGTAATACGTAATGATTTATTCTATGATGATAAAAATCTACTGTAAATAATGGAAAGAAGAATGATTTTTTACATGTTTTATTACAATTTTAATTTCGTTTGAGTAATTTTCATTTTTCTATATTAAAAATTCTTTTAAAATACGATAATGATCTATAATAAGGATTTGTGCCCCAATCTTATAAAAAAAATCATTAAGAAAACTTCAAAGCGCAATTTTAAATTTTCGGAGCATTGTATTCTATTCATAATCTTTTATCAAAATAATTATGAAGTGGAATAATATATGAACTATAGACTCAATTTTCTCCATTTTTGTTAACCCCTTGAGGGGCGGTAGAATAAAATATATCCCAACTAATTTAAGCAAGATTATCACCAGAAAATTTTAACTAAATTTTTATACTTTTAACTTTGGAAGAAAATCGTTTAAAAATTACTTTTCGTTATTTGAAAATAAAATATTTCGATTATTCCGGTAAGAATTCAATATTTAAATGCATTTTTGCTTGCCGCTCAAGGGCTTAAAGAATTTGAAATTTAATTCATGTTAGACTCGAATTTTAATAAATATTCTTTGATTACTATTAAATGCAGAATAGAGTTTTTCGTAAATATACTATATCTATAATAAAGAAAAGTTTAAATTTTTAAAATAATACGGTGGTTTTATTTTTATAATGTATTTATAATATATGCACGATAATGTAAATGTGTGTTTAATAAAATATTATAACAGGAAAACGTGCGAATTTTGAAAAAATAAAAATAAAAGAAAGAAAGATAGCAGGCAAAATATATATATATATATAACAGTATTTTTATTTTCATGAAGAGTTTTCTATAATTCGACAGAAATAACAATTTTCTCATACATTATGTATAAATTGTTTAATCATATGCTGTAAGAAATGTGTTACGTGTGAAATTTAAAATACTGAACAATATCAGAATTTCATGTCATTAAACAGCTTTTGATACAGGAGTTTGCATTTTATCATTTTAAATCGTTCTAAATAAGTTGAAAAGTTGTTATGAATGGGGTTCTATGAAAGTACACTTTCACAGAATATGTATGCTGAAAATAATTTATAATCTTATTCCAAATAACATAACTATTTTCATTCTGACTATTTCACGCAATGCTTTTTTGTGTAAACTCTTTAACATATACATATACGTAAATCGATTTCATATCTCTTATAATAATTATAATTTAAACAAGACTGCTTTAAATTCGTAATACAGATAAAAAATTCTTCAATTTTTAATGCATAGTATGTCTTGAAATAATATCAATTTTAATATTAAATATAATTCATTCAATGATACACTAAAAAGACATATTAAGAAAAGAACATTTTATAACAACTGACATTTTAAAAATCCCCTCCTAAAATAGAAAAATAAACCATGTTTAAAACTGCAAAATGTCTTGGAAACATTTTTGATGAAACAAAACTCATATTACCAATTTTAAAACATCTTATATATTTTGTTTATTTTGTTTACCGTTTATTTTAGAAGAAAAAAAAATAATGAAATATTTCTTTCTTAAAATTCATAAAAAGGTAAATTTATTTCCCAATAGAAAATGGAAGCGTCTTAGAATTAGTGGCTTTCAGTAAAGAGATATATTTTCAAAAATAATACAGACGAGTAGATTTTCGATTAAAGAAAATATTCATAAATTGCAAAGTTACTTCATCTCTCGCATATTTAATAAAAATATGTTCTGAAACGTTCTTCATGATTGCATTTTATTCTGTCGATGACAGCGTAAATATTTCATTTATATATAATTTGATAGACAATTACTTTCAAAAAATATAGAAAAAAAAATTCTAGTTAATCACTAAAGACATGGACGTTTTGTAGTAACATATAAACACGTCAGAGTACTGTATGCGTCAAGACAAAAGCCTAAATAACACATTTTAATGAAATTCTTGTTTAATGCAATGTTCCGTTATAATTTAAAAGTAATAAATAGAAAACAGATAAAAAATAATAATTTAGTAAGAAATAATCTAACGGTTTGTAGTAACATAAAATTACTGTGAGCTTTCCCCATACGCCAACTTGTAACGTCTAAACCCTACAGTTTTATGATAACGTTTTTTGACATCAATTCATAGTACAAAAATAAGCCTAAAATTTATTAAAAAAAAAAACCCTTATTTAATTAAGTAAGAAAGTGGCATACCAAGCAAATACATAAACAGTGTACACCATAAGCCTATTATGACTTACCAATGAAAATTATGAAATAGGAAAATCGATTGAACCCTGAAAAATTATTCATGAGTCTTTGTTAAATGTGGTGGATGGTTTACTGACGCAATTATCTTGGAATTCAAGTCTGTTTTTAAAACAAGTGGGGCACTGTGTATACCTTTGTCTTTTTCAAACTTTAAAACATTATTTATTACCCGACTGCCAAGATGGGTTATGTGTTTCACGCGTATCTGGGCATGTGGATTTCTTTATACCCTCGAAACATCCCAACTTCTGGATGGATTTTAATGAATGAGGTCTTTATCGATTCGTCTTAAACGTCCAAATGGTATTTTGTTTTTATAAATTCAAAATGGCGGCCGTAAAATACAAAATGACGGTAGAGTAAAAAAAAATTACGCACGCTATTGAGTAGCATATCACTGGATAAATCTTTCAAAGTGAAGGCGAGATTTCATGGACTATTTTACAGTCACAAGCTCCATTTAAATGTTACACATCCAAGAAGTTGTGTAGGTAGGACCTCTAGCTTTACTGCAACTATAACCTTCATAGGGATCTATAGGTCTCATGAAGATAGTATTTTTAGATAGGAACTAACAATTAAACACAACTTAAAAGTCCTCAATACACATAATATAAAAATAGTTTCACATTGATGAGATATAATTAATTAGTTCGATTTTTACGCAGTCGGGTTTTTTGATTTTTTAAATTTAATTCTTACTTGTGAGAGTTTGCTGTTCATAAATTGGAAATTAAGCATATATAGCACAAAAATTCTGACTCATTTCTGCTTTATGGGAGCGAATTCTTAAATTTTTGCAGTGGAGCTTAAAAATACTTTTGAGATTGGAAGAAAATAGGGTAGATATTAAAATAATTTTATTTTAAAAACTTTGAAACGTATCACAATGCTCAATTTAGTTCAGCTTGTCCATGGTATTGGCTATACAAAATTCATACCAAATTCTGCCATCATTAAAATTAATTCAAAGTTCAATAAAATATACCATTATGCATAAATATGTTTTAAATTATTGGTAAGAACATAAAAACCCTAGAAGAAAAATAATTTAATATATTAGTAAATTAATTTTCAACTTTAAGCATAAAATGCCATTTGGAAGTGATATTAAAAATAAACTGAAATTTTGAAGTTTTAAATACGTTTCAAAGTTATATGAAATAATTAGATATGCTTTATGGAAGTAAAACTTTAACTAAATCGTAAAACGAACAGGCAAATTACCAGAACTTGTACACAGAGAAATAGACCCAATTTTCTATAACGAAATTTCATGCGTATGTATATAATACCTTTTAAAAATAATGTAAAACATTAAAAAAACTCACTTACATAGGAAGGACAACACAGCAATTTAAGGCCAGACTTAAAGAACATATTACAGATATAAAAAAATAACAAACCCTCAACAGCATTATCAAGGTCAGAAGCAAGATATATGCACAGTCTTCAGAAACACAATAATCATAGCCCCCACTTCGCAGTACTACGCCTCCATAATCAGGGAAAATTTTTAATTAAAGGAAGAAACACGTGTAATGATATTATCTCTTAAAGTATACCTCGGACCAGGAATAACATAATAAATATTTTTTTTCTGATTTTTGAAGATAACCATCTTACAACCCTCCCGCCACTACTAATAAATAGACACGTTTCCAATTACTAAACAGGCGATAATTCCAGAACAGTGATGCCTTAAAGATTTTTCTCAAAGGATGATCATGTCGTACAATGTAAAAAAATTCCCTTACATTACACCAAAAACGGAGGCAACTAAGTTGCCGCCCCAAGTGGTGTAATGAAATTCCATTTGAAAATTGGTGTAATGAGCCACCAGCTATCAAATGGTGTAAACAAACACCACTTTTAGTGTCAACTTAGTTGCCACCCTTTCGGTGTAAAGTCACGCTACTGCTTATCTGGTGTAAAGTCACACTACTGCTTATTTTGTTTATACTTTAACAGTAAAATAAAAAACAATTTAAAGATTAAATTTTAAATCTAATGCAACCTTAATTTGCAATAAATAGTTTCAAGCAAAGAGGCTGCTAAACATTGTTTTAACTGCGATAATTTATTATCTCAATTAAACATTTATTTTAAACATTTTAGTTTTGGTAAACAACGAAATTTACTCACAAATCATTCATTCGTTACGTTCGGCATAATTAATTAATAAACACTATACCGTTAGAAATCTCGAAGTTTAAGTTTTTAAAATATACTAATAGTTATGCAAAATGATAAGATTTAAATAGTTAAAAAAGGTACAAAACAAAGTAAAAAAAAACGCGTAACGCTATGGGAAAGTGGTCTGAGACAATTTTTTTTTTTTTTACAAAATTTCATGAATTTTTTAAACATATGTAAACTCAACCCAGGAAGATACGGTGGGTGGCGGAGCAAAGCCCGTACTTTATAGAACATAAAACAAGTATTAGGTTTTCAAAATAATTAAAAGGAGTTGAAAACATGCTATGTTAAAATATGTCAACAACAGTAAAAATCCATGTATTTCTATCACTTTTAAAATGCAAATTAAAAATATTTAACGGCCTAATTAATTAATAGACACCACACCGCTAGAAAGGTTGATGTTTACGCTTTTAAAATATACTATTAGTTAAGCAAAATTATAAGGTTTAAATAGTTAAAAAAGGTGCAAAACAAAGTAAACAAAATGCGTAACGCTATGGGAAAGTGGTCTGAGACAAAAAAAATTTATACCAAATTTCGTGAATTTTTTAAACATATCTAAACTCAACCTAGGAATACACGGTGGGTGGCGGAGCAAAGCTCGTACTTTATAGAACATAAAACAAGTATTAGTTTTTCAAAATAATTAATAAAAAGTTGAAAACAAGCTATGTTAAAATATGTCAACAACAGTAAAAAATCCCATGTATTTCTATAACTTTTTAAATGCAAATAAAAAATACTTAACGCATAATTAATTAATAAACACTACGCCGCTAGAAAGCTTAAAGTTTAAGCTTTTAACAGATACTAATAGTTAAGCAAAATGATAAGGTTTAAATAGTTTAAAAAAGTGCAAAACAAAGTAAACAAATCGCGTAACGCTATGGATCGTGGGCTAACTTGAAAATCGAAAAATGTCAACTTTTGAAACGCTCAGCAAATACACAAAAAGTGTTCAAAACAGGCCCTTAACTATCGCCGGGGCACTGCCCCGTGGCCCCTAAGCATGAGGGGCTCCAAATTGATGGTTAAAAAATTATTGTATTTTAATATATAATCTAATTTTCTATAAAATAACCTGAACCTAGCTAAAAGGTAATAATAATAAAAATCCATCAAAGTGATAGAGTAAATCTATTTGCGTATTCGGTTCGTTCATATATTCCACACGTTTCGCCTGCAAAAACAGCTCTAGAGCAGACAGCAGAATGTCGAGTCGAATATGTCATGTTGCGTCAGGTGCCTGCTGAGTGATGAGTCAAGTGCAGGCTGGGACGTGCTAGTGCTATTCATGATGATTCATTCTTTTGCTAAATGCTCATCCATATCGGACTGGCAGTGCAGTTGAGAGTCGCATAGTAGTGATAGTACACGTGTAGCTTATTACTTACTCTTACTTTACTTGTGTTGAGATAATAGTTTATATTATGATGAAACGCATTAGGCATCCAAGGGGAAATCAAGAAAGAGAGACTTTAAAAAGAAGAAACTTGGAGGCGGCAAAAAGTTCAAAGAAGTTATCAACATGACTGGGCAGTGGGAGCCACTCGACAGAGAATGGTGATAAGAAATGTATGTATGGTTTGATTTATTCAGTGTGATGTGTAATTCATGTAAAAAGCATGCAGTCAAAATGGAATAATTCGTAGTCCAAAGGACCGCTTAAAAAATTCGAATTACGCAAGATTTCAAATTAGACCAGATTTGTTTTTCCAGCTAGTACTTTACTTAAATATTTATAGACGCATAAGTTGTATGTTCCAATTAATATATATATATATAATACAGAAGAAAAAATGTATATCATAAATAAAATATTTATTTCAATTTTTTTGAAAATATGGAATATACAAAAGTATATCCAGAGCCGTAGCGAAAGAAAATTTTTGGGTGGTCAATAGGCAAGATTGACCGACACAAAAATGTTTCAAATCCGACTAATATAAAATACTTATTACTGTCGCATTATTTCTTAATTAATAGTTTTTACTATTAATTTTAACTGGTTTCCAAAACCCACACACACTCTTGTGTAGTTTATGAGCAGTGCCGGGAACATAGTACTTTACAAGATGTTTTCAACAGAAATTTGGAGAATGAAAGAAGCTTCTGGCGAAAAGTTCTTGAAAAAATCCTAAATGTGACCTTAACACTTGCAACATGTAATCTCGCATTTCGTGGATCTAGTGAAAAGTTATAATGTAGCAACAAAGGAAATTTTCTCTAGATAGTTCAGCTATCTTATCAAAATATGACCCAGTACTGCAAGAATTGATTCGTCGTCCGGAAGGGAATGTGAAATACCTCAGTCCTAAAATTCAGATTGAGCTTATAAATCTATTACCCTTAGAAATCAAAAATGAAATTACCGTTGAGCTTCAAAACTGCTTGTTTTTTTATTATTATTATTGATTTTTGATACCAATTAGGGCATAGCTAAAGCTGACCAGTTAAGTGAAGTTTACAGGTATGTCAAAATAGTTAATGATGAAGAAGGGACACCTATTGATATCAAAATATGTGAAACTTTTGTATCCTTCAGAGAGGTAAAAGAAAGCTTAGTCTTAGAAAGCTAAGTCTGCCGAAGGTCTTGCAGAAAAAAATACTTACTTCATTGGAAGAGAAAAACTTGGATTTGACCAAATATCGTGGAAAGGCTATGACAGGGTTGCAGTCATGAATGGGGCATACAGTGGAGTGCAGCAGCGTATTAAAGAAAAGGCCCACACGCATACTTTGTGCATTGCGCTACACATAACCTTAATTTAGTATTAAAGGATGCTGTGGAAGGAAACCGAGTGGTCTGCCAGTTTTTTGAAACCATTCAAAGTGTGTATTGCTTTTTCGGTCATCGTATTTTGCGGAGGGAAGACTTGAAGTCAGTATACGACATCGAGGCTCAGACTGATTCACTGAATTCGAAAGTAACACTGAAAACTCTTAATCCAACTCACTGGGCTGGTAGGCATGAGGCAGTGTATGCAATGGAACATAGGTTTTGTGACGTTTTGAAAAGCCTTACCTGCATAAATTTGACTTCCAGTAGAGTCAGAGAAAGAAATGAAACACAGCAGATAAAGAACAAACTTGAAAGTTTTGATTTGTATTGCTTTTGGTTGTGCAGTGTGAAGTTTTAGAGTCTCTCAACCTCGCATCAAAATCCTTACAATCTGAAACCATGGACCTGTTGTATGCATATGAGTCATTGGGTAATTTATTGTTAAGGATAACCGAAATACGTGGAAAGTTTGAAGAATTTGTTTCTGAAGCATCAGATTTTTTAGTTGGTGGAGAATAAACAAAGAATTTCCCCAGAACAGACTAAGGAAAGTGAAAAAACACTTTGATGAATTGGGTGAAGATGAGAGATTAATAGACCCAAAATCTTCTTTCCGAGTCACTGTGTTCTATCCAATGGCTGACACAGTTTGTACTCAACTTGATCACCGTTTTGAAAGGATGAAAGCTGTTCTTGCCTTTATTAAGTAATACAACCTGGTTTTTTAGCCAATGCAAGTGAAAGTAATATTCACAAAAAAGCGGTTGATTTCGTTAATAAGTTTCCAAATGATGTGAGTCCAGCCTTTCCTTCACAATTAAGTTCAATGAAAAATTCATTTCAAAACAAACTGGAAAAAAACGAAAAGTGTTAAGGAATTTGCTAATTATATAGCAGTCGACAACAGTCCGCTTTCATCAAGCTATCCAGATGTTTGCACAGCGTGTATAATGTATTTGACTATTCCTGTGACAGTATCTAAGACTGAACGGACCTTTTCTAAGCTTAAATTGATCAAAAATTACTTGAGAAGTACAATGGCTCAAGAAAGACTCAGCAGCTTAGCTTTACTTTCAATTGAGAATGATCGAGCTCAACAAATCAACTTTGACAAAGTAATTGATGAATTCGCTTCTTTGAAAGTTAGGAAACAAATGTTTAAGAAATAATCAAATGTAGCTAATCTTTAATTTTTTCAATCTACACTACTTTCCATGTATCAGTTACTGATTCCTTGTCTTTTAAGCAAAGTATGCATTTCAACATACTTAATCTACATTTATTGTAACTATACCTTTAATCTTCCTTAAACTTTTATTTAGAAAAGATTATTTTAAATTATGAATTAAAAGTTTAATCTAGTTCTAAATAATGGCTAACTAAAATGTAAGTATTTTTTTATTATTATTTCCATTCATTTGAATAAAAATTATGTACATCCATGTTAGGCGTTTTCTGTATTATCGCTTCCTCACACCATTAGATTGTTTTCATTCTTGTTATAGGCTTTTTCAGTGAAAATTGACTATAGTATTTCTGTATTTGTACTGAAAAATTAAACTTATTAAATATTACTGTTTTAAGTTTTTTATGTTAACAGCAGTATAGCGAATATTTTACCATGTATTTTTAATGTGTAATTTTATAAATTTTTAATAAACATACACTCATTTTAGAAATTGTACTTTTGTATTATTCACCTTATTCTTTTTACAACCATACGCACTGAATATTTAATTTCCAAAACTTGTATCATAAAAATAATCCATTTAATAATTTGTTAATTGCATAAGCGCGAAAAATACTTGAACATTTGGCTTAGTGAACCAATTGTAGCTAGTTTTGTTACCATTTCATGGACCATTAGATAAAAACAAATTTTTGTCGAATTGGATGAACCCCATGCATATAAAAAGAAAGAAATCTTGAGGGGCCTCACTATGAAGATTTGCCCAGGGGCCTCCAAGTTTATAGTTACGGCACTGGTTCAAAACTTTTAAAACTAGATAGAATCTTGAAGCTTAAGCTTTAAGTGAGCTGAATATCACATTGCTTTTTCAGAAAAAGTTAGTTTTTGTAGTTAAAAAAAGCTTAAGAATATCGTTGTTTACGTAATGTATTTCCTATGGGAAAACGAAAGTCATAATCCTAAAAACGAAACTTTTTAAAATGGCTCGCAAATAGTTAAAACTTATTGAAAACTTAAAATTCTTGATTAAAAAATAATTTTGATCTTTATTTTAGTTGAATCGAACATTATTTTAAAGTTAACAAGCGGAATTCATTGTATACTGAGCGTCTCAAAAGTGACAAAAATGCCACAATTTAAAAATGGCAAGAATACACTGTAAAAGTAGGTTGACTTCATATACTCATAAAATTATAAATATAGCAGCTGGAGATACATAGGAGGTTTAAAAATGTTGGAAAATGATTGTAGTATTAACATTAAAAAGGAATTTTTCAAAAATATGAAGTTAAATATAAGTTTTAAGTTCTTACCCTATTCCAATGAAATTAGCCACAGAAGGCGAGAATTTTTTCAGCTATGAAGGAACCTTTTAGATCGGGTATTGCAACATAATCTGGTTAACTGATTTTTATTTAGTGATCATTGCTGATAAACATTTTCGAACAAAATTCGAACCCTGGAACATAGCTATATAAACAGATTTCACAATGGCGGACTGGATCATATATGTCCCTTTAAAACTTTACAACCGAACTGGTGTTCGGTTTACACAATTTCTTTAACAGATTAAAATTAAACCGTTTTGATTATATCATGACACTTTATACGGTGTTTACACCAAACTTTGAGTATATTTAAACCGTTTAGAGTGTATCACGACACTTTATTCTGTGTTTACACCAAACTTCGAGTATATTTAATCCTCATTTGGCATTTCATAAACTCAAATTAAGCGTAACTCTAGTCCCTTTTTTTTACAGTGTATCAGTCGAAAGCGCTCGGAGATCAACTTTGTAACATCATTTTTTACAGCTACAATTATTTTTGTGTTTTAAGACATACACACACACATACATATATATCTATATATGTGTGTGTGTGTGTGTGTCTGTTACAATATTTCATCTATCTTGGTGATTTCCCTATATTATTCTAAATTACTACTCTATATTCACTAAATCCTTATTCTTAAATAATCTCTACCGTTCATTCTGTTAAATTCCCTTTAAAATGCCTCACTTGTCTAATTCAGTTAAATATTACGCTTTTAGTATTCTTAAATTAAATGTTCTATTTCCGATCTTTCTTGTTTTTGAATGTTCTTTTTGGTAGCCATTTTGTCCCATCCGAAAATTTCCTTTCCCGCGCTTAATTCCGGGGTTTCCTTTTTACCTTCTTATTCATCCACTCCCCTGTCAATTCACTTTTCATAGCGTGATATCTTTACGTCTTAATTAGTTTGGAGCGCTTGCTACGTCATTTTTGTATTCCTTAGCTTAGGGAATAAAAAGCGGCTATACACGGTTCTCCGGCAGAATTTGCTGATTTTTCGAAGTGTAAACTGTCCCCTGGCTGAGTGTCTGACGCTATGTAGTAGTCCTAAGATTTACCTTAAGATTTAACCAAAATGAATCCTAACGATTATAGATGTTGGAAACATTGAACTTATCTATGGCACTGCACCGTGTTTTTGAGAGAACTGCCGCTCGATGTTATTAATAAAAACCTGTGACCAGAAAATGCTTCTTTATTTGTCTCTGGAGAATTTCCTAATCATTATATTCTTTGTTCTGACCATTCGCCACTAGACTGCAAACCCAACTTAAAAGAGAAATGATGATAATGACTGCAAAGCTTAATCTGCTAAACGAATCGGTAAAGTTGTTGCTCTACGTTCAATTACTGCCTTTACTTACATCGATTATACAACTCCATGGTACACCATATAATGTAACTATAAGTTACATCTAGCAAGACAAAATCAATTATGTAATAGAATATGATTACATATAAGCACTGCCGAATTATATTACATATCCTTTATCTCAAATAGATCGACTAAGTATACCAGATTGCCCTTATTTTATTTACAAATTGTATTTCTTCTAATAAGTCATTTAAAAAAACTAATGAAAATGTAACTGTAAATAATCGTAAAATTCGAAGTTATTATAAACTATTAAATATTTTATCTACTAACTTTAATTATCCATATTTAGTTCTTATTCCCAAATTTCATTAAACTCCAATTAAATTTAGGACTGTAACTATTGGTTGCAATACATATAATAATAAAGCCAATAAACTTCTCTTAAAAATTCTTAATCAATTATATGTACTTACTACAAACAATGATAATACACATTGTATAAAAAATAGCTATCAACTTGTCAATATTTTAAAAAATCTTCATTGTGTATATAATATAACAACATATGACTTCAAAGATCTTTTTAATAATATAGACCTATTAGGTTTACATAAAATTATAAATGCATTATTTAAAAAGTATTATAAAAAACTGGAATTACCATCTAATATTGATATTGCATATTTTAAATCTTTAACTAACTTCATTATCTATAATAATTATATCTTGCAAGATAACACTTTATATTTACAGCATGTCGGTATACCACAAGGCGGTTGTACATCCAGTTTACTCTCAGACTTATACTTATATCATTATGAACGTAATTTTACTAATAATAATCTACATTTATATCGTTATATTGATGACATAATTTTAATTGATACTGATCATTCTGCAATTACTCCATTTCCAGTAGATTATCCCACTAATTTGGAATTAACGGAAAACCTTTTATCTAACAATACAATTAACTTCTTAGATCTTAAAATTACAATAAAAGACAACAAAACAATCACAGATTTATATGACAAACGTAAAGAATTTAAATTCAAAGTTAATACATTTACAAATTTTAAATCTTGTCTACATCATTCTGTATTTCGAAATATAATAATTAATCATTTATATAGAATAAAATGTTTATGTTCTTCTCCTCTAATTAACAATAATATTAAAAAACTAATTTATGATGCATTAAATCATGGTTTTCCAAAAAAATTCATATATTCATTAATATACAATTAGTATTTTTCTTACATGATCTTTTAAAACAAATTAACACATGCGTAAACAAAATTACAAAAAAATTATAAATAAAAAAATCTCTATAAAAAATAAAAATTGTAAAATAACATAAAAAAATTATTATAGGATGGATGGGTGGGTAGATGTTAGAGTACGGAGGAGGGTGGTGTTGTCTGGATAATACGCAATGGTTAATTTATAATAAAAAAATGGGGCTTTTGTATTATTACTATATTTTTAATACGTATTTTATAAGGATGTTGATTTGATATTTTATATGTTATTGGTGAATTTCATTAATTATTAGCTTTATTATTGTTTAATCTTATTTACAAGCATTTGTTATAAATTTTAATTTAATAAGGACAATATCATATTAATTACTAATAGTATGCCATTTTTATAGTGATTAATATACATATAAGTATATTTAATATAAATAAAGTTATACTGTATGGATTAAAATTGGGTAATTATATTTATTATTATTCCTCTATTCTTATTAATATTTTAATATTTATTTATTTTCACCTAGTGTTATATAATTTATTATCGGTTTATTGTTTTTGAATGTCCCACATTCATACTTTTAGGATTTTTATGGATGTATAAAATAATCCACACACTATATTTGTGCTTTTTAGGTAATTGGAATTTAAGTATCAGTTCACCTTCTTTATACTACCATATGTTTTTTATTTCCTGTTCATTTTATAATTATCTTATATATAATAGTTTTTATTAAAGATTTTTATATTTTTAATAATTATTTATATTAATAATTAATGAATTTATTCTGTTTTATAGTATATAGCTATATGCTATATTTTATCGATGTTCTAGAATTATTTAAATTCTTAGTGTAGTTTAAATAAATTTGTTAATAGAATATTTTGTATGCTTTTTAAATTTAATTAACAATAGTTTTTTTTTTTTAATACATTGTGTGGTTTATATTCAGTTTATAATTATCTATATATAAGGATATTTTTGGTTTTGCTGTTAATAAAACAATTGTTACATTCAACATGCTTACAACTGAAGCAAGTCTTTTGACAATTAAATCATAAATGTAATACTAGATGGCAGCACCACAATTTGTGTTTTTTTTTCGATAAGTTCTAGATTTACTTCTTCCAGCTACATTTCAGTTATAATTTACTACACCAGGGGGAATTTTTAGCTAAATTTTGACGATATTGTTTAACGGTTTTTAATTAATTTAATAGTGCATTTTAATTATGTAATTACTTTCTATTTATATTATTTTATATTATATTAAAAGTTATTTAACATTTATTTCAATATGTATTAACTGCATCCTATGGTATCAATTACTGTGATTTCTTAACTGTTTCATTAACCTTAATCTTTACGATATGGGTGCCATGTGAGCGTGGTTTTATTCTAAAATATTAATCGGTATGGTGTTTATTATTTCATTTTATATCCTATAAATATTTAAATAGGTTTTATTGTTTTTTCCAATTCATATTATTTGTTTCTATTCTGTTTTCATTTTTAATCAATTCACTTGATTTTAATGGTTGTTAGGGCACAGGGGAAAATAACTTTTAGCTTTAGCTTATTTTTCCCACAGAAAACTACCATTTTGCTTATATCATTGAATTCTGTGCCCTTGAAAACGTAATTCAATATATAAGCATTTCCATTATTTGTCGGTGTCCACTTTCTTATTTTTCTTCCATAATAATTCTTATAAATAATTTAATCTTTTTTTTTATATATATATACTTACAGCTTTAATTCATAATATTACGGTTTTTGATGGTGGTAGGTTATGTTTAATTATTGGTTATATATTAGCATTCAAATTACTATGATGCATTTGCGCAAGTAATTATGGATGTATGCTTTTTACGATGTTTTTAAATATCTTTTCATTTTGAATGTCAATAATTCATTTTGAAGTATTTTTTCCTTTTGGTATCTTATATATATTCATATATATTCCCAGGTCGCTAAATGATTTAGCAATCTTTTAAATATTATACGCTTAGATAATTGCTGCAATAGCGCACTGTCTATGTGTATTATCAATATGATTTCTACTATGTAGTTATCTGATACCTTTTTTAAGGATTCCATTAATTTTTTCATTCCTATCATTGCATTGCTTTATTTAATGTTATTTAATTTTCTAGTTATGATTTTGTCTGTATTTTCTTGTGGTTAGTATACGATATTGTCCTATATATTCTCTCTATATATTCTCTATTTTTGCTATAGCTTTACATAATTCTGAAGAGAGATCATTTTATATCTTTACATCAATATGGTAGTAATAATTATTTCTGTTCATAGATTTAATGTTAATATGCTTTAGAAGTTTAAATTCATATTACTTTGATCTGAGAAATCAATAGGGAATGCGTTTTGGATGTCTTTGCAAGGTTAATGTTGTTCTGGGATTTGATGTTAGATGCGGATGTTTTTTTGCCTTACTTGTTATCAATGGGTCCAGTGGTATCTTGCTTTTTTAGTCTACGAAATAAGGGTTATCATTATTTGGTTATGGTAAATTTGAAGATTGTTTTTATCTTCTGCTTCTATTATTGTAAATATTGTATATATTATTCTTACTCAAGATTTATTATTTATTCAAGACTAATTTAATTATATAATTAATTATTATATTATTAAATTTTCTTTTTTTATGGCAATTATTGCATTTTCCAAACATTATTTTTATATGGCAGTTCTTAGTAAACATCTCGATCCTGGCAAGATACACTTAGCATCTATGCAGTGTAGTGCCCGGTACAGGAACAATAATTGGGTTGTTCCTGGATCGTCATCCAGCAACCATTTATACTCTCCCCCTCGTCCTTTATTTTTTCGTAAGTGTTGTGATGCTCGGTGCAAGACATGTCCATACGCTTCTCAGACACAAATTATCTCAGATCCTAATTATTCAAGCTTTTGTGAAGCATTTAATGTGATTTATAGTATAAAATGCAACTTATGTAATATGAAATATATTGGTGAAACATCAGGTCCAATTCATAAACGTATCAATCATCATCGTTCAGACTCTAATAATAACAAAGCAAAAAATATACAATCTACAGCTGAAATTCAACATTTTCATATACATCAATTTAAAAATACGACAATTGAAATTCTTCAAATTCTAAAAAATAAATCAGAACGTCTTTATATGGAATCATCATTTATGAAATATTACAACACAATTTATCGTTATGGACTTAACAGTGAAGTATTTAACAGACCTGTCAAAGTCTTCACATATATAAATAACAATATTGATTATTCTCCAATTTATCCTACTCTTAATCATAATTTAAATAGTAAAACAACACGTAATAAACGAGGAAAGGGTTCATCATCAGTTGTAGTTTCCAAAAAATCTATCACTAAACATATAAATGATCTTCAAGGAAAATATTTAGAGAATTATAACTGGTTGTTAATTCGAAAACACATCTTTGCTATTAAAAAGAAACAGATTGTACAACATTTAAATGTATTTCTAAGTAAATCTTTCTCTAAACATTTCTCAGATATTTATTTTGACCTCATTATGTCTAGGGTTAATCTTTTAAATATTAATTTACAAAAAAAACATAAAATTCAAAACATGAATACTCAAATGTTAATTACTTTTTCAAATCACATATTTAATAAAATTAATATCAATTCTATAATTAATGATGAAAATTGTTTTTTTCCTATTAATAATCTTCATATCTCAAAAACCTTTAAATATCCTAATACAATTGGTAGAAAGATTTTTAACTACAATACATTTTCAAAAAATACATCTGCTGCAAGTAATTTTCCGTGTAAATGCAATGACCCCACTCTAAAAAAATACATAAACAATGATCATGGACATATAATCACTGGAAATCTTGATATTGTTAATGATTTTAAATTGAAACAACTAATGGGTTATGGTACTAAATATAGACTTCCATCTAAATTTAATGTTAAATCTATTATCAAACAGTTTACACATGATATTGATATTTTTATTTATAAAATTTCTATCTCTTATAATAAACCTATTGAATATTTTAATCAGTGGAAAATATTAGTAATTGAAAAATTAACTATGGCTTTAAAAAATAATATGGATGATTTGGTCTCTATTAATACACAGCATATTTTCCAACAAATTACTAAATTACAAAAAAACTACGTTATTACATATGTAGACAAATCTCCTAATAATTATGCTATTATTTGTAAATCTTATTATCACCAACTTCTTACAAATTGTATTTCTTCTAATAAGTCATTTAAAAAAACTAATGAAAATGTAATTGTAAATAATCGTAAAATTCGAAGTTATTATAAACTATTAAATATTTTATCTACTAACTTTAATTATCCATATTTAGTTCTTATTCCCAAATTTCATAAAACTCCAATTAAATTTAGGACTGTAACTATTGGTTGCAATACATATAATAATAAAGCCAATAAACTTCTCTTAAAAATTCTTAATCAATTATATGTACTTACTACAAACAATGATAATACACATTGTATAAAAAATAGCTATCAACTTGTCAATATTTTAAAAAATCTTCATTGTGTATATAATATAACAACATATGACTTCAAAGATCTTTTTAATAATATAGACCTATTAGATTTACATAAAATTATAAATGCATTATTTAAAAAGTATTATAAAAAACTGGAATTACCATCTAATATTGATATTGCATATTTTAAATCTTTAACTAACTTCATTATCTATAATAATTATATCTTGCAAGATAACACTTTATATTTACAGCATGTCGGTATACCACAAGGCGGTTGTACATCCAGTTTACTCTCAGACTTATACTTATATCATTATGAACGTAATTTTACTAATAATAATCTACATTTATATCGTTATATTGATGACATAATTTTAATTGATACTGATCATTCTGCAATTACTCCATTTCCAGTAGATTATCCCACTAATTTGGAATTAACGGAAAACCTTTTATCTAACAATACAATTAACTTCTTAGATCTTAAAATTACAATAAAAGACAACAAAACAATCACAGATTTATGTGACAAACGTAAAGAATTTAAATTCAAAGTTAATACATTTACAAATTTTAAATCTTGTCTACATCATTCTGTATTTCGAAATATAATACTTAATCATTTATATAGAATAAAATGTTTATGTTCTTCTCCTCTAATTAACAATAATATTAAAGAACTAATTTATGATGCATTAAATCATGGTTTTCCAAAAAAATTCATATATTCATTAATATACAATTATTATTTTTCTTACATGATCTTTTAAAACAAATTAACACATGCGTAAACAAAATTACAAAAAAATTATAAATAAAAAAATCTCTATAAAAAATAAAAATTGTAAAATAACATAAAAAAATTATTATAGGATGGATGGGTGGGTAGATGTTAGAGTACGGAGGAGGGTGGTGTTGTCTGGATAATACGCAATGGTTAATTTATAAAAAAAAAAAAAAAAAAAAAAAATGGGGCTTTTGTATTATTACTATATTTTTAATACGTATTTTATAAGGATGTTGATTTGATATTTTATATGTTATTGGTGAATTTCATTAATTATTAGCTTTATTATTGTTTAATCTTATTTACAATCATTTGTTATAAATTTTAATTTAATAAGGACAATATCATATTAATTACTAATAGTATGCCATTTTTATAGTGATTAATATACATATAAGTATATTTAATATAAATAAAGTTATACTGTATGGATTAAAATTGGGTAATTATATTTATTATTATTCCTCTATTCTTATTAATATTTTAATATTTATTTATTTTCACCTAGTGTTATATAATTTATTATCGGTTCATTGTTTTTGAATGTCCCACATTCATACTTTTAGGATTTTTATGGATGTATAAAATAATCCACACACTATATTTGTGCTTTTTAGGTAATTGGAATTTAAGTATCAGTTCACCTTCTTTATACTACCATATGTTTTTTATTTCCTGTTCATTTTATAATTATCTTATATATAATAGTTTTTATTAAAGATTTTTATATTTTTAATAATTATTTATATTAATAATTAATGAATTTATTCTGTTTTATAGCATATAGCTATATGCTATATTTTATCGATGTTCTAGAATTATTTAAATTCTTAGTGTAGTTTAAATAAATTTGCTAATAGAATATTTTGTATGCTTTTTAAATTTTATTAACAATAGTTTTTTTTTTTTTTTTTTTTTTTTTTTTTTTTTAAATACATTGTGTGGTTTATATTCAGTTTATAATTATCTATATATAAGGATATTTTTGGTTTTGCTGTTAATAAAACAATTGGTACATTCAATTGCTTACAACTGAAGCAAGTCTTTTGACAATTAAATCATAAATGTAATACTAGATGGCAGCACCACAATTTGTGTTTTTTTTTCGATAAGTTCTAGATTTACTTCTTCCAGCTACATTTCAGTTATAATTTACTACACCAGGGGGAATTTTTAGCTAAATTTTGACGATATTGTTTAACGGTTTTTAATTAATTTAATAGTGCATTTTAATTATGTAATTGCTTTCTATTTATATTATTTTATATTATATTAAAAGTTATTTAACATTTATTTCAATATGTATTAACTGCATCCTATGGTATCAATTACTGTGATTTCTTAACTGTTTTATTAACCTTAATCTTTACGATATGGGTGCCATGTGAGCGTGGTTTTATTCTAAAATATTAATCGGTATGGTGTTTATTATTTCATTTTATATCCTATAAATATTTAAATAGGTTTTATTGTTTTTTCCAATTCATATTATTTGTTTCTATTCTGTTTTCATTTTTAATCAATTCACTTGATTTTAATGGTTGTTAGGGCACAGGGGAAAATAACTTTTAGCTTTAGCTTATTTTTCCCACAGAAAACAACCATTTTGCTTATATCATTGAATTCTGTGCCCTTGAAAACGTAATTCAATATATAAGCATTTCCATTATTTGTCGGTGTCCACTTTCTTATTTTTCTTCCATAATAATTCTTATAAAAATAATTTAAACTTTTTTTTATATATATATACTTACAGCTTTAATTCATAATATTACGGTTTTTGATGGTGGTAGGTTATGTTTAATTATTGGTTATATATATATATATATATATATATATATATATATATATATATATATAGTAGCACCTTTTTAGTAATAAAATATCATAATTTTGATTTTGTATGTTTAGATGCTGTTACTTAAATATTTATCCGATCTAAAATCAATAACACAAATAGTGTATAAATTTGTTTTAAAAGAAAAAGCATCCGAAAAAATGCCCTAATATTTTTTTTTCTTTGTTAACATGCCGAGTATTGCCAATGTTAATATTCATTATTAAAAAAAAAAATTAAAATCATGGAAACCCAGCTTCCATAATTTAGGTAAATTTGCTTTTTGAATATTTCACTAAACAATGTTAATTTTACTTCATAAAAAAATGAAGTATTTTATACCAACGAAAATTTATTTTATAATTTTATTTTATTTCACTTGAGAGTATAAACTGCAACATCTGAGACAAAAACTTAAAATATCTACAGCTTTCCAATAAAACAATTTAGTTAAAAACAAGTATATTTTAACAATTTGACAAATTTTAAATAATTACATCCTTTATTTATGACAAAATATTCTTTTTGCAAACATTCTAAATATGACGTTTTTACAGATATCCTCATTGGAAAACACTGGAGAACATCATAAATAATAAAGTATTTGGTATATATTACTTTTTATTTATTGTTACATATGTATTTATTTATTTGTTAGAAATACTTCAAAATATATTGAGAGCAAATTTAAGAAATTTGGATAAATACTGGCATCATAGCTCCTGCATTCTAATCTGAATGTACAGTCGAGAAAAAAAGATACTCCTCTTTAACTCTAACGCAAGTGATTATACTGAATGTGACTGGTGCCAACAAATTAGTAATAACGGGTACTAATTAATTTTTTACTTGATGCACGGGGTTAGTACAGTTTTACAAGAAATTTTTGCCGATTTTTTTTTCCTTTATTTAATTATAGAAAAAACTCTGCTATTAAAGGAGGCAATTGCTAATTGTGAGATTGAAAAATTAATTAGAAACTTTTAAATCTGAAATAGTGGTAACAGAATCATAGGAAATTCCACGGAGTATACATACCTTCGGCGCAAATTCAAAACACTTTCATGGAATGCATATTTTTTCTGTATGAAACAGGGATTTTATATTTGATTACACCATAAATTCTTTTGCATTAAATTTACAATTTTCGATAATCAAGAAACTTTATTTAAAAAATTTAGAAAATCTACAAAGGCTATAACGCTATAATGTATATTCAAATAGAAAAATTATTAATCAGTTCTGATTTGCATATGTATCAGTTTAATTATAGGAAAATATTTTAGTAAAATAGTTTAATTAATTAGGAAATTTATAAATACGTATAAAACATTTATAAACAAAACTTGTTACGCGAAAACAAAATACATTTGATACTTTTTTACAATAATATTTAAGTTTTCTATTTTGTCGTGACATTTTAAAGTTAATCAATTTTGTTTTTCGATAATCTCAATTAAAAAGAGTAAAAACGAAAGAAATTTTTTTTAATATTTTAGTTACTATTTACAGTTAAAAAACAAACATCTTATTCAATACTATATTCATATTTCAATGTAAATAGCTTAATTTAAAATTATGATACACGCATAACATACTGAAAATTCTCCACGATTAGATTTTAATGTAGCAAAAATCCTTCATCTTATCTCATTAAGTACAATAAGGCAGAAATTATTTCCATTACTTCCATTACTGAATAATAAATTCTAATCAAGAAAAACAGAAATGGAAATTTTAATAATATTTTTTTACATTTCGTTTCTGCCTAAACTTTATTAATTTAATACTTTCATATGTGCACTGGATACAACAGTCTTTTATTCATAAAAAATAGGATACCTAGAAAATTTTGCCTTCCCGTACGCATTTTTATTAATTTTTCAAACTATTAAATGTAATAAAACAGAAATTTCCTGGGGATAAATTCATAAATATTTATTATATTTAGTAGCCAGGTGAAAATACGCTTTTCTCTTTGATCTGCTTGCATTTATGAAACACATTGTTCTACATTTATGTAACTATCTGATTATTTTTTTAAAATATGATTTATAAAATGAAGTTTAAAAAAGATTTATTTTTAACATAAATATTTTTGTTATGTTTCATTGTGCTTGTTTTTCTGTTTGAAAACGAAAAAGCAATAAATGACATTTAAGCTAATTCTAAATACGTAATTTCATAATTTTATCGCCCTTAATAGAAAAAGATACAGTTTCATTATTTTTTTAAGGTAAACTGTTATTAAATTTTAATGTAAAGTTTTCAATGGAACAATGGAACAATGTAATCAGCTTTGTGGACTACCTAGTTGCGAAGCAACTTTACATCTAATGGAAAGGTGAACGTGTTGAAAGGGCATTAGGGAGCCTTTAAAAACAATGTTTAGACGTCGCTGGTAGCCACAAAATAAAAAATTACTTAAAAGGTTAAGAAAAGATTAACAAAAAATAGAAAAGTACATAAGTAATAGTATAACATGATATGATAAAGAAAAAACAAAAAGAAAAAGAAAAAAATAATAAAAGAGAAAAAAAAATCTATTAGTTTAAAAAAAAAATAAAGGAAAGGCGAAAAAGCTACCGGGGTGTGCCCCATAAAAAAAAGACTCTTTTCAGAGACCATACATAAGAAAAATAGAATTGAATGCTATATTTAGAGTAGAAAAGCAATTTTTTTTTTTTTTAATATAGTGTGTCCACGTATATCCTGACCTACCTTTATTTTCGCAACCGTTGTTCCTAGATGCATACTTCCAATTACAAAAATGGTTTAAATAAGGTAAAGAATTATTTTTAAAGTGATTTGGGTCAAGAAAAACATTTATTAAAAAATTACGAAATTAAAATTTTTATACGGTCCCCCGGTCCTATAAGTGATATTTAGTAAAATTTTACTGCGACACTAACAAGTAAGACAAAAAGAGTCCCAATCATATAGCATTAAAATTGACCGAGTTATGAAACTTTTAAATACATGACTTATACCACTTTATTGCAACTCAAAACAGATGATTTCGGCTGTGTTTTCAGGGGTCGTGTATAAAGTACTTAAACTTATTTCAAGGTTTCTGCGCTTTGAAAGAAATCGTACAACTATTACAATCGAGATAACATTTATTAGTTAAGTTTCAGATTAGTAAAAATAATTGTATTTTAACATATGATTTATTTTGTAAGGATTTGAGGCTATGATTTCTTTTAGCAAAAATTAGTATATTATTTTCATAAGGGTTTATTTAACGTGCAACGATCGTCTTTCCAGTTTAAAATTTGTACTTGAACTTTACCTAACTTTCAAATATCCGATGGAACTTAAATTATACATACTGACTTAAATACGATGACGATGTAATATTATTATGATTTTTGACGCTTACCATTTGTAAATACTTATATTAGAGGATAATACAAAAGAATTTGGATAGATTACCGTCAACAAGTTTAAGAAAGAGTTTTAGATTAGATAACATAAACCTGCGATGGTTGGATTTTTTAACTTTTATAATTACGTTTTATGTATTTTTTAATGCTGAATAAAAAAATTACGAACCCGTTTAATTATCATGTCAGGATTTTTCTCAAATCGTAAATTTCAAGGTTAAAAAATAGCGAAAAATCTGTTTGGCTGGTTGTGTTTATGACGGCCAATTATCAACACGAGGGATATAGGCCCTAAAGGGGGGGAGTCCCCTTCGTGGGGGGTCTTTCTACGGGAACCTAACCCGCTTGGAAATCCGAGGTTTAGAAGAAAACCACGAAAACTCCGAAACGATTAGGACGATGGGCGCGATTGGGTTCGAACCCAACACTTCCCGCCTACCAGAGAAAAATCTGATACTATAAAATAGATATAAAACTTTTTTTATTCAGTTTAATTTTATTTAATTCAATAATTTATTGAGTTTTTTGGCTTATACTGGGTTTTTTACAGTTAAACAGCTCAAGGATCCGATGAGGTAGGGGGGGGGGATGGGCGATCAATTTTAGCTTTGAGTTTTTTAGCTTTGAGTTTTTTAACTTTGAAATTTGCTATTTGAGAAAAATCCTGACATAATGGTTTAAAATTAAGTTTTTTTTTCGGATTCAGCGCTAAAGACTACATAAGAATCAATTTTCAAAGCCTAAAAAACATAATACAACCCAAAATTTGAAAAACAGTGTAATAGCATTTTAAAATATGCATCATTTTGGAAAGAATTGAGGTAGTTGTTTTTCATCCTTTTATATAACAAAAATGCTGTTATTTGTATCCTTTTATGTATTCAGTACAAAAGTATATTTTGCAGTAATATGTCAGAATGATTAAAGATTTCAAATTTATATTGCAATGCTAATTTTCTCTCAACCATTTCTTTAAAATATCTGACGAAATTATATTTCTACTAAATTTGTGAATGACCCCTAATTTGCAGCAAAAAGTATGCTCCAACTTTAAACAGCTATTACTCGGTTAATTTTAATCGTAGAATACCGGGACTTTTTTTGCCGTACTTGTCTGTATAACAGGAAAATTTTACTAAATATAACTTATAGGACCGGGGGACCGTATAAAACTTTAGATTCTGTAATTCTTCACAAAATTGTTTTTTCGCTTCAATTTTTTTTTATCTTAACTCTGCACCTAATTTCGACCACTTTTGTAATTGGAAGTATGCATCTAGGACCAACGGTTGCGAAAATAAAGGTCGATCAGGTTATACGTGGACACACTGTATACTATAAACAGGACAAACAAACAGAAAGGTTAAGTAAAGCAGAAGGTGAGGGAAACTCACTCTTCATAGTCGGGTAGTTCCGCTATTATTTGGTTAGGGAGATTAGATACTGACTTATAAAACTTTTTAGCAAGTTTATGGATACGCTGTTTTAAGGAGGTAGTTTTAAGATCCCTGCGGATAGTGGTATTACGAAGATAATGATGACCATTACGGATATAACGTAGATTTTTGTTATGAGTACGATAAACATAATCCATACTAGTTTTCCAAGCGAATCCCCAGATCGAACAAGCGTAATTAAGAATAGTTCTTATACATGCATTATACAAGATAAGTTTCTTGTTAATAGAGAGTGTGTTACTTTTGAGAATATGAGAGAGGGCCTGGGAGATACCAGCAACTTTGCCTCGAATGTTAGTAAAGTGCTTTTTCCAAGTTAATCTTCTATCAAGGGTAACCCCCAGATATTTAGTGTCATTAGTCCAGGGAATAGTAGTATTGTTAATGGTAATGCGATTGGGAAAAGTTATTTTTTTTAGAGAAATAGACATCAGAAGTTTTTTACTCGTTGAGCTTAACACGCCACAGAGTTCACCAGCTAAGGAATTTTTCAATGTGTTTTTGGAGCATTTTGTATAAAGTGACTGGGTTGTGTGCAGAGGCATACATTGCCGTGTCGTCCGCGTACAGGGCAAGATAAGTCCTCAGTGTTCTTGGGATATCGTTAAAAAATATGTTAAATAATGTAGGGCCGAGGACCGAACCCTGTAAAATACCAGAGAGAATAAGGTATATCGTGGAGAGAATATTATTAAGGCGGACACTAAAGGTGCGGTCACTAAGGTAAGAATGTATGAGAAATATAAATCTAGCATTAATATCAAGCATAATTAGTTTGTATGTAAGGCCAATATGCCAGACCTTATTAAAGGCCTTAGCGACATCTAGAAAGACAGCCGCAGCTGGTGTTTTCGTGTTTAGTTTCTCACTCAAGAACTCTACAACACGAAGAAATTGATGTAATGTGGAACGTTTAGCTCTGAAGCCAAATTGCTCAGGAATAAAAATGTTCTGTTCGTCTAGAATGTCATGTAGCTGGGACCTGATGACTATAACAACTTTGATAATAGAGGGTAAAAGAGAGATGGGACGGTAGTTAGTCGGGTCTTGAAGATTACAATGAGGTTTAGGAATAGTTGCAATAATAGATGTCTTCCAAGATTTAGGAAAGTAGTAAAATTGAAGGATAGCAATAGTAAGTTTCGTAAGATAAATTATACAGTTGCAAGGAAGATTTTAAGAGCATAATTAGTTATATGAAAATGTTCTGTTCGTCTAGAATGTCATGTAGCTGGGACCTGATGACTCTCTCAACAACTTTGCTAATAGAGGGTAAAAGAGAGATGGGACTATAATTAGTCGGGACTTGAAGATTACAATGAGGTTTAGGAATAGGTGTAATAATAGATGTCTTCCAAGCATTAGAAAAGAAGTAAAACTGAAGGATAGCATTAGTAAGTTTAGTAAGATAAACTATACAGTTGCAAGGAAGATTTTAAGAGCATAATTATATTGTCGTATCCAGGGGTTTTTCTATTTTTAAGATTTTTGATGATATTAGAGATTACTATAGGTTGAATTTCCGGGAATGAGTTCGTGGGAGGGGTAGCTAAGAAATTTCTAAAGTTTTCAAAAAAGAACTTAAGATATAGATGGTATATTCGTTAATAATTTTTCTTCTTTTTGTCTATTTGTTGCAATGTACACTGTAAAAAAAAAATGTGTAAAGTTACTAAAGGTTTTCTAGGAAACTGGGATTCCTAGAATTTTTTATGAAACGGCAACAACAAAAATTCCTGTAACAGCGTCTATTACATAAAAAGTTCTAGGAATCCCAGTTTCCTAGAAAAACTTTAGTAACTTTACAGATTTTTTTTTACAGTGTACTACACATATTTTTCCAAATTCATAACATTTTGAAAACGACGAAAGTTACAAATGAAAATCAAATTTATGTTGGCCTTTGCGCCTTTTAAGCAATTACTTTAAAATTTGATTTTCATTTGTAATATTGTATGCAAGGCGAATGTTTCTCTCTGGAATAATTTCCATGTATTAACGACGAAAGTTTCTTGAAAAAATGGAGAATATGAATTTTTCCCCTTTCAAAAGTTGCATATAAATTCCTCGTAAAAAATAAAAATAAATTAATGAATTTTTTGAAATATTTTGCGCTATATTGCAAACTAGTAGGACGCGCTAATCCGAAAATTTTCTTCTATCTCATACATGTTAATACTTCAAAATCCGCAATCACATTGCCAAAATTAAATAACAAACTATGCCTATCAAGAGGATTCTAAAGGCTTAGGTTCGTTGAAATATGTTCATTAAAAAAAAAAAAGATATAAGCATCTCATTTTCCAAAGAAATCATTGTAATTCCGCACCAACCCCCTTAGATGCCTGCAATCCTAATTCTGAACCGAAAGAGCATAAACCGACACCTGTCACACTGTTTACTTCAAAACATAATAAGAATCTAACTATGTGAAGGTGTAACAGAATATGAAGTTTGATTAAATTCCGTGTATTAGTTTTTGGGATACAACTATCTCGAAAATCGAGAAAAAATGCAGCATAAAAGCGCCACCTGTTATATGATTTGCACACCCACTTAATGATCACTAACTTATGTCAACATCTAACTTAGTATGAAGTTGGATGAAATTTCGTGCTTTAGTTCTTGAGATAGAGCTATTGCGGAAATCGTCAATAATGCAACATAGCAGAGCCACTTATTAGGCGATTAACACCAAACTGTAATCAGCAACGAGGTGTGTCAACGTCTAGCTAAATTAAAAGTTTGATGATAATCCATGCAATTCTTCTTCAGATAGAGCTATTTCGTAAACCAGGGTAAACGCAGCACAGCATAGCCGCCTGTTGGACGATTTACACCAAAATCTAACTAGCGCCAATCTATATCAAGATATACCGGAATGGGAAAGTTGACGGAAATCCGCGCAAAAGTTCCTGAGATAGACTTATCGCGGAAATCGTGTAAAAGGCAACATATCAACGCAACTAGTTCGGCAATTTACACAAACTAATCAGCTACAATTTATAATAAGTTGTAACTTAATCTGAAATTTATTAAATTTGGTGTACTAGTTCTTGAGAAAGAGCACCCACAACGTTTGTGTCACATACAGAGAGACCTACTCACAGACAGATGTTTTCTAAAGACATTTAAATCGTTTTCAGGACCTTCGAAAAACGGAAGTTGAATTTTTTCACGAGTCCAATACATTCTTCTTTTGCCGATAGAAGAAAGTAAAAACAGTATTAGTGCATACTGTATGAAATAGGATTTCAATATTACTTTAACAAAATTTGTTTCTGTTTAAGTAGTAGCTTTTACCCTGCGATTAAACGCACGTAAACTTTATTATATTGACTAGAGTATATGATAAAGATTAACAGCCTATTCTTATCCTAAAACTAAATCAGTCAGATTAAAAAATTAGAAATTTTGAAGAGATACATATTTTAGGCTTAAAATTACCTAAAATCTAACGATATGAAAGTTCTAAATTATTCATAAAAGTAAATTTCTAACGTAAGCCCCTTTTATACAGGATGTCTACAATATAGGTGGCCAATTTCGTAAGTTAAGAACTTCCTAAATATGAAATGAAATTATCTAGTTGAAAATCCTACTAGTAGTAATATTGCCGGAGTTTATTGACAGATGATGTTAGGTGTCAAAACTAACGCTATCGCTTAGCGAGCGGAGATGTTATTCAATCACCACCAGAATCGCAAGATCTTTCACCGCTTCATTTCGGTGTATGGGGTTTTGTAAAGGATAAAGTGTAAAGGCCACCACTTCCTGCATCCATTGCTGAGCTAAAATATAGAATCTCCACTGCAATTAATTTGATCGACGGAAACATGCTGATAAATGTGTTGCAAGAAATAATTTACCGATGGGACATTTTCAGAGTCACGAAAGGAAGTCACATCGAACATTTGTGATAATGGTAAACTTGAACTATTTTTCTATCTTACAGCAATATGCACTTTATTTTTTCCCTGTAAATTACATTTAATAAATAATTCTTTTGCCAATCAATCATTCCCAACTAATCTGTAGTCACCCTGTATTGAAAAACCAATTCTTTTGGTTTAAAACAATAAAATTGAAGCAAATCTCGGGTTGCATAAATTTTGCTATTTTTACGTTGCCAGAGGAAATCTCGGGTTGCGTAAATTTTGCAAATTTTAAGTTGCCCGACGAAATCTCGGGTTACGCAGCGAGAGGGTTAAAATCAAATTTCTGCCTCTTTCGCCTGGTTTACTCTGTCATTTTTTTCTTTCTCTTCACATTTATTACAGTCAATTTTGTTGTATCCAACAGCGCTTTTTTGGAAAGTGATCAAGTAAACAGTGTGGGTCCTGAAGAATTGCTGCCATGGTTGCTTTTTTCATATTGCGAAACTGGGACTGGAACTATTTCTGAACCATTCAGATTAATTTATTAATAATGAAACTATTTAAATTAATTAAATTTAATCCCCTTCAAGCAGAACAATCGAGAGAGGTCCAAATACCGTCTAGCCGGTATGTAGACCACTCTAGGTAGCCGGTATTCGGACCACTACTATGTTGAAGTTAAAAACGGTATTACTCTTTCATATAATAAAATACCAATAATGTGCGCGTAGCAATTGAGAGCTAAATATGTCTGGTAAATAACTTAATCAACAATTGAAGCCAATATACGATCAGTATATATTTTAAAAAAATGAGAAACACATATCTGAAAAACTTTTGATGTACCAGATTACGTTGATTCGACACTTTTGCATTTACTATTTGTAAATTACACAGACTTCAGCGACGTACTTTTCGTAACTTTCTTCTCTCAGTTAAATTTACAAATTCTGCTAATCACCGCTAGGCTGCCCTGCGCTCACTTCTCAGACCCCTAGTAGACGGTATTTGGACCCTAGCCGGGATTTGCACCTACTCCTCTACATATGGGACATATTTCTGGTTATATGGATGTTTGGTTATATTGATTTTGAGGGATTTTAATCATATTATATCTGTTTCTTTATTCAAACTTCACTGATGATAATGAAATTCCCAAATAGAAAGAGAATTGATGATTAATTAAAAAAAAATATGCATGGTTAATAATTATTTATATATCGCTCACATTGTACACCATACCCATCACCAACTAGCTCAACCGCCGTTTAACATCAAAAACCACATCCAAACTGAGGCTCAACAGGTATTCACATTAACCATTTTAGGCTTCGTCCGCGACCGTTATCCAATCAAGTTTAAGTTGAATAACAGAGCATTTTACTATGGTCCTCGGTTTTACCAACTGTTGGGGTAAATGGTAAATAGAGGTTGTAATAGAATATAATTGAAATTTCAAATGCCAAGGAGTGGAAATCATATTAAATATAAAAAATAAACTAATAGTGTGTTTTTTTTATTCTATCTTATAGGCTGCTTTCATCCATGCTATATATGATTTTAAAATGAAGTCAGTATTATGAGACTGAAAAAAAAACGATCCAAAGGTTTCGTTCCATGTCAACCAATTTAGCGATGTCCTTTCTTGACAATCTTCAATTTTTACTTAATCGCTGCGGAACATCCATTCAGATATACAACCGCAAATTGACTTATTCTTATGTAGTATGGTTGGAGCACCAGTATTGTTTCTAAAAAATTCGCTTTTTCAACGCAACGGTAAACTTAAATACACTGCTGGCCATTCAAAATGCAACAACACGAAGGGATCAACCAAACAGCGCAAAATTTACACCATACATACACATCGGTAGGATATGCAAATGATTACGATTTCAGAGATCTCGCACATTCTGGTCGACTGCAGCGCCACATACAATTTGCATATAAAGGGAAAAAAGTTGGTCGTTACGAAGAACTTGAGTAGTTTTCTCATGCAATATTTTCTGTACAGATTCAGTATGCCTCGCAGAAAAACGCGAGCATCATTCGAGATCATTTCTGATTTCAACTGCGTCAGAATCGTTGCATACAGAGATTGCGTATTATTCTTCTGAAAATTTGGTCATCGTATCGGATGTAGCTAAGCAACAGTCATCAGAATATGGAATCGCTGGATGCAAGAATGAACGACAGACGACAGGAGCGATAGTAACCGCCTCGTCGCACCATTCAACGGAAAGACAGGCATTTTGTGCGCATGGTACTGATGAAACGCACTGCCACATCCGCAACCATAACACAACGAAATCTCAAACACAACAATCGGTGTCCGCACGAACAGTTTAACGTCGTTTGTAGTACAGTGAATTTTCTGCTAGGTGTCCATTGCTTCGTATACATTTGACATTAAACCACAGGCGTTTGCGTTTACGATGGTGCACTGAACGGTAGAGATGGACATCCGAATGTCATAACATTATGTTTTCGAATGAATCACGCTTCTGTCTGCAGTATCACGATGGTCGAACTTGAGTTTGGGGACGCCATGGATAGAGGCTGCTCAATTGCAGCATTATGCATCGCCACATTGGTCCTGCACCCGTTGTTATGGTGTGGGGTGGTGTTTGGCACTGTGATTGGGAATTTTGAAGTATTAACATGTATGAGATGGAAGAAAGCACGCCTCTAATACGCATTAACGTACACTTACCAGCCAGTGTTATATCTCTTAGGTTTTGCAGCTTGTTTTCCTCCCTTACTTTCAGGGCTTGCTTGCGGCCACGGTTCAACAGGACAATACGCGACCACATGTTGCGCGCAATGTTCAAGCTTTCTTCTTAGCTCACCATATCCCATTGTTACCCTGTCCTGCCTGTTCTCCAGACATATCCCCCATGGAGCATGTCTGGTCAATGATTGGGGAACGCCTAGCCCAGAATGCCGCACCCGCGAATTCACCAGATGAAAATTGGATACGTGTGGAGGCAGTGTGATGTGCCATACCCCAACAACACATCCAAAGCCTCTTTCACTCTATGCCGCGGCGTATAGCAGCGGTTGTTGTGAGACGTGGAGGTAACAAGTCTTATTGGTTTTCTCGTCTACCTCACTTCAACGAAGGAGATGTCTTTGGAAGGTTGTCTTTGGAATCTATTAACAATAGATAGAGAAATAAATTAATAAACCATTGAATGTGTTTGATTTAGTATAAAAAGGTGCACAAAAAATAAATTAATTAATTAAATGTGCAAAAAGTATGTATAAATTGTATGTACAAAAACATTTACTCAAATGTCAGACATGTTGATTTTTCGATAACCAATGACCAGATTAAATGCGTCGCTTATCCTTTGTAGAAATGTGGCATTACAGTGTAGATGAATATTTATAAATTAAACTAGCATAGCTAAACAAATTACAATTTATTTTAAAAAGAAAAAGAAATGAAGTATCCGCAGTGTGTCCACAAGCTGCACTAATCTATGTGTATGTCATGACAGTGCATTTGAATTAATTTTTCTAAAGTACTTTTCTATTTGCTGATTTATACAGCGATATGCACTTTTACATATTTAGCTTTCGCGTTTAATTAAAATAAAGTAAAAGTTTCTTTGCAAAGAGCAGGAAATGAAAATTTCTAATTTAACTAAAATCTGATAACAGAGAGTTAAATAAAAAAACTGGAACTAATTTTAGCCATTTCAGTTTAATTTCAAGTATATTGCTTACTGAAACTTTTCTTGGTTAAGTTTTTTTCTCTATGAAAATTACAGAACTGGGAGAGAAGAAATCTTATGTTAAATGAAAGATCTCTTTCAATTAATATAACTTAAACTGGTGAAAAGTTTAAAATTAAGTATTTTTTTCTCCTTTTGCTGAGAGATGCAAAGATTTCTTATAGATTTAATTCTTTCAGATTATAGAGACTGATTTTTCTGAGTGTTTTGAGAATTTTTTTAAATGCTCTTTCAGAATATGTACTACTAATAAATCTTCAAAATTTTCGATTTATCGGAGAAAGAAATATGTGAAAGGTAAATATGACGTTAGTCAGTTCTGAAAAATTTATAATATATCAAAATAGATTGCGCAAAATATGGGTCAATATCTGAAAACTGGACAATTTCACTCCAGAATTTTTATTTTTTTTTTAAATTAAAGTACCAACTTCTAAATACAATTCTTTACTATGATATATGTTTTGTCATTTGAATGCTGTATCTCTCTGTCTTTTCTGCTGTATCTCTTGGTCTTTTGAGATTGAGGATGTATATTTTGTGCGTAGGATTTACTTTTATGGAAGAAAGTGTCTGTTAACACCATAATCAGTGTCTAATAATTGGGACTGAGGTGATGTTTTTGTCATAAAAGCTGCACAGACGTTTTGTTGAATCATTTTGCCCACATATAAATTATTATATATGCCATGTGACATTTTTATGTTACGTAAATAAAGTTGCAATAAACATTTTGTTTTTAAATAAAATGTTAAATAGGGGGACATGAATGATGTTATAAAAAATACTCATCCCTATTCAGAACAAAAACTAAATATTTCTAAATATGAAATAAAGAGAAAAACAACTTACCTTCACCCATTGTGGCTAGTTGAACTTTAGTTGCTGTTGCAATGGAAATGATTCTGCCAGCGTCACCTAGTATCTGTTAACCTAAATGTGTGTTTAGAGGGACTGAGATGATGGTCAATCTCAGGGACAAATATATTTACTACAATATTTTACTATACAATCTATACTAAGAAAGGATAATTATATTTTCCCATACTTTATTTATATATATATATATATATGTTTAAATATATAATAGCAAATGTTAATAATATATATAGAATTGCTTACAGCATACATTTAATTTATGATTTTTGTACCTGGGGACAGGGACTGAAATGATGATTTCGCTTGTTTAAAGCTTAAAACGAATTATTTATACATCATTATATGTTCATTTATCATTGTTAAGTGATACAACAAATGTTACAATATATTATGTTTTTCAGTTTTCGGTTTTAGTATAATTAATGAAATATTATTGTCAGTGGACTCAAATTGTCAAATTATCAGATATTGACCCATATATGTTGAATTCATACATATTTTTAAACGTATGTTTGTATTTTAAAGAAATATAATCAGAAATTAGATTATCACTTTCATTTATTAAAAGAAATTGTTGGTCTATAGATAATTTTAGGTCTTTTAAAATAAAAATGTATACAAATTTGCATATTTATTTTTTTATGAAGATGTGCATCATCTAACTTGTATAAAACATTTATTTTTATAATAAAAGTTTTTGCCTGCATTTGATGGACTTATTATTCATACATTGATACCAACTTACAAAAAATCTGATGATATGACTGTTGAAAATATTGAATGTGCGTTTGTATTTCTAATCAGTAAGCAGTTATTATTATGAATGATTACAAAGTGGCTTTTAAAGATCCATCTATGTAAGTTTTTTTCTCAGTCGCGTTTAACTTTTTCGTTAGATATTTATTTTTAATCTTAACTAGCTTAATTAGTGGAATTTTGTAACGCTGTTCGTTTTAAACTGCTTATAATATGTTGCTGTTTAATATATATATATACAACAGTTTACGCAAAAATTTTAAACATAATTACAAAAATACTTTTTCGTAAATGATACACAAATTTTAGCATATCTGGTAATAGAAGAATAATGTGACTTTTAGAAAACTGAAAGAGATATTTCGTATGTATTAAAAAACAAAAGATTTCGATGCTGGTAGTTTCTTTTATTTAAAAACAAATACTGAATTTATTTTAGGAATTTACAGCAATATAATTTAACCTTCATAGGAAGTTACCCGTAGAGTGCCAATATTCTGCCTGAATGGGGGCGTGCTATGTTCGTAGCGAACACTGTACGTAAACGAATTCGTTTCTCATCAAAGGACTCTAATTTTTAGAATATACGAGCACATTGCGTTCTGGTGAAAACATGAGTTTTCTAGAAAGAAAACATTTTATGAAACATGTATGTACATAGTAACAAAAAGTCATAAAAAAGTAAATATTAACAGCAAAAACAATACAATTTTCAATAAATATACAGAAAGACAGACGAATTTTTAGTTTTGTCTTGGCACTTCTGACAGCTATATATTATAATTGCATTATATCAAGTTGAACGTTTGTAACCTCGATTGCGTTAGAAACTGTGCTGTAGAAACTGCTGACAAAAGTAAAACGGAACTTTTTGAGGCAAATTCTAGTATTCTGGACAAATAAATTATTGTTATTAAAGAAATCTTATATATTTCTGGGCAATGATGTGAAAACCACATCTTGTCATAGTTCGTACTTTTCGAATAAGTACTTTTTAGCTCACTGGCTATCAAAGCCTGAGAGCTAATGTGCCTCAGGTAATGTAATGCGATAACTCTTGAGAGAAATATGTGATTTACTTCTTTTTTTTTCTAAGTTCATTCTGATAACTCGCTTCCCTGATTAGTTAGGAGGGTTCATTGGTGAAGTATAAAGGAGGAAAAGGGCTGAATAATTCAGATAAATGTGTTTTCCATATAGAATTATCCGATTTACATCAAAATTGCTGTATCGACCTATTCTGATAAGGGGCATGCACGATTAGGTTAGTTAATTGGTTAAGTATAAAGGGGTGAACACGGGCTAATCCCCCTTAATTTAGATAAATAGATTACTCATGCAGAATTTTCCGATTTGCTTCAAATTTGATATACCGGTTTATTCTGATAAAGCGCTTCCCTGATAAGATTTTGAGGTTCATTGGTTAAGTATCTAAGGACGGAAGTGGGGAAGCTAATCCCCCTTAATTTTGTTATATGTGTTTTTCATGCAGAATTAACCGATTTGCTTCAAATTTTGTATACAGGTTTATTTTGATAAGACGCTTCAATGATTAGACTTGAAGGTTCATTGGTTAAGTATATAAGGGAAACGGGGGGTGGGGGCAAACACTCCCATTATAATATTTTTCAAGGGGCATTATTCTTTGAAATAAGAGTAGAATATACAATTAATATTAATAGCCTGTGAGCTTAATGTCATGAGTATAACTGCATACTTTTCTTTTTATTTATATTGCGACTTTCGGATCAACCAGTACAATTAGCGGGTGGGTATTCGAATGGTATTTAAGAAGGTGAAATCCTTGCGTGAATTGGTGTTTGTAATGGACGCGTCGCTAATAAATGTAGAAGTAGTAGTATCTAGATATCTCTGCAGTGATTTCAATTTAGTAGCAAAATATTCCTTAGAATCTCTCAAAAAAAAATAATTTGTATTCGCGGTTTGATTATTATAGAATTTAACTACTGAATATATGGCTCATAGTACTCCCAGTAAAAATACTTCTTTTGGGTTCCAACAAAAGGTATGCATATTTCTATCCAAGCCGTATTGCTACTGCTTGATGAGACATACTTCAGTTTGCTGAAAAATAAGGTTATTGACTTAAACCTCGTTACGTTACCATTTTTAACCTTTGAATTTTGAATAAACAAGGTTTTTTTTAGTTAACTTTTAGTCCGCTTTTGTGATCAATTAAAATACAATTGTTTGTCGCAGACCAACTAACACACAATGTACAAATTAAAATCCTGCTCAACCCTGTTAACCCTTATGTCAGTGACGGGTACCGAGGTATCTTTTTCTCTTTTCAATTCGTTTTCATGGTGTTAATATCAAAAGAAACTAAAATGAATTTAGGTCCCCATTATTTGTAGTAGCCACTGCCCATTATTTAACCCCATTAAAATTTGGAATTTTCTTTTATTACTGTTTAGGGGCGTTAAACATTTTTATACTTTTCATCAATACCAGGGTACCCGGGTGCCCATGCTAAGTTTCCGTGGGAAAATACAGAAATTGATAGTTCTTTTAGATTTAGATCAGTAAAACTTGAAAATAATTTGAAAATAAGAGTCAGACATATTATTTAAGATAAAATATATTTCATACCCTTATTCATAGTAAAATTTTGTTGTCATGCTGTAGGTGTACATGCAAAAGGTGTACGAATGTACATCACATACTGGCTTTTCACATTGTATACATGATTTTCTGTTTTTTCGGAGCCCTTTTTGAGGCTCTAACAAGCAAATGTGATACTAACTGCTTTTCTCCGTCTTGTTTCACCTCGCTTTAAGCTCTTTGGATTCGGAAAAGATTTTTTTTCAGTATACTTTCAATTCCAGATTTGGTCGAAAAATATCTCATAGTCTGTACATTTTGCGATTGATCTTGAATTGCTGGAAGGCTCAAGATCTTATCTAATTCCCACAAAAACAGGCGACGGTTGTCGGGTTTATTTATAAAATTATCCTGATTTGCAGTATGTATAATGTAAGCAGCAAGTTCTGCTACATCCTCAGTATACAAAAATAATGCAAGTTGGTCATCTGGTTGTACGCCTACGTGTTACATATTGCCCCAATAATTTATCCATTATATCCACTCCATATTTCGTTTCATTATAAAACGATCTTTTGGGTTTATCCTTCGGTCCCGTGATGGTTTTATCATGATGTATAGAAGACATTAGAATGACAGCTTTGTTCTTTTTTGGAACATACGAACAAATATTTACGTCTACATGAAATCTAAATTATGTGGATAAAACTTGCGCGATTTAGATGGCCTCATTTCTTGGAGAATATAAGATTTGCTTCTTTTGAAAGTGATCAACCATTGTGAGTTTCCAGTATAATAAATACTTGGCCAAAGAAAGAGAATAAAAAGAAATATCCATATTGATGTTTCGTCTAGAATCCTTGAAGGGAGCGACCAAGCCTTTCGCAATGTTTCATTTGTGTTTATTTCACGATCTGTGCCCCTTTTTACCCGACTGACAAAAAGAGTTATGTGTTTCACGAGTATCAGGGTACGCGTATCTGGGTATGTGGATTTCTTTATACCCTTGAAACATCCAAACGGCTGGATGGATTTTAATGAATGAGGTCTCTATCGATTCTTCTTAACGGTCCGCTGATTATAGTCTAGGTTTTCTTTTTATATATTCAAAATGGCAGCCGTAAAATACAAAATGGTGGTAGAAAACGTAGACGAAAAAAAAACATTTTACGCACCATACTTAGTGGCATATCATTGGATAGGCCTTTCAAAATGAAGACGATGTTTCATTGACTATTCTACAGTCAGAAGCTCCGTTTAAATATTACACAACCTGGAAGTTGTGTGGCTAGGATCTCTAGCTTCACTCCAACTCTAACCTTCATAACATCTGTAGGCCTCATGAAAACAGTGTTTATAGATAGGAACTAACAATTAAACAGAACTTAAAAGTCATCAATACAAGTATATAAAAAAATTGGCAAGTAATATAAAAATAGTTTCACATTGATGAGAAATAATTAATTAGTTCGCTTTTTTTGCAAACGTTTTTTTTTTTTTTTTTCCGATGCATATTTGGCCTTTGAAAGGATAATAATTATTTGCATCAGATACCCACCGTATTTTGATCCCATATTTAGACGGTTTAGGCAGAATATATTGGGTGACCCTTGTTCTTCCCCGATGCTGAAATAACTGCTCATCAACCGCTAAGTCTTCCAACGGCTTGTATTTTTTCAATAGGTCATGATTCAGCATTGTCCATATATTACGAATTTCTGAAGCTTTATTAATTTGAAGACATTTTACTCGTGTATTCTGGTCGTCAAAACGAATAAATCTAAGAGTATTCCACGTTTGGTTTACACTCATACTTGCTCTATATAACGGATATGAGTTTGTTTACCACATGTATAATGTGTAAACTTTGTTTGAATTGTTGACTCCTGAAGCAATTAAATTTCATAAAAATGCATCAAATTCCTCTTCTCTAAAGGCAGGGCAGTTACATTTTAGGAAATTTGGGTGTTTTATGGCTCCTATCTGTTAAAAAAATCGCAGCGGATACCCTGGTGCTCCGGTCATTGGGCACAAGTGCAAATTTTGGTCATTGGCATAAGGGTTAACTTCAAAACGGCGTTAGCGATAATCATAAATGTGTTCTATATATAATAAAATGGTTATGTTCAACGCAGCCAGACAGTGTCACCTAGCGTCAAACTGTTATGTTTTCGTTCTTATAGAGAAAACGGCACAAGATATCGAAAAATGAAAATTAGAAAGTTGTATTTAATATGAAATAAGGACTTGCATGTAAAGTTAATTTTATTGGAAATCCCGAAATGTAAAAATCTACATAACCAATCACTGACTCCATCGCGTTATTATAATGTAAGTAGATGTGTGGGATTATAATGCAAATGCATGTTTACTTGTAAAATTTATTTATGTAAGCAAGATACAATTTATATAAATAAGAAAACAGCGTTATGTATATTTAAACTACTCACCATTGGCAACAGTACATAATCCGTTCTTTATGTACTCCAATTTAGCATACTTAAGATAATCCTAATTTTTTAATATAATTGTACATTTCTTGTATGTATTAGTTATATTAGTAATTATGCATCTGCATTAAAATGTATATATTTCTGTTTGCAATTTGTGGGGTATTTAATTTTGTGACAGGATAAAACGAAATTACATTTTTCTCCCTCTTAAAAAGTATTTTTTTCGTGAAAATCTTCATTTAATTCTAAGCCAAAGCCAATCTACAGCTTTGTAGTTGTCTTTTTTTTTTTTCGTAACATATATAGCTTTTTGAGAAAGGACCACTAATACACCAGTTTTCATAGGTGTGGCTCTGTAAGCTCTATCATCGGGAAGCTCATATCTAAACTATATATATAAAATCCTAATGAAACGAATTTATGAAACGGAAGTATGAATCGACTGATTAAACAACTGATTATGTTTCGCAGCGATTTCTCCTAAAATATGGAATACTTAGCAATGAAATTAACACCAAAAATCAATATTGATCCGCAGATTTCAAAACTGGTATTAGAATTTTTAAATTTGAATTAGTTTTCGAAATATAAATTTTTTTCTAATTTTATATACATTTTTCTAATGATGGCAACTCAAATTTTAATCAAACAGATATTTTTTTTCAGAAAAGGTTGACATGGTAAACCGGTTATCGCTGTTTATTTGATAATAAATGTTTATTTACTTTTATTTCTTTTTACAAGTTATATAAATTATTTTGTTCTATGATTATTAATTATTTTTTTATATTTCCTTTAGAAAATAATAGAAAATAATTAAGAAATACAGTACTACTTAGTTATTCCGTTGACCAATTTCGCCAAATTATATAAATCGCCAAAACACTCGCCAAATTATACAAATTGACATAATTTTTATTTTAAATAACGAAAGAACAAATAAATTATTACAACATTAATAAATATACGAATAAAACGTCGAAATGAAAACCACTTGATTACGTAAACACGGGTAACTTGCTTCAATTCAAGTGAATGTGACATTTACGATCAACCATTATTGGCATTTAATCTTATAATTTGGCGATAGATTTTTGGTCGTCGGGATATCTAAGGAATACCAAAAATGCATATGTAACTGGTATTTGAAAACGAGGTTTTCGCCAAATTTCCGTAAAATAATAAAAATCACGCCAAACCTGTATAACTGTAACCGTGTATATCTGTAATCTGTATAACCGTATCTGGCCAAATATTACCACTCGAAAAAAAATGCTAACTGGCGAGTTGAAAAATAGCTATTGGCAAGATTTACATCCTGCTAGCGTAACAGTACCTAGAATTCTTTGCGACCATGGCAACTTTTATGTAGTTTTATTCGAAAAAAAAATTTTGATTTTGTAATCAAAATGGAAAACTTACGGTCCCATATTGGCGCGATTTTTTCTGACGCTAATGTCATATACGAAACGGGTACATAACTGGCGCCAAAGTATCGTTATTTTGCTTCATATGGTAAGCCGGATGTTGCTGTTTATGCTGTTGATGCGTTCCCCAAATTGGCGTCGTTAAAAAATCACGCCAATATGGGACGTATATGACATCTTTGCCAAACTTTCATATGAACGGCGAAGGGATCAGACCGTATTTATTTATGGCAGTTGATGACATGAACTATTATAACATAGATGAAATGATGGCGATAGAATAATATTTGGCGACTTATCACCTGTGCCTGGCTAACATTACAGTACCAAAATGGCACCTAGAGTATAAAAAGCGAAGTGTTACGCCTGGAACTGTTGATGATAGTCACATGACTTAGGCTATTGTTATAGAGATTGTTTTAAAATACAGCGAGACAAAGACTCTTATACTTAATTTATTTTATTTTAGCTTCTTTTCAAATGTTTAACTGATCTTCTTTAATCACAAACGAAAAGAACCATTTGATGTCTTCACAGCAACTGATTCGCCTTTATTTTTTTGTAATCAAAGGGAATTGAATGGAAACCCGTTTACAGGGAGATCTGCACAGCTTTCTTCAGTATAATTCAATCTTCTCTAATATTTTTAAAACCCATCAGATTAGAGTGTTTTAAATTCTGCGGTGTCTGAACGGGTGTTGGAGAGCGTAGCTTGCAGGGCGCAGAGCCCCATAGTCCTCATATAAAAGTATATTACACAGTAAATGATAAACTAATAAAACTTTCTTTTAGAATACATTTCCAGCAAAATAAGGTGTGAATGTATCAAGTAATATCCATTCGTCTCTCACCAGATTTACAAAGAAATTTTTTATGGCGCTCTTTTAGAATTACGAAAAGCCTATTCTGTTGAAATATCCATACAATAATAGTAAATATACATGTATTCTTTTGAAAACTCTTTTTTTAAATATAACGAAAACCACTACTAAAAACTTCCAATTAGTAAAACAGAAATAATTTTAATAATGTGTTAAAGATATGCGCGCCTTTAGAAGACGTTTTACAATTAACTCAGCTGCGTACTAAATATGTTTAAAAAATTATTTATTTATTTCTGGAATGTACTGATTAATCACCCAAATCCTATATCTCAAATATATATATATATATATATATTCGTTACATTAAGAGTTATGACAGAATTGAATTTCCTAATACTACAATAAGATTGGAAATTTTTGCCTATTAATAAAATAAAAAAAAATACTTGATATAATTTGCCATACAATATTTGTAGCTTTTTATGAAAATATTTCTTATTTAGGTCTAATGTCAGCTTACTACAACATAAAACAAAATCGAATTTGAATTGATCTTTTGATATATTGATCTTAATGATTGGTCGAAATTTTGAGGGAGTAAACAATAGATTGTATTAAAAATTAATATTCAATAATAATCAATATTCATTAATATTCAATAGATTGTATTTTTTTTTTAAGAAAAGAGAATATTTTATATATTCTATGCGATTTAGTAAAGACTGGGCATTGCGCATTCTTTATAACACGGGGATTTGTTTAAAAAACATAAATAAAATGCTTTTTCTATTCTGGCAAAAATAAAACATATAAATATTCTATTTTTTCTGGTATTTATTAAACTTAGAAAAATTTAATTTATAAAATTTCTCAGTATTAAGTAAAAGGATTTTCCCAGATAAATGCATTAATCGCGCAGATTCAACTATAATAAGGATAACTGTGTTATGATACTTCAAGAATTAAAACATTATTTTATTGTATGTGTTTCCAAATTATCAATCAGAACTTCATTAATTAAAAATTCATAATCTTCATTATCAAATAATAAATGCAATATTCAAACACCCGCGATTTCTTTTCCATAACATGCAAAAAAAAAAATAATAATTAGAAGAAAAAGTTAATAATTTGGAACATTACACCATGTACAATTTAAATAACTGTATAAACTGTGATAAAATACACATTTCTAAATAATGTAATGCGTTAAAAATTTAAATTTTCACAAAACTATACCCCTTATTTCTTTTTGTTATCTCTATCTGCTGTTATTGCAGTTCGTGTTTTAACATATTAATTTAATTTTCAAAAAGTTTTTAAATGACTGAGGACTGCATAATTAACTTTAAAAAATAACTATTTAATATATAATTTAATGTGCATAAACGTATTCATTACTAAAAAACATTTTTTTCAATAAGTAAGTATTGTTACAATACTTGGAAAATATAGTGTAAAAGTACACATGTGAGTGATTTGTTGACAAAAATTAAAAATGTATTCTTGTTTAAAAGACCTATTTATACAATTTGTTTTGCAATTCGTATGCAGGTGCCATTTGTATACATATAGCACCATTTATATTTTGAGTAAAGTTATCTACTTTATTCAAAATAAATACTATCATTACAATTAATGAATTTTATAGAATAACAATTCATTTGAACTATCATAAGAAGTACTATATATGGCTTAATGTCAAGGGATGTTTTCATTTTAGAAGTTTTATGAAATATCTTGAAACATACTTGAAGTAAAACGCTACGCATTGTAAGAACATGCTTGATTACATATTCATGAATCATATCAATGAATATACTTGCTATTCTCTCAGATGTAATAATTGCACAAGACACAGATAGTCATTAGGGTGGGGTGAAAATCACCGGAAAAAGAATTTGGAATTTTTTCTTCAGATAGGTCTAAAAAGTTGCCTTTTGGCACACTGAATATAAGGTTAAATTTTCATTTCATTTGGAATTCATCTTTAGGGCTCTCCCAGCACTTAAAAAAAGCCCTTTATGCGTAAAAAAAAAACAAAATTTCACAATTTTTTTAAAGAATATTTTTTTACTATATTTTAGATTTCAGTAAAATAACCCATAAAAATGACTGATTAAAGTATTACTTGTGAACAATCAAAGTGTCGTCGTGTTTTAACACTTCAAATGGCAATGATAATCTTAAAATATCAATTGCATTGTCGCATAGAAGATAAAGAAAAAGCTCAATAATTAGACATACAGTTTACTTTTATTTTTTGAATGTACATAACAGATAGTTCTCTAAATATATAGGAAAGACATTTTTCTGAAAATATAGTAGTATAATAAAAGGAATATAAAGTAAAGCGAGGAGAGTCTGCGCTCATATCAAAAGAATAATAATAAAAAATCTAAATATTAATATTTTGCTAAATTATGCATGAATAATTTTGACTTCATTTTTTTATGCATTTCCATTGTTATTTTGTTGTTATAGTGTAATTTAATAGACCAGCAGTAATAAAACAAAGAAAAATATTTTGCGCAATCACTCCTTACAGGGTAGGAGAGAACGCGCACATGGGTAGGAGAGATTGCGCACATAGGTAGAAGAGATTGTTATTAATAATAACTACAATAAAATTGTTAACAATAATAATTACACTTAATCGACATTGTTGAAAGGTTTTTGTGAGTAAATATTATTGCATTAGGAGTGAATATTTAAACCAAATGTTTAAATAATAAATAAAAGAAAGATTCTTAACAACAGTTAAAAATTTTAATTTAAGAAGATTAAAATATCAGAAAAAGCAAGCCCTACTAAGATTACAAAATATCATTAATCTAGTTGATAACATGTTTAACTTTAAAATTACTTCATTTCAATTTCCACAGTTTCATTGCATTTTGTTTGCTAACCGAAGTTGTCGTCGTTTACAATCGATGCACTTATTGTTGTAAATCGGGCATCTTTCGTGCAATCACCTGCAACAAACAATATATTGAATCCAATCCGTTGTCGAAGTTGTCTCCTGGTGCAGTTCCAGACATTCAGTGCACTCATTATCATTGACCTTCGGTTTTTTTCCTTGAGTTTTTTTATCCCACTTTTTGTGGAAGCACCTTATCTTCAGCTGTTTTTTTTTTTTTTTTTTTTTTTTTTTTTTTGTAGCAGCATCCTTCTTAAGTCTTTTTTCATGTATATTTTTTGGATCCATAACATTAGTTGAGCTCTGTTTCCTTTTGATTTCAATGGCATTACACTTCTTGGAATGGGTAAAAGCTTTTCCAAAATATTGTATTAGAAAATTTATTTTGTTAACAAAATTAATTTATTAGCAAACTAATTGCTCATAAATTAAAAAATATATATATAAATATTTAATTAAATTATTAACAAATATATTATTAATTTATTAACAAAAATAATTACATAAAATTTATTTAATAACAACTGTATTATTAATTTGTTAATAAAATTTTTATGTGCAAAAGTATTCTTTTTTAAATTAATTTGTTGCCCAATTTAGTTTTGATAATTATGTGTTTTTCCGAAATTATTTCAAAATTGATTCATTCATGTGTTTTACACGTAATTTGCAATTCATACAAATTTATCAATAAGCTGTGTTATTCCTCCTAGCACTTAAACTTATGGGGAAATGCGCCATCTCTCCTAAGTAGCAGATGCACAAACTCTCCTATTTTGGTAGGAGAAATTGCGCGGGGTTTTATTTAAATATGGCCACTTCTAAATTGAATTTTTGGTGTTCGCATACTTAGTCCAGGTTAGTAGTTTATAAGAAATCATTTAAGTTCAAAATATTCTGTATTACTGACGTTCTATAACTCCTACAGCCGCTAAATGAAGCTTCAGTAACTAATTTCACACATATTTCAACTGCTTGAATATGACACGGAAGTTGGGTAATTGAAAAGATGTGACTTCCGATCTTTTTATGAGAATTTTCAGCTCCTTTCTTGATACTCTATTAAGAAAGGGTTATGTGATTTCCCATTCTTGATAGTCAATAATGTTAATATAGTAGATAACACTGAAGTTCGGTGCTGGAATATGAAACATTCTTATTGTTGAACACTCCATTTCCATGCCTTCAATATTCTTCGGAATCCAAGTTCTTGAACATGGTTTGTTTTATCAGTTTTCATCCCTATTATTTTTTTTTCTTAATGACAGATGTATGCATTTCATTGAATAACGGGATCAACAATTTTCTTTAAATCTTCCCTGAAATAACGAGACAACTTGTTTTAAAAAAAAAATTTTGAGCTTATTTTTTCAGGAAGAATCTTTCTTAATGTGAAATGACATAGGTGAATATACTTCCATTACAAATTCAGCCATAATGCTCGGATTTTGGGAAGGATTCTGACTTCCAATGTATAATCTATTTAGTCGATTGGCAGTTGTCAACAATCTAGAGTGAGACATTTTACATGGAATGCAATTAGTCAGATTTATGGAGCATTGGCCAGATGAAAATGTGTGTCACAAGTCGTAAAAATAATTTTGGTCTGTACTTAACCCTCCACAGTTCATTTCTGGGAGATAAGAGCATGTTTTAATTTCACAACTGTCTATTATTCACATCGATCCAACCATTTTCCAATAAGAACAGAAAAAGCTCAAGGGCAGTAGTTTGTCCATCAAGTTCGGAAAATTAATGATGCAATGGCAATTCGTTTGCGTGAAGCTGGCATATTAACCACTGCAAGAGACAACTAATCGTTGTTTCAAAAAATCTAATAGCACCATTATTTCTCATAGTGTTTACAGTTGTTCCGTCACAACCTATAGCCATAGTATATCAAGGCTTAAGTTTTTTTCAGTGCAATATTTTAAAATTCTTTCTGCAGTATTCTGATACAGAAGATGGTGTAATGTGTCCCAGATACAGTAAATTTGACTCTTCAGTTCTTCGATATAATCAATCTCAAATTTTCCATCATTTTGCATTTGAGGAATCGAATAAGCTTCTGGTATTCAGAAGAATTGTTGTCTATCATTTGATCAATACGCCTCTGGGAAACTATTGTAATTGATGCTTTCTTCGAAATTTCTTCGATCTTTACTTTTAGGATTTTAATTACCTCTGACTTCGGTGAATCTTTACCATTCCTGTTTTGTTTTAATTATTGTCTTGTAAAAAATAATATTTTATAATTGTTTGCAAAACCGCTTTATTTTGTTCTGAAGGGGCACAAAACAAGGGATATTCCACTGCTCTTCTAGTAATGATAAACTTTGATTTGCTTCCACACGCACTCATTTAAAAATGATTCTAAAAATTAGAACAAGCAATTTTTAAAACTCAATAAAACGTTTTAAATATTTTAAAATAAAGACTGAAAGTTTAAAATAATAAAGGGAACACTAAACATTTTAAATGTAAATATGTCAAACGAGATTACCAAAAAACCCCGTAAATATAGAATACATGATAAGAACTCATTGCGTGAAACATTGAAAATATAAAGGTCCTGGTCGAGCCCTGACGGATTTTTTTAAAATTCATGAAATTTTGCACGTATATTAGAAGTACTAAAAGGCAAATTTTCGCTGCTATCCAAAATCAAAATTCCAACTTTCGTTTCTTCACTCCACCCTAATAGTCATGTAGTACAGCTGCAGAAAATTGCAAGCCATTTTTTTTACAAGTTGATTGCAAATATTGGTTTTTCATTCAATGTTTTATTGGTCCCTGTTTGCCTTCTTGGTTAAAGTTTCAGAGAAAAAATATGAAATCAAACATTTTCTTTATATTCCTGAAGTTACACCAGAAATTGTCAAAATTTTCCCCAACATATTGGATAAAACGTATAAAATTGAAAGTGTGTATCTGTATATTGATAAGTTGAAAGAAACTCATATTATTGGTTCTTAGTTATTTTTTTAACTTTTTCTACTCTTTTAGCTGTCTTTTAAATTCTTCGTTTTTGATAAATGTCTATCTAAATTAAGTTAGCCATATGTGTCCTTTTTTAAAAGACAGAGGTAATATTGAAGATATTTTACAAAGTTTTCAAAAATTTTAACTTGGAAAAACTCTTCAGATGACCATCATTTCCTAATTTAAGTTTATATATTCTGAAGAAAAGTCAAGAAGCTGTTACGTATTTTTACATTTTTCGAAATAAACTTTAATTATCTGTAGACAAAAATGTTTTAAACTGAATTAAGACTTAAGATATAAATAAAATAAAAACACGTAAAAGTCATTTAAACAAAAAATTGCGAAAAAACTTAAATTATTATGAATTTTATGATCATCTAAATGAAAATAAAAAAAAAAAAAATCTCTTTTTCACTCAGAGGATGGGCTCCGCCCACTAAAAAAAGGATAAATTTGGTCACTTTTAGAGCCAACAAATACTTTTTTACAAACAAAAAAACTTTATGTAGTGATAAAATTTCCGAAAAAAAAAAAATTCCAATGAAACTTAAATAATCGCCTTTACTAAAACAACATTCAAAGGAGCGATATTTACACGCAACATATATACACGCTATTCGTAGCAAAATGTTTTCTATTTCCCAGTCTTTGCTCAAGTCTTAAATATCTGTGCATGCATTTTCTGGAGGAGAGGTCCGCGTACACAGGCAAATAGTAAGGAGACTTGTGCACATATTCTCTACTTAAATATTTTTTTTAGTGGACGGTAATGGCAGTCAGAGTGACTTGTTTGTATTCAGGGCACATTACAAATCGTAAGGAGTTTCCTGTAAAAAAATAATATTTAAGAAATTAGTAGCTCTCTGACGGACTTGTGTTAACACGTTTGCTGAACTGCAGTTTTCACTGCAATGCATGTATTATTTAAATTAATATATCTTTATAAATCTTCCGGTCAGTTCAATTCTGGAGTCATAGTTAATACTTACAGGCATTATCTTTAAATACTCAATTGCGTCTTTAATAACATGCTGAATTAATTGCCCTTAAAAAAATCTACAGTGATAACAATATTACAATTTTGTACTTTTCTGGGCAGCCAGAGGGTTAAAAATCTTTCTTACTATTTTGAGATTCCTCGAAATTTTTTGCAAGATGTGCTGACAAGTTTTACATTTTCACAAGCTTAAGGTGCTTTTTCCATTGCCTCAATAAACGTTTCAAGACGCGGACTATTTTTAGCAATATAATAGCAAGGACGCCGTACTGTATGCGACAAAGCATTTATTGCCAAAATATTAATTTTTATTGATAGCTTTGTTTAGCGCAATTTACACCAGTAATATAAAAGTAATAAACTTTAAATAGATTTTTTTGCATTTAAATAGAATTAAGAATATATAATACGAATGGTTTGAAGTAACATAAAAACACGCGCAATGTATTCCGTACGCCAACGCCTTTTAAAGCCAATATATCAACATCTGAAATTTTCTTTTTTAATGAAATGAGTAGCAATACTATAAACGTAATAGACATTGCATTTATATATAAAATAATTTAAATGAGAAATAAATTAAATGAAATCACACAAATCACGGAAGACGTATTCAGTACAGCAGTGTTGAATTACCAATCAAAATAATGAAAAATATCTGAAAAAAATTAAAAATTAAAATTTAAACACTGAAGTGTTTTCCTGAAGACGTTAAAAGTATCACAGATTTTTATAACCCAATTATTTTGGAATTCGTAACTTTGTCACACAGTACTTCGTCTGAGTCTGTAAAGATTATATGCCATTTCTCAAAATTCGTCAAATGCTTTCATAACGACATTCTTTTACTTCGACATGCTAAGAGTTAATCGAAACATATTTCTTTGAATACCACTGGACTACTTTATTACATTGAGTTACCAGTCTACTACCTTCCATTGTACTTCACTAAATAAAATTAACACAAAGTGCATTTATATAAATGTTCCTTTATTTTGTTTCGGCAATATATGTACTTATTTTACGACAGTTCACTTATTTTAGTGACAGTGGATTGATATAACAGATTCTTTTGAAGTAACCTTTTATTGTTATTCCAAAGATCATTAAGTCACAAAATAATGTTTATTTTGGGTGATTTTAATTCACGATAAACATCGATGTATTTAAATATCATATGCGACCCGGTAAAATAATTATAAAAATGATAATAAATATATATGTCGTAGGCTAATTGAGAAATCCGGCTCTTTGCAAACAGCCTAGGCTCTTTGCAAAGAGCCGGGCTAATTGGAGAATCCATCTCCCTTTTTCCAATTAGCCTGATATTTTTTAGGCTTATTGCAAAGAGCCTAGAAAGCGTTAGGCTAATTGAAAAATGACCACTTATTATTCAATCAGGGTGATATTTTTAGCTCACAGACTATCAAAGCCTGAGAGCTTATGTGCCCGCCGATTCTGTATGTACGTATGTACGTACGTACGTACGTATATACGTAACACGATAACTCTTGATAGAAATATCCGATTTGCTTCAAACTTTTTTTTCTAGGTTTATTCTGATAAGGTGTTTCCCTGATTAGTTTTGGGGGTTCATTGGTTAAGAATAAAGGGGGAAAAGGAGGGCTAGTCCCCCCCCCCCTTAATTTATATAAATGGGTTTTTCATGCAGAAATATTCGATTTGCTCCAAATTTGGAATACCGGTTTATTGTGTTAAGGAGCTTCCCTGATTAGATTTGGAAGCTCATTATTTAAGTATAAAGGGGGGTACCCCCCTTAATTTAGATAAATCGGTTTTTCATGATGAATTATTCGATTTGCTCCAAATTTGGTATACCGGTTTATTAAGTTAAGGAGCTGCCTTGATTAGAGTTGGAGGTTCATTAGTTACATATAAAGGGAGGAAAGGGGGGCTATCCCCACCGTAATTTATATAAATGGGTTTTTCATGCAGAAATATGCGATTTGCAATAAATTTGGTATACCGGTTAATTATGTTAAGCAGCTTCCCTGATTTCATTTGGAAGATCATTATTATGTATAAAGGGGGGAAAGGGGGTACTTGCCTCTCCCCTTAATTTAGATAAATGCGTTTTTCATGTAGAAATATTCGATTAGCTCAAATTTGGTATACTGAATTATTATGTTAAGGAGATGGCTTGATTAGATTTGGAGGTTCATTAGTTAAATATAAAGGGAGGAAAGGGGGGACTAGCCCCACCTTAATATAGTTAAATGGGTTTTTAATGCAAAATTATTCGATTTGCTCCAAATTTGTTTTACCGGTTTATTATGTTAAGGAGATGGCTTGATTATATTTGGAGGTTCATTAGTTAAGCATAAAGGGAGGAAAGGGGGGGACTAGCCCCTCCCCTTAATTTAGGTAAATGGGTTTTTAATGCAAAATTATTCGATTTGCTCCAAATTTAGTTTACCTGTTTATTATGTTAAGAAGCTTCCTGATTAGATTTGGAAGTTCAGTAGTTAAGTATAAAGGGAGGAAAGGGGCTAGACCCCCCCCCCTCCTTAATTTAGATAAATGGGTTTTTCATGCAGAGTTATTCGATTTGCTCCAAATTTCGTATACCGGTTCATTATATTAAGGAGCTTCCCTGATTAGATTTGTAGGTTCATTAGTTAGGTATAAAGGGAGGAAAGGGGGGGGCTAGACCCCCCCTCCTTAATTTAGGTAAATGGGTTTTTAATGCAAAATTATTCGATTTGCTCCAAATTTGGTTTACCGGTTTATTATGTTAAGAAGCTTCCCTGATTAGATTTGGAAGTTCAGTAGTTAAGTATAAAGGGAGGAAAGGGGGCTAGACCCCCCCCCTTAATTTAGATAAATGGGTTTTTCATGCAGAGTTATTCGATTTGCTCCAAATTTCGTATACCGGTTTATTTTGTTAAGGAGTTGCCTTGATTAGATTTGGAGATTCATTGGTTAAGTATAAAGGAGAGACAGGGGCTAGTGTCCCATTAATTTAGATAAATGGGTTTTTCATACAGAATTATTCGATTTGCTTCAAATTTGATATACCAGTTTATTACGATATGGCTTCCTTCATTTGATTTGAAGGTTCATTGGTTAAGTATAAATGGGGGAAAGTGGGGCAATTGCCCCTCCCCTTAATTTAGATAAATGGGTTTTCAAGCAGAATCATCTGATTTAGATTAATTTTTTTTTTTCAACCGGATCCGAACTTGAAGGTTCCATTTGAAGTCAACCCGAAAACCGACCACAACCAGGTTTCCGTTTGAGTTCAATTAGAACTTTCAGGTTCGGATCGGGTTGCCGGTGGACGGAGATTATTTTGTCCGCCTTTCATTTGGTTGTAGTTCTTTGGAATATTTTTGTCGGTTAAGATTTGTTTCGGGACGGGTTTCAGGTTGAATTCGAGTGGAATTTTTAGGTTCTGGTAGCGTTGCGTGTCCACGGAAACTAATTTGTCTTGTTCGGATCCGGTTAAGGATCTTTGGAATAATTTTGTCGGTTATCAGATTTGGTCCGGGATTTCGGGTTTTTTCAAATGGAACTCTCAGGTTCGGGTCGGGTTGCATGTAGACTGAAATTATTTTGTCTTGCTCGGATCGGGGTATGTTGTAATTTATTTTTCGGGTTTGGGTAGGATTATGCGTTAATAAACCTAATAAAAAGAAAATTGCCCAGTTAAACTGATGGCATTGAGCTCACAGGCTGTTCACACTAATTGTATATTATACTCTTATTTCAAAGAATAATGCCCCTCGAAAAGTAAATGAAGGTATTAGTCCCCGTTGGCCCTCTTTCTACTTAACCAAAGAACCTCCAAATCTAATTAGGGAAGCTACTTAACATAATAAACTGGTATACCAAATTTGAAGCAAATCAGATAATTGTGCATGAAAAAAACATTTCACTAAATTAAGGGGGGGTATTAGCTCCCCCATTTCTCCCTTTATGCTGAACCAATGAACTTTCAAATCTAATTCGAAAAGCTCCTTATTAGAATGAACCTAGAAAAAAAATTAAACTAAATTAGATAATTCTGCATTGAAACACATTTACCTAAATTAAGGGGAGGGGCAATTGCCCCCCTTTCCCCCCTTTTATACTTGACCAATGAACCTCCAAATCAAATGAAGGAAACCATATCGTAATAAACTGGTATATCAAATTTGAAGCAAATCGAATAATTCTGTATGAAAAACCCATTTATCTAAATTAAGGGGACACTAGCTCCTGTCCCTCCTTTATACTTAACCAATAAATCTCCAAATCTAATCAAGGCAGCTCCTTAACATAATAAACCGGTATACGAAATTTGGAGTAAATCGAATAACTCTGCATGAAAAACACATTTATCTAAATTAAGGGGGTGGGTCTAGCCCCCCTTTACTTCCTTTATACTTAACTAATGAACCTCCAAATCTAATCAGGAAAGCTCCTTAACATAATAAACCGGTATACGAAATTTGGAGCAAATCGAATAACTCTGCATGAAAAAACAATTTATCTAAATTAAGGGGGGGTCTAGCCCCCCTTTTCTCCCTTTATACTTAACTAATGAACCTCCAAATCTAATCAGGGAAGCTCCTTAAGATAATAAACCGGTATACCAAATTTGGAGCAAATCGAATAATTTTGCATTAAAAACCCATTTGCCTAAATTAAGGAGGGGGCTAACCCCCCCCTTTCCTTCCTTTATACTTAACTAATGAACCTCCAAATCTAATCAAGCCATCTCCTTAACATAATAAACCATTATACCAAATTTGAGCTAATCGAATAATTCTACATGAAAAACGCATTTATCTAAATTAAGGGGAGAGGCAATTGCCCCTCTTTCCCCCCTTTATACATAATAATGATCTTCCAAATGTAATCAGGGAAGCTGCTTAACATAATTAACCGTTATACAAAATTTATAGCAAATCTCATATTTCTGCATGAAAAACCCATTTATATAAATTAAGGGGGGAGCACTAGCCCCCCTTTTCCCCTTTATCCTTAACCGATGAACCCCAAAAACTAATCAGAGAAGCACCTTATCAGAAGGAACCTAGAAATAAAATTTGAAGCAAATCGGATATTTCTATCAAGAGTTATCGTGTTACGTACATACGTACGTACGTACACACGTACATACAGAATCGGCGGGCACATAACCTCTCAGGCTTTGATAGCCCGTGAGATAAAAATATCACCCTGATCGGATAATAAGTGGTCATTTTTCAATTAGCCTAACGCTTTCTAGGCTCTTTGCAATAAGCCTGAAAAATATCAGGCTAATTGGAAAAAGGGAGATGTATTCTCCAATTAGCCCGGCTCTTTGCAAAGAGCCTAGGCTGTTTGCAAAGAGCCGGATTTCTCAATTAGCCTACGACATATATACCAAAATTGAGCGTTATCTATTCATTTCTTTTGTACTTCTATCTAATCTTTGTACGTCTTTATGAAGTTGCCATATTTAACACAGGTACGCAAACTGTTGACTTGTGACGCAATCCTTTGGTTTCAATGTTTTAAAGGATTACTACCAGGATCCTAGTACCTTGTCTTCCAGTTTACTTTCACCAAAATTACCTTCGTGGGTTCTTGGTAATAAACCTTTGGATTTGGCATTCAAATAAAATAGCTGATCTTCCAGAAAATAAAAAAATCTTGAAAGTTGGTATTTAAATATGATACATAGTCTTTCTTTTACCTAAAATAACACGATTGCCACGCTTTAGGGAATTTTACAGTCAAAATATCAGTATTTTTTTATAGAAAAATATATCTAGACTGGGGGGCTCTGCCCCCTGCAAGCTACGCTCGCCAACCCCCGTTCAGACACCGCAGAATCTAAAAACACTCTAATATGATCGGTTTACAAAATATTATAAAAGATTGAATTATACTGAAAAAGCCATGCAGATCTCCCTGTAAACGGGTTTCCATTCAATTTCCTTTGATTTCAAAAATTTAAGGCCGAATTAGTTGCTGTTAAGACATCCAATGGTTGTTTTCGTGTTTTATTATAGAGGATAAGTTAAACGTTTGAAAAGAAGCTAAAAATAAAAGGAATTAAGTGTACAGAGTCTTTGCCTCCCGGTATTTTAAAACAATTTCTATAATAATAGCCTAAGTCATGTGACTATCATCTAGAGTTCCGGGCGAACCACTTCGCTTTTTATATTCCTGGTGCCATTTTGGTACTTTAAAATTAGCCAGGTACAGGTGATAAGTCGCCAAATATTATTCAATCGCCATCATTTCATCTATATTATAATAGTCCAAGTCATGTAACAGCCATAAATAAATACGCTCTGATCCCTTCGCTTTTCATATGAAAGTTTGGCCCAGATATTATGTACGGCCCCATATTGGCGCGATTTTTTTGCGACTCTAATTTGGGGAAAAGATCAACAGCATAAACAACAACATCCGGCTTATCAAATTAAGCAAAATAACGATACTATGGCGCCAGTTAAGTACCCGTTGCGTATATGACATTGGCGTCAGAAAAAATAGCGCCAATATGGGACCGTATGTGGCATCCGTGCCGAAAGTTTTCCATTTCGATTTAAAAGAATCAATTCTTTTTTTCGAATAATACTACATAAAAGCATTGTCGCAAAGAATTCTTGGTACTGTTACGCCAGCCGGGTGCAAATCTCGCCGATAACTATTTTTCAACTCGCCAGTTAGCATTTCTTTTTATTTTTCGAGTGGTAAATTATAACATTGCTTTGAAGTTGGAATTAAGTGTCACCGTTTGTTACATCATTTAATATTTGGCCAGATGTCATATACGCACACGGTTTGGCGTGATTTTTTTACGAAAATTTGTCGAAATCATCGTTTTCGAATACCAGTTACATATGTATTTTTGGTACTACTTAGTTATCCCGTCGACCAAAAATCTATCACCAAACTATAAGATTAAATGCCAATAATGGTTGATAAATGTCACATTCACTTGACTTTAAGCAAGTTACAAGTCTTTACGTCATCAAGTGATTTTTATTTCGACGGTTTTTTTTTTTTGTATATTTATTAATGTTATACTATTTTCTTTGTTCTTTCGTTATTTAAAATAAAAATTATGTTAATTTGTATAATTTGGCGAGTGGTTTGGCGATTTATATAATTTGGCGAAATGGATCGATCGAATAACTAAGTAGTACCGTATTTTTTAATTATTTTCTATTATTTTTTATTTTTAAAGGAAAATAACAAAAAAAAATAATAAACTATAGAACAAAACAATTTATGTAATTTAAAAAAAGAAAATAAAATAATAAACACTTATTATTAAATAAACAACAATAGCCGGGTTACCATGTCAACCAAAATAATGCAATTTTCGCGCAAATTAGGTACCCCAGTGCGTATACGACATCTGTGCCTAATATTTTTCTTTTCATTTCGTTTAAAAAAAAATAAAGAAGTGAAAGCCATTTATTTTAAATGTTTCTGCTTGTATTATATAAAATGATAATTAAATACAAATTGAGTTATGAATAAAAATAACATGATGCATTTCTTAGCATACATTTAAGGGAGGCCAGACTTCTCGCCAAATTAGATTAAAATAGTAACCTTTTCTAAAATCTGAAAAAAAAAATATCTGTTTGATTAAAATTTGAGTTCCCATCATTAGAAAAATGTATATAAAATTAGAAAAAAATTAATATTTCGAAAACTAATTTGAATTTAAAAATTCTAATACCAGTTTTGAAATCTGCGGATCGATATTGATTTTCGGTGTTAATTTCATCGCAATGTATTCCTTTTTATAGGAGAAATCACCGTGAAACATAATCAGTTGTTTAATCAGTCGATTCAAAGAATCGTTACATTTCAGCCGTTTCATATATTCGTTCATATATTAGCCGTTTCATATATTCAGCCGTTCATATATTCGTTTCATAAATTCGTTTCATTAGGATTTTATACATATAGGGTAGATTAAACGCACGAAATTTCGCCTTATTTAAAAATAGATTCTCTGTAAGAAAGTACTGTTGCTGAAGAATTTCCTGGTCTGGAAATTCCCTGAAGCGTGGCAACCCTGAATAAATATCAAAATATAATCTTCTGATTTTTTTTTTCGGTGACATTTTACACTTATAATGCTTCTAAAAATAAATTACTTGAAGGATATATCCCAATATATCTCTAATAAATTTGACTTTCATTGCATATCAGAAACATCTTTATAAATAAGCATATCTTATAAATTCACGTCTATTTTCGCATTTTAATTAAACCTCAATTATTCATATGGAGTATGTAAATAACATTTCAAATTAAGATGGTTCTTCACACATTTTCTTTTTACTTTTTTCTTGAAATATAAATATATATATACATATAAGTTGTGAAATGTTTAATCCCCAGAACTTTTCAACTTTAAACTTATAATTTTTAGCTATGTTTAAAATGAATATATCTTCTGAAATAATACTTCAGGTTTCGTAAATCTTTTTACTTTTGTGTACAGAAAATAAAGAATAATAATTGTCTTTGATGCTTAGAAAAAGATTTAAAAGATAAAGATATTTTTCTCTTTGAACCTTTTTTACGAAGATAATTATATTTTCAAAATTTTTTCACAGAACAAACATCATGAAAACATTTTTTTTTTAAATATAAAACTGAAGAAAAAAATTTCAGTACTTCATAATTTTATCTTTCACATTAAGTTAGATACCGCAATTCATTTTGCAAAAAAATATTCTGCGATACATGCATTAATTTATATTTTAGAAGAAGACGTATTAAACACAACAGTATATTATAAAATGCTTTCTTTTCATAATTTATTTCTTTTCATAAATTATATTCATTCTAATATTTCTTTGCAAATCTTTTGATATAATTGTTTTATTTACATGCGTATTGCATCTATTTTACAGAGCACTGTTATTTGTGCAGATTGCGTATATTTAATTTTACATTTTTCTTTGAAACCTGTAGAATACTTATAAGCCAAAAATATATAATATATTTTTGGTGAAACAATGTGTGCCTCTAACTAAATTTATAACAACAGCATATATTTTTATTTATTTATTTACAATTGAAAAGAAAATAATATTTCCCATTAGAAATGGAATTATCTGAAGACATTATATTTGTTATTCATATATTTCAAAAGATATGTTCTTAACACAAAATTCTAGAAAATTAAATTATGTTTATAAGTAACTCACATAAACTCACATCACTCTCTTAACATAAAGTAAATAACAAAAATGTTATTTATTTTTAAGTAGAATGGAAACAATCAACAATATATAAATATATGTTAATGTAAAATAATGTACATAGAGTGGTTCAAAAAACGTTGAAATAATGACATGGCAAATCAGGCTTACAACAAGAATAAAAAATCACATAGGAACATAGGATCGGAAATCATTTATTGAGTCACTAATAGAGGGCGTTTCATCCTAACTTAATTTGGGATGACGGTCATAACTTTTAGAAAACTAAAGTATATTATAATAAAACATTTAACTGACATTCTCACCTTTGTTGTAAATGTGATAACACTCGACAAAATTGGTAGAAGATTGCAATATACGCGCCAGTATGCACTGGACGCCCCGCATTTTGCACTGTGGTGATCAATTCATACGGTATCATCGATTGCTTGAGCAGCATGCTTTTCCAGAACTTTTTGTGATGTGATAACGTTTCACACAAAACAAGGTCCTTATCGTTGCATTTTCATTGCATTGTTTTAATTTTTCACGAAATTATAACCGTCGACCCGAGTTGAGTTAGGATGAAAAACCCTGTATTTGTGACTCAATAAGTCGTTTGCGGACCTATGTCCCTATGTGGTTTTTTTGTCGTTGTTGTATGCCTGATTTGCCATGTCATTTTGTCAACGTTTTTTTAATCACCCTGTGTAAATATAGTAAATATAATTTTACATAAATTTGTGATCATTTTAATAAAAAGTATAAAAATATACATAAAAGTGTAAATAAATAGAACAATATTTAGAGCCCCTAAAACTTTTATGAATATTGTATGCCGGTTTTGGGAGCATTCTAAAACAGATTAACACTTTTCATATCGTTGTCAAATAATACCCATTAAAGACTAGATTTATGTTAATTTTATTTAACATTTTCATAGCTAATAAGTATAAAACTAAGTCTTCGATGTATTTAAAATGTATTTTTATTAATTTGACTTTAAAAATACAAATAAAATAATCATACATCAAAATCTTTTTAAGGCGTCATTTTACATCGGAATAAATAATGTTAATGGCATTAGTGCAAATTTAATATTTTTTTGGTCATATTCACACTACAAATGGGGATTGAAGAAAAATTCTTAGTCGCAAAAAGATTTTCTGGAAAAGTGTTAATAATAGAGAAGGGGATTGAAAAACTATATTTATTGATAATTAGAATTGCACGAATTAAAACATATATGGAGAAAATAAATTAGAAATAAGAAAACATTAGCTGTAAATTAGCACTTCTCAAAAACTAACGTGAATTCACGTCATTTTCATAAATTTAACTTCACCTACGTTCGATTTACAGAGCTGCGCGAAATAAAACGTATATAGAGAAATGAAATTGGAAATAAGAAATCATTAGTTATAAGTTAACACACTCTCGACTGCTAACGTGTATTCACCTCATTTAGATAAATTTAACTTAACCTAAGCTCCCTTGGCGTTTTATTTTGTAAATAATTGTAAAAAAATATACGCAACGTTCGTATTTACATAATAAAAATACTATGGATATAAATACACCAATTGCAAACAGTATCGATGTCATTTCCAATATAATCATGAATAGAGAGAATCCTTTTGCTAAAAAATAAAACATAGACTAATAACGCCTATAAATGGGGGGCATTGTTATAAATTGCGCTGTTAGAAAAAGAGAAATAAATACTTTCGCGAATGTGTTAAAAAAAATGGAGTGAATTTATGTAATACTTATTTCAACAATCGGACATAAGAGGGATACCAATACTGTTTTCGTATAACATTCCTATTTGCTTACCTCTCTAACTTTTTACAATCTAATTGGTCTATAAACCCCTTTCTTTAATATGCTTCTCCCTTATAGGTTCTTTTGGAGAATTAATGTTGGTTAATAAAACTATAGCTTCAATCTGCTTCTCGACTATGTATGCGAGCAAAAAATCTATTATTTTTGCATCTTTTTATGTACGCTGGAAGTTACTTTAACAAATATTCTGTAGTTAGTGAATTTTCTGGTGCTGTAGACTTTCTTTTCTTTATTCATTCTTTATAACGCCCAGTTTCATCTCAGTTTTCAATATATAAAATTATTAGTAACAATCATTAATAAAGTATTATGTTAATAAAGTTTAATATTATGAAAACTTTAAAAATATGAAATATTGAAACTTAAACTTACTGTCTTAAATAAAAAAACTAACACTGAAATAATATTTCATAACACATAATTATGTTTTTTTTTAAACATTTTACAATAAAATAAAATAGATAAACATTATAAAAAATTATGTGAAAAACATTATTTATCAGTTGACTGATTATTTAAAACCCTCCGACTGTCTTGGAAAAGGGCAAAATTGTAATGTTGTTTTCTCTGCATTTTGTTTTAAAAGCTAAAAATAATGATTCTTTGAACATTTTATAAAAAAACTTAATAACGAGTATGAATGCAATCCTTGGAAGTATTAATCATTGTTCAATGTATTAAAAATACATTAAATAAATAGAATTATATTACTTTAAATATTGCTTGCATTACAGTGAAACCTGGAGCTTAGTGAACGTATTAACACGGGCTTGTCAGTGAGAGGGTTAAAAAAAGTTTCTAAATGATTAGTTTGTGAACTTGGTATGTTATTCTTTGCTAACTAGAATCTGCTAAAGCCGTTTATTTTTATGCAATTTTAACTTGCTACATTATTTTTCAAAATTCAATGAATGCATTTTAATATCTTTTTTTTTTTTTTTTTAAATAAAGTTTTAGCTCTCTATCACATCCTGTCTCAGATATCTCGAAAATTACCCTCTTGCGTTAGAATTTGAAGGGCTTCAAAATATTTTCACCATCTGAACAATCCATTCTAGAAATGAGAAAAGAATCATATTAAAGATGTGTAAATTAAGCAGTTCATCAAATTAAATATTCTCTAACGTTTCAAATGTATCATTTTCTTCTAATTTCATTGAAATGTAATATCATAAAACTAGAAAGAATAAACATTTGTAATTATTTTCAATCGAATCCTTTTCAGTGAATGCAATAATCGTTGAACAACGACGGCGTTTGAAATATATATATATATATATATATATTTACACTAGTAATGAAAGAACCTAGATTTTACGAACTCACTGTCAAATTTAGTCCATGTTTTCCTGAATCAGATAATTTATAAAGAATACAGATATACGCATATACATTCAAGAAAATACGTTACTTCTCTGTAAGAGAAAATTAATGCTATATATTGCTAATTATACATTGTTATAATAAAATGCCTACATCACCAAGAGCTTGGTTTTCATTGAAATTATACATTGCTCAGCTGGCCAGCAAAACAACTGGTCTAAATCTAATAGAGAATCTAGAATGTTTTAGATATTTCATTTATTTGAATGGGATAGAATTTATTGGACGTTACAACACAGAAATGCCATCTTTATCGGCAGTTAAAGTTTTTGATAGGACCAATTCTTACAGCAAAAACAAATTGAAAAAAGTCCTTCCGGCCAGTGCCGGGAGGAAGAGGTAGCTTTCATATTCCTTATTAAAAAAAAAAAAACCAACTTATATCATTCAAACACACAAAGCTCAATTTAGTGGAAACCGAATATAGGAGATTCAATACTAATTTTTATCAATATAATGAATGAGAATTTCGCGAAATTAGTCAGCTTTATCCAAGCTGCTTTTCTTTAAAGTAACTTATATTTGGCTGCCAAATTCGGCGATTTCTTAAAGTGCCTGCCATTTTAAGACCAATGAACTTGGTCGAGACCTTAGTAATTGCTGTGCACATGCTCACTCACATCGGAATCGGTTGATATATACGAGTGCTGTCGCATGCAAAAAATCAGATTTTTCAAAATGTCACCCACAATAGAAATTGAAAATGCTATATCTGAGCCATTTTTTAAGGTAAAGACAAACAAAAAATGCTCCTGAATCCTTATATCAAGGTCAAATACTTCAGAAAGAAACCTTTTTCAATTTCTAAATTTTTTGCACCTCACTTTAAATATTTATATATTTTTTTAATTTAATGGCCGCCATTTTGAAACAAGATGGCTGATGAATCTGGCCAGCGAACTTGGTCGAGGTATTGGTATATACTATCCACATGCCTTCTTACATCGAAATAGGAGAATACGTGTGTTATCGCGTGACAAATACAAGATCGTTTCAAAATGTTAGCCATGCTAGAAATTCAAAGTGCTATAATTCAAACATTTTTTAAGATATAAACAAAAGAACAAATTTTCAGAAACAAAAACTGCTCCGGAATCTTTGTATTAAGGCCAAACACATAAAAAATCATCTTTTTCATTTTCCAATTTTTTAATACCTCATTTTAAATTTTAAATTTAATTTATTTTTAAATGGCAACCCTTTTGAAACAAGATGGCGAATGAAGCTGGCCAACGAACTCGGTCGAGACATTGGTATGTACTATGTACAGATCAAGTTACATCCAAATCGGTTCATAAATACGCCTGTTATCGCGTGACAAAAATCAGGTAGTTTTAAAATGTCAGCCACAATAAAAATTCAAAATGCTATTACTCAGCCATTTTTTTAGATATAGACGAAACAAAAACTGTTCCGGAATTTTTGTATTAAGGTCAAATACATACGAAAAAAATCTTATTCATTTTTCAATTTTTTGGTATCTTATTTTAATTTTTTTATTTTTAAAATTTTTTTATATGGCCGCCATTTTGAAACAAGATGGCGGATGAAGCTGGCCAACGAACTTGGTCGAGATATTTGTATGTACTATGTACACACCAAGGTACATCCAAATCGGTTCATAAATACGCCTTTTATCGCGTTACAAAATTCAGGACGTTTCAAAATATTAGCCACGCTAGAAATTCAAAAAAGTCCTTCCGGCCAGTGCCGGGAGGAAGAGGTAGCTTTCATATTCCTTATTTTAAAAAAGCCAACTTATATTATTCAAACACACGAAGCTCAATTTAGTGTAAACCGAATATAGGAGATTAAATACTAATTTTTATCAATACTAAATCATTATGAATGAGAATTTCACGAAATTAGTCAGCTTTATCTAAGCTGCTTTTATTTAAAGTAACTTATGTTTGGCTGCCAAACTCGGCGATTTCTTAAAGTCCCTGCCATTTTAAGACAACATGGTGGATGAGGCTAACCAGTGAACTTGGTCGAGACCTAAGTAATTGCTGTGCCCATGCTCACTCACATCGGAATTGGTTGATATATATGAGTGCTGTCGCAGGCAAAAAATCAGATTTTTCAAAATGTCACCCACATTAGAAATCGAAACTGCTATATCTGAGCCATTTTTTAAGATAAAGACAAACAAAAAATGCTCCTGAATCCTTATATCAAGGTCAAATACTTAAGAAAGAAACGTTTTTCAATTTCTAATTTATTGCACCTCACTTTAAATATAATTTTTTTTTTATTTGATGGCCGCCATTTTGAAACAAGATGGCTGATGATGCTGGCCAGCGAACTTGGTCGAGATATTGATGTATACTATCCACATGCCTTCTTACATCGAAATAGGCGAATACGTGTGTTATCGCGTGACAATTAGAAGACCGTTTCAAAGTATTAGCCATGCTAGAAATTCAAAGTGCTATAATTCAACCATTTTTTAAGACATAAACAAAAGAACAAATTTTCAGAAACAAAAACTGCTCCAGAATCTTTGTATCAAGGCCAAACACATAAAAAAAATATTTTTCATTTTCTAATTTTTTAATACCTTAAATTAATTTTTTTAATGGCAACCCTTTTGAAACAAGATGGCGAATGAAGCTGGCCAACGAACTCGGTCGAGACAATTGGTATGTACTATGTACAGAGACAAACCAAGTTACATCCAAATCGGTTCATAAATACGCCTGTTATCGCGTGACAAAAATCAGGTCGTTTTAAAATGTCAGCCACAATAAAAATTCAAAATGCTATAACTCAGGCATTTTTTTAGATATAGACGAAACAAAACCTGTTCCGGAATCTTTGTATTAAGGTAAAACACATACAAAAAAAATCTTTTTCATTTTCTAATTTTTTGGTATCTCAATTTAAATTTTAATTTTTTTAAATATTTTTAAATGGCCGCCATTTTGAAACTAGATGGCGGATGAAGCTGGCCAACGAACACGGTCGAGATATTTGTATGTACTATGTACACGCCAAGGTACATCCAAATCGGTTCATAAATACGCATGTTATCACGTGACAAAAATCAGGACGTTTCAAAATGTCAGCCACGCTAGAAATTCAAAATGCTATAACTCAGCCATTTTTTAAGATATAGACGAAACAAAAACTGCTCCCGAATCTTTTTATCAAGGTCAAACACATAAGAAAAAAATATTTTTTCAATTTTCGGTTTTTTGGTACCACATTTCAAATTTAAATTTTTCTTAAAAATTTAAATGGCCGCCATTTTTAAACAAGATGGCGGATGAAGTTGGCCAACGAACTCGGTCGAGACATTGGTATGTACTATGTATAAACGAAGTTACATCCAAATCGGTTCATAAATACGCCTTATATCGCGCGACAAAATTCAGGACGTTTCAAAATGTCAGCCATGCTAGAAATTCAAAATGCTATAACTCAGCCATTTTTTAAGATATAGACGAAACAAAAACTGCTCCGGAGTCTTTGTATAAAGGTCAAATACATAAGGAAAAAATATGTTTCCATTTTCAATATTTTGGTACCACATTTCAAATTTTAAACTTTTTTAAAATTTTTAAATGGCCGCCATTTTGAACCAAAATGGCGGATGAAGCTGGCCAACAAACTCGGTCGAGACATTGGTATGTACCATGTACACACCAAATTACATCCAAATCGGTTCATAAATACGAGAGTTACAGTATGACAAAGGTCAGATATATATATATCAATTTTGAACGGAGGGTGGTTTCGGGGTCTGGGGGTCATGATCGATTAAAATATACCAAAATTTTTTGAAATCGCTTTCCTCCGAACGGCTGCAATAGGTAGCTTTTTGTAATGAAAGCTACCTAATACTGCAACTCAGCCATTTTTTAAGATATAGAAGAAACAAAAACTGCTCCGAAATCTTTGTATAAAGGTCAAATACATAAGAAAAAATATTTTTCCATTTTCAATTTTTTGATACCACATTTCAAATTTTAAATTTTTTTTTTAAATTTAAATGGCCGCCATTTTGAAACAAAATGGCGGATGAAGCTGGCCAACGAACTCGGTAGAGACATTGGTATGTACTATGCACACACCGAATTACATCGAAATCGGTTCATAAATACGCCTTTTATCGCGTGACAAAATTCAGGACGTTTCAAAATGCCAGCCACACTGGAAATTCAAAATGCTATAACTCAGCCATTTTTTAAGATATAGACGAAACAAAAACTGCTCCGGAATCTTTGTATGAAGGTCAAATGCATAAAAAAAAATATTTTTCCATTTTTAATTTTTTGGTACCACATTTCAAATTTTAAATTTTTTTAAAAATTTTAAATAGCTGCCATTTTGAAACAAAAAGACGGATGAAGCTGGCCAACGAATTCGGTCGAGGCATTAGTATGTACTATGTACACACCGAATTACATCGAAATCGGTTCATAATTACGAGAGTTAGAGTGTGACATATGTCAGATATATATATATATATATATATATATATATATATATATCAATTTTGAACGGAGGGTGGTTTCGGGGTCTGGGGGTCATGATCGATGAAAATATACCAAAATTTTTTGAAATCGCTTTCCTCCGAACGGCTGCAATAGGTAGCTTTTTGTAATGAAAGCTACCTAATACATAGCGGTTGAAGAAAAAAATCATCTTATTAAGGGTGTATTCAAATCCAAACTGCTTATTTTCTGAGTCATTTTAAAATTCATTTTTGTTCTCAAACGCATCCAATTGGTAGATTCTCTTATTCAGAAACTATCAAATGTACCGTAATGACCGATTTTTTGATAGAGGCAGAATATATTTCAAAAAATTATGTCAAAGTGGGCATTTTGAACAGAAATTCCCCGAAACGAATGTGTTAGAAACAAAAAATATTATCCTACTGAGAAAATAATTGTTCATAAATCAAGTTTTAATTAATTGAACGAAAAATAAAAAAACACAGGCCTTTTATAAATCTCTTCAAAAACCACGTCAGCAAGTTTCATATTTTTTGTATTAAAAATGAATCTGTAAATCTACCAGGAAATTTCGAGTTGTTGAGCAAGGAAAAATATTTTTTGAATACCTCCTTAACATAATTCTGATAAAACCAGCTATTATATAAAAATGAAATAAAAACTCGTCAAAAGCATCCAGATAAAATTGTTAAAGTGGATAAATCTCTAATCATGATTTAGATTTTATTAGTGAAATTAGTATACTTAACTTCAAAATCGACGGGTCGGAAGGGATTTTTTATTCTTTCTTTTATTTTACTAACAATTATGTTACGTTGTTTTATGAGTTTGTGTTTGTCTTTCCACTGGCTGGGACACCAGAGGTAGCCTTTCACAGGGTATCCTCGTTCTTGTCCGGATGTAGAGTAATTTATTGTCCTACTCACTAGTCCTCAGTCAGTGGGATTCTCTTGTGAGGTTCCACGATTTCTGTCGATGATGTGATGAAGACTCAAAACTGTACCTGTTCCGTTCCTTCTTTTATGCGTTGAGTGTGATCGGAGCGTCCGGAATCGGTGGTTACACACTGTGTTATGGTCACTATTGGCCGAGTACACTATGCACAGATATGTAATGTTTCAAATATGAAATTGCATTATAGGAGGAACTGGCTACCTTTCAATCTATTAATAGAAAAATTCAATATTCAAAAACTGATAAGAGTAGAGGTTTTTCAAAAAGGCATTATTGAATTGTTTGGAAGACAATCCTTAGTTGATGTTCACGGAAAATGGTGATAATTTTTAGATAATGAAAAATTTGGTTTATTTTTTTACTATTCTAAGGAAAGAAATGTTCAGTACAACATAAACATAAGTATTTAGTATTAAGTATAAGTAGTAATATAGAAATAATTATTAATATAAAAATACTATAAGTAAGCGCGCAATTACCATTTATTATCGATCCATTTTCTGAATTATTTGCAATTTGAAAATAAATTAATAAAATTAAAGTAAAATTCAGGTAAAAAAAAAAAAAAAAAAAAAAAAAAAAAAAAAAAAAAACATAAAATTACAGTTAAAATTAACAGTTTTCATACGTTTATGGTTTTTTAACGGCAAATTGAAGTCTTTGTTTAATTATTGTAAAAGTACTTGAAAATAGTTCTTACAGTTAAACTAGATTGTTTAGTTATCGTTAAAGTAATGTATTAATTAAAAATTTAGTATCACGAATTATTATTATTATTATTATTATTTATGATGAACATAGTTCTATTTTAAATTTGTAGATACTTGAATTAGATAGTTCCAACAGAAGTTTAATTTTAAAACTATCCCTTCACAGAACTGACATTCTGGAGCCGTTTTACAAATTTTGCTTTACTCCCCTTAAAATGCTACTTGGTAAAAAAAAAAAAAAAAAAAAAAAAAAAATGTAACATGAGAACGAGAAATCTTTTCCAAAATGAGTAAAAATCATTAAGGGGATGTCAGCAAAATTTGAGAGTAATTATTGTTGTCAGAGTTAACAAGAAAAATGTTGTTTTCTGTTTTTCTTGTACTGTATTTTACCTACACTGTAAAAATTCTGCAACTTTAGCTGCATACTCACTCCACCCCTTTTAAGGAATATCTCCATTCTGAGCAATGAGAGTGCTCCGTAGTATAGTCAAGCAATACTTTTCTATAAAAAAGATTCTTTCTATATAAATGCAGCAAAAGCAATAGATTTCTAACAGTGTAATGAATTCCGCTGTAAATTCCACAAGCTTGGAAGTTGTGTTCTTAGTTATTGCTACGTTTTCACTGCAATTTATTAAATGTTATAAAAACTTACACCACTAATGTAATATTTTCTTCTTGTTGCATTGGTGTGTTATTCATTTACTCCCATGTAAAGTACGCAATACAATCAGATAGTGAGTGGTTATTGCAACTTATAACAATACTATTTGCTAATCTTATAACACATAAATCCAGTGACAAATAATTACGAATTTATTATCTAAGGATTACACCAATTGCCTTGGTAAAGTTTATACGAGTTTTAATATTTTTTAATTATTTTCTTTATTTACAACCAAAAATTTTGGAAATTCTGAGAACATAATTTATAAATTAATAATACAATAAAAAACGTATATGAAAAAAATATAGGGTAACTCCGGGAGAGTCGCCGCATGCGGGATAGATGCCGCACTCCATGTATTTCATTTAATTATCGATAGATGGTCGTCAAATGCACAGTATAGGTGCGCAATGAGATTATTTTAACCAGTGTATAGTGTGAATCCCATTTAGATGTTTACTTGTACAATTACAAACCTTAGTTTGACGTAAGTATGTGATTTCACTGTCGAAACTTTTAAACACGTCATGTTTAAATATTTTTTATACACTAATTACTAAATGCATGCATGATTTCGAAGTCAAACTAAGCGTAGCGTTTGTATAGAGTATTGGGTGTATGATTACGCCATTCTCTTAGCGATGGCAGGTAACTGTGATAGGCGACGTCTACACCATGCAAAATGGGATACATGCCGCACAGCTATTCCGGTATACATGCCGCAGTTTCTTTGTACGGGATGATTAAGTGTTATTAACTTTATCCTTTCCTTTTGCACAGACTAACCATGTTAGGCATGTTATCAAGTTTACTAAAGCCAAAGGAGAAAAAGGGGAAAATAAGAAGTAAGAAGGGCAAGAAAGATGCAAGTTAAGATAATAATAATGAAAAATTGGATTACGTGTAACGCAGACGTTCTTTGCAAACTACTCCAAAAAAAGAGGAAGTGTAATTGGCTCCGTTGCATCATGTGTTTAAATGTAGTTACATAAAGACTGTACTTTTTCAACACATTTTCTCTAGATTGAAGTCGATCTCTTAACCATTCGGGACCATAGGCGCATATAAGCACCTTCATAAAGAGCTTACAAAATTTGTTTCTGGCACCAGTAAAAAAAAAAAAAAAGTAATATTTGCTTTGTTTAATTAGAGCATTTTAATGATTATTTAAGTAAAGTTAGCTTCTTTTAAAAATGTGGTACTCACAGAATAAAATTTGTGTAAAAGTCACCGGTCCCGAAAGGGTTAAGAAATAAATTATGTAAACACAATTTTAGTTTTTTTTTTTTCTTTTCCATTTCTAATACATTGATGTTACATTGTTGCTGAAATAACCATTAAAATTTATTGTAAAAAAATAAGTCGATAATTTTAATAGTGAAAGGAGGCAACAATTATTAATTTGAATGTACTAATATGTCTCATTGTACTCATTTAGTTTAATTTTGTTATCACATCCATAATTATAGTCCAGATATGAATGCGTTTTTTTTTTTTTATTTTTATTTATAACTTCATTCTGTTCTTATTACAAGCGCGGCATAACTACAGCAAAAGTTCGGACTCTCAGCCTGAATGTACAAGTGACGCGCCACAGTGTAATGTTTTAGGAAAAAATTGTTAAAAAATATTAATAATTTCTTTTGATTTTTTTTTTTGTCGTAGTACACGCGTTGTATATTTAACATTAAATAGCACAGCATGATTTTTTTCATTTTATGTCCACCATGGGACTTTATACATACATTTTAAAAAATGTGCGGCATAAATCCCGGAATTACCCTATAACAAAAAGTTAGTTTTTGTCTGAAAATAGCGGTTACCCATATAGAGTTAAAATGATTACGGTGAATGAAACTACCGTTGTACTAGTGCCAATCGCTCTCAGTTTACTACGTAAAATACGGTTAAAAACTCCTTGTCTTCAATTAATTTAAGTAACCAAAGACAGATGCCAACGAAAGCATCTTAGGTGTCATGTAATCAAGATGGTTTACTTCTCATACCATGTCTGTGTGATCAAGGTAGGCTGAAAAGCAGCTGATATACATAGAGTACTGGGGAATATCTCTTCCGTTGACTGGAAGTAGTTTAATGATACTCGTAAAGTTGGAAGTAATTGTGAACATAGTTTCCATTAAATATCTGTAGGAAAAGTGCGTGTTTTAAAACTGTACAAAAAAATTTATTTTTATGTTATTTATATGTATTTCCGTAAAATACGCTGGGTAAAAAAATGTTTTGAATTACAGAAAATATATATCCTAATATACATAGAAAGGAAAACTTTCAAGAGCATCATATGTAATAATAAACAAGAAAGAAAAATAATCTTGCGTCAAGCAAGGATTATGAAACATTGTCCAACTCATTCAATAGAATGTAATAAAACATCGAGTACAATAAGTTGAAATATGACATCTAATTGAACCATTTGGAAACTCATAACACATTTGAAACACCAGTTTCACCAATTAACATCTACGAATTCTTTGAGAAACCCTGCATGTGATATATACATATATTTGTATCTCTTAATTACATACATGGAAAAATTTAGTTCACTTAGGAATTACATACATCAGTTGAAAATTCCCCTTTAGCAGTTTCCGCTAATAATGAGAATGGTACATCAATTCTTTCGCGCAGCCCTCTATACGAGGTATATACTTTATACACAGCGAGTAACATGCAAAGAAATTGTTACATTTAGAAGAGCATAACAAAATTGAAAACGCACTTCCAGCAATTATTGCTGAAAAACAGTGCAGTAACAAATTTATTTTGTGTGTCCATGTATATGAACGACAAATGCCTGAAGTAGTACTACCTTTTAGTCAAATTTAGTATTTATATGAATTTCAATGCATTTTAAATAGCTTAATTCATTTGTGCCTGAATTTTGTTTTCTCAAATGTTTTGGTGAAATCACTTTAAAATATCGCAAAATGAACTGGGAAAATAATAAAACAAATTACACTTCAATTTTTTTGTATTTATTTAATAAAATGTAAAAAAAAAAACTACATATGAGTATTTCCAGTAGAATAATATGCATAATTATATGTTTTGTCTGTGTTTATATTTAAAAAGTTTTTAAATTGTATATTATGTACTATAATTAGTATTTTATGAACTACAAAAAATATATATATTTATTTCTTTACAGAGACTAATAACGTTATAATTATTATTAATAATGAAATAGGAATAATCGTATTGCTGACTTAAAAACAATTTATTTCATAAATATCTTCAAAAGGATTTTACATAAATAACTGTTTCCTAAATGTCCAACAAAAATATGTGCCCATTTTTGGTCTAGAACCCTACATTTTGGACGTTGCAAAAATGCATAAAAATAGGCTTGAACATTTAATTTCGCAATTTAAAAAAATACGTATTTAAAAAAAGTCTACAATCTAAGATTATGACTTGCGATTTTGGATCCTTCATAGAAAAAATACAAATAAACTTACTTTTTACATTTCGCCATCTTGAAAAAATAAAAATTTATAAACACCGAATAAAGCCTTCATTTAAACAAATAAATATCCGCCTTATGCTGTCATCTCTCGGTAATAGATAAAGACATTTATAAATAATTATTTCATACAAATTTCATGTTATAAAGGAGAAGAAAAATAAACTTATTCATAAAATTTTTAAACGTCCCAAAAATGGGACGCTAGGCACAAATGGGTTAATGTCATTAAAATATTCTGCAAACGTTTTTTCACATTGGCCATAATTTAACGGAATTCCTTTGAGTGCCCCTGTAAATGAACTATTATTGCTACGAACTTCTAGTGCAATTCCGAACATGCCATGGTAAACATTATTAACATACCGGGTGTCCCAAAAAGGACTGACGGATTTTAAAATTCAATAACTTCCAAACGGTGACAGATATTAAAAAAATTCTTGCAGGAGGGTTATGCATAAAGTCAAGAGTTTTTTTACAGTGATTTTCGATTTTAGTTCGAATTACAAACAATAGATGGCGCTGCGATCAATAGAGGCTAAATTCAGGCTCGATTTTTGGTACTTCGTGGCCCGGATAATACATATCTCCTTTTTCTGCATGGAACAACAGAAAGGACCAAAAATCGAGCCTGTATTTAGCGACTATTGCTTACAGCGCCATCTATTGTTTGTAATTCGAACTAAAATCGAAAATCACTGTAAAAAACTTTTGACTTTATGCATAACCCTCCTGCAAGAATTTTTTTAATATCTGTCACCGTTTGGAAGTTATTGAATTTTAAAATCCGTCAGTCCTTTTTGGGACACCCGGTATGTTAATAACGTTTACCATGGCATGTTCGGAATTGCACTAGAAGTTTGTAGCAATAATAGTTCATTTACAGGGGCACTCAAAGGAATTCCGTTAAATTATGGCCAATGTGAAAAAACGTTTGCAGAATATTTTAATGACATTAACCCATTTGTGCCTAGCGTCCCATTTTTGGGACGTTTAAAAATTTTATGAATAAGTTTATTTTTCTTCTCCTTTATAACATGAAAATTGTATGAAATAATTATTTATAAATGTCTTTATCTATTACCGAGAGATGACAGCATAAGGCGGATATTTATTTGTTTAAATGAAGGCTTTATTCGGTGTTTATAAATTTTTATTTTTTCAAGATGGCGAAATGTAAAAAGTAAGTTTATTTGTATTTTTTCTATGAAGGATCCAGCCTGTAATCGAGCCTGTATTTAGCGACTATTGCTTACAGCGCCATCTATTGTTTGTAATTCGAACTAAAATCGAAAATCACTGTAAAAAACTTTTGACTTTATGCATAACCCTCCTGCAAGAATTTTTTTAATATCTGTCACCGTTTGGAAGTTATTGAATTTTAAAATCAGTCAGTCCTTTTTGGGACACCCGGTATATCATTTGCATGAAAATTCGAGTATATTTATACGATTTAGAGTGCAGATAGACAGACAGATGGACAGACAATCCGAATTCATAAAGGATTTTCAACTTTGTTAGAAAGTGTTAAATATGTTGCTTTTCATTCTTATTAATTTAATGATATTTATCGATGTATATCTTAATATGTATTATTTCTTCCTCCATGAGTAACTACATGGATATTTAAAACGTTCTTTGCAGTACAATTCGATTAATGGATAGGCAAACATCAATATAGGTTATATCTAGATGGTTATTAGATGGTTAACTCTTTATTAAAACGCTAAAAATATATATACATGTCCATCTCATGTTTTCAGAGAGTTTTAGTTTATAGATTATGTAATGATTTTAGTTGTTTGATTTACTTATGATTTCTTTTTATTCTTGAGAGTATGAGAAAAAATTGATATTGTATATATTTCGAAAAGTGATATATCAATGTTCCAGTATCGATCAAAAAAAAAAAAAATATTTCAATTAAAAAAAAAAAAAAAAAAAAAAAAAAAAAAAAAAAAAAAAAAGGGCGACGCTTTGTATTTAAGCCATTTAAAAATTTTGTTCTTATGCCAAAAGCAGCTTAAAGTAAGATAAGAAGCTTTATTTTATTTATTCCATTCCGATGAATACCAAACTATTTTTCGAGACAAACAAAAAATTCCAAATATCCTCTTTGAGTTTTAAAAGATTACACTGCAATTTTACACTAGCTTATGTTTGTTATTAAAGAAGACGGAAATCTAATATTAAATCTAATATTTTTTGCAAGATACATTTCTTTTTAATTTGATTAGCTTTAAGAAATATTTATTTATTGTGTTTCAGGAAATATACTTGTTCATTGATTTAAGTAGATTTTTTTTTTTTAGACATAATGAAATTTGATAAATTTGGTACCACTACCTAAGTATTAAAAATTAAAAGTGAGATTATAAATACATATTTTAGTAAACACTATAGAAAATTTGATAAACTTGGTACCACTACCTGTTTATTAAAAATTAAAAATGAGATTATCAATATATTTTAGTAAATACAATAGAAAAATAATCCTTTCTGCATTTAAACTTTAATTTAAACATCATGGTTTTAAATTTTGTGAAATCATTATTATATATAAATTTTACATGCTCATTGAGTTACTGATTTTCTATTTTACGATTGATTATTTATTTATATTCTATATTGCGTGTTTCATTCGGAAAATGCTGCAATTTCTTCAGTCAAAGAAATTACTACATAATGACAAAGGAATTATTACATACTTACAAAGAAATTACTACATAATGACAAAGAATGCTGAATTTATACCTTACAAGCGGGAATAGCCGAGCTATCCTCGGTCAAATTTAGCTTTGTGTTCAAGACGATATAATATTCTCATTGTATCATTCTCTCAGTATTATTTCGATAAAGCATGTTATTTTATAACAGTATTATTTACAAAAACAATCAATAGGAAAAAATATACGTACATGTTTCTAAATTTTACATTATTTACCCATTTACAACGAAAGGATTACGTTTTATTTACGTACGTTTTACATAGAACGTTTGATTTAGATACAATGAACTTGAACCTGTCCAATTGTGACTCAAAATAATCCACTATTCAAATCTGTTCGAACATTCGACTTAGCTTATAGTCCAAGCAATAGGAGATTTTACCTGGCAAAATTAATGATAGCTCTGAAAATTGGCTTACTTTATGTTTTTTGGGTCGCTGAATCCAAATTTGTAACTTCCCACAAAAAATTTCCCCTGGCAACACCCCCAAATTATGGTAAAATGCCCCACAAAAAAGATTTTTATTAAAAAAATCAATTTTTTTATTGTTTTAGGGGAAAAGTATCTAGAAATTCAGAAAGTAGGCAAAATTTGCAACAAATAAGATACATGACATTATGACGTAGGATGAATGGGGATGGGGGGATCTGCCTCGGAATATGCGCCGCGGTGCTACGTGGACTAAGTTGCGTAATTTCCCTTAACCACTCACATCGTTTACATTCGACATCCCGTCTCCCCTCCGAACTTTCCCTATAAGGTTTACTTTAAGTTTTTTGGGTCGTTGAATCCGAATTTAAAAATTTTCCCCAAAATTCCCCCGCAACCCCCCCCCCCCAAAAAAAAATAGTTGTTTTTAAAATAAACTTTTTATTGTTTTAGGGGAAATGTATGTAGAAATTTAGAAAGTAGACAAATTTTGCAAGAAATAGAATATATGACATTATCACGTAGGATAAGCGGGGAGAAGGGGGAGCTGCCTCGGAACATTCCCCGCGCGTTGTTCTCAAAAACCAATTTTTTTCAAAAAATCAGTTTTTCGGGGAGTTGTCGGGTGAAATTTTGGTGGGAAGTTAGAAATTCGGATTCAACGACTCAAAAAACATAAAGTGAGTCGAAATCCAGAACTAGTATTAATTTTGCCAGGTAAAATCCCCTATTGCCTGGACTGTGCGCGTAGCGCCGCAGTGCATGTTCAGAGGTAGCCTACCCTATCCCCGTTCATCATATGTCATAATGCCATATTTCCTATTTTTTGCAAATTGTCTACTTTCTGAATTTCTACATATTTCCCCCCCAAAACAATAAAAAATTTAATTAAAAAACAACTATTTTAGGGGTGTTGCAGTAGGGGAAATTTTGGGGGGAAGTAAAATATTCGGATTCAGAAACCCAAGAAACTTAAAGTAAACCTTATAGGGAAAGTTCGGAGAGGGAACTTGAGGGCGAATGTAAACGATGTGAGTGGTTAAGTGAAATTGCGCAACTTTGTCTACGCAGCACCGCGGCGCATGTTCCGAGGCAAATACCCCCCTCCCCATTCATCCCACGTCATAATGTCATGGATCTTATTTGTTTCAAATTTTGTCTACTTTCTATTTTTAGTCTATTTTTGTCTATTTTTAGATAATTTTTCCCTAAAACAATAAAAAAAATGATTTTTTTAATAAAAACCTTTTTTGGGGGCATTTTACCAAAATTTGGGGGGTTGCCTGGGGAAATTTAGGTGGGAAGTTAAAAATTCAGATTCAGCGATCGATAAAACATACAGTAAGCCTTTTTCCAGAACTGCCATGAATTTTTCTAAGTAGAGTCCCTATACGGTCACTATTGCCTGGACTATTAATGGTCTTCTGGTAATCAAAAACGGTACGATACAAAATTTAGTCAAAATCGTTTAAACCATTTTCTAGATAAAATTAGCTTGAACCAGAGTGACCCAAAAATGACCCACTAACTTAATTTTATAGAACATGTGGCCCAGCCCAGCGGTTTTCTCAAGACCAAAAATGTTAGAATACAAAAACCAGTCAAAATCGTTACTGTCGTTTCTTAGATAAATTTAGCTTGACCCGCAGTGAGCAAAAGTAACCCATTAATCGAAATTTCTCGAACATGTGATCTAGCCCAATTATCTTCTCGTGCCCTGAAACAGTATAATACAAAATTTTGTCAAAATCGTTTTTGCCGTTTTTTGGACACAATTGCCTTGACCTTGACACATTGTGACCCAAAATGACCCACTAATTGAATGTTTTTGAACATGTGACCTAGACCAATGGTTTTCTTGTGCCCGAAAATGATAGAATACACTATTTCATCAAAATCGTTAGAACCGTTTTCTAGATAAAATTATCTTGACCCAGAGTGACTCAAAAATTACCCACTAATCGAAACTTCTCTAAAATATGACTTAGCCCAATGTTCTTTCCGTAATCCAAAATGATAAAATACAAAATTTAGTCAAAATCGTTAGAGCCGTTTTTAGATAAAAATAGCTTGACCCATAGTGACCAAATATGACCCTCTAATCGAAATTTCTGGAACATGTGACTTAGCGCAATAGCATTCTCGTGCCCCCAAAAAGTTGCATATGAAATTTAGTTAAAATTGAGCCGTTGTTTAGATATAATTAGCTTGACCTTGACCCATTATGACCCAAAATGACTCACTAATTGAATTTTCCCGAACACGTGACCTTGCCCAATGGTCTTATGATGCGCGAAAATGGTAAAATACAAAATTTCGTCAAAATCGTTAGAGCCGTTTTTAAGATGAAATTTACATGCATACACACAATTTTTGCTCCACAATATATTGCTTTTAATATAATCAATAATCAATATATTGCTTTTAATTGCTAATAATCAATATGTTGCTTTTAATATAACACAGCATTTTACAAATGTAAGACAACTAACTGGGATATTTAAATTCAAATCTACATGTGGTTTTGAAAGTTTGTAATGTAGTGTAAAACGTTAGTGTTTCATATTTAGTATAAATTGCAATCATATTTTTTTTTAATGTGGCGCAGGCAAATAGACATTTATAAATTAACAGAATGTAACACAATATATTTTGTACCAAAACTTGCCGCCTTCTAAAACTACAAATCCTATAATGCTAGCTTGTTGCAAAAGTAGTTGTGTTCCGAATATTAATACTGTTTTGCCAATTTTATCAAACCTAAGATCAAACCATTCTCATTTCTGTTTTTCAAAAAAATACTCTAACATGTCCGTTTTTAATCATATTGTAGCAAATACAAAAAAACATAACACAAAAGTGAAAATCTTTCCATTCACTTTTTTTTCACTTTTACAAGGATTGTAGAAGTCAAATAACACGAATATTATAATCACCGAGCATAGAAAAAATGGAAAAATCATATTCAAAAATAATATAACATAATACAATGCCAGGAAGCAGAGCTCCTAAAAGAATTATAAGATGGTATTACTTTCAAGAAAAGAAATTCAGATCTAATTATTACCGGTGATCTGTATAATTTTGTTGATAGCATTCCAAATTCACAAACGTTGTGGTCCTCTTGAGTCCTCATTTAACGAAGAAAAAAATGGTAACCTGTAGATTATATTACTTTGCAGATAAGTATCGTTAGATCATGTGTTTTGAAATTAGGTAATTTCTTCTTTTTCCAACGTATCGCATTAAATTAATAACTTTATATATCCTATTGTCTCTAAATTAGACATGATCGCTTTCCATCATTTCATACCGATTACATTTAAATTAAAAACATTATTTAATGATTAAATATGTACGTACAACAAATACATTTGTTTGCCATCTGTCTAATACCTATATCCGCATAAAAAATAACTTGAGCAATTTTCACCAAAGAATATTTCAAAACAGCAACAACAACTATATCCACAGAAAACTTTGTTTATAAACTTCGTTTGTTAGCAGTATTATCATGGACCTATATCATTTGCCACCGAAAAAAATGGAATTGTCGATACAGAATACTTTTCTTTTTCTCTCATTTTTATCCTTAAACTCGACTTCAATCACTTGTAAAACTTGCTGTAAATAGATACCTCTTTAATTACGATCTCAATGATGGTAAGATCTCTGAATCGTAAACAAAGAACAGTAGACCCACGCATTTAGATATTGAAATTACCTCTTTTTGTATAAAGAGAAAATTTGAGCACTGCCATTAATTGAAACATTTAAGTAATTCCACAAAAAACATTACATTTATGCATCTAAAAAGCACTTAAAACCTTGATCATATGGTCCTCTAAATTTGTTAGGAGGACTACCTCTTGTATACAAAACGCATATAACGAATGCGGCCACGAGTACAATGGCTACTGCGCAGACAACAGGAACAATAATACTCAGATGTTTAAAATATCTTATATCAGAAGAACTGGCTGAGTTTGGTGGTCGTACAGTACCTAAAATTAATCGCCAAATTTTTAATTTTTTAATATCTAATAATAAATAAAAATTACAGAACAATATAATGTTATTATGAAATTTGTTTAGTCAAAAATACAATTTGTAAAAAACAAAAAATTCTAGACAATATTACAAAAAATTATGCAGGTGCTTATACAAATTCATGAAGAGTTTTACTCGTGTCAAAAAAATAATTTTATTAATAACACACGACAACATTGGTTCTGTCACAGAACTGAAATTAGTTGATTCTAGGTCCGTATTTTGCGCTGATTCCAAATATGCATTCTTTTTTTCTCTAGGTAGTCCAGTTTTTGAGCAATTTCCATATTTATGCTTAAGTAAATTTAGGCTTTTTTGTGCTATTTTATGCAAATTTTAGATACAATAAATGGGGAGATTGTATTACATTTTCTGGATAATGACTACTAGACTATTTGCTTCAGATAAATGTAACGATCTGCATATTCGTAACATTTATCTTTCGGTTATAATTTTAATTTCATATTGTCCAATGGTATAATGTTTACATTAATATCAACTTTAACCCTTTCCGACACAGTGTGCTCGGGTCGGGATACCTAATTTTATTTCCAAACTGACGAACGGCACCAATAATATTTTGTAAAATTTTGCTTTTACAATGATCATTTAAATTAACATGTTTTTAATTTCTAAAAAAGTCGTTTTAAAATTCAGGTGTCAGTCAATCATTTCATCATTTTACAACAAAAATCGTCTGTGCCGGAAAGGGTTAAAGTAGTTGCCAAGGAATTGTCGTAATTTTTTTCTAGACTAGATTTTTAAACGCATTTCAAATCTGCAATCTACTTCCTTATATCACATCTATTTTTTGAGTAAAAGGAATTTCTACTTTTCTGCGGCATTGATGCAAGTTTGATATAAGATGCATTTTAGGGTGTTTTCCTCATTGTCAAAAAGGTGAACAGCATCAGACTCCTGTCAGCGACATAAACAATAATTTCCATAATCAAAAAAATATGTATAAAGTAGTAGAATCTATCCTAACTAGTTGAATTACATCACAAAGTAGCATAAAAAGCGATTTATGGCTTTTTTGACCAAAATGTAAAATTTCATTTTTTTTTCAAAAACTAGCGTTATTAGAAGAAATCAAATACCAGATTTAAAAACTTCGCAAAAAACTATACTTAGAAACATGTTAGCGTACTCGTGTGAGAGAAATATTTGGATTCAAGAAACAGTATTAGAAAAAAAAGATGAAAAAAGATGAAAATTTAGCACACTATTTTACGGTCACATGCCATTATAGTCTCAGAAACAACGTTATAGTAAAGTAAACTAGACAGTAGTCATAATACAAAACATAAATCTTTATGCCTTAAATTTGAATATAATTATACAAAATTTATTAGATTTGCATAAATCGAAATATGCAAATTTCTCAAAAGCACGACCAGCTGGAGTTAATCAAAAACCTGATTCGGAATCATCACAAACCACCACATAAGAAACGACTAATTTCTATTTTTAGAAAGAGCAAAATTTCAAATTCGTTGACCAGTGTAATTTAATAGATTTTTCAAAGGAACTTTGGAAAAAAATTAATAAAGAAGTTTTCTCAATTTGTTAAATGTTTTTTTTACAATTTCCAAATATATAATGTTAAATTAAAAAAATCATATGTTAATCTGATTTCTGAAACAAAGAGCAAAAGTAAACAAGCATGAGAAACAATATGCTTCTTGTAAATTCACACCTGAAAAACGTAAAGTTCATCCCTGTCTTTGTGTTGTACAGAAGTAATTTTCTATCATCGCATGTAACAAGTTTAACCCGGGCATCTATAAATAAAAATTTTCATTGTATTTTAAATAAAATCTGCAAGAATGATATGGATCATTTGTAGAAATTACATGTCATTATGACACATTAAATAACTACCCATCTACTGAGATTTATTTCAACAATTATACTATACACGTACTCTTAGTAGATTATATTAATATGTCTGCACAATTATTTAATATTCTTAAAAACAATTGAGTATATCGTTATTGAAATGCAATAAACCAATATCGTATGTTCGTATTATTATTGTATCATATATACATTTACCCGTTTATTGCTACTTTGAAAAAGTTTGGAAATTGAAAGCAGTTTTAAAACGAATTTACTTATATAGGTCATTAAATATCATGTGAATAACTTTTCTTTGAAATTGAACAAATTCACATAGTAGTTTTTAATTAGGAGGAAAAAATCAAGAATACTGATAGGCAATTTAAGTATTTATAGTTAACTTAATATATTACATGTGGAGCAATACAATTTATTAATTTTTTTAGTGTTTGTAAGATTTACTATGAGATTATTGCTGCTGATTTTAAAAGTTTTATGGAGGATGTTTTTTCTTAATGAATTTTTAGGAAGTACTTTAATTTAAACATTAACAAAATCACACTTACTTCCAAATAATGTCAATGTTGCAAAAACATATTCAACATCAGTAGAACCTGTATCGTTCTGTGCAGATATTATGAGACTGTACCAAGTTCCAGGTAATAGCTCTGATAACAAACGCTTTCCAGTTTCCGGAAGCACATTATTTGACACAAAAAACCATTCAGCGTCAATAAGATGTTTTTGCTTCACTTTAAAGTATGATATTGGACAACCACCACTGTGCCATGAATCTAAACGAAGTGATACGAATATATAATTGATCACAAGAAAAGAATGTTTGTCTGAGGCTACAGGAGCTATGAAATGAAAATAATATGAATTAAAAATTTTAGACTACTTATTTTATATTTCGATTTTCACTCCAAAATATTATTAAATATTCACTTTTTTTATAAAAATCGAAAAGTAAATGTTTGTTTAAATTTAACCCTTTTGATAAATTCTGTGGCTATTGTGCTACATCGTAGGCAGCTTTTAAAGCATTTATCTGCATCGGAATATAGCGGTTACAATGAGATGCAATGTGTTCTGATTCAGTACATTTGTTTCAATAGTATTTTAAGGAGAAATCAGTTATAAGTTTTGTTCCATTTTAGAACGATATTTTCGTACCTAAATAATGCTTCAGAATTGCCTGATTGATGCTTGTAGATTTAATTGTCGAACTATGCATGACCTGTGAAGTTCACTGTGGTTCATATTTTTAATAGTTCTAGTCCTAAATTCGTCCGCTGTCGTTCCACGATTGAAAGATAAACCGAAATGTCAAGTACAAAAAAAAAGGAGGTAAGTTTCTTGTATCCAACGGTTCACATCTACTAAAGTTAACATATAATATTTTCTGTGAAAGGATCTCCCTGCATGGAGATACTAAAAGTCTTTCCAGAGATTTTCTAAAACAGCAACTTGAAAATTACCAGAAAAAACAAGTAAATGCAAAGAAAACAATTTTTGTCTAGGAAATTACCTGACTATTTTCAAAATTCTGCCCGCTTCAGAAAAAGGAATGAATTTTAATTTAAGAAGGAGGCAGGATTAAAAATCCTTGTTAAAAATTGAAAAAAGTGGGTTACTTTCTTTTACTTAGAGCAAGTAAGATAAGAGCAAGTAATTAATATGATGTACAGTCGTGGAAAAAAAAAAAGTAAACACCCCCTACTAACTCCTCAACAAATTATCGTAGACAAAAGTTACTGGTACCGAACGATTGGAAATGAAGTCTACTTTTAAATTATGTATATAAAATTTTCTTAGGGGTCATCTACATATTAAAACGAATCCAAACTTCATTTTTTTCAATGACAATACCCAATTTTAACAAGATATTTCAAATCTTCGGTTCAAACTATGCCTAGACAAAAAAATTCAAGCAATTTGAATGATAAGTTTTTGAATTATATACATTCAAAATTTAGTGCTTCTAATGTTAAATTATATTTTCATATTTTTATTTAAATCTCCTGAAATTATGCTCCTAATGTGCTAATTTTTTTTTTTTTTTTTGTAGCAATAATACTAACATACCCAAACATAAATACGCTGAATTTGCAATTTTTATAATTTTATGATATGAATTATGATTTATGAAATTAATATGCGAAAAAATTATGAATTGTAACCTACAATTTTTTTGGTGGATTTAGATTTATTAAGTCCTGCTTTATGGAAATCCAAAATTACACATTTTTCTTCCAAGTAGTTTTCAAATTATGCTTAAAAAACGGCAAAATGATGGTTTAAGGGGCCGTCTACGATGTAAGTGAGTAGATATTTTGAAATTTTTTATGCTATCCAGTAATCTAGCCGTCTTCAACGATAACTTGAGTGACGCCTTGATCAAGAAGTGGGCTCTCTCGGTCAAGAGTGGAGTACCGAATTTCAATTTGGATACAGCCCTTAAAATACGCTCGTTTTAAAATAATTAATTTCTCGGAAACTTATGGTACGAATTGCATAAAAATTCGTTTTAAGGCTAATTGAAGGGTGTAGAGTTCATTTATGCTGTCAGAATTGTGTACTGCTATTGAAAAAAACACGGTTATGGTTCGTTTTAATATGTAGATGGCCCTCTAAGCAAATTTTATATACATCATTTAAAAGTAGGTTTTATTTCCAATCGTTCGGTACCAGTAACTTTCTTCTACGATAATTTGTTGAGGAGTTAGTAGGGGGTGTTTACTTTTTTTTTTTCCACGACTGTACCATATTACTTTCGTTTGGGAAAAGACATAGCTGCTTAAATTGGTAACTGGAGCATTTTAAACTTTATCTTAAAAATCAGAATTAAAAAATTTCATTAGGGAGCTATGTTGTTTAAGCATTTCAATCCATCCAAATGCATTGTATTAGCAAAGACTTATTTTAAAAGCGAAACGTTTTCTGTAAATAATATGTAATACAAACAGATAATTTTTATACTCAGGGTGCTTGATTCTTGCGCTGTAAAAATAAATTAATATTTATTTTCTTAATGTTTATTTTATTAATAAATAAAACGCATAACCTGCGAACGTACAATAACGTTTATTTATTTTAAAAACCCCATCAGGTTAACACAAACTGACATCAAATAAAAACTGAAAGTAAATATATCCCATCCACTTTCTCCATTTATTTCCTTTTATTTTCATATACTCTCCTGCAAATAATACCTATTTCAAAAATATATCCAACAAATGTCAGAAAAGAAACTTTTTTTCATTCACACTGCATAAAAATCAATTTTCTGAAAAAAGTGTACTTCACGAAAATAAGATATACCGCTGTAATACTCGGAGATAGGTGTCATGATTCCCGATATATTTCTGTGATATATTTCTACTTTATTCCTCTTCAGTACATTTGGTGTAACATACTACCGACATTCACTTCCGAGCGAGAACAACGAACATTTTTTATCTTTTGAAACTATAAAAAATTCACCATTTAATAAAAAGAAATTTTCCGTAAAATATATAAGTTGCCTTCAATTTATAGCAGCAAATTCAAATGATATACAACTTCAATTGAAAAGGGAATGACTAAATCATAAACGTAAACATTTGCTTCAATTTTTTAAATCACACATTTCTTTATGTTAACTTTGTGCATTTACTTTAAGAGTTTTCCATGAACAAATTCAAATATTCTTTAAACATTAAATAAATCAGCGTAACTAATGATGCATTCAACTCAATTCTAATAAAATTGTTTATTAACAAACATTTGTTAAGACTTACAGCTATTATATTTAGTATATTATTTTAGATAATTCTAATTTCTCTGTCCGGACATTTAGCACATTTTTTTTCATTTTATATTAAGTTTTTACTAATTTTAATACACGATTTTTTAAAGATGATACGCCGGCAATTTTGAAAATAGTGCATTAAAATTAGAGTATCACTCGGTAAAGTTATTCTAAAGTTTAACTGACATGTTAACGATTTAAATATTTTAGTGTAATTGCAGGCCAAGAGCTATAAAAATAATATTTTATTTTTAAGTAAAAACAGGGTTGGAGTGTAAAACATCCAAACTGACAGTTGTGATTTTATTATGATTTCCAAGTAAGAATATTTAGCTATATCCTGACATTCATTTAAATGTACAAGATTTATTTATTATACACTGGTTTGAAAAAATTAAGGACGAGATGTTTTTCGAATGTAACGTTGTACAAAGTTTCCCACATCAACCGCAATCACACCATAATATCTATAAGATGTAGAAATATGGGACAAGTTATCAAAACCGTCTAAACAAGGAATCAAAATGATACAAAAGCACTTCATTGAAAAGTTGACTTTGAGCACATATGCAGAGAAGGTATAAACGTTTATCTGGCAGGCATCTGGCAAGAACAATTCAGTCTTTAATAGGCGATATCGTCACCCCTTACTGCGATACAGGATTTACAATATCCGTCTAGGCGAAGCCATGCGTTGAATATTTTCAGTCTCCAAGAGCGCTGTGACAGCCACTTTACTATGAGCTATAGCGTTGTCGTCCATGAAGAGGATGTCCCAACTCAGACGCACGTGAGGCAAGAGAAACTCGGCACAATAGTGAACACCCAATGAGTGAATCTCCTTGGCCCACGTAGAGGTTTCTACGGCTACAAAACCTAAACTGCCCCAAACGAGAACACAGGCACCTCAAAAACTGCGCATTTCGATGATGTTGGAGGGGAGATTGCGCGTTCCCTGCTCTCTCCAGATGTGTCTTCCAGAATCGCTCTTTAGCCAAAATCTGCTATCATGAGTAAAGACCACTCGACCCCATCCTGTTGTGCCTAGTTCTCGTGTTCCTGGCGCCACAGAAATCGACGTGTTCGATGAGTTGGCCAACACACCGTGCTGGTCGTCCTGCTTATAGACTACATTTGTGCAGTCTCCTAGATACATTAAAGCTTGTTATTCGGCTTCCAGTAGTCTGTTTCATGTGGCTTGCGATTTCTTCAGATGTCTACCGCCTGTTTCTTTTCGCCTTTAGGAGAATATAGAGGTAGTCTACCGTTGTTTTTGTTCGTGGGCGACTACTCCTGAACGTTCGGAAATATGTTCATATTGTTTGAAATGCTCTCCAGGCTAGTGAAACGATGCTGTGAGCGATCTCGAACTACTCTGTCACACTTGTCCACTTCAACCTTCTTACAACTTCTTAATGATGCGACATCTTGTAAAGTCATCCAGATGTCATCTCCTGGATTGCTTGTTGGCCATCGCCACACGGTAGTAACTACAAATCGCCGTTGAAAACTAGACAGACGTCGTTGTCACTGTAAACCGTGCAATAGATTTCGCCAAATTGATCAACGTCCACCACCTCTGTGTTTTAGACCCTTCCGACCTCCGCCTTTTACGGCATATGCCATATATGCGCATGCCCTACTGCATCGGTCCCAGGTCTGTCTCGTGATTGGTCTTTCAAGCAATTCTGTTGCCTTGTTGATCTTTTATGCTAATTTATCTTCTTCATCCTTACCAGTGCACACCAGTGTACATTAGTTTGCAATACAGTCAAAAATAAATTTTAGGTAACATGCATGATAATACTACAATTACTACATGTTTTAAATGCAGCATGTCTAATAAAATAAAATGTAGCAGAAAAAAAATATATTTCACAATATCATGTTATGAATTTATCTAATAATCCATAAAATTTTTAAGATTAGCTGAATGTTTGATCTCAATATTTTAGCTCTATTATAGGAAGCAGTCACAATGATTTTGACTATAGATATTTTTGGGGGAAATTCGAATATTTAGCGTCTTTGAATATGCATTTTTTTTTTTTAGTATTTTTGTTTTATACTCAATGCCTTCTAATCTTAAAAAACTCTGCAACGGTATTTAATAATTTTTCAAGAAATTTATTTTGAAGTTCTTACATTTAAAATAGGTCATGTAATACTTTCGCTTACATCTGCGCTATGCTGTGTTATATTATTATAAAATCCACTTTGACGTTACACGAGTTAGATAAATATATATTAATTTATAGCTCAATCTTTTTCTTTACATACAACCATATGTTTCATCGAAAATTGAATTAAAAAAAAGTTTCTTATTACCAAGAGTTCATGTGTTTGGTGTTTCGTGTTATTCACAAGTTACAGATATGCCCAAACTACTGCTCCAAGCATTCCCTTATGGAGCCCAAATTGCCTTATTTTTTCAGTATTCCAATACAAATTCAAAATCACCTGTTCCTTCGATTTTAAACTGAATAACATCTGAAGGCTCTCCTAGTGCTGTTTTATTAAAATCGAATTGATGTTTCGTGCCAAGATGATAGCCAACGAAGTGACTGTAGAACGTGATTATTTATGCCTGGGTGTAGCCTATGTTCAGCCCAGTCTTCTTTGTCTTCTCGATAGTGTAATATATAACCTAAAATAATGATAGACATTGTTTAGAAAACATTCTTTCGTCAAAGAAGAGTGGTTAACATACTCCATAAGTACATTTCTTTAATAGAACGTCAGATAAATGCGTGATGAAAACAGTTGTTGTTGTGTAGTTCACATAATCGATTAACCGTATATTTCCGAGTATAAGCCGACGATTTTAGGGAATTTTTTTAGCTCCAAAGTGGGGGATCGATTTATACACAAATCTAAGAAAATTTTCAAAATTGTTACTCTAAAATAAAAAAATATAGTAAACATAAAAATAATAAAATCTTAAATATTTCTTTATAATTCTATAATTATAAAGAATATAATTATAAATTCTATATCTTTATAATTCTATATATTTTCTAGCTAAATACTCCATTCTTTTAAAATTCAAAAGTCCTAATCATCATTCCTATCGAAGTTATTGTCACAATTTTCTAGAAACTTGTTAAATTCGCTTTCTGTCATTGGTACATCTGAATGAATATCGTTAGTGAATAATTCATCATTATTATGAACGCCATTTCCTTGAAACGATGACATCCCTGCGTCCACGTGCAGTTTTCATTACCTTTGGAATATTTGAAATTTCATAATTTTTCATTCTGCATTCTCACTCTTGTTTTTCATTGAGTATGAAATGACGATCAGCCGCTGAGCTCTTCGACTGCTCAGCAAAATTAGTGACTTTTAATTTAAAACCCGCATTATAAACAGTGTGTTTTCATCCATATATCTTACTTTAAGACAGATTAACAGTTAGGAGTCATGTGAAGTAGACAAAGGTTTTCCCACTTACAAAAATAGGACGTTTAGTTTTATGAACGGCAAATTCATAACAGGATGAGCGGATCCTAATTAAACAGATTTGGCAAGGGCCAAGACAGAATACGAGAAATCAATAATTTCAGAGAGCGCAGTTTTAGGTAGCTTTCTTTACAAAAAAGCTACCTATTGCAGCCGTTCGGAGGAAAGCGATTTCAAAAAATTTTGGTATATTTTCATCGATCATGACCCCCAAACCCCGAAACCACCCTCCGTTCAAAATTGATATATATATATATATATATATATATATATATATCTGACATATGTCACACTGTAACTCCCGTAATTATGAACCGATTTCGATGTAATTCGGTGTGTACATAGTACATACCAATGTCTCGACCGAGTTCGTTGGCCAGCTTCATCCGCCGTTTTGTTTCAAAATGGCGGCCATTTAAAATTTTTACAAAAATTCAAAACTTGAAATGTGGTACCAAAAAATTAAAAATGGAAAAATATTTTTTGATTATGTATTTGACCTTTATACAAAGATTTCGGAGCAGTTTTTGTTTCGTCTATATCTTAAAAAATGGCTGAGTTATAGCATTTTGAATTTCTAGCGTAGCTGACATTTTGAAACGTCCTGAATTTTGTCACGCGATAAAAGGCGTATTTATGAACCGATTTGGATGTAACTTCGTTTATACATAGTACATACCAATGTCTCGACCGGGTTCGTTGGCCAGCTTCACCCGCCATCTTGTTTAAAAATGGCGGCCATTTAAATTTTTAAGAAAAAATTAAATTTGAAATGTGGTACCAAAAATTGAAAATTGAAAAAATATTTTCTTCTTATGTGTTTGACCTTGATAAAAAGATTCGGGAGCAGTTTTTGTTTCGTCTATATCTTAAGAAATGGCTGAGTTATAGCATTTTGAATTTCTAGCGTGGCTGACATTTTGAAACGTCCTGATATTTCTCACGTAATAACAGGCGTATTTATGAACCGACTTGGATGTACCTTGGTGTGTACATAGTACATACAAATATCTCGACCGAGTTCGTTGGCCAGCTTCATCCGCCATCTTGTTTCAAAATGGCGGCCATTTAAAAAAATAAAAAAATAAAAAAAATTTAAATGAGATACCAAAAAATTGGAAAATGAAAAAGATTTTTTTTGTATGTGTTTGACCTTAATACAAAGATTCCGGAACAGTTTTTCTTTCGTCTATATCTAAAAAAAATGGCTGAGTAATAGCATTTTGAATTTATCTTGTGGCTGACATTTTAAAACGACCTGATTTTTGTCACGCGATAACAGGCGTATTTATGAACCTATTTGGATGTAACTTGGTCTGTACATAGTACATACCAATGTCTCGACCGAGTTCGTTGGCCAGCTTCATTCGCCATCTTGTTTCAAAAGGGTTGCTAATTTTAAAAAAAATTAAATTTAAAATTTAAAATGAAGTATTAAAAAATTGGAAAATGAAAAAGATTTTTTTTTATGTGTTTGGCTTTGATACAAAGATTCCGGAGCAGTTTTTGTTTCTGAAAATTTGTTCTTTTGTTTATATCTTAAAAAATGGTTGAATTATAGCACTTTGAATTTCTAGATTGGCTAACATTTTAAAACGATCTTGTATTTGTCACGCGATAACACACGTATTCGCCTATTTCGATGTAAGAAGGCATGTGGATAGTATACATCAACACCTCGAATAAGTTCGCTGGCCAGATTCATCAGCCATCTTGTTTCAAAATGGCGGCCATTAAATTAAAATATATATATATATTTAAAGTGAGGTGCAAAAAATTAGAAATTGAAAAGGGTTTCTTTCTTAAGTATTTGATCTTGAAATAAGGATTCAGGAGCATTTTTTGTTTGTTTTTACCTTAAAAAATGGCTCAGATATAGCAGTTTTAATTTCTATTGTGGGTGACATTTTGAAAAATTGATTTTTTGCATGCGACAGCACTCCTATATATTAACCGATTCCGATGTGAGTGAGCATGTGCACAGCAATTACTAAGGTCTCGACCAAGTTCATTGCTTAGCCTCATCCACCATGTTGTCTTAAAATGACAGGCACTTTAAGAAATTGCCGAATTTGGCAGCCAAATATAAGTTACTTTAAAGAAAAGCAGCTTGGATAAAGCTGACTCATTTCGCGAAATTCTCATTCATTATATTGATAAAAATTAGTATTGAATCTCCTATATTCGGTTTCCACTAAATTGAGCTTCGTGTGTTTGCATGATATAAGTTGGTTTTTTTTTAAATAAGGATTATGAAAGCTACCTCTTCCTCCCGGCACTGGCCGGAAGGACTTTTTTCTATTAGTGATGCTCAATAAAGGGCTAAATTTTGTTCGGTGAATTTTTCATCCACTTTTTTTTTTAACGTCGGTTTATACACGGTTTTCTAATTTTTGACGAGTTTTCTATGAAAAGTCACATACTCGGCTTATATACGAATCGGCATATACATGGAATTACACGGTAGTTTTATACCCTATTTTCTCATATGAAAATAACAACTAAAACCTTAAATGCACTAATTATATTATTTCATTGAAAATACACATCTTGTAATTGATTATTTTATGTAACAATCGATCAGATAACTATTGTGTTGCAGTTTTTCACCATTCTCTTGTGTAAAAATTAATTTAAAACAGCAGATTTTTTCAAAATATATTTTCGATAAAAAATTTATTTGCAACATATGATTTTGTTAAGCAAAAAAGAAACGATTTTAGTTAGCTTCGAATATGTGAGTCCAAAATTACAGCTCATTCTGTCAAGTAGCTTATCAGCGGTTCTTAAAAAACTTCCCGTATCATTAGCAGTTTTGCAATAATTTCAAATGAATTTAACATTAGAAATTTCAAACATTCAACCTTCAATTATCCTAAACTACTTGACCGAATGGCTTGCCGTTTGGCATCTATGGTCTCTCTTTCGTTTGGGCTGTTTATATATATATATATATATATATATATACAGGGGGAACCAAAAGTCTTGCCCTGGTTATAATAATTCACTACAAATTAACCGTTTGTATAATAATGTAATTTGTTGTATCATTGGATACGTCAGTTTTAGTAGTTTTTTTGTGCATTAGATGGCGCGATTGCTCCTTCAACAGTAACTCAGGAAAAGAGGAGTTTGTAAGTCCTCCGCGCTCTCCAGATATTAACCCTCTGGATTTTTTTCTTTTGGAGCTATATCAAGGACATAGTCTTTGTCACACAGTTGCTGACGTTTAAGAACTGAAGACTACGATACAAGCTGTGGTGTGTACTGTAACAGAAGACATGTTAAAGAACACTTTGCGGGAAATAGAATACCGCTTAGACATTCTCCGAGCTATCAGTTGGGCAAACGTTTAAATTTACTGAGGTGGTCTTATAAAAATATTATAAAAGTACTTACAATGTATCCAAACAAACATATGTCTAATTATAATAGTTTGAGCACAATACATATTTATAATCAGGGCAAGACTTTTGGGTCTCCTGTTATATGTGAAAAAAACGAATACGTACCTGAACAGTCAATCCATGCTTTGGGTCACATTTTTTTTGAGCAAATTTTACATTATTTAAGATTTCTGCTTCTTTTGAGTCTAGAAAGCAATAAACATTTTCTTTTAATTAAAGAAATAAAAGTGTTTTGTATTTTACCGTGTCCAATAAAATGGACATTGGGTCTTAGTCCTTTAAAAAACATGTTATTTAATTTCATAAATCTGAACGTAAAATTCTCAATATTTGACCAAACAAAATGGCACGAAATTGAATTCGGCATAAAATAATGAAACAAAATGTAATTAGATACTAAATAATAATAGTAAGAGTTTTAAAAAGTTCATTACTCGTAAAAAATAAATAGATGAACATGAAATTCAGTACTTTATCAATGTGCTTCTGCAAGTCGATTATTTTTTAAGGTTAAACGAATATACAAATACAAGTTCCATTCCATGCACACAAACCTTATTTTATTTGATACTTATCAAGTAAGATATTATCGCTACCAGATTTTTCTCGTCAAGTTCTTATTTCTTTAACTACAAATTTTGCTGTCATCAGTGTACAATTATCTTTTATACGCTACATCAAAATATCGCTTAAATTAAAGTTTTGCATCATCAAATAGAAAAAGTGTACTTTAAATAAGAAACGTGTTGATCAATTTAGTAATTTAAAAAAAAATGTAATAATATTTTGTTTTCAATTTTAACTCTTCTCAACACAAGTCATTTGTTTGTTTAAATAATGGTTATAATGAGTGGCACAGCTACCTCAATTGGCAAGTAAATGTCAAGAAGAAATTTAAAATAAATCAAATTGAGTTTATTTATAATCTTACACTGTTATCTTTAATTATATATTTTTTAAATGTTGTTGCTAATTAAATATGATAAAATTTTTTAATTCATTTATAAACAGCATACTAACAGAAAAATAATACTAAAATTATTTACATTGAATAAGAATAAAACATAATAAAATCTTAATTATAAATATCTATATTTACCAAGTGCTGCAATAAAAAATATTTCAATGAAATCAAAAATTTAAAAATATGAATACTGATTTAGCACAAGCATTGTATCAGTAAAATACAATTTTAGGATAATATATGAATATTATTTTTATTTATTTAAGAAAATATGCTATCTACTTTTGTATCTATTATTTGTTTCAATACTGTGTTGATTTTTAAGTAAAAGCTAATACCTCTCTTAAGTATACAAAAGGAGTCTAAAATGAATAAAAACAACCGATGAAGACCCAACGTCCAATAGAATGAACATAAAAAAAGCTTTATAAAATATACATCAGATTACTGCGATTAGATTAACTGCGAGTCATTTCATTGATACAATGTTTTAAATTAAATGTGTGTGGCATTAACATAAAAAAACTCTTTAAAAATATACAATAATAGAGTTAAAACTGTCTGCTTACCTTCAGCAGACTTTCTCTTGTTCGCTGCCACTTTCAAATGATTAAAATACATATTTAGCTGCAATTTTCTTTTATTATTTCCGCTGACAAATAGCAGCACTAAACTATCTAGTATAATGGACAGCAAGTATATACAAATTCCAACTAAAATTAAGTATTTCATACAAAAAAAAAAAATGTCCAATATAATGGACGCGGGGTCTCATGAGGATTTAAACATTAAATTCTGCATAATTTACCTAAGCAGATTTTCTACGGACTGTCACATAGATATAACAACAGAAACATATTTGGAGAATTGGGTGTCCTACTATATCATATTAAGCAAACGTCAGACTTTCAAGCAGTAATAAACAAAAAAAGCTAACTATGTTTCTCAAAAATGTATGCTTTTCAGGACTAAACAAGAAAGAAAAACAATGCGATAAACAGAGATTATGAAACCCTTTCCAACACATTCAGAACACTGTAAAAACATTCACAATTTAGTAAGGTGAAAAATGATGTTTGAGCAAACAATTTGGAAAATGCATAACGCATTTAAAACCCTAATTCTATCAATTACCATTTATAGTCGAAAAAATAGACAAACTTTTTTGTGCAACATGTATATGATCTGTAGATTTGCATGTAGGTTACATAGTATGCAAAACTTTAATTCAGTTAAGAAACGCATAACGCGATTAAAATTCCCCTTTAGAAATTTCCGTCGATAACCTGAAATGAACGCAAAAACTTTTGTGCAATCCTGTATATGATCCATAATACACACCCAGTAATAAGCAAAACGGTAGTTACATTTCAAATTTCCTACCAAAATTTAAAACGCACTTCAAACAATCATTGCTCATAGACATACTGTAAGCAAATTATTCTGTGTGTCCCTGCAAATGAACGATAAATGCTATGCACTCTCTATTCAATAACAAGCGTCGTATACCATTTTCAATATGTTTGAAATAGTGTAACATCATTAAAATAACACTGCAAGCGATTTTTCCTCAAGGACCATAATACAAGAAAATTCCTGTAAGCGACTTATAAATCCTAGATACCTCATTTTTAATACCGAGTATGCTATAGTTAACCTAAATAACATATTTAAATTGCATGACATTCCGAGTATATTTACGCAAGTTACAGCACGGACATACAGAGAGCAGACAGATAGACGGACGGCAAACAGATAAACCTAATTCATAAACACTTTTCAACTATGTTCGAAAGTGTTAAAAAGCAAATGCCTGCAGATGTGTAAAGCAACAAAACCAAAAGTATTTTACCAAAAAGTGGATTTTCATAACTAACCTTATTGGAGGCTTTGGGTTTTTGAAGTAAGGCGTTTTTACTTTGAGATATCGTGCAAATAAATATTTTTAATAATTATGATATTAGGAAAATATTAATTTAAAATGTCAGCTGTCTCAAACAAAAACTACGAGAAGTAGCTAAATAAATTCTACTTAAGATTAATGCAATATGGCCGTTATGAAAATGAGACTTTAAGGACACCCTGTATTCCATAACGTTAAAGTAAGGTAATTCCCTAGAGCAGTTTGGAGAAAAGTGAAGTGTGTTACTGTAGACTTGAAAAGTCTTTGCTTAAGGCGCTCCACCATAGACCTGACTATTACCTTACGGGTATCATATGGAATTATTTAAATATTTTTTAATTTTCGGGCATATTTTTTGTATTAGTAATCCATAGTTATACAGGGTGTTTATAAAGTCCCGGACCCATTTTGATGTTTAATAACTCATAAAATAATGAAGATATAAACAAACTTATGGCATTTATTGATGGAATAACTCATATATTTTCCTTTTCACGTTTGAATATATTTACTTTTGTAAATATCGTCTGAGCGTGTGGTTAATTTCAGATAATTTCATACTCCAGTATAAATATCTGTACTTTTCTAAATATCGTCTGCTTATTAATTGCATTTTTCTCTCTTTTGTTTTTGGCAACTATTGCAATGTTATGCTTACTTTTGATGTGTTTATTCTATGTTACTTTTGCATGTGATGTTTTATTCGAGCGGATATTAAGGAGAATGCATGCACCGCAAGAGAAATCACAGAATTTATGGTGGTTCATAGAAACAAAATCGATAGTGCAAGCACAGAGAAATTGCAGAAGAATTTACCAAAAACATCCTCCATCCAAAAGCAGCATCTTGCGTTGGAAAAAGAATTTTCTAGAAACTGGATGTATCGCAGATAAGAAACCATCCGGACGTCCCTGCACAAGTGATTTTGATGTTGAGCGTGTCAGAGAGACATTTTTACACAATCCTAGAAGATCTGTGAGATCAGCGGCACGAGAATTAGATATGCCAATTTCGACGATGTACAAGGTTATTAAGAAAAAATTAAGATTGCATGCATAAAGTTGAAATTGTTCAAGTTTTGGAATCGGACGATAGGCCTAGGAGGATGGCCTTTGCAACAGATATGCTAAGGAGAATAGAAGATGATGCTGATTTTCTGAAGCGCATAATGTTCTCCGACGAAGCATCCTTTCATGTTTCTGGCATTGTTAATCGCCATGATGTGCACATATGGGGATCTGAAAACCCCCATGAAAACCGTGAGGCAGTAAGGGATTCCCCAAAGATTAATGTGTGGTGTGGACAAATGCACGACCGAGTCATTGGGCCTTTCTTTTTTACGGAAGAGACGGTCTCATCAGTCGTATACTTAGACATGTTGGAAAACTTTGTATTTCCACAACTAAAAGAGCTTCAGCCGAGATGTCATTTTGCAACAAGATGGTGCACCATCTCATTGGGGTACCATCGTTCGTACTTCTTTGAATGACCATTTTCCAGGAAGAGGGATTGGGTGAGGAGGTCCAATTCCTTGGCCACCCACATCCCCTGATATAACGCCGATGGATTTTTTCCTTTGGGTATTTGTAAAGGACAATGTTTACAGGACGAGAGTGTCGAACATTGATGACTTAAAAGCCAGAATTACAACCGCAATAGCCTCTGTGGATGCCGACATGCTTGCCGCTACCTGGCGTGAAATTGACTATCGACTTGTTATTCTCCGTGCGACGAAGGGGGCACACGTGGAATTTCATTGAGAAGGGTCGTGAAACTTTTTAAGTCTATCTAACCATTTATGTTATTAATTTTAATCTATCTTTATTATTTTATGAATTATTAAACATCAAAATGGTTCCGGGACTTTATAAACACCCTGTGTTTCTATTCCCAAACATATTACAGAAAAAACATCCCAAGCAATTATTTTCGACCAATTGTAAACCATTTCTGTTCTCATAACCAGAAAACTATGTCTATCACCTAAATCTTAAAATGGGAGAATTTAAATAATATTGGTATCTTTGTGTGCGCGGGAATGCACTGCTGTTGACTGCACTGTTGTTTTTCATCAATCACAGCTGCTGACGCAAGCTGTACAGGACGCGTCTCTAGCTCGTTTATGTCTATGTTTTAAGCTTAATTTTTTAGACTTTTTACTGATGATGGAGTTTTAGAAGCTCCGAAGCAGCTGCAGGTAACCCGACGCCTTTTGTACACACACATTTACATTTGAGCTATTTAATGTTGTCCATTCTTTTTAATTTCGCCTAAAAAGTTTAGCCTTACAAACTCTTTTTCTAAAATGTATTCCTTTTTTTGACTTATACTGTGAAAGTCAAAATTACGTTAACCCTTTAATGGTGAATATTTTGTTATTTATACATCTTTGTAATTGGTAATAGTTTATCATTAGAAAGACGATGAGTGTTGATGCACTTAAAAAACCATGGTTCTCCAACCTTACTCCATATATTTTTTTGAAACTATGAAAATGCCTAATTAAACTAACGTTGACTAACACAGTGAAATCTGTCACATTAATTGTAAAATATTTAACCACTTAATGGTGATTTTTTAAAATTCTTTGGAGATCTTTGTATTTGGTGATAGCTTATCTTTTAAAACACAAACAGTGTTGATAAACTTTAAAAAGCATGGATCTCCAAACATACTCCATAAAAAGTTTTAATAAAGTACAATGAATATGCCTACTATATATTTGTTAAATTAGTGCTGACTGAACCCTGCACATTTTTCACATTAAATATAAAACATTTTATTCATTCATTTTCTTGAGATTTGTAAAAAACAATAACTTATAAATAATTTTAACTATCCCAGTTTTATATGAATGAGCCAAAATATAATGCAAGAAAAAGTTTATTTGAAATGGCGTATTTTGCTTGAGGAGTATTTTTAGTTTAAATAATATTAAAAGCATTATAAGGACATGGAATTGATTTAATAAACGTCAGTATTTTTCAAATTAATGCAAAAATTCGAAATGTATAATGAAAAATAAAATAACAGAAAACACTTTATATTTTCAGTTACCTCAATATAAGAATTACATTTAAAAGTTTCTTTAAATACATTTTTAAAATAAATTTTAAAAAATTAAAGAAATATTCAGCAGATAATCATTTCTTCTATACGCTGAAATCTTATACATATTTTATTCTGTGTGCTAAGTACATATTATTTTTCTCATATTATACTTTGTCCCTTTTAAGGTTACAGAAGTATGCATTATATTTTGAAAACTAAATTAACTGCTAATTGAATTTCTTGTGCTTTCGACATTATTCGAAGGTACACATAATAATGCATATAAGAAAAAATTCAAACAGATAAATAAACCTCTAACAATGTGTTTATTTTTAACGATATTAATTTCTTTTGTGTGGTATTTATTTCTTTTATTCAAAAAAGAATGGATAAAGGAAAGAAAATAAAGCTTATTTAAAAAATTATTGCAAGAACATTTAGGGTTTTTTTTTTACAATTCAATGGCCTTTGCACTTTGTTGAGGATAAATTCTGACTTTTTTCTTACTATTTCTTCTAGATACATAAAAAAATAAATAAATCTGTAATGTCTCCAAAGTAAATACCTTTGATAAAACAGTTTCACCAGAACTACGAACATTGCTTTTCAAAACCGATATATATATATATATATATATTATCTATTTATTTTTTCTTGTAAAAAAACTTCTTCATTAGGAAGCGTTGCAATTATATTTTAATACATTTTTTACAAAGTCAGAAGGAACATTTGGGGTCTTGTAAGAGTATATAATAACGATCTTGACAGATTACCATAACCTTTGAACTACAGAAAAATAATGTCTGTGCTTTTTAACCTTTTTTCCGAAAAAAAATATTGTTTTGCTTTCTCAAATATGCGTTTGATGAAGCAGACCATTTGAACATACTATGCTTTGAAAAGATATTGTGTAAAAGAAAGAAAAGAAAAGCTTCGCTAAACGTGCAATATTTATTTATTTCCCGGATTTAGTTAATTACATATTTTTTGATAAGGTATTTTTATACAATGAGTACAAACTTAAAATAAGAATAAGTATTACTTGGAATCTTGCCATTTCCAAAGTGAGTAATGTCCTTTTCAATAATTCTGAAAACATTAAAAATTTAATACGAATTAAATTTAATACGACGAAATTAATATAATAAAATGTATTATTTTTAAAATTCATGAAATAACTCACAATGAATTCTAAAAATTGAAAGAACACGATTTTTGTTTCTTTCAAATACCCGAATATAAAAAAAGATAACTATATTTTTAAATCTCTCTGAAATGCATGTTTTTAAAAATAAATAAAAGGGTAGAATTTAATGAAATATTCGACAAAGAATCATTTCTTCCTTACGCTAATACGCATACACAAATTTTACTCTTTATTATTAAAACAGATTAGAGGAATATCATTATATTTTGAATAGAAGATTCGTTTCTAATGGCAATTTTAGGAGAATTTAATTTTATTCGAAGATACACGTAATAATGCAATCAAAACATAATTTTTAAAATAGAATAAACGGTCAAGTGCGAGTATTACTCGCGCTCAGAGAGTTCCGTACAATAAATATATGGATTAGTAACATTATTATAAAAAAAACCGTTGCTAAAAGAATAATAAGGCTTTGTAAAAAACTATGCAACGTAGAGTTGAGTAAGCTGTATATACTAGAAAAGTAAGAATGGGTATACCATAAAAGTTCAAAGAGATATGAAGCCACAATAATATCAAATATTAATATTCTGTATAAATATTTTTTAATCTCCTCCTAATCTGTTTATGATGAACTTAATTCGGTACTGACAATAAAAGTAGTGCCTATTTAAAATTCATTTGGCATTTTATAAAACTAAATGCAGAGTAGTAATAATCTTTTCTATTTACAGTATAGCTAAAACCCTTGTTCAAAGTTTAAAATTGGCATTGTGCTAAGCGCGCTTCAAAAGGAGGTCGAAAATGTACAACGACACCTTGGTCCTTGCCGAATTTTTCTAGATAGGTTTTTAATTAACTTTTAAAGACACGGGGAGCGTGTTAAAAGATCTACTAACTGCAAACTAGTCGTGAATCCCATAGTATTTATGTGATTAGTTCTAATTAAATTAATCTGTTTTTAACAATTTGATGTTTATTGCTCTTATACTGCTATTCGGCATTCTATTACACAAATATATCATTAAAAGTTATTAACTAGGCTTTAAAAGCGGATGGACATAGAGTACGTCGCACATGTCATTATGTATGTCCAAACAGTTCGTGTCTTTAAGGGTTAATATCTCGGCTAATTACCGACAATTTTGTTTTAAAATCATTATCAACAATGACTTTATACTTCTGCTACGATAGGTACCTCCAGCGTTCCTCAACACCTTTGTTGAATGCCCGCAAATCGAAATTTGTGTGTAACTGAAAAATGCGCTTTTCTAAAAAACTATGTGACCTAAGGTAATAGCTATAATTTTCCTGAAAGGTTTAAATTAACGTCTGCTACCTTTAATTTTTTCATTATTTTACTTTTAGTAGATTCGAAAATAGGTGGGTTGAAGCCTTTTTTTTTTTTTTTTTTCACTACATATATTTTTTCACTACGATAATTCTGAAAATATCAAACCTAAAATTAAAAGAAATATTTTTCTGTTCAGTCAGCGTTTCGAAAGCTTTCATAAGATACCCCACATGATATACAAAGAAAATATTTTTTTCGCCTAACTTAATTAACCCCTCTATATTTTTCCTAAATATATTTGTGAATGTTTAATAATCTGTAAATATGTGAGTCAATAGTCTTTATTACTTCCCCCAATTTGAACTTTCCACTTTCTATAGTTTACGAGTAAAATGGCTGTGACAGACGGACAGACAGACACAGTAGTGCGCTTATAGTGGTTCCGTTTTTACTTTTTAAGTACGGAACCCTAATAATAACGTTTAATATGGAAAAATATAAGTAATTCTTTACAAAAGTATTATTCTTTATGATTCTTTTTACTTTCACCATAAAAGTGGAGTAGGAGAATGAGAACAATTCCTATTTGAAATTGTATTGAAGGTTTATTCTCACACAATAAGCTTCTGTATTTATTCGGTATAAATTTAGAATTTTTTCTCACCATATTATCTTGCCATAAAAAAATTCCAGTATCACCAAGGTGCACGTAATAATGCAGCCAGAAAAAAGGGATTTTTTAAGCAGAAAAAAAGTTTCAATTTCTAACACGGTATTTTTTTATCAAATACCTCTACATTTTTTTTAAATGTTAGATGGGCGAATGAGAACAGTTCTTATTTGAAATCTTATTGTAAAAAAATTCTTTTAAGCTTTTTTTTTACGGAATGAGATTCGTAATTTATTGGAGATCAATTCAGATTTTTTTCCCCTTTTTTTCTGAGCGTAAAAAACTTTTCAAAATTCAGTGCTTAGGGAATTTTTTTTTCAACATCGCTAGGGGCACTTAATGATTTTTTTAACATAAAAATGTTTTAATCATTAACACGGTAATACTTTTTTATCAATAAAGGATTTTTTCATTATTCTCTTGTAGATCATTCTCACGCAAAGTACAAAATAAGAACAAAATATATATTTTATAAAAGCATGTAAAAAACAACATTGCATGTTCGTTTTCATTTATGCGTTGCAAATAATCATATAGCAATGATCATGTTTTGAATTTTATTTTTCCCATACTCTTAATTCTGGCAAGGTCACGGAGGCTATGGGGAGGGACATTTATATTTCAAATTTTTTATGAAGACATTTTTGAGTAACTATTTGCTCTACTATTGCAATAGTAATAATTTGGCTTACCATTTCACTGCTCTCGGCGAGCTGCGAGATAAGTTTCACTAGCTCGCATATTTCTGTTTTAATCTTTAATTGTTTGACATTTCACTGCTGACAGAGCTTTAGAAACTTCAAGGCAGCTTTAGCTTTATGCACATTTACATTTGAGATATTTGACGTTGTCCATTTTTTTTAATATCGCCTAAGTCCTTTGGTCTTACAAAATTTTCATTCTAAAATGTGTTTGCTCCATCGAATTATATAATACTATTCAAAACTATGTTAACTTCTTAATGGTGAATTTTTTAATCCATACGCGATTTTTATAATTGGTGATAGTTTATTTTTAGAAAGACGAAGAGTATTGATAAACTTTTAAAAGAATTGTTCTACAATCATACTCCATAAAATTTTTCATTAAAGTACAATGAATATGCTTACCATTTTTTGTTAAACTAATGTTGACTAACCGCGGAACATTTTCACATTAATTGTAAAATATTTTATACATTAATTTTCTTGAGATTTGTAAAAAACCATAACTTATTAAGCAATTTTAACATTCCCTGATTTATAAGAATGAGCAAAATATAATGAAAGGGAAACTTTATGTGGAATGAAATAGTTTTCTTCGGGAGTAATGCTAGTTTGAATAATATTAAAAAGTTTATAAAGATATGGAATTGAATTAATGAACTTCATTACTTTCAAATTCACGAAATAATTCGCAATGAATAATGAAAACTAAAATAATACATAACTCTTTCCATTTACAATTATCTAAATCAAAGTATTACATTTAAAAGAAAAATAATTAAAAGTTTCTTTTAAATGCATTTTGTAAACAATTACAAAATTTAATGAGATATTCAACAGATAATCATTTCTTCTATAAGCTGAAAGCTGATGCACATTTTATTCTATGTGCTCAGTATATATTTATTTCTCTCATAATATAATTTATCCCTTAAAGAGATGCATTATATTTTTTTAATTAACTGCTGATTGGATTTCTTGTGATTTCAACTTCCCAGGTATACATAAACACATAATAATGCATAAATGAAAAAAATTAACTAAAAAAATCGCCAACGAAGTTTTTTTTTTTCTTTTTTACGAAATCAATTTTATATTGGTGATATTTATTTCTTTTATTTCAAGATTATATTATTACTAGAGCTTTTACTTTTTTATGATTCAATAAGCCTTTTGTTGAGGATAAACTCAGATATTTTTTTCCCCACCTTTTCTTTAAGAAATAATTATCTATGTTTCAAAACTAAATACATTTGATCAAACAGTTGCATCATCACTACGAATATTGTTTTTTGTTTTTTGTTTACTTTTACCGAAATATTTCCATTTATCTATTTATTTATTTCTTGAAAGAAATAACTTCTTCAATATGAAGTGTTGCACTTACAATTTTAACACTTTCCAACAAAGTTGAAAAGTTTTTATGAATTCGGTTTTTCTGTCTGTCCGTGCTCTAACTCACGCAAATATAGTCCGAGTGCCATGGAATTCTTAGATGTTATTGGATATAACTATGGCATGTTTGATATTGCAAATAATGTTTATAAGCATTTACGGTTCATTTACAGAGACACTCAAAGGAATTTCGTTAGATTATATGTATGGGGGGAAATTCTGTGTGGTGTATTTTAATGATATCACGCTATTTTAAATGTACTGAAAATTATATATATCACTGAGATGTAGTACCGCACTTACTATAGAATAGGGTGTGCTTAGAATATATCGCTCATTTACAGGGACATACAAAACAATTTGGTTAAAGAAGAAATTTAACTATTGAAGTCTATGAACGATATTTGCTGTAAGTACGTTTTCAGTTGTGTTATGCGATCATAAATGAAACTTTTTTTTTTTATATTACTTGGTGTGGATAAATTCTATAGATCATACACAGAGCTTCACAAACGTTCTCAAAAACATTTCTGTTTATTAACGGAAATGGGTAAATAGAAAATTTCAACTGATCTATGCGTTTACCTGAAAGAACTTTTAGCATACTATGTTGTATAAATACAAATCAATAGATCACATACAGGGCTGCACAAAAAAACTTACATCTTTCCGAATTGATTGACTAGCAGAAATTGGGTTTTCAAATGCGATATAAGTTTTTCGGGTACTTTTCGGTTAGTCGGGTGCCAGTGTTATGTATACATATATAGTATATATACATACATATTAGTATATATACACACACACACATATATATATATATGTTGTATAGATGTATATAAATATGCCTATATACATACATGTATGCATACATATATATGTATATATAACACTGGCGTCCTGCTAACCGAAAAGTACCGTTTTCCAAATTGTTTATTTGTACATTATATTTCACATTAATAAACTGTGAAGTTTTGTACACTATACTGACTGTGTTTGAAAGTTTTACATAATCTATGCTAGACGCATGATTTTTCGTTCTTGTTGTACCCTTTTTTAGCTCACAGGCTATCAAAGCCTATGAGCTTATGTGACCGCCGGTTCTGTATGCACGTACGTATGTACGTAACACGATAACTCTTGATAGAAATATCCGATTTGTCTTTAAAAAAAATTCTAGGTTCATTCTGATAAGGCACTTCTCTGATTAGTTTTGGGGGTTCATTGGTTAAGGATTAAGGGGGAAAGGGGGGGGGGCTAGACCCCCCTTAACTTAGATCAATGGGTTTTTCATGCAGAAATATTCGATTTGCTGACAATTTGGTATACCGGTTTATTATGTTAAGAAGCTTCCCTGATTAGATTTGGAAGTTCATTAGTTAAGTATAAAGGGGGAAAGGGGGGTTGCCCCCCTTAATTTAGATAAACGGTTTTTCATGTAGAATTCTTCGATTTGCTCCAAATTCAGTATACCGGTTAATTATGTTAAGAAGCTGCCTTTATTAGTATTCGAGGTTCATTAATTACATATAAAGGGAGGAAAGTGGGGCTACCCCCCTTAACTCAGATAATGGGTTTTTCATTCAGAAATATCCGATTTGCACCAAATTCGGTATAAGGGTTAATTATGTTAAGCAGCTTCCCTGATTAGATTTGGAAGTCCATTACTTATGTATAAAGGGGGGAAAGGGGGGGGGGGCTACCCATCTTAATTTATATAAATGGTTTTTTCATGTAGAGTTATTCGATTTGCTCCAAATTTGGTATACCTATTTATTATGTTAAGGAGCTGCCTTGATTAGATTTGGAAGATCATTAGTTACATATAAAGGGAGGAAAGGGTGGCTACCCCCGCCCCCCCCCCCTTAATTTAGATAAATGCGTTTTTCACGCAGAAATATTCGATTTGCTCGAAATATCTTATACCAGTTTATTATGTTAAGGAGCTTCCCTGTTTAGATTTGGAGGTTCATTAGTTCAGTATAAAGGGAGGAAAGGGGGTGGGCTAGACCCTCCCCTTTAATTTAGATAAATGGGTTTTTCATGCAGAAACATTCGATTTGCTCGGAAATTGGTATACCGTTTAATTATGTTAAGGAGCTTCCCTCATTAGATTTGGAAGTTCATTACTTATGTATAAAGGGGGGGAAAGGGGGGCTAACCCCATAATTTAGATAATTGGGTTTTTCATGTAGAATTATTCGATTTGCTCCAAATTTGGTATACCGGTTTATTATGATAAGGGGCTGCCTTGATTAAATTTTGAGGATCTTTAGATAAGTATAAAGGTAGGAAAGGGGGGCTGGCACCCCCTTAATTTAGATAAATGGGTTTTTCATGCAGAATTATTCGATTTGCTCCAAATTAAGTTTATCGGTTTATTAAGTTAAGGAGCTACCTTGAATAGATTTGGAGGTTCTTTGGTTAAGTATGAAGGGGGGGAACGGGGGGCTAATATCTTCATTTATTTTTCGAGGAGCATTATTCTTTGAAATAAGAGTATAATATACAATTAGTGTGAATAGCCAAGTGAGCTCAATGCCATCAGTTTAACTGGGCAATTTTATTTTTATTACAAAGTGAGATGGCAAATTTTGGTTCTTGTAAGTGCATATCATAACGATGCTTGAAAAATTACTATATGCTTAGAGATACTGAAAAAAAGCCTGTTTTTTTTAAATACATTTTTTCCTGAAAAAGAAATATTAATTTGTTTTTTCGAATATGCGTTTGATGAATCAAACCATTTAAATGCACTATGCTTTAAGAAAATATTGCGGAAAAGAAAGAAAAGACAACCTTCACTAAACGTATAACATTTATTTACTTCTGGGATTTAATTAATTTAAAAAATATTTCATAAGGTATTTTTGTACACATTTTGTACAAGATATATTTATAATTTTTCGTTAATACTGAGCAAATACCTAACACAAGAATAAATCTTATTTGACATGTGGTCTTTCCCACAGAAAATAATATTTTTAGGTGCGCTTGTAATTATATAAATAAGTACCACCTATATTCGTCGTCAGTTCCGTCTGTCTGTCTGTCCGCATATAATACCTCAGCCTCAAAAACAATTCAACCGAATACTTTAAACTTTAATATGTATAATCTTTGCAGTATTTTGTCCAATCATTTCAAATTTTATGAAAATGGAATCAAAAACTTAAAAAGATATTAATAAAATTTTTCTTCTTTCTGTTATATACTATCATACGTAATTAATTCAATAATATCCTATGACAGACAATTATTCTAGGTTGCCAAGGTGATTACGTCATATTCAAGCTGAAGTCATATTTTTTACGTATTACTTAATTTATGTATATAATCGTAATAAATTTTATATTCAGGCATTTTTTGCATAAGAGTGCAATATCTATTGAACCAAGATCTCAATATTTGTAAAACTAATTATGGTAGAAACTGACATCATTATCCATGTTTCACGTCAATTTTTATCTTGTTTAATATTACTAAAAACATTAGGAATGCGACGAGTTTAATGTAATAAAATGTATTATTATTTAAAGTTACGAAATAATTCTCAATGAATCATGAAAACTTCAAGAACACGAAAATATCCATTCTTTCAATTGCCCGAATATAAGAAGAGATAATATAATTGCATTTTTAAATATCTCTGATATGATGTTTTAAAAAATAAATAAAAGGGTATAAGTTACTGAAATATTCGTCAAAGAATCCTTTCTTCCTTACGCTATATGTATATACACATTTTGCTCTTTATTATTAAAGGAGATTAGAGAAATTTACATTATCTCTCTATTCTAAAAAAAAGTAACTACCGCTGTCACCGCCGCCGCCGCCGCCGCCGGTTTTGAATTTTTTGTGACCAGAGGTCTTTCTTCGTTAATATTGAGAAAAATAATGCATACAAAAATATGAAAATCAGTGGTTTTATACAGCAATGTTTGATAAACACGCTGATGCAGACAGTTTTCAAATCGAAGAATTATTTTAAGAGATATTTAATGCTAAAGTTGGACAAAATCGTTCCACTAAAAAAGTTTTATAGCAGCAAAAACTATACAATGCAGTGTAATCATTTTTAGATCATTTTATGCGTTAGAATTTGCCGGAGTGCAGATTGCATTATTTTTTTTATTTTGACTCATTTTTTCAGGCCTTATTTCTATTTTAAATTCAAATTTTCAGCATTTCTAGAGATATTTTTTACAGATTTCAGAAAATTGTACTAATTTAAACAGTTGCCAACTGTATAAAAAGCGCAAGCAATAATGTTTGCTTCAAATTAAAAATTTATTTACACGTGACTATTATAAACAGGAAAATAACTTTCAAATTAGTATTAAATAATTATGTATAAAAAGCAGGAACTTATTAAAAATTACGTCATACAAAGTACACACGTGAATTTTAAAAGAGAAAGGATATTGTAAAATAATAAATTCATTAACATGCGTTAGAAGTCTTAGGAGAAATTACGTCATATTTACGTCACATTATAGTTATTACATAAAATGAACACAAAATAATATTGCATAAAAGTTTAAATTTAGAAATTGCGCTAGACATTTATTTAATATTTTGAGAGGATATTTTCAACTATTTTTGTTAGGAAACCGCAAATAATATTTCATTGCTAACAAAAGTACTTTCACGCGATTATTTAAAAGAGAAAGAATAGCTTGGTAAAAATTACGTCAGATTAAAACCGATTAATTTAAAATGTCTCATTTAAAAGAACTTTCTTTTCGCTTTGTTAAAAAATACCAGGAGACAAAGACTCTGTTTACTTAATTCCTTTTATATTAGCTTATTTTGAAATGTTGTTACACGTGTCTACGCCATCAAGTTATTTTTATTTCGACGTTTTATTTGTATTTTTATTAATGTTGTACGAATTTATTTGTTCTTTCGTTATTTAAAATAAAAATTATGTCAATTTGTATGATTTGGCGAGTGGTTTGGCGATTTATATAATTTGGCGAAATGGGTCGACGGGATAATCAAGTAGTACCGCAGCAGATTTGGCGTTAAAATTCCCCAATCAAAGAGAAATGAATAGAAATTCGTTTATAGGGAGATCGCCACTGTTTTTTTAAATTATAATTCAATCTTTCGAAATCTTTTTAACCCCTTCGGGACGGGAGCCTTTTGCGAAAATTTTAATATTTTGTCACCGTTCTTTTTAAAACAGAAATTTGTGTCTTCGTGAATCGAGAAAATGCGCTGATTAAATAAGGCAGATTTTACAGTAAAATTTTACTGGTGAGAAAAAACAAGGATTCTGAGCGCTTCATGCGGCACGTATACGTGCCGCTCGTCCCCAAGGGGTTAAAGCCGATCAAATTAGCGTGCATTTAGAGCCTGCGGTGTCTGGACGGGGGTTGGCGAGCGTAGCTCGTAGGGGGCCGAGCCCCCTAGTACAGTAAAACTTGTTTAAGAAGTTTCCGCTTAAGAAGTTTTCCCGTTTAAGAAGTATATATTTTCGATTCCCATTTTTCTCTTATTCTTACAACGTTAAAATAACTCGTTTAAGAAGTTTAGTTCGAAACTCTTTTCCACTTAAAATGTTTTACTTTCCTTCCGTTTTTACTTTCAAAGCGCGTTTATTTTGTCTTTTTATTATTAATTTATTTTCTGTGCTGGAAATCCCTTTCTTTAAATTCATCCCTATTCAAAAAGTTCAATGTTTAGGACTGATAGCAGTTGTTGTTACCTCTATTTCACCTTAAAATTTGTTTCAGTTAAACTAACATGCTTGATGGAAATGGAATGTCGATAGAAGATGGGTCACTCGTCACTGTAACAATGGTGACTGATAAAGGGAAAAGGGAACTGGTCCGCACTACCGATTTGTGGTTCTTTCCTTCAATATTTACTTTCTGCTACAACAGATTTTCTCCCATCCTCTTCTATGAGTGGAATGTACCAAGGCTGCGTTTGGTTTATTCATTTAGCAGTTTTAAGTCAGTATAAAGTGTATGACATCAAAGCTTTCCCTTTAGCAAATACACGAACAAAATATTCTGTTTTTTTTTTTTTTTTTTTCCCAAAAAAATGTCGGGCAAAGCAATTAAAAGAAAAGCCTTGTTAATTGAAGACAAAATCAAAATTTTGAAAGAAGTTGATATTAACGCGAAAACAGCAAGCGTTGAAATTGCAAAGAAGTTGAACATACCAGTGACTACTCTGAATGGAATTGTAGCTAAACGAGATCTCCTTTTAAACTTTTTTGAAATATATCGAAAAATTAAAAAGGTGAAAAGAGGAAAATATGAAGTTATGGAATAAAATCTATTGATTTGGTTCAAACAAGCGAGATCCGCCAATATTCCTATAAGCGGACCTTAGAGAGAAGGCTGAGAAAATTCCCCAAAAATGGAGATTAAATTTACTCTTTCAAATGAATGGAATGACAGGATGAAGAAAACAGCTGGATTAAGTTATAATTCTATAAAAGGCGAGAGTAAAAGTGTCGATCCACAAGAAATCGAAGAGTGGAAGAAAATCTTACAAGATTTTGATAACCGGCTATCATCCTAAAAATATTTTGAAAAGTACATTCGTTGATAATTGAATTTTGTGTGGTTCCAACATTATTCTAAGACAGGGCTGGCGAACCTTTTTTTCATCTGCGTGCCAACTTTTCCCAAAAGATATAATTCGTAGCCATGACGTGCCATCTATAAAACGAATTTAATTGATAAAAAAAATCAGGAATTAAAATCACTCGAAAATTATTTATTGGGATTTTTAAAATATGGGCAACATACACGTAGTATAACATTGTAATATTTATAGAAATAAATACATTTTTGAAAATAATAATGTAGAAACTCGGGCTTGTAATACACATTAAGCAACACTAAACAGCAATTTAGAAACTGGAGCCGGAAAACATTAAATTTTAAAGTATTATTATTTGCCTATTATGGCAATTGAAAGAATGGATATTTTCGTGTTCTTGAAATTTTCATGATTCATTGAGAATTATTTCATAGCTTTAAATAATAATACATTTTATTATATTAAACTCGTCGCATTCCTAATGTTTTTAGTAATATTAAACAAGTTCAAAACTGACGTGAAACATGGCTAATGAGGTCAGTTTCTACTATAATTAGTTTTACAAATATTGAGATCTTGGTTCAATAGCTATTGCAGTCTTATGCAAAAATACATGAATATAAAACTTATTACTATTATATACATAAATTATGTAATACGTAAAAAAATATGACGTAATCACCTTGACAACCTAGAATAATTGTCTGCCATAGGATATCATTGAATTAATTGCGTATGATATGATATAACAGATTGAAGAAAAATTTTATTAATATCTTTTTAAGTTTTTGATTCCATTTTCATAAAATTTGAAATGATTCGACAAAATTCTGCAAAGATTATACATATTAAAAATCAAAATATTGGGTTGAATTGTTTTTGAGGCTGAGGTATTATATGCGGACAGACAGACGGACGGACATGACGACGACTATAGGTGGTACTTATTTATATAATTACAAGCGCACCTAAAAATATTATTTTCTATGGGAAAGACCATATGTCAAATAAGATTTATTCTTGTGTTAGGTTTTTGCTCAGTATTAACGAAAAATTATAAATATATTTTGTACAAAATGTGTACAAAAATACCTTATGAAATTTTTTTAATTAATTAAATCCGAGAAGTAAATAAATGTTATACGTTTAGTGAAGGTTTTCTTTTCTTTCTTTTCTGCAATATTTTCTTAAAGCATAGTGCATTTAAATGGTTTGCTTCATCAAACGCATATTCGAAAAAACAAATTAGCATTTTTTTTTTTTTTCAGGAAAAAATGTATTAAAAAAAACAGGCTTTTTATAATATATTGATTATATTGAAACTATTTACATAATATATACAGTAATTATATTCACAAATTATAACCATCATTACACTCTTTACGTTGTTTGTGGCCGTCTTAAACCAACGCAATCAGCGTCATTATTCTGCGTTCGACAGTTCTGCTTCTCCCGCGAAAAAAACACAACCTTCTACTAACACACATCATCGTTCTACTCTTTTCAGTTCAGTTTGAAATTACTCTCTCCAAACAGAACGTCTGTACATAGAAAATATGCCCTTCAAGCGCATGCGTGCTGTCTGCTCATGGGAAAAAGAAACAAACAGGATGAGGGGCACTTTGATTGTTAGTTGCTAAAAGGCAGGCATGTAAGAAGTTAGTGGCGCTGTAAGCAGTAGGCACGCAGATGGGCTCTGGAAGCTATTAAAGAAAGTTTCCCCAGAATAATATATATTTTGTATGCGATTTTTATTGTTGCTTGTTGCATCTTGGAGGGTAAAAAATATGATGTTCATACTTAAGTTCATTGAACAGAATGCAAGCTGAACTGGTTTATATCTGACAAGTAGTTTATATTTCAGTTTTAATATTATCACTTGTGAAAATAATTATACGCAGACGTAGATAGGCGGAAAAGATTTTTAAATCCAAATTCCAGTTTCTTAAAAAAAAAAAAAAAAAAAAAAAAAAAAAAAAAAAAGAAGAAGAAGAAGAAGAAGAAAAAAAAAAAAAAAAAGGTCTGGAGTTAAACTCCAAGTTGCTGCAATTTTATCATCAGCATTTTTACTTATGTTTCTTAATAATTTTTTTCAATATTTTCCATATCTTGTCTTTGTTTAATAAAATTTGCAGTCCTTATTCAACTGGATTGGAATTTAAGAAGCTGCAATTTAAATTCTTCAATATCGAATGTAAACAACCTCAACACATCTATATCAGTATATTTTGTGTAATGAATGTGACTGTATCTTGATTTAAAACCTCAATCAACGGCGTGCCAAAAATATTCTTTTGCGTGCCACTTCTCGCACGCGTGCTTTAGGTTAGCCGACCCTGTTCTAAGGTCTAAGTAATAATACAATTAAAAAAATATATTTTTTTAATAGAAAAACTATATTTAATATGCTAGAAGATAAGTAATTTTTTCCAAAGGATTATTTTTTACGATTCTTTTTTTTCTTGATAAGAGTTGAGTACGAGAATGAGAACAATACCTAATTGAAATGTTATTGAAAAAAAAAAAAAAACCTTTTAAAGTTTTCTTCTCACACAAAAAGCTTCAATATTTATTCGGTATGAATTCAGATTTTTTCCCCAATTTTTTTTTTTTCTGTTTATAAAAAAAGAATAACATTTCAAAATTCATGTATTAAAAGAAAAATAGTAATTTTTAAGATAACCAAGGTAAATTGTAATAATGCTGGAAGAGAATTTTTTGAAACACAAAAAAAGTTTAAATTTCTGATAACATCTGGACATTTTATTATTAATTTCCAAATATATACTTCTTTTAACGTGTGCTGAAATGAGAATATTTCTTATTTGAAACCTTATTGTAAAAATATTCTATTACAATTTTTTCTGTCACAATAAACTTCTCTTTTTATTGAGGGTCACTTCAGATTTTTTTCTTTGCTTTTTTTCTAAATATCAAAAATATTTTAAAATTTTGTGTTTAAGGAATTTTTAGGGTTTTAAACATCGCTAGCTACACTTAATATATATATGTGTGTGTGTGTGTGTGTGTGTAATGTAATAATAAAAAATTTCGCTCTTTATCTTAGTTACTTTATTCAAAATTCTTATGATCTCTACCTTTTAACCTGTCTTTAATAATATCTTAAATATCATTTATATTTTAATCCCATGTCTTTAATTCAGCTCATGCTTTCATTTCTTATTCTAAAAACCTTAATCTCTTAATAGCTACACTTCTTTGTAAAAACACACTGACTTATTTTATTCTTTCATATTTTGTGACATTAAATTATTTTTCCTTTCGAAGGTTTATTAATATCATTTTATTTTTATTAAATTCATTCAATTTCCCATGAGATTTTACGAGATCTTTCGTGCGCTAGTCTGTTTCATTTTTTAAATTTCCGCCTTTAAGTAAAGAATTATGTCTCCACGTCAGTATTCCCCGCCTCCTCAGTAGGTTTTAGTTGGTGTTGTGTTATTTGTGACGGCCAATTATCAACATGAGGGATATGGGCCAAAAGAGGGGGTGCTATTTGTAGGTGTCTTTCTAAGGGAACCTAATCCATATTTATGCAAGGAAATCCAAGGTTCGAAGAAAACTACGAAAACTCCGAACTATTACGCCAACGGGCACGATTGGGTTCGAACCCAGCACATCCCGTCTACCAACTTAGACAACAAAACTTCTCGGACGCTAGTAGGGTTTTTGTCCTATCGCTTGCGCGGACTCACCATCCCGTTCCCGCCCTATCTTCGCTGGATTGACTCGTTGCCGTGTAACCATACGCGTTCTTTCTAATACTTACACGCTTACATTGACTTGAGATAGCATGTTTTGTACGATTTTTGTCTTGCTTGAAAAACCCCTGTCACCTGGAGAGCTGTTTTTCTGTTATTTCGTCATGCTGTTTCTAATGTTTAACATCTATAAGTTTATTTTCAAGAAGTTACAAAGACCCGAAAATGGGTAACTAAATAACTGGTGGCATTAAAACATTGTAGAAACCATCTAATAAATTATTTTATTAATATGATGGCATCTGTTATTATCTCCGTGAAAACAACCAAAGGATTACGACCTGATCTTCCACTCCGACTATGACGTGAGACTGCAAAACATATAATTCTCGGTTGGTGATCTATAATGAGTGTATTGGCGCTGCTTATTCTCGACATGTTTTATCCTACAATTGAAAGCATATCATATATATATATATATATAATGAAAAATTATTGCATAACTGACGCTAAAAGCAGCTCATATCAAATGCAACAAAATGTATTTCATCAATAATTAAAAATGCAAAAACACCATAACTCTGGAAAGAAGGTGTATATCAGCAATATTTAACTATAAAAATCCAAAAAACATTCAAAAATAGCGGTAAAAAACAAAACACAGGCAAAAAACTGCCTGTTCTTCATCAGTGGGAGGACAGACAGATCTAACTCCATCCCCACTGTTAAATGCTTGCAGGTTTCTAAACACATGTCCATCCCGCAATCAATACAGAAAAAAACTATTGTCATTTTAGAAGCAAAATTCAAAAGGCTAAATAAAACAAATTTAAACAAAAAAGTAATGTAAACAAAGCATAACTGAAATTATTAAAAATTTCAATTTCAATTTCCATTTTATTAAAAAAAAATTGTTTTGTATTTCAATTATGCTTTGTTTACATTACATTTTTTGTTTAAATTTGGTTTATTTAGCCTTTTGAATTTTGTTTCTAAAATGACAATAGTTTTTTTTTTCTGTGTTGAGTGCAGGATGGACGTGTGTTCAGAAACCTGCAAGCTTTTAACACTGGGGATGGAGTTAGGTCTGTCTGTCCTCCCACTGATGAAGAAAAGACAGTTTTTTGCCTGTGTTTTGTTTTTTACCTGTATTTTTTAATCTTTTGGTTTTTTTTATCGCTAAATATTGCTGATATACAACTTCTTTCCAGAGTTGTGGTGTTTTTGCATGTTTAATTATTGATGAAATATATATATATATATATATATATATATATCTTCATTATCATCAACAACAACCGTTTTCAATCCACTGCTGGATGTAGGTCTCCCCCAGACTTTTCCAATGTTTCCTGTCTAGTGATTTAGTCATCCAATTTACACAGGCTACTTTTCTGATTTCATCACTCCATCTTACTTCAAGTCGTCTTCTTGGCCGACTTACATCTCTGGGATACCACTGTAGGGTGTTTGTGCTCCATCTATTGTCTTGTCTTCTGGCAATGTGGCCAGTCCATTTCCATTTTAGCCGTTTAATTCTTTCAATGATGTCAAAAACTTTCGTCTGGCATCTCATCCAGGTTATTCTTTTTCTGTCTCTTCTAGTTATACATAGCATACATCTTTCCATACTTCTCTCTGTTGTTTTTAATCTTTGTACCATCCGTTTCGTTAGCGTCCATGTTTCTGCTCCATAAGTTAGCACAGGCAAAACACATTGGTTAAAAATATTTCTTTTCAAACAAAGAGGCATGTTACTCTTCAGAATAATATTGTTCTTCCCAAAAGCACTCCATCCATTTCTTATTCTTCTATTGATTTCATTCATGATACTATTATCCGATGATACTTCCTGACCAAGGTACACATAAATTTGCAATTCTTTAATTTCAGCGTTGTTGTAGACGATTTTCTTTTTTGATGCAAACGAATTGAACATCACCTTAGTCTTTTCCAAGTTTATTTTTAAAACCACATTAATGCTAGCTTCGGCCAAATCTTTTAGCATATTTTCCAATTCTTCAGGAATGTTACTGAAAATTAAAATGTCTTCAGCGAATCGGAGATGATTTAAATATTCCCCTTTTATTCTAATCCCTTTGTTTTCCCAATCCAGCTTCTTGAAAATATTTTCTAAGACAGCAGTAAAAAGCTTAGGCGAAAGGGTGTCTCCTTTTCTTACCTCTCTTCCAAGCTTGATCTTTGCTTTTCCTTTGTCCAAGCGGATCGTTGCTGTTGCTTTCTTGTAAATCTTCTTTATGATATTGATATAAAGTTTGTCTATACCAATGTCCTCCGGAGATTCTACTACTGCTGATGTGTAGGCCGAATCAAACGCTTTTTTATAATCAATAAAGGCAAGGCAGAGAGGTAAATTATATTTCTTATGTATTTCTATGAGTTCCCCTACCGTTTGGATATGATCCATCGTGCTAAATCCACTTCGGAATCCTGCTTGTTCTCTAGGTTGAGCTGAGTCCAGAGCTGATTCAAGTCTTGTCGTTAAAACTTTGGTGAAAATTTTATAAATCAGTTATAGTAAGCTGATCGGGCGGCAGTTTTTAATGTTTTCCTTCTCTCCTCTTTTCTAAAGTAGCACCATCACAGCCTTATTCCAATCTACACACACACACATATATATATATATATATATATATATATATATATATGTATATATATATATATATATATATATATATATATGTATGTATGTATGTTATAAAATAAATTTTACCTTTACTATTCATTTAAATTATTATAAATTGCCGGCATATTCATTATTTCCTTTTTTAAAAAACCGCTCTATTATTTATTTCTAGTTAAATTCCTATATGTTTAAAACGCGTACCTTAATAATAATTTTATTCAAAAACGTAATCTAAACTTTTAATCCCTTCGTTAATTTTAATCGTCTACCAGACTGTAAAGCTCTGAACGCAGTTACTTTATTTTTTCGAATGTTTATAAAAGCCATTTTTACATTTTTATTTTATTTCATGTCATTTTCTCATATTTACATCGAAATCCTTCCATTAGCAGCGTCGGGATTCTTTTCTGTGACGTTTCTCGATCGCATTCCATTGGCTGGGTGACGGATCGCAGTTTCACTTCGAGTCTCGTTCATGAATTTGTTTGGTTAGCCTGAAGTTTCCATTTCAATCTGATTTCCTCCGCGTATTCTAATAAATAGCTCGAGCATGAGATCAGAAGTAGATTTTTTGTGCTGTTTGATTGTTTCCTTAATCTGTTACCTGGTGTCCAAAGACACGTAGAATATTAATTCGTTATTTAACATCTCTTTCGCATGAATAACTAGTTCGTGCACAAGCGGGATGGCTCTGATTTCTCATCCTGTGCGAATTGTTTAATGTTGGTGTGTTCTGATGGAATAAACAGTTTCCTATGACTACATTTCCATGTTTTATTTGGGAAAACCCTAAATTTCTTCATAAGCCTTTTTTCACCACTTATGCGGCCTAATCTGCCTTGTCTCCATCATGAATAAATGAGTATTTGATTGGACTCTACCAATCTTATCATCGGTCCACAGCTGTTAAATTTCCACAGAGTTGACACCTCCAATAGCGATGTTTGCGCTAAGTGGAACGACTGCTATACAACCTCACCAATGGCTGATTTAAATGTGGTACTAATCCAGTAATATGTCGTAAAAAGCACGACGTGATTGTTCGACTTAACCCATTAATTTGTTTCGTTATAAGAAGCCGGCAAAGAATTATGTTTACCTACTGTACACCACCTTATAAGGAGACCTTCAATAAAAAGTGTTCTTGGGATGGTGAAACCAATAGAAATCTTTTCGATGACACCTGGTAACCACGATTTAATATTCTGCGTTTACCCTGAATGTGCGTCTATATAGATGAAAGTACATCAACTTCATTTTGTTTTCTTTTTAATAAAAAGTTATAATAAAGAAAGAAAACTACGATGTTTGTAAAAAATCCAAGGTCGTAAGTTTTGAAAAATTTATTATTTATTTATTTATTTATCTTATATTTCACCCTATTTCCTTATTTACATTTGTTGTATTACTGTTATTATTTATTAGAAAAGAAAATATTTACATTTGTTGTTTTATTTAAAGTTTATTTACATTATTTATTATGATTATACAATGAATCCATGTATAAATGAGTTGTCCCTCTTTTATGTTAATGCGATCGAGATTTGTTAACAGCTCTAGTGATAAAATGAGTGAAAGTGAAGTAAATATCATCTCTTTGACCCAGGGTCGGAGATGAATATACAATTATGGATGAAGCATTTTGGTCAAGCATGCATTTCTGATAAAAAAGATGAAAAATGAAAAATGAAAAATATCTCTAAATTTTTGAAGGGAGAAGCTTTAAAAGTTTTCATTAATGAGTGTCTATAATGTACTACTTTCAGTAAGATAGTTGAAATTCTTTCTGAAAAATTTATAAAAGTAAAAGATCCTAGATTTTCTGATTTTGCTTCTATGAAGCTAAATGATCTTAATGAATAAGAGAGTTATTTCAGAAAAAAGATTGAGATTGGTAGACAACTTCATTTATGTGAAACCATCATAGTCCAAGGTTTGACGAATGGTTTGAAGCCAGAATATCAGAATTATATGATTATTAACCCTCCAGAGAGCACCATAGATTGGTACAGAATGGCTAAACAACTAGTAGTCATTCCAACCTCTCATGTAAACAACCATAATGTTAGGAATAATTCTCAAAGTCATGAATGTTTCCAGTTTAATAACCAGGCTCCTAGAAATTGGGTTCTCCAAAAACAAGAATTTTCAAAGAACAAATTCTAATTTTTGGCCACATAACCCTCTTAATGTTCAAAATTCTTGATTTGTTAGCCCTAGATTACCTACTACTCATTTTTAAAATAAGTATCCCAGTCGACCATGTCGAACGTGTATGAATAGGGGTATACAGGATGCTTTCCACTGGGAGAGGACTTGTATTTTTAATGTGCAATCTCATGTTCCTCCTCCTAGTCAACATCAACAACCTAGTCATAATATTTGATATTTAATAGTTAATGGATATGCAAATAACAAGGAGTTACCTTGTATAATCGACTCTGGTTCTACAATATCAATTTTACCTTTTAAGTTTGTTAAGTTGTTAAATGTTAAAGTTATAAATATTCCACCTATTATTATTGGCCAATCCAAAGCACCTGTTGAAATAAACCAATCTTGTAATTTGTTGTTTAAAATAGGTACTGTGCAAAAATGTATTAAATTTCTGTTATGTAAAACTGATTTAAATTATGTCATACAAGCATTACCAGACTGTTCTAAGTTTAACTTGGTTATAGATTGTAAAAAATGTGAACTATTACAAGGAAACCTTGTATTAAATCGATCTCAAAGCACATCTATTGATAAATTAAGGTTACTTCATTTTAATGTCAATGAAAAGTACCAGAGAGTGCAACCCGATTATGGAAATGTCATGGTTCCTCAATCATTTGATCAAATTAATTCTAATGATTCTAAATTACTTGGAGAGGTAAATGCTATAAAAATGAAACGTTAAGGGATAATATAAGGGATTATTTAGACATTTTTTTTCTCCAAAAATAAATATGATGTTGGAAAAATTAATATTGAGCCGCAGCGCGTTTTGCTTAATTCTGACCTACCCATATTTATGAGGCCTTATCGCACTTCTGCAGTGGATTAAAAAAGAAATAATGAATATGCCGGCAATTTAGAATAATTTAAACGAATAGTAAAAGTAAAAAAAAAAATGTATAACACACACACATATATATATATATATATATATATATATATATATATATTTATTTATTTACAGAAAATGTTGTAAACATTAACAAGGTAAAGCTTTTTTCCATAAATGATTTTGTTATTATACTATTACTATATTAAATAGTATGGGAGAAGCAATGAGAACGATTCTTACATGAAGCGTGATACACTGTAAAAATATTACGTAACGTTACTCCCTGATATTTGTGACTTTATGATGCCTCCAATTTTATGGAGGAATTTAACTTATATAATGGTGTTATTGAGATTGATATTCGTACTTGGTGTTATATTACATATTAGTATAACGTACAGGGGCGTAGCTACCGTGGAGCAGTTGGAGCAAACTGCTCCAGGCGCACGAATCCTAAGGGCGCAAAATTAGAAAAAGCGAAATAGCGATTTCTTAAAATATTTGTATATTTTTTCATTATTAATCAGACATTATAGATGAATCTTGTTACAATCAGCGTATTTCTATGATATTTTACCTTGTGTTTAACCTCAACTATTTCCCCAGATAGCATTTTTTGCTTTTTAAAGCCTTTTTTCAACCATGCTACGTAAATGTTTGAATGCTTTTTAAAGGCTTTGCATGAAAAGTTTGTAAATGTTTTGTAAAGGATTGAAAAAGATTCCTAGTTGACGCTATCTGAGGGAGTTTGTAAGTGTTTCATGATAAGCATGTGAAAAGGAAGAAACGAAAGGGTAGTTACAGGAGTTGCAATAAAGGATTGATGAAAGGCTTTTAATACAAGCATGCATAAAAAAATGAAAATGAGGTTTTTATAAATCATAAAATCTTATTTGATAGAAAAATGAGATAAATAACTCAACTTAAAATTTTTCTGAGCTGAGCATATTTTTTTTTTTGTTGTTGTTGTTTGTTTGTTCCTGTGGAAAATTAAATTTTAGTCAAATATTATCTATACATTGAAAAATACTGGTTTTTATTAGTCCACATGTTTATCAAATTGCTTATTTTAATTAATATGTTAATTTTTTACCTTGAAAGAAATTCTTACATCCCTGTCTTTTACTATGTATGTATAAAATATATGTTTAATTTTATCAATTCGCTACATTATTAGATCCTATTTTAATAATAAAAAATGCTTAATAATGTTAAGAGGCTACTTCACTCACACAGAAACACCCGATTGCTAATGTTAATCCTCTGGGACATTTTTTTTAATATCTCGCTTGCTTTTTTTTTTTTTTTTTTGCATTGCATTGCATTTCTGCAGTTTTGATACAAAGGCCATTTTTCGACTTTTTTTTTACAAGGTTTTTTTGCTTATTAGGATATATTCAGAACTGCTTTCGAAAGCAAAAATACTCTAGTGAAAAAAAAAAAAAACACATTGCAAACAAAACTGAAAACTTAAAAAAAAAAAAAAATGTGTTTGTATTGATTGACCACAAGTAAAAAATAATAAAATTTACAATATTGAAATGCAAACGAGATATTTAGAAAAATTCTCCCATAGGATTAACATTAGCATGCAAGTGTCTACGCATGAGGGATGTGTAATCCCATTAAAAAAAATTTCTTAAGGAAAAACACTTTCATTTGAATAAAAATCATTCCAAGTAAAATTTTAATTAATTATCAGCAGTGAAATTATTGAAGATTAAATACGTGAAATTTTTTACATTGCTAACTCGGCGCAAATCAACAGTGCATTGGAGCACTATTTCAGGGATCCGGGTTAGAGGTCTGCACGGGCCCGGGCTTGGCCCGAGGCCCGTACCCGGCCCGGCCCGCGGGCCGGGCCGGGCCGGCGGAATGAAGGCGAATTTTCAAACGGGCCGGGCCGGGCCGGCAGAATTAGGACAATTTTTTCAACGGGCCGGGCCGGGCCGGGCCGACAAACAAAATAAACGGGCCGGGCCGGGCCGGCAAAAAAATTAATCGGGCCTGTCGGCCCGATATAAGAATTTTAGCGAAGCAGATAAAATACGAGCTATTTTCAATGAATATGATTTTCTCGAGAAGTATAAATGTGCGTCACGAGCCAATGCGAGTTTAACAACATCAATACAGAAATGTAACGTGTCCATCGTAGAGATACGCATCGTACAGTTACAAGATGTCTGATTCCGAGTTTAATTTTTTTTCAGCAGACTTGTGCCGGGAAGGAAATGGTCTTAATCGATCTCAGGATGTGTAGAACATTTATTTTGTTTTGTAATATTAATAGTGATAATGAACTTCTCTTAACAGTATCTTTGGAAATATACCTTAAGGTGGTTCTCATATTCACTGCTCAACAATGCAAAGCTTTCAGACACATGTTTCTGACAAAAACATTAACTATAAAGGCATAAAATTGACAGGCCTGCCTATTGAAGGCATTTGGAAACGAATAGCTTTTCCCATATTTAATAAATTACTTACAGAGATAACAGCGATTCCTGTCACGTGACTGTACGTTTTTCTCCTTTCCCGTGCTATCGCTTCCGGAAATTCGATTCAAAACGCTAACTTTGACAGTACTTTCAGAAAGATATATTGCTTTTATCTATGAAAAAAAACGACATTTACATAGCTTTTGAATAAGAATACCTGCCAATCTTACACGTTTCCGAAAAGAAAAGACTTCATAAATGTGTCGAAATGTAGCTCCTTTGGATTTCAGAAAAGTCTTAAAAATGAGAGAAATATTTTCACAAATCTACTTTTTATTATCCAGCTTCAAATGTTATCTTGTTTTTAATCCTTTATTCTGAACTACATTTATCTTTTAATGAATCCTTATTTCCATTTTGAAATGTCTGTATACATGATGACTGTAAGTAATCGTTAATGTTTACTATTGTGCGTTTTCTGTTTTGCGAACATCATAGTAAAGTAAAATATACTGTAAAATGTTCCCATAAATATGTATGTAGTATTCATTAAAAGAATCTTAATTGTATGTTGAGAAAAAACGGATTTTTTTTTGTAGAAATTGTATCGGGCCGGGCCGGTTTTCACTGATTTTTGTGCGGGCCGGACCGGGCCGGGCTCGGGCCGAACTTCCAATTTTTACAACGGGCCGGGCCGGGCTCGGACCGAAATTCCAACATTTACAACGGGCCGGGCCGGGCTCGGGCCGAACTTTCAATTTTTACACGGGCCGGGCCGGGCCAAGATAGCTTTCGTACGGGCCGGGCCGGGCCCGGGCCTGGAAATTCCGGCCCGTGCAGACCTCTAATCCGGGTTCGACATTTTTCACTCTGTTTATTTACGCTTAGTTAGCAACTTGAAAAATTTCACGTATTTAGTATTAAAAAATCATTCTTATACACATAGGCATAGAGTCTTGAAAATTATTGGTAACTTAAAATTAAAAAAAGCAAAGAGATTTTTTTTTTTTGTCATTTATCCTTTAACAATAGAAAAAGGGAGAAATTCAATAAAATAAAAAACTAAAAGCTTTTTTTATATTAGAGGGGAAGAAAAATTATTTAAAATGTTACAGGGACTTGAGAACATACAACTCTGTCTATGCTTATACATAGTAAATTTAATTATACTTTCAGTTACTTACCTTTTGAATCCAGTTCACTATTCAGGATCAGATAATTTTTTATTGTATACATATATAATGAAATCTGTGTTTACCTACAATAAATAGCACATCAAATGTGTGGAATTCCAATATAGTGTACATTTAATGACTGTAGAAGATTGTATATTTTTTATATTACTACTTTAATAAATGAAAGAATTAAAAAATTTAATGAACTTATTTCTTAGAATTTTCAATTATTATTTAGAGAATATTGTCAGATTTATAAAATAAATCCTCCATAGGATTCTGATTGATGACCACGGGAATATATTTAGTCTTTTCTCGCAAAATGCAAAAGAATTTTTTTTTACAAATTCAATGATCTTTCCAGCATTTTTACATAAAAATAGTAATTTCTTGCTTGTTTAACAATGTAAATTACATATTACAATAAGACAAATTTTAAAAATCCTCTGCCTTCCTCCCTTCTCCAATGTTTTTCTTTTACCAGAGAAATATTATCCAATGTACAACAGAGCAAATACTAAACTAACATTATTTTTTTTAGTTCTTTAAAGTATAATTTAACTAACTTAAATTGTTCTTTTTTCTGATTGTAATTATTTTTAATAACTTAAGACTGGAGCAATGAAAAATATTTCTCAGTATCAAGGAAATAGTCTCGAAAACAAATGACAGTTTATAAAATTCTATTTATTTACATATAAAGAATTATATAGTAATTTATTTACATATAAAGAATTGATATAATTAACAGGAACTTCATTAAATTTTTCTTCTTGATTCATTCTTTTCTCTATAGAAAAAAATAAAAAATAAAATTATAAACACACAAATTACATATGTATAGTAAAAGTAAATAAAGTACAGTGTGACCTCAAAAATCCAGCATCAAAGTCATCTCACCGCTTTTTTTTTTGTTTTTACACTTCCACCTTATAGGAGAAAGAAAAATATTAAATCGTTAAACAATTAAAAATTTCGAGATTGAAAGCGATGGATTGGCTGACAGTGAGATCGCAGATGCTATACTAAATTGAATCCCTTCTGAGTACAGAAGAAAAGGTATCAATGGAAAAATACTTAAATTTCACTGGAAAACCATCTGCTTTAGATAAATAAGACTGTATTTTCAAAATCAATATTCTACATTTGTGTAAAATTAAAACTTGTTAAAAAGCTGTTCAAAGAATTGAAGCAAATAAAATTGACATCGATGTTTAGGAAATTACACGAGAAGAAATGATATATATTAGATTTTTTTTTTTGTAACATAGAAAATATGAATAGAAACTTTTAATTTTAATATTTTTTAAAATATTTAATTTTCTAATTTTCTCAAAGACTCTCTCTATTACTTGGGTATGAATTAAATTACGAATAACGGCACCATTAAGACTATTAAAAGTATTTTTGAAGTCAGAAATTCGGCATCGTCATGGTCCTGACAATGCCGGATTTTCGAGGTTATACTGTACACAATAGAGAGTGATACAGACAGAATCTTCATCTGGGATTGTTACTCATAAAATGAACGTTTTGATTTTTTGACACACACACACACACAAAAAAAATCCCTACATAATGAAAAGCACAAATAACCATAATAAATCTAGCCTTTATGTGTTTAAAGGTTTCATAAAAGAGCATTTTCTTATATCTTCAGATGATGGAAAAAAAAAGAAAAAGAAGAGAGTGAGAAAGAGTAATAATTAGTGAAATAGGTGAAAAAACAGCATGGTTCAGTAATATATATAAATGGATACATGTAATATATATAAATGGATACATATCCGATATTTATTTTCAAAATATTGTGTATATTTTCAGTGGGGCAAGAGTAAATGGATTTTTCGACTTTGTCGTTCTGTAGATAAAGAACTTTTGCTCTGGCAATATGACAATTTTAGCCCCCCCCCCCCCCCCCAAAAAAAAAAAAAACAACAACAACAAAAAAACAGTAAAGTACCAATTATACGTCTTTCAGGAAACCTTTCTAAAACGATGCATAACTGAGAAAGGTGTATAATCGAAATTTTAGTCGGCTAAGGTGCAAAATCTTTGACTGTAGAAATACAATGCTGCAATCGCACAAATTGAATTTTGATACCATTTTTGATTGTTTTAAATACATTATATATTGAAAAAAAGTTAGCCCTTTGCACTCGAGGACTCCGGAGCGGAGCCATTTAAAATTTGTCTTCAAACTTGAGGGCTCCGCTACGGAGACAATAAAAATAATTTTGTGATACCTGCAGGGTTCGTTGATATATATCAATGGATATATATCCGATATTTATTTTTAAAATATCAAGATTTTTGATATTTTCGATATTTTCAAATTCTTGATATTTATTTTCAAAATATCAAGATGTTTGATATTTTGTATATTTGATATTTATTTTTAAAATATCTGTGTACGATAATTTTGATATTTTCTTCAGTCAAAACAAATGTAAATGAAATTTTCAACTGTTATTGACTGTGCCATTCTGTAGATAAAAAACTTTTGTCTCTGGCAGTGACTTTTCTAGGCAAAGAATACAAGAAAATTTTTTTACAAATATTTGCACATTTCTGATCATTAATTTGTTTACATTTTTTAAACAGTAATTTGAATGTAATAATGCATTCAAAATTATACATAATGCTTGCAATATGGTAAAATATTAAAATAATTAAGTAAAGTAATAAACTACAATGATGAAAAGTAAGATAATTTTGAAAATGATTAAAATATTGAAAGTAAAGGTCAAGTAAATGATCAATATTGTATAATTAAATATGCATAATAAAGGTAAGATACATTTTCCTTGAATTATTCAATGAAATTTTACTCATAAAGGTAACCTATTGATTCAAATCAAAATCATAAAGTAAAAAAGTTTTACTTAAAGTATCTTAAAGTAAAAAGTTTTCAAAAAAATGGGTTGCTCATGGAGGGAGTTCAAATGGGATGGTCTCTGAATGGAGGTAAAATTAGTATTGAGCCTATGGGAATAAATTTCGTTCCATGAAAAAAAAATGATCGGTCAAGGAGGTGGTCGCACAGGGAGGTTTCACTATATATATGTGTGTGTGTAAATATATGTATATATTTAACGCTGGCGTACAGTTACAGAAAAGTACAAACTTTCATAGGAAAAAGAAAACATTATTCGTACCATTGAGCATGAACTCACAAAAACAAATTTTGTTAAGATATATAATAACCAACCTGTTAATTTAGAAACTACTGTCTGTTCCACTTCTTGCTAGGCAATTTTAGATTTTGTACCCTGTTAGGACTTTGTTCCAACATCATCTGTAATTTTCTCAACATGCTAGCAACCATGACTTCACCATCTTTACCAGATGATGTCATTAGTTCTTGAAACTAAAAAATAAAACATAAAATAATAACAATGAAGAAAAAACTTTTAAACCCTTCATGACAAGCCTCCCTTGTACCACTATTTTCAAATAGTGACTTTTTCCTTATTTAATAAATTTATATTAAATAAGGTAAAAATGGTACTTTTTAGTTAGCCAGGCGCCAGTGTTATGTATACAAGTATATATACATATATATGTATGTATATATAACACTGGCGCCCGGCTAAGTGAAAAGTACCGTAAAAATTACCATTCCGATATAGTAATAGTTACAAGGACTGTGTACACACTTTATATCACACATATGTTGTCATGAAGGGCTTAACATTGCAATACATTTTGTAATGTATATTTGTACCAATTTATATTTATTATTTATTATCAACTACACCGGTAGCAGAAAGTTAGAGATGGGAGTCGCAGATTTTCTTTTTTCGTTTGCAGGTTATTTTTCTATTGAACTCTTATTTCGCTTTATATTATGTTTGGCTCTTTCTTACTTAATACAAAAACTTAAGATTATTATTAGTAAAATTAATAAAATGCATAATAACATTTTTTTTAAAAAAAGTGATCGTTTGATTAACACTTCGATTGTAAAACTTGCAACCTGTTTTACCTGCAGATTATTTTCTGCCTCTGAAGTATCTCTTGCAGACACTTGGAGGATTTTCTGCTATTGGGTCAACTACTAAAAGTACACTTATTGAAAGTATGTACTAACTTTATTTGGTGAAATTCGTTGTCGGGATAATCAAGTAGTACCAAAAGAAGTAGTAGTATGAATTTCATGCCCTGTCAATTTTCACACTGATCACACTGCCAGTACAGATAAAATTATGGGGGGAAGGGACAAGAAGGGTAAGGTAATTTCATATTTATTAATTAAACAATAATAATAATAAACCAAGTTTATTTGCATGAATTTACAAAACATTTAATTTTTAAATAATTCTTATTTTGATTTCATTTTTTCCAATTTACTATTAATAACTAAAAAGTATTGATGGGCAATTTAAAAATTAACAAGCTAACTGATAAGCATTTAAGGCTCATGATTTTATAGGCTGTGCTTAATATAACGGTATCACTTCAGGGAGGTGGAGTTTGGCACTTGATATCTTAAGATATCTCTAGGGGGAGGGAGAAGATTCATTTTCGATATTGTTGCCATTTTTTATCCAACCAAAATATTCATTTTTCTATTTGTAACTGTTTCTTTACATCAAAATATTCAGTTATCTATTTTTATGAAAATACTAAGTTATTATTAAAATCATTAAATGATTATATACAATTATTTCATTTTGAAATGTGGAATACCTCAACGTTTAGCTTTCCTATTTTTTTATATATATATATTTGCATATAATCCGCTGTTGGAGAAACCAGATAGTACGTTTGAAGTGATACTTGTGCTTATTAGTAAAATAAAGAGGAAGAATGTTGTATATTTGTTTGTTGATAAGAGCGGCAAGAAACAATATATCTGTTGAATACATTATGTAACAAAGAGCTATTTTTAAATACTTTTAAAAAATTTTATTGATATAAACTTATTTTATATTTAATATAGTGATATTTTACATACTCTTTCTTCTTTATTAGAAAATTTTATAAATAACAGATGTATAACAATATATTTGCATATAACTGAAAATATGTAAAAAGAAAATGAAAGGAAGAAAAAATAAAAAGAACTTTGAGACACTGATAACAATATGATTAGTGATGGAAGGGTGGGACATAATCCAGGAATGATAATGTAAGATATTGTAAAGGCCAGAAAGATTACAAAATTACTATAAAGTTGGTAACGTTACATATGTACAGCCTCTTAATATTAAAAGCTTTGCCGATTCTCAATCAGCTGGCAAAATGACATACGAAAATCAATTTCTACTGTAAATGTATGTTTATTTTTAATAAATAATTTTTTTATTCTTCACTACACATAACAAATTCATTTTTTGAGATGTATACATGCACATGATTTAGTGGGGGGTTTTTGCAGAAAAACTTTTAAATAATTACTTGTGTTTGAAGACAGTTTTTAAATTTTACATATAGCAGCTACTATAAATATAGGAATAGCGAAAAGGGAGTTTGTGCAATAAGGATAAGATTTTCTCAAATAAATTTAATGAAGGACATTATAATTATACAATTATTGGCACAGATGCCATATTCGCCCCATATTCGTGCAATTTTTTTTCGGTTGCCAATTTGGCGAAAACATCAACAGCATAAACAACATAATCCGGGTTACCACATCAAGCAAAATAACGGCACTTTGGCGCCACTTAAGTACCCGTTGCGTATATGACATTGGCGTCAGAAAAAAATCGCGCCAATATGGGGCGAATATGACATCTGTGCCCAATTATTATTGTTTAAATATGAATATTATTTAACATATGATAAAACATTTTTTTCTCCTTAAAATAAGAGCGAAGGTTGAATGCATTTTTTTTTTTTTTTTTTTTACTTAAAATGCAATTTTTTAGGAATATATTAAAGAGACACCTTTTGAATATAAAGCTTTTTTAAATAGACTTTTAACAATTCTAATGTAATTGAAAAAAAAAGATTTCTGTTTGAATGTTATTTTAAAATTACAACAGAAAATCATCTGTAAATATATATAGACGCTAAAAGGGATAACAAACAATATACCTACATTTTGATAAATACATTTTAATGAAATGATCTACATGTTTTATACGCTACGCACAGCATATATATTTTCAAATGAAAGTAATTTGCTGAAGGTCAAAGTCTGTTTTGATTTGTAAATCAGTCCACAGCAAGGGGGTGGTGGTGATTTTAAAACTTTAAGTATACACTCCTTATTTTTTGAAGACTTTAAGAAAAAAAGATAAAATTTATTTTTACAAGCTTAAAATAATTAAACGTAAAAACAAAATTGTGTTTAAGACTTAAGTGTTTTTAATTATAAAAACACTAGTATAGCCTCGATCATAATTAAAAATGTTTTATTATAATAAAATATGTTCCTAAACACTTATTCCTACAAAAAACTCCTTACACTTTCTCGATTTCGTGTTTTATGATTCATTTACATTACCATTACGTCAATCCTATGTGTTAAAAGTATATATAACGGAACTGCAGTTATGTTATCAAACTACATTTGAAAATTCGCGATGGTTACGAAACGTGAAACGATACGTTATAACATGTTTTAAGTAAATCATGTTTATAGAAGTTAGTTTAATTTAAAAATGTAGCATGCTGTATAACATAATTAAACAAAATAGCGTTGAATCAAATATCTTTTCCCCATGGGTAACTTACACAGAAATCTTAAATATAAGACAGTACAGGAGAAAAAAAAGACTACAGTAAGAACGATTTAAATAATAATGATATATACTAATAAGTAAAAGTAATGGCAAACTTACCGCATTTTCTGTAAATGTTAGAAACGTAGAATAAACTTGACACAAGGAAAGCTTTCAAAACAGACGCGACGCCATTGGGATGGGAGACGCTACGCTGGCCGTGAAAAGAAATAAGTTGCGCATGCGCAAAAATCGTACGGATCATAATGATTTCCGAACATGGGTTGGCTACACGATTATCACGAAAACCTTTGCAGGATAGTTAGAAAGTAAAGCAAAAACGACCCTTTTCGGAAACCTTACATGCTATCTGGGTTCGATTTAAAACATGTTTTCATACGCAGTTGAAAGAAATGACTTCTATTCATCAAGTTTTAATTTTAATTCATACCATATTGCAGCCTCGAGCAACTTCTCCAACACCGTTTCAGCATGCCTGGCTTTTATCTGTAACTTTTCCGTAGATGACTGTTGAAGATTTTCAGATTTTAAAGCAATCAAAACTTATTTAACAAGGCTTATTCAACTTATTTAACATCAGCCACTTTACTGGCTACTACTATTTCCAAACAGTAATCTTTCTGGTACATTTCTATTAGAAATGTTTTAGACATTTATCATGATGATTACTGTACGGAAATAGTGGTAGCCAAAGGGTTCACCGCTGAGAAACCTATATGTACGATGTAACAGTAGTAATTTACGAAAATTATTTTACGATTTGGGAAAAAATATAGCGTGACAAGTTGAAGCAAATTATTGACCATTTTACAAACGAAAACCAATAAATGAAAATTTTGCAGGTTTTTTCTTTTTGTTTGTTTTGTGAAAACTAAACATGCATCAATACAGATTACAAAACAATAATAAGAGCCGGATTTAAACATATTCTACATCAGCCCACGGCGACAAAATTTAGATGGGGGGGGGGGGGGGTGAGGGGGAAACAGCAACTTAAATTTTGTGCGTATTGTTTTTGAGATTTTGAAAATATTGCAAATGTCAAATGCAGAATCGATAAGCTTCAAAAAGAGAGAAAATTTAAGTACCAAATTAAGTGTTCCTTAGGGCCTGATTATAGCCTATACAACATTACACCACTTTTCCTAACAGTAGTTTTCCACATTAAACCTTATTTAATCGCAGAATTTTAGGATTAAATAAGGCAAAACATATTTTTAGAACATAGTAATGTGAGTTTGCTTAGGCCATAATCAGGCTGTGCCTAATCCTTCGACACACACGCACATTCCACCACTATCTGATAGCACATATTAGTAGTCGATGAATTTTCGATTAAAAAAAAAAGGAAGAAAATGTTTGGAGTTACTCCATTCAACTTTCTGAACGGTTTACAGATATATTGTTTGTTCAAAACAATATAAGAATGAATAAAAACTTAGTTCCTAATTTTATACAGAGGCGAAATATTTCCACTAGTGATAAAGACGTCGTGTTTTAAAGAAAACGTGCACTTTCATTCATAAAGCTTAAACATTTTTCTAAAGACATAATTTTCAATAAATTTTCATTCCGTCCGAAACAATGCCTATAAACAATAATAATAATAAAAAAATAGAATTTTACTAAATTAAGTCACATTCTGGCAGGCTCAGACTGGCCCGCCGGGCAACCGACCTGCGGAACGGTGCGCCCTAAACCAGGTAAAGCTGCTTCCTCCATCAGCTGAAACTGATAGTTTTAAATTTACTACAAGCATTAGATATGAAAAATCTTAAATCATTTAATATTTTTTTTAATCATTTTTTGAAGACTTTTATTTTTATTAATGATTTTTATTTCTCTTTGCAAGGCAGAAGTATTGATTTTTTTTTTCTTGAAAGTTTCTTTCTTGAAAGAAAGGACCATTTAAATCTTTTAAACACTAACGTATATATTCTGGATTTTTTTCTGTGACCAGTTTGGACATGGTCTGCCCCAAGAATTTTCAATCTGTCTTGTACCAAAGAGCGTGGCCTCTCTTTATATATATATATATATATATATACGTATTTTATTTTATTTAGTTATTTGTAGAATCATTTATTATTTGTTTGAAATGTGTATGGGCTTCGTGTATTCGTACAATGCTGTGATTGTAATTTCCTCTATAATAAATTTTATTATACTGATTTTTGCGCTTTGTACTGCTTCAGGACTATTTTTTTAACCGATTTTTGGAGCGCGCATTTCACACAAAGTCGTGTTAAAGATATATGACAAGACGTTTTTCTTCCTTCGTTGACTGGCTTTTTTGCTTTCTTCGGGAAATTCCATTGAAAATGCCAACTTTGACAGTGTTTTCTGTAAGACCTATTGTGTTTACAAAAAATACGGAAAACATCTTTCGATTACAAAGTTTCTGAATAACAACATCTGCTAGTTTCATGCGCTTTCAAGCAAAAATTAATTAAAACGTATGTCATAAAGTTGCTCCTTTGGATTTAAGAACAGCCTTAAGAAATAAAATCCTACAAATTTCAAGTTCATTTAAGAATATTATCACGGGCCTGGGCAACACCGGGTGGGTCAGCTAGTCTATACGAATAAAAGAAAGTTTCGCTCTGTGTGTGGTGGCCAACGAAAACTATTGCACGTAGAAGTCTGAAAATTTGGGTGAGGGTAGTCCAAGACAAGTCCTGATGCGCCTGGAGCTCATATTTTTAATTGTTTATGACCGGTTCCCCAGAGCACCTTTCAGTTTTTATACCCTGAATTGCTCATAACTTGCCCCTATCTTCTTCGTTTTGGGGACCCTTTTCCCATTTAGTTATTCTCCGTTTCTACATTCCAGTTAAAACCCTGGGCCCCTTGAAATTTTTGTGCGCCCTGCATTTTTCACCCCCTAATATTGTCAACCTCTCAATACATAACTTTAAAATTGAGAGTTGGACTCCTCTTCTCGGGTCAGCACCCTCACACTTTTATTATTTTTAAAGAATTTTTCCCACTTTTTTTCGCGTTTCTTTAAAATTTTATTCGAATGATTAATACATACCACATGCTTAATTTCGACTTATTGAGATCTAAAGCGCCAAGTACTAGAACCTTTTAACATGTTTTCATCTTAAGGCCCCGCTCTCAACTATTATTTGGCCCCTTTTGGACCTCCAATTATATCTCCCTTAAAAATGGTCTGATTCACTAACTTTTTTGTGTAACAACATCTTAGGAAATCCAGCTACTATATGAACGACAAAAATTTTTTTACACTTCAGCTACCACAAAATTCGAATATTAATCGCCTTCTTGGGGCCCTTGGGTCAGCTTCTTTAAAAATGATCCGATTATCTTGAAATTTTTTTTTTGACGTTGTTCTAGCGTCCTTTGACTACTATATAAAATACTAAAAAAATGCCTTTTGCCCAGCAACATTCCAGTTGTGACCCTGTACCCCTGGGGCTTGGTACAGAGCCACTTGAAGTTTTTGTGTTCCTAAAGTTCCTAAATTGTTAATAAATTGCCTCCTTTTAATCCGAGCTTCGTTTTCGGAGCTCTTTTTTCATTTAGTTTTTTTTCCACTTCTACATTTCAGTTAAGATACTGGCCCTCTAGGGTCACTTTTTGTGCGCTATGCTTTTTTTACCCCCTAATTGTGTCACACTATCATTGCATAACTTCAAAATTGAGTCTTGAACTTCTCTCCCCGAGACAACACCTTCATATTTTTATTCTGACCCTAGGGCTCTTTAAGCATTTCCTTGAAAAAAATTTCTAATGATTAGTACTTGATTAGTACTTATACCCTATACTTAATTTCGCCTAACTGAAAATCTAAAGCGCTAAGTACTAGGACGTTTTAACATGTTTTCACCTTAGGCCTTGCTCTCAATTATCAGTTGGCCCCTTTTGGCCCCCCTATTATAGCTCCCCTAAAAATGGTCCGATTCACTAAGATTTTTTTCCTAACAAATTCTTACGTCCCCCAGCTACTACAAGAATAACAACAACAACAACAAAAAAAAATACTCGCACTTCAGCTACCACCAATTTTGAATATTAATCGCCTTCTTAGAGTCCTTGATGCAGTTTCTTTAAAAATTATCCGATTGTCTTGCAATTTTCTTTAGCATAGTTCGAGGGTCCTCCGGCTACTTATAAACGACTAAAAATTTTTCTTATACTCCCGCTACCACCTTTTTCGAATATTAATCGTCTTTTTCGGCATCAACTTACGTTTACTCACTGCAGCCGTGAATTAAATATCGCGTTTTTTGTTAAAGGTAATTTGTTAAATTTACAGGGGGTGGGGCCACAAACACCATCCACTGCTTGAGGGCGCATTCTTTCCTCGGGTTCTTAGGGGCTCGATTTCAACGGGAATTGGTTCATTCAACCTAGATTACGATTCAGCTACTTTCTGTATTGTAAAGTTTGTATTAGACTTCTGCTACCACCATTTTTGAACATTAACGGCGCATTCTTTTCTCGGTTATTATGGGCCCTATTTCAACCTATTCGGTCCATTCAACTTAGCTTACGACTGTTTTAAAGATTATAGATTCACCGCCAGGATTAGCATTCTTATCTCGGGTTCTATGAGCTCGATTACTTCGGGGTTTGACTCATTCAACTTGGTTTTTGATTGTCTCCGGCGCGTACAGAACACTTCCTTTGGTAGCGGGGACCCAGGCCACAGGTTAGTTCAGAAAGAGGCTTGTCTTGAACACACTAGACACTACCGAAGGCAGTGGGCCACCCCTAAGACCGGGTTTATTTGAACTACTTTCGGAATATATAAAATCACACAAACTTGAGTTTTGTTTACGTTATTATAACGGACCCGGGCAACGCCGGGCGGGTCAGCTAGTTACACACACACATATATATATGTAACTTCAAATCAAAATTACGCAGAACTTTTTTGAGTGACAAGAAGGCGCACAAACTTTACTTGCTCCAGGGCGCTAAATATGTAGCTACGCCACTGATAACGTAACACCTGTCATATAGGTAAAATTACTAATGAAGGCAGTAAAGCTGCTACCAATTTTATGTAGTTACGTTACATATATATATATATATATAGATAGATAGATAGATATATAGATATATATATATATATTTACAGTGTAGCAATGACAATCTTATTAGCTTCTTTCTGGGGTTCTTTGTTATTTATTGAGTATACATTCTTCTTTTAGGTTTTCGTTCATCTGACGAAACCTTTTCGTCTCTCTCCTCTGTCTGTCTGTCTGTCACAGAGCCCGTTCTCAGAAACCATACATGAAGGAGACTTGAAATTTGGGATTCTTATATCTGAACACCTCACATCAAACGACAAATCATAGAATTTTGAAAAAAGTCTTATATTTAACCCTCTGGACTCTAGCTTGTGTATTTTAAACTTTTTTTCTTAACTGAGCCCCTAATTTAGTTGAAGACTTGAAATTTTGATACTTATAGCTGAATACTTCACATCAAACGACAAATCATTACATTTTTAAAAAGTCTTATATTTAGCCCCCTCCTGGTCTCTAACTTGTGTATTTTAAGCAATTTTTCTAACCCAGTCCCTAATTAAGTTAGAGATGTGAACTTTTGCATACTTATAGCAGAACGCTCTAACCTCCACCCTTTTCACCCGGGTTGCACTTTTCTAATTTCTGCCGACACTCCTTTAACCACTCATTCATATTACCATGGAAGACGATAGTATTCCAGGGACGCAGCCTTAAGCCTAAAATCGTATCGTATCGTATCGTAGAATTCGTAGATGGCGAAACTCATGTATACAACTAACTCGACATCAAAGAAAACTCGATAAGCCGCCTTTCAATAACTCAGCAAATACAGCTCTTATTACTCTGATTTTTTTAGAACATTCGTATATCTGCAGTTTAATCATATTTTGAAATTTTTACATTTCTACGTGCAGTATATTTTGAGATCTAAATACCCAATCTATTATCTATGTAAAATCCAAACGGAAATTTCGTTCCGAATGCCTAGATTTCGAGTTCGACTGCATGGATTTTTACGGAACTTATACCGTTAGACAGGTATTGTTTCAGGGAAGGTTCAGGAACTATAACACATCATTCTACCTAGATTAGTTATAGAATTATGACGGAAAGTTCTGTTATTTTGGACGAAAAGGTTTACCAATTTATTTCTTGGCAAAATTTATCGTTGATAAAAAAAAATTGAAACAGCTATTACACCTCGAAACATAAAGAAAAAACTGTTACTAATTTTATTTAAATGAAGAAAATCCGTTTTAATGAGTGATAATATTTTTAAAAAAACGGAAACATTTAATTTAAACCTGAAAGAAATATTTGTAATGCTTAAAAATTAATTTAATAAGAAAGATTACAATTGATACGCAATATTTGGCTCTTTATCGCTTGCGTTAGATTAGAGAAACGAATCTGAAAATTTGATTAGATGAAATTTTAATGACATTTTTTTTCTTTTTCTTTTTGTTTTTTTCTTTTTCTTTTTATCTAATTGTGCCATCACGTGACTTATAGAAGAAACAAGTAGATGTAATTATGATTCAGATGTGTAATTACTATTTGTTTCTTTACGATTTTTTATTTTTATTTTGTCGCCAAACAACGTGATTTTAAGCCAAAAATGCATAAGCGTGACATTAGCTTGAGGATGTTCTCACAAATGGTGTTTTTTTAAGTGAAAGAGATAATTTTTTGAGTACATTTTCATATTCAATTGTAACTTATATAGATATCAGTTAATATTATAAAAATGGAATCGAATACTTAAATTTCAATGTGAATTTCTGCCACACATACATATTGTAAGATAATTTCATACTTTTAAAAACGTTTTTCGCCGTAATTCCGAAAGCGTGTGATTTTTATAAACTCGAACTCAGATCAACGAATATTACCCATTTTTTTTTTATGAAATATTATCTATTGTTTATTTAATTTTTTTTCTCAAGTCATATCGCCAATTTCATTTATAGAAAAATTCACAGCTTCGAAATCTAGGAAATAAAGATAATTTTTAAGGAAATTTATGCAAATAATACGTTATTACTATCGAAAAATTCAACATTTTGAAAAAAAAAAAATTACAAGTTTTTTTTGTAATTCGTCATTTCTTCTTCGTCTTTCTTCGTACTTTCTTTTTATGTTATGTAATATTTCAAATGATATTGGACTAATTTTCGATCATCGAGTCACCGCAAAATGGCATATCTAATATAGTATATAAAATAAAGTTTGGATTAGGTGACTAATTAACGCACAGCGCAAACTACTGAACCGAAAATCTTGAAAATCGTGGTAAAAATAGTTCCTATGACATAGACTTCTGCTAAGAAAGGATTTTCTAAAGTGTCACCCCTAACGGTTTTTGCACGGGAAGGGAAAAAAATTCCTTAAAAATCGAATATCATAATTATGCGTCAAATGATAGTATATTTTAATGTAGTTTTGCTGAATCGAATGGTACCAAGTAAATTTTTATAAACCCAACAGTTCATGACACATTTCATATTTTTCTAATTTGGTGGTGTCTTTGGCGTCTAAACCTCAAAATATCTATCATTACATCCGTTCCTCTTACAACGGAAAAAATTCAAATCAACTCTTTTGGCTAAAGAATAAAAACGGCTCTATGAGTTTGAAAAAAAAATACAACCATCTTAATAATAAAAAAACAAAACAAATTACAACGACCATTTGGAAAATGATTTTTTCAAAGACTAAAATTTAAGACATAAAAAATCGCAAGGTGTTGATCATACATTACGTACGCCATGGATTAAACATTAACATTCCTGGACCCATCATGAACAAATTTTAAAACAAATTTCAGTTTTACAATTTTCGGTGCTGTAAATTTTTAAACTTCTACGCAGCTGGTCATAGATTAGGTACGCCATGGACTAAACATTAATATTCCTGGACCAATTTTAAATGAAATTTCATTTTTAAACTTCTAAACATACCACAATATTACTTTTTATATCGTCGTATAGAGAAAAAAAATGCATTTTTAATTGCAATTTGTTTGAAAGCTGTATCTCAATTTGTTTCTGAGTTATTATTTTTTTTTTTTTGTAGTTTTTATTACTTTTTTTGTCATAGTGGCAACAGAAGTATCCATCTCTGTTGAAAGTAAAGGGAAAATATAGATTACTGTATAGACCAATCAGAAAACGAATAAAACCTGGGATTCAACTAATAAAACGCATCAGATATGTTTTTGATTTCCTACCCTGACCGAGGACAATAACCATTTTTTCAAATGGTAAAAAAAAAAAAAAAATTAGTTATTTTATGTAAAATAAAAGGAAATAAATTACTGAGAAATTAGCATTATAAAACGAAAATGGAAAAGGTACTACATAGATATTCCGTCGACCAAAAATCTATCGTCAAACTATAAGATTAAATGCCAATGGTTGATCGCAAATGTCAAATTCACTTGAATTTAAACAAGCTACACGTGTTTACGTCATCATGTGTTTTTTTATTTCGATGTTTTATTTGTATTTCTATTAATGTTATACTAATTTATTTGTTGTTTCGTTATTTAAAATAAATATTATGTCAATTTTGTATAATTTGGCGAAATTGGTCGACGGGATAACAAGTAGTACCAATGAAAATATTTAAATATGAAAGCAATGTTTGTAACGAGTTAAATTTTTTTTTTCATATATATAAACTCTGTTTATTGCGTCCGATGCCGTCATCCAAAGAATCTACAAGAGTCTTTTTCCATTTTTTCCGGTCAAGGGTCCATTCCTCAATGAAAGAAATTGGAATTGGAATAATATTGGGCGATTTATAAATTACTCCTCGATAAGAAGAAAAAATTGGTACATTTATAACAACCGTGCGTAAATCTCGCTAATAGCATTTTTAAAATTCCCAGTATCAGTAGTTACATATACATAGCAGTAGTTACACTAAAAATATTTTTTTGTTTTTAATTATGGCATCATTTCCTGAAATTGTTTATCTTTTCAGTTTTTTAAATGAAATTAGTATAACGCATGCATTTTAAATGAAATGAGTTAAAGGTTTGTGTCTTGAATGAAAATAATAAAATAAGAATATGGTATGAAAACAATCTTTATTCTTAAAAGTGTCCAACGAAATAAATGTGAAGCTGGCCAACGAACTCGGTCGAGACATTGTTACATACTATATACACACCAAGTTACATCCATATCGGTTCACAAATACGGGAGTTACAGTGTGACAAAAATCAGATATATATATATCAACATTTGAATGGAGGGGAGTTTCTTGGTCCGGGGGGGGGGGGGGGGTCATGATCGGAGAAAATATACCAAAATCAGAATTGCTTTCCTCCGAACGGCTGCAATAGGTAGCTTTTTGTAATGAAAGCTACCTAAAAATGTGAGATATACTTTTAATATTAGTTAATATTTTCATGTCGTTATCAAATATTTCATATATGTAGTTTGATATGGATTAAAGTGTTACCATCCTTTAAAATTATGTGATAGTGTGAAATGTTGCTTAAAATATAGTATTTGATCACATCAAGTTATAAATTATTTCAAATTCTTTATCAAAATATCAACTCGCTTTAATTTAAAAAAATAATGTAAGTTTTATTTGTGGCTTTTAACTAACTAAAAATGAATCATTTCTGTTTAAAAATTTCAAAATATTGCGTGATATAAAATTTATAACTAAATATTTATTATAAAAATTATTTAAAAATAATTTACTATATAAATACTATTGCTTTTAAATGTATGTAATTTACTTATAATATTAAATAAAACATTATTTTCTTATAAATGTATCATTTTAAAATAAAATTAATGACTATTTCAATATTTAAAATGATGCTTAAAAGTATGCATAAAAGATTTTCTACGATAAACAAATATGCAGCACTTTTTTTCGATTGAATAGCTTGATATATATATATAAATATATTAATCAGTTGTGACATTTTCGTTTTTTTTTTTTTTTTTTTTTTTTTTTTTTTACCTATTTACACATTAAAAGCACTGGATAAATTTTTCACGACACGCCGACTTTCCACGTTTATCGATTTTCCTTTAAAGAAACACTTTAAGATGTGCCTCGAAAGTGCTTTTTCAGGTTAAATGTCACAAAACGAAAGAAAAAATAATGAAAGCTAACAGATCCTAAATTGACAGTAAGCTACGTTGATATTTAATTTACGAAGTCTTAAGTTCTTTTTCATTAGTACTCTTTATTGCGTTTCTTACAAAAAAAAAAAAAAATGTTTTTTCATCAGCGAAAGATCTGCAATTTTAAATTAAAAATAATTTTGACTCTTATTCTTTCAAAAGAAATTTGAAATAAATTATAAAGCTTATCAGAACATTTTAGGACGACATTTTAGGATTAGAACTTTTTAGGATTTTCTACAAATAATAGATTTATGGAATGCGAAATAAATAAACTAAAAATCATAAGTAATCAAAAAATGCATTTATAATAAATTTCAATTTGCTTATTTAACACAATCATTTAAGGTAAGAAAGTGTAAGAAGATACATTTTAATAGGAGATGATACGATGATTAAATTGCATGGTGAAGTTACTTCAAATTGATTACACAAATATATTCTTCACCGGCTCTTTAGATTAATTATTTTTTGGTTATTTAAATTTTTAGAGTATGACTTGTTTCTAATTTTCTCAAAATTATAATAGCTGTAGGATACGGGAGATATTTATTCAACATTTCCTCCAGCACAGTTCAGCATATTTTTTTTATATCCTTTTTCGAAAGAAGAAAAATATGTTAAAAATCCATTCTTATTTAGTGCTCTTTAAATTTAAATATGACTGCTGCTGTTACATATTACTATTGTTATATTAGCTATTACTAACTAATATATTCTAAATACTATTCAAAACAAGATAAACCTATAAAGAGCTAGAAGAACATATTCCATCAATTTTTGATAGGGGCGAAACTAGGGTTTTTTCTTCCGGGGTAGTTTCGTGAATTTTAACCTCCCAACCCATACTAGTTTTGTCATAAATCTTTTATTAAATATTCCTTCCTACTTCAAGCTTCTTTAAAATATTGAACAGTAACACCACTTTAAAGGCCTAAAAATTCTTATTTTTATTTTTATTTTTATTTTATTTATTTTTGTGCTCCACAGAGTGAACTGTCACAAAAATTGGAAGCGCGTTTTTTTTTTTTTTTTTTTCCTTAGATACGAAAATTGACTAAAACTGAAAAATATAGAAGTTATATTATTAGTTCAAATAAATATTTTAGGAATAAAGCATTAATACTTTGTCAGAAACAGCTTGCAACGCATATTTTCTAACAAAAAAAAAAAAAAAAAAAAAAAAAGGTTTTTAAAAAGATTTTAAGCATCCTGTCAGAAAGGCATGAATATTCTTTGTATTATAGACCGGAAGAGGCAGACAAACCATCACCTCATTGAATTGACGGCTAAAATTCCAAGAGTAGTTAAAACCAGATTAGCATATTAAAGTACTACAGGTCTTCCAAGTCATATCTTGATGGAAAGCACCTGAAAACTCAATTTTAGTTGTTGAATGGTAGGTTTATTACTGTGTTTCCTGCTGTCTGTTCACCATGTTTTCATACTTTTTCATGCAGGAAAACATATTGTTAAACCTGCTAATCAACTAATAAAATCGAGTATGCAAGTGTTTTCTACCAAAATATGACTTGACAGACCAGTTGCATTTTAATATGCTAATAGATTTCTGCCTAATCCTGGAATTTCAGCCATCAGATAGATAGGTTGATGGTGTGCGCAGCCGCATCTATAATGTTTGTTCACTTTTGTACCTACTAGCATCTAGTGCCGCCATAAATTATGTAAAGGATTAAAAAAAAAAAAAAAAAACGTTTTCTTTAACAATAAATAATTCAGTAAAATAAAATTGCACACAGTTCTCTTCCTTTAAAGAAATTTTTAATACATTTTTAAAAAAATTATTAAAAGTATTAAATAGTAGTGTATTTCAGGTACAGATTATTAACCTCTTCACTTCCAGGACGTATAATGCGTACGTCCTGATTTCATCGTAGACGACTACCAGACTTACAGCGCGTACGTTCATGTGAAATGTGAAAATACTACTTTATACTAAACGCTGATATATAGGTCCGTACTTGAAAAAAAAATGCGTCTTGGGTATCAAGGGGTTAATCCTGTTATCTGTCATCGTGTTATTTTAGTAGCGATGCATTTTCAGCTTCTAAAGTTACTACCTCGAGCAGAGAGAGAGTTTTGTAGACAATTTAAATATAGTGCAATTAAAAAAACCGAGTTTATTTATTTGTTTAAGTGATGAAAAGACGATTACGCAGTTTAATTTCTATGTCACAACCGATGTAAGAAACTTATTATCCATGAACTTTTCTGAATTACTTTATTAGCTTTTGTTTTGGCTTAAAACACTTTTGGGTCTTCTTCAATGATTAATCTGTAAAAAACAACCCGCAAAAACGTGACTCTCATGTATTTATTATCTATTAAAATGCATATCGGTATCCATTTGTGGTAAAAAAAAAATTAAATTTATATGTTAAAATATTGAACAGTAACCTGAAATACTCCTTAAAAAATTAATAATTCAGAATATTTAAACATATTAAATAGCCATTTCCGAATATTTTAACGGAACATTTTCTTATATAATTAAGCATGTTGTAAGCTGCTTACAAAACAATTTATTCGTCGTAGGCATTTTTTTAACTTATTAATGTTATACAGGGGAAGTAACCTGTATTGAAATATTATTTTAAGTTTCGTAAAATACTCATTAAATTAACAAAAGTCGGTAATTATAAAAGAAGTTAAAAGATTTTTAATATCAGCTAAACGGTGCAATTTTGTTTTCAGAATCTTAAAAAATACAAATTCTTTCACATAACATCAGATTAAATATTTTATGAAATAGTACAATTTCTTCTTTCCTGACTATGTATATTTAAAAAAGAAATAGAAATTTGCTGAAGCAGAAGTCTCTTAAAATTAATATTAAAGAACAAAGTCAGAAAACTATTCAGCTTTTATTAAAAATTTAATCAGTTCCCAGCAGTTTCAATGTATATTTATTACACGTTACCCTTTCTTTCTTAAACAAAAGATAAATGTTGTTTTCTGAATATAATTGAAAAATATAGCTGAATATTAAACGAAGTACATCACTGCACCATGTTATGGTATAAAAAGTAGAAAAATCCAAAATGGTAATAAATTATTTTAAAGAACGTTTTAGTTAAATTAAAGAATATTGAAAAATATCTATGCTGTTAAAATTTCATTATAATAAAACGAAATGCATTCCCTTTTTTAATAATTTATTGTATAATAGCTCTGGCTGTTTAAGTTAAGCAGGGAGTTTATATAAAATATGTGTATACACAATTATTCTTAGCAACAATTAATTTTTATAACAGAAATAAAAGCGACATCAAGAGATTTTTTTTTTCATCATTGTCCATGATATTTCTTATTGCATGCAAGTTGTCTTGTTTAATGTGTTTAATTCCTTTCAAAATCTTTCCGCCAGTGCAAAAGTGTTGCTATTTCGATTTCTCGTAACTTTATAAATACTTACTGAATTTACATAAAACTTTGTACTATATTTAAGACTTTACAATATACCAGGTGTCCCAAAAACGATTGATGGATTTTAAAATTCAATAACTTGCAAACGGTGGCAGATATTTAAAAAAAAATGCAGGAGGGTTATGTAAGATGCGTGGAGTTTTTATGCTGCGATTTCCAGTTTTAGTTATAAATAGCAGCGATAGATGGCGCTGCAAGCAACAGTAGCTAAATCTAGGGTCGATTTTTCGGCCTTTCCCTGCTCCCGTGCGTAAAAAGGAGATTAAAATGTTTTGAATGGATCTCGAAGTACCAAAAATCGGATCTGGAATTAGCACCTATTTCTCGCAGCGCCATCTATTGCTTGAAATTCGAAATAAAATCAAGAATCACAGGAAAAAATCTCCTGAGATCATACATCCCTCCTGCAAGATTTTTTAAAATATCTGTCAGCGTTTGCAAGTTATTGAATTTTAAAATTCTAAAGTCATTTTTGGGACACCCGGTAAAAATATTATATGAAGTACATAATAGTATTATATAAAAATAAACGCAATTAACACAAAATAATAAAAGATACAATTCAATTCGCACTTTTTTTACATGGTATGTCTCATTCCGCACGATAACTTACTTAAAATAAATATATCAGCATAAAACTTTGAATTGAATAAAAACGAACTTTAAATTACATTTTAATTAACTATTAGGGGGCTCTGCCCATTGCAGGCTACGCTTGCCAACCCCCGTTCAGACACCGCAGAATCTAAAAACACGCTAATCTGATCGGTTTTAAAAATATTATAGAAGATTGAATTATACTGAAAAAAAGCTATGCAGATCTCCTTGTAAACGGGTTTCCATTCAATTTCTTTTGATTTCAAAAATTTAAGGCCGAATCATTTGCTGTTAAGATATCCAATGGTCGTTTTCGTGTTTGATTAAAGAGGATCAGTTAAACATTTGAAAATAAGCTAAAAAAATTAAGTAAGTGTACAGAGTCTTAATCTTCCGGTATTTTAAAACAATTTCTGTAACAATAGCCTAAGTCATATGACTATCATCAACAGTTCCGGGCGAACCACGTCGCTTTTTATATTCCTGGTACCATTTTGGTACTTTAATGTAGCCAGATACAGGTGATAAGTCGGCAAATATTATTATATCGCCATCATTTCATCTATATTATAAAAGTCCAAGTCATGTAACTGACATAAATAAATACACTCTGATCCCTTCGCTTTTCACATGAAAGTTTGGCTCAGATCAAGCAGGACGGTCGTTCTGCCAAGCCAAGCTGAAAAAAAAAATGCTAACCTCGCCAAACAAACAAACGCCAAGAATAAAACGCAAGACACCGTAACTGCTTATTATACTGAAGACAGCTTCTCCATGTTAAATCGACCAAACATGCCAGCGTAAAATTTCCCATATCAAAAGAACCAATCATCGCAGAAAAATAAAACCAAAACCAGAAGGACCTAATGGAAAAGACAATTTTCCATTAGGCTCGTAGGCGTCCTTAGACAAGCTCGTAATATGTTTGCATTATTAAGAATTTTGAACTTCTAGTTTTGGCTACAGACAGATAAATTAAGATTGTCTTTTATTTTGAAAAAAAAAACCAAAAGTGATTTTTACTGCTTTAACTAATTAATTAACCCCCTCCGAAAAAAAAGAATCATAAGATGAAACCTGAAGTTACTTCAACTTTATTTTAAGACACAAATTTCTAGGCACTCATTTCCATAAATTAAAAGCATAAAATGTTTGCTTTAGCAACAATTTCGAATTTCCGATCTTAACAATGTACTTGTGTGCTTAGAAATTTGTGTAAAATATGGAAAGATGGCCGCCAAGCCCATCATGCATAATTTAAAAAAAATTAATTTTCAGAAACACGTTATGATGTATTTAGTAAAGGTGAAAAGGCTTTCTATCAACGCATACTTAGGTACTCGACTTACGTATGGTAAATTTTTAATAAAAAATGTTAAATAAGTACCATAATATAAGCTTGGAAATTTGATATCACACTATTTTTTAACCACAATTTTCCCTTTTTTTTTTTTTTTTTTTTTTTTTTTGCTACTTTTGAAAAGTTGTTTTTTAGTAGATATCATATACGGCCCCATATTGGTGCGATTTTTTTCCGACGCTAATTTCGGGAAAACATCAACAGCATAAACAACAACATCCGGCTTACCAAATCAAGCAAAATAACGATACTATGGCACCAGTTAAGTACCCGTTGCGTATATGACATTGGCGTCAGAAAAAAATCGCGCCAATATGGGCCCGTATATCACATCTGTGCCGAGAGTTTTCCCTTTTGATTAAAAAATCAAATTTCTTTTTCGAATAAAACTACATAAAAGTTTAAATGATCGCAAAGAATTCTTGGTACTGTTACGCTAGCCGGGTGCAAATCTCGCCAATAGCAATTTTTCAACTCTCTAGTTAGCATTTATTTTTTATTTTTCGAGTGGTAAATTAAAACATTGCTTTGAAGTTGAAACTAAATGTCATGGTTTATTGAATTATTTAATATTTGGCCAGATGTCATATACGCACAGGGTTTGGCGTGATTTTTTTACAAAAATTTGGCGAAAACCTCGTTTTCGAATACCAGTTATATATGTATTTTTGGTACTACCTAGTTATCCCTTCGACCAAAAATCTATCACCAAACTATAAGATTAAATGCCAATAATGGTTGATCGTAAATGTCACATTCACTCGACTTTAAGCAAGTTACACGTCTTTACGTCATCAAGTGATTTTTATTTCGATGTTTTATTTGTATATTTATTAATGTTATACCATTTTCTTTTTTCTTTCGTTATTTAAAATAAAAATTATGGCAATTTGTATAATTTGGCGAGTGGTTTGGCGATTTATATAATTTGGCGAAATGGGTCGACGGAATAACTAAGTAGTATCGTATTTTTTAATTATTTTCTATTATTTTTAAAGGAAAATAACCAAAAAAGTAACTAACTATAGAACAAAACAATTTATATAATTTAAAAAAAGAAAATAAAGTAAATAAACATTTATTATTAAATAAACAACAATAGCCTGGTTACCATGTCAATCAAAATAATGCCATTTTGGCACCAATTAGGTACCCCGTTGAGTATATGACATCTGTGCTAATATTTTTCTTTTCATTTCGTTTAAAAAAATAAAGAAGAGAAACCCATTTATTTTAAATGTTTCAGTTTGTATTAAATAAAATGATAATGAAAATTGAATTATGAATAAAAGTAACATGATACATTTCGTAGCGTACATTTAAGGGAGGGCAAACTTCTCGCCAAATTAGTTTAAAATAGTAACCTTTTCTAATATCTGAAGAAAAAAATATCTGTTATGATTAAAATTTGAGTTGCCATCATTAGAGAAAAGTATATAAAATTAGAAAAAAATTAATATTTCGAAAACTAATTCAAATTTAAAAATTCTAATACCAGTTTTGAAATCTGCGGATCAATATTGATTTTTGGTGCTAATTTCATCGCAAAGTATTCCGTATTTTAGGAGAAATCTCCGTGAAACATAATCAGTTGTTTAATCAGTCGATTCATACTTCCGTTTCAGAAATTCGTTTCATTAGGATTATATATATATATATAGGGTAGAAATACAATAAATTCTTTGACAGAAACTAATTTAAAAATTCAATTGAATCCGAAAATTTGAAAAACAAAAACGAAAACATAATTAATCAATGATCAAAAAATAATAAAAATATTTAATTATCTCAATAATATTAATTAATTCTGTAAAATATAGGTTATAGTTCATATTAACATAGTATTTAGGTTTATATATGTATATATTCTAAGTTAAGTTATCGAAACGACTGAGATACTTACCATGTGAATTTTTTTTTTTTTTTTATATTAACTGATTTGTACCTTTTATTATTTTATATTATGTTTATTTTATAAAGTCTTAAATATAATTTAAATATATTACAGAGATTTATGTAATTTCAGTAAATATTTAGAAAGTTAAAAGAAGTTGAAATTACATCACTTTTGCATTGGCGACAAAGATTTTAAGAGGTGTGATGCAATTTAAAAGGGAGACGTTTGAATCATCTGAGATATTTTGATCAACACTTTATTGTTAATCTCATGTACTTTAAGCATCATAGTTGTAATATATCACCATTTGTTGTGCAATAGACTATCATATAATAAACTTTTTGACTTTTCACTACGCAAAAACTATACACAAGCTCATTTAAATAAATAAGTTGAGTACAATGGGGAGGGGAGCAATTAAGGGGTAATGGACGTTAAAAAATGCTACTTTTCGTTTTCATCATAGATATAGGAAATTTTGTGGAAATATAGATTTCACCATTAGTATACAGAACGCTTTATAAGAAATTTTCAATTTTATTATAATTTTAAGATTTTTTAAAAAATGAAAATTTTTGTAACGAAATTTTAAAATGCTCAATGCGTCTTAATTTTTGAGATATTTCCTCAATTTTGCATTTTAATCACTTAAAAGTACATTTAAAATAAATCTGGGTATTGATTTTTTAATCCCCTGAATAGTTAATTTTTTAGAGATTTTTGTTTTCTGAATTGCATATCGATTTTCTTCAAATTTAAACCTTTTAGTAAGTTAAAAATTAAATTTAATTATCTTAATGAAGTCGAGTTTTGAAATGTGGATAATGTTCATTCGTAAGTAATATCAGGATTCTTCCTTATCATTTTCATGAATTTTGATCAAAAATTAAGACGCATGGAGCATTTCGAAAATCTAAAAACGTTGAAAAATCTGTTTTGAGAAAAACAGATTTAAAGTATACTAAAGAGCCGAAAAATTGTTTGCGTACAAAATTTTAATGTCTGTAACTTTGCTAAAAATAGTCGCATCTTCATGCGGTTTTCGCAAATGGCTCAGAACAAACTAAAGAATAATAATATGCGCAAAAATAATTTTTGATTTTTGGGTTGAATATTGCTCAAATATAGGTCCATGGTCCCCTTAAATATAATGTATATTAGACAGCACACTGACATAAAGTTATCCAATCCACCATGGATTTTAAGGAGGAATACGACTATTAAATGTTCAAGATATTCGAATCTTTGAGAATCATATATAATAAATACAACTTTGCGCGTTATTACTACACTGTAAAAAAAATTCTGTAAAGTTACTGAAGTTTTTCTAGGAAACTGGGATTCCTAGAACTTTTTATGTAACGCTAACAACAAAAATTCCCGTAACAGAATCTGTTACAGGAATTTTCCTTGTTGCCGTTACATAAAAAGTTCTCTAGGAATCCCAGTTTCCTAAAAAAACTTTAGTAACTTTACAGATTTTTTTTTACAGTGTAGAAACACACCAGATTACCCCTATCGATGTTTTAACGAATATTTTAAAATTGTTTATAATAAAATGTTAAAAATGTGCTAGACAGTTCACTCACATTCAATCCACCATGGATTTTAAGGAGGAATGCCACATTTAAATCTTCAAAAGCTCGAATCTTTGAATATCACATATAAGAAAAAGTTGGGTTTTCTTTCTTGCCATGACATAGAACACATACCAGACACACCACAACATACCAAATGATCACTATGCAATAAGTTTATTCTCAAATATTTAAAAATCGTTTATAACAAAATGTTAAAAATGTCCTTTTTTTATTTATATTAGACAGTGCTCTCACATAAATTTATTCAATCCTCAATTGATTTTAAGGAGGCAAACAACACTTAAATCTTCAAAATATTCGATCTAGGTATACTCTATCTCTACTGAAACTTCGAAACCACTCTTCTGAAACACCATGTATGTATAATTTAAAAAAAAACTGTTTTCTACTCATAATGACTAGAAATACACCAGAAGATCCCTATGTAATCAATGTTTAAACGAATACTTTAAAAATTTCCATTTCAAACTGATGGAAAAGTGCTCGTTTAAATTTGCGCGTAAGATTTCGTTTGAAACACTCAATATTGTTAAATGCAATGTTCACGGATTTATAGGTTATAGCAATGTCTTAAGACTGAATCAAAATATGTTTATTGTTTCATACTTTTCTTCTGATACTTTTCTTTCTGCATAGATAAACACTGAGAAAATAATTTAAAATACATTAAACTTTATTTATTAAATATAAATTTTCGTAAAATTAACGCGTGTTTACGTTCAGTCTTTAGATATAGAGATCTTATAAGTTTTCAAAAGCACATATCCAGTATTTCAAAATAAATAAGTTTAAAATATTTGCTAACGCATTGCTTACATATGGGGATCGCTTGATATGGTCATAACTTGCATAGTTAATTAACATAATTAATTTCTAAAATCGTCAATTTTGATCATATTTTCCTAAATTAAAGTGCGATGCGCGATCTAAAAATATTAACCGATTTTTTCTTTCTGCGTTTGTCTTCTAATTACTAAAGGGCAGCTTTTCTGCACTGTTATAAGTTTATTTGGTAAGTTTCGACTCTTCGACTCTTTTGTTCCTTCCTTCTAATATATGCTCACATTTTTTGAACGATTTCTCTTTAAACATATAATATAAAAAAATCCGTAATAATGTAATTATTTCTTATTATAGATAAAAATTTTATTTTAATCACGTTTAGGTATAAAATTTTACCTTTTTAAGTACTTGTGTATAACACAATTGAATGTAATGAAACATGAATGCACTTAAAAAATAATCAAGTAAGATTACATAGGAAGCCCGACAGCAGACTTATCAGAAAAAACACTTAACCTCTTCAGGTACTTTTTATTTCTTTTGGTGAGAAATAAATGTCTTTTTTTACGATTTATTCGCTTTATATTAATAGGAATTCTAAAAGGAAAAAAAAAAAGAAAGAAAGAAAGAAATGGGAAAAACAATACAAATATACAAAGCAAATAACGTCCACATTTGTGACCACTTAGCGTTTAGTAATTTTTGAGTGAAATGAGGGATCGAAAAGAATCCATGAGTTAAGAGGACCGTGGACCTTTATTTGAGCAAAAATCGACCCCAAAATCGACATTTCTTTTTGAGTAAAATTACTTAATTATTACTTAATTACTTAATAATTGGAAAAAAATTCTCCAATTTGTACTACGTCATTCGTGGGAAACGCATGCAAATGCGATTATTTTACGCAAAGTTGCAAGTTTTTAATTTTGTTCACAAACGATTTTTTGGTATTTTAATATACTTTAAAACTGTTTTTCTCAATAATGATGTTTTAATTTTTTTTTAATTTTTGAAATGCTCTTTGCTACTTAATTTTCGATCTAAATTCATGAAAATGATCTGAAAGAATCCTGATATTGCTTAAAAAGAAACAGTGTATGCATTTTAAAATTCAACTTCATTAAAACAATTAAATTTTATTTTCAATTTATTATAAAACAGAATTTTAATGAAAATTGATGTAAAATTTAGAAAAAAATCTCTAAAAATTTAACTATTTAAGAGATTAAAAAAATATACTCAAATTTGTTTGACGTGATAAAAATCCGAAATCGAAGAAATATCTAAAAAAATAAGACGCAAGGATCATTTTAAAATTTCGCTTTCAAATTTTTAAATTTTTTAAAGATCTTAAAATTATAATAATATTAGAAATTTCTTTTAAGGTGTTCTATATAATTATAGTGAAATGTATATTTGCACAAAATTTCAAATTATTGTTATGAAAATTAAAAGAATTTTTTTTAAACGTCCACTGTCCCATTAAGTAAAAGAACCATCTCGAATGATAATTGTACACATATGTGTACGTTTGTTAATTTCTTATAAAAAAAATTACTGTAAATTTATTTCTTACATTTTATACAACATTGAAACGTAATATATTTAATATATCTGATATTATTTTTATAAAATATTAGAGATTTCTTCAAATAATCCAACGACACTGACAGCCGAAAAATTACTTCATGCTTTTTTTTATCGCTAACTGTACCTCGGTGGAGCCAAACCATAAAAATTTACTTCTCTTGTTGGGGGATTATGTGTAAATAAGTTATTATCAATCATTTGTTCGTTTTTTATTAACAGTAATTATAATTATTAAAAAAATAATGTCCTCACATGTGACCAAAAGCGTGAAAAGGTTACAATAAACTGGCTTTGATTTATATAACAACGTTCTCCTTGTAAAAATATTCCAGTTTTCCAAATTTAAAGTTTCTTGACGTAACATTTACGGGATTTGACTGTTTAGTTTGGAAAAAGTCACATATATCCAGGAACAAACGTGAAATACTGATATATATACATACATTTTTATTTTTTTTTTATTTTTTTTTTATTTATTTTTTTTTTTTTTACTGTGAAAAGTTTTTTTTTTTTTTTTTTTTTAAGTGTAAACGATTGACAAAATAATTTAGTTCGAAATATCATCTCGCAGTTTATGTAATGTATTAAAATTTCCAATTACTCCATATGGTTTCTTTTTCTACTTTTTTTTTAATTATTTATACATAAAATTTCGCTTTTCGACATTCCTTTATCATATGCTATTTATCTTAATTGGAGTTGTAACTGGAATTACAGAACAGCAATTAGATATAATTCGCTTAAAAGACCTTTCTGATTAAATGAAGCCAATTTTTTAACGTTTCTAATTGCTTCATTTAAATGATTTTCTTTTTTTTTTTTTTTTTAATAACGACATAAAAACTTCGGATAACAATAATAGATAAAGTTAACAGCTTTTGCAGGATTTCTACATTACAGTCACTCTACAAATGATCTTCTTTTAACAGCAACGAAAACAATTATTTTGATAATAATGCATGGCATATTTCGTTGATTTTATAATTATTATTATTTCGTTTGCTCCTTTTTAATGCTATTTATTTTACTTCTTTCCTTTAAAAATGTAATTAAATTTCACTTGCATATTTTACAGGAAGACATAAACAAGAAATATCAAGGGGTCAATTGGAATTTCTGCAAAACTGGTAGCTCTATGGCTAATCTCATTGATCTCTTTTCTTTTAATTAATGAAAAAAAAATATTTTTTTTTTTTGTTATAAAGATACGGAATTAATCTATATTACAAACGTTGATTTTATATCTGCATCTGATTTAATAATGTATCATAATTTAATAAGACTCAAGTTATTGTAGTTAAAAGTAAAATTTAAAAGTAACGTCTTGTATGTTAGAGAATTACGGTTTATTTTAAACATTTATTTGAAGTGTAATTCTGAATTACACAAACTACAAGTTACAACTTTTATAAGAACGACTAAGTCTTTTATACAAGTATTAACCAATATGCGCACAGACAATGGAAAAAAATGCATCAGCTATAATCACATTTCCTTCTGAGTTTTTTTTTTTTTTTTTTTTTTTTTTTTTTTTTTTTTTTTTTTTTTTTTTTTTTATATCATGTGAAGTTACACGATTTTTAAAAAATTGCCGCAGCAATAGAAATTCAGTTTCAGAATCAATTCTCAATTATTTTATGAGCACATTTTGAAATTTTTCTCTAAATGAAATTTTCATAAGGACAATATATCAATTAATGACTTTTTTAAAAACCAATAACATTATATTAATTTCAAGAAATCTAAAATTTATGTACGCTACAAATGACTTAAATTTCAACTAGCTTCTTTGAACTTATTAACTCATTTGCATAATTCTTACATATAGCGTGTATTTTAAAAAAATCTTTTTTATTCAGATATTTTGAATTCATACCAGACATTCTGAATAGTAAATTTTTCCTTTATTTAACGACAGAGTTTTCTTTATTACATAAAGTAAAAATTCTTCTTTAAAAGTTACGTGTATGGAGTCGAAATTTTCGAATGATAAAAAAAAAAATCGTGAACTGCGCATATATGTTATCTAGTGATGCAAGTGGATTAAATTCTAAAAGAAATTTGTGTAAATATATCGAACTTCATTGCAGAGTTTGCGATTTTGAAACTCTTAAAAGAAACTTTACGGAATGCGATAGCCAAATTATGTCAAATAGGCATATAAGAGAGAAACATAATTTATATTTTTAAGCAAAGTGAAACTTTTTTGGCAAAATAGGGTGTGCAATGTATTAATTCTGGTGGTTCTATAAATTTGTCTGTTAGATCACCAATTATAATCATTATTTTTCATTCCTGTAGGATATAATAAACACCACGTGTGCATTGCACTACTAGATAATGGCCATTATGAAATATTCAATTATCACTACAGAAATTGTAAACATTAATGTATGCATGTGTGAAAATACTTGGATTATGTCATAGATATTTAAAAATGAAGCCACAAAAGGCTCTTCTGTTACATGCAGAACTTTAGGTAAATCTGTTATGCGTATTATTTGAAAATATTTTCATCTTATAAATATTGGGCATCAGAGTTGTAAAAATAATTCTGATTCTTCTTGTGTAATTATCAAAGAGATTTATTAAAATATTAACAAATTGTTTTTCATGTTCAGAAATTATTCAGAAATTGATTTAAATTTTAGCGCTCAATAAAACTTCAAAAATAGTTTAAAATTTTAACGCTAAACACAAATTGAAAATTTTATCATAATTTTTAAAGGCATTTGTTATCATACATTTAAAAAATTAATTAACTTTAAATGTCTGTGAAATGGAAAAATAAAAATGTTTTTGTTAAAAGCAACCTTAATCACCCACTTCTAAAAAGGTTCATTTTATTACAACACTAGCAATAATGTTATTTTTCTAAAACTAGTTTTATTTGTAAATTGTAATTTAACTGAACAATTTATATTTATTCACTATATACGTGAAAATAGTAGCCTTCTGTTTAGTATCCAAAACATATTTACAATAATAATAAAAACATAAATAACGTCAACATTTATAATGTCCAAAATATATTTATAATATTCAAGATGAAATATTTAAGAATATCATTCAAAATATCTGAACTTCTTAAAGTAATTATTTAAGTTAAATATTAAAATATTGAGACAATCTAAACTAAATATTTCTGAATGGCTTTCGATATTTACAAAATGTACAGAATTTTTTTAAATTCTAACGCAGAATCTAAATTTCAAAATGTATAAATCATATTTGAATGTTAAACTTATTAGACATTTTAATGTTCCTAAAATGTAATATGCTTTTATAATGTCATAATTAGTTTTAAAGTTCTTAAAAGTAGCTTTTATCATCTATAAAATATAAAACAATTTTTAAAATTGCATTCCAGTTAAATAATATTAATTTTGCAACCTATCGAAATATTACTTTTTTTATACAAAAATGGCAATAAATGAAATTCTTCTGAGCGAAGATTCTTTTCAATTATAATCTATACACATATACTAAACACGTGAAATTTATTCTTTCTTTAAAATGAGTGCTCTTTCCAAGAAAAAAATGAACTATACTTTCTGTTAATAAACTAACCTTTCTATTTTCTAATAAAATAAAATCTTACCGACGAGAATATATGTTGAAATATTTTGCTTTCTTTCAGAATTATGTACAAATGATGTAGATGCTAAAATTTGTTCTTCTATTTCTATTTTTTTTTTTAAATTTATTTACTTATTTTTATTTCATTTTATTTTATTTTATTTTATTTTATTTTTTATTTTATTTATTATTTATTTATTTATTTATTTATTTATTTATTTTGGGGGGGAGGGTAAATGTGATATAGCATTTTTTCAGACATCCGTTGAGTAGATAGATGTAGCTATTCCTTATCTTCTAGATTGTAGGCCCAACATAAATCAAATTAAGCCGTATATGTTTCTTAAACGTAATTAAGATACATATTTTTACTGAAAATTGCCCCTCAGAATTTTTATGTAATTTTTCACGTGACATATTTTAAATAGATTTTAAAATATTATCGCGTTTAATAACTTTTTATCCATTTAATATGGTTTGACAAAATATCAAAACAACCTACTCCTGAACATTTATCTAAAATTTATTCGTCTTTGTTAATTTGGTAATTCCATCATTGTTTTTAATCGTCAGATGAGTAGATAGGTGTAGACCTACTTTTCCCTCCAGAGGGTGATTAATAACACACAATCATCTTGCTGATCAACATAACGAGGGTGGAAAAGGATCGACATCTATCTAATTATCATGAGTTATTTTATTCACTCATAAGTTGAAAGTTTTTACCATTCTTTGATTCAAAATTATTATCGTTTCCCACAAATTCTATCCAGAAAATGAATTATTATATGTAAGTTTTTTTTTTCAAATCTAAGTTAAATTGAAACTTTATATATTTCTTTAAATGGAATTTAGACACATATTTTTCAGAGAAAAACTGCTCTAGAGAAATTTTACATAATTTTAAGACATACTTTAAATAGATTTTAAAATATTACCATCTGTAATAAAACTTTTAACCCACTAAAAGTGGTTTAATATCATATTAAAAGAGCCTGAGTATTATCAGATTAAACTATTGTATTTTGAAATAGGTTAAATTAAACCAACGCTAGCAGTAAACTCAATTTTTCAGAAGGAAGTTTAATTATAACTTCTTCGAGACACGTTTGAACGACGCAAATAAATATTACTCTGTCGCGTAAATTGATGTTCTATACAAGCAATAAATGACAGAATTTTTCATTAATTAAATAAAGTTTCCTTTGTCGTCAACCTTAAAAATACTATCAAAAGGGAACAATTACGGAAGTAGTTTCTTTTCCATTGAAATTAATGTGTAAGCTGGGATCTTTCCTCGAAAATTTACTCAACTTTATTATTTCGGTAAATATATATCTTTTCTGAAAACCATTAATTCTATGTTGTTACCGTGTTTGATTATGAAATGAAGTTAATCTCTCTATAAATTTTGCGAAGAGAAAAAATATTCCGCTGGAACTTTTGATTTAAAATTTAGTAAATTCTGAATTAAGTGGAAGCGTGTTTATTCCAAAATGAGTTTATTATAAAATAATTTACGTAAATTTTTTCACGGAAATTGTACGTACTTTTGTGTGTGATATGTTTGACATAAATATTAATACGTTCGCTGTTTTAAAGAAATTGTGAAATCGTTCTTTTCTTTTAAATTCATTTTGGTAGTATCTTTAATAATAAATAATATAATTATGAATGCATAAAATCGCCGTGTTTTGCGATAAATTTAATTAAATAACGTGGAAAATCGTTTTATATCAGCAATAAATTATATATAACGTATAATATTTTTTATTTAGCGAATACAATGTAAATAAATGCCACTCAGAAAACATGAAAGCATTTCTGTGATTACCCCTAAGGAAGGTTTTCTGGAATTTTCATTTTGCAGGTACTGAGATTATTACGTTATATATAGTGTGAATATTGCTCATACGCCAAGTTTCCGTGTATGTTTTGTTTAAAAATCATGCTTTGGTATTCTAATGTCGCGTTTTCTCCAAACATGTATAAAACAACAATCGGATTTCCGAAATTTTTAATTAAAGTATATATGTAACACAGATAACTTTTACATAAATTACGGTTCACCTGAGCTATCAAATTGATTTATCACCACTAGTAGTAGAAGAAGAAATTGTCACAAAAACATTTGGAAAAGTATGTGCTTTTTTAGTACTAAAGCGTTTTTATTACTTTTATTTACTAATGTTTCAATTCTGATTCCGAAAATTGAGCATTGATATAAATAAATTTATAAAATTTTTACCGGCTATGACGAATAAATACAGGGTGTAATATGTTATCTATCGCCGACCATTAATTTCTCAACCGTTGGTCATAGACATATAGTTCCAATTACAAAAACGTTTCAAATGAGGCAAATATTCATGTTGTGGCATTATTTAAAGTAAAAAATCAATTTTATAAAAATTACGAAATCTAACTTTTTATACGCTTCCCCAGCCCCTATAGTTATATTTAGCAAAAGTTTACACACATCATAACACATACAACACAAAATGTTTGACATCTGTACCACAAAAACTGACGCAGTTATTAAATATTAAAGATTGATATTTTTGCACATGATTTTGTCTTTCATTGAGGGATCAGTTAAAAGATGATTTAAAGTAATTCGAGATCAAAATAAGGGTGCTATGTCTTTTTTACGGCGAAACAACCTTTAGCCGGTATTGCCAAATTGGTGTATCAGTAAAGAGGTTTATTTCATCTAAAAACTTCAGCTGACTTTTAGGGGTCGTATACAAAGCGAAGAATGAAATACTGAAATTAAACCGAAAAATAAATATAGATTTATTATAATATCAGAAAAGGTCTAATATAAAAAATGAATACATAAAACGCCGGAAACTACTAGAGATACTGCTCAAAGTGTTCTCCATTGGTGGCAATGCTCAATTGAATGCGTGACAGTACTGAGTCCTGGACACGTTAAACATAGCAGGTGTGCAAACTGTGCAACAATCAAGGATGATGCGCTGCTTCAGATAAACCATAGAAGTAGTCTCAGTCACACAGACTTGTGCCTTGGTGTAATCGTAGAGATCGAAGTCCATGGGAGTCAAGTCCGGTGAACACGGTGGCCACTCTACCGGAAAACCATATGCAAGGATCTATTGACCGAATTCGGTGGCCAGATACGCCCGGATACTGTTTGATGCGGAGAGGGCCCCATCATGTTGAAACCACACCCAGCACGCATGTCGACGATGCAGCTCTTCATACCAGTCACGTACCGTGTTTTGTAGCAGAGGCAGTTAACGATGGCTCGTTAATGTCCCATCGTAGAAGATAGATCCAACAATTTTGGTTCCCCATATACCGCACCACACATGTTGTACTGTCCGGGCGATGTGGAGGTTACCAAGTCGCATCATCCTTTTGATTGTCGCACAGATTGCACACCTGCTATGCTCTAACGTGTCCAGGACTCAGTACTGTCACGCACTGGATTGTACATTGCCAGCAATGGAGAACACTTTGAGCAGTATCTCTAGTAGATGCCGGCGTTTTATGTATTCAATTTTTATATTAAATCGTTTTTTGATATCATAATAAATTGATATTTATTTTTCTGTTTAATTTCAATATTTCATTCTTCGCTTTCCATACGACACCTAAAAGTCAGTTCAAGCGTTTAGATAAAATAACCCTCTTTGGTGATACCACGATTTGGCGATAAAGACCAAAGACGGTTTCGCCGTAAAAAGGACACAGCACCCTGATTTTGATCTCGAATTACATTAATTCATCTTTTAACTGATCCCTCAATGAAAGACAAATTCATGTGCATAAATCTCAAACTTTGAAATTTAATAACTGTGTCAATTTTTGTCGTACATATGTCAAACTTTTTGTGTTATATGTGTTATGATATGTGTAAACTTTTGCTATATATAACTATAGGGACTGGGGGAAAGTATAAAAAGTTAGATTTCGTAATTTTCATAAAATTGATTTTTTACTTTAAACAATGCCACAACATGAATATTTGCCTCATTTGAAACGTTATTGTAATTGGAACTATATGTCTAGGACCAGCGGTTGAGAAATTAAAGGTCGGCGATAGATAACATATTGTGCACCCTGTATATAAATGTAAAAAATAACAATAATTGAAAATACAATTTAAATACTCTATTTGAGCTTGAATTTATAAAGATTGGAATTAAATGGTCTGTCTCAACAAATACTCACTTTGTAAACTAGCTGTAATATAATTATTAGCTCATTTCCTGTGGATGATGCGAAAACACGCAATTTAATAATATATTATTACTTTCTTCTATCTTTACAAGAAGAAAGCATTGGATTCATGAAAATTTTCGAATTCCGGTTTTTGACGGATTTACACGTTTTAGGGGTCAGAGATTCCAAAAAACATGTTTTTACAAAATGTCTGTCTGTGACTCTGTGAGTCTGTCTGTCTGTCTGTCTGTCTGTCTGTCTGTCTGTGTGTATGTGACACAAATTTTTTGGGCGCTCTATCTCAAGAACTAATGCACGGAATTTAATAAAAATTCATATTCTGTTAGTCCCTAATACAGATTGATGCTGATTAGTTTTTGGTGTAAATCGCTCAACAGGTGGCGCTGCTATGCTGCATTTTTCACGATTTTCGCACTAGCTCTATCTCAAGAACTAATGCATGGATTTTGATAAAACTTCGGATTTAGTTAGTCCTTGATATGAGTTGATGCTGATTACGTTTTGGTGTAAATCGCCCAACAGGTGGCGCTGTTATGATGAATTTTGCAGGATTTACACGATTTCCCCAATAGCTCTATCTCAAGAACTAACGCACATATTTTCATCAAACTTCAGATTCAGTTAGTCCTTGATATGACTTGCTACTGATTATGTGTTGGTGTAAATCGCCCAACAGGTGGCGCTTCTGTGCTGCCTTTTTCACGATTGCCTCAATAGCTGTATCTATAGAACTAATGGACGAATTTTCATCTAACTTCAGATTTACTTGTATGTTGACACAAGCTGTTGTTAATTAGGTTTCTGTGTTAATCACCCAATAGGTGGCGCTGCTATGCAGGAATTTTCGCGATTTTTGCTGTGGCTCTATCTCAAAAACTAATGCACGGATTTTTTCCAAACTTCAGATTCAGTCAGACGTTGACATAAATTGTTGCTGATTAGGATTTGGTATAAATCACCCAATAGGTGGCGCTGCTAGACAGCATTTTGCTGGATTTACACGATTTCAGTGATAGTCATATCTCAAAAACTAATGCACGGATTTTCTCCAAACTTCAGGTTCAGTCAGACGTTGACATAAATTGTTGCTGATTAGGATTTGGTATAAATCACCCAATAGGTGGCACTGCTAGGCAGAATTTTGCTGGATTTACACGATTTCAGCGATAGTCATATCTCAAGAACTAATGCACGGAATTTCATATCTTTAGAATCCTCATGAGATGCATAGATTGCCATTTAATTCTGGCAGTGTGATAGCGAATTTTGATATATTACATGTATGAGATAGAAGAAAGTTTTGGGATTGGTACATCCGACTAGTTTTTTTCTTGTGATAATAAATGTTTTGATCAACGACAATATTTTTGTGAAAAACTATCATGTATTGACTAACTTTTATTTACACTGATGTCCAAAATTAAGGACCAGTGACTAAATGCTAATTTTTAAGTAAGTGAATACTCAAAAGGAAATAATATAATTCAAATAATTTTTATCCCTACAGCACAGCTAGTCCATATAGCATCTCGTTCATGTCACACATGGTCACAAGTGTCACAGTCACTACGGTGAAATAAAAAAATAGGAAATTCCACACGTCTCATTATTATTCTCAAATGATCATTATTTGTGACTCAACTGAGACGTCAATGTGACTGCTGCTTTGTAAGAAGTCACCAGGTGACTTTACAATGTAATTACATTTTGACTCTCATGTGACTGTCATTTTTAGATTCAATTTCAAAGTCATCATGAACGTTGCATTATGATAATCCACCAAATAATATCACATTTTAGTCACATGGTGACTTTTCATGAAAGAGCGCTATGATGACTTCACAGTAGTCTCTCTGTCACTTGAAAGTCATCATGTGACTTTAATGTGACATTATTTGGTAACTTATCACAATGCAGCGTTTACGATGAGTTTGAAATTTAGTCTACAGATGACTGTCACATGAGAGTCAGAATGTAACTACATTGTAAAGTCATATGGTGACTCGTCACAAAGTAGCAGTCACATTGGCGTATCAGTGGAGTCACATATAGTGATCATTTGAGACTATTAATGAGATGTATGAATTTTCCTAGTTTTTTTGCTTCACCGTAGTGACTGTCACACTTGTGGCCACGTGTGACATGAATGAGATATTATATGGACTAGCTGTGCTGTAGAGATAGTAATTGTTCGAATTATATTATTTCCTTTTGAGTATTCGCGTAATTGAAAATTAGCATTTTGTGAATGGTTCTAATTTGGACACCAGCGTAATTATTTATTTATTTATTCTCTTTGTTTTCCCTTCGCGATTTTTATATATATAAAGCATAAACGTATTTATTATTATTATTATTATTTGAAAAAATCGCAATATACTGTACGTATGTGCTAAGTAGATTGATATATTTCAAAAGTAATTGAAATTTTTAATTTCCATGAATTGTTTATAATTATATCATTTTATAATGAATTCATGTATGTCATACATTCTTTTTTTCTGTTTTATCGATATCTGACGCCTTTTATTTTTTATAAATTCGGATGAAGCTGGTGTTTTTTCATGATTTTGTTGTTTAGTCCGTTGAATTAAGTTTTATGGCACATAGGTTCTTTTGGGACATGCCGTGCCAAGAAATCCATGGCTTTGTAATTCTTAAACTAGTGTAACTAATGTATTTTTAGTTGCTGTTTGGGAATATTATGACCTATCAATCACAACATATTAGTATGAAATTTTAATAAAACGTTATTGCGCAGGGATTCGGATAATGAATGTGGATTCTCAAAAAAGTCATTTAAATGAAACACATTATTAATAGTTCAAAATAAGTACAAATTCAGATTTGCATAGAAAAACTTTGATAAAGTTGGCCAAAACGTTTCGAATATTAGAGCTAATACAAATTCCATCATTTCTTTCTTTGTATTTTAAAAGCCTTAGACATCCTATTTGGCTTACAATTTGTATAAATACAAATAATATACACAGAGAAGCATTTTATTTATCTCAACCAGTACAAAGAAAGGAGTGTTGTGTGTCAAAAAAGGGAGGAAAAGGGAAAGGAGTGCTGTGTACGTTCTTTAAACATTTCGAAGTTCTAATAGTGGCAAAAAATAATACAAAATTTTTATGATATATATATATATATATATATATATATATATATATATATATATATATATATATATATATATATATATAAGTTCTTTTAAAAATATATAATAAGAAAACTGCACAATAAATGTAAATTTAACATATTTTTTTTCTTTTTTAATATAACAAAATTAATACTTTTTTGAAAATACACCTTTTCATTTAGTTTTAACTCCAATAAACATTTTGAAAGATTTCATTCTTCGAATTCTGAAATCGATGAAACTCGTCAAATGTTAAATATTGAGAGGAAAAAAATCCTAAATTCGTTTGATGGAAGGAAACAAAGACAAAAATATTTCTTGGATAATAAATTAAAACATATTTTAAGATGTCTTTTTCAGTAAGGCAATATTTTACAAAGAATGTTTAATCGATTTTTCATATAATTTTCTGAAACGCTCAGCTGAATGTTGAAGCTTTTCATTCATTTTTTTTTTAAAATATTTTTTTTTTATCATTAGTATTTTTAAAATAATAGCCATCATTTCTTTTTCATATCCCTTCCACTTTTCAAAATAAATTATATTTTACTACACTCAAAAACCTTGTTGAATGAAAGTAATTTAATCATTTTTTTTATTAAATTCAAACTTAATGGTAATATAGAGCTAAACTTATTTCTTATATGATTAAACGGGATTTTCCTGATAAAAATGCTTCAGGAATACTTTTAGTCATGAGTAATAAATTGTTTTTTGAAGATTAAATAAAAGACAACTTTTTTTTTTGCAAAAAATACCTGTCATTTTGAGTATTTTTTTATTTAACCATTTAAAAGTTTTAATCAAGGTTTCTTTTCTCAGTAGAAAATACTTTTAAAAGCGTTTTATTATTTTTTTTAATGTAATGTCCTGTTTTAATATTTTTTATTTTTTATTTAACTTAAATTTGCTCTTTAGTAGAATCCGGAAATTGCAATATTACTTTTTTTCGTATATTTGTGCCTGAATACAGAATTTAAAACGTACACGTACAAAACCAGTCGTAAAATTGTACTTCAAACGTGTCAAATGAGGTGCGTTCGTACTAAAGCTTGTTTTAAAAATATTCAGTTCTTGGTGCAATGGCTTTTGCACTCTTATGCAGAAATGAATTAATACAAAATTCATTACTATTACATATAATTCAGTATTACGGAAATAAAATGATCTCATCCTAAATATATCGCAATCAACGTGGCAACCTAGAATCAGTACCTATCATGGGATATCATTGAATTAATTGCGTATGATAGGATTTAATAGAACGAAGAAAACTTTTATAATACCTTTTTTAAATTTTGATTCGATTTTCATAAAATTTTAAATGACTCGACACAATTCTGCAACGATTATATATATAATAAAGTTCAAACCATTCGTTTGGGTAGCTTTTGAGATGTTTTATGTGGAAAGACGGACAGACAGATGGATGCACCAGATTACGGCTATATCTGCTATGCATTTATATAATTACGAACGCACCTAAAAAAGGCTCATTCAAATGTCCTTAGGTAAAATTTAAGAAGTGGATGAGCACCTATGAATTTTACCTCTGGAGGTTCCTGGCAAGGTGAAGGTCTCGTCATCTCATTACGGCTCTAAATTACGAGATCAACTTCAATAGCAATGCGCAGGTACCAAACAACAAGATACAGATGTTAATTAAGCGCAAAAAAAAAAAAAAAAAAAAAAAAAAAAAAAAGATTACAATTAAGCAATGGGCACTGCCGATAGGAAAACAAACTTGGCGCTCGTCGGGTTTATTGCCGATATTCGGCGTTTAGGAGGTCACCCGCCCCGATACTATGTATAAAACTTGTTCATCTAGGGCAACCTGGCAGTAACTAGGTAAAAAGCAAGAAAGCAGTGGTTGAGCATGCTACAAATATAAAATAGAGTCCTACGAGGGTCGCGTATAATGTAACTGAAACACACACTTTAACTCGAACCAGACATACTTAAATCCGTACCCAAACGGAACCCAAAATTTATTAAAATATGTGCATATTTTATTGCAATTATAAAAAAATCACCTATATTTATATCTCTAATATCAGTTATTATATTTTATGTTGGAAAATAAACCTATATAAACTCCTTAATTCCAAAAACATAATTGTTTTCACCGGAAAAAGTATTTTAGATTTTAAAAAAAAAGTGCCAATCCGAATCCGACCCATCCGAGTCAAATCATAAGCCTGATCATTAAAGATAAAGAACTTAGGAAAATAACGTACATTTATATCTCTAATATCAATTTTACCTTTCATATTAAAAAACTAATATACATTTACTCATTATTATCAAAGATATAGTTTTTATTTCACCTGAAAAAATACGCTCAACATTTTTGAAAAATTGGTCAATCCAAACCTAAGTGTCAAACCCCAACCAATCATAATTAAAACCATCCCGAACCGAACCTGACTGCAACTAAAAAATGTGCCTCAACTAGGCACGGCCTGATACGCAAGTTGGTTCGGATTCGGGTGAAATCAAGTTACTCGACCCAATCTAGGACTCTAACCATGAAACCAGGGTCGAAATCCTTTTATATTGTCAAAAATAACAGTGTTTCACTCCAATCCGATCCCAAATTTTTCTTCATAACTTTAACTTCAATAACAATATGTTGATTAAATTTGAAACAGACATATCTTTCTACGTCTTAAGTGTAAAGATAACATTAGAAGGCGGTATAAGTGTTTACTATTCAGATCCGAATACTGGTCAATTAAACATCCATATTTGTGAAGATAATTTTCATTATATATAGTCTCGTGAACAAAACACTGCTTATTTCCCATAAATGCCTTAATGTCACTGCATTTCACTCAGAGAAAGAGGTCTGTTGAATCATTCATCAAAAAACATTTACTTTAATACATTCTCTACATAATGTATTTCTCTTAAGTTAAAAAGAATTTATATTCCGCTTAGAATGAGACTGTATTTCCGATTTAATAAAGGGATTAAAATCGAGGTTTGAATGCATGAAAAAAAAAAAAAAAGACTGATGCGTTATAATAATAACGTCGAATAAATTTTAGTTAACGGTTAAGAGAAAGCCATATAAATATGGATTTTAACCAACATTAACTTTAGAACAAGTATTATTTGAGAAAATAGTAGAAAATTAACTTATCTATTTAAACACATGTTTTTCCCTCGAGAAAAATAAATAAATAAGCAGACAGCATAAATTAATGCATATATTACAGAAGCAACAAGTAAACTTTTACAGCCGCCATTTTAAATTTGTAAAAACAAAAGGCTATTACCCAGCCTATAACCATCGGACGGTTTAGACGAATCGATAGAGACCTAGTTCATTAAAATCCATCCAGCCGTTGGGATAGTTCGAAGGTGTAAAGAAATCCACATACCCATATACGTGTGAAACACATAACCCTTCTTGGCAGTCGGGTAAAAATAAAACTAGTTACCTTTATAGTATTAAATAAATTGTTACATTTTTACAAAGACATCTGTCAAATTCTATTTTATTTCGCAGCTAACAAGAGTCAGTTATAAGAACATTAAAAGGTTTAAATAACTATGAGTTTTCAAATTGAATTATAAATTTTGAATTATTGTCTCATTGTTAAAATTTAAATCAAATCTGATACTTTAAAAACATACAAAAATATTTTGTAGATATTTTTTGCCCATTGCTTCAAATATATATATATATATATAGATAGATAATTAATATTAAAAATCTGTTTTGGAAATGAATACATTTCCATTTCCATTATATTACATTTAGTTTTTTTTTACACTTTTATACTGCGAATATATCTTAGCTGTATTATATACAATACACAACAATTATATTTATGAAATATAATGTAAAAAATTAATCCATATACATTCTCACATAATAAAATATCCGTTTTATTTTTTTTCTTTTACAGATGTATCTTCATGCTTCGTGAATAATTTCATAAATAATGTAAATTAATTTTGAGAATTTAAAAATATTTAGTAACATTAAGGTGCTAAAGTGAATGACAAATTTTTAAAATTTAATTCAGTTTAAAATTTTATCTTTCTTGGGATATTTTATTAAATATAAAAACTCTTTACTGATTTTTAGTTCAATTAATTTCGAGAAATTTGAATGTAGATTTAAAAAAAAAAATTACTTTTAAGAACACTTTGCTTTACAGAATTTTAAAAATCATCTCGAATTCTTATCTTTCATGCTATAAATATATATTCCGATTATGAAAATTTCGTATGTTTCCGTATTTTTTACAAATATTTCACCAAAGATAATGTAATGTGATAGTGTAAATTTTGTTTAAAATATAAATATTTTGCAGTAAATGAAATTGTTTAAATTAAGTAATATGAATATTATATAACTTAAATCTTTTGAAAAATCATATTTATTTATTTCGTAGACTACATAAATTCTGTGATAATATTTTGCTGATAAATTATATATTTCCACAAAAAGAACATATTTTAAATAATTAAATTATAAACTATCTCATTTTTGAAAGGGTTTAAAACATTTAAAACCGATTTATCTATATATATATATTGAGAGGTAGGTAAACATCGACGTCAGAATTCAATATTTTATGACCAGCTACATTAATAGGTTATATATATCGATAGTTTTCCGCAATCACATAAGTACAGTACTCTAAAATTTAAGAAATAAAAACACATAAATGTGTGGGAGAACAGTTACTTGTATAATAGTAAAATTATTTTGCTCAGAATCACAAAAACTAAAATGTCCTGTTTGCCAGTGGCTATTACGAGAGTTTCTTGTATTATAAAAGAAGAAATTCGCCCAATTAGCTACTTGGTGCAAAGTTACACATATTTATGGTGGCTTATTTCTTATACTAAATTTGGAGATATTTAACCAACTATCTCCATGATTGTATGCAATGTGGCATGTGAGTTTAAATATCTACATATGTTTGCCCTCAAGTATAACAATATATTTAAAAAAATATCTTTTTTTAACATTCTTTCATTAAAATTTTAAAAAATGTAGAAAATATATAGGTATTATAAATGCTCTAAAAAGTAGAAAATGGATTTAAACGCGATTTTCGCCAAATTAGACAGATATCGCCAAGTTCGCTTCATGTCTGGCAACTTATTTTTGTCGCTAAATTTCGCGATATTTCTCCAAGAGGGCCTAAATTTGGCGCTATTGTGGTAAAACTGCTATTAGTACTTTTCAACAAATACTCATTATTGAAGCTGATACCGATTTCTCTATGGGAAATCAACAGTTGCTTCCTCCCAGTTGACCCCCTTAGGGATTTTAAATAAACTCAATTTTAAACTCATTGCTCTCATATATATTCTATTTCTAATTTTCTACTAATTCTTCTATCTAATTTTCTATTATTTCTTATTTTCTACTAATTTCGAAGCTCTGTGTCAACAGGGAGTGAGTGAAAAATGAGTAACAATATTTGACTGCCACATAGAATTGTAAGTTAAAAGAAAGAATGTAATAAGCAATACTTGACAGGAAAATAAATGTATCGTGCAATAAATATATTTATCATTATTCAACATTAGTAGTGAAAAAAAAACATATAATAACAAAGAGAATGTGGGTAAAATTTACAGTTTTCTCTTCGTTTATAACGGGAAAAAATCATATGTCAGACATAGATTATGAAACACGTTCTAACATTTTCAGAATGTTATAGCGAAATTTCAGTGTTTAATAACGTAAAACAATATATCTAATGATTTAGAAAACGCATAAAACATCTGAAAAGCCAGTTTCAGCAAATACTGCCCATACTCGGAAAGTTTATCGAAATCCTTTTTTCTCCCTAGTATATCATCTATAGATTTGCATGTGTGTATTAGTAAACTAAAATTTAGTTCAGTTAGAAACGCACAAGACAGCTGTAAATCCAGCTTCATAAATTTCCGCCAATAGACAGAAATGCACTCGAATTCTTTTGTATAGCCCTGTTATGATGATGAAATTAACAAATCATCATATATCATTCATTATCCCCCAATTAAAAGTAAATTAATCCTTTTACAAAAATATTTAATATAAGCACCCTTCCTTTCTACAATATATTATTCTCCTTAATTGCTTTGCAGGTAATAAATATCATTCTGTTTAATCATTACATGATATATTTAGCCATTGAACAACTAATTAACAAATCAACTACTTTTCTATCAACAACGTAATCACGCAGATTTCTCTGGACAGTTAAAGTAAATAAATAAAAATAAAATATCTTTATTCCCCTTATCTCCAAAAAATACCTAATTGCTCATTAATCTTCATAATTTATTATATACAAATAGGTATCCCTCTTGAAATTCCCCTCTTAATGATTTTACTCTGTTTGTAATAAGAGACAATATATGTTCATATTTTGTTTGTGATCTTCTTCCATTATAGCATAATTAATGATTTTATTCCTTTTCATTAAAATGGATTTTTCCAATATTTGTTTGACGTTTGACATGTACGTTAAAATTTCAACTACGCCAATTGATTAATGGATTGGCGTCTAAATTATAATTGAAAATCAATATTAAATGTGTTATCAGTTAGCTGTGATTGCATTGTATTTGACGCATTCCTTTTGAAGTACACACCTGTTCATGTTATTTTGAAAGGATAGTGATTCTCTCTTGGACCCTTGACTTTTTAATATCTTTCCAAGATTGGGTCACTTCTTTGGTATTGCAGTCACGGTTATCTTATTCTTAAAAGTCTTAAAAAAAATAAAATCAACTAGATTTGTACATCTTCTTTGCGTTTCTTGTCAGCTCTGACGCACGTATCAAAGAAACATCTAATTAAATTCTGGGCACAATTCGATTAGCAATTATTCGATTTATAGACTCGCAGAAACTATATTATACCTGTATATTACCTACAGGTTTTAAAGATACAATATATAAGTTTAAAATTTAATTCAGGTAAGAAAAGCTTAATACAAATAAGAACGCATTTCCATATATTATTGTTGATAAACGGCAATTTAATTGCTTTGCGTAGCTTTATATATGGTTTTACTTATATTCTACAATTATATCTTAGTATACTATATATAGTTCAAAATAAATAACACAATTAAAAACAATCATTAGGAAATTCATGGCCATAGAGAGTAATACTTAAGGATTCTTTTGCACAACCCTGTATATGATCTTTATAATTTATACACATCTCTTAATAGCTAAAAGTTTACTTAAAATTAAAAACTTCCTTCCAGCAATTATTTCTCATAAACAGTTGAAGAGCTAACTGGAAGAACATGTTAAGTAACAAAAATTACATTTGAAGAAATTTGAAGTGAAAGTTTTTGCTGTGAATTTTAATGATTTATTTTCTGTTTGATACCATGTGTTTAAAATTTTAACAGGTATGGTACTAAACTCTCTCAAAATAACTTATTCATATTTAATTCTCAAATATTAAAAATTATTAATATTATTGACATTACTAAATATTAAAATATTAAATATTAATGAATAATGTCTTAAATCTTCAAGACGAAATAGAATCGTAGTATTTTATTTTCACCATGTGATAGGGTATCTGATAACGTTTTCATCCAAAAGATTAAAAAAAAATTAGAAAATATAGCTTGGCATGTTCATCCACTCATCTCTTCAGTTGTATAACTGAATTGCTTTGTATGTCCCTGTAAGATAACAACCAATGGTATGCGTGTCATAGTCTACAGTAACCGTCTTGTCGTGCAGCTCAGTAATGCATAACAGTTTCATTAAGTTTGAAACAGTGTAACATCAATAAAATACACTGCAAGCGTTCTTTCCCCATTGACCATTATGAAACTAAAATATTTGTGTGATTTTATAAGTGAAGGATAAATGCTTAGCATTTCATTTACTTCGTGTTTCAAAAATGCGTATTCATTTTAAAAATGCGTATCAACTTCTTTACGTTTGAAATGTCTTAACAGCATTAACATGCACTGCAAAATGTTATTTCCCATAAGCACTAATGAAAAGGAATATTTTGAATGTCTCTGTAAGCGAACTATACAGGCTATGCACTTCTTTTCTAATTGAGAACAAGCTATATTAAGCCATAATAGCATTTATCAATTACATGGAAATCTGACTATATTTAGCAGATTTAGAGTTCGACAAACGGCGAGACCAATTTAAGTTATAAACAGGTTTTGTCTGTGTTGGAAAGCGTTACAATAGAGAATGCCCATACTTTTATGTAAGGATTCTGACTTTCTCTATTATTTAAATTAAAAGGAAAAATAAACATCAAATCAAAATAGGGTTAAATTATCTCCACATCATTAAACATGATATTTGCTTTAAAATAGCGAAGGAAAATAAACAATAGATCGAATGCTATGCATTGCAGCTTTATGAAAAGAAATATACCTTTCTCAATTATTAATCCTCTCGTTCACGATTTTTACTTCACAGATCTGTCTTTGAATTAACAGAATTAAAATTCTATTAATAATTACGATAAAAAAATTTGCTTTATGTCATAAATAAGACCCGTATGTTTAAAAGGTATCACACAAAATAAAATTTAGCCGAAAGTCTTTTCTAAAACATTGCGTTTTATCATTTACGTTAGAAACCTCATATGAGGTTCAAAGGAGCGAGAGGGTAAAAAAAAACTGTGAAAAGCATGCTTTTGATATTTCTATACGTGCAATATGTAACATAATGAATAAAATAAAACCAGAAACGTCAAAGTTTACATTTGCCTGGGGAAAAGGCGCAAAATGCATATCCAAATAATGTTTGTTCGCCGCTTATTATAGATAAAGTCAAATTTTATGTTTTAAAAGAAACTCTAACCCACCACAGGACTATCCGAAAATCTTTATACACCTTTTTTATAATCTTAGTTACATTCCCATAAAAATTTATAAAGATTTCACATCTTTAATTTAAAACTAGTGAAACAAATTCACCGCCTAATTCGAAAACATGTTTTTCAGCTTAAGACTGTGTAGACTGTTGCGTGAAAATTACTTGGTAGGTGAAAAATAGAAATGTATAAACTAATTTAATATTTGCTTACAGTGGTAAAAATACATTTAAAAGGCAAAAAATACCTGACTCAGACTCGACAGGTTTTATTACTCTGACAACAACCTTCTCAAGAATTAAAATGATACAAATATTTTCGCAAAAAAGTTTTAAATTGAAAACTGTTAAACAAAAATCACGTGAACTCAAGCATAATGAAATTAACTGCAATATTAACAAGTATGAAAAAAATCATGCGTCAAGCATAAATTATGAATCACTTTCCAACACATTCAGAATAATGTAACAAAACTGCACCGTTAAAAAAATTAAAGTATTATGTCTAATTCAACCATCTGGAAAAGCATAATACATTTCAAAACCCATTTAAGCTGGTCCCATCCACAATCGGAGAATTATGCAAATTTTTTCAGTAGCCTTGTATATGATATATAGATTTGAATCTATTAACTACATGCATGCCAAAATTTAGTTCAATTAAGAGGTACATATACTTCAGTCGAAAATTTACCTTCAGCATATTCCTGTAATAAGGAGAACGGTACGTGAATACACTCCAGCAATTATTACTCAAAGACAGTACTGTACTTTAACTGATTTCTTTTGTGTGTCCCTGTAAATGAATAAAAAATGCTATGAATGCCGTGTTCTAACGTAATCGTAGTGAAATTCGGTGATTTATATCAGTTTCCATACGTTTGAAATAGCGTAATGTCATTAAAACTCTCTGCAAACGATTTTTCCCCATATACCATAATGTAATGGAATAATTTTAAGCGCCCCTGTAAATGAAGGATTAATCCTACATACTTCATATACAATACCAAACATGCTTTGGTGACCCGAAATAACTTTTATCAATTTCATGAAAATCCGAGTATATTTACGAGAGTTAGAGCGTGGACAGACGGACAGACAAACCGAATGCATAAACACTTTTCAACTTTGTTGGAAAGTGTTAAAAATGGATATTTACGAACGTAAATTACTTTATATTATTGTTTCATTATTATGCAGAGCATCTCTTTCCAAATTTCAGGAAGCTCCATTGAGGCAGAATCATGCACGTATTCTCACTGCGTAAGAAGATCTCTATTGATTCTCGGATAATGGATGGTGTAGGTGTAGGTGTTTGTGAACTAGGTAGCAGTGAAAAATTAACAGGAGATGTAAACAAAATTATATATTGACTGAGTGATTTAAGTTAACGTTTAACAATAGCCAGGTATGGAATTCTTAGTTGCGAATATAAGTTTCCCAGCCAAGATAAGGAGCTGGTGCGTGGGTGTTCAGAACAAAGTTTGAATTACGTCTGTGGAGTTCCACTGAAGATTAGCTCGAACAGGGAAGTGTCCTTGAAAACAAAATGTTCTTGACAGATATATTTAATAAGAGTTATGAAAGATGATGTTCCACTTAAGTAGCTACTTAAACACACATGACATATGGCTTCCTAAATTGCCGTAATTATTTAGAGGAAATGTATATTTGACACAAATGGTTTATAGCAATAAATAACTGAAATGTAAATGTTCTCTTCTAAATTATAAACTGATTTAAGTTCCAGTGATTATTCACTATTCAGTTAATAGTTTCTTACTAGATTACAAATAATTGTAGTTGTTAAATGTTTGTGTTATATAAACATATCCCCCCCCCCCCCCATTTCAGGGCCTTAGTCTTGATACAAAAGGAGTAATGCGATTTTGTGGGCTGTGCGTTTAAAGAATGAATTTCCACACTGCAGAGTCACCATATGGCAAATAAAATTTTGATGGATAAATTACTCTACTATTTTTAAAATTAATATGTAAAGGATCTTTCATATGTGGTGTGGCTAAAGCTGTAGTTTTTTTTGTTTTTTTTGTTTTTTTTTTCTTTTTTTTTTTAAGCTTTCTGTATGTTACCAGTTTTCAATTTAAATTTTTTGGCGAAAATATTTGTATAATTTTAATTCTTGTGAATGGTGCCGTTAGAGCAACGAAAGATGTGGATTGTGTGTAAATAAAGATATTTTTTGCCTTTTAAATGTATTTTTATCACTTTAAGCAAACGTTAAATTAGTTTGTATCCAAGCGATATTTTTATTTAGTTTTATAGAAATATTTATATTTAATTGTTGCGGGTTGGATATATTTATATTATTGTAATAGGAAAAGATGGATTTTCTATAGAAATAGATTAGAAAACTCTTAAAATATTGGTTTAGAGAAAACAAGGAAAATTTTTATAGGTTAATGGTGGATTCTCTGATAGCAGAAAACTGAAAATAAGGAAAATAGAAAAAAACTTTCGAAATGAACTCGGATTACTATCAAAAATATGGTCTAACAACTATTTTCAAAGAAGACACATTCCATCATTTTACCTCAAAGTTCTGTCAGTATAAAGCGCTACTAATCATATCTCTAAATCACACCCTAGTCCATCGACGTGTCTCCTGTTGGTTATTTTACATCTGGAATTTAGAAACAACTTCTTTAGAAGTGGTTCCCAAAATATTGGATAGCCTCTGGAAGATTATGGTTGGAAATGGAACAAAATCAACCTTGTGATTTTGATAAAAGCTCTTTATCTTGGAAATAAATATGTATGTTATTTGTAATTGCTAAAAAGGTGTAAGATTAAAACAGTAAAATGGAAAATAGTTTTATTTAACTGTTGGCACGTTTCAACTCTTTCTGAGAACATTTTCACAGTCATATTTACTTAATATTTCAACTTACTAAAATTTTTGGCTCGAGGTATTCAATAGTAAAAAAAAAAAATTAAAAAAAAAAAATTCAAGTAAAATAAAAAAAGTAATGTGCATTACATGAAATACTGAATGATGGCGTTTCAGTTCATTGCCTCATAGACCGTGCAATTTCAGAATATCATTATTTATTTCTTTTGAAAATTACTCAGGAAGTGCTGAAACATGTCAACAAGGAAATAAAACTATTTTCCTATTTTAAAGTTTTAATATTACATTTTGTTAGCAATTAGAAATAATATATCATTACTAGGTGTTAAATTGTTATATATTTATAATAAATATGTAATATTATACTTTAACAATAGGGTTATCAGATTAAATGTATTAGAAAGTAAAATTCTTACCTTTTTGTCTATATTTCTATTTCTTAAATCGTAACAAAAATGTGCGAATACCCACTGTACTAAATGAAACAAAAATTCACAGATTTCATTTATTTTTTCAAAATAGTTATAAATTATACTGTGCTATTTCAACTATTATCTATCCTTTCCGTTTTATATAAATGAGACTTAGGTTTAAAGATATAGTTCTTAAAACTAATGCATTAAAGGAGAATTTGCTTCTTTGTGGATGACATAAAATATAACCATAAACATAATGGGAATATTTAACTGCTCTTAAAACTTAAAGAGGAGTTAAAGATTAATTAAGTTAATTCCTTAAAGAGGAATTTATTCCATTATATTTAAATTCGATAGCGTAATTTTGTTTTTACATTGCAATTAAAAGTATGTATTTACTAACACTATATAATTGCTTTCCAATAATTACATTTTTTATAGTAATGACATAAAATTTAACCACAAACATAATGGGAATTATTAATTCGTCTTGATAAATTGCTATGAAACAAACAATCTTTATTTTCTCGCAAAAAATAGTAAATTCATTTGCCACTGTTTTCTTTATCTCTTTCGAAAAATATTTTTAACTTCTAAAGATTACATTTCCAGTTTATGAAACCTGTAAATTTCTATTTGTCCATTAATAAAATGATTTTATTTTTAAAAATAAATTTTAACTCAATACTGATAGAAACAAAAGTCATCGGAATAAACAAGTTTTCTTACAATTTAACAATTGAATTATATAGCCTGTAAATCATTACCAATCACATATAAAAGAGTTATCAGATGTCATATATTCCCGCGGTCGCCATCTTGGATGTTTTCCAGGTGTGACAACCGCTTTTCCGTCAAGTAGTAAATGTTGCGAAGCAGCTATTTATGCGCATGTTAGACTTACCGAAAGTAAAATGTAAAACGTCGCCAACAACAAATCGACAAGAAATCTCAAAACATCCATGAAGGCGGCCGCGGGAGTATACGGCAACTAAGCCTATAATAGTATTACATATAAAAGTAGGGTTTCTTTTCTTTTACTTAAGATATAATTTTTTTCCTATACTGTATGAGTTGGTATAATGTGCTTTGGTTCAATCATTCATTTAAATTTAGCAGAACTCTTCACTAATATCTTTAAAAGCACATTCTAAAAATGTGCATTTGTTTAATTGTTTAAACATATAAATTTATAATTTATTTCAAATCGTCAAATATACTATGATAGTGAATTATAAAACAACCGTGATTTATACACTGTATAAATGCTATGTTAATTGTATATAGAGTAGATATTTATCATGTTCTAATTTAACACATCTTCAGCCCCATCATAGAAAGCAGAAACACTTCCATTGTTAATAATGACATCTTTTAGTTAAGAATTTGACTAGATTTTTCAGAAATAGTATTGTTTTACTGCATTTACATTAACATAACAGCATTTTTTGTTTTTCATTACTCTTGGAGCAACATTACAACTTCATTATAAGAAAAAACGTATTGCTACTTGAAAAACACAATTTTATCACAAAACAGCGCACGTTAAAATAAAGAATATCTGTAGAATTTATCGTGTATAACAATTTCAATTCTAAATGTACGAAACGAAAAACGTCATTTTAAAAGACAATGTTCATTTCCCTTTATAAAATTGATAAACCTTTCTACGATTGTGTGAAAATTATGCAATTTTTATTTATTTTCATTTTGTTATTGGAAAAATTAAGTTCCCTTCAGATTCTGCTTTTTGGACTCGTTTGTTTTAAATATGGATGAAAGTGATTATCTATTTTTTTATAAAAAGCGAAATCACTTATGCATGCTAAATATTTTCTAATATGGCTTATTTTCTATTGATGAAATTTTCAGTGCGTAATCAGAAGTTTTTAAAACCGTTTATCATGCATTTATTTTTAAAGTTTAAATCTCAGAATGGCAGAATTCGTTCGCCAGAGTATTGACATGTTTAATGTAAAATTTGCAATATTATTTAGATGCAAAGAATGTGGTACAAAGAGAGATCGAACAACGCAGACGAGATGTACTTCATGCTTATCTTTTCTTTGCCAGGAACATGTAAAGGTGTACTGTAAATCTTGTTTATCATAAAAAATGTATCAAGAACAATGGAAATAAAACAAATTTGAAATATACTTTTTTTATTATTATTTTCCAAGTTATTGCTTATAGCCCAGTGGTAGGGGAGGAAAAAAAAGGCCGAAAAAAAGGCCGGGTCTAAAATTTTAAAGTAGAATTGTGACCTTAATGTTTAACAAAAATATTAAGTGTAGGTACTCATTTTACTCAAAATTTTAAGCTCTACAACATTTGTTACATGATTGACAATGTTTTTAACAGAGTTAGCTGTTTTCAGATACTGTTCTGGTGTGTAAGAAAATGTGTTTTTTTTTTACTATAAATCTATACATATTTCCTAACGCTCACCTAGTACGAGGGGGGAAACATAGCATATTCATTCTAGACCTAAACTGAAGGGATTCAAACGATTTCCAGCTTTCCCCTAATTAATTCCGAATTCAACCCCCTAACCGATGGGCTATTATACAAACAAGGCATTGCAAGGAAGAAGGGGAGGAGGTATAGTAAAAAATGTGGGGGTGGGATTATAAATTTATTAGTCGTTAATTGTGAATACAAAAATAATATATGAAATAAAGCAAGATAAAAATACTTGTTTTGAGCTAGAATAAATATATACAAGTAAGCTGGGTTTAATCGACCGATTCAGGTAAAACATAACTTTTTTTCAACAGGGTAGGAAGGTTAAGGGGTCAGGTAACCTTTGAACCAATAAAGTACATGAAAAAGTGACCTCTGTAAGAATTGCAGTCATTCTTTAACTAATTAACTTTTAATTATAAAATTGAAAACGCATGTTAGGAACGATTTCTTTTATCAATCAAAGTTGTTAGAAAAGGTATACACATATACAGGTTTTTTTTTTTTTTTTTTTTTTTAAGATAATACAATTTTTACGAAAGAATTATTCTTGCATGCATTGCCCGCATAATTTTTCCCATTTCAATGGCTGAAACAAGCCAAGATTTTTTTTAATGAGTACAGATATAAAAAAAAATTCAAAATGACCTACAATGAAAAAAATAAAACTTGTAGATCTCGAGAAAAAAAAAATAGAGTAATTCGAAATATCGAGATTTTTTTTATACAAAAGTAGGCGGGAATTCTAAACTTCTTACTTGAGAAACATAATAATAGGTCATTTTGTGCTTCTGATACGTTTAATACATCCACCAAAAATTTCGTGAAATTCTAGGCAACCGTTTTTCAGAAATCGTGCGCGCAATGATCAAAATCGCTGGTTTGAGAAAATTGGCTTTAAAGATTGAAAAATCAGTTGATCATATAGTAAAGCTCGAGTGTTTCAGACGTAACTTCTCTTCTAATTCGAATTTTTGTATGGGGTTTGATTTTAAATGTTCCCAAAGAGTCATATTTAATTATAAGCTATTTTAAAAAAATCGATTTTTGGACGCTTCAAAGGTTACCTGACCAGTTAAACAAAATCGTGCTCCTTCAGTTGTGTCATTATTGCCATACTTAATTTAAAGTTTTCTTTATGCCCGTAGTGATACAACCGTTAACATAAGCATGTCAAAAATATATTCAAATTTAGACTGTAATCATATTTCTTTGGTTGCTGTAAAATCTGAGGATAAAATTATATCTCGTTGTTGATATTGGATTTTCTACATAAAATTAGATAATGTAATTTCAGCGAAATTATATCACTCAAGAGCAAATTTCCTTTCTGTAAAAGCGTCGTCCTAACCATTTCGGAGTTTTCGTGGTTTTCTTCGAAACCTTGGATTTTCCATGCGTAAATACGGGTTAGGTTCCCTTAGAAAACCCCCACAGAAGGCACTCCGCCTAGGGCCTATATCCCTCCAGAAGATAATCGGCCGTCAAAAATCAACCGAACCCAACCCTTTTTCTAAAATATAAAGTAAAAAAACAATGTGGACAAAAATATGACCTTTAAACAATACTTTTAAAGTTTGTATTGCATTTATTTATCTGTTTTTCCAATCTTTAAATCTAATTGAAAATCAAAAGAAAGTATTTTCCAGTGAAAAGAAAACAACTTAAAAAATTAACAATTCTAAAGTCCTACATTCTAAAAACATAATGTCTTACACTGTAAAAAAAAAAAAAAAAAAAAAAAAAAAAAAAAAAAAAAAAAAATCTGTAAAGTTACTAAAGATTTTCTAGGAAACTGGAATTCCTAGAACTTTTTATGTAACGGCAACAACAAAAATTCATGTAACAGACTCACTTTTGCGCACAAAATCAAAAAATCTGCAGGGTTATTAAGAAAGTTTTAGGAAACTGGGATGCCTAGAACTTTTCGTGTAACTGCAACCAGGGTTACAGTTAAAATTTTTGCAAGATTACTGTAATTTTAGCGGATTCATTTGTAAAGTTACAGATTTCTATAGCTACAATATACAAAAACTAGTTTTGTAGATTTGCAGCGTTTTTTTGTACAGTTACAGATGAAAGTTTAGTAAGCATGTAACTTAAGTAACCAGATTTTTTTTTTTTTACAGTGTACGTTGGCAATAAAAAAAAACAGTTTTTCAATTAATATATACTCCATGAAATAGATTATTTTCTACATAATTTACAATTTGCACTTTTGTTAATTTTTAAATGACGTATCTGATAGTATTATCAAAAAGGGGTTATATTTGTAATGTTATGGTTACTTAAAAACATTTTTGTTTTAGCGATATTTAATTAAAATACTTTTAATATCTTTGAAGCAAAATCAAAAAAATATATATCTTTGATCTAAAATTCTGCAATTTTTAAAATACGACGTTAAATTTCTAATATGACAGTTTATTTGTTTTGTCCTTTACTGGAAATACCATATTGAAATACATATTAAATAAAAATAAATGCATGTAAAATAAAATAAAAAAAAATATTTCATTTCTTTTCCTTTTTATTTTAAATTATTAATGTTCAGAACAATGAATTTGAAAACAAATTATTTCGGTGTAAATTCGATGATTCGTATGTAAAATACAAACTAAAATATTCCATATGTTTTCTTCTTTATTTTAAATTGTTAACTTTCAGACAATGAAATTTAAAACAAATTATTTCGATAAATAATTAAAGAAGACTGTAACATTTTTTTTTTTTTTTACTGTCGTTTAACGTTAATATTAAAAATTCTCTAACATGCAAATTTCTATTTTTATTTTAAAGTTACACCGATCAGGAAAAAGGACATATTAAATTCTAAAAGATTCTAATATCAAATCCCAGAATTTATTTTTATTATGATTGGTTAAATTATAAAAAGAAATTTGAAAAGCTTTGCTTATATTACAATTTTTATTACTCCAAAAAACAGCCACAATCAAATGCTTGTATGGGAATATTTTCCAAATTTGAATAAAATTACATTAAATATTACCATTTTAGAGTCATATTTAGAAATCTGGAAATTACTGTTGATATAGAAAGCATGCAATGTCACAAATTTTTTACATGCTTTACTGTGCTAGAATTTATTCCAAGAAAATATTTTAATATAGCTGTTAATCTGTAAAATTGTAAAAATAAATAAATATTAAAGAAAAAAATATTGTACATTAATTTTTATTTCTATTTTTAAACTTTTACCATCATTGAACATCTATTTAAAATTCTATTAAAAATTAAATATCGAAAGTACATCAAATATATTTCTTCGTGTTGTTTTTCAGAAATGCAAACAGGGAAATCTTCAAAGATTAGAAGACATCGTGTCACGACTTTTACATGTAAAAATAGTTACGATTGTGTAGAGTGTGTAGACATAGCTGTGTGCTTTAGTCTTTAAATTTTCTCTATCACTGAGAAATTTCGATATGAGATTCTGAGATTTTCTATACGATTATTAATCATATCTTAACATTTTAATTTGTTACACGCTTCACGTTTATTTTTTGAAAAAACTTTACTGTTTAGATATTTTTTTTTAAATGAATAAAAGTATTTTAAATGCATTTCCTAAGAGATGAGGAATAGGAATTCACTTCTCTAAAACTGCAAAAATATCACAAAATGTGAGAAGAAAAATAAAATGTTCGTCATAAAAAATTTTCATTTACATAAATGTTTTCTTTCTCTGCTGTTCTTGAATATCATTATTGTCATCCCTCATCTCCCCCCCCCCCCCTTGTATCCCTCAAAAAGGACTAAAACGCTTGAGTTTTCTACCAGTAACAAAGAAAATTAAAATTGATTTTATTTAATTACGACATTTTTGTGATTTGTAAAGTTAAGTCAAATAATTAACAAAAAATGGTGCCAAACAAATAAAATTCGTATAAAACATGCCGGTCTTGAACGGATTAAATAGACCATTTCCCTTATGAAGAGATTAAAAGATTTTCCCTGTTAAAGAAAACAAAAGTCTGTTAAATAACGAAGATTCTACCGGTAAGCCTCTATCTTATGCCATGCAAATATACTTGCAATTGAAATTCAAGTGTCTGTTTAACAATATTCTGTACTTTTATGTGTTTAATAATACCAAAAATCTTATCACTTTAGATGCAAAAAGAAAACAGAATACTGTTGTGATTTATTGTTCATACTTTCAACAAGTACCAAATCATTCTATGCGAGTGTTTCTTACCGACACGTTACAGTAAAAACGAGCAATTTATCGAAAAATTAAAACATCATACTTACCAAAACCTCTCAATGAAACAAAAACTGCTATAATGTATCCAGTCTTTCATTCCTTCTATGTCCATAGATGAGTGTCAAACTTACTCGAAAACGAAACTTTTGAGGTTCCGCATTAAGCTGACAACCTGACCTGTGCATATGGTATGCAGCACCTTGTGGACAATGGTTAAAAGTAGAGTTTGTTACTAGCTGTTATAATCTTTGAGCATTATAACGTTTTACGTTTTAGTTAGGCATAATATACACTGGTCCGCAAAAGGTAAGGAAAAGTGGTCGGATGCTTTCGACTGTACACGGTTTGTCGAATATCTATCAAATTCTCGACGAATTGTACTTGAACATCGAGGATGTAAAGAACATGTTTCACTTCATATTTTTCAGTGAAAATTTAGTCGCGTGGCCAATTAGGCGGCGAACATAAATTATGCTCTTTCTCTTTAAAAATAACTATGTGTATCCCATTTAACGGTCTTGTACAGTTGTGTAAACATAGCACGCATATTAATGAAGTTCTTAAAGTTTCTGTGAAAATTTCAAATGCTTTTTATTTATTGAATACAGAGTTTTCAACCAAATTCGATAGCACTTTCATAAAACTTGAAAAAGAACAGTAGAATCAGTGCACTGGAATTATACATGATTAAATTGGATATGTAATGAAATATAGGCATTTGTATGAAAGCTTTTTTAACGACGCATGCCTGAAAGATTCCAAAATTTAGAAGTCAGATAATTGTGCAGCTTATATAAAAAATCCTGTCAAATATTGTAAAAATTTAAAAAGATACAATCTGCTGGTTAACAAATTGTGGAAAATCCCTTTTAATAAATCTACTTTTAGAGAGCAACTCACTATATCGCCCTTATTATTCGGAATTTTAGACATATGTGACTGCAGTTTTTATGTTAGTTGCAATAAATAGATGAGCACCAAATTATGAAATAAAAATTTTGGAATTTTTCGAGAATATTCGTAAAACATTTTTTTTCGAGATCTAGTATACAACTAAGAATATCTGCTTTTTTATGTGTTTTTACCATTTGTTAATAGTGTGCGTAGCTCTATACTGATGCCCTTCCTATTTGATACATGAACTAAAGCAGTAATTCCCGATCTTTTCGCTTTCACGTTCCCGTTTCTTCGGCATTTCGTATATACGTGCCCGTTCTTCACTGTACTCATTTCCAAAAAGAATAACTTTGTTTGTTAGTAAGGTTCTTATGTTAGTTACTAATACCAGCTGCACCACTTTTAAGTATTTTACCTTTAAAGTATTTATCCATTTTAGTACAAAAACAAGAAAGAAAAAATCATGCGTCAAGCACAGATCATGAAAACACTTTCCAACACATTCAGAATAATGTAGCAAAGCTGCCCCATTTAAAAAATTAAAATATTTCGTCTAATTCAATCATATAGAAACGCATAACACATTTCAAAACCCAATTTCAGCTGTCCCCGTCTACAATCGGAAAATTAACCGAATTTTTAGTAGCCCTGTATAGAATATATATATTTGTATGTATTAATTACATACATGCTAAAATTTAGCTTACTTAAAAGATACTTATATGTACTTCAGTGGAAAATTTCCCTTGAGCAGTCTCCTCTAATAAGTAGAATGGTACGTGAAAACTTTTATGCAGCCTTGTATATGAGGTATAGAATTTATATATGACGAGTAACATAAAAAAAAATAATTAAATTTAAAAGCGCATACCGAATTTTAAACTGTACACTCCAGCAATTATTACTCAAAGACAGTACTGTAACCGATTTCATTTGTGTCGCTGAAAATGAATAAAAAAATGTCATGCATGCACTGTTCTGACTTGATCGTAGTGAAATTCATTGATTTATATTAGTCTCAATACATTTGAAATAGCGTAATGTCGTTAAAATACTCTGCAAACGATTTTCCCCATATACCATAACGTAATGGAATACTTTTGAGTGCCCCTGTAATTGAACTAGTAATCCAACATACTTCATATATAATATCAAACATGCTTTGGTGATTCTAAATAACCTTTATAACTTTCATGAAAATCCGAGTGTATTTACGGGAGTTAGAGCCTGGACAGACGGCCAGACAAACCGAATGCATAAAATGCATAAACACTTTTCAGCTTTCTTGGTAAGTGTTAAAAAAATATCATCTAGCAAAACAATCATCAAAGCAATAAATATTATTTAAAGACTTCAAAAAAAGCATTTATAATAAAAAAAATGCCCAGTTAAACTGATGGCATTGAGCTCACAGACTATTCACACTAATTGTATATTATACTGTTATTTCAAAGAACAATGCCCCTCAAAAAGTAAATGAAGGGGGATTAGCCCCGTTTCCCCCCTTTATACTCAACCAATGAACCTCCAAATCTCATCACGGAAGCCCCTTAACATAATAAAGCGATATACCAAATTTGAAGCAAATCATATAATTATGCATGAAAAAACCATATCGTTAAATTAAGAGTGGTGGGTCTAACCTCCTTTTCCCCTCTTTATACTCAACACATGGAGCGTGGAGGTGCACATACCTAATCTAAATATTATAAGCTGCACTAATGACAACGAATTTTTAATCAGCTAAATAATTACCAGCTTTAGGCCATATACTTAATTTTACTAATAGCCAATTGTGTATGCATAGTAAGTCTTCCTTTGTAAGCGAAGATTCTATAATTTTTTTCTTGCCTTTTCACTTTTCACTTTAATCTTTTTTTTTTTTTTTTTTTTTTTTTTTTTTCATTTTTCGCTATTACTGAGGGAATTTTCGTTTACCACTAACTAGTCCGGCATATAACCTTCGGCGTAAGCAGATTGTGAAGTGCAGCACTATATAAAATGGATGTATTTTCCAATTTTCTTGGAAGGCAAATTAGAATTTGAATAAGTTATAGGCCCTTAGGCACTGATGCCTTTATAACTCAAGAAATTGACGGAACTGTAGCTCAAAGTCCTTAGATACCCTCTTTTCATTTTTTACTTTTTTTGTTCCTTTTTCTTAATTTTTGTTAACTGGATTCTTATGTCGGTATTTACTTAATTCTTTTAAAACAAAACAGTCCCATTTTAAATTAAAATTTACTTGTTTCCAAATGTTAAATCCTTTTATTACTAAAACATCATTTATTAAAATCAATACTGCCAGTTCTTGAATGATATCAATTTTATTCTTTCCGCATCAAAAATAAAAGCTATGAATGTAAGAAATCAATTTCGCTCGCACATATATTTTTATGTTAAAATTGAATATGAATTATAAGTATAATAAAAGGAACTTGAAGAAAAATGAATATTAAGAATCTATTTCTTTTACAATGGAGAACAAGTGTAGAATTTCATTTTACAAGATTACGGCATGATTGATGTAGTAAAAATTCATTCTTGATTTTCTTTCCTCACTCTGTAATAATAGCAATTTGAATCAATATCTAGCAATCTTTTTGAAATATGATACGTTATTAAATAAAATATGAAATATCATGAAATGGGACACGTTATTAAATTTATTTTTGTTTTATTACAATTTCAAAAACAGTCTTCTACCTATGAATATAGAAATAATTTCTATAGATAGAGAATTTTCTTTTCAAAACTAAACTTGTAATATTAAACATATATATATATATGTATATATATATATATACACACACTGCTCAAAAAAATTAGGGGAGCAAGCAAAAAAGTGAAGAGAACAATGCAAAACAGCAATGTATGGGCATAAAGTGGTAAGTACACGTGTAGCAATGCGCGATACATAAAAAAAGACGCAAAAAAATTCTAAGGGAGCTTTTATTTTTTGAAAAGATGAAAAGAACATGAAAAAATGGTTTAGGGCAATAATTTCGTTTCATGTAAATCATAAAAAAAAGTATTGTTTAGAAATGATGCAAGATTTTTAATATGGCATGGGGTTACCTCGAACAGGTAAGACTGCTGCACACCGGTTTTCCATGGATGCGATGAGGTTATCGTTAAGACTTGGGGAATACAATAATATTAATAAAATTAATTCTCAAGTACTTGTGAGTACTTATGGAGTATGAAAGAATAAAAAGGGAATGAAACAATTTTAAAAATTAAAAAAAAAAATGTTTCCAGTATTAACTGAAAAAAAAATTAGTCGAAAGAAAACAAACAAATGGGGGAATAAAAACATATGCTTTCGTACTCTAAAATGTGTTGTTTAAGGGCAAATATTTACATAAAAATATGTTTTTATTCCTAGAAAACACATATTAACAAATGAAATATTCCAAAATAATTCCGCATGTAATTTTGTACTGAAAACATTCATTATTTTACAAACTATGTTTCTTGAGTTAATACTAATAGACCTTTGCTTTATTCCACGATATATCTTTTGAAAGTATTATATTGTATTACTGTGTATTCTAACGGAAAAATGCTAGAGAAATATTGTCATGAATTATTCATAAATTTTAATTAGATTCTGGTGAGAGCATAAAATATTACTTTATCCTTTGCGCTTGATTCTTTTTTTAAACGTATAAAACTGAATTTATGATAATCTCGGTCATTGAAAATTATTCATAAGTACCTTCAAAATTTGAAATATGTTTTTTATTTCTATTTTATTATTAAACCACATATGTAATCTTTGAAATATACTTTGTAACGATGTAATGTCAAACTATGGTATAATTTGTTAAACATTATATGTAATGGTTTACTCTCTGGCGATAAAAGTATACTGAAAACAATATAAACAAGAAGGGTGTTTTTTCTACATGTTTTATTACAAATTTCAGTTTGTTTGAATAATTTCCAAAAGTCTAGATTAAAAACATTTTTTTTAAATGATAATTATCTATAAGGAGGCTTTGTATCCCAAACTTGTAAAAGAAACCTAATGAAAATTTCAAAGTTTTATTTTAAGTTTTCAGAGCGTTGTATTCTCTTCATAATCTATTATCTAAAAAATTACTAAGTAAAATTCTAGATGAATAATACATAATAATGTATGCAAATGATTCTTTAACCCTCAATTTTCTTCATTTTTGTTAAAGAATATGAAACTTCATTCATGTAAGACTCTAATTTTAATAAATATTCCTTGATAACTATTAAATGCAGAATAGAGTTCTTCGTTATTATAATACATGGTGTGTTCACAAAGTTTCAAGACTGGTCTTAGAATACAAAAGTTATTAAACAATTTTGTACAGCGAACTAAAATTCATCGAAATATGACCCTTGGCCATCAACACACCGCTGCCAGCTCTTTTTCTATTATTCATAGGCTCCATGGGGGTCTTCGCGCGCAAGGCTATTAAGGCACCTCGTCGAAGCTATTTGGGTCGCTGGAATCATGACGAATCGCTTCTCTTTCAGGCCTTTCTTGATCCGGGGTAACGAAAAAAGTCGCTGGAAGCAAGGTAGGGGCTCTAGGGGGCTTGCGCTAGTATTGCCACGATAAACTTAGGCAAAACTTCGGCAGCTGCAAGCGGCTTCTGAAAGCGCGCATTGTCGTGGCGAACAATCCAATCGTCTCTGATGTCTGGGCGCGCGCTCTGGACTCTATCCTTCAAATAGTGGTGCATTCCATGGTAAAACTGACCTGACCCGACGAGTCCGCCCAGACACCAGATAAAATTGGATTGTTCACTACGACAATGCGCCCTCTAACACGTCTCTGGCAACCGCCAATGTTTTGTCTAAGTTTAACAGGGCAATGTTGCCACAAGCCTGCCTACAGCTCCGACCTCACTCCCATAGACTTTTTTTATGCCTCCGGATTAAGAAAGATCTGGAAGGGAAGCGATTCGACACGATTCCAGCTTCGACGAGGTCACTTAACAGCGCTGCGCGCGAAGACCCCAGGGAGCCTATGAATAATAGAAAAAGCACTGGCAGCGGTGTGTTGATGCCCAAGGGTCATATTTCGAAGAATTTTAGTTCGCTGTATAAAAATGTTTAATAACTTTTGTATTCTAGGACCAGTCTTGAAACTTTGTGAACACACCATGTATATTATATCTATAGTAAAGGAAAGATAAAATTTTGAAAATAATATAGTGGTGTATCATATAACGTATAATATGATACCAAGTAAAATAAAAATAGATGTATTAAATTAGTATAACAGTGAAACAGAGGAGTTTTGTAAGAAACAAAAAGGAAAGGGGGAAAGAAATAGAAAGATTATTCTTTTCATAAATCGTTTCCCATAATCCGTACTGAAATAACAAATTTAACATACATTTATTAATTCTCATACATTATTATTCCTTATTTTCAATCATTATATATATTTCCTAATCATGTGCCATAAGAAATGTGTCATTGTGTAGATTTTAAATTATTAGACAATATCAGATTTTCATATCATTAAACAACTTGTAATATAAGAGTTTGCATAATTCCACATTTTATCACGTTTTAACATTATTACTAAAAATTTCTTGCGTTTATTTAATGGACAACTACTGAAGAAATTAAATGAAGGATGATTCAATATGTACAAGAATATAAAATAACACATCAAACAGTTGTATTTCTGCTTTTGTTAAGCAATATAGACTAGATTTATGGGAAACTGTAATTTTAAAAACCCTAAAATACATCAAAGCCTACTTACTTTTACCCCGTTTTAAAAACACACATCTGTAACGTTTGAAATTGAATTACGTAATAAATGTTGTAGATTATATTTTAAATTGTTTTTTAGTTATTTATAAATATTGAATAATTAACTAAATTTCTCAAGTTCAATATGTGCATTTTAAATCAGTAAATTATTTTAATCAACGACATATATTGTCACTAGACAAAAATAAATGTAAGAAATATATATATTATGAATATTAAATTTCCGCGCTTCATTAAGGTATCTTGTACCTTTTAAACGCGTCGAAAATTAACGAAAAACTTCAAAGTTTGAATTAGTCTATCTTCAAATCCTTTTTATGTATAAACATGAAATTTTGGTTATTGGTTAAACATATTATGTTTTGTAATACGCTACCGTTAGAAATTTATTAGCCTTTTACAGAATGTGTGTATTGTTGAAATCAAAATAGCTCTTTTTTTTTTTTTACTCCAGAAGTCATTGCGTGCATGATATCTTGAGAAAGTATGTATGGATTGTCATGAAATTTGATAACGATACTAAACAAATATTTGTGTTTCAAATGAGCTACTTTTAAGTATTTACAATGTTAATGCTTTTAGTTATGACTATTTTTATTCATTAAAAATGTAAAATGTTTATTTTTTTTTACAAAACTATTTTTTATATAGTTAATGAGATAGATTTGGCCTAAGAGTAGTTCATTTTAAACGCACATATATGTTTAGAATCTTTACCAAATTCCATGACAATCCACACATACTTTCTCAAGATATGCGCGCAGTGATTTATGGAGTAAAAAAAGAGCTATTTTGATTTCAACAGTACATAAATTCTGTAAAAGACCAATAAATTTCTAATGACAGCATGTTACAAATCATAATCTTTTTAATCAATATCCAAAATTTTATGTTTATACATGAAAATTTTTTGAAGATAGACTAATTCAAACTTCGAATTTTTTTTCGTTAAATTTCGTCACGTTTAAAAGGTACAAGACACCTTAAATTCCATAAAAATTCCCCTTCTAAATTTATTCTATAATCGTATTTTTTTTTATTTTTTCCTACCTTAAATAAAATTAGATTCATTCCGTTTACTTAAATTCGTTGTTAGTTAAAATGTGTATTTTAATATTTATTCTCTTTCAACATCTACGGAAAAAACATTTCGCCTGATTAGTATTTAACCACGAACATCAGAACGCAGCCCAAAGATTTCGTGGCATTTATTGTCTTCCAAAATTACGCTGCTGCATGGAAGTGAGTCATCGGATAATAGAATATTATAGTAACATTTTTAAGAATATTGATGACATGACTAACTGCTAAGATAGTTAGTGAAAATGTCCAACTCTATTATGGAATTGTTCTATATGCTTCAGTTGTAATGTACTTAGCTGACTACTACTAGGGGTTTTTCCGAATGGATATTTCCCTTTACTTAATGGGAAAACTTTAATGATTTCTTTCGATTTCATGTCAAAATGCTAAAGACGACTGCATATGAACTGTTTAATACATCGAATGCAATTAATTTCTACTAATATTTGGTTCGAATGATGCTTATTACGTTATTAAAATCGAATGTTACGATTGATATGATCTACTGGATTCATGAGAAATCGATGTTTACATTATCTACTTCAGATTTTCATTACATGTTGCGAATAAACGTAACATATATATATATATAATGAATTTTCGAAATATTATATGCTTCAGAATTGAATATCACGCACAAATTTACTTTATAAACATTTTTCTTGATTTTCTTAAAACTATATTTCCTTTTACTAAGCAGGTGGTTTCAAAAGAATTTTTAATTGCTATACACATTATCATTCTTAGTATCAAATTTTATTAATTTTCTTATTAATGTGAAGGAGCAAGTCAAAATCTTTATTCATTATTCAAAAATGTTTATTAGATTCTGTAATTTAAAAAAAGTACATTTACCTTTAACTTTTCCTGTGTTTTAAGAAAAAATATTAAACTATATTTCTAAGCGAAACAGCACCGAAAACTGGCGATTTGAAGTAATTAAAATAATAAAATTTTGTAAAAAAATCACCATAAAATAAAAAAATACACAGGACGCGTTTCGAGCTAAAAACATAACAGCTCGTCATCAGCTATAACAAACACGTGTCCGCAAGCGAACAAGGTCAAAAATGAACTGAAGGTAAAGAATGTTGCAAAGAATCCAACAGATGGTGCTAGCTGTCCGGAAGCGAACAAGGTCAAAAATGAACTGAAGGTAAAGAATGTTTCAAAGAATCCGACAGATCAGTTAGTGCCATCTGTCGGATTCTTTGCAACATTCTTTACCTTCAGTTCATTTTTGACCTTGTTCGCTTGCGGACACGTGTTTGTTGTAGCTGATGACGAGCTGTTATGTTTTTAGCTCAAAACGCGTCCTGTGTATTGTTTTATTTTATAATGATTTTTTAAAAAGTTTTATTATTTTAATTATTTCTAAGAACCAGAAGTTCAACATTATTTATGGTAGTGAAATTTAAGGTGATTTTTAAGAATTTTTATTCATTCACATCTATATTTTCCAAAATTATCCTTGCACCGAAGGAAAAAATAGAGGAAATCTAATACAAGTTTAAGCATTGGACTCGTCTAAATTCATGAATATAGATTTTCTCAGTGTGTTTACTTTTATTCTATTTATTTCAATATTTTCTGTAGTAAAAGCTTTCAGGGTGTCCTTTGTAAAATATTTCTTTACGAGTATGATAGTTAAATTTGAATGATTATTTTTCAATGTTTATAATTGAAATAAAAATTTATTTAAATTCTAAATATAAGTAGTGTCGAAAATTGCAGTAGAATTATGAAATTCTGACAAAAAAAAAATAATAAATAAATAAATAAATAAAAAAATAAGCAAATGAAATTATTTTATTTAGTAAAAACATATTGCAGATATCAGATACAGCAAAAAAATATAGTTTTAGCCAATTATATAACAAAGAGGATTTACAGATTGATTTTAAAAGCAGTAGAATAATTTATACATCAAGAATTTATTTCCCCATCCGTTATCTAAGAACCAATAGAAATCTCTGCAACCAGCGAAAATACTTGCTTTGAATCAATGTCCTTCAATTTACCTAGAATTTAGAAGGAAATGCTTTACAAAATAAGAAACGTTAGATTAAAATAATTGACCTTCACATATGTTAAATTTTATTAGCGCACTTGTTTTCATTATACGTGTGATTTGGTTATTTTTGTTTACGGGTTTCATTTTTTTATTGTTATTCGCGGGCATAATTTTATAAATACAGATCTTGATAACGTCGACGTTTGTGCTATAAAACATATAGCTCAGAATAAAAGGTATTTATATGCCTTTAAATGAACTTGTATCACTTTTAGCATGTTTAGCTTTAGTTTAATGATAAGCAAATAACACTATGATTTTTGCTTTAATTCTGCAATTCTGAAAATTTCCATTAACTCTTCCTAATTTCAAAATTGAAATTTTTGTTTTATTTATTTATTTTTATGTATTTTTCTGTATAAAATAACACATAACTTCGAACAATAACAACAAAAAGAATGTATGATAGAAATTTAAAAATTTTGTATGTAATAGGTAAGCGTTTAGAATTATTTAAAATCACTGAATTTAAAACAGGATGAGCTTTAAATAAGACGGACTCCATTGGAGCTGAGGAAGGCTTCCGTCATAAACAGTATTACTCATTATGCAAAAGATAAATAAATATATAAATTAATTCATAAAATGATTCCATGCCGGGACTCGAACCCGGGCCATCAGTATAGCGCACTGACATTCTACCGACTAAACCATTACTTTTTCACCATGTTGGCCCTTTGCGCCTCTTACGCAATTACTTTGAAATTTGATTTTCATTTGAAATATTGTATGCAAGGCGAATGTATCTCTCCGGAATAATTTCCATGTATTAATATAGTTTTTTATCGATGCTGGATTTAATTAATTTTCGTGTTTGCTCCATGTCGGTGGCTCACGATAAATATTCCATCTTGTGCTGCGTTTATAGCCTTGCCAACATATAATAGTGAGAAATTTTCAAGACTGGGTATCGTTCCATGTTGTTTTAGTCGGTAGAACGTCAGTGCGCTATACTGATGGCCCGATTTCGATTCCCGGCATCGAATCTTTTTCACTATGTTGGCCCTTTGCGCCTCTTAAGCAATTACTTTGAAATTTGATTTTCATTTGAAATATTATTTTCTTTTATTATCCGGTTATTTAATTTTGTCAGCTGCCCTTCTATTAAAGCGGTTGCTAGACAGAATATTTCTTGAGACCTCAAAAGACTTATGGAGTTTATCTGTATTAAAATTTTTGAAACATTTTCGATTTCCCAGTAACAAACAGCTTTTCTAAAATGCTTTCCAAACTTGCACAGATCTAGACACAATAACAGGCCCTTTGCACTTCTTACCTCCACTTCTTCTTTAAGCAAGTGAGTTATTTGGTAACAAACCAGAAAATAGTCCGGTCTCATGGCAATTATATATGTCCTTTGCTTGATATCCTTCATTCAGTAGGTGAAAATGTCCTTCTGTTGTCGAACTTTTTGTCCAGCCGTCTTTTGAGTCTTGAAATTCATTTTGACTAATTTTTCGGCAAATTATTTCACATTTTAATGCAGCAGAGTTCCAGTTATGAGCTGGCTACTTATATTAATAAGTGCTACCAGGTTCTGTAACCAGTTTCTTTTAATGATAATTTTTATATGCAAATTTACATGGGAAATAATGGAATAAAAACTTTTATAAGGAAATTTACATGGAGGAATAAACAAAGCATTTTTTAAAAATTTAATTTTTTTGTTAATTTATCTTAATCTGTCACAAAATTTATTTAAACTATTTGACAGAAAGTATTTAACGTATTTATCGTTTTTAAAATTTCATACACAGCCTTTCATTTTTAAATTATACGTTTTTCCCGCCTTGTTCAAAAATTTGTATGACATAGGACCACCCTCCGACTGTCTTGAAAAAGGGCAAAATTGTAATGTTGTTTTCTCTGCATTTTGTTTTAAATGCTTTAAAAAAATGATTCTTTGAACATTTTATAAAAAAAACTTAATAACGAATATGAATGCAATCCTTGGAAGTATTAATCATTGTTCAATGTATTAAAAATACATTAAATCAATAGAATTATATTACTTTAAATATTGCTTGTATTACAGTGAAACCTGGAGCTTAGTGAACGTATTAACACGGGCTTGTCAGTGAGAGGGTTAAAAACATTTCGTTTCCTCGTTAGGCAGAGCCCGAAATGATATGAATTAATGTTACTTTCTATAGATACGCTGGGACTTGGAAATCTTTCCGCATTTCACAGATCTTCAGCTTATACAATAGTCCGCATTAGACATATTTTAGGCTTACACAATAGTCCGCCTTAGACAGAATTTTCTGCATTAGGAATGCCAGTGTATTTAAATGTGAATCTGATTTCTATTTATCTGAATTATATTTTTGCATCGTCGGTACTGTGAAAAATTTTAATTTCTGGGTTAATATAATTCTTTAAAAAGTCCGCCCATTGGCATACGTATGTGTTTAGAAATAATTTTCTTAGATGGATCATAGCACAAGAAAACAGAAGATTTAACTATGTTGGAAATCTCAATGGTTTTCTAAAATCTTTGTAATTTTACAAGGTTTTTTATTGCATTTCTTTTACTGGAGTAGTACTAGGCTCACTATTTAGTGAACTAAATTCAATTAGGCGTAGAATAGTTTCAAATGACTAAATATGAAAAGCTTTTCCTTCAGAAACAAGCGTGTATCGTGCTTTATAATAATTTTGGTTTTAAAATAATCATTGTAAAAAATACCGGACAAAAAGGTTCTGAATACCGATGTGTATTTTATTGCATTACAAATTTATTTTTTCTAATTTTCATAAACTCTAAAACCCATTGGAATGATAGACGCAAATGTCTGTTTTAAAGTATATTTTATAAAAGTACAAAAAAAAAAATCCCTTTTAATGGTAGAATTTTAAATCTGCCGAACAAACATCATCATCTAGAAAAGGGATACTTAACTAATTGTTAGAATTCAATTGATTATTGACGTATGAGCTTCATGCTATTAAATTCATACAACTTATTTCATATCCAACCATATAAAGAATTTTCATCGAGGAAAGAAAATATTTCGCCAATAATTTTTTTATGATAAAATAAAAGCGCAGTTTGTGACAAATCAGTTTTTTCTAAGGAAATAAAAGTCAATTTAACTGAAAGTTTAACAGTTTTTAATAACGTAACTCACATTTGTTAATTTAAAGTATTATATTTTATTTTTAAAAGAAAAAAAATCAAGCTTTTTAATAATGAAACCACCATAAATATTCGCCTGACTCTGCACTATAATTTCCTTTAATCTTAAAATAAAGGAAGTGAGGTTTAGTCCCTCTTGAATCTAACCATTTCCGTGGTATTGCATTCCATTCCATTTATTTTATGTGCACGTCTATTAATTACGCATAAAAATGTTTTAAAAGTTTACGCTCAATCACTCTCCTTGCATGAGTACGTTTTTATATATTATGAATGTTGAAAATAATTTATAATATTATTCCAAATAACAAATCTTTATTTTGACTATTTTACTCAATGCTTTTTTTGGTGTAAAACGCTTTAATATAACCAAATACGTAAATCGACTTGATATCTCTTATACAAAATATAGTTTAAACCATGCTGCATTGAATTCATAACACAGATAAAAATTTCTGCTAAGCTTAATGCATATGTCTTAAAATATTATCAATTTAAATATTAAATGTAACTCACGCAATGATGCACTAAATGATACAGTAATAACAACTGACATTTTAAAAAGTTCCTCCTAAAATAGAAAAATAAGTCATGTTTAAAATTACAAAATGTCTTGCAAATATTTTCGATGGAACAAAACTCATATTAACAATTTTAAAACATTTTATATATATATATTTTTATTTGTTTACAGTTTATTTTAGAAAAAAAAATTAATGCAATATTTTTTTGCTTTAAATTTGATAAAAAGGTAAATTTATTTTCTAGCACAAAATAGAAAACGCGTAGAAATAATGGTTTTCAGAAAAGAGATATATTGTCAAAAATAATAAAAACAAGTAGATTTTCGATTAAAGAAAATAATCAGAAAATGAAAAGCTACTCCATCTGTTGCATATTTAATGAAAATATATTCTGAAAACGTTCTTCATGATTCCATTTTCTTCTGTTGACTACTGCGTAAACAACATTTTATTTATGTGTAAATTGACAGTCTATTAATTTCACAAAATATATATATATATTAAGAAGTTAAAATCTAAAACCATGTACGTTTTGTAGTAACATATAAACACGTAGTACTGTATGCGTCAAAACAAAAGCCTAAGTAACATTTTTTAATTAAATTCTTGTTCAATGCAATGTTCCCTAATAACTTAAAATTAATAAACATGAAATTAATAAAAAAGACTAATTTAATTAGAAATAAATTAACGCTTTGCAGTAACATAAAATTACTGTGAGCTTTCCTAATACGCCAATTTTTAAAGCATAAATACTAACTTTCGATGATACCCTTTTTAACATCAATTAATACTATGAAAATATAAACCTCAAATCTATTTTTTAACCCAATTAATTAAGGATGTAAATGGTACGCCACACAAACATATGAACGACGTATACCCTAAGCAGTGGGGACTTACAAACGGAAATAATAAAAGAGAAGAATTAATTGAACTTTGAAAAATCTTTATTAAGTTTTTTGTAAATGGGGTGCAGGTGTAAATAACGTAAACGTCTTGGAATTCCAAGCTGTTTCTCAAATAAGTGGGATCTGGGTAAGCCTTTGTCCTTTTTTAGAGAGTGCCCTTGTTTTGAGAGTGTGGTGATTTAAGAAAATAAAACTTTTAAACCATTATTATAAGAGCATATTACATTATTTGTTGACAATTAACAAAACGTTCTTTTATCGGATTATTTTACTTATTTTTTATTTCGTAGAATACTTTAAAATATCCAAATACGTAAACTAACTTCATATGTCTTATATAAAATATTGTTTAAAACATGTCGTTTTGAATTCTTAACATTTATAAACAATTTTGCATAGTTTGTTTAATTTACGTCATAAAATATGGTGAATTTAAATATTACATATAACTCACGCAATGATACACTAAAAAGACCATTACAAAAAAGAGCAATTTATAACAACTGACATTTTAAAAATCCCCTCCTAAAATCGAAAAATGTCAAATTAAAAAATACAAAATCTCTTGGAAGCATTTTCGTTGAAACAAAACCCATATTACCAATTTTAAAACAGTTTACATATTTTTTTTTTATTTTGTTTACAGTTTATTTTAGAAGAAAAAGAACATAATGGATTTTTTTTTACTTAAACTTCATAAAAAGGGAAATTTGTTTCCTAGCAGAAAATGGAGGAGGCTTAGACTTAATGGTCTTCAGAAAAGTGATAGGGGAGTGTAGCCATATTTGGACCACCGCTTTAATTGGACCGTTGCCATTCTGCCGTTAATTACAGGAAGAGACTCCATCTACCACTGAAATCCTACTCATCAGAATGACGTCACTCATGATTAGAAGAAACAGCCGCCAACCCCGTGCTGTTTACAGACAATTAAAAAAAAAAAAAAAAAAAGTTAGCTGTTTTGATCTAATTTTTTCCTACTAAACGTAAGTGAATATTTTAAAACTACGGTAAGTTGTTATGTTTTCATATGCATATATGAAATCATCTGTTTATTGCGCATATTTTTTACGCGGATTTGTTTGGTTTCGTTTTTGTTCTTAATCTTAAAATTAACTGTTTTAAAAAGTGGTGCAGTTGCCGTAAATGGACCAGTTTAAGTTGCTTAAATTGGACGAGATATGCGATCATAAATTTGAAAAGTAAGTACTGAATTTCGATAACGGCACGCTCTGTACAGTTTTTTTTTTTTTTTTTTTTTTTTTTTTTTTTTAATGCAGTGTAGGCCAATATAAACATAAAAATGTTTTTACATGTCTATGCAATAAATTTTGTTTGCAGTGTATTTTATCTTGTACGCAATTGTATTTATTTTCTTTGAATTTTTTATTCCTACGGCATATTTGGTTTACAGAGCTGAATTCAAACATTTTCCTCCTGCAGAATATTTGTGATGGAAGACTTTTTACATGTTCTGGAGGGTGGAATAATACTTTTTTTGCCATTAAAATGCATAAAATCTCAAACATTGATCAAAATGTTGGTAAAGACATCGACAAACTGTCTGGAAGAAAAACACCCGTAACGGCAAAATCTGTTAAAGATATAGGAAACAAAAAGCAGACAGTAAGTTGTGAAGAAATTGACCTGCAACAAGGCTTCAGCTACAAATCCTCCCCAAAAGCAAAAAGAAATCATTAGAAATGTTATTTTTCTTGACAAATTCAGTTAAATCAAAGTACAGAGAGAGCCAAAAAACAGTTGTGTTAACATCATCGCCATATACACTAAACCTTGAAATGAAAAAAAGAAAAAAAAGTACAAAAGGGAAGCTTTCACAGCACAAAAGCAATTGGAACATCGAGTTTTAAAAAAAATATGCGTGATGCAATTAGCAAGAAAATGATGAAAGAGAAGAACTACAAACATAATGTAAAGAAAACTTCTGTTGCAAAAAAAAAGTCTGATAATTCAGAATCTAAAAAGAAAAATTTATACAGTGATGATTGGTTTTGCCTAATTTGTAAGAAAAATAAAATAGCAGAAATTATTCAGTGTTCAGATTGCCATATACGATTCCATGTTGTGTGTGCTGGAAAACAAAAACAATAAACAAAATTCATGTATAAGCTTTGCATCACTCCTTACATGATATTCAAGTAACTGACAATTAGTTCCATAATTTCTATTTTTAATTACTTATAACTTTGATTTATATCTTGAATACATTTTGATTTTGAAAAATTACTCTTATTTTCAGATATTTGATTTCATTATATTTCATTGCTGTTGTTTTGTTTGATTGTTTCATTAATCGCAAAATTTGCTTTTAATAAAATTAGTTATATTCCCTAGACATTAAATCAACCTGATATTATTTGGTCCAATTTAGGAGACTAGGGGGTCCAAATTAGGCTACCAGTTGCTGAATTTAAACCACTTTTAACAAATTTTTCAAATTAAAATAAAATTTAAGATTTTCAAAAAGAAATTGATCTGAATATTTATTTAGTTAGTAGATGAATTGATTGACCCTGTGTAATGAGCTTTTGTAGATATTCCATAAATTAAGTGAGTTACACCTGAAAATATGTTAAGTTGTCCAAATTTGGCTACTCTCCCCTATATTTTACAAATAATAAAGACGAGTAGATTTTCGATTAAGAAAATAAGCATAAAATGAAAAGCTACTTCATCTCTTGCACATCTATAAAAAATATAATCTGCAAATGATCTTCTTAATAGCGTTTTCTTCTGTCGATGACAGCCTAAACAACATTCGATTTGTGTATAATTTGACAGTCTATTAATTTCACAAAATATTCATATAAAAGCAAGCTAACCTCTAAGAAGATAGACGTTTTGTAGTAACATACAAACTCTCCGGAGTACCATGTACGTCAAGGTAAAAGCCTGAATAACATCTTTTAATACAAATCTTGTTTAATTCAATGTTCCGTAATAATTTAAAAGTAATAAACATTATAACAAAGGCTAATCTAATTAGAAATAATATAACGGTTTGTAGTAACATAAAATTTCAGTGGAAGTTCCCCATACACCAACTTAAAAAAATCCCACCAGCCCGGCCTACAGGCGGAGGTAGATTTCGAAGTTAAGTATATTAATTGCACCAACAAAAACTAAATCATGATTAGATATAAATCCACTTTAACAGTTTTATTTGGCCGCTTTTGACGAGTTTTTATTTCATTTTTATATAATAGCTGGTTTTATCAGAATCATGTTAAGGCGGTATTAAAAAAAATATTTTTCCATGCTCAACAACTCGAAATTTTTTGGCACATTTTCAGATTCACTTTTAATAGGAAAAATACGAAACTTGCTGACGTGATTTTTAAAAGATTTATAAGCGAGATGTGGTTTTATTTTCTTTCAATTAATGGAAACTTGATTAATAAACAATTATTTTCTCAATACGGCAATATTTTTCGTTTCTAACACAATCGCTTCGGGAAATTCTGTTCAAAATGCCCCCTTTGACATCATTTTTTGAAATATATTCTGCCTCAATCAAAAAATCGATCATTACGATACATTATATAGTTTCTGAAGAAGAGAAAATCTGTCAATTGGATGCGTTTGTGAGGAAAAATGAATTTAAATTAAAAATGAGTAAGAAAACAAGTAGTTTGAATTTGAATACACCTTTAATAAGATGATTTTTTTTCTTCAACCGCTATGCATTAGGTAGCTTTCATTACAAAAAGCTACCAATTGCAGCCGTTCGGAGGAAAGCGTATTCAAAAAATTTTGGTATATTTTCATCGACCATGACTCCCAGACCCCGAAACCACCCTCCGTTCAAAATTGACATATATATATATATATATATATATCTGACGTTTGTCACACTGTAACTCTCGTATTTATGAACCGATTTGGATGTAATTCGGTGTGTACATAGTACATACCAATGCCTCGGCCGAGTTTGTTGGCCAGCTTCATCCGCCATTTTGTTTCAAAATAGCGGCCATTTAAAATTTTTTTTTTAATTAAAATTTGAAATGTGGTACCAAAAAATTGAAAATGGAAAAATATTTTTTCTTATGTATTTGACCTTTATACAAAGATTCCGGAGCAGTTTTTGTTTCGTCTATATCTTAAAAAATGGCTGAGTTATAGCATTTTTAATTTCTAGCGTGGCTGACATTTAGAAACGTCCTGAATTTTGTCACGCAATAAAAGGCGTATTTATGAACTGATTTGGATGTAACTTCGTTTATACATAGTACATACCAATGTCTCGACCGGGTTCGTTGGCCAGCTTCATCTGCCATCTTGTTTAAAAATGGCGGCCATTTAAATTTTTAAAAAAAATTAAATTTGAAATGTGGTACCAAAAAATTGAAAATTGAAAAAATATTTTTTTTATGTGTTTGACCTTAATAAAAAAATTCGGGAGCAGTTTTTGTTTCGTCTATATCTTATTAAATGGCTGTGTTATAGCATTTTGAATTTCTAGCGTGTCTGACATTTTGAAACGTCCTGTTATTTGTCACGCGATAACAGGCGTATTTATGAACCTATTTGGATGTAACTTGGTCTGTACATAGTACATACCAATGTCTCGACCGAGTTCATTGGCCAGCTTCATTCGCCATATTGTTTCAAAAGGGTTGCCATTAAAAAAAATGAAATTTAAAATGAAATATTAAAAAATTGGAAAATGAAAAAGATTTTTTTTATGTGTTTGGCCTTGATACAAAGATTCCGGAGCAGTTTTTGTTTCTGAAAGTTTGTTCTTTTGCTTATATCTTAAAAAATGGTTGAATTATAGCACTTTGAATTTCTAGCATGGCTAGCATTTTGAAACGATCTTGTATTTGTCACGCGATAACACACGTATTCGCCTATTTCGATGTGAGAAGGCATGTGGATAGTATACATCAATATCTCGAACAAGTTCGCTGGCCAGCTTCATCAGCCATCTTGTTTCAAAATGGCGGCCATTAAATGAAAAAAATATTTTTTTAAAGTGAGGTGCAAAAAATTAGAAATTGAAAAAGGTTTCTTTCTTAAGTATTTGACCTTGATATAAGGATTCAGGAGCATTTTTTGTTTGTCTTTATCTTAAAAAATGGCTCAGGTATAGCAATTTCAATATCTAATGTGGGTGGCATTTTGAAAAATCTGATTTTTTGCCTGTGACAGCAGGGTAAGACCTTAGTTGTAAATGGAGATTATACTAGAGAGGAGTTTAAGTCCGAGACAATAAATAGTTCTGTACTGAATCTGAAAGAAATGGCAGATTAAATTTCTTTTTTTCCACATTTTCTTTTGAAAAAAGATTGACTCATTAATCAGAATCGATTGAGCTTAACATATATTCATTTTTATGATAAATATCTAATAATAATCAAGAAAATGTATTCGGTGGAATTCGCAAGGTATGGTGTATTTAGGTGTCTTTAGTTTGTGCAATTTCCCTTTTAAATTTGTCAGGTTTCAATTTTTTTATTTTATTTTTCAACTTGGCTTTCGCTAGAGTGTCTTATACTCGGGACATGGCTGGGAACCTATGAATCTTTCTTCCGCAAAAGAGTCGGAATAAGTAGAAGAATAAAGGGCTGCGGACGAAGAGAGGCCGCTCGCCGCGGCGATTAAATTCGCAAGGAAGGATTCTGGTGAGAATTGGGCGCGGTGCAAACAAATGGTTAGTAACCTTAGACCCCCAACAGAGATCTGCGGGGTGATGGTCAATTGATATAGCCTCCTCTTACTACCAGAGACTGTAGATTTTTTATGTCCAATCAAAAGTTTCTTTCTTAAAACTATTAAATATAGAGAAAAATTTTCGGTGGATTCGAATTTTTGGGAAAATTTCACCACAAGTACATACCAAACATATGGCTGAGACATTTAAAATAACAAAGAAAAATTTCTTTTGCAAATTAAAACGAATAAAAGAAGCTCTTTATTTTAAGACTGTTCTCATAAAACTATTTTTCCCCGCCCAAGAACCGGAAACTTTCTATTTTAGGTCTTTTTTAAAACGTAAAAACAGGATACTTGCAGGCATGATATTTTAAGGGATTTGAAATCGAACAGTTTTTCTTAGTTCCCTGTAAATTAATTACAAGCAATTGTTATCTAAGAATGTATTTTTATTTCTTTAATTTACTGGACAATCGCGTTAGATAGAAAATTTTGGTGGATTAGACAATTTCATCTCAAGAAAATATGAAGCACATGGAAAGAATATGTAAAATAACAAGAATTTTCTTTTTTGTGTAAATTAAAACTAAACTTTTTTTATTTTAATGCGGCTTTTCTTAAGTGCATTCACGATATAATTTTTATCCTTCCGGAAACAGAAGTTTAAACTATTCTCATTTTACTTAGAAAGAATTGATCAGCAGTTAAATTAATTTGTCTTTTAAACAATAGTACAAATTCAATATTTTAACAGTATTTTAGACACAAAAAACAAGTAAAAATTCACCAGTTATTCATAATGCATTCTACAGTTTTATGCATAAATGTAAGTTAATTTGATTTGATAAGTAAAATTATAATTTAACTTGACATTAATCAATCAGGCCCGTGCGAAATGGGGGGGGGGCGAAGGGGGCAGTCGTCCCATGCGCGGAAATTGAGGGGCGCGACTACCAACACAAACATCTTATTTTGATTGTTACAAGAAATTATATATATATATATCGAGAATGTTTTCTTAAAATGAAAGTATATACATTTCTCGTTTCAAAGTTTCACCGTCCTTTAACCCATACCCGAATACAAATTTCTGATTAAGGTCTTCTTCCTTTTAAAAACTTGTTTCGACATTTTTATTTTTATTTTTATTTTTATTTATTTATTTATTTGCATTGGTTAGCTGAGGTTTATCTCTGCATCTCTCATTTTTTTACTTAGCTTAACGCGTTCTGTACTTGGCCGCGGGGCGGAAGCTGCTTGATCGTCTCATGCTTGATTGTACCATGACTTTTGTTGCTGTATCGCTATTTATTTTATCACTTTTCCTACCGTGATTCCCGGTTCTAGATTGCTATTAATTATGATATTTGGATTTGTTCGTACGTTGTTGAAAATGGAAGGGGGAAAAAAAGAAAAGACGGGGGTGCTGGGATACATACACGTGTGGAAAAGAACCGAGAAGACTGAATGAATGTTTAGAGGGTAATGATGGGAAAATCAATATGTGGTGGAAAACTATTATCCCAAATAACGTCAGCGGTTAATGCATGGTATTAATTGCTAACAGATAACAGCATTTCATTTTTGACTTAATATAAAACTTCTGTGATCCATTTAAAAAGATGAAAAAGTTTTACAAAAAATCTGTATAAAAAATAAGTATTGCATTTGCTCAATAAAGAACTTTTTTTTTTTTTTTTTTTTTTTTTTTTTTTTTTTTTTTTTTTTTTTTAAATATTTTACTTTCCATTTTCTTAAACTGGGTTACAAAATTTTAACATATTCAGAGAAACGAAATGCTTTTCCTCTTTAAAAATAATGTTGTATAAAACGACAAACACAATACACTTTATATTACAACTAGCAGGCTATGCCCGCTGCGCTGGTCAGTATTTCCAAATGAACCTTGGATTAAATGAAATAAATTTGAACTTGTATTTTAAACAATTTAGACCTTCAGCTTGAGTTTGCTCATTGCTGAAAACCATGCTAACGCCATTGCAATATTATATTATCTTAAGCGTTGGACAAAATTTAGCTATTAACCTGCAATTCTTTTAGTTGATTATTAACAGTTCATTTTTGGTAGGGTAATGTGACCCTTATGACAACAGGAATTAAAATGGTCTCTGATCTGACATTACTAAATTAGAATCCATTAGAATGATTGCAAAGATTGACCATTGAACACGAATAATGTTCAGGTGGTTCATTTTCGTTTGAGAGTTCTTGAACTCCTGTGATCTCAGTTCGCGCAATATGTGATTCTGGTAGCTTAAATATAATCTCACTGAATGTTACGTTATATTTCTTAATAAACCTCCTCTTGTGATAGATCTACTATTACTGTTTTCTATCTTTGGATTCCAGCAGAGTAAATACCGTAAAAAAAAAAAGTATTGAACAATTTGGCGTCAAAAAAGAATGTTTAACTTTCATATTTCAAAGAAAAGTGAAATATAAAAAGTGTGTTTTTGAAGCTGAATTGTTTGAATAAAATTAAAATGACGTCATTTTCACTGCCTTTTCATTTTGTAGAGCATTTACAACCATGTAACCGTTTACACGTTATAAAACTTGATGACTTAATCTTGCAAAAAATAAACCTCTTACATCAAATAAAATCTTTCTAATCATCTGTAATCAACTCCATTGTGATGGTCTACGTCAAATATTAAGACTGATGCAACAATATTGTTACACATTTACCAGAGTTAATGCAAAACAAACTTAATTACTCGCCAAAATGCGATCCAATAAATAATGTCCAAAAATTCATGTCTTAAATAGACCTGACAATGATAAATAAAGTTAGTTATACAAAAATTTTAGCAATAAGCATTTTGGTGAATACTTGAACCGAAGATTTAATTTGCATTTTTCTAAAGAGCATAATAACACACGGACAAATAAATAGGCTTGATAATTCCTTTATAGTCAAGGGTAAATTAATCTATCGTCTATTGTGTAAATAACTCAGATTATGAAAATAACTCTTAATTCGTTGCTAAGTTTAGCTGAAGCGACGAATTAAAATATATATATATCTGAAATTAAATTCAGCAAGCAACTTCTATTGCAAAATTTTGGCTTTTTTTTTACAATAATAATAACACATAACTGTAGAAATCTTCTTAAGAATCTTATTATATCCTAACTTTTAAAGCAGTGAATATTCCTATAGGTGAAATTGGCAATAGGTCCGACATCTTAAAAAAAATAACATAATACGCAATTTCCCATTAATAAGTAATAATCTGAGTTCAAGGATATAAAAATGACATTCTTGAAGAAAACAAAACGGCATGTTTCCATAGTAATAGTATTCCATATTATGATAAAAAGTATTTTAAATCTCTGAAATTAAATTATTCTAGCATATGTGTGTATTTAGCAGACATGTACACTAAAATTAAAATACCTGCTACATAATTATAAATTTAACTACTTTTTATATGAATTACATTTGAATATAAAAATTTACTCCAAAATGTTCTCCTACACATGAAAAAAAAAATGATTGCGACCTTCGCCTGGCTTATTTCACGCTTCTGCCTTTGTGGCTTAAAATTGCATTTTTTGGCGACAACAGTAAATTCGATCTCCCAAACAAATAACGTATACAATTCGCAGTTAGATCCAATTTTAAAAATAATTCTGCTAATTTCTCCCGTAAGAAACATAATGGGAGAATAGATAAAAATCAAAATAAAATTATTTAAAAAAAAGAAAAAGAAATTTATTCAGATTTTATCTAATGAAATTTTTGAGAACAATTTTTTCTTTAACCTGGCGCGCAAAGGATAAAAACGCCAAATATGGTATCAACTCAAAACTTTCTTAATAATAATAATACTGAGATTTTATATAATCAAATTTTTGAGTTGCATTTTTCGGTACTACTTGATTAGGCATCGATGTCATATATGCAATACGTTGCAGCGATTTTTTCTGACGCCAATTTGGCGTCAGAAAATCGTATTAAATCGTTGTTAAATCGTTATAAATCGTATTAAAATCTGGAAAATGGTCGGTTGCAATAGTATGCTGAACGATCTTTGAATTCAAATTTCTACATCTAAATGCCTGTTTATGCTCTTTAAGCCGTATTTCAAGTGTCCTGCTAGATTCACCAATATATATTTAATTATATATATTTAATAAAGCTTTTGTGATCCGATCCGGCTGCAACAATTACGCAGGAAGAGTGTTTTTAGAGGCCTGGCATACTAAAACCAAGGATTTAGCGATTAACGAAGCTGCATCTGTGCCGGCCGAGTATTCTATTTTATTTTAACTGTAACCTGAAATTGGTGACTTTCTGTTGTGTTTTTCTTGTAACTGTTGATAGTATTGACTTAACGTTTATAATTGGCTGAGGAGGGATCGTGATGATCCGAAACGTCCCAATTTTAATATGTTTTTAGTGTTTTTATGTAATAATTTTAATTGTTTTATGTATTGTCTGTGATTTTAATGTAAATATTTTAAAGATGGAATTCAGACGTAATATTTTTGCTTATATAATTGAAAATAAAATTTATTAATAAATAAACAACAACCTCCTGGTTGCCATATCAATCAAAATAACAATACTTTGGAGCCATTTAAGTATCCCGGTACGTATATGACATCTGTGTCCTTGATTATTCCGTCGACAAAAAAACTGTCGCCAAACTGTAAGGTTAAATGCCAATAATGGATGATCGTAAATGTCACATTCAGACGACATTAAATATGTTAAACGTGTTTGGTAGTCATCAAGTCTTTTTAATTCGACGTTTTATTTGTAAATTGATTATTGTTTTCCTAATTTACGTGTTCTTTCGTTATTTAAAATTACTGCAAAACTTGAAATTTATTTTCTTTAAGCCTATATTTAATGTTTACATAAATTTTATAGTTATATACGTCTACGTTTTTTGGCTAAATAAAGAGTATCAGGTTCCTTGCAATTTTCCGTTATCATTGATATTTATTGCGTGTTCTTTAATAAATGCGATTATTACATTTAAAATACTTACTTCTTATTCACAAATACTGTTTCCTAAAAATATACTTTGTTTTTTGTTTAATTTAATAGTTCTTCATGTTAATACGTTAACTGTTAGTATTATTTTTTACGAAATTATCTAAATATATCAAATTTTATATTTCGTATATCGCTTTACGCCATAAGTGAACGTCATCATTAAAGTAACCCTATTCTTTAGTGATTTTTTGAATTTAAATTAATTAATTTTTGTTTCTTAAAAGTTCAGAGTGGCAACATTCTTCCATGTGTATAATTTGGCGAATAATTTGGCAATTTGTATAATTTTGCGAAATTGGTCTACGAAAAAATGAAGTAGTAATCATTTTTCTTAACCTGGCGGAAGCGATAACGCGCCAAATATTGCATCAATTGAAATATTTCTTATTGAATTCATATTTAAGCATTACGAATATTCCTTTCATGTATGTTTAAATTAAATATTTTCGTTTATAATATTTTCCCTCATTAAAGCGGTTTTTTCTTTCTTTTTCTTTTATATTAAATATTAGTAATTATTTCCTTCTTTTGTTTTCAAGATATTTGTATTATTTTCTAACGGGTATAGCCATTTCAATTCCTTTATCAAAGATAATTTTCGCCAAAATGACCACTGGTAACCCTTTCGCTGAAAATATCAATAAAATACGAAATTTATTATCAAAAATCATAGCTATCCCTATATATTTTCTCATAAACCACAACGGGAATATTTCCTATCGAATGATACAATTTGGAAAAAAAATCCACCGGGTAGTTTTTGAAAACACTCGAGCGGCACTTTCAGAGCTTACTGCTTTATAATATATATATATACTTCATGTATTTTTACTGTATCTGTATTATGTTTAAGCCTTTTAATGATTAAAATATAATTAGGAAGTATTGTTTTATTTAGATGATAAAAATTAAATACTTTAAACATTTCTATAACCACACTATCAAAAATAAGATTTTTTTTATCTTGCTCTTTAACTTACATATTTTTAATTTTACTTTACTTATAGAAAGCAATTTTAAATTAATTATACGAGAAATATTTTCCTATCAACCTTTTAGAGAATATTTATAAACTTCAAATAACTGTTAGTAAAAGATATTTTTTATGTATTAATTGTAGTCTAAGGCATTTTTAATGTCTCATATTCCAAATGTAATACTCTAAATTGAAGAACCTAATTTTCTAAATAATATTTAGAAAATTTTAAAACTTTTTCGGGTTTTATATAACCGAAAAATGCTCACAATTTACTGATTTAAGTTAAAAGAAATCAATGTCATAAAATTTCTGAAATTATTACACAATATTTGAAATGAGGTAGACTGCATTTTCTTCAAGAAATATCAATCTTTCATTTTCATTCTAAAAATGCTGTGTCAGTTCAGATAGTTTAACAACTATCGGGTGTCCCAAAATTGATTGACTGATTTTAAAATTCAATAACTTGTAAACGGCGACAGCTATTAAAAAAGTTCTTGCGTGAGGATTATATAAGTTGTCAGGAGTATTTTTACTGCAATTCTCCACTTTAGTTTAAAATAGCAACGATAGATGGTGCTGCAGGCAATAGACGCTAAATCGGGGCCCGATTTTTTACCTCTCACTTCTCTCAGTTTTAATGCAACAGAAGAAGGATAATATATGGAGTGGTTTTCAGTCGCCACTGAATACTTGGGGATATTGAATGAATATCAGGGGTCTATTCATATATTCCATAGTCCGGTATAGCACCTATTGCTTGTAGCGCCATATATCGCTACTATTTTAAACTAAAATCGAGAAGCACGGTAATAAAACTCCTGACATCTTACAAAACTCTCAGGCAAGAATTTTTGTAATATTTTGCAAGTTATTGAATTTTAAAATCAGTCAATCAGTTTTGAGACCACTGGTATGATTATTTTTTTTAAAATAGAAATTGCTGTTGGGCATATGTAATGTAAAATGGAAACACACAAATGCATTTTATCTTTTCATCAATTTTCTGTTGGAATTCCAGATAAATATTTTATTTCCGTCACAATATGCAAACGAAACTTTATTACTTTTATGCAACAATGTTATTAAAACTATGTCATAAAATTACATAAGTTAATGAAAATTGAAATTGTTTACATTTTATATAGGTTTTTATGCGGTATTTACTCCTAATCGCAAAAATAGCACAGGGTATTATATCAAATTCTTCAAATTGTACGACAGTATGAAGATTATATCATTTTTAATATATGATCAAATTATTTCAATATTCAGAAACGTACATTTTCAGGTAGAATTAATTTAACTGTAATTTAATTTTTTTCTTTGTATTTTAATATAATTATTATTTAATAATCAATGTTTATCACGACCAGCGATAAATAATATTTAAATTTTCGTAACATACACTTCATAATATTTCTATTAGAACAACCATTTATAAGCATTTTAGAGGTATGCAATTATTCAATAAAACATAGGCTATAATTATAACGTCTGAGACTCAGACAGCGAGGACATTACTTTTATTAAAATGCATCCATTCGTTCACAGATTAATAGCGGTTAAAGAATCTTAGATTATCCGCGATCGAAAACATTACCTCTAAGCTCCGTTAGATAAAATTCTTTTGAAAATAGTTTAGTCTCGTATTCATTTTATTTTTTTTTTTTTTTATTTATAATCAGTTCTCCTCGATTTCTTTTTTCTTAGAGTAATACGGTATTTTATATTTGCAAAAGAAGAATATTTCCCGCATCTCATTCTAATGTGCAATGTTTGGATGCAGCGCCTGTTTGCCGCAGGCTTATGTATCATACGCCATGAATTTTTGTATTCGTCATTTTAGGATTGGTAATATATTGACAAATATATTTTTATTTTAACTTTGATATTCATAGAAGATTAAGTTTTATTTCTGGATGATTAATTTTTACTGTCGAAAACTAAATACTGATACAGTTTTGTAGTGCACTTTTTCTAAAATATGCTTAAAACTTGATACAGTTTATTTATTTTTTAACATGAAACACAGGTTTAAAATTTAATTTACATATAGAGTGTGTGCCTTTAGCTTCACAGAAAGTTAACCAGACTCTGTATCCGAAGCTGTAAATATTTGTGTTTTTAGTACTGTTTCAGAAAGGAAAAGGGTTCAGATTATTTTTATGCATTCACTTATAATGGAATTCTAAAATAATGTTAATCCTGAAAATAATGTTATCACTTTCATGCAGTCTTTTTCTTCCTTAAGCATGTACCTAAATTTGACTGCATTAACTTACGGCACACGTTTAATATAACTATAATATACTTCCAAAGTTTTATTTTTTAAGTGCGTTTTATTATTATCAGTTGCTATGTGTATATGAAAATCTTGTAAAATCAAGATTGCTTTAGGTGTTGTATCCATTGTATTTCACACTGGATTCGCTGTATTGAAATTGTAAGATCCCTTCTTTTTTAAAACAGGCTCGGTACAATACCTACCGCTACGGGAACATATATTTTAAATTTATTCCACACGTATTTTTTAATAAATTAAAATGTTAAAACAAAAAGCATTTATTACATTTATTTTTCAGTAGAATATTTTTAAGTTTTCTATTTTTTCAAGGTATTTTAAAGTCGAGCAAATTTGTTTTTCGACAATCTCTATTAAAAATGTGTAAAAAAAACCTTTTTTTAATATTTTAGTTACAATTTGCAGTTAAAACCAACATCTTATTTAATACTATATTCAAAATCCAATGTAAATCGTTTAATTTAAAATTATGCTAGACGTATTACTTTTAAACTTTCCTTGCAATGGGGTTTTTGTATGATATTTCAGAAGTGTTTAAAAAGTTCACGTGTGACTATTTGAACAAAAATTTACACTCTCTCTCAAGGTTTCAACGAATTGATAATACCCTTAAAAGTTATAGTCTAAGAGCTAGCAACGTTTTCGTCACCTGATTTTATCATGGCTCATTTTTTATATGTTCTTCCCTTTTATGGTGCAGTACTTTTCCAACCGGTCTGGCAGTCCAGAGACGTTGCGTTTACCTGTGGCAGAAGGGGTTATGCAGGTCAAAAAACTTCAAAATTACGTCATTTTATCAAGGCTCATTTTTTACATGTTCTTCCCTTTTATGATGTAGTACGTTTGCAACCGGTCTGGCAGTCCGGAAACGTTGCGTTTACCAGCGGCAGAAGGGGTTGTGGAGGTCAAAAAACTTCAAAATTACGTCCTTTTATCAAGACTCATTTTTATATGTTCTTCCCTTTTATGGTGTAGTACGTTTGCAACCGGTCTGGCAGCTCGGAGACGTTGCGTTTACCAGTGGCAGAAAGGGTTATGCAGGTGAAAAAACTTCAAAATTACGTCATTTTATCAAGGGTCATTTTTTTATATGTTCTTCCCTTTTATGATGTAGTACGTTTGCTACCGGTCTGGCTGTCCGGAGACGTTGCGTTTACAAGTGGCAGAAGGGGTTAGGCATGTCAAAATTACGTCATTTTATCAAGGATCATTTTTTTATATGTTTTTCTTATTTATGGTGTAGTACGTGGGTGCTTACTTACTTACTTACTTACCGGTCTGGCAGTAAGGAGACGTTGCATTTACCAGTGGCAAAAGGGGTTATACATGTAAAAAAACTTCAAAATTACAAACAAAAATCCTGCTAAAATGACGTAACATTTGTTTATACTAACTATTTGTGATATTAATCCATTATTGCCAGACGTTACCAATGTTGCTAAGACCATGCCAGATCCACATTTATAGATAACGTATTACCCTTTGGCTATCAGACGATCTATAATTAATTGCAAGACATAATTTCGGTTGCAAAGTTAATGCAAGACGGCATTAAATATGGCAACCGAAGTGCCTGTTTCAAGAGTGGTTTATAGTGTAAAAATTATAAGTTATCTTTACGTCATTTTATCAAGCATAAAAATTACACGATATTATTCTTTGGCTAGCAGACAAAATATAATTAATTTGCCAGACACAAATTCGGTTGCAAAGTTAATGCCAGACGGCTTTAAATATGGCAACCGAAGTGCCAGTTTCAAGAGTGGTTTATAGTTTAAAAATTATAAGTTATCTTTACGTCATTTTATCAAGCATAAAAATTACAACATATTACTCTTTGGCTAACAGACAACCTATAATTAATTTGCCACAGACAAATTCGGTTGCAAAGTTAATGCCAGACGGCTTTAAATATGGCAACGAAAGTGCCTGTTTCAAGAAATTGCATCTTCTGTAGGGATTTGGCTTTATTTAATGACAGTCAACGGTTAATTTTAAACAATAAACCACTCTTGAAACAGTCACTTTGGTTGCCATATTTAAAGCTGTCTGGCATTAACTTTGCAAGAGAATTTGTGTCTGGCAAATTAATTATTGGTTGTCTGATACCCAAAAAGTAATATCGTGTAATATTTATGCTTGATAAAATGAGGTAAAGATGACTTATAATTTTTAAACAATAAACAAATCTTGAAACAGGCACTTCGGTTGCCATATTTAAAGTTGTCTGGCATTAACTTTGCAACCGAATTTGTGTCTGGCAAATTAATTATAGGTTGTCTGATAGCCAAAGACTAATATCGTGTAATATTTATGCTTGATAAAATGACGTAAAGATGACTTATAATTTTTACACAATAATCCACTCTTCAAACAGTCACTTTTGTTGCCATATTTAAAGCTGTCTGGCATTAACTTTGCAAGAGAATTTGTGTCTGGCAAATTAATTATAGGTTGTCTGATACCCAAAGAGTAATATCGTGTAATTTTTATGCTTGATAAAATGACGTAAAGATGACTTATAATTTTTAAACAATAAACAAATCTTGAAACAGGCACTTCGGTTGCCATATTTAAAGCTGTCTGGCATTAACTTTGCAACCGAATTTGTGTCTGGCAAATTAATTATAGGTTGTCTGATAGCCAAAGAGTAATATCGTGTAATATTTATGCTTGATAAAATGAGGTAAAGATGACTTATAATTTTTAAACAATAAACAAATCTTGAAACAGGCACTTCGGTTGCCATATTTAAAGTTGTCTGGCATTAACTTTGCAACCGAATTTGTGTCTGGCAAATTAATTATAGGTTTTCTGATAGCCAAAGACTAATATCGTGTAATATTTATGCTTGATAAAATGACGTAAAGATGACTTATAATTTTTACACAATAATCCACTCTTGAAACAGTCACTTTTGTTGCCATATTTAAAGCTGTCTGGCATTAACTTTGCAAGAGAATTTGTGTCTGGCAAATTAATTATAGGTTGTCTGATACCCAAAGAGTAATATCGTGTAATTTTTATGCTTGATAAAATGACGTAAAGATGACTTATAATTTTTAAACAATAAACAAATCTTGAAACACGCACTTCGGTTGCCATATTTAAAGCTGTCTGGCATTAACTTTGCAATCGAATTTGTGTCTGGAAAATTAATTACAGGTTGTCTGATAGCCAAAGAGTGATATCGTGTAATTTTTATGCTTGATAAAATGACGTAAAGATGACTTATAATTTTTAAACAATAAACCACTCTTGAAACAGGCACTTCGGTTGCCATATTTAAAGCTGTCTGGCATTAACTTTGCAACCGAATTTGTGTCTGGCAAATTAATTATATGTTGTCTGATAGCCAAAGATTAATATCTTGTAATTTTTAAGCTTGATAAAATGACGTAAAGATAACTTGTAATTTTTTAACTATAAACCACTCTTGAAACAGGCACTTCGGTTGCCATATTTAAAGCTGTCTGGCATTAACTTTGCAACCGAATTTGTGTCTGGCAAATTAATTATAGGTTGTCTGATAGCCAAAGAGTAATATCGTGTAATATTTATGCTTGATAAAATGAGGTAAAGATGACTTATAATTTTTAAACAATAAACAAATCTTGAAACAGGCACTTCGGTTGCCATATTTAAAGTTGTCTGGCATTAACTTTGCAACCGAATTTGTGTCTGGCAAATTAATTATAGGTTTTCTGATAGCCAAAGACTAATATCGTGTAATATTTATGCTTGATAAAATGACGTAAAGATGACTTATAATTTTTACACAATAATCCACTCTTGAAACAGTCACTTTTGTTGCCATATTTAAAGCTGTCTGGCATTAACTTTGCAAGAGAATTTGTGTCTGGCAAATTAATTATAGGTTGTCTGATACCCAAAGAGTAATATCGTGTAATTTTTATGCTTGATAAAATGACGTAAAGATGACTTATAATTTTTAAACAATAAACAAATCTTGAAACACGCACTTCGGTTGCCATATTTAAAGCTGTCTGGCATTAACTTTGCAATCGAATTTGTGTCTGGAAAATTAATTACAGGTTGTCTGATAGCCAAAGAGTGATATCGTGTAATTTTTATGCTTGATAAAATGACGTAAAGATGACTTATAATTTTTAAACAATAAACCACTCTTGAAACAGGCACTTCGGTTGCCATATTTAAAGCTGTCTGGCATTAACTTTGCAACCGAATTTGTGTCTGGCAAATTAATTATATGTTGTCTGATAGCCAAAGATTAATATCTTGTAATTTTTAAGCTTGATAAAATGACGTAAAGATAACTTGTAATTTTTTAACTATAAACCACTCTTGAAACAGGCACTTCGGTTTCCATATTTAATGCCGTCTGGCATTAACTTTGCAACCCAAATTCTGTCTTGCATATTAATTATAGATCGTCTGATAGCCAAAGAGTAAAATGTTATCTATAAATGTGGATCTGGCAGGGTCTTAGAGACATTGGTAACGTATGACAATGATGGATTAATATCGCAAATAGTTAGTATAAAAAAAATGTTACAAACAAAAATCCTGCAAAAATGACGTAATTTTGAAGTTTTTTGAAATGCATAACCCCTTCTGCCACTGATAAACGCAACGTCTCAGGACAGCCAGACCGATAGCAAACGTACTAATCAATAAACTGGAAGAACATATAAAAAAATGAGACTTGATAAAATGACGTAATTTTGAAGTCTTTGACCTGTATAACCCCTTCTGCCACAGTTATACGCAACGTCTCCCGATTGCCAGACCGGTTGCAAACATTTTACACTATAAAAGGGAAGAACATATAAGAAAATGAGCCTTGATAAAATGACGTAATTTTGAAGTTTTTAACCTGCATAACCCCTTCTGCCACAGTTATACGCAACGTCTCCCAACTGCCAGACCGGTAGCAAACGTACTACACCATAAAAGGGAAGAACATATAAAAAAATGAGCCTTGAAAAAATGACGTAATTTTGAAGTTTTTTAACCTGCATAACCCCTTCTACCACAGGTAAACGCAAACGTACTACACCATAAAAGGGAAGAACATATAAAAAAATGAGCCTTGATAAAATGACGTAATTTTGAAGTTTTTCGACCTGCATAACCCCTTCTGCCACTGGTAAATGCAACGTCTCCCGACTGCCAGACTGGTTGAAAACGTACTACACCATAAAAGGGAAGAACATATAAAAAAAATGAGCCTTGATAAAATGACGTGTTTTTTTACGTTGCTAGCTCTTAGACTATTACATTTATGAGGATATTTGATGTATGTTTTTAGAATTATATATATATATATGTTTTGTATTATTAGATCTAATTCCGCGATTTCCTTATCTTATTCTAAATTGCTACTTTATATTCACTAAATCCTTAACCTTAAATAATATCTATCGTTAACTCTGTTAAATTCCCTTTAATTTAATGTTTCACATGTCTAAATTGCTTAAATATTACGCTTTTAGTATTCTTAAATTAAATGTTCCATTTCCGCGCTTTTTTCTTTCTAGAATATTCTTTTAGCTTCCATTTTTACTTTCCTTCGCATTTCTAAGGTTATCCTTTTTCCCTTCAAATTCATCCGCTTGCTCTGTCCACACTTTTTTCATGACGTGATATTCTTAATTATTCATTGGAGCGCGATCTACGCCATATTTGTATTCTTACACTTGAGAAACAAAAAGTTGATACTCGCTGTGTTTCAGCAGAATTCGTCGTATTTCTACTTTGATAACTTCCTCTGGTCGCCGTCTGATATTTTCCATTATCTATAATTTGCTTACCCATAATTAAATACTACTTAGCGATGGCTTGATTAAGGTGAATTGGTGGAATCTGCACCGCCGAAAGCTCTTTCAATAAAATCCTGAGTTAAATTTTGCATTGTCTCAATTATTCCGGAGAAAACTATACTGGATAAATGTGTTACCTGGCCTACCACTCGATGACAGCAACTACTTTCCAATATCCATGTTCATTTACTACGAAACATTCTCTTCTTTAAAATACAAAATTCGTTATATTTGTCGACGAGAATTCAACTCTAACTGTGTTTCTATTATTTTCAACATTGCACTACTGGTAACAAAACAACCAGATATTTCGTTCACTAGTAAAACCTTCCAATGTTAGAATAATCTAACATATATATATATATATATATATATATATATAAAGGAACGTGGCATATTCTACTGATGGCAACATTTAAAAAAATCAATTAAGGGATTATGGTATGAGAAAACTTTAACTGTAACAAAACATTGAAAGAAGTTTGTAAATAACTGAATAACTATCACATGATGCACAGGGTTCGTATACTTTTACTATAATTGTTTACATATTTCCTTCCTCTCCCTTAATCACGTAAAAATGTTATAAGCTCGACGAATTATTAAGCAGTTCTGATTCATATATGTATCTGTTTTAAAGAATAAATATTAAAATGAAATATTTTATAGATTTAGGAATTTGATAAATACGTATGTAACATTTATAGTCAAAACCTGTTATTTGAAAACAAAATGGATTTGATACTTTTTTTCACAGTAATATTTTTAAGTTTTCTATTTTTTTTTAGAAACATTTTAAAATTGTGCAATTTTGCTTTTCAAAAATCGCAGTTAAAAAGAGTAAAAAAAAAAAACTTTTTTTTTTAATCCTTTAGTTACAATTTTCAGTCAAAACCAACATCTTATTTAATACTCTATTCCAAGTCCAATGTAAATGACTTAATTTAAAATTATGCTAGACACATTACCTACTGAAAATATTCCACTATCAGATTTTTATTTAACAAAAATACTTCATATTTACATAAGTACGACAAAGCAGATATTCTTTCCATTACTTCCTGTACTGAATAATAAATCCTAAAGAAGAAAAACAGAAATGAAAATTTTGTTAATATTTTATTATACTTCATTTCTGCCTAAACTTTATTAATTTAATACTTTCATAAGTACACTGCATACAACAGAGATTTATTCATGAAAAATATGATACTTAGAAAAATTTTCCTTCCCGTATACAGTTTTATTATTCTATTAATCTTTCATATTATTTAAAGAAATAAAGATAAAATTTCCTGGGGATAAATTCATAAATATTTATTATATTTAGTAGGCAGGCGAAAATACGCTTTTATTTTTGATCTGCTTGCATTTCTGAAATACATTGTCCTATATTTATGTAAGTATAATTTTTTAATAAGATTTAATTAATGAAGTTTAAAAATAAATAATTTTTTTTATTACAAATATCGTTGTTAAATTTCATTGTGCTCGTTTTTCCGTTTAAAAACGGAACTACAAAAAAACTACTAAAAAATAAATAAATAAATAAATATAACGAAACTGGTAATTTCTACTGATGGAGCAATAAAGAAAATCAATTAAGGTATTATGCTATAAGTAAACTTAACCTATTACAAAACATTAAAAAGAAATTTGTGAATAACTAATTAAGTATCACATGATGCACAGGGTTCTTACAGTTTTACTACAATTTTTTGCAGATTTCCTTCCTCTCATTTATTAACATAAAAATGTTGCAAGTTCGACGATTAAAAGGGGTGACTGCGAATTGTGAGATTAAAAAATTAATTAGAAACTTTTTTTTTATCCGAAATAGTGGTAAAAAGACTCATTAGAAATTCCATATAGTATACCTACTTTGAATGCAAATTTAAATACTTTCATGAAATGCATATTTCGTTTCTATAAGAGGCTGGGATTATATATTTAATTATATCACAAATTATTTTACATTACATTTATAATTTTGGATAATCAGGTAATTCTATTTAAAAATTTAAGAATATCTACAAAGGAATATTAAAGCTATAATGTATATTCTAACAGAAAAATTATTAAGCAGTTCTGATTTACATATGTATCTGTTTTGAAGAATAAATATTAAAATAAAATATTTTGAAGAATAGAAATTTGATAAATAGTTATAAAACATTTATAATCAAAATCTGTTACGTGAAAACAAAATGCATTTAATACTTCTTTTATAATATTTTCAAGTTTTCTATTTTATATATATATATATTTATTTATTTTTGAGACATTTAAAATTGAGCAATTTTGCTTTTCGAAAATCGCAATTGAAAAGAGTACTATATTCAAAATCCGATGCAAATATTTTATTATACTTCATTTCTGCCTAAACTTTATTAATATAATACTTTCAGAAGTTCACTGGATACAACAGTGTTTTATTCATAAAAAAAATATATGACACATAGAAAATTTTGCCTTCCCGTATGCATTTTTATTATTCTATTAATCTTTCATATTATTTAAAGAAATAAATCGAAAATTTCCCGGGGATAAATTGATAAGTATTTATTATATTTAGTAGGCAGGCGAAAATACGCTTTTCTCTTTACTCTGCTTACATTACTGAAATACATTGTGCTATATTTACGAGGGCAGTATGATAAGTACCTGGCCTCGGCCAGAGATGGTGCTACTAGAATTTAAAAAGGGATTTATTTAGCAAAAGTGATCTTTCACATCAAATCTGGTCATTTGCCAAGCCACTAAGTTGTTTAGTTTGTGAGTGGAAGCCATTTGAATAAAACAACTTTGGCAATATTTCAAAAAGGAAAAAAATTGAATATTGAGCAGTGATAAAAAATCCTATTTTTGAAAAAGAAAACAATTGATGAGATTAAAGAGGAACTTACAAAAGTTTATGAGGACAATGAACCTTCGTTACCAACCATAAAATATTGGACAGCTGAATTCAAACGCGCCGTACAAGCATTTTTGATGAAGAACGTCCAAGTCACACAACTGAAGTTACGACATCAGAAACGATTGAAAATATCCATGATATTGTGATAAACGATCAAAGAGTGAAAGTGCACGAGATTGCTGAGTCTGTGGGCGTCTCAATTGAACGGCTGTAAAAATGTTTAACAACAAATTTGGATATGAAAAAGCTTTCCGCAAAATGGGTGCCGCAATTGCTCACTATTGACATTAAACACACTCGTATGCCAGTTTCAAAATAATGTTTGGCTAAGTTAAAGTGAAATCCAAATACTTTTTGGGATCGATTCATAACTGTTAACGAAACATGGATTTATCACTGTACACCAGAAACTAAAGAACAGTCCAAACAGTGGGTTTTTCGTGGCCAACTTGCGCCAAAAAAGGCTAAAGCGACTTTATCTGCAAACAAAGTCATCGCTACAGTAATTTGGGATTCATGCGGCATATTTCTCGTCGATTACTTTGAAAAAGGTAAAACAATTAATGGAGAATATTATTCCAACTTATTGGATAGTTTTCAACTATGTTGTGAAAGAAAAACATCCGCATTTGGCGAAGAAAAAATTATTTTTCATCAAAACAATGCATGCGTGCACACCTGTGTCCTCGCCATGGCAAAATTCTATGAATTAGGATACGAACTGCTTCTGTATCCACCATATTCACCAGATTTAGCCCCTGCGAATATTTCCTGTATCCAAATGTGAAAAAACGGCTCGATGGAAAAAAATTTGGCAATAGCGATGAGGTTATTGCTGAAATAAAAACGCTTATTTTGAAGGGTTGGAGAAATCGTATTTCTTAGAGGGAATAGAAAAAATAGAAAAAAGTTGGGCTAAGCGAATCTAACTAAAAGGAGATTATGTTGAAAAATAAAATACATTTTTGACGTAAAAATGTGATTTTCTTGTCAAGGCCAGGTACTTATCATACAGCCCTCGTATGTGAGTATCACTTTTTAATACGATTTAATAAACGAAGATTAAAAAGAAATAATTTTTTATCATAAATATTTTTGTTAAGTTTCATTGTACTTGTTTTTCCGTTTAAAAACGGAAAACCAGTAAATTAAATACATTTAAACTAAATGAAATTACGTAAATTCATAATTTTATCACCATTCATAAGAAAAGATACCTTTTCATTATTTTCTTTTTACGCGGAACTATTATTAAAATTTAATGTAAAGTTCCCGAAAAAAGGATTTTAAATATAAATGATTTTTTCTTTAATAATTTTTCTTCTTTTTATCTATGTTTTGAAATATACTGCAGACCTTTTTCCAAATTCCCAACATTTTGAAAACGACGAAAGTTTTTTGAAAAAATAGAGAATGTGAATTTTTTTCTCTTCAAACGTTGCATATTCAAAAGTTTTATAAGGCATAAAAATAAAATAATAAAATTTTCGAAAAATTTCCGCTATATTGTAAAGTCGGACGTGCCAATACTAAAATTTTCTTCTATCTCATACATGTTAATACTTCAAAATTCGCTGTGCCAAAATTAAATAACAATGTATTCTCATCATGAGGATTCTAAAAGTTTTTAAAAAGGATTAAGTGCTTTTAAAAAGGTTGTATAAGCGTCCCATTCTCTAAAGAAATCGTTCTAATTCGGCAACCACTCGTTTAGATGTCTGCAACGAAAATTCCGAACCCAAGGAGCATAAAGTAACACCTGTTGCGCTGTTTACACACAAGCCAAAAGGAACTATTTATGTGAAAGTGTAACAGAACATGAAATTTTATTAAATTCCGTAAATTAGTTTTTGGGATACAACTATAGCAAAAATCATGAAAAATGCAGCATAACAGCGCCACCTAATGTATGGTTTACACGAACAGTTAATGAGCACTAACCTATGTCAACGTTTATCTTAATATTAAGTTTGATGAATATCCTTGCATTAGTTCTTGAGGTAGACCTATTTCGGAAATAGTCAAAAATGCTGAATAGTAGCGCCACCTGTTGGGCGATTAAAACCAAAATCTATTCAGCAAAGATATATGTCAACGTCTAACAAAAGAAAATTTGAAGCTTTGTGAAAATCCGTGCATTAATTCTTGAGATAGAGATATTGCTAAAATCAAGAAAAACGCAACACAGCATCGCCATCTATTGGGCGATTTACACATAAATCTAATTAGCACCAATCTATATCAAGATATAGAAATCTGAAATTTCATGAAAGTCCGTGATTAAGTTCTTGAGATAGAACTATTGCAAAAATCGTGAAAAATGCAACATAACAGGGTGCCTCTTGTTTGGCAATTAAACACCAAAAACTAATCAGCTGCAATATATAATAATGTAACTGAATCTAAAGTTGTGTATTAGTTCTTGAGAAAGAGCGGACGAAAAAGTTGTGTCACATACAGTGAGATATACTCACAGACAGACCTTTTATTAAAGACAGTCAAATAGTATTCAGGACCTCCTAAAACGTATATATCCTTCGAAAACCGGCCCTGAAACTCTTTTTACTTTCTTCTATCGGTAGAAGAAAGTAAAAAGAGTTTCAGAGCATATGGTAACAGGATTTCATTATTAATTAAACAAAATTTGTTTCTATATAAGTAATAGCTTTTACTTTGCAAACAAATGCCCATGAAATTTATTATATCGACTAGAGAATATGATAAAGCTTAACAGATTAATCTTATCAGAAAACGTCATAGTAGGAGAGCTGTTGAACATTTTTGAGTAGGTATTTGAGGCACCCTGAAAATTTGTGCAGCACTTCTTTTGTAATGCCTGAATACAAAATCGAATGTCTGGCTGAAGGATCGTGGCCCAAAACCTGTGCCAGACACGCGTCAAGTACCATTTTTTGACACTACCCAAAAAAAGTATTTGAGGCACGCTGAGATTGAAACAGAATAATATTTATACTTAGAAAAAAATATTTTGAAAATGACAGGCACTTTAGTCGGCCCAAAAACTGTGCCAGACACGTGTCAAGTGCCATTTTTTGACTACCCAAAAAAGGTATTTGAGGCACAATAATATTTATGCTTAGAAAAAAATATTTTGAAAATGACAGACACTTTAGTCGGCACAAAAACTGTGCCAGACACGTGTCAAGTGCCATTTTTTGCCTGGCACAGGTTTTGTGCCACGATCCTTCAGCCAGACATTCGATTTTGTATTCAGGCATTACAAAAGAAGTGTTGCACAAATTTTCAGGGTGCCTCAAATACCTTCCCTAAAATGTTTAACAGCTCTTGGACTATCATCAGTCAGATTAGAAAATTAGACAGAAGCATTGCAGATATTAGGATTCAAATTATATAAAATCTAACTACATGGAAGTTCTAAATTATTCAAAAAAGTAAATGTCTAAAATAAGCCCCATTATATTGAAAACTTAATTATGTTTGTTAAAACAATAAAATCGCAGAAAATATATTAATATGAATGTTAAATAGTACAGGGATTATTAAACAAAGTACATGTAATATCTTATTGATTTATTGTCTTAATGTCATATTAATATGACTTGTTACATCGAATTTAATCTTTTGGATTTGGAAATTGTTTTAACATTGTGTATACAAGTGTGGCATATTTCTGGTTATATAGAAGTTTGGTTATATTGATTTTGAGTGATTTTTAAACATATTATATTTGTCTCCCCATTCAACCTGCACTTATAATAACGAGGTTCACAAATAGAATGAGAATTGAACATTGCTTGAAAAAAAAATGTCATGGTTAATATATGTTATTTACCCCTGTATCACCAACTACTCCAACCTCAGTTTAACCTCAAAAACCTCAGTCGAACACTCAAAAGGTATTCATCATTGACCACTTTAGCTTTGGTTATTATCCAAATAGGTTAAAGGTGAATAACACTAGAGCATTGTCCTGGGGTCCTAGACTTTACTAGCTGTTGATGTAAATGGTGAATAGAGGCATTAATAAAATTTAATTGAAATTTCAATGCTAATGATTTAAAATCATATTAGATATAAAAATAAAATAATAATGTTTTTTTTTATTATGTCTTATAGGGTGCCCCTTTTTTGTTATATATTATTTTTAAATGAAGTCAAGATTTTGAGATGGAAAAGAAAACGATGCTGAGGTTTCATTCCATGTCAACCAACTTAAGGATGTCCTTTCTTGACAATCTTCAACATGACGTAATCGCTGGAGAACTTACATTCAGATAAACATCTTCAAACTGACAGAGTCCTATGTAGTATGGTTGGAGCACCAGTAGTGCTTCTATAAAATTCACTTTTCCGCACAAAGGTAAACACAAATAAATCACAATGCTTGCATTTCACTACTCATGGTTGAAGAAACTTTGCATATTGAAAACTTGTATCTTAGTTCAACACTTTGTATTGACAACCTAATGACAATATTATATATCATAATGCTATACATTCATCACTACATTACCTCAAACTAGGCTATACATTGAAAAGCTGCTACATCCCCATTTAATTCTTTATGTCTTATAATAGAGTTATTCAAGGCTTGTTCAGTCTGGTTAAATATTTATTAATTTATTCATCTTTGAATCACCTCAAAAATTAAATTGATAAATTAAACACCATTTTCAGATACCTGTATCTCAAAAAAGCATTTCTCATTTGATTATTGTTAGTACCACTAGAAAGTGCACATTCCAAGTTACAAGAAAACTTTTGTTTGTTTTATTTTGGCACTCTTCCGTTTAAGGTAAAAAGTAAGGTTTAAAACTCCTACGAGATATTTTCAATCATAACACTTGTTATGTAAAATGCATATAAGTAACTCTTAAACAGATAAAATTGATATCTAGAATTATAAGACAAATGTCTATTTCTTATAAAATGACTATGGCACTATCATAATAGACTAACTGCAGCCTCCGGGTGACGAAATTTGGAAAAGTTAACACGTCAAAAGGTTAGAATTAACTCTATTCCAAACACTGCACGGCATAGTGAAAAAAAAATTAATAAACCGTTCAACGTCCTTGATTAAGTATGAAATGGCGTACAAAAATTTATGTAATTAATTAAATGTACAAAATGTATGTATTAATTATGTGTACAAAATATTTTATTCAAATCCCAGAAATGTTCATTTTTCGATAATCAATCACCGGATTAAATACGTCACTAATCCTTTTTTAAAAGTGTGGCATTAAAATGTAGATAAATATTTATAAATTAAACTAGCATATCTAATAAAGTTACAATTTATTTTTAAATGAAACAGAAATTAATTATGCGCAATCTGTCCACAATCAGCATCAACACTGTAAAAAAAGATCTTTATTTTATAACAAAAAGTCCTGACTCCCAGGCTGCGAACAGAGTTGCTGTAAACTTTACTAGCTGCTGTATTTAAGAGTGTTGTAAAATTTCTGAAATCTGGGGAAAATCGCATTGCTATTGGCTGCGCTATGCACGTGACAAAAATAATTGGATTTTTGCTTCACTTAATGCTTTAATTTACTTTCACATCATCGGTGCTTGAATTCGATTTCACAGCATCGCTGTTTGAAAAATTACAACATAAAATACAGAAAAAAATACTGTATTTTACAACAAAATGAGCTGGCACCCCGGCTGCTAACACAAAGGTTGCTGTAAAATTTACAAGTTGCAGTCTTTAAGAGAGTTCTGCAAAATGTCTCCAGTCTGGTGATATTCGCGTTGAAATTGTGTGCGTGATGCAAGTGACGGAAGTAATTCGATTTTTACAATACTTGTTGCTTGAATTCGCTTTCACAGGGTGAAGATGTTCTGTTGCCGTATAGCTATTCTAGATATTGGAAATAGTACATATCCCGTATTATGGGCTGGAGTTAGGCCGTGTAAACTGAGTGGAGACATCGTGCATGAACAAGAAGTTTTATTTTCAGTTTTTAACACCAGGATCCAATTCAGCAATTCGTCGAGCGAATATCCGACCGCAAGCGGCCGGTGGCTGGAGAGGAGAGGATAGTTTTTACATTTGTATGTTGCCAGTACAACACAGTCAAGAGAGGAGTGATCAAAATTGCATTTTCCCCAAATGATCAATTGTTGGCAGGACTACATATACATTTTCGCCAATTACGAAATAGCGAAATGCTATATGGCGAGATACAATATACGAATGCCCTATGGTGAGATTAAACTGAGTGATTGAAATTGGTCAGATTCGTTAATTATAACACAATGATATCCGTCAAATGAGTAATATGAATATTCGACGCCAAATAATACGCAGGGAATTTATGGTGCGGAAAACACAATACAACATTCTACAGGGGGTTTGCCAAAAGTCTCATGGGATTGAAACGCCGAAAAAGCGAATTTTGATAAAATAAAACAATTTAAAGACAGAGTACCAATAATGAAATGACTGATATATTGCATCTGAAGTAACGGTCGTTAAAAATGTAGAATCACAGAGCGAGAATATCCGACCACAAGCGGCCGGTGGCTGGAGAGGAGAGCATAGTTTTCACATTTATATGTTGTCAGTACAACAGTAAAGAGAGGAATGATACAAATTACATTTTCTCCAAATGATCCAGTGTTGGCACGACTACATATACATTTTCGCCAATTGCGTATGCTATACGGCAAGAATAATTTGAGTGAAGGCATGTGGTCAGATTCGTTAATTATAACACAATGAGAGGCGTCAAAAGAATAATATGAATTATTTCCCGCCAAATGATACGCGGGGAATTTATGGTGCGGAAACCACACGACAACATTCTACAGGGGGGTTGGCAAAAGTTGCATGGGGTGGAAACACCAAAAAAGCGAAAGTTAATAAAATAAATTAAATTAAAGACAGAGTGCCAATAATGAAAGGACTAATATATTGCATCTGGAGTAACGTTTGCTAAAAGTGTAGAAGTAATGTGTCTAACTAATTTCTGCAAAGCATCAAAAATAAGGTACTAGCATGAAATCTGAAAAGCGGAAAAGGATATTATTTCTTTTATTTTAAATGTAGAGCGCTGCGGTTAAAAAATTAGAAAGAGTGAGAAATGACTGCTTGATTTTATGAACGGAAAATAGCGTTACAAACTAAAATGTATCCAAATGCAGACAGATAATTAAAGTTAAGAATTTAGAAAAGACATAATTTTAAAGGGGGGGGGAACTATTGACTTTAATATGTCAAGGCCTTCACACACCGTATCCGTGCTTAAATTCGATTTCACAGCATCGATGTTTGAAAAATTACGTCCTATAGTGAAGAAGAAATCACAACATTTTTTTACAGTAATCCTATTTGTATTCTTGACAGTGCATATGAATTAATTTTTATAAATTACTTTTATACTTCATCGAATATATTGCAATATACACTTTCAAATATTTAGCTTTAGCGTTTAATTAAAATAAAGTAAAAGATTCTTTGCAAAGAGCAGGAAATGAAAATTTCTAATCTATCTGAAAACTGATAACAAATAGTTAAACTAAAAAGAAAAACTGGAACTAATTTTAGCAATTTCAGTTTAATTTCAAGTATATGCCTTACTGAAACTTTACTTAGTTAGGTTTTATTTCTCTATGAAAATTACAGAACTGAGAGAGAAGAAATCTTATGCTAAATGAGAGATTTCGTTCAACTAATGTTACTTAAACTGGAGAAATGTTTAAAATTAAATATTTTTTTCTCTATTTGCTCAAAGGCGCAAAGATTTCTTATAGATTTAATTCTTTCAGATTATAGAGACTGATTTTTCTAAGAGTTTTGAGGATTGTTTAAATGCTTTTTTAAGGAGGTGTACTACTATTAAATTTTCAATATTTTAGAATTATTGGGATGGGAAAATGTGAAAGACAATATTCCGTTAATTAGTTCGGAAAGAGCTGTAACATAGTAGGAAAGATTGCATGAAACATATGCGTAATTCATAGATTCTTTGAATCTTAAAAATTAATTTTTCAGCACATTATGTCTATTTTAATATGTGTTTTTAAAGAAAAATAAGCTGTAATTAGATTATCAATTTCATTTATTAAAATATATTGGAAATGAATTGAAATGGATGAATTTGCAGTCTATTTAAAAAAAAAAAAATTATACACATTTACATATTTCCCTTTTTTATCAAGGCTTGTCTGAAATCATGTTTTGCATCATCTAAATTGTATAAAAAAGAATAATTTATAATAAAAGTTTTTCTCTGTACTTGATGGACTTTTTATTCACACTTTGATATCAATTTACAAAAAGGCTGATGTTTTAAGACTGTTGGAAGTATTGAATATGCGTTTATATTTCTAATCTAAAAGCAATCATTATTACGTAATGAAGATAAAGTGACTTTTGGAGCATTCAAAGATAAAAGTTTTCTTTGAGACGCCATGAACTTTTTTTCATTAGATGTATATTTTTGTTCATAACTAGCGTAATTACAGGAATATCTTAGCGCGGTTTCTTTTAAAATGTTTAGATATACTGCATTTTACATATATAAAATAGTTTTCGCGAAATTTTTAAACATTATTAAGAAAATACTTTTTCGTAAATGGTACACAAAATGAAAATTTTTAACATGTCTAATAAAAAAAATAATAAAACTTTTAGAGAAACTTAAGAACTATTTTTATATGTATAAAAAAAATTTAAATGTCGATGTTTGTAGTTTATTTAAAACGAATGCTCATTTGACGGTCAAAAATTATTTCAAATTACTTCAATTCTTCATCTTTTATAATAACTTAGAATGTTGCTTTAAAAAAGGGTTACTTTTGTTGTCTGCTTTTTAATGTATTTCCCAAATATTACTTTATTTATAAAATACTAGTAAATGTATTTTGCAATTTTGTTATCATTTTATTAACTTAAAGCTTTGGTGAAAATATGTATTTTGCAATTTTGTTATCATTTTATTAACTTAAAGCTTTGGTGAACATATGTGTTTTCAAGAAAGAACACATTTTATGAAAATGTACAGAGATATCTAAAAATCACAAAGCCCCACAAGTGGTTCTGCTCACGAAGCTTGTAGACGGGAGGTGCTGAGTTCGAACACAATCGCTCCCGCCGGCCTAACCGTTGGGAGTTTTCGTGGTTTTCTTCGAACGTTGGATTTCCATGCGGGTTAGGTTCCCTTAGAAAGACCCCCCACGGAGGTCACTCCCCCATCGGGCCTATATTCCTAGAGTAGATAATCGGCCGTCAAAAAACCCAATCCAACCCAAACCTAAAAGTCGCAATAAAGTAAAATTTCACGAAATCGAAAAATATTAACGCAAAAACAAAAGAGTTTTCAATAAATATACAGAAGGACAGAGGGAAATTTACCTCTGTCTTGGCACTTTTGACAGTTATTATCATTAATTGCATATATCAAATTGAACATTTGCAACCTTACACTACATTATGTTAACACAATCATTCTAATTGGTAAATAAATCATATGAGATGTAAATTTCCAACTTGGCGAGATATGTCCATACGAGGATTCAAACTAGGGATCTCTTGGCGGACACATCCCAGGTTCAAATCCTAGTCCGGACATTTTTAGCCCAGTTGGAAATTTACATTTCATATTTGTACTCTTATACATGTTAGGAACTGTGCTCTAGAAACTGCTGACAAAATCAAAAAGCTATTTTCTTAAAGTGAATGTTATTGTTCTGGATAAACAAATAATGGTTATTAAAGACATCCCACATTCTGGTTATTTATTTGGAAACCACATATTGGTACAGTTTATACTTTTCGACTAATTATTTTCTAGACTTTCAAATATAATTTTAAAGTTTTTATGAATTCCGTTTGTCTGTATGTCTCTCTGCCGTCTGTCTCTGCTCCAACTTGCGTAAATATAGTTGGATAGCCATAAATTTGATCTATGTTATTTATATTCACTATAGGATGTTCAGTACTGACAATTAAGTATGTAGCAGTTGTAGTACCTTTACAGGGACATTCAAAAGAATTCTGTTACATTACTGCTTGTGAGGGAAGATCGTTTGCGGTGGTCTTTAATAATGTTTATCAATTCAAAACCCATATAAATTTATATATATCTTTGAAGTACACAGCAAGATGCTTAATATGGAATGTGGTATACACAGCAGGTATCGTTCATTTGCAATGACACTCAGAACAATTTCGCTACATTACGGTCTATGGGAAAAAATCAGTGCTGTGTAATTTATTCACGTTACACTATTCCAAACACATTGAAATTGATATATATCTCACAGGTGCACTGCAAGGTATTTACTATAGAATAAAGTTACGTAGCAATCATCGTTCATATACTGGAACACACAGAATACTTTGTTTACAGTTTTCTATTGAACAATAATTGTTCGAAGTGCGTTTTCAGTTGTGGTAAGAGTTTTGATTTTTTTTCATATTAATTACTGTTTATAAATTCTATAGATAATAATACATGACTGCATAAAACATCTAAAGTAAATTACCGTTGATTGCTGTAAATTTAAGAAGGGGAATTTTCAATTGTATTATGCGTTTTACAAATGATTGATTTAGACATCCTTTTTCACCTTATTAAACTGTGAAATTTTATTATAGTATTCGAATTTGGTTGGAAAGTTTTTAATCTACACTAATATTATAAACATGTAATGTTTGTTTGTTTGTTTGTAGTAGGTAATCTCTGGAACTATTGAATTTATTTCAAAAGTAATGGTATCAAAATGATGGTGTTAGTCCATGTTCGAACATAGGTTACATCTTATGTCAAAGCCGATACCCCAAAGGGGGTGCAGGAGTAAATAAGTTCTAAAAATGCGATTTTTGTGTTACTGAAAAGCCTAGAAACATGAAATTTGGATTGGTAGTTATTTATAAGATATAAAAGATCTCTAAGTACTTTTCTTTAAAAAATCAAAATTTGAAAGGGTTAAAAGGCGCAAAAAAAGTTCTAAAAAACGTTATAAATGGAGATCTCTACGCAATCTCAGGAAGTACCTAACCTATTTCAAAAATAATAGTGTCAAAATGATGGTGACAGCCTTTGCTCCAAAATAGGCTATATCTTATCTCGGTGCTACTATCCAAAAAGAGATGCAGAAGCAAAAAAAATTCTAAAATGTGACTTTTATGTTACTGATGGACGTAGAAACATGCAATTTGGCATGGTAGCCACTTAAAAGGTATTAATGATCTCTAAGAACATTTCTTTCAAAAATCGAAATTTAAAACAGGTGATAATGCGCATAAAAGCGTTCTAAGAAACGTTATAAATGGTGATTTCTACGCAATCTCCGAAAGTATCGAACCGATTTCAAAAGTAATGATATCAAAATGGTGGTGTAAGTCACTGTTCCAATATAGGCTATATCTTATGTCCATGCCACTACCTCAAAGGGGGTGCAGAAGCAAAAAATGTTCTAAAAATGCGATTTTTGTGTTGCTGAAAAGTCTTGAAACAGGAAATTTGGATTGGTAGTTATTTATAAGATATAAAATATCTCTAAACACTTTTCTTTAAAAAATAAAAATTTGAAAGGGGTGAAAAGGCGCAAAAAACAGTTCTAAAAAACGTTCTAAATGGAGATCTCTACGCAATCTCAGGAAGTACCTAACCTATTTCAAAAATAATAGTGTCAAAATGATGGTGACAGCCCTTGCTCTAAAATAGGCTATATTTTATGTCGGTGCTACTATCCAAAAAGAGATCAGAAGCAAAAAAATTCTAAAATGCGACTTTTATCTTACTGATGGACCTAGAAACTTGAAAGGGTCTATCCGGATAAGCATAGCAAAATGGCCCCCATGGCCGATGCTTGAAATAACATTTGGGGTAATAAGGCTCACCACGGATGAGCGTACACAAGGGGGGGGGCTGATGGGGCTATAGCCCCCCCCCCCCCCCGAAATTTTCGAAAGTGATATGAAAAAGTGCTGCTTTTTCTTCTTTCTTTTTTGGAAAAAAATTCAATTTTTTTCAATCATATAGCAGACTAGCCATTTTCATAAGTCCCATATTAGTCCACATTGACAACAAAGAAGAGAAAGGGGCAGGCGGGGTTACAGACTTCCCCCCCTCCTCCGAAATAGTCGAAAAATTAAATGAAAAAGCAATTTTTTTCTTACTTTTTTAAGGTAAATCTGTAATTTTTTTCTTCTGTCATATAGCAAAATAGACATTCTCCTTAACACCATATCAGTCCACATTGACATCACAGCATACCCAAAGATGGGGAGGGGATTGGTGGAATTTCTCCCCCTCCTCTCGAAATAGTCCAAAATGAAATGATAAAATAGTGCTGATTTTTTTCTACCTGTTTAAGATAAATTTGCATTTTTTTTTTTACTATCGTTCAACAGACTAAGCGCTTCCTTCGCATAATTCCATAGTAGTCCATATTGACACCAAAGAGGAGAAAGGGGGCTGACGGGATTACAACCCTCCCCCTCCCCCTCCAAAACCAGAAATAGTCGAAAAATTAAATTAAAAAAAGTGTTTTTTCCTTACTTTTTTAAGATAAATCTGTAATTTTTTCTTCTGTCATACAGCAAAATAGCCATTCTCGTTATCTTCATATTAGTCCACATTGGTATCACAACACACCCAAAGATGGGGAGGGGGCTGTTGGAATTACAGCCCTCCTCCTCTCAAATTAGTACAAAATGAAATGAAAAAATAGTGCTGAATTTTTTTTTCTGTCTGTTTGAGATAAATTTGCATTTTCTCCCCTATCATTCAACAGACTAGCCGTTCCCTTCTCTGTAGTTCCATATTAGTGTACAGTGATACCACTTTATACCCAAAAAGGTAGAAGGGGGCTAACGGGGTTACAGCCCTCTCCCCAAAAAGTCGAACATGAAATGAAAAAGTGCTGATATTTTTCTTTTTGTTTGAGATAAATTTGTATTTCCCCCCTATCATTCAACAGACTGGCCGCTCTCTTCTCTTTAGTTCCATACTTGTGCACAGTGGGCCCACATTATACCAAAAGAGGTGAAAGGGGCTAATGGGGTGCCCCCTTCCTTAATAGTCGAAAATGAAATGAAAAAAAGGCTGATTTTTTTCTTCTTATTTCAAATAAATTTGTAATTTTTCTTCTGCCATACAGCGAAATAGCCATTCTCGTTAAATCCATATTAGTCCACATTGACATCACAGCATACTGAAAGAAGGGGAGGCGGCTGATGAGCTTACAGCCCCGTCCTCCCGAAATAGTCGAAAAAAATATTGCTTTTTTTCTTTCTGTTTGAGATAAATTTACATTTTTTTCTCCGATTATTCAACAGACTAGCCACACTCTTCTGTTTAGTTCCATATTAGTGCACAGTGACACCACATTATACCCAAAGAAGTAGGAAGGGGGTGATGGGCTTACAGACCTCTCCCAAAATAGTTGAAAATGAAATAAAAAAAGTGGTGATTTTTTTTCTTTTTGTTTGAGATTAATTTGTACTGCAATTGTTTTCTGCAATACAACGAACTAGACTTTCTGGCTAGTCTCATATCAGCGCACAGTTACACCACTGTATACCCAATGAGGGGAAGGAGGCTGATGGGTTTTATAGGGCCCCCTTCTGAAGTAATCATAAATGAAAAAAAAACTCTTTTTTTTTCTTTCTTTTGAGATAAATTTAAATATTTTTTGTGCGACGCAGCTATTCTGATTAATCCCATATACTAGTGCACAATGATACCCCAGCATACACCCAAAGGAGTTTATGGCGACGGGGGTTATGAGGTTAAAGCTCCATTCCACCTCCGAAGAAATCGCAGTGAAATGAAAAAAGGGCTGATTTTCCTTCTTTTTCAGATAAATTTGTTTTATTTTCTGGCATGCCACGAAATTGATTTTCGTGTTAGTCCAAAATCCTCCTCAGTCCTGCGACCAAATTTACTTGAAACCACAAAATCAATTTTCAAATGACTGAAAAATACCCCATGTCTGTTTTACGAGATAAATGAAAGCGTTTATGGTCAGTTCAAGAGAACTACAAGTAAATTCGACAAATCTAAAAGTAGTTTAATTTAAGGAGATTTTTAATTAATCTCATATTCGGCACCAAGATTGTCAGTGCGGAAGTATGTTAATGCACAGTAACACTACAGCTAATCACAAGTCGATTTCGTGTAAATCGGAAAACCGGGGATGCGGAAGAGTGACTGTACAAGTAGCTTATTAACTTTCATTTTTCTGTCGCATCTCCATGCCAAAAATTTGTGTTTTTTCCACGGTTTTATGACAAAATTTGCATTCCCTCAGCAGTCCTTTGAAAAAATTTGCTTTTTCTGCGGCTTTTTGCCGAAATTCTCGGGTTTTTTGCACACTCCTTCGTCGAAATTTGCGTTTTTTTCCACGGATCTGTGACGAAAATTGCGTTTTTTTTTCGTGATCATGTCGAAATTTGTGTTTTTTCTGCGTTTTTCGCGGATTTTTGCCGAAATTTGTTTTTTTTTTCGTGGCTTTTTTGACGAAATTCGCGTTTATTTCTCGTCATTTTGATGAAACTCGCTTTTCTTCTGCGGCTATTTGACGAAATTTGCGTTTTCTTTAAGGAAAGTAGCTTTTTTTCCGCCGTCTTTTAACAAAATCCACGTTTTTCTGTGGCTCTTCTTTGTGATCCTACTTTTTCTTTTTTTGCGATCCTTTGACGCATTTCGCATTTTTTCCGTTTCCCTTTGACGGAATGCGTGTATTTTTAGCAATGCTTTGTCGAAATTTGCGCCTTTTCTGCAGCCATTTGACGAAATTCGCGTTTTTTCCGAGGTCATTTGCAGTAATAAGAGTTTTTTTTTTTTTTATGCAATCCTTCGTCGAAATTTGCGTTTTTTTCTCGTCTTCTTGATGAAATTCACGTTTTTTCGTGACCCTTTACTAAATTAGCATTTTTTTCACAGCCCTTTGACGGAATGCGTGTTTTAAGCGATCTTCTTTTCGAAATTCTCGTTTTTCCCGCGACCTTTTGATAAAATTCGCGTTTCTTCGGCGGCCCTTTGACAACATTTTTTTTTTTAGATCTTTTGTCGAATATGTCTTTTTCCCGCGGCTTTTTGACGAAATTCACGTTTTTCTGTGGCCCTTCTTTGTTAGGGGCATCCCACACTGAGACGACAAGCGACATGAAGCCGAAACATGTAGCGCATAAACCGGTCGAAACAAAGGACGAAGTTGTTTCAAACCTGTTTTAAACCAGTTTTTCCAGCGAATTCAAGCGACATGTCTTATGTGTCGCCTTAGTGTGGGATGCGCCTTATTCTGCTTTTTCTTCCTTTTCCGATCCTTTAACGAAATTCGCGTTTTTTCTGCTTCCCTTTGACGGAATGCGTGTTTTTTTAGCGATCATTTGTCGAAATTTACGTTTTTTTGGGGGGGGCCCTTTGACGAAATTCGCGTTTTTTCTGTGGTCATTTGCTGAAATTAGCGTTTTTTCATGTAACCCTTCGTCGAAATTTGCTTTTTGCCGAAACTTGCACTTTTTTCTCTTCTTTTTGGTGAAATTTGCGTTTATCTCTGTCCCTTTGACGAAATTCGCGCTTTTTCAGCTTTCTTTTGAAGGAATGCGTGTTATTTTAGCGATTCTTTGTCCAAATTTGCATTTTTTCTGCAGCCCTCTGACGAAATTTGCGTTTTTTCGGAGGTCATTTACCAAAATTCGCATTATTTTTACGCAATTCTTCGTCGAAATCTGCGGATTTTTCACGAAATTAGCTTTTTTTTCGCAGCCCTTTGACGGAATGCGTGTTTTAAGAGATCTTTTTTTCGAAATTAGCGTTTTTTTCCACGACTGTTTGATGAAATTTGCGTTTATTCTGCGGCTTTTTGACGAAATTCGCGTTTTTTCTGTGGTCATTTGCCGAAATTTCCTTTTTTAGACAATCCTTCGTCGAAATTTACGTTTTTTTCCGTGGTTTTTGACGAACTTTGCCTTTTTTCTCGTCTTTATGATGACATTTGCGTTTTTCTGCGGCCTTTTGACGAAATTCACGTTTTTTCTGTGTCCCTTTGACTAAATTCGCATTTTTCCGCTTTCCTTTGACTAAATTCGCATTTTTCCGCTTTCATTTGACGGAATGCGTATTTTTTAGCGATCCTTTATCGAAATTTGCGCTTTTTCTGCGGCCCTTTGACAAAATTCGCGTTTTTTTCTGTGGTCATTTGACGAAATTCGCGCTTTTTCCCGCGGCTTTTTGACAAAATTAGCGCTTTTCTCGTCTTTTTGATGAAATTGGCGCTTTTCTTCGCTCTTTTGACGAAATTTACGTTTTTCCTGTTTCCTTTGACGAAATAATCTTTTATGCGATCCTTTACGAAATTAGCTTTATTTCGCAGCCCTTTGATGGAATGCGTGTTTTTAGCGATCTTTTTTCGAAATTCACATTTTTTCTGCGGCCTTATGACGAAATTCGGGGGTTTTCTGTGCTCACTTGACGAAATTAGCGATTCCTCCGCGAGCATTTGACGTAATTCGCGTTTTCTTCCTGATCATTTGACGAAATTTGACTTTTTTTTTGCAATCCTTTGACAAACTTTGCCTTTTATCCGTGGCCTTATGACAAAATTTCGTTTATTTCCTTTTCGGATCCTTTAAAAAAATTCGAGATTTTTATTCTGCGAACGATTGATGAAATCGTTTTTTTTTTTTCGGTGACCATGTCAAAAATCGCGATATTTTTTAAGTCTGAATTTTCGGAAAATTGGGAACAAAGTCACCCCTGTCCCTCCCCCTCTCCCCCCGCCCCCTGGCTACGGCCTTATTGGCAAAAATGATTTCTGTTTATAACACAATTCAACGTGTTTCGTAAGATTTAGAACATTATGGAAATTTAAGTCAACCCCCCCCCTCCCCCCGAAATAAAATCCTGGGTATGCCACTGTCACCACGAGAATGAAATATAGGGTGGTTTTTAGCCCCTGACCTTGAACTATCCTTGAGATAATGGGGGAAGTATGCGCTATTTTTCAAATAAGTTTTTCTCAAAAAGATCAAAAGTAAAAAAAAAAAAAAATGAAACCAACGCCAAATATTGAAGAATATATCACTTCATATTATATATTTTTTCACATAGAAAATTTAACATAGAAAAAAAAAATATTTTTTTAAAAATTATTAATGTAGTAATTTTATATTTACACCAACTAAAAAATTACAGAATAATACGAAATATACGTACTTTTAAGAAAATTAAAATCGAAGATGCGCTTTTTGAGTTATAACAAAAATAATGCTAGCAGCTTGCTAAAATATTCATAACTTCCCCTGTTTATATTTGAAGAAATACGCTGATGTCAATGCATTGGTTGTATCGTGTCATTTCCACTCGGCAGGATGCGCATTGCGCCAAAATAAGAGAATATTTCCATACATACCACTTCTCTATAGGTTTGTTTTGCGTTTGTAAACATTCTGTTATTTTGGCGTACCACGCATCCTTCTCGCGTAATAATAGCAAGTCGGAGGTCTAGTCGATTGTGCAGTTGAAGATGAACAGGAGCTGTAAGTATATAAGTTTATCAATTTTTTGGCAATGTCGGACCCCCTCCCAACTTTCCGATATCATACTTTATCATTCTTTCACCCCCTATCGCTAATAATATCGTTATCAGTGTCTAAAAATACTTTTTATTTTTACATTTATTTTTTATTTTTATACGTTTGCAATGGTATACAGATATGGTTGTACATTTTTTATTCGCGTATTTCACTGATTTAATTCGCGTATTTCACTGATTAGAACAATCGTCCTTCGCAGCTCAACTAAAGCGCAGTGTTCAAATTATAATCCTGATCAACACTATTTACTTCAAGATGGCGTCAGTTATAGTCATAAATATGTTCTATGTATGATAAATAAGTCATTCCCTACGTAACAAGACGTCTTAAATTGACACCAAGCGTCGAACTAATATGCTTTCGTTCTTATAGAGAAAACAATGTAGACGATATCTATAGTAGATATCGTCTGCAAACTTTTATCAAACATTTTTACTACTTCTATAACTATCTGGCAGTAGTCAGGAATTTTTTCCAGTTTATAGCTTGAAAATAAATTTGTTATTAAAAGATAAGGATCTCCACTCTGTTTATTTTTAAAATGGCGATGAGATTACTTCGAAAGAGACGCAATAAATTTTGGCCAATAAATTGATACCTTTTGTTTTATGCCACCATTCCTAGTACTTTTTCTTCACAATAGTACATGCTAAACTAATAAAAAAATACTTTTACAATACTTTTCTAGTAAAAAAGTGTAAATGTCTCTGTAATATTCATTTGCCTTTGATCAAAATTATAAGTAATGTTTTTGCACACTGCTCTTTTAGAAATATGAAAACTTTGCTCAGTTGAAATGGCCATATGATAGTCGTAGATATGCATGTACACTTTGAAAAAAGATGTTTTTTAAAGTATAATGAAAACCACTACTGAAATTATCCAATTACTAAAACAGAATTTTAATGTTGTGTTAAAGATGCGTTCGCCTTTAGAAGGCGTTTTATAGTTAACCCTTTGTATCACCGTGTTGCAGATCTGCAACATACCCAAAACGTCATTGTTATTTCAATAGTAAACTTCAGAAGACGATTTTGTTGATTGTTGTTAATCTATTATACTATTATTAACATAATCATTTCATTAAATCCGCAACAGATGGCGATACTGATTTTTTTTTCGTGCCAAAGTTTGATTTATCGCTTGATGTGATTTTTGCTGAATTAAGCTTTGAAATAGTGGCGTTAAAAAAGTCTGCAGACGTCTACAAGTATTCTGTTTACAAAGATAAGTTTAAATTCTTTATTTAAAGACCATTTTCGAGCTAGAAAGTTTATAATATGTATAAGATCAACGTAAACTTTTGTTTCTTGCAAATCTGCAGAACGCGCCATGTCTTTCTTTGTAATGGATTTTTTAAAATATCGAAAGAGCATCGAAAATTTCTTCTAATGGTTATTTAAGTTGAATTTCTTTTCGAAGAGCAATATTATTGAGAAGGGGAAACATTAGTCTGTTTTTATATTATTTAATTGCTACAGGGTAAGTTAGGGATCCACCCCCTCTGTAAAATTAATACTAAGTCCAAAGCTATCAAAAAAGGGAAAGTTCCCGTAGAAAAAAAGAATTCAATAGAAAAAGCATAGTGCGCCTACTCAACATATTCCACCAAAACAAGTTCGCCTAGACGAAATTGGGTGCCGGCCATATTAGGAAGAAAAAATAAAACGTTGTAAATACACCGATTTTAAAGGCTTTACTCAAACTGATTGTGAGAAATATGGTGTGAGACTTTGCTACAACCAAACTAACAATTGTTTCGAAAATTTTCATGTAAATGAAAATTTTAATTATGTCCAGTTTTTTTGCCACTTGACACGATGTTGCAGATATGCAACAAACCCATTTTTCCTAATAAAATTTTACTTTTCTGTTCTGAATTTTTTTAATTATTTTTTCCATGCTTAAAATGATGTATTTTAATATCTGTGTAAGAATTTTTCAAATCGGAGTTGTTGAATTACAAAGGGTTAACATACATGCTTACTAAATGAGTTTACAAAATTATGTTCTATGTTTGAGTGTAATGATTAGTCGTCCAAATACTATATGAAAATCTTGAAAAAATATTAAGTGTTATCGCAGAATTGAATTTCCAAATACTATAACAGTTACGGGATTTTTTGATTTACTTAATAAATAAAGACAATACTTAATTACTTTTACTAATTTACTAATTTAGTATACTACACTTGTAGATTTTTATGACTTTTATGCTTATTTAGGACGAATATCAGCATACAGCGACATAAAACAAAATCGCCTTTGAATTGACCTTTTAATACTTCGATACCAATGACTGGTCTGAATTTTGTAGCGGTAAACAATAGTTTATATTTCTTTAAATGAAAAGGGGTTTTTTATATATTCAACATGATTTACTAAATCTTAGTTAATTCGCATTACTTGTAAAACGAGTATTTACGAATATTTTAAAAATGAAATCAAATACTTTTTATATTCAAACAAAGGTAAAACTTATTCATAAGTTATTTTCTTATTGATAGTTATTAAACTCAGAATAATTTAATTTTTAATAAATTCTCGCTATTAGATAAAATAAATTACCCAGATACAAAGGCTTACGTGCATAGATTATACTACAATAAGGATAGGGTAACTCTAGGATAGATGGCCATAGAGGAGAAATGACCAGTCTAAATATCTCCAAAACTTGATCATAGAGTGCAATATAAATATTGTTCGTATGAAACAGTTCAACGAGTTTATTTATTGCGACGTGCAGTTGTGTTTTTCGATTACAAAATTTAGTGCAATTTTAATCTAAATTAAATAGGTGGTTGATTTTTTTTTTTTTGACTTAGGTATCTGAATGTTTTGCAGTACGTACGTTATATATATTTTTCACTATATGGACTTTTAAGGCACATATATAATCTAATCTTTATTTCTAAGACTAAAACAAAAACGTACATTGGCTATTTGTGCTTTAAATTGGAAGACCATCAGTCTTCAATCAGTAGAGATGGCCATATGAAATCGAGGAGAGATGGCCACCTTTAATCAATATTTCAAAATTATACTTAGTGATGATTTTAAATAAATATAATTAAATTTAAAATAAATATATAGCGCTTACGTTTATAAATATATTAATTGATTTAATTATTTAAATTTTAACTAATATAAATATTTTAATAGTAATAATAATAATATAATGAGACCTAACGATTTATTTGTTTCAGAAAATACTGAAAAACGTCGGAAACTTTCATAACAGAAACTGATAAAGTTGATAAATAAACTAAATTAACTTAATAAATCTACAATTAACGCGAGAAAAAAACACGACAATTTCATTAGCGAAGAAAACAAAATACATTTAAATTATCAGATTCTACAGATTCCAAGTAAATAGAATTGGATTAGGATCACTGTGTTCGTTCTGCAAAACAATACAATATCACATTCAAAAAGAATGTCTGGATACAATGCATAAGGTACCTGAAGTGGTTCCATGAAACGTGTACAAATTATCAAGACCCTTGCCAAGCATGTGATAAGATTTTACGAAATGTGATGTATTGAAATTATACTTCAAGTTTTGTTTATCCGAGTTTTTTTTTACTCATTTTCCGTCATACAACTGTATCTTTACAAATTATTATACGTTTTTCATGATTAACTATATGAAATGAGTTTTTTTTTTTTTTTTTTTTTTTTTTTTTTTTTTTTTTTTTTTTTTGCTATTAAAATTAACTTTACCTTTCTTGTATTAGATGGCCATCTCTCTTCGGCTTTAACGAGAGATGGACATCTGCCATTTAAATTTCAACTTTGTTTAACACTTTTTGTCTTCAATATTTAATTATTTTTTTCATAAAATATTATGAGTATATGTATAAGAATTTTAAATATGCATCAATATTTTTTGTATTTGCATTCTAAGAATTTTTATTTCAATCTTTAAAAACTATGGCCATCTATCCGAGAGTTACCCTATTTGTATTATGATGTTTATAGGATTAAAACATTCCTTTATTGTATGTGTTGCAAAAGTATCTGTCAGAACTTTATTAAGGGGTTTCAGGACTCTTAAAGCTTCAGTTCTTTCAATTTTTTTTATTATTTATATGTTAAACTCCTATCTTTTCAGAACATTTTGATATAATTATTTCCATGAATTCCCATTAGAAGAGACGTTTTTGCTTTTAGAATTACACCCGCTTAATAGCTGAAGCGGCGTTTCTAAAACTTTGAAGTAATTTTTCTCCAAATGACGTTTTTGGGCATAAAGCGCATGATTTCTCAAAAACCTCTAAATATTTTTTTTCATGAAGTTTTCAAAAAATATGTTTCATGTTAGCCTGAATAAACTTAACCTAAAATTTCCTTTTTATTGTTAAAAAAATATATTTATATTTGATTATACTGTTGAAATTTTCAAAATTTTTTCATTAGCTAAATACAACTTTGTATTAAAAATATAAAAATGCTTGAAATACAAATTTATTTAAGTTCAGAAAAAATATTTTAATCTTAAGTATTACTAGACACCAAAATTTCCATTCTAGTTGCAAAATTAACTTTGTAATCCTGCGAATAAGATATCATACTAATTTTCTGTTCGTCAAATGTCTAAACAGTTTGGATCCCCCTGTAAATGCTATTTCTGCATCTTGCAATTTTTTATATACATGAACATATTTATATCTTTCATTCCAATAAAAACTGTATTTTAAAATCATATACATTTTATGATATTAAATTTTGAAAATTGTCTTTTTTTTTTCTTTTTTTTCAATTTTAAAAGTCCTGAGACCCTTTAATTAAAATATTCATAATCTTCATTATTGAAATAATAATTAAATACTTAAAATCGCCCTTTTTATTTTTAATAAAAACCCGAGAATTTTTTTACCATGACATACAGAGAAAGTTGGAAGAAAATTCTTTTTCTATTTTTTTTTCTTTTTGTTATTTTTATCTGCTCTCACTGCATTCGATATTTTAACTTACTAATTCACCTAATAAAATAATATTTATAAAAAGTGATTGAGAACTGCATATTTAAGTTAAATTTTCCACTAAGTAATTATCCACTAAGTTAAGAAGTGAGTGATTTGTGGATAAAAATTAAAAATGTATTCTTGTTTAAAAGGACTATTAATATAATTTGTTTATTATTATGCATGCAGGTCCTATTTGTTTAAAAAACATGTTTCATCATTCATATATTGAGTAAAGTTATCTACTTTATTTAAAATAAATACTATCGTTACAATAAATGAATGTTTTAGATTAAGAAACCCATTAGAATTATCTCACGAAGTATGCTATGTGACCAGAAATCAAAGATTACTTTCGAATTTAGAAATTTTATGAAATATATTAAAACATACTTGACGAATTTTTCTGAAAGGCAACGCATAGAAAGCACATGTTCGATTTTATATTTTTATAGAAGGTTAATCACGAAGATAATGAGGAGACCAACAACAAATTAAATAAAATAAATAGTTTCAATCGCACTGGAAAATAAAATGCCAAAAATGATGCGCAGCCACAGCACATTACTATGTGGGTGCTGTGTTACATTATAGTTCATTTGAGTGCAAATAGCGCTTATACACTGTATGACCAATGGAGTTAGGAATAAAATGGAGGAGACATATAGTGTATTGTCTACCAGTTGCGAGTGAAGTAACTGAGGAGGTTGTCACAATATGGCGGCTGATTTTTTTAAAATAAGTTCTTCAGTTTCTGATTACCGATAGGTCAAACATCCCACCAGCAAAATTGAATAGAAAATTTCCTCTTAAAGAAGCATCTTATTCATGGAATTATTTTTTCAAAAATGTTATAAAAATTTCTATTTGTTTATACTGGTGTCAGTATGCCTTAAAAAACTGTCAGTTTGTTTCCTTGGTTGTCACAATATGGCGGAAACGCAGGGCCTAACTACCACCAAAGAAGACTCCTACCAGTAAAAATGAAAAACTGTTTCTACCGCTATTTATGAATGAAATTTTGTAATAATAAGGCGTTTAAATAAGTTGAAATATCTATATAAACCTACTGGTGGGAGTTTCCACCGTCGATAAACAACTCCTGTGATAGCGGTTACAGTTGAAGCTTCACTATTTTAAGGATATGTCAGTTCCTCTTTATTAATAGTTCCATGGTATGACCAAAGGTGACCGGCCATACCTATTTTTATAAGTATTCAGACATTTTGTTAAATATCTAGAAAAATACAGGAGGAATTAACCCAAAACTCCACGTGTGTAAACAGTATAGTATAGATCATATATTTCTGCGAAGATTTGTTCCGGAAACACCATGGGGGACCGTCAACAAATTGAAAAAGAACGAATATCTTATGGATAATCCTGTCAAAACAAATGTAGCAAAAGCGTCCAAATTGTAGATTATGATTAAGTGGCTTATTGTAATAATTTATGTTAATTTTTATGAGGATAGCTTGTATACTTAAAGAGAAATTCAGGTTTTCATAAAAATAGTCTCAAATTTTGCCAAGTTTTTTGCTTATAATTTGCAGAGTTCTTAATATAAAAAAGTTCTTATCAAAAAATATAACAAACAACATTGTACACAATACCCTGCAATCAGAATTAAAACATAGTAAAAATAGTGTAAAAAATGACCAGGTTTGGTTTACTAAATAACATTTCTATGCGCAATCCCGAACGCAGTCAAAATATAATGTGCGTAATGAATTATCTAAATGTATAGAGCAACTTTTGTAAAAGTCTCAAAAACATAGCTTGAAAATTCTGAAAATTACCTTTGATAGAATAAGCTCAAAATCCGTTGTTCCCAAAAGGAAGCAAAAAAGATGAGGGCTTGTTCCATATATCCACTGATGATTGCCAATATAGCATGCACAATATTGCGCGCAGTACTGTATTTAGATACAACCCCTCATCGTTTTGCTTCTTTTTGGGAATAATGGATTTTGAGCTTATTCTATCAACTATAAATTTCAGATTTCACAAAATTTGCTCTATACATTTAGCTAACACATTATGCAAATTATATTTTTATTACATTCGGGCATGCGCAGTGAATCATTATTTAGTAAATGTGCTCATTTTTCATATATTTTTTATTATTTTTTAATTCCGATTGCAAAGTATTATGTACAATGTAGTTTGTCATATTTTCTGAAAACAACTTTTTTTATTTTAAGAACTCTACAAATTATAAGCAAAAAACTTGGCAAAATTAGGGACTTTTTTCATAAAATCTTTAATTTCTCTACGAGTATGCATGCTATCCTCATAAAAATGAACACAAATTATTACAATATGCCACTTAATCATAATATACTGTTTGAACTATTTTTCTACATTAGATTTTACAGGGTTATCCAAAAGATATTCGTTCTTTTTCAATTTCTTGACGGTCCCCTATGAGGTTTCGAGAAAAAAATCCTCATGGAAGTGTATGACCTGTACTAGTATTCTGTTCGATATAGAGTTTGGAATTTTGGTTGCTTTCTAAAAGTAGCTTGATGAGGAGGGATTTTCTACAAATTGTATTTTTTTCTTTTCTTCCAACGGGAAGCTAAATGCTGTTTAGCTTCCCGTTGGAAGAACTATTGGAATCAACTCGTTCCAACAACATAAGATACTGGAAAATCGAAAAATTCTTTCAACAGCTGCGCGTGAACTTACTTTGGACATATGCTTCTTTGTAGCTCTCAGTTAATAAAAATTGAAACTTTGTGGGAAAACCTTCAACGTCTTGCTACTTTTAGAGGGAAATTAAACTTATCGCCGATACCTTTCTAAATTTACTCGTTGTTCGACTATTCTTTCTGAAGAGTTGCAGTACGTAGTTGCTTCCTACATTATCATAGAAAAAAGTTGTTTTTTTTTCCTTTATCTTTCATGTATGCGCAGTTAAAAATTGTTTCATGCAAATGTTTATATTTAAATTATATATTATTATTATATTCCGAATGCAGTTTATTGTTTCTACTCTACATTGTTAAGTTTTCTAAAAGGGGCATTAAATTTTGTTAAAAAACAATAATACTATAAACAAAATGCGTGGGGAAAATGCTTAATGTTTTTCAAGAAACGTTGATATATCCATGAATATAAGTGCTATTCATCCACAAATAAATATTGCACAGGACTCATATATTCAGATGCTACAGCTGCAGAACATTTCAAAAACATTTTTACGGAAAGATTGCAGTTATTGTCTATTTTAATCAAATGTTGTTTGTCGGCAATTATCTTCTTGATCAAACAATCACTGAAAAATATAAAATCGAACATGTTCTTTATATTCCGGCCGTTACAGAAGAAATCGTCAAAAATTTCTCAATACATTGGAAAAAACATCCAAAATCTAAAGCGTAATGTATCTTTCAGCAATATAGTGTATCTGTCATAACTACTGATAAGTTAAAAGAAAATTAGATTATTTTTTCTTAGTCTTATCTTTACATTACATTTATCTTTGGCCTTGTTTTAAAACCTTTGCTTTTGGTAAAAATCTGTCTAAAGAAAGATGGCCATGTCTGCACTTATTGAGAAGATAGAGCTTTTGTCGAAGATAAGTTAATAAGTTTTGGAAAATCTGAAATTAGAAAAAACTTAACTGATAAAAAGCTTATCCGAAATTAATTTTATATTTATATATTGTGTGGAAAAGGCAATCGGCTGTCACGTGATTGCGTCAGTGACTGTTTTTAGTTCGCGAAAACAACTTTAATTATCTGTAGCCAAAAATATTTTAAACAAGGTTCAGATTTAAGATATAAATATAATAAACACATGTGAAAGACATTTAAACTCTAAACTGTGAAAAAAAAGTATTATGAGTTTTATGAACATTTAAATGGATATGCAGTAAAGCCCTTAGACACGGAGAGGATGCGCTCCGTCCTCTGAGAAAGGAATAACATTTGGTCACCTATAAAGGCAACAAATATATATATATATATTTCATTAATTTAAAATGCAAAAACACCATAACTCAGAAAACATTTGCATTTTAAATTAATGAAATATATCTTTGTTGCATTTAATATGAGCTGCTATTAGCGCCAGTTGTGCAATAATTTTTTTTCATTATTTATATGAAATATATATATATATATATATATTGTATATATATATATATCTTTTTTTTTTTTTTTTTTTTTTTTTTTTTTTTTTTTTTTTTTTTTTTTTTTTACACACAGAGGAATTATATATAGTCATAAAATGTATAAATAAAAAAATTCCATTGAAACTTAAATAATCACCTTTACTAAAACAACATTCAAAACAGCGAGATTTACACACAACATATATACACGCTATTCGTAGCAAAATGTTTTCCATTTTCCAGTCTTTACTTAAGTCCTTTAAATATCTGTACATGCAGTTTCTGGAGGAGAGGTCCGCGTACACAGGCAAATAGTAAGCAGTCTTGTGCTCATATTCTCTACTCAAATAATTCTTTAGTGGACGGTAAGGGCAGTCAGAGCGGCTTGTTGGCATTCGGGAGGCATTGCAACTCGTAAGGAGTTTCCTGTAAAAAATAGGTAATAAAGTAAATATTAAAAATCTTTCTTACTGTCAGAGAAAATATTTTTCTACTTACTTTTATTGTGTGAAAGAATTGTCCCTATATTACCATTTGATGTATTTTAATACTAGATTAATTTTAACACAATTATACTAATTGGTAAATAAATCATATTAGATGTAAATTTCCAACTGGGCGATAAATATCCGGACCAGGATTCGAACCAGGGATCTCCTGGCTAAAGCCGCCAGTGCTCTACCATCTGAGCTATCCCGGACGAATCTGGTGGTACTTTTTCACCCAGCTAACCTTAATGCTATATGCCAAGTGCTATAATCATTAAAGTTAGATGGATGAAAAAGTTCCCCAATGATTATAGCATCTGGCATATAAGCATTAAGGTTAGCTGGGAGAAAAATTTCCACCAAATTCGTCCGGGATAGCTCAGATGGTAGAGCACTGGCGGCTTCAGCCAGGAGATCCCTGGTTAGAATCCTGGTCCGGACATTTTTTGCCCAGTTGGAAAATTTCATCTAATATGTATTTTAATACATTTAATTAATTTGAGGATAGAGTAGATAACATTGATTCACATTCTATTCGAAACCAATAAGTCAATGAATGTTCCTTAAAATAGTTTTAACCCTCTAAGTGTTTGGGGCGTAATATTCCGTTCACTAAGCTCCAGGTTTCACAGCAATACAAGCAATATTTAAGATAATATAATTCTATAGATTTAATGAATTTTAAATACATTGAATAATGATTAATACTTTCAAGGATTACATTCATATTTGCAATTGAGTTTTTTTTTATAATGTTGAAAGAATCATATTTTCTTAGCATTTAAAACAAAATGCAAAGAAAACAACATTACAATTTTACCCTTTTGCAAGACGCTCGGAGGGTTAAGGAGACAAATCACTTTTAGATGCCAGAAAATGGCCGCATTTGAAGTAGTACGAAAAACTTTATAGTTTATTAACCAATAATGGAACGCAACATTTTTTCCTTTACTTTCACAACACTCTTAAGGTTTGATAAAATATTTAAATACATATATATTTAGTAATATTAATTAATTATATCATAACGACAAAAGTGGCTTTTGAAAAAGTATGAATATTGAAATATGCATTTTGCGTGCCCGATTTTACAATTCTACTACAGATATGCCTAATGTTTCATATTTTGTTACTTATAATACTATATTTTACACTGAATCTAAATTTGAAAGCATATTCAAATTCTTTAGCATAATTAATGGCTTCTCTAATCATATTCAAAAATTTCACCAAAACATGCATACTTTTTTTTTTAATCCACAATTTTCTGTGACACAAAATCAGACTGAACTGAGGTTCAGCATAAACTAACACATGTAAATTAAGAATATACATAATTTCAAGGTTCTATAATAATTTGTTTAGAAAAACGGCTTCAAATTTTTCTTATAACATTACAGCAAATGCTTATCCTAGGTATTTTTAACTCATAACTTCTATTCTAATTGGACTTTTTGTAAAAAAAAAATTTGCAGTCGATTTGTAACTCTTGAAGGTATCCATTCATTCTGAAATTTGCGAAAAATCATTTTTTTTACCATCAACGTGATCTGCCCCCTTAATGCTTAAAAAGAAAATGTAAACCAAACTGTTTCATGACGACTCATTTTCTCGTAATATATCATTAAAAAATCTTACTATATCATTCCCGGCGTATAATATGAAAGATGTACTTACTATCCTAAAAAACAAAGTTATCCACAAGGCAAGACTAAATAATGAGTCATCCAATAATCAATCCCCTTTAATCAATGAGCCGTTCCCGAGGAACCTGTTTCAGATAATATATTCTGCTAAGGCAGCTAAAGCCATTAGCGGGTGCCGTTGTTTGTGGTAATCAATTTAAAATTCTGAATATTCGGAAAGTCTCCTTTCTTATCATTAAGAAATTTTAAATTTAATTTTAAATAATTTACAATAGACCACTAAACTTTGTCACTTTTTATATTTTACAGCAGCACCATAAAGTTATATAACAGAAATGTAATGTGTGATGGAGAAAAAAAGGGACTTCATTGTAAGATTGCTCGTCGTCAAAATCTCAGATTTAAATAAAATGATTTCTGATCTAAAAAATAATTTTCGATTTATAGAGTAGTTATTTATTTCTTAAATCTGTGTATTTCCCTTCATCTAATTATTAGCTGTTACAGCTTACATATTATTTCTGTCTTTTATTAAATAGATAACAAGTTATTTTTAAAGTAAAAATATAAAACCGACTTCAGGGAATTGTTTGTATACTTTTATTTTGTTTGCTATCATTGTTTGTTTTTATTACAGTTTTCCAAATATGATCCAAAACCACATGTTAGAGCTCTAAATACTACAGGATCTTTATGAAATTTCGAAACCATGACCAGATAAGAAAAGCTAGTGCTATTTTGTTTTATCTTTATTTTTCTATAACACGCTTTACTCTATTTCCAATAAGTTATTTGCTTGATTTTAAGGTTTCATAATTTCCTTCATTTTTATAAGCCTCCTGAAGTATTTTGCCATATAATGATTTACAATATATATATATATACAAGTATACAGGTGCAAAGGAAAGTCCCTTTAACCTGAAAATACTTGCGAAAGAAGTGAGCTACAGCTATGCAAGTGAGATAACGGTATAGTAAAGCGACAATGCCCAATTTAATGGAAACGACAGCAGAGCCCCTAGTGGCGGAATTTGGAAGATAGTCATTGCAAATCGAAAACGAAAAGAGATAGAGCAAAATTTCTAATTAGAAAGTTTTAGAGCCTCAATTAATTAGTACGAAACGACATTTGGTTTACATGGATAAGATAATCTTCGCCTGTATACCCAAAAATGTCCGAAATCAATGCACTCCATTTTGCGTAAACGTTGGAATATAATAGCCAGATATATGAAGAAATACGCACAATTTATGTTATAAATACGTACTTATCTCATTACATTTTGATAATATCACACAACAGTCTCACAGAAAACAAAAAAGACAAACTGTCTCAGAGGGATAAAAAGTTAATATTCAGTATACGTCCGAAAAGTTCGTCATTGCTCACGATACACGTTTGTATTCTTGAGAGTAATTCTGCATGCACATTTCTCAGCATGGAACGTCTATTGCAAGCCTCTTCAATACGAGGATATAGAATTAACCCTTTTAAGGGCGGTGGATAGACGGTCTAACCACCTAATTTTAATTCCAAAACTGACAATGGCACCAAGAATATTTTAATAAAATTTTGCTTTTGTAATGAAAGTGCAAATTAGCGGGTTTTTACTTTCTAAGAAATTCGTTTGAATATTCTGGTGTCAGCCAGTTTACAAACAGAATTCTTCTGCCCCTGAAAGGGTTAATCTAAAATTTTAAATGTATTAGAAATTAAATTTTTACAGACATTACAGCACAGTACAACGTCATAATCTGCAATTGTGCACTACTACATTTCCGGAATGTGAATATGCAAAGTAGAATCGTCGCTCATAAATTTTGAACATTTTCGGGTATCCAGGCGACGATATATCTTATCCGTCTGAACCAAATGCCGTTTCGTACTAATTAATTGAAGCTCTAAAACTTTCTAACTGGAAATGTTGCTCTATCTCTTTTTGTTTTCCATTTACAATGGTTATCTTCCAAATTTCGTCACTAGGAGGCGGTGTTGTCGTTTGCATTAGGTCGGACGTAGTCGCTTTACTATACGGTTACCTCACTTGCATAGCTGTAGCTCTCTCCGTTCGCAAGTATTTTCAGGTTAAAGGGACTTTCCTTTGAATCCTGTATATGTATGTACGTTTAGATATATATATATATATATATAATTGTGAAATCTTTATTAATCAGATAACTTTTAGTTTTGTTTGAAATGTAATATATCTTCTGGAAGAATAACTCTGTTTTCATACTTTTCTAATTTTGTGTACAGAAAATAAAAAATAAGAATTGTCCTTGATGTTTTCAAACGGAATTATTTTTTTAAGAAGGAAATTTAAAATAAAAAACCATTTCTCTATTTGATCTTTTTTTCTTTTCTTTTTTACTGCGATAATCATATTTTGAAAATGCTTTTTTAGTACAAAAATCCCAAAAGCACTTTTTTAAAATATATAACTAAAAACAAATTTACAACATTTCATAATTTCACCTTTTACATTAATTTAAATATCTCAATTCGTCTTCCATAAATACTTTCTGGGATACATACGTGCATTTATAATCTTGAAGAAAACATAGTAAATACAGCATTATATTATGATCCCATAACCTATTTCTTTCCATAACTTATCTTCTTTTTTTCAAATATTTTGATCGAATTGTTTTATTTATATCCGGAATGCATCTTTATTCATGGGCGCTATTGCATGAGCAACATCATATTATTAATGTTATAATTTACTTGAAAACCTCTAGAATTTTTTTTAACCCAAAAATATAAAATGTAATTCTGCGAAATTATGTGTGTCCCGTACAAAAGTAATAACAATAGTACGTATTTTTATTTATTTGCAACTCAAAAGAAAATAATATGTCCCATCAGGAATAAAATTGTGTGAAGACATTGTATTTTTTAATATGTGTATTACAAAAGATATGCTCTTAACACAAAATTCGAGAAAGTCAAACTATTTTTATAAGCATAAATAGTTCACTAATACTACTAAACACACAATTAGCTCAAACTCCCATCACTCTCAAAACATAAGCAACTTACTAATATAAATAGCTTACTATTCCTTTTTTAAATAAAAAGAAAACATTCAGCAATATATAAATGTAAGTGAATGTAAAATAGCACATGTAAATATAGTAAATACAATTATACATATACTGGTGAATATCTATGATTCTTTTAATGAAAATTATAAAAATATACATAAAAGAATAAATAAATTTAACAGTATTCAGAGACACCAAATATTGTATACAGGTTCCTGGATCATTCGGTAAATGATTAACACTTATTTATACCGGTGTCAAATGATACCTTTTAAAGATTTCATTTCTTATTTTATTTTCCTTCGAATTTTCAAAGCTAATGAGTATAAAGATAAGTTTTCAATGTATTGAAATTGTGTTTTCTTTTTTAACTGAAAAATTACAAATAATATAATCATAAATCAAAATCTTTTTAAGATGTCATTTTACATCGGTATAAATAATGTTAACATCTTTAGTGCAAAATTGATATCCTTTTTTTTTTTTTTTTTTTTTTTTTTTGTTATATTCACATTACAAATGTGGATTGGGGCTATTTTTCAGTGGCAAAAAGAAAATCTGAAAAAGTGGCAATTGTATAAAAGTGGATTGAAAAAATATATTTATTATCCATTAGAATTTCACGAAATAAATTATCTATGGAGAAAAGAAAACATTATATGTAAAGTAACACATTCTCGACGGATAACGTGAACTCGTGTTATTTGGATAAATTTAACTTCAGATGCATTCCTTTGGCATTTTATATTTTAAATAATTCTCAAAAATGTACGTAAATTTTGTATTTAAACAATGAAAGTATTATGAATGTAAATGCTCCAAGTATAAGCAGTATCGTTTTTATATGTATTCCTTTCTAATATAATCATGGATAGAGAAAATCTTTTTAATAGTTAGTAGAAGATAGAAAAGTGATGCCCATAAGTGGAGCTTTTTGTTACAAAAAAGAGAACATGCTGTTCAGAATGCGTTAAGAAAAGGAGCGAATTTATATAAAACTTGAGAGGGATATCATTACTTTTTCCGTATCTACTCCTATTGGCTGACCTCTCTAATTTCTAATACTTCAATTGGTCAATAAACATATGTCCTTAATTTAATTCTTCTTTTATTGGTTTTTTTATAGAATTAATGTTGTTTAATGAAACTGTAGCTTCAATCTGCTTCTTGATAATATATGTGAGCAAAAACTCTATTATTTTTAGCGCTTCTGACAATATGCTTAATGTTATCGAAACAAATATTTTATATTTAGTGGAATTTATGCTGGTGCAAAACTTCTTTTATTTACTCATGCTTTATAAAGCCAAATTTCATCTGAGCTTTCAACATTTACAATTAATAGTAAAACATCATTCGTAAAGCATTATTTTAGCAATGTTTATTTTTACGAAAATTTTAAAAATATGAAACATTGAAACTTAAACTAGTGGTCTTTAATAACAGACTCAAAAATAATATTTCTAAATATTTTATGATAACAAAATATGTATAAACACTGCACAAAATTATGTAAACTGGAAAACAGGAATTCTGCTTTTTCAGAATTTACTGTCGCTTCCGATGAAAAAAATATATATATATATGTATATAAATATAGATAGTTCGGTTTTAAGACTTAAAACACACGCCTTTATTTTATATAAAACGTTGTCATCCTCTGAAGAATTCTTCATTTACGATCCGGTCTTAAACAACATCTACAGTAAATTTTGCATATGACGTCACTATGCCAGATTAATACACATATCCAGCAAAAGAAATCAGCAAGAAACACGACAACAAAAATCAGCTATCTAATGATTCACATGCCTTCATTTGTTTGTAATATAGATAATTAAGTTATATAAACTCGACAACAAAAATCAGCCATCTAATGATTCACATGCCTTCATTTTTTCGTAATATAGATAATTAAGTTAAATATAGTTTATAATAGCTCCGTGTTTTATCAGAAATCTTTCAAATATTTTTTTTTTCAAAATAGCGCGTATTTGAATAAAAATTTTTTTCAGTTTTTATGGGAAAAGGGTGACAAAAGATATAATTGCTATTTTCCAACTATTTTCCCTTTACTTTCAACAGAAATGGAGTACTTGAGTTGCCAAAATTAAACAAATTTGGCTAAAAACTACAAAAAAAATTTTAACATCTCAAAAATAAATTGAGATGCAGTTTTCAAACAAATTACATTTAAAGGTACTTTTTTTTCTCCAAATACGACGATATAAAAATTGAAAATGTTGAATGATGAAAATGAATGAACATTTTTAAAAATTACATTAGAGATTATTCCGTACAATGATACATCTGCTTTGTTTTACGGCTGGTTTATACAACGGAACGTTATTTTTTTTGGAGACGGTACTTTAATTGCTTGGAGAAAGAAATAGCATACCGGGGGCTAAAAATATTATTTAAGTGTTGTATGTTTATCTTTTTTTTTAATCCTAAATGTTTTGTATGTACAGTCGTGGAAAAAAAAAGTAAACACCCCCTACTAACTCTTCAACAAATTATCCTAGAAGAAAGTTACTAGTACCGAACGATTGGAAATAAAGTCTACTTTTGAATGATGTATATAAAATTTGCTTAGAGGGCCATCTACATATTAAAACGAACCATAACTTTGTTTTTTTTTCAATGGCAGTACACAATTCTGACAGCGTAAATGAACTCTACACCCTTCAATTAGCCTAAAAACGAATTTTTAGGCAATTCGTACTGTAAGTTTCCGAGAAATGAATTATTTTTTAACGAGCGTATTTTAAGGGCTGTATCCAAATTGAAGTTCCGTACTCGATTGTTAACCGAGAGAGCCCCTTTCTTGATCAAGGCACATTAAGCGCCACTCAAGGAGTCAATGAAGTCTGTTAGATTACAGTACAGCAGAATATATTTCAAAATGTCTACTCACTTCCATCATAGACGGCCCCTTAAACCATCATTTTGCCGTTTTTTAAGCATAATTTGAAAACTACTTGGAAGAAAAATGTGAAATTTTGGTTTTCCATAAAGCAGGACTTAATAAATCTAAATCCATCAAAAAAATTGTAGGTTGCAATTCATAATTTTTTCAAATATTAATTTCATAATTCATAATTCATATCATAAAATTATAAAAATTGCAAATTCAGCGTATTTATGTTTGGGTATATTAGTATTATTGCTACAAAAAAAATTAAGCACATTAGGAGCATAATTTCAGGAGATATAAATAAAAATATGAAAATGTAATTTAACATTAGAAGCACTAAATTTTGAATCTTTCTAATTAAAAAACTTATCATTAAAATGACTTGAAATTGGGTGTCTAGGCATAGTTTGAACCGAAGATTTGAAATATCTCGTTAAAATTGGGTATTGCCATTGAAGAAAATGAAGTTTGGATTCGTTTTAATATGTAGACGACCCCTTAAGAAAATTTTATATACACCATTTAAAAGTAGACTTTATTTCCAATCTTTCGGTGCCAGTAAATTTTGTCTACGATCATTTGTTGGGGAGTTAGTAGGGGGTGTTTACTTTTTTTTCCACGACTGTACATGGGACGCTAATTGTAAAATTGTCAAATTATAATCTGTTAATGCCCATTCTTCTGATGGAACTTTTAGTTAGTAGGTTGTTTTTCAAAATTAAATGAATGCTTTTTAGTACCTTTTGTTTTTGAATAGAGTTTGAGCTCCCTATCACATTCTGTCTCAGATATCTCGGGACCTTCATCATCCTCCTGCGTTAGGATTTGAAGGGCCTCAAAATCATTTTCATCATCTGAACAATCCATTCTAGAAATGAGAAAAAAAAAATCATACATGTTTAAATTAAGCAGCTCAGGAAAAAGCAATTTACAATGTTTAAAATGTATCCGATTCTTTTACATTTCATTAAAATGTAAAATCATAAAACTAAAAAAGAAATCCTTTGTATGTATTTTCGAATGAGTCATTTTCTCTTACTGCAATAATAGTTGAATAACGGCAATTATGACTATAGCCATCAGTGTTTGAATAACAAATGTATTTTACGTTAGTAACGAAAGGACATACACTATATGGCCAAAGGTTACCGGTCACTTGTGATTTTAGACGTTTTCTTAATAATCTAGAAAAATACATGAGGAAATTATCATGAAATTCCAGGTATGTAAACAGAATAGTACAGGTCATATATTTCCGTAATTTTTTTTCTTCCTGAAACCCCATAGAGCACCGACAATAAATTGAAAAAGAAAGAATATCTTTTGGATAACCCTGTAAAAACTAACGTAACAAAAGCGCTCAACACAGTACATTATGATTACGTGCCTTATTGCAATAAACTGTGCTCATTTTTATGAGAATAGCATGTATATTCGTATAAAAATTAAAGTTTTTATAAAAATAGCCCCGAATTTTGCTAAGTTTTTTGCTACTAATTTGTAGAGTTCTTAATATAAAAAAAAGTTCTTTTCAGAAAACATGACAAACAACATTGTACACAATACCCTGAAATTAGAATTAAAAAATATTAAAAATTGCATGAAAAATGAACAGGTTTACTAAAAAATGTTTCATTGCGCATGCGAGAATGCAATCTAAATGTAATGTACATACTGTATTAGCTAAGTGTATAGAGCAACTTTTGTGAAAGTCTCATAAACATAGCTTGAAAATTCTGAAAATATTCATTCCCAGCAAACACATACATTTCGGCATACGATCGGACCGCAGCTGGCAGTGTCGGTTAAGTGTCGGCATGGGCAGAGTGGTTTCGGTGAAGTGTCGGCAACATGTCGGCAACTGAAACTCAAGAATGAGCTTTTTCGACTGCCGGTTACTGTAATCGGTCCCCTTATGGTTATATATCGGCAAGCGACTTACACCGGCAAGTGACTCAGGACCGGTATGTTATTTCTGATAGTGGCCCGATTAGATTTGCCAACATCGGTCCAAATTCGGAATTTTTAGTCGTAGCCGACATTTTTTTTTCTTTTTCTTAATTTTGTTTGAGTTTGAGTTTTGATAAGATTTGTATATTTCATGTATTTCATGTAAAATTCTAACAGTGATAAACAAAAAAAAAAAGTCAAAAATAGCCTAAATTTATTTATTTTTAAAAAGTTGTTACTGAATTCATTTTATAAAGGACTTACAGTTATTTGAATCACCAAAAGAGTTTTTTATATCGCTTATTAAAATTATTATTCATTTTAAACTTAATCGTAGAAAAAAAAGCTATGTTTCTTTTATTTATTTAAAAATCAAATTATTAAAAAGTGTTTAAAATTATTTTACAAGCTATAAAAATAAAAATAAAAACTACCCAAATTTTTAGCATTAAAATTTAAAAGAAAGATTCAGAAAATTCTCGCTTCTAAAAAAATATTTACCACAGAAAAAAAAAAAGAAAGAAAGATAAATTAACATTTCTATGTTATTTGATGATTAAAAAATATTGATAAGTAAAAGAATCATTATTGCTAGATAATCACTAAAAATATATTCTACATGAAATCATTCAATGACAAAAAATGAACTCTTATTCTAATTAAAACTGATTAATTACCAACTTATATTTTTATTAAAATTAGTTTTTCTATGTTACAAATATATATTTCTATAACAGGAAAAGCTCTGAAATTCGCTTATTTTATTTAGTAAGCATTCTTAAATTTATAAGAAATATTCAGAAATATCCCCCATTTAAAAATTATCTTCCAAAAGAAAAAAAATGTAAATTAATATTTATTTTATTTTTATATTAAAAATATTAATAAGTAACAAATTAATATTGCAACATACTCATTAAATATATGTTCTACTTTAAATCATCAAAAAAGACTGAACTCTTATTCTAATTTAAAATTAATTAATTACCAACTTTTTATTTATTAAAATAAATTTTTCCATGTTAAAAATATATATTTTATAAATTAAAGCAACGCAACGCACGTAATTACATTATAATTCCTAATAAGAAAATTTGATTAACTGAACAAAACTTCTAAAAATATTTTTTATGCTTAATTATTCTTAAATTTATAAGAAAAACCAATTCATTTGCTTTAACAAATTCGCTAAGATATTTATTTCATTCATTTAAATATTAAATTAACTTTTAAATACACGCGCCTAAGACAATTACAAATAAATAAATAAAAAAAATTAAATAAAAACACTTAAAAATTCTAATTTTCCCATCTACCAATTACCTTCAACGACAAACGATTACTTATTGATATGTCTTCCCCTTATTACCTCATATAATCCTCCCCTAACCGAGTCTCTCTGGCCAAGTGGTTAAGGCCTCTGATTCCTGTCCTTGGGTTCGTGGGATCAAATCCCGCCCCTTCCCCCGCTGAAACACGTTCCTTTCAAATATACTTCCACGATGGCGCCATCAGAACAAATTTTTTTTTTCAATTTATGCTGGTGTCGGGCTGCGGCCGGCATTCGTATGGATAGCTATTGGCGTGCTGTCGGCATAGTGTTCTGCCGATACCGGACCAGCTACGTGCCTCATGAATCGGGCCGCATTCGCGCGGCGTATCAAAAAAGATACGGAACCGGTAGCGGCAAGCGGTATCGTGCCAGTACCGCCGGTAGTGGCAAGCGACTGTCGCCCGATTGCTTACCGATAGCTCTGTGTTTGCTGGGTTGATAGAAGAAGCTGGAAATCCGTTGTTCCCAAAATGAAGCAAAAAGATGAGTGGTTGTATCCTTATATCCATTAATTAGTGCCAATATAGCATACACAATATTGCACGTATATGCACATTATATTTTGATTGCATTCGCGCACGCGCAGTTAAACATTTTTTAGTAAACCTGCTCAATTTACATCTTACTTGTTTTATTTTTTAATTCTGAATTCAGGGTGTTGTATACAATGTTGTTTGTCATATTTTCTGAAAAGAACTTTTTTTATATTAAGAACTCTACATATTATAAGCAAAAAACTTGGCAAAATTTGAGACTCTTTTACATGCTATTCTCATAAAAATGAACACAGTTTATTGCAATAAGACACTTAATCATAATCTGCTGTGTTGAACGCTTTTGCTACGTTAGTTTTTACAGGGTTATCCAAAAGATATTCTTTTTTTTTCAATTTGTTGTCGGTCCTCTATGGGGTTTCGGGAAAAAATTTTCACGGAAAAATATGACCTGTGCTATTCTGTTTACACACCTGGAGTTTCAAGACAATTCATCATGTATTTTTCTAGATATTTACGAAAACGTCTAAAACCGCAAGTGACTGGTCACCTTTGGCCATATAGTGTACATTTTACGAGCATACTGTCAAATATAGTCCATGTTTTCCTACATCAGATAATTTATAAAGAATAAGTATATGCACTTATACAATCAAGAATATACGTTAGGGCTCTGAAAGAAAAATTAATGTCATATAATGCTAAACCATACTTTTTACTCTGAAAGTCAATTTCTTAAAATTTATTTTTGAGGATGGAATGACGTTCACTGAAGCATAAAGCTTCAGCTCCCAATCTGCTAAGAGATGTTCTTTTCATTAAGGTTACCAATATGTTTAAGGGGTCTTGTACGTTCTAAACACGACGAAAATTAAGGAAAAAAATGAAAGTTTGAATTAGTCTATCTTAAAAACATTTTATATATATAAAAGTGGAATTTTGAATGTTGATTAAACAGATCGTGCTTTCTAATATGATACCACTAGAAACTGACTAGTCTTTTACGGAATTTGCGTATTGTTGAAATTAAAATAGCTCTTTTTTTCTTTTACTCTGTAAGTCATAGCGCGCATGATATCTAGAGAACGTAAGTATGGATTGCTGTGCAATTTGGTAGAGATACTATGCAAATATGTGTGTTTAAAATGGTCTGCTTAGAAGTATTTATAGTGGTAATGTTTTTAGTTATGACTATTTTTATTCGTTAAAAAATGTAAATTTTTTATTTGTTTTACAAAAATATTTCTTTTACATAGTTAAAGAAACATTTTGACCAAATAGTTCATCATTTAACTTATACATATGCGCTTATTGAATATATCAAGTTACATAACAAACCATACGTAATTTCTCAAGATATCATGCGCGGAATGACTTACGCAGGAAAAAAAAGAGCTGTTTTAATTTCAACAATACACAAATTCTGTAAAAGACTAATCAGTTTCTAGTGGTATCATATTAAAAAAGCACGATCTGTTTAATCAAAAGTCAAATTTTCATTCTTATACATAAAAAAGTTAATGGAGATACACTAATTCAAACTTTAAATGTTTTTGTTGATTTTCGACGAGTTTAAAAGGTACAAGACCCCTTAAATAACAATAATAATAATTTTAACAGCTATTATTTTCTTTCATATATTTTTTACTTTTCAAAACCACATTTAAAAAGAACTCTACCATACCATAATATAGTGTAAGTAAAAATCCGTAAAACTTCCGACTTTAAATTACAAGCAAAACATTTTTTTTACTAAAATATACAATACGCATCGAACTTGTCGTAACGTGTTTACGTAATACTTTTTCGTTAATTTGTATGTAACGTTTACATTACTATCCCTAACCATAAAAGCAGCTTCGGCTTTAAAAAGATCCTTTAATGTCTTGTAATAAATTTCTATATTTGCTTAAACAGTTTCATCAATTCATATTATAATTATTGGGATATTTTTAAAGCCTCTTATCGACATACTTTTTAAAAATTTATAACACCATCCGCAAAAGTTATTTAGCAAATACGGTATATAAAAGCATTACCTTGCACATAAGTTAAATCTTAGATCTCCATTTAAAATACACACAATTAAAAAAACATTTACTTTTCTAATTCATATCATACGAATATATTGTCATTTACTTTTGATTGAAGACTTCTAAGAAGGGTTGCCGATCTATGATTTGTTCCAAATATGTGATACTTACATCTCTAGTTAAAATGCTCGCTTAAAAAATTGTTTTAGCTGCATTAAAATACTTCATTCTTCACGAGTCTATAACAATATTATGCGTTGATTTATAAAAAGGCCCTACTTGCTAAATATATATTATTTCTTGTACTGTTTAAATTATTTAATTGTTTTTTTTTATATATATATAAGAAATTTTTGTGATGGCCACGACATACCAGTTTTTAAATCAGTTTGATTTTTTTCTTTTCGATAAGAATTTCTCATAACAGTAGAATGATTTTTCATATGTTTTACTTTGCTTTTCAAATAATAACACATATAAAAACCACGATATTCACAATTTCTTATCTGAATAAAGTACATTTGTTTAATCAAAATTTGTAAAAAAAAAAAATGTTTCATGTATTGTATCTGATATATGAGGGAAAAAAATCAAAGGTGTTTAAACTAAGCAACTCATCTAAAAAAAATCGCTGTTTCAAATGTATCCTATTCTTTTACATTTCATTAAAATGCAAAATCATAAAACCAAAAAAAAAAAAAAAAAAAAAAAGTAATCCTTTGTATTTCTTTTCAAATAAATCTTTTCTCTTAATGGAATAATAGTTGAAAAACGATGGTTATGACTACAGCCATCATTTTTTGAATAAGAAATGTATTTTATATTAGCAACAAAAGAACTTGCATTTTACGAAGGCAGTGTCAAATTTAGTTCGTGTTTTCCTACATCAGATAATTTATAAAGAATATGTATATGCACTTATACAATCAAGAATATACGTTAGTTCTCTGAAAGAAAAATTAATATTATATAAAGCTAAAACATCCTTTCTACTCTGAAAGTCAATTTCTTAAAATTTATTTTTGAGGACGGAACGACGTTCACTGATGTATAAAGGTTCACAATCTGCTAAGAGATATACTTTTTACTAAGATTACTAATATGTTTAAATAGATATAATTATAATTTTAATAATTATTATTTTCTTTCATACATTGTTAAAAAATCTTTAGAAAGAAATCAATACTCTAATGAATTTTAAAAATTCCAAATAAATAAATATATATAGAGAGAGAGATAAGAAACAATTTTGACTCTGCCAGAAGCCAAAATTAATGTTTATAATTTTATATCCTTTATGAAAGACATGGATTTGATAATATTAAATTAAGTATAATTTTTGTAGAAGTATCCGATAATTCCGCTTCCCTGGAATGTATTATATACATTACACTTTATAAATTTTATGCATTGCACTTTAAAATAAAGGGCTACTATAAAATTTTCATTCATTTTCATTCGTTCCTTTCATTATTCATTCATTCATATCATTATTCATTCTATCATTTCATTATTCATTCATTCATTCTTCATAGCTGCGGATTCTAGACATTTTGTATTCCAACAGGACGTAGTACTCCCCTCATTGTGATTTTGAATTTCTTAGGTAACTGAACGATATACTTTCGCAACGCCGGATTGCTCATATTGGTAAGGCTGATCTCTTTGTTCCCTTGCCCCACCCATGTAACCTGATTTAATGCCTTGTTACCTCTTCCTTCGGGGCATATTAAAGACCTTGTTTATGTACCCCCACTACTAAAAACATTAAAAGAGCTCAGGGAATGGATCAATGCTGCAGTGTTGATTATTGAACAGGATGACATGTGTGGAACGTTTTCAACTAGCATCCGGAAGTGTTTCGTGTGACCCAGGGGACACACATAGAGCTTTCCTAGAGTGTGCAGAATACCTGTTGAATTTGTGGTTATTTTCATTTATCACTCATATTTGTATACGTGTAAATACTTTTGAATATATAGCCTTTTGAAAATGAATGAATCATTCATAGTAACCCTGTACTTAAACTTTAAGGAATTATACTAAAATCATGATGTACCTCTGATCATGTGTGTAGGTAGATTCAGTTAGCCTGTATTGTGTAGGATACCAGCGGCTCCCCTCCTGCGCCATCTGGAAAGTACAAGGCTCTGAGGTAGGATGATTCATCCATCTAGACACGAGTTTCCCGTTGTCACAACACTCTGTAAAAATGAATATGAAACTTTTTGTCAGTTGTCACAAAATATACTTTGGAGTTATTTTAAAATATTGCCATTTAGAAAAAAAAAGTAATTGCATGTTCCTATCTCCTGACACATATTCTGTTACATTTAATAAAATAATTCAAAAAATGAATTTAATTTGTCATTTAAACGATTTTTTGAAAGGAATTTCAAAAGTATCATTTTTTATTAAATTAACACTATTAAATAGAAGTTAGATTTATATATACAAATATCACAAAAATGTCAAAAATATTTGCTTCAAAAAACGATTAGTGTGAAAAAAATCACTCCATATTTTCTCAAAATAGCTATGAAGGGTTTCTGAATAGATAAGATAATGAACTTGAGTCAATAATCATATACACGTGCAAAGCTAAAACGAATAAAACATACTAAATTTAAAAGGTACCGCCTACTTTTCCAGTTTATTTCTTTATTTTCTTCTTTTTTAAAAAAACATAAATGTTGCACGGAATCAATATTTTAATCTTATTTGTGATCAATATTATGTTCATTTCAAGGACTACAAAATTACATTTCTGTTAATTTGTTTTATATCCCATTATATTTTATTTACCAACTTCGAACATTAATCAAAAATAAATCTGGAGACATCAAATCTATAGCTTTCATGTAACTTTTATTTTACGTTTTCAGAACTTAACTACTTTTTTTATGAATCCACCGTTGATCTAATTTTTATCGGAGTGTGATATATTTTCTTATAAATTTTCTTATAGAGGAAAGTGAGATTAGAATTTCTATTACATCTAGCTTTAGATAATAGTTAAATAATTTATGCATCGTCATTTAATATCGTCCTGCATAAACATTTAATATATAACAATATCTCTTTTTAATTATTCTCTTAAATGAACGTGTAACACTAAATTAAATCGCGTTTCTGTATTTAATTTAGAATTCTTACAATTTGCTGCTCGTTCTAAAGTACAATTCTCATATTTTAACTTAAAACAATAATAGTGTAAGTCATTTTGGTTGAAAGTAAAACTCTTGCTGGGCCGTATTGTGCCAGTTCATTAATTATTTTAATTAGTATTTATTAATTATTTTAATTAGTATTTATTAATTATTTTAATTAGTATTTATTAATTATTTTATCATTATTTATTTTATTTAGTGATACCAATCTTCGTGGTTAAGCATTAGTATGAAATATGTGTATTTCAATTTCCAATAATGTTCATAGCTTAAAATTGAAGAATTGACAAAAAATCATTAAATAAAATTGTTTATGCCTTTCACTGTGTTCTTTTTAGTCAATTTGTTTAATTCAATACTGGAAACCGGAGAAACAGAGTCAAGTAGTCTTAAATATTCTTTAGCGTTTTAGTTATTAGAAAATGTTCAAAATCCTACATAAATAAATATTCAATTTCTAAATTATTATTATGTACATTATTTATATTTATTACTGAGCTTCTGATCTCTGACAACTATAGAAGAAAATTTTGAAGTTGGTACCTTTCGAAAGTAAATAGAAGATTGTTTTTACTCAATAAAACAAATCTACAAAATTAAATTAGATAATAATATTGATACATATATTTTTAATTTTTCATAAAAAGTAATTTTTTAACTGAGCTAATATAAAAATTCCTACTTAAAAACCCCTCAAACATTTTCGTCATTGTTTTGTGATTGAAAATGCAAGCATAAATTTCCTTTTTCTTTATATTAATTGTTTTTACAGCAACTATGTGACGATATAAAATGTTTTAAACACATTCAAAATTGAAATAAATTAGGGCTAATGACCCTAATAAATCGCACTCGTGAAATTTTTGGACATGTATTTAGAATTGGTGCGTAATTTTAAAACTCTAGTCACTAACTTGTTAAGTGATCTAATACTTATGGACGTTATATTAAATATTTTAGATATTTCTACATGGTAAATAAGAAGAAAATAAACATGGAAAAGAAGAAGAAAGAGAGACCGAAGACGTTGTACGCACTTACGAGGAGCTTGATAGATGTTGGTTGTTGGCACGGATGAAATTGGTATCCGCTTGATTTGCGAATACTGTTCCTCGAATTCCGGCTAGAAAATAAACACATAAAAAATTATTTTTCAAGGAAATACTATTAAAATAATAGTGCATTCAAAGCATAATTTTGATAATTACAATTTTATTTACATAAAACTAAGATGTCTAAATTATTTAAACATTTCCTCCTTACATTTCATTCTAAATCGTATGAATTCAAAATCTATAACGGTGCATTTGTACAATTTTTTAAGATCTATTAAAAATTACACAGATAACAATTTTCATTAATTTGATGTAACAGATTGATTCATTGAGTAATTTGATTTCATTTGAGTATTTCAAATATTCAAAAATCTTAAGATTTAACATTTGTAATAAATTTTAAATGAAATTTCGCTCTACTTATTTTTTTTTTAAATGTATGATCTCTTGTACATAGGAATAAACTTTTAAGTGTCTGTATTTCAAGCGATACTACTATCTCTTTTCGTATTATATTTAGAACATAAAAGTGAAACGTAAACCCGTGGTGAATACAAGAAACAGACATTATATTTATACATATTTAGAATATTAAATTAGAAAAAATAAATGTAAGTAATTTACTACATAATTTCAATATTGAGAGGTTCATGTGTAAAAATACGTGTGTGTAATCCTTTATGGTTCATCAATCAGAAATGAATTCATTTCAACGGACAATAATTCCAGGCTACATCCTGCTCGGATAGTCAATGACGTTTTAAGTAAGACAGAATCATGCGAATTGTTTGACCAGCATTTTATCGGGACATGAACACAAGAGAAATGTTTTGTATACACTAGGAAGACTATTTTAAATCCGCGTGTTGCCCCTACAAATATATTACTACAAAGTATATAACAACAGGTGTAAATACAGCGTACATACAACTGGGAGAAACATTCCAATCCCCCATTGATAACCTGATAGGTTGTATGCACCACGTGTTTTAAAAGTTGTTGTTCGTCAGGGGAAGCCATACCCCTTAATAAAATGAATTTTGTTAAGTAATTACACTTTTTAATTGTTTTCCTAAGAATCACAAATTGTTTATTTTACGATTCGTTCAAATAAACTCAATAAAATTATTTTTTCTAACGTCCATGTGTGACTTCCTTTCTTGTAGTTTCTTCTATATAGTGCACCATATAATTCTATGCATCAGCTATAATTTAAATTGCCTGCATGTCTAACCAACAGTTCAATACACCTTAGTTTTTTCAGCACTGTATTAGATAAATAAGCTCAATAAAATTGTAATAAAAAATTTTCGGAACAATTTTTTTTTATTTAATTACATACAATCATTTTGGCTCTTTCCTCTGTACGGTTCTATTTGGCTTATTATTTGAAAATAGCCTGAAAGTGTTAATTAAAGTATTGATTGCGGTGTGATATAACTTATAAATTTCAAACTTTTTAAAAATATATCAAACTCTTTAATAATTGATTTAGAATTTGAAATAGATGCTTTTATTTCTGAAACCTTTATTGGATTATATTCTTGTGATTTAAAAATTTCCGTAAAATGTAATAGGTATATTGCTTTAACCTTTCACTGCACGATTTTTTCTATTTTTATGATTTTAAATTTCATATTTTATGGTGTGTCATTTAAGTACACATTTAGGGTTTTAAAATATTGTATTGCTATATTTTGCAACTAAATGAGCTTAAATTAATTAATTTTATCTGCTTAACACTCTGCAACTTTTATTATGTTAATATTTTTAAGTATTCAGTAAAAATAATGGAAGTAAATCTTACCTTGATAGATTGATGGATATTTTTTTTTGTTTCCGAAGAACAAATTCTATTTTTTTATATAATGCAGCCATCTGACATGGACAAAATAAGTGTTATTCCATTCTTTGGATAGTTCTTGATCAGCTACAGTGACCATATTATCCAAATTCATGGCACATAATGAAAATTATAATGTTTTTAGGCATGTGCCAGTAATGGCACGTGGTGCAGTGAAGGGCTAATTCACAATTTTTTAATATAGTTTTTCGGCTTGTTGCAGTGAGACGTAAAGTAATGGGAAATAAATAATGATTATCAAATTCATTCTGATTATCAACTGTGTTTTCTTCTCACGTAAGATTAGATCTTTGCCAGACAAAAATTTATTTAGAAAATTTTATATTGATTTTAAAATGTAAATTTCCAAAGTAAATTAAACCATACATGCTAAGCAATGTATGGAGTTCTTTTATCAATTTTGCGTTGTTAGTTGAAAACTTAGAGCAAGCTAATGTGTGATATTTAAAAATATATTTATGTATGTTAGTTTGATTTAATGTGTTGTCTTTTTTTCTTTAATAAGACACGTTGTTTTCTAAGGAAGAACACAAAAAATACGACAGACCGATTTTTTTTCAGCGACATGATTTGCATAATAATAGGATATTTGTTTAGTTATAATTTGTCAGGAATAAAAACAATGTATGAAAAAAAAATTAATATCATTGAATGTATATTAAAACGTTACACCGAATGCTTTCTCTTATAACAAAAATCAATTTCTTTTATCGTTTTATGCTCACTGAGTGACTAATGTCAGAGCGTTGTATCAATGAATAAAATTATAATCATATTCAATTTTTAATCAATGGACACTTACAGTGTATTCTACCAATCAAAATAATCTGATCTTATTGGTCTTTCACTGAATGATTGTTATAAATTTATTGTATTATTTAAAATATAAGTCTAGGAAAATACAAAAGAAACCCTAGATAACTGCACGCTTGTATTTATGAGAAAAAATATAGAAAATTGAAATATGAAACAATAATTACTTGTGGGTGCTTTTACTTTGTATAAAATAATTCAATTTACATTGTCCAGATAGATTATAAAATACCAAAGCGTGTATCACTACTAACCTTGGAAAATGCCTCCGTTGAGGCATGCAAAACGTTCGGTTATGCTTAGTAGCTTTTCAATTATTTCAAGAATTCTAAACTCGGCAGTTTATCAAAAATTTTAGAAAGCCATTTGGTGGTATACTCTTCGGAAATACACAATGCGTCGCAAAGTTTTAGGACTACATTTGTACAATTAAAATACACATCGTGTCATAAAGATTTAAAATTAAATTCGTAAAATTCAAAATTTGATAAAAGAATTCTTACTTCTCTGTCTTCTATACGAGTTCCTTTTATGTATATACATCTCTGGGATACGTATAACATCTTGCCTTCTTCGTAGAATTCAGCTTCTGTGAATTTTCTATGACTTTTAGCTTATGTTTACTGAATATCTTCAATTTCGGTAAAATAACGAGCTTTGCATTATGTTCTCTGCCATGGGAACAGTAAGTTGTCTTCATGTAGACAGTAAGGGTAGCTGGAATGCAGTTGCATTCTTCTTTACAATAAAGTTTTCGACAGGCATCACAATGGTCCTTTGTCCAATTTTGAAGTATATAATAGCAGGTGCTGACTTGTTAAAAACAAGCAGTGACAATCTGTATACGAGTTTCATTGTTTAAGCAAAACATATTTCAGAAAAATCAAGGCAAAATGTCTTTATACAATATGCTGTCATTAATTTTTTGTCGTGCTTTCTGGGACAGATTTTAAATTATTGTCCTAAAACTCTGTAGACGCACTGTGTAAATCCTGCAAAGAAAGTTGTACTTCAGCAAGATAATACACCATTGAATGTGCCTACATCATCAAGAGCTTTGCTTTCAAAGAAAGTATACATTTCTCAGCTGGCCAGCAAAACTACTGTTTAAAATCTAATAGATGATATCTATAATGCTTTAGGTATTTCGTTTATTTCAATGACATGCAATTTAATGAACGTTAAAACAGAGAAATGTCATCTTTATTAGCATCTTTATTAGCATTCGTTAATGTCTCATCATGGAAATATTCATTGAATAAGTAAAAATTATATACATATTGTTTAATTAAACAAACTTTAGGTAAAAAAAGCTTTAAAACATTTTAAATCATATTGTTCATATCGGGATATATTTTTGCTGTTTTAATACTTCTTATAAGTTATTTTAATAAAAATGTTTTAGTTACTTGGATTTTACTTTGCTTAAGAAAAATGAATATGTGTTAATTTGATATTCCGAATTGTAATCGTTATACCGAATGTATCAAAATACAAAGCTACTTAAAAATGCATCAAAATTTTAAAAATTTATTACATTTACTTTCAGTGTAATATGTTTTGTAAAACATCAGCGTATTAATGTGCTCTGTGAATTAAAAAAGACAGAATATCTATATTTTTCAAACATCAATGACATTTCCCTTATTTCATCTTATCCATCATTCATCTACTTCAACAAACATTTAATGTAAACATGCGTTCCACAATGATATGTTATAAGTTACATGCAAAATAGTTTTCTAAGGTTACTTTCTACACTCTATACCTAGTAGCCATATTATCAAAATGCTAAGTGCCGCTCTAAATCATCTCTTAGCACACCCCATCTATACTAAGCGAGCCACTAAAAGATCCTGTCTCATACTAAATAATGCAAACGTTTTGTGCCAGACGTTTAATGCACTTTAAAGAATTTACATTATAATTTCCTACCTCAGAAATTAAAAAAAAATTAAAAATAAAAAATGAGTAATAGGACTTTATTCTGAATTCATGTCAAGATGTAAATTTCAAGCTTGACTTCCTGTCTCATCTAATCTTCTAAAACTCCAGCCAATATTCCTACAAAAGCTCCTACAAAAACCTAAACAAGCCCAACTGTTTTCTCTACGGCGCGTTTGCTCTTCACAGTTGATGCGAGTATTTTTCCATTCACTAACCCGTCTAACTGGAAACGGTACATCGTACGTATGGCTTCCCTGAGGATCGCTAGGAGTTCTGGTACTCGACCTTAGGCTGTCACATTCGCTGCCCTCCTCCACGACGTAACCAGGAACACGAGTCGTAGCGTAAGGTGAAGGGAAGTAGAGAGAATCCTTCGGTACCTCGTAAGCCGTCTCTCCGTGCCCCTTCTTTCCAAGAACACTCATACTGAGGGTGTCGCCTTTGCTAGAAGTTCGGGATTGACAATCTGAAAATAATAAAACAATACATGTTAAATAGTTCAATTACAAAATGTGTATCTATAGTTATGTTCACGATTTCTTCCCTAGGAGATCGACTAACTTCAAAAGCTGTTCCCAAATTACTAGAAGTGATAAACAATCTACTCATCCTCGTAAATCGCTAAATACCTGATCTTCCCGGAAATTTTCTTTTACAGATAGGGTAACCGGGGTAATTTTGAGTCGCAAAGCTTCCGAAGAAATTTTACGCGCACTTAAAGTTTAAAAACTGTTAAATTTATTTCCTTCTGGGTGTTTGAATGGAATATTTAAACTCCTTTCTCATTCTATAAAAATTTCCGAAGCTGTAACCCACATGTTAACATGTTTTCTATTCTGCTAGAAAAATGCCTCTTAAAAATTACCCACCAACTTTTACTTTCAACGCTTTCAAATTTATTTTTAGCCCATTTTACTTTACTTTCAAATATGAAATGGTATTAAATGAGGAACTATCTTTGAATCTATTAACAGGAAATTTCAAGATTCACAAAGTGATAGAAGTCTTAGACAATTTTTGGGTGAAGTTTTAGAAACCTGGTGATAATTCTTAGACAATGGAAATTAGGTTTAAATAATTTTTTTTCTACCAAAGACATGTTCAGTACCACACAAAAGTAAGTACATCAACAGCGCATTTATAATTGATTATCCATCCATTTACTGTATTATTTGCAATTTTAAAAGAAATAAATAAAATTACGAAGTTGATACTCTAGTGCGTTAAAAATTTAATGACCTTACTTGGACTTCAGCATATCTTTTTTACAAACCATAATAAAGTAAAATTCAAGAAAACAAAAATATAAGATTACAGTAAAAATCAGTTGTTTACATATACATTGTGGTTTGTTAACGGTAAGTTGGTATTTTTATTTACTTATTGTGAAAGTACTTGATAATGGCTCTAAAAGTGAAACCAGATTGTTTAATTATCATTAAATCAATGTATTAACTAATATATTTTAGAATCACAAATTATTATCACTATTATTACTACAAATGAATATATGTTTCATTTAAGTTTGCATATCATTCAACGAGCTAGTTCTAACTGTATTTTAATTTTGAAACTACCTCCTCATACGATTGCAATTTTGCAGCCGTTAGACGCATTTTGCGTTCGCCCACTTAAAATGCTACTTTGTTGAAAAAAGATGCAACATAAGAACAATAGATCGCTTACAAAATGAATAACAATCAGTAAGGGGGTATTTCAGCAATATTTTAGGTAAATTATGACAGTTAGAGATGACAAGAAAAAATATCTCTTTCTAACTTTCCTGTAATGTAATTTATCTAATGAATTCCGCTGAAAAATCCACAACCTGCGTGAGTGTTCTTCACTGCTGCTACGTTTTCCCTAAATTTTATGAAATATTATAAGGAGTTGTACCACACTTGTAATGTTTTTTTTTTTCCTCCTTCTATTGATGTGTTTATTATTTACAGCAGTATGAAGTACACAATGGAAACAGACAGTGGATGATTATTGCCACTTGTAACCATCCTATTTGCTAATCATATAACATATAAATCTAGTGTCAAATAATTGCACATTTCATATTTAAGGATTACTACAATTGCCTAAGTAATGTTTAAACGAGTCTTTATATTTTTTATTTATTTTCCTTATTTAGAAAAACAAAATTAATGAAAGAGCTGAGAACATAATTTATATATCAATAGTAATAATATAAAGAAAGTATATCGGAAAAACTTTTTTTTATAAAAAAGATTTACTTTTTGTCAAAAATTACTGTTACCCCTGTAGAGTTCAAATGATTCCAGTTTATCAAAATATTGTTTTACTACTGACAATGGTTCTCATTTTACCGCACAAAATACTGGTCAATACTCCTTGTATTCGAGTAGTTTACGCAGCCAACGACAGCTGTCAACGAAAGCATCTTCGCTGTCATCTGATCAAGATAGTCTGTTTCCCATCAATTGTATGTATGATAAAGGGAGGATGAAAAGCATATGAGATCTGTAGAATGCAAGATCCTGTTTCTTTCGTTTGCTGAGGGTAGTTCGGTGATACTCGTAATGTTGGAAGAAATCGTGAACACATACTTTCTGTTAAATATGCGTACGTAGCGTGCATGTTTTACAAATGAACAAAAACCTTTATTTTTATGTTATTAATATGTATTTCCGTAAAATACGCTATTTCAAGAAGTTTTGAATTACGATAAATATATTTCCTAATAAACATAGAAAGAAGAACTCTCAAAATTATCATTTGTAGGAAATAAAAATGTTGCTTTTTATTCTCATTAATTTAATCATATTTAGTCATGTATATCTTCATACATATTATTTCTTTATTCATGAGTAACTGCGTGGATATTGATATCTTTCCCTTTAGTATAATTTGAATAATAAATCAATAAAGATAAGTATAGGTAGAGATTAAATGGTTAACTATTAATTTAAATGATAAATATATATATACGATGCTCATGTTTAAAGCTAAATTCATTTTACAAATTACATAATTATTTCAGTTTCATTTCCTTATAATTTATTTTTATTGTTGGAAACAATATAAAAGATGATATTTTATGTATTTCGAAAAGCGATATATTATATTTCCATTATTGATCGTAAGTATAAATATTTGGAAAAAAAATGTGCTTCCTATTTAAGCAATTTTAAAATTTTGTTCTTACTCCAAAAGTAGCTTAAATAAAGATAAGAAGCTTTATTTTATTTATGCAATTTCAATGAATGTCAAAGTATTTTTTCCAAACAAACAGAACCTTTTGAAGTATCCTGTTTCGGTTTTAAAAGGGTACACTGCAATTTTATACTTCCGTACGTTTGTTATTGAAGAAGACGGAAATTTAATATCAAATGTAATAAGAGGCATTTTTTTAAAAAATATTGAGTAGCTTTAAGAAATATTTATTTATTGCATTTCAGGAAATTTACTACTTCATTGATTTAAATAATATATATATATATGTATTTTATTTTATTTTTTACATTTTAGAAAAAAAAAATGTAATTTGATAAATTTTGAATGTGTGTTTATTAAAACTTAAAAATGAGATTCAAAATCTCTTTTACAGCGCTCGTACGTGTGCATTTTTTTTTTCAAGGATAAATATCAGTATTTTTTTTTTTTTTAATAGAAAAATGAATCCAGTTTAAACGCGCAAATTTTCACCTTATTTAAGGAAAGATTTTCTGTAGGAAAATACTGGTACCGAAGAATTTCATAGTCTTGAAATTCAAGGACCCGTACGAACCCTGTTTTATTGAAAACAATAAAAAAATAATCCTTTTTGCATTTAAAATTCAATTTAATTATCCTGGTTTTAATTTTTCTGAAGTCATTAATATAAATAATATTTATATGCTGAACTAGTTACTAATTTTCCTTTTACCGGATTTATATTGCACGGTTTAGTCGGAAAATACAATTTTTTCACTCAAAGAAATTACAACATGATGACAAAGAAATTACTACATAATACAGGATTTTAGAAATGCAAGAAAACTAAATAGGACATTTAAATGAAATTCTACATATGGTTTTGAAAAGGTTGATTTAAAGTTTTTTAATAATGTTTTGAAAGCATTCTTAAAGCGTGGCACAGTCGAATAGAGAATTATAATTTAACAGAATGTAATATTATCTATTTTATACTAAAACTTATCGCCTTCTAAAACTATCAATCCGTTAATGCTAGCATGTAACAAAACTCCTGTTCAGAGTATTAATAGAGTTTTTGGCAATTTTATTAAACTTGACATTGCACCATTCCTATTTATGTTAATACGTCCGTGTTTAAATCATATTTTACCAGACAAAATAAAACAAAGAATAAAAATGAAAATCCTGCCATTCGCTTATTCATTTTATAAGAAATGTAGAAGTCAAATGACAGAGACGTTGCAATAACAGAGTGTAGGTAAAATGGAACGATCATATTCAAATATACTAGGGCACATCAGTAAGTCAGTCAAAAAATAAAATAAAACAAGTTAGAAATTGCACGTCAAACGTTGCAAATGAGGTGCGTTATTCCTACTATAACTAGTTTTATAAATATTTTTTGCATCACATATTGATATGAATGTATATTTTAGTGCACTTCATAAGTGCATATCTATTTTGTTGTGTTCGAAATGCTGTAACATCATTAAAATGCACTTGAAGTAATTTTTTCCCATTGGCCGTAATGTAACGGAAAAATTTTGACTGTCCCTGTAATTAAACTATACATCCGATTTTCATAAAATTTAAAATGACTCGACAAAATTTTGCAACAATTATATATTTAAAATTTCATACCATTCGGTTAGGTAGTTTTGGTTGTGTTATATGCGGACACACGATCCGAACGACGACTATAGATGCTGCGTATTCATATAATTAGGAACGCACCTAAAAAAGGGAAAACAAGATAATACTTAAAAGGCATTTTTATTTCTGTATATAATCGTCATTTACATTGATACATTCGTCCCATCTCTTTATGAGTTTTCTAATACCTGCTGCATAAAAGTCTTTGGACTGCACTATCAGCCATCTGTGTACTTCACATTCAACATCTGCATCAGGCGACTGGAGTCTAAACCAACTCAACACCCTGTTGCAGTTGCTAATACTGTCTATAGTCCAGGCAATAGCGAATTTTACCTAGCAAAATTAATGGTAGTTCTGGAAATTGGCTTACTTTATGTTTTTTGGGTGTGAAATCCAGAACTAGTATTAATATTTCCAGGTAAAATCCTCTATTGCCTGGACTTCATAACATAGTGCACGTAGCGCCGCAGTGCATGTTAAGAGGCAGCCCTCCCCCTCCCAGTTCATCCTACGTCATAATGTCATATATCCTATTTGTTGCAAATTTTGTCTAGTTTCTGAATTTCGTAATGCTTTTCCCCTAAAATAATAAGAAATTTAAGTTAAAAACAACTATTTGGTGAGGGGGGTTCGGGGGGGGGGATTTTTGGGGGAAGTTAAAAATTCGGATTCAGCGACCCAAAAAACTTAAAGTAAACCTTATAGAGAAAGTTCGGAGGGGAGATCGGAGGGCGATTGTAAACGTGTGACTGGTTAATTAGAATTGCGCAACTTAGTTCACGCAGCACCGCGCGCATGTTCCGAGGCAGATCCCTTCTTCCCTTTCATCCTAAGCCATAATGTCATATATCTAATTTGTTGCAAATTTTGTCTACTTTCTGAATTTCTAGATACTTTTCCCCTAAATCAATAAAAAAAAGGTTTTTATTAAAAAAAAATTTTTTTTAATAAAAACCTTTTTTGGGGGGCATTTTACCAAAATTTGGGGGAGGGTTGCCGGGGGAAATTTTGGTGGGAAGTTTAAAATTCGGATTCAGCGACCCAAAAAACATATAGTAAGCCTATTTCCAGAATTACCATGAATTTTGCTAGGTAGAGCCCCTATACGGTCTCTATTGCCTGGACTACTATTGTTGTTTGCCTGTCAGCTCTAACCATCCGCTCAACCTTCCTCACTGTTTCTTCTGTCTCAATCTCAAGAGGACGAGCACTTCGATCTTCGTCAAAAACGTTTGCGAAACCCGCTCATCTTGTACAACTGTTGTTTCATAAATTCGAAATTGACATCTCACAGTTAGACAATGCTGCCACCTATTGTCATATTTGGAAACAATTTACTACTAATTTCCGAACTCTCATATCGGTTTGTGACCTAATTACTGACGCTCCCTCGTAATATAACATAATGCGAGAAAACAAACCAAAGAACCCTATACAATGCGAGAAAACAAACCTAAGAAAATTATCAGATGGTATTAATTTAAGGGAGAAAAAGTCAAACCTAATCATTGCTGGTCGTCTGTATATTTTTCTTGAATGCAGCCCGAATTCCATAATACTTGTCTTCGCTTGACTCCTCAGTTATCGAAGAAACAAAAAGGTAATATCCATGTTATATTTCTTGTCAGGTAAGTATCATTAGATGCTGTGTTTTTGCCATAAATAATCGTTTCTTATAATTTCCGCTTTTTCCACTGCACCGCATTAATTCAATAAATGCATGAATTCTGTCATCTCCAAGTTAGACATTGTCATTTTACATCATTCGGCGCCGATTACATTTAAATTAATAACAGTATTTAACGAATAAAACAATACAGCAAGTGCATTTTAGTTGCCATTTTGCTAATATCCATATCCGCACAGAATATAACTTGCGGTATTTATCAAGATAGCAACAACAACTATGTTCACAGAAAACTTTGTAAACTTGTATTACTAGTATGATCATGGACCTAAAACTTTTACCCCGAAGAAAATGGAATTGCAGATACACAGTATTTTCCCTTTTCTCTCTTTTATCCTTGTTTATAACAAATTTAATTTCCAACAATTGTGCTGTAACTAGATACCACTTTCATTAACGTTCACAATGTTGCTAAGATCTCTGACTCGTAAAAAATGATAATAGCATATCTTTGGATTTATATATTGAAATTGTATCTTTTTGCATAAAAATGAAAATTTACCACCATCATTCCCTGAAAATTTTAAGTAATTCTAGAGAGGAAACTTAAAAATTTTGTATGTAAAGAGCACTTACCACCTTGATCATATGGTCCTCGAATTCGGTTAGGAGGATTTCGTCTTGTATGCAGAACGCATATAACGATTGTGACCACCAGTACAATGACCACTGCGCAGACAACAGGAACAATAATACTCAGATGTTTAAAAAATCTTCTGTCAGGAGAATTGGCTGTGGTTGGTGGTGGTACAGTACCTGAAATTATTCGTCATTTTTTAATTATTTAATGTTTAATAATAAGTAAAATGATACAGACCAATAAAATATTATTATGAAATTTGTTTAGTAAAAATTACGATTTGTAAGAAACATAAAATTCTAGAAAATATAACAAAAATATCCAGTGGCTCATAAGAATTAAAATAATTTTATAAATAATTTAATAGATACTCAAGGCAATTATGAAAAGAACTTTTTTAATAAAAGAGTCTCTTTAACTTTTTACGTTTTTTCGTAACTTACAAATGTATAATGTTAAATAAAAAAATCATATATTAAAAAGATTTCTGAAACTAAGAGCATAATCAAACAAGCATGAAAACAATACTCTTCTTGTAAATGCTCACCTGGAAAACATAAAAATCCTCCCTGTATTTGGATTGTACATATATATTTTCTGCCATCTCATTTTACAAGTTTAAGACAGACATTTTAAAATAAAAATTTTAATTATATTCTAAATAATATCCGGAAAAATTACATGTACTTGTTTTACAAATGGAATGTCATTATGACTCCTTAATTGACTACACATCTACTGAGTTTTTTTCTTCAATTCTATACTATACATGTACTCATAGTAGCTTACATTTATAAGCCTTCACAATTATTTACTCTTCCCAAAAGCAACTGAATACATCGTTATTAAAAGGCGCTTAACTGCTTTTCTATGTTCGTATTTTTATCGTAAGAAATATATATTTACCTGTTTGTTGCTACTTTCTAAATCTTTGGAAATTGAAGGCAATTTTGAACCTTATTTATCTATCTTGGTCACTAAATATCATGTGAAGATCTTTTCATGGAAATTCTTCAAAGCTACATCGTAGTTTTTAATTAGTAAAAAAAAAATCAAGAACACTGGTCGGCAATTTAAGAATTTATAGTTAACTTAATATACCAAATGGGGAAAAATACAATTTGTCAATTTTTAGGTGAGTTCGTAATTATATAAATACGTAGCACTTATAGTCGTCGTGTGTACGTCCGTCTGTCCGCATATAACAGAGCAAAAACTACTAAACCGAATAGTTTGAAATTTAAAATATCTAATCATTGCAGAATTTTGTCGAGTCATTTCAAATTTTATGATAATCGAATCAAAACATAAAAAGATATTAATAAATGTTTTCTTCATTCTAATGAAAATATAAACAAGAGTAAAATATTTTAACTACGTCTACTAATAGAAATATCATAATAATATATATTCCATACGAAAAAGTCAAGAACATACACTAAAAAAATTTATTTTCTTAAAAGACATCACTTTACTAAAAACACATTAACGATATATTATAATATATTTTCATTATATATTTTTAATGTGATTTAGTAAAGTGACGTCTTTTAAGAAAATAAATATTTTTAGTGTATGTTCTGGACTTTTTCGCTTGGAATGTATATTATTACGATATTTCTTCAGTCTATTAAATCCTATCATATGTAATTAGTTTAATTATATCCCATGATAGGTAATGATTCTAGGTTACCATTGTGATAACCTATTTAAGATGGAGTCATTTTATTTGCGTATTACCAAATTTAATATATATAATTGCAATAAATTTCGTATTCAAGCATTTTTGCATAAGAGTGTTACAGCTGTTGCAACAAGATCTGAATATTAATAAAACTAGTTTTAGTACGAATGCACTACGTTTGCCACGTTTGACGTACAATTTCCGACTTGTTTTAGTAAGTTTTCTGCCTTTGCCATTTTTGGTTAGCTCTCCGGTAGAGTGTTCCTGTTCCTTGTTTTAGTAAGTTTCAGATTTACTATGAGATCATTTCTGTTGTTTTAAAGGTTTTGTGAATTTATGTTTCTTCTAAAGGATTTTTTTAGGAAAAAAATTTGTTTAAACGTTAATAAAATCACACTTACCTCCAAATAATGTCAATGTTGCAAAAACATATTCAGCATCAGTAGACCCTGCATCGTTCTGTGCAGATATCATGAGATTGTACCATGTTCCAGGTAATAGCTCTGATAACAAAAGCTTTCCAGTTTCCGGAAGCACATTATTTGACACAAGAAACCATTCAGCATCACTGAGGTGCTTGTGCTTCACTTCAAAATATGATATTGGACAACCGCCACTGTGCCAGGCATCTAAACGAAGTGTTACGAATGTAGAATTGATCACAAGGAAAGAATGTTTGTCTGGAGCTACTGGAGCTACATGAAATGAAAATACGAATTAGAATATTTATAATATATTTGTTTTATTTTTATTGTCACAAAAAAATCGTTTAATTATTAACCTCTTTCTAAAGTAAAAGCCCAAAAGTCCCCCCGTCGCCTAAATTTGCCCCTGTTATTAAATTCTTTTTGTATTATGCTACCTCTTATGCAGCTGTGGAAACGTTTTGGTACGTGACAGAGTTTAAAGTGAGATGGGAGGTACATGTTGTGTTTCACCACACTTTACTTTTGAATAGTATTTTGAGGTGAAGTTAATAAGCTTTATTCAATTTCTGAACGTTATTTTTATACATCTAGGGATGTTTTACAACTGTCTGGCTGATGGATATAGATTGAATGATCAAAATATCCACGACCTATGTGATTCATAATGGTTCATAATTTTAATACCCCTATTTCTAAATTCGTCCACCGCAGTTCCACAATCGTAGGATTAATCAAAATAACAAGTACAAAAAAAAATCACGTAAGTTTCCAGTATCCAACGTTTTGCATCTTCTAAAGTTGACACTTAATATTTGCTATGAGAGGATCTCCCTTCATGAAGCTACTAAAGGTCTTTCAAGAGGAAAAACAGCAACATGAAAATTACCAAAAGAAACATGTACATTTCAAAGAAAACAATTTTCGTCGTGGAAGTTACCTGCCTCTTAACAAAATGCTTCGCGCTTCAAATAATGTATGAATTTTTAATTTAAGAAGGAACCCGAATTATAAATTCTTCTTCAATTTTCGAAAAATTTAGTTACTTTCGTTTACTCAGAGGTAAGAGCAAGTAATTCATAAAAGGTACCATATTAGTTTCGGTTGGGAAAAAGGTGGAGCTGTTTAAATTCATAAATGTTGCATTTTAAACTATATTTTAATTTTCAATATTTAAACATTTCCTTCGGGACAGACATTTTGGCATTTCATTCCAAATGCATTGTACTAGCAAAATTTATTTTAAAAACGAAACGTTTTCGAAAAATAATACGCAATACATACAGATAATTTTTACACTCACGGGGGAACCAGAGGTGCTAGTCGCCGATTCTGTTAACAGTGGTGTTGTTAGACATGTCTTAAAGTAAGAAACAAATAATGCATTGGAACTTACCGGCCCGAAATGAACCCGCAGGCAAATTTTGGCCGAAAGTGGAAAAACGTCTATAACGGCTGCATTATCACAACGTCCTACTAAACAGCTCCCCTTCACCGAAAATATCAAAGCAGTTGACTGGATTGTATTAGGAAGCTTTGATCTATATGTCAGGAGAAGAACCTCATCATGTGTAGTCAGAACGGATGTATAGTCAGACCATGTAGATCCTGATCTTCATAGAAAATTGGGGTAAAACTTCGACGTCCTGACAACGAAGTACCTCCAGCCCCTATATATTGAAACGTTTCATGACTACAGAATTATAGTCAAACGTATGAACGAGTATTTCAAAACTCGCCAGCTTATATGTGGCGTAGAAGATTTGACTAGAAGGAAAGAAATTGTAAAATTGCATCATGTGGTTCACAACTAAATTTCCGATCTTATATTTGAAGGTATGAGCCAATATACTTTCTAAAAGGCGTTATTACGAATTGAAATTCAAAGCTTCAAATCTGTGATACATGTATGTTTCATACTAACAGTGAAAACTTGTAATAGATGTAACACACAACCGTTTATCAAATGAGCCTGGAATGAGCAGTCCTGGTATGAAGAATCACTTTTACACTGATACCAACTTTCCCAATAACCAAGTGATATGCCAAATGTTATAAATGGACCTATTGTCATATGGTCCACAACGTCTCTACTAATCATAGCATTTGTGGCATAACACTTTTTCCTGTGTTAATAAGTCTACATTCATAATATTACATGGCAAACAATACATTGCTTTGCAGTTATTATACAGCAGCATATTATCTATATTATCAATGTTACAAACACATGCCAAATGCTCACAGTCACGTTTGAAAAAATTCTTATTTATTAATTTATCCATTTGTGCAATGCTTGTTGAAATTGCCTTGCAGCTAATGGAGTATTCCTTTCGCACAGCCAGTTCCACTGGATTTTTTTTTCACGACAAGATCTTTCCAACGATACCACTGTTATCAAAATTGGTGACTAGCAACTCAGATTCCCTTGTAAGCGTTCTTGATTCTTATGCTCTAAGACCAAATTAATATCAATTTTCTTAATGTTATATTTTGTAATAAAACCCATAAAGAAAATGTAAACGTACAATCATATTTAATTATTTTGAAAACCACATCGGGTTAACGCTAACTGATATCAAGTCTAAAAAGAAAATACATATATTTCATCCAGTTTCTACATTTATTTCTTTTTATTTTCATATACGTTATCCTATTTCAAAAATATAGCCAACAAATGTCAGAAAAGAAACTTTTTTTCATTCACACTGCATAAAAATCAGCTTTCTGAAAAAAGTGTACTTCACGAAAAGGAGATATATAGCTGTAAAACTCAGAGATTGGTGTCATAATTTTCGATATATTTCTGTGATATATTTCTACTTTATTCCTCTTCAGTACATTTGGTGTAACGTAGTACCGACATTCAGTTCCGAGCGAAAAATTCGAATATTTTTTTATATTTTACAACTACAAAAAATTCACCATATAATAAAAAGAAATTTTGCGTAAAATATAGAAGTTGTCTTCAATGTAAAACAGTAAATTCAAATGATATAGGACTTCAATTGAAAAAGGAATAACTAAATCATCAAAGTAAAAATGTGTTTCAATTTTTAAAATCAGGCATGTTTTGGTGTTATCGTTGTATATTTTCTTCGAATGTTTTCCCTAAACAAAGCCAAATATTCTTTAAATATTAAATAAATCATAATAACTAAAGATGCATTCAATTCAATTCCAATAAAAAAATTTTATTAACAAACACTTGTTAAGATTTACAGCTGTAATTTATTGTATAAAAGTTTTATAATAATTCTAATAGAAGAAGCATTTTTCAAGACGTTATGCCAGCAATTAAAAAAAAAATGCATTAAACTTTGAGTAACATTTGGTAAAGTTGTTATAAAGTTTAATCTGACATGTTAAATATTTAACTATTTTTAAAAATATTTAGCTATATCGTGTTATTCATTTAAACGTACAAAATTTATTTATTATACAGCAGATGGCAATATAGTAAAAGATACATTTTAGATTATATGCGCTATAATATTACAATTACTATATGTTTTAATTTAAGTTTGTCTAATAAAATAAATCTACAAGAAAGATATATATTTCACATAAAAGAAAAATATATATTTCACATTGTTATGTTTGAATTGATGTAATAACTTATAAAATTTGTTACGATTAACTGAAAATTTAATCATAATATTTCAGCTATATTATTGGAGGCATTCACAATGATTTCGATTGTAGCTATTATTGGTTGAAACTTGAATATTTAACATATTAGAATAAGCATTTTGTTAGTATCCTTCTTTTACACTCAAGGCTAGGAGAACTCGCGTCGGACGTAACAGAGCTAGAGTGCATATGTTTTTACAATTGTCAGCAGCATTTTTCAAAAAGTAATCTTTAACTTTATCGCAGAATTTATAACAATTGCCCCCCACTAAATAAGGTGAGGATTATTATTTGTATGTATTGGTGACAAGGTAAAAAAACATTCATACCCTGGGTATGAGTGATTTCTCCTGGGTAAAAAAAAAACCCTCAAACACTATTTTAAAAAAATCAAGAAATTTTGTTTATAGCCGTTACATTTAAAATACGTCATAGAATATTTTCGCATAATTCTACGCAATTATGTGTTATATTATTATAAAATCCAGTTTGACGTAAGATGAATTAGATAAATATATATAAATTTAAGTTCAGACTCTTTTCTTTTCAATATACGATCATATTTTTCATCAGAAATGGAAAAAAAAAATGTGCATTATTACCAAGAGTTCATATGTTTCGTGTTTCGCATTCAAAAGTTACAATTGCAAGTATATCCGAACAACCAATGCTAGAAGCTACATGCTACAAGCAATGGTTTATGGAGTCCATGCTGCCTTAGTTGACCAGTATTCCAATGAAAATTCAAACTCACCTGTTCCTTCGGTTTTTAACTGAATAACATCTGAAGGCTCGCCACTTCCTGCTTTATTAAAACTAGTTATTTGGACTTGATACCTAGTACCACAACGAAGTGGCTGTAGAACGTGATTATTTATGTCTGGAGGTAGCCTATGTTCAGCCCAGTCTGCTTTGTCTTCTCTATAGTGTAATATATAACCTAAAATAAAGATAGACAATTGTTTAGAAAACATTCTTTCGTCAAATAAGAGGTAATAACATAATCCAATACTACGTTTCTTTAATAGAATGTCACTTCAATGCGTGACGCTAACACTTGCTGTTGTGTGGTTCACAAATCGAATTATTTCAGTACCATATTTTCTCATATGAAAATTACAACTTTAACGTTGAATGCACTATTTTTGTTAGTTAATTGAACACAAATATCTTATCGTTGATTCATTTATCTAAAAATCGATAACATAACTATTGTGTTGCAGTTTTTCATTATTCTCTTGTGTCAAAATTAATTTAAAAAAGCAGATTTTTATAAATATATTTTCGAAACAAACATTAATTGTAACCTATGGTATTTTTTAAAACAAAATGATTTTTAGTAGCTCCAAATATGCTAATCCAAAACTATAGCATATTCTGTAAAGTAAATTTTGAGCGGTTCTTAAACAACCGTACGCATCATTATCAGTTTTGCAATAAATTCAAATGAATTTAAGATTTGGAGTTCCAAACTTTAAGTGGGCACAGGACCTTTGAGTTTGTCGAAATTATCAATACATAGCGTTTTTCAAAGTACCATACTACAAATAATATGCAATTTGGCTCTTTTTACCGGCTGCCAAGAAGGGTTATGTGTTTCACGCGTATCTGGGTATGTGTATTTCTTTATACCTTCGAAAAATCCCAACGGCTTGATGGATTTTAATTAATGGGGTCTGTATCGATTTGTCTTAACCTTCCAATGGTAACAGACTAGATTTTGTTTTAATAAATTCAAAATGGCGGCCGTAAAATACAAAATGGCGGTAGAGACGAAAATAACTTTTTACGCACCCTATTGAGTGGCGTATCATTGGATAGGTCTTTAAAAATGAAGACGATGTTTCATTGACTATTTTACAGTCAGAAGCTCCGTTTAAATATTACACAACCTGGAAGTTGTGTAGATAGAATCTCTAGCTTTACTGCAACTCTAACATTTATAGACATCTATAGGCCTCATCAAAATAGTGTTTATAGATAAGAACAAAGAATGAAATACAACTTAAAAGTCATCATTACAAGTAAATAAAAAATAGGTAAGTAATATAAAAAAAAGTTTCACATTGATGAGAAATAATTAATTAGTTCTCTTTTTTACGCAGTCGGGTTTTTTGATTTTTTAAATTTAATTTGCTTATTTCCCCTTTCTGCCTACAGTATATAGTCTTAGCTATACTACACAGAAAAATAAATGTTGTATATACGAAATTAATATTTACGTTATTAATTTAAAAATTCATCTTACTAATGCGTGAATTGAAATCATTAAATGCTGCGCGCATGATAAAACTCTAAATTTTGCATATAGGAAACAATTTTTGAAAAAAAATACAATCATAACACACTTACTTCTAAATTAAACCATAATACATACCAAAAATTATGTTTAAAATTTAATTTTAGCACAAAATGAGAAAAAATCAAAATTTTCAAAAAAAAGAAAAAAAAATTTTCAAGTTTTTCAAGTGCAAAAAAATAAATAACCAAAATATCTTAATTTTTATAATTTAGAATAAAGACTATAAAGAAATGCATATTTGGTTAATTTTTAGGTGCGTTCGTAATTATATAAATACGTAGCACCTATAGTCGTCGTTCAGTCCGTCTGTCCGTCTGTCTGTCCGTCCGTGTGTCCGTCCGTCCGCAAATAACAGAGCAAAAACTACCCAACCGATCGGTCTGAAATTTTAAATATATGATTGTTGTAAAATTTTGTCGAGCCATTTCAATTTTTATGAAAATCGGATGTATAGTTTAATTACAGGGACATTCAAAAGTTTTTCTTTACATTATGGCCGATGGGAAAAAATTATTGCAAGTGCATTTTAATGATGTTACAGTCTTCCGAATCGTCTGAAAATTTAAATATATGATTGTTGCAAAATTTTGTCGAGCCATTTCAGATTTTATGAAAATTGGATGTATAGTTTCATTACAGGGGCACTCAAAATTTTTCCGTTACAATTATTGCAAGTGCATTTTAATGATGTTACAGACTATGCTTTTATGAAATGTAAAAAAATATACATTCAGTACAATATGGGGTGCAAAAAATATTTATAAAACTAGTTATAGTACGAACGCACCTCATTTGCCACGTTTGACGAGCAATTTCCTACTTGTTTAAAGCTGTAGCTTCTATAGTTTGAAAGTAAAAGTGCGCGCAAACTCCAAATTTACTAATCTGAGAATACGCGTAAGCCAATGGCCTGTATTCTGTTGACCTCAAGCCACTGTGCGGCCGAAAGAAGGTGGGGAACTGAACATCGAGTTTGTAGGCAACGTTTTTGGAGTCAAATTCTGTTTACAGACGAGTCCCGATTCAGCCTGGATGTGACATCTGATGTGTTTAGGCATGGAGAGAAAAAGGCACTTAAAATAATCCCGCATTCGTTCATGAAAGATCACATTACAGACGGGGTAGGTTGATGCTATTGGCTGGAATCAGCATAGGTGGGCGTACAGGCCTGCATGTCATTCGGAATGGCACTTTGACGGTCCGAAGTTATACAGACGAGATACTGAGACCTCACGTCGTATTTTATGTTGCAGCAATTAGTGATTTTTTCTTTTCCATGCATGATAATGCCAGACATCATACAGTTCATCTTGTGGAAAACATGCTTGAAGCTAAAGCAATACAGCGTATAGAATGACCAACATGCTCTCCTGACGTAAATCCGATCGAACATGTTTGGGGCATACTCAGACGACGCATTGCTGCGAGACCGATGCCTCCTTTTACTGTTTGGGGCTGGGAGATTATAATTATTTTAGCAGCAAACAGTATTCCCCAAATGCCTTATCTATAACCTCATCGCATCCATGGAAAACTGGTGTGCAGCAGTCTTTGCTGTTCGAGGAAACCACACGCCATATTAAAAATCATTTCTAAACAATACTTTTTTTATCATTTACATGGAACCAAATTGTTGCTTTAAACCATCTTTTCATGTTCTTTTCACCTTTTCAAAGAATCAAAGCTCCTTTATAATTTTTTGCGTCTTTTTTTCTGTATTGCTCATTGATACACATGTACTATCCATTTTATGCCCATACATGGCTGTCTTGCACTGTTCTCTTCACTTTTTGCTTGCTCCCCTAATTTGTTTGAGCAGTGTATTTCAATGTGTTTGAAATAGTGTAAAATCAATAAAATGACTACAAACGATTTTACCTCACAGACCATAATGCAAGGGAATTCTTTTAAATTTCCCTTGAAGCGACTTATAAATCGCGAACATGTTATAGTAAACCTAAATATCATATATCAGTTACATGACATTCCGAGTATATTTACGCGAGTTTGATCGTGGACATACAGGTGGCAGACAGACAAACCAAGTTCATAAACACTTTTCAACTATATCTGAAAGTTTTAAAAAGCAAATACCTGCAGATGTCTAACACAAGAGAACCAAAAAAAAAAAAAAAAATACCAGAAATTGGTTGTCATAACTAACAGTATTGGATGCTTTGGGTTTCTAAATTAAGACGTTTCCACTTTGAGATATCGTGCAAATAATCATTCTTAAAATTAATGCTTTTAGGAAAATAATAATCGAAAATGTCAGCTGCCCCCCCCCCCCAAAAAAAAAAAACTACGAGAAGTAGCAAAATAAATTCTATTTTAACATTAATGCAAGATACCCTTATGAGATTGGGACTTTAAAGACACCCTGTATTCCATAACGTTAAAGTAATGTAATTGATTAGAACAGCTTAAAGTAAAACGAAGTGTATTACTGTCGACTTGAAAAATTTTTGCTTAAGGCGCTCCGTCATAGACCTGAATGTAATCTATGCCATAGGTAATTATGTTAATAACGGTTATTATTTTTTATTTTATGGCTTATTTTCAGTATCAGTTAGTCATAGTTATATTTCTATTTTTAAACATGTTCCATAAAAAAAAAAAAAAAATCAAGCAATTGTAAATCATTTCTGTTCTCATAATCAAAAAACACTGTCAATCACCTAAATTTTAAAATAAGAGGATTCAACTAATTTTCATCTGCTCGTAGGCGCGGAAATGTTGATTCCCCTGTTGTTTATCATCACTCATCGCCATTTCGCACTGACGTAAGCTGTGAAGTTCGTTTATCTAGCTCGTATATGTCTATATTTTAAACTTTAATCTTCAGATTTTTCATTGATGATGTAGTTTAGAAGCTCCGAAACAGCTATACGTAACCCGACCCCCAACCCCTTTTGTGTAAATACATTTATATTTCACTTTTAACGTTATCCATTATTTGAATGTCACCTAAATACTTTGGCCTTACAATCACTTCTTTTCAAAATGTGTTCGTTCCGTTTAATTATACAGTGTTAGTCAAATTTATGTTAACCCTTTAATGTGGAATTTTTTTATTCTTAGGAGATTTTTGTAATTCGTTATAGTTTCTCTTTAAAAAGACGAAGAGTGTTGAAACACATTCAAATGCATTGTTCTCCAACTATACTCCATAAAAGGTTTTTATGAAAGTGCAATGAGTATGCCTATCATTTTTTTTGTTAAACTTTACTAACCCAGGGCAATTGTCACATTAATTGTAAAATATATAATCCCTTATTGGTGATTTTTTTTATCCTTTGGAGATCTTTGTAATTGTTAATAGTTTACATTTAAATAGGGGAAGAGTGTTGATAAACTTTAAAAAGCATGGTTCTACAAACTTACTCCATAAAAAGTTTTAATAAAGTACAATGAATATGCCTACCATTTATTTGTTAAACTAGTGTTGACTGACCCCGGTACATTTTTCACATTAATTGTAAAATCATTTTCTTGAGATTTCTCAAAAATAATAACTTATTAAACAGTTTTAACTATCCTAGTTTTATAAAAACGAACAAAAATATAATGAAAGGAAAACTTTATTTGAAATGAAGTATTTTGCTTGGGGAGTAATGCAAGTTTGAATAATATTAAAAACATTATATAGATATGGAATTTATTTAATAAACTTCATTATTTTTCAAATTCATGAGAAAAATTCAAATGGATAATAAAAACTAAATTAACACAAAACTCTTTCCATTTTCAATTACTTTAATATAAAAATTCCATTTAAAAGTTCCTTTAAATGCATATTGTAAATAAAATTACAAAATTTAACGAAATATTCAACAAACAATCATTTCTTCTATACGCTGAAAGCATATACATATTTTCTCATATTATATTTTCTACCTTAATAAGGATACGGAAGTATGCATTATATTTCGAAAACAAAATTAATTGCTAATTGAATTTCTTGTGTTTTCAACGTTAGTCCAAGGTACACATAATAATGCATATAAGAAAAATTTAAACAGAAAAATCAATCACTAACCATCTGTTTGTTTTTAATGACATTAATTCCATTTTTGTGATATTTATTTCTTTTTTATTTCTTTTATTAAAAAAGAATGGATAAAAGAAAGAGAATAACACTTATATGAAATGTTATTGCAAGAACATTTAGTTTTTTTTATGATTCAATAAGCTTTCCCCTTTGTTGAGGTTAAATTCAGATTTTTTTGTAATCTTTTCTTCTAGATATATAAAAAAATAAATAAATCTGCAATGTTTCAAAACTAAATATCTTTGATCAAACAGTTTCATCAGAAATATGAATATTGTTTTTTAAAACCAAAATATTTCCATTTATCTATTTTTTCTTGGGAAAAAACTTCTTCAATATGAAGCGTTGCATTTACATTTTTATACATTTGTTTACAATGTGGGAAAGAGCATTTTCGGTCTTGTAAGAGTATATAATAACGGTACTTGAAAGATTACTATAAGCTTTGAAATACAGAAAAATAATGTATGTTCTTTTTAACACATTTTTTTCTGAAACAAAAAGAAATATTGCTTTTTTTCTCAAATTCTCAAATATGCGTTTGATGAACCATTTGAACGTACTATGCTTAAAAAAAAATATTGTGAGAAAGAAAGAAAAGAAAAGCTTCACTAAACATATGATATTTAATTACTTCTCGTATTTAATTAATTACATATTTTTATCATAAGGTATTTTTATACATATTTTGTAAAAAATATATTTATAATTATTCGTTAATAATGAGCAAAAACTTAACACAAGGATAAATCTAATTTGGCATGTTGTCATTTCCAAAAGGAATAATGTTCTTTTTAATAATACTAAGAACATTAATAATTTAGTATGAATTTAATTTAATACGACGAAAATTATATAATAAAATGTATCATTTTTAAAAGTCATGAAGTAATTCACAATGAATTATGAAAATTGAAAGAACACGAAAATCCTCTTTCTTTTAATTGCCTGAATATAAGAAGAGATAGTTACATTTTTAAACCTCTCTGAAATCCATGCTTTAGAAAATAAATAAAAGGGTATAATTTAATGAAATAGTCGACAAAGAATCTTCCTTATGCTGATACGCATGTACATATTTTACTCTTTATCATTAAGAGGGATTACAGGAATATACATTATAATTTGAATAGAAGATTCGTTGCTAATGGAGTTTTAGGAAGTTTCAACTTTATTCCAATGTACACGTAATAATGCAATCAAAAAAGAATTTTTTAAATAGAAAAATAACGTTTAATACGTAACAATATAAGTCATGTTTTTCCCAGGGATTATTTTTTATGATTATTTTTACTTTCTCATAAGAGTTGAGTAGGAGAATGAGAACAATTCCTATTTGAAGTTTAATTGAAAAAAAAAACATTCTTTTTAAGGTTTATTTTCATACAATAAGCTCCTGTATTTATTCGGTATAAATTTAGATTTTTTCTCACCATTTTTTTTCTTGTTATAAAAAAGAAGTAACATTTCAAAATTCACCGATAAAGGAATTTTAAGTACTTTCAATATCACCAATGTACACGCAGTAATGCAGCCAAAAAAAACAGATTTTTTAAACAGACAAAAAGTTTCAATTTATAATACGGTATTTTTTTTAATCAAATATTTCTACATTTTTTCATGTTGGGTGGGGAATGAGAATAGTTCTTATTTGAAAGGTTATTGTAAAAAAAAAATCTTATTTTTTTTTCTTTTTTTTTTTACGCAACAAGATTCGTAAATTATTGGAGATCAATTTCCCCCCTCTTTTTCAGAGTATAAAAAACTTTTCAAAATTTAGTGCTTAGGGAATTTTTTTCAACATCGCTAGGTACACTTAATGATTTTCATTAACAGAAAAATGCTTTAATTATTAACAAGGTAAAACTTTTTTATCCATAAAGATTTTTTTCATTATTCCCCTGTAGGTCATTCTCATGTAAAATACAAAAAAAAAAAAAAAAAAAAAAAAAACACTATTTTGTAAAGTATGTGAAAAATCTTAAAAATTGAATGTTTGTTTTCATTTATGCTTAATAAATAACCTTATATCATTGGTCAAGTTTTCTAATTTTTTTTTTCACTTTTTTTTCTGACATTGTCACGGAGTCTATGGGAAGGGACATTTATATTTCAAAAATTTAAATGAAGGCATAATTCAGTAACTATTTGGCCTGTCATTGCAATAGCAATAATTTTGCAATTACAGCAATTATAAATATCATTTCGCTGCTGATAACGGCGAGCTGCGAGGTGCGTCTCTGTAACTCGCTTATTTCTATGTTTTAAGCATTATTTTTTTTTTACTTTTTACTGATGACGGAGCTTTAGAAACGCCAAAATAACTGTATGCACTTCTTTTTGTATGCACACATTTGCATTTGAGATATTTAACGTTATCCTTTTTTTTAAATATAACCTAAATCCTTTGTCCTTACAAAATCTTCTTTGTAAAATGTGTTTCTTTCGTTAAATTATACAGTGTTTGTCAAAACTGTGTTAACCCTTTAATTGTGAATTTTTTTATTCATAGTAGATATTGGTAATTGGTAATAGTTTATTTTTAGAAAGACGAAGAGCGCTAATAAACTTTAAAAGTATGGTTTTATAACCATACTTCATAAAAATCTTCATTAAATTTCAATGAATATGCCTACCATTTTTTGTTAAACTAATATTCACTAACCGAGGGACATTTTCACATTAATTGTTAAATATTTTATAAAAAAAAACAATAATTATAAAAAACAATATTTATAAAACAATATTTATAAAAAACAATAACTTATTAAACAATTTTAACATTCCCAAGTTTATAAGAATGCGCAAAAATATAATGAAAAAGAAACGTTATTTGGAATGAAGTATTTTATCTTCGAGAATAATGCTAGTTGGAATAATATTAAAAACATTATATGGATATGGATTTCATTTAATAAACTTCAACATTTTTCAAATTCATGAAAAAATTTGAAATGAGTAATGAAAACTAAAAAAACACAAAACTCTTTTTTTCCTTTTCAATTACCTGAATATTACGTTTAAAAGTTTCTATTAAATGCATTTTTAAAATAAAATTTCAAAACAGATAAATAAAATTAAAATTTAACGAAATTTTCAACAAATAATCATTTTTTCTATATACATAAAAATCAATGAATGATGAAAATTGAAAGAACACGAAAATATACTTTCTTTCAATGCCCTGAATATAAGAAGAGATAATTACATTTTTAAATCCCTTTGAAATGTACGTTTAGAAAATAAATAAAAGGGTAGAATTTAATGAAATATTCGGCAAAGAATCATTTCTTCCTTACGTTAACAGCATATACATATTTTACTCTTTATTATTAAAATAGATTAGAGAAATCTACATTCTATTTTGAAAAGAGGATTCGTTGCTGATGGAATTTTAGACGGTTTCAACTTTATTCCAGGATACACGTAATAATGCAATCAAAAAATGAATTTTTTAAATAGAAAAAAAAAAAAAACTTTTAGTACGTAACAAGATAAGTAATTTTTTCCAAAGGATTATTTTCCTATGATTCTGTTTTTTAAGAGTTGAGTAGAAGAATGAGAACAATTTCTATTTGAAATGTTATTGAAAAAGACATTCATTTAAGGTTTTTATCTCACACAATAATCTTCTGCATGTATTCAATATAAATTCAGATTTATTTTCTCACCTTTTTTGTGGTTATAAAAAATGAATAACATTTCAACATTCACCGATAAAGGAATTTTTTGTTACTTTTAATATATTCAAGGCACACGTAATAATGCTGTCAAAGAAAAAAATATTTTGAAATACAAAAAAAATTCTAATAAGGTGGGTTTATATCTATATTTTTTTTTTCATGTTGCATGGAGAAACGAGAAGGTTTCTTATTTGAAACCTTATTTTAAAAACATTCTATTAAACTACTTTTTAATGACGCAATAAGCTTCTCTCTTTATTGGGAATCAATTCAGATTTTTTTCCTTCACTTTTTTTCCGAGTATGAAGAACTTTTGAAAACTCAGTGATTAGGGAATTTTTAGTGTTTTAAACATCTCTAGGTACGCTTAATAAAGTATTTTCTTTGTTACAGAAAAAGTTTTAATTAATAACAAGATAAAACATTTTGTTCCATAAATGATTTTGTTATTATTCCCTTATGTTATTGAAAAGTATAAGTGGATGATTGATTATAATTCGTACATGAAACATGATAGCAATAACATTCTTATTAACTTCTTTCTAGACAAAAAGCTTCGTTATTTATTTGGTATAAATTCAGATTTTTTTTTTCTCTTTCATATTTTGTTTCTTTGCGTAGAAAGATTAGTTTGGTCACATTTCAAAACTTAATACGTTTGATGAAACAAAGTTTTAACAGAATCACGAATATATGCATTTTTTTTTTAAACTGACAGATTCCATTTTATGTTTTATGTTTTTCCGCTTTTACGAAATTCAATATTATACGCTTCATATACTGTTTAGGGTTCTGTACTTAAAGAGTATAAAACAGAACCATTATAAGATCACTCATGTATCTATCTGTGACAGCCATTTTGCTCGTGAACTATGAAACGTCGAAAGATCAAATTAGCTGAAGTAATAAAGGCTATTGACATATATATTTATAGATTAGTAACCATTCACAAATATATTTAGGAAAAACGTAGATGGGCAAATTAAGTTACTTGAAAAAAATCATCTTTTCTGCAATAAATGCCCTGTTACTAATTCATATATCTGTTGTACAGAATTCTTTGCGCGCGAGAAATACTTGCAATTGGCCAGTTATTTATAGACTTTTTTTTTATTTTAACTAAGCGGGACATAAATTTTTGTGTCTTGTAATAATAATTAATAACAATAACTAAAAATTACCATAAGCATTGAAGAACGCAAAAGTAAATTCACCATTTTTAATACTTCTTTATAACAAAGGAAAAGAAATTATTTATCAATGTTTTCGTGTATACATTTGATGAAGCATTCACATTTCGGTAGTGATATCCTATTATTATTAATATTGTGTAATAGAAAAAAAGAAAATGTACATAATGCGTAACATTAATGAATTCTTCGGTTGTAATTCACTGTCTCTTTTTAAATAATTTTTTTATATTTCTTATTTTGTAAATATTGGTTATTTATTTATCAATTTGAAAATATTGGATAAAAGGAATATAGAAGAAATTTGTTTCATAAGGATAAAAAAAAAAAAAAAAAAAAAAAAAACAGACGCATTTTACTAATCTGAGACACTGTTTCATTAAGAAATTACTATTTGCAAATTTGGTAAATTTCCTTTTCCTTATTTTAATAGCCTTTTAAAAAGTGCATCCGAATTACTGTTTCCAGGTTTCCCGCTTTTCATAGACTCCAAGACTTTTCCTGTGTAACTACGGCGCGGGACGCTAATAATCCCAATTTTTCAAAATGTACAAATTATTGAATTTATTGTCGTCGCATGATTATGATAGCAGAATTCGCGGAGCGCAGCGCTAGCGTTCCGTCCGTGGTCCTTTCGCTTTTCTTCTCTTATTCCGACTCCATAGTGGAAACAAGGAAGAAAGGAAAAAAATCAAACCGACGACATCGACAAATTTCGATTTCATGTTTTGTGCAGCGCTGTATTATATCTATAAATTAATATGTGTTCTACATAGAATGTTAAAATTATTTTAGTAAGAAAACAGATAATATGGCGAAAACTCGCAGTCAGCAATTTTTATCGATAGGCGGAAAAAATACTCGAATTCTTTTGTAAAGACCTGATTGTTACCTAGAGTTTTCTACACACGCCACGTATTCAAGTAAAATTTAATTGAGGCAAAAAACACGCTTAAAACTATTGAAATAACACTTTTAGTGGTATCACCGATAAACGAGTATTTATCCAGTTCGTTCTGCGGCCCAGTACATGATTTTATTTATGTTCTACAAACATCTCTTAGAGTATTAAATATTGTTCAGCTTGAAAATACCGAACTCATTTAAAAACCATCTTTAAGCAATTCATGCTAATCTTTAGTAATGCGTACAAAATCTTTTATGTATCCCTATATATAAGCTATAGCATTTATAAATACCCCTAATATGCAAAATTTAATTAATCTTAAAAGCGCACATCATAACTGAAAATGCACTTTTAAAAATTAAGGCTAATAGAGGGATACAGTACTGTAACCTATGTTCATGCCGTTCGTTAGTCTGCATCGAATAGAACTTTATACCGTAAAACTTGTTTACACTGAACCTACGTATCCCAGATTATTTTTATAATTCCTTCGAAATTAATACCTATAAAATCTACTTGCTCAGGTGCAAACTTGCCTAAAACGTAACTTTTTGCAGTTGATAGAGAAAACGAAATCTGTTTATAATCGAATTACACTGTAAAAAAACCACTGTAGATTTGCCAGAACAAACTCGATCACAGTGAATGTGCTGTATCTTTCTTTGGTTTCCTGATTATATTAACATGAAAAATACAGTAGTTGCGTAAAATTAACAGCACAATGTGCTGACAATTTGGACGCATTTTTTTACAGCACAAACTGCTGGTGTCCGAATTGCCAGCACATTGTGCTGTTAATTTTACGCAACTACTGTATTTTCCATGTTAATATAGTGAGGAAACCAAAGAAAGATACAGCACATTCACTGTGATCGAGTTTGTGCGTGAAATGAATAGTACTTTGTACTATAAAAATGTCGATTTTTTTACAGTGTATGTTTTAAAAGTAAAAAATTCATTGTCTGCATGATAGAAATGCGAAACAATGATACCAGCTAAATTGGGCTTTTGTTTCGGTTCTAGCGATTCTGCTTTCAAAGATTTTACTATACAAGACTGTAGGGTTTATTGAGTAAAAACTTTCTAAGATAGGAACTGCTATATAGAGAAGAAAAATTCCATTTTATGCAAGTTTTTGTCTTAGCAGATATAATTGTATGGTATTCCTACTGTAGAGGCAATGCAATTTCACGTCTAAGAAAGAATTCCGTTAAAGGCGGGATCCGGTTTCATCGGATGTAATTTTACTGTAATTTTATGTCCAGATTTACAAGCCGCTGTCCCGCTTTTTATGTCACCTTACCTGACAATACTAACCCATATATATACATCCGGGTTTCTTTATGACCCATAAAGTGATACAATATACAGTAAAGATCCTGTAATCCGCCATCCCATGATCTGGCATGCTTGATAATCCGACATGACTTGCGAGGGAAAAAAAAAGTGTATTCGTTGTTTAATCACTCCCGATGTTCATAAAAATTTGGTGGAACTTCAGGATAAGGAATGAAACGGAAAACTTTGAAAAGGTTTTGTCGTAAAATTTGACCATCAGTAATGGACGGAAATGTTGAAGTTACTGAAAGCGATACAGTTGACGTTGAACTAGACAGGGTTGGCGAACCTTTTTTAAGTTGTGTGCCATTTTTTTTTTCAAAAAATATTTTACTTGACCTGGATGTGCCAACTCAAAATCAAATTTAGTGAAATGAAATATAATGAATCAAAACTACTTTAAAATTACTTATTATTAGGATATTTACTTATTAAAATTACTTATATTAGGATATTTACTTATTAAAATTACTTATTATTAGGATAAAATGAGTAACATACATATAAGTATTATACTGCAATAATCATAGAAAAAATTATATTTTAGAAATTAATTAAAAACATAATGTGATTAATTCTTTCATCTTGGATGAAAAATGTGTTCATGTTCAGTTAATTTCAACAGAATGGAAACTAAAGGAATTTATATGGCAACCACTCTCTATTTGATTTTTTATATTCTAAATTTGCGAAAATGACAGATATAAACAATATAAAAAAATATTAAAATTTAAAAAAGGCAGTTTATTTAAATAGTTCTGAAATTAATTTCCAAGTTGTCATAACTTACCAATGGGAATAATTGATCTTAAAAATTCTTTTTGAGAGTTTTCAAATATTTTCTTTGTTTGATAAATTTTTGAAACCATATTGAATAAGATTAAAATAATTCAATTTGTAATTAATCGAATTTAGAATCTAATAAGATCATCTAAGTTCGTGTATTTTGTGTAAAATCACTGTATCCTCATTTAAAGACATAATCAACTCCACGCCGTGCCAAAATTATTCTTTGGTGTTCCGAAAGTGGCACGCATTCCATAGGTTCGCCGACCCTATGTTTTAGGTTGTTTGCCTTAAGTCACAACTGAATAGAGAAGAAATAAAAGAATGAGTTGAAATAGATTTTGATGAACCGACAGAAGAAATTTTGACAGATGAGGTCATTATTCGGTGTTATCAAACCAACAGCCCCGAATGACGCTGACTCTGATGAAGATGATGTGGACAAGACAAACATCAGTTGGAATCAAGCAGCTGATGCGTTCAATACATTTATCATGTTTTCTGAGCGCAGCAGTTCGTTCAACGATACGGAAATTTTGAAACCTACGCCTACATCATTCGAAAAGACTACAAAACTGATATTCGAGATTTGTTTAAGATAGCTTCTACTGGTAGGCTTACTGTGTAGACCTACAGTGCAGGTTTTCATTTTATAGTCATGTACATATGTTGTACTTTACATTATTGTTTTTTGTTCTATTCAAGCTGCTTATGGAATAAAACACATGCTTTAATGTCATTTTTTTTTCTTTAAATCTTTACTTTTACACGATTTTTCCGACATCTCTTGTAATCCAGAAAATTTCGCAATCTTGCATGCTTCAAGTCCCGAAAGTGCCGATTTAGAGGATTTTTCCTGTACACAAGTTTCATACATTAATGCATGACGACTAAAAACTTTTTTTTTTTTTTTTTTTTTTTTTTTTTTACAATTAGGTAACGAAAGATTAGAGGCGACCTTCTAAAAATGACAACGATGTGCCTTTGTTAAAGTCAATTTATATATATATATATATATATATATATATATATACGTGCGTTTATAGTGGAAAATAAAGTTCTTAAAAATTCAATTTTTTCACAAGAAAATAAAATCACTTCTATTGAACTCGATGCAAAGAAAAAATATAGAGGAAACTAATACAAAATAACACTACTCAGACAAATATATACTAAATAATAAGTGCTGTATTTTAGTAAATAAAGTTTGCACATGTTTCATTTAAAAAAAAGTAAGTTACAAACATGTTTATACAATAGAAACAAGTGTACAAAGAAGTTTTTAAAAAAAAGCACCAAAGCGCAATATGTCCTGCATTTCATTATCTACTGACGGTACTTATAATTACCTTTAAAATAACTTGTTATAAAATTCATTTAATACATCCACTAGTTGCAATACAGTTTAGATTGAGTTATATATATATTACTTTATCTTGTTCCAAAAGCATTATTGGTCACACAAAACAAAAATATTTTTTAACTGAAGATTTATTTTGCCGTTGCA